>CM068553.1:19985403-22385403 GCA_035048495.1 Euptelea pleiosperma | reverse complement strand
TATTTTTCTATCCCCCTTTTTGTCACAGATTGACAAAGGTACGAAAATATAAATAAATAATAAGCATGCAATGAATGTCATCATGAAGAATAAGTGCATATATACATATCAAAACATAATACACACTGATTTATACTTTGTAACAAATATAGAACTAACAACCCAACCAGAGTATAACCATACAAAATCCGAGTTTATCGGTGTACAATAATATCAAAATAAAAACAAATACTAGATAACTCTTAAGAAATCTCTCTCTCGGAGACTTGGTCGATGGGCCAATACCATCCTGCTGATTTGGACCATGAACTAGTGGATGTTGTCCAAAGCCCATCATGGTAAACTAATACTCCATATATTGTTGCATATCCGTAAGAGTGCCAGTCATCCGGTTGAAACCAGCATCCTAACGCTCCTCTAGACGGCAAAAATCCTGAGCCGTCCGTTCCTCATGAGACGTAAGCCGTTGGTCGAATCTCACTATCTGATGATGAAGAGACTCAAATGAGTAAGGTGCAGGCATCTCTAGAGGCTGGACAAAGGATGGATGTGGCTCTGGAGAATGCATCTCAGTATCTGTTGGCTGGACGCCTGGCTCAGTATCATCTCCCAAGTCCTCATTAAAAATATCATCAAAGTGTGGAGGAACATCTGTCACTTTCCGAACCTGAGACATGCTCTTCCTGATAGTGGAGGGTCCAATGGGCCCCACAGGAGAGCAAACCTCCTCGGAATCTAGGATCGGAACATCCAAGTGAAGTATAATGAGCTCACCAGTAGAGGAAATGGAAGACACAGATGGTTAGCCAACTGGCTACCCACTCTAACCATGGCTCTAAACATAAACCTCGGAAGGTCAATAACAAACCCAGTACCAAGATGATATAGAAGCTGGAGATGATCAATGTTCACCTGTGCCCCATGCCCAGGTGGATCAATGTTGTACCCACAGATGAGGTGCAACAACCGATACTCAGGGAGGAGAGGTAAGTGAAAGAAAAGTACTCCAATTAAATAACTAACCTGTGAGAGTCTCGGTCAAAGTAGCTCTAGCAGTCATCATCTTACGAGTCCTGGGAAGGTACTCAAATGAAGTAGGGGAATGAGGTATGTCCAACAAAGTAGAAATCAAATTAGGTGTAATAGTCAGGTGAGCCCCAGAGACATAAGTCTGAAAGGATAGCTCACTCGGGTCATCACACTGAATGCAATGCATGTTGGCATAAAAGAGTTTAACCAAGACAGGATAAAATGGGATGTTCAACCAAGTAGCAGGAATCCACTCACGAGATACGAACATAGAATGAACCATAATACCCAAAATATTGCTAAATTCAACTACTCTCTCAGTAGTGAATTTCCGACCAGAGAAATGCTCAAAACGATGTCTAGCTGAATCAGAAATAAATGAAAAAATGGGAGCACTCACTGAAGGAATCTAAGTATGACCGGAACGACCCCAGGAATGAGCTCTCCTAAAGCCTCTAGATGATTCACCCCGCTCGGAGTGCCGCGAACCACTAAGTCGACCACCTCGTTTTACGCGAGATTGGGTCCGTTGTGCAAGAGGTTCATCATCGGCACTCTCTTCTTTTGAGACTACAATCGCTCTTCTACAACGAGGATTTGTCACCATAAGAACCAAAAATAGAAGAAAATACTAAAACAACTCCATTTTTACCCAAAACTCTCCAAAATCCAACGAAGAAGATGAAGTAGAAAATTGGAGAAATCGAGAGAATCACTTCACAAAACAGTATGGAAATAGTAGATCGGGCACCTGCGATCGATTGAGAGAAATCTGGGAGGCGATTGGATCGATTGGGGTTGAAAATGACCCATTTTTGGGTTTTATAAAATTGAACGTCGCAATGTCCAATCGATTGGGCTAAGTGGCCAATCGATTGGAGCAAAGCCAATCAATTGGGTCATACTAGGTTGCTCAAAAGGTGTTGAGTCACACTGGTACACGCAGGCTACTAGGTCGAATATATGAGTGGAAGACCTAAGTTGAGGGATAGATCAAGCACTTGGCTTTGATCAAGAAGAAGAACAAGCTCACAAGATGTAAATGGAAAATAAGCTTATTGCTCTTCAAATAGGTACTCTAATAAACTCTGTGTCTCTGTGTGTGTTTAGAGAAGGTATAAAAGGGTTGTATTATAAAATTCGTGACCTTGAGTCGTGTGAGATGTGGGATAATGGAACTACAAAATTCGAATCTGAGAAAGACTGAGTTCGAGCAAGGTCCAATCGATTGTACTCTGGGTCCAATCGATTGGGTATATGTGTCTAATATATTGGCTTCAATAAGTTTCCTGATCCGTAAGCTCCAATCGATTACACAAAGGTCTCTAATCGATTGGACTCAAAAAAGTTTCTATCCCGAAGACTCTAATCGATTTCATAGAGTCTCCAATCGATCGGGCTGAAATAAGTTTTTGCCTCATAGCTTCCAATCGATTACACAGAGTCTCCAATCGATTGGGCTATGTCCAATCGATTGGGTATAGGTGTCTAATCGATTGTACTCTCCCAATAGTCAATATCTTTGACTCAGACTGGGGTCTGTCCAATGACTAGGTTTGACCATTATATTTTATTCATTTTAAATAATTCCTATGGCCACTAAGTCATTTACCTTCTTAATTGAGCGTACACGATCTTTAACTGACGAATGGGCAGTTACTCAGATGACTCATGTCGTCAACTATCTGATTCTTACTATCTCTGTCTTTTAGTCTTCAAGTAGTAGGCGAAGTATGCGTACCACGACATCTCCACACTACACTAGTGCTCGTAGGAATGGTTACAAGAATGTTTTTATGTCAAACAAAATCTTTGCCAAATTGTATATGAAAATATTCCTTAAAATATTGTAGACATTCTAGACATAAAAAATATAATTGTAATGTTCTTAAAAAGAAATTAGAATTTCCAAATAAAAATAAGAGAATGATCTAAAAATTTTTGAGGAAATCAGGAAACTAAACAAATAAAAGGAATTGTTTAAAAAATTAGTAGATTTAAATGCTAAAGCTAAAAATAGAAAAGAAAACCTTAATAACTCTCAGATCAACCAGAATGAAAATACTCCCATAAAAAGATAGAATAAGAAATATATTGAAAAATGTTTCGTTATTCATACTGCTCTAATTGCACATGAAACTTCTAAGTGGTATTTGGATAGTGGATGCTCCAGACACATGACTAGAGAAAGATCTCATTTTTGTTTCTTTGATGAATGTCATGATGGTGAGGTTACATTTGGTGATGGCAGTAGTGCTAAAATAATTAGTAGAGGGACTATTCAAGGTCCAAGTATACCTAAGATTGAGAATGTTTTGTGTGTAGATGGTCTAAAACATAACCTCCTAAGTATTAGTCAGATTTGTGATAAATATCATATATGTAAGTTCTCGAAAGAGAAATGTGAAATCATAGACAAAACTTCCAACAAAGTAATAATTCAAGAAAATAGAAATACTGATAATTGTTATGTCATTGAGACTGGTGGTTCGATTAAGTGCAACATGGTACTAACTAATGAAACAGAACTATGGCACCAACGTCTAGGATACATAAATTTTAAAGACTTAGCCAAGATCAGTAGGAAAGAATTAATAAAAGGAATTCTAAAACTCAATAAAAATGATCAAACTATTTGTGGGTCTTGCCTAAAAGGAAAACAAGTTAGAAACTCACACAAAAAGATAAAAAATATTGATACCTCTAGAATTCTTGAATTGTTACATATGGACTTTGTTGGACTTAATAGAATAGAAAGTCATGGTGGAAAAAGATATTTCTTAACTGTTGTTAATGATTTCTCCAGATTTACTTGTATAACTTTTCTTAGAGAAAAATCTGAAGCTTTTGATGAACTCATGAAAATTTGTAAAAAAGTTCAAAATGAGAAAAGTTTGTCTATTCTCAGGATTAGAAGTGACAATGGTAGAGAATTTGATAATCACAAGTATGATGAATCTCTAGAAATTGGTGATAATTTAGATGAGATGAAGAATCTATAAATATTGAAAAAGGTGAAACAAGTGTTCACAACCCAGAGAATGGAAATACATTAAAGATCATCCTAATTTAGATTTATTGGAAACAAGGATAGTGGTGTGCGTACAAGAAGTCAATTGCAAAATATATCCAGTCATTTATTCTTTATCTCTAAAATTGAACCAAGACACATTAAAAAAGTTCTTTTAGATGAACATTAGATAAATGCTATGCAAAAGAAGTTAAATCAATTTAAGAGAAATGATGTTTAGTTTCTAACCCCTAGACCCTAAAATTGAACCAAAAGACATTAAAAAAGCTCTTTTAGATAAACATTGGATAAATGCTATGCAAGAGGAGTTAAATCAATTTAAGAGAAATGATGTTTGGTTTCTAACCCCTAGACCCTTGGATAAAAATGTGATAGGAACTAAGTGGATATATAAGAATAAACTTGATGAGAACGGAGTAATAACTAGAAACAAAGCTAGATTAGTGGCTCATGGGTATTCACAAGTTAAAGGGATTGATTTTGATCAGACTTTTACCCCAGTGGCTAGACTAGAATCTATTAGGATTCTCTTAGCATTAGCCCATGTCTTAAAATTTAAACTCTATCAAATGGATGTTAAGAGTGTTTTTCTAAATGAGATTCTAGAAGAAGAAATCTATGTAGAACAACCTAAGGGTTTTGAAGACCCTCATAAAAGTAATCATGTTTATAGGCTTAAGAAAGCCTTATATGAGTTGAAACAAGCAACAAGAGCTTGGTAAGATTAACTCAATTTCTATTGGAAAATGGATTCACAAGAGGAACTGCTGATAAAATAATGTTTATTAAGAAAAGAGATAATGGTGTTCTAATATCCCATATATATGTTGATGATATTGTCTTTGGCTCAATTTCTGAAATGCATGCTTTAGAATTTGCTCAAGCTATGAAATTTGAATTTGAGATGAGCATGGAAGGTGAACTGAACTTCTTTCTAGGGCTTCAAGTTAAACAATTAGAAAATATATTTTTTCTCAATCTAAATATTCTAAAGAATTGCTTAAAATTTTGGCCTAAAATCATCTAAATCTTCACACACTCCAATGAACACTAGCATTAAACTCACCAAGGATTTGAGTGGAAAATCAATTGATTAGATTCTGTACATAAGCATGATTGGTAGTCTTCTCTATCTCACAACTAGCAGACCCCATATTGCCTTTAGTGTAGGAGCTTGTGCTAAGTATCAATCTGACCCAAAAGAATCTCATCTCTCGACTGTTAAAAGAATCATTAAATATGTTAGTGGTACCATTGAATACGGTCTCTGGTATCCTCTTGAGACTAACAATGAAATTGTTGGCTATTTGGATGCCGATTGGGCAGGAAATGCTGATGATCATAAAAGCACCAGTGGTGGGTGTTTCTATATTGGAAATTATTTGGTAGCTTGGCACAGCAAAAAACAGAATGCTATATCTTTGTCTATTGCTGAAGCAGAATATATTGCCACTGACAGTTGTTATGCCTAGTTAATTTGAATGAAGCAAATGTTATCGGATTATGGAATTAATCAAGGATCTATGAATTTATTCTGTGATAATACGAGTGCAATTTATATTTCTAAAAATCCTGTACAGCACTCTAGAACCAAGCACATAGATATTAGACATCACTTTATTCGAGAATTGGTTGAAGAATAGAATAATTTCATTAGAATATGTGAACATAGAAATTCAACTTGCTGATATTTTGACTAAACCTTTAGATTCACTCAGAAATAATTATCTGAGGAAATCTATCGGAGTTTGTCCCATTGATTAATTTTTGTTGGTATTGACTTAAATATTTGAGTTCATATTGAATATCCTATCTTCAGTATTTCAGTTAGTCTAATAGTCTAATCATTCAAATAATGATTAGTTAGCTTTTTGTGTAAAAATTTGGTGAGTGATAATTTGTTTTGTTGTTTTGGGTTTCTGGTCTGTAATCTACGAAGTCGGTCAACCTATGAAATTTTCTGGCCGACCGAATAAACCGTCAAAACAATTGGGTTTTTTGAAAATGGAGTTTGCGAAGTCAGGTCGACCGAACAAAAGGTCCGGTCGACCGAATTATATTTTTTGGGTTTCTATTTTTATGTTTGCGGGGTCGGGCCGACGGAACAAAAGGTCCGGTCGACCAAACATGCCCGGTCGATTGACCATTATGACCGGTCGACCGCACCTCACACCCAAACCTAATATTAGATTCGCAGGCGAGTCGACCCTTGCCCAGTCGGTTGCCCTCGGTTATAAATTGTCCCAAATCGATTTTGGATCATCTGAAACCTTTTGGAACCCTAGAAATTTCATTTGTATTCTCTCCTTCCCATTTGAGAAAACCTCTAGCCCTCAAATCTAATCTCTTTCTAGAGATTTCTAGTCTCACCATTGCCTAAATTTTTGGTGAAATTTCTTTATTTTGTTTTAATGACTCCACAAAGGAAAAGAGCAAGAGGTGAATCATATTCTAAAGATCCCTATCCTCTTAATCTTTTCATCAATCCCATGGCTAGGGTTAGCTTTTTGAAGAACTATATTAAAAGAGCCGTTGTTGTGGAGCGTGGGGTAATCAAAAAGGAAGTGACCATGACTAGAATCCCCAATCTTCTGAATTCGGTAGGTTAGTCTAAACCTCTTTCCAATTCTGGTGTTGCATATCCTGAGTTAGTCAGAATATTTTATTGCAACCTGAACAATCATGATCCAGAAGGTCCATTTTTTTATTTTAAGGTCAGAAGAGTTAGGTTCCAAATCACTCTATTCGAATCTCGTTTTGACTCAATCTTTTTTATGAGTTTAGGCGCACTTTGGCCCTTCAAACGACTATATTTGGTTCGTTTAATGGGGGGCTAAACTATAAATTAGAGCCTTCTCCCCTCATAAGAATCAACCCAATCAAGAGATCTCTAAGCTCCCATTCTTTGATTATCATTTTTTGAGTCTAGAGATCTGAAATTTGGCAGAGTATCTCTTAGGCGAATTCTTCTCCAAAGGATTCTCCATTTGATCATATTCAACTAAAGGTAAGTGTCTCTATATTCAAATACCTTTTTGATAGAATTCAAAATTTATGAACACTGAATATTTGTGATTGGTGGATGAGTGAGGACTCATTTAACTAAGTTAAGGATTATAGATTCATGAGAAAAGAATTTCTCTAAATAGACTACTGGCCTAGGCTGACTCTCTAGGTGAGCAAGAAGTGATTCTCATTAGATTAAAACTAAGTGATATCTTAGTTAGTGGATTGATATTCGCTCAAAAGTGCTTATTTTAAGCAATTATCCTTTTAGCGTTATTGCATTCTCCTACGTAAAATACTCTATTTACCTACTTTTCTACGTAAGAGTCTCTTGTGTTGCGTAGAACACACTTTTCTGGACGAAATGGTATATTTGCATGCATTAAACGCATTTTCGGAAGTCTAGACATGTAGTCATTCTGATAGAGTCTCATTACGCGCTTCTTCTGTCGCAGGAAACCCCGATGGGACGATTCTCAAGACTTGTGGGCCCAAATCGATCATGAAAGCCCATTATCAAAGCTTAAAGAGCCCACATGCTATGACTAGAAGATATGGGCCAAATATGGGCTGAATAAGAGGACCAAAAAGCCGGCCCAAAGAACGAAGAGAGCAGGAGAGCCAATGACCAAGAGACGGACCAAAGCGTTTAAAGCCACATGAGTCAGCAAGGAATGATAGTCTACTCTACTGGAGAAGCGTGAGGATGGTCACAGTGAAGACCAGGGTTCCAGACCCTCTGCCAATACTTTTCTCCATTTTTTTTGATACTTTCTCTCTCATCTCTTCTTATTCTCTCTCTCTCTTCATCTCTCGATCCTCGAATCTATTGACCTAACCCCAGAACTCCTACCCTTCGGCTCTATCTCATCTCCCTTAGCTTTCTGACCGTTGGATCTTCCATCGGACCGTTGGATCTTCAATCGGACCGTTGGATCTCTCTAGATCCGTCGATCTACCAATCTGGGTCCCAATCAAGTCACCATCCATCCGATCGCCATCAGAATGTCTGTCACATCATCTTGTGAGACGATGGACATCATCAGTCCATGTGGGCCAATAGCCGGGCCCATCATCATCGACCCGCTGTCCGACCAGTTAGTGGACCCCGTGAATTTCAAAATAATTTTAATTAAAAAATGGGGGGTCCACTAAATGGGGACATTCCCCAAAGAAAAGTAGCATTTTACTTAAAAATATATATATATATATATATATATATATATATATATATATATATATATATATATATATATTTTTTTTTTTTTCTTATTTTTTTATTTTCAAAAATTCCCTATTTCCATTAAAGGAAATAGGGAAGCTTTAAAAGGGGAGAAGAGAGGGTTCGAAACCCTAATCTCCTAATCCCTCTCCTCCTCTCCTTTCCCCAAAATTTGCCCCCCACGTTTTCCCCTTCTTCCCCCTCCTTCTTCTCCTCTTCTTCCTTCTCGTCTTCTTCATCTTCTTCATTTTTTTTACCGGAGTTGCAGGTCTGCAACTCCGGCCAGCAGCAACTTGTCCACCCGCCTGGTGCTCCTCTAGCCATGGCTGCTCCTCCTTCTTCATGTTGGTCCACTGCCTGCGCATCACCAACCAGCAAGGCTCCCATGCTCCACCACCCCTTGCTGCTGCAACCGTTTCAAAGATTACCGGAGTTGCAGGTTGCAACTCCGGCGATCTCCATTGCAGCCAGCCACCGTTTTCTCTCTTCCAGCACCTCGCCATCTCCTGTAGCACCGCCCCAATGATGGCTGCTCTTCATCACTCCACCTCGAGTTGTAGGTCCGCCTGCGACCTCTCTAACGCTTCCACCAGCAAACCAGCCACCACCTCATTAATCCTACACGGTGGCTGTTTCCCAACAGCCACCACCGTCTTTCATCCTCCCTTCCTCTTTCACCAAACCACCAAGGAGAAAATCAGAAAGAAAGGAAGGAGGAGAAGAGAAAAAGAGAACGAAAAAAAAAAAAAATAAAAAATAAAAAGGTATGAGTTGCTGTTACCGTCCGCTTCCCACCTACTACTGACCACCATTAAAATCGCCCGGAGAAGCTTCTTCGGCGACTCATAGATCTACTGCCCCCCCACCTGCTGGTGTACCCCTCATCTCTATCAAAAAGCGGCACCGTGCGCCACTCAGGTAAGTTCCAGAAACTCCACCACGCTGCCATGCACAACCACTTCGCCGCCGGTAACTAGCAGGTTCTATGTTCCTGGCCATCCAATAGAGTTCCATCCGTGCTACTCCATGCACGATCCAGATCGGGGTGCACTCCTCCAAGGCCGTGACTCACCGTTAGAAGCTTGCATCTCCAGATCTGAACCACAACATTTGTCGGTGGCTCATCCACTTGCAGGTCCTCTCCATGCTGTTGGAGATTACCTTCATCATCGTACTTACCATTGGGAAGTGAAGACCGGCAAATTCCCCACCATTTGCTGCCTATATAGCCACCACTTCATGCTTCACCACCATTCTTGGCCGAAAAACCACCAATCAACACCATGTCAGTTCACCTATGGCAGTCCAACCTCACCCATTCATTGATGGCTGATATCCGGCTCACCACTCTGGTAAGTTACATGGTGAGCGTTTTCTTTCTTCTCTCTATATTTTCTCTCTCTAGAGTTAGATTATCTCTAGAGATCCCTAGGCTGATCGCCTTTTTGCACCACTGACTCCGTTCGGTGAATGCAAGAGGGTGAGTTTTTCTCTCACCTCTACCTTGTCGGCCGGTAAACGACCGAGGTGTGAAAATTCTCTCTCTACCTTCTTCCTCTCTCTCTAAAATCTCTTTTTACATGCTTTCTTACATGCTTTCTAGAATAGATTTACCGTTTTATTTATTTCTGTCATTTATTTCATGTAAGCAACAGTTTAATTAATGCAATTTGAGTTTGATGATTTTAGTCTTCTCTAGATCTCTTGGATGTGTTTTTAATCTCGACTCACCATTCTCATCTTTCCACATTTCTCTTGTATATTATATGTCATTTTATGTTCTTATTCGCGCTAATCCGACTAATCCCGAGTGCGGATCGACATCCGACACGAATCCCTATACAATATCTAATATTTTGCAGGATTAAAACTCGGATCAAATTACAAATGTGTTGAAGTTAGGGTTTCCGTTACCAACGACACGGAAAAACCCTACTTTCATGGATTATTTATTTCAATTAGATATGCTGTAATGCATGATTGAGATAATATAATATTACTTGTGTTGAGTATTGGACAGTGGACGTAGGTGCGGAGTCGCCGAACCACTATAAATCTGAGTCGTGTGATTGTGAATGTTTGCATATTAATGAAACTATAAATCGGCTTTCGAATATTGAAAAGAGGAATCTTGCAAAAATAACCAAAGTAATGCTAGTGTCGTAATGAAATAAAGAAAATAAAAAAAATAAACTTTTAAAGGAAAGGGGAAAAAAGGGCCAAATATGCTTTCACAAAGATCTTAAGTGTCTCATCGCTTACCCTCGTAGGCTCCCTTGGCTATGAAAAAAATGAGATAAATGATTTTGAAAGCGAATAACTAATGTTGAAAAATAAATGAAAATAATCAAATAAAATAAAAAAAATAATGTAAAGAACGATTTCACCATGTTTCGTGTCCTTTTGGATTTTTCTTGGAGCTTTAAACCACTTAGAGAACCAAGTTTCGTCAAAATGTCTCAAAACCCTTCAATCGGGTATTGTTGGAAATTTGGCCAAGTCTGGGTCTGTTTAGGCTAATATTTGAGATAGTTGTCAAATGAATTTTGGTCTAGGATTTTGGGAATTGATAAAGGGTATTGAAATATATATAGAATGGTAGTATTTGATGGCTAAATGAACTAAAGGAAGTAGGTTTTCTATTGGGCTAAAGATGGCCACTTGGTCACAATCGCAGGAAATTATGGGAAAATAAACCTACAAAAATGGTCAAGTAGGGGTATTTAGGCTAATGTTTGAGACACTTGCTAAACGAATTTGGGTTTAAGACTTTAGGGAGTGGGAGAGGGTAATGAAGGCTTAAATATGGTGGTATTAGTGAACAAAATGGACTGTTGGAAGTGGGTTTTCAAATGGGTCAAAGATGGGTAGTTGATCACAATTGCAGAAAATTCTGGACAGCAAGAGTTTGCTAAAAAAAATGGGGCTTTCTCTTAGGTACGAAAATGGATACTTTTTTACTTCTAGATCTCTTGTGTGTTCCTCCCTTTGATGGGGTGATTAGAGGGTTATTTATAGGTGTTCATCTTTTGGGGGCAAGTCAAGGCGATGAGAGTGAATGATGGGCCTAGAGAAAAGGATCATGGGGGTCATGGGGGTAGTGGGAGATCAATTAGTTATTTTAGTTAGAGTAGGAATTAACTAAAAGGTGGTTATTAATTGATTTGTGACACATTTTACTAACTAAATCCTAAAATGGAGGGGAGTGGGCTAAAATGGAGGATCATGGGGGCTTCGTTGTTATCTTTCCTAAAGTAGTGGATAGTGGTATTGTAGCAAAACTTTAATTCCTAGAATGTGGGGGCAATAAGTTAGAATGAGGGTGTAGTGGTTGAATGGGAATTGAGATTATCTTTAGTGTGTGACACATGTCATTCCTTAGAATGAGGGAAGTTGGTTATTATGAGAGAAATTTGTGTTCTATGGGGATTCAATGTGGGATGCTTTTTTTATGGGGAATTAATATTTGTATTAGGTTGCAATACTTGTCATTCCTAGAATGAGGGAAGATGGTTATATGACATGTGTGTGGGAATGATTCTTGGATATTGGTGTAATGTTTTTGCTAGGGGTATGGGTTATTAATTAATTAATGGCGGGTTGTGGTGGTGATGCCACATGTCATTTTGAGTAGGATTATTCCATTGGATCTCAGATCGAATGGTTGGTATTGGTTGGCATGGCTTTTGGTCAAAGTCATCATTCTAGCTAAACATAATATAATGAACTAATTCAAGGTAAAATGTGAAACACAACATTCATTTGCACGAGTTATTAATTTATGACAAAAAATAGGGCATTACCTTTTGTTGATATATCTAAGATGTACTACAAAATCCCAAAATAGGATGTCTACAATAACATGGTAATTAAAGGGAATTTCAAAAGGCTTGTAGGAAAAATGGAGGGAAAAGAAATCACTTACAGAGGCGACTTTTACTGGCTGTCGCTCAAAAAATCGCCGCTAATGGAACTTTTACCGACAGCCACATAAAAAATCGCTACTATAGGTGTGCTATTAGCGGCGGTCAAGCATCTGTCCACCGCTAATAACCTCTATAGCAGCGGCCAATAGCTCACCGCCGGTAAAAGGTCGAATGTAAAACAAAATTCTTTTTTTTCTTCTGTTATTTTCTCATTTCATTGCCCGAACCCTCTCCTCTCCTCTCCTCTCCTCCTCCTCCTCCTCTTCCGTTGCCCTGTCGTTGCCCTCTCATGCACACGAAACCATTTTGGAAACCCTAAGCCCCTTCGGCCTCCCTCCACTACGTGCCACTTCCTTCAATGTGCGCTCTGACCTCCCTCCATGGCATGCCTGCAACCTGTGACCTCCCTCTGGTAAGCCTCTCTCTCTGTCTCTCTGTCTCTTTCTCTCTCCTCTCCCCTCTCTCTAATGCTAAAGGGGTTTTTCAAAATGGTGAGGGTTTTGTGGTTTTGTCAATGGGTTTGACCGGTGAACTATATCTCTGTGTTTAACTTTGGTTTTGTGTTGTCATTTACAGGCGCTCTTCTCTTTGGTCTTTTATTTCTTATGTTAAATTCTTATAGTTCTTAATCTATGCATCGTTAGTTAACGTTTGGTCTTAGTGATCATGTTTATTAGGGCTAGACTTCTGTCCATTTTGCAAATTTGTGGTTAAGAATTTTTGTAATTTCGTTTCCAAATTTATAAATTGATGCACATTGATCGATCCTGCTTAAATGTAGTATCCTTCAAACCTTGCTCATGTTTCTCTATTCAGCTCTTTGTCTCCTTTTTGTCCACCTAAAGATTATGCTTCAAGTTTTCTTTTTCCAAAAATCCCAACTTTTTATATAATCCCAACTTCTTTACAAAATCCTAACCTTTAGTATTTGGTAATAGTAAAGCATGTGGTATACCCAAGTTGAAATGTGTATCCATTACTTCTGCTAGATAATTATAACCTAGCCTTTTTTTTAATCTCTTTGTGTTCTTTGAGAAACTTTTGGTAATGTGGGGTTTTAGGTGTGTTTGGAGATCTAGAATTTCTGATACATTTGTTGGGTTGTTGATGGCCTTTGCGTTATAAAATAGAAGAAGAAGGGAATTGCTCTTGAGGCTCACCATTTTCGCACCTGGAAACAGCAACCTCTCTCTCTCTCTCTCTCTCTCTCTCTCTTTTAACGTTTGGGCCATTTTAGGGTGGACCTACAAACCAAAATTCAGCTTGATTGGTGAGTTTTAACCATTGGATTTTATATCACCAATCAGATTGATTTTTTTCTCATCCCTAGGTGGACTTACAAACCAAATTTCAGCTTGATTGGTGAATTTAACTGTTTGCAATATTGCACATTTGTTGTTAAGTGAACATATTTTTACATGTAATAGAAAATTAGTGTTGGTGAGATTTGGTGTACAAACTGAATATATTTGAATGCCCATGCCATTTGTGAGTGGGGGGTTTGTGATTTCTAGCTATTGGATTTGAGTATTTTCATGGATTGGTTTTCAACTGTGGGACCGCATCATGTATGAGTGGGGGTTGGTGAATGCCCATGCCATGTGTGAGTGGGGGTTGGTTTTCAATAGTTAGAAATCACCAATCAGGCTAAATTTTGGTCTGTATGTCTACCAAGAACATCAAATTTTGAGGTTCTAGCACTCATGAATAAAGACCACCTACATAGTATATATGAAGAGCTTGGTGATATTCGCTCAAAAGTTCTTATTTTAAGTCATTATCCTTTTAGGATGTCACATTCTCCTACGTAAAACTTGCATTTTTGTCGACTTTTCCACGTAAGAGTTTCTTCCATTGCGTAGAACATATTCTTTAACGAAAATCAACTATTTGCATGAAATATACACATTGCGGATAGTCTAGTATCAAGTCATTTTAGTTGAATCTCATTACGCGCTTTTTCACTTGTAGGAGACCCTATCGGGCGATTCTCAAGGCTGGCAGGCCCACGATCGACCACAGAAACCCTCTATCAAAGCCAAAAGAACCAACAAGCTAGGATAAGAAGATAAAAGCTAAGTACGGGCAAAGCCAGAAGATCGTAGAGCCGATCCAAAGAACCAAGAGAGCAGAAGAGTTGAAGACTAAGAGAAGGACCAAGGTGTTAAAAGCTACACCAATTGACATCACAAGCTAGCTTGCTTAATTGGCGAAACTCATGAAGAAGACCAGGGTTCAAGACCCTCTGCTAGATCTTTTTCTCTTTATTTTTATATTTTCTCTCACATCTCACCTCTCTCCTAATTTTCTCTCTATCTCTCTAAATTATAGCATCTGACCATTAGATCATCAAATCCTACCATTAGATCTTCTAACCATCTGATCGGCCATCTGATCATCATGATCATCAGTAATACATTGGTCGGTCGAATCCCTACCATCCATCATAACCTTCTGCTAATCTAATAGATTCACCGCCATGATCTAATTTCAGCCCATACCTCCCGCCAGTTACTTTGTGCCAAACATCGTATAATATCTCTATTGGCACACCAAACCCACTTTCTCACAGGCCCGCTACCATGCCAGCCCACTAATTGGCCCGATACTCAATGAGTAAAAGCCCTCCTATTCTCAGGCCCATTAGCATTTTCTAGAGGCCCACTATCCCATGGGTTCACTAGCCCACCTATCCTCTGGCCAACACATGGCATTCTCAATGTTTGGCCCATAAGCCTTCTATTCTAACTACCTATGGGCTCTCACAAGCCCATCTCATCCTGACCCATTTTTCATTGACCCACTTTCACTTACCCTATTCACAAACCCATTCCTAAATGAGAGAATAGGTCTCCTATGACCTATTCTCACTTATCATCCACCTAGGAAGCCATTCTCTCTTAAGGAAAGGGATCTCTCCCTTATCCTTCCCTTCAATCCAATGGTTGGGAGAGGTCCTCCTTTTAACCCCATGTGAGATTCCGTTCTCTCCCCGCTCTCACAACCTAACCTTAGGTTCCTGAAATTAAGGCTTTTCGCGTCGTTGGTTACAGAAACCCTTGATTTCAACAATATTTGTAATTTCTCCAAATTGGTTCACTTAATTTGCAAATAAGTAGACTTGCACAGTGGCTCGTGTCGAATATCGTCCGCACTCGAGATTAGTTAGCACAATAAGAAACAAGAATAATCATAAATGCTCGGAATAAATGGAAGGGTGAGAATGGTGGAGGTTGATTTAAAATATGTTTGAGATTGTTGTTAAAACTATTAGAATGAAAAAAAATATAAGAAAAACGAGAATGAAAAATATAATAAATGAAAACAACTTAAACTTGAATTTAAAACTTGTTCATTAAACTAAAAACAAATGCTTACAATGCTTGTTCAAATGCTTTACGACAGAAATAACATTAAACCAAATTAATCTAGAAAGCCATTAAAATATTATCCTAGAAAGCATGTAAAGGTAGAGAGGGAAAGAAGAGAGTGAAAGAAGGTAGGAAGGTTAGAGAGATGAATTAGAGAGAAGCTCACCATTGAAGAGGTACATGGTGCAACTTCTATTGGATATAACTCAATAGGATTGAGGATTGTAGCCTTTGATTGTGGCGAATAGAATGGGCAGCAAGGAGACGTTGCTGTTTGACGCTTTGCACTTCGAGGTGGAGGCGTTAATGGTGAGCTCGTCGGAGAAGAAGGGTGAAGAAGAAGAGAAAGAAAGAAGAAAGAGAGGAAGAGAAGGGGGAGGGAACCAACCCAAGAAGGAGAGATCGTAGATCTCTTATAGACTTTTTTTTTCTTTTTTGCTTGTTGTAAAAATGATGACCGTTAAATCTAGAGAGATCCAACGGTTGGGAATGGGTTAGTTAGATGAGAGAGAGAGTGACTAGGATAGAGAGATATGGAGGAGAGAAGAATCGGTCAAGTGAGACCACTTCTCTCTTGTTGTTGCAAATGGGCATGAGCATGGGTAATGGGCATGGGTCATGGGCATGGGCATGGGGGCATGGGGCATGGGTATGGGTATGGATATGGACATGGGTATGGGTATGGGTCATGGGTATGGACATGGGTCATGGGTCATGGGCTTAGGTCACAGGCCTATATCATGGGCCAAGATAGATAGATAAAGAGAGAAATAGGAGTCACAGGCCTATATCATGGGCCAAGATAGATAGATAAAGAGAGAAATAGGAGAGAGGTGAGAGAAAAATATAAAAATAAAAGCATTGGAGGGTCTTGAACCCTGGTCTTCTTTATTCTCTCTCGTCTGCTCTACTAATAAGTCAAACTTATCCTTTGATGTCAATTGGTGTGGCCTTTAACACCTAAGTCCTTCTCTTGGTCTCCAGCTATTCTCTCTCTTAGTCCTTGTTCCGGCTCTACGATCCTTTAGCTTTGCCCGTATATGTCTTCTATCTTTTTATCCTAGCCTGTTGGCTCTCTAAGCTTTGATAGAAGTCTTCTATGGTTGATCGTGGGCCCGCCAGTCCTCGAGAATCTCCCGATAGGGTCTCCTACAAGTGAAAAAGCGCGTAATGAGATTCAACTAAAACGGCTTGATATTGGACTATCCGAAATGCGTATATTTCATGCAAATAGTTGATTTTCGTCTAAAGAATGCGTTCTACGCAATGGAAGAAACTCTTATATGGAAAAGTCGACAAAAAGACAAGTTTTACGTAGGAGAATGCGACATCGCTATAAGAATAATGGCTTAAAATAAGCACTTTTGAGCGAATATCAGTTCCCTCTCCCCTTCTTCTCTAAACCTCTCTATCTCTCTCATCTCCCTAGTTCGGTTCTCATCCAAAAATTAGCAAGAACATAGCCTTAGACCTCTTCTCCTTTGGTAAGTCACCAAGGTAAGTCTTCATTTTCTATCTCTCTTCTTCACTTTCTCTCTCTAGAAACCTTAATTCTCTCTTTACCTAGATCTCTCCAATTCTTTCTCTAGCACTCTCTTTAATGTTTTTTTTATTTAGTTTATTTTTTAAAATATTGCAATTTAAATTATTTTAGTTCAAGATTAATATAAGTACAATTTTCATTCAATAAATAGTTCAATTTAATAATTGTTATTTCGTTTATCATCATGCTTTTATTATTAGTTTAATAAGTAAATAAATCCTAACCAAAATATATTTTAAAAATTGACCTTAATCACAACTCTCACCCTTCCATATTCTACAAGCAATTTCTGTATTTTTATGTTCTGATAAATTGTGTTCCCTAACGCTGAGTATAGACGATATCCAACACAAATCCCTACACAAATCTTTACATTTTACAAGATTAAAAATCGGATCATTATAAATTTGGTTGATTCTAGGGTTTCCGAATCCAACGATCGAAAATACCTAATTTCATTTGGGCCCACATAATTTAAAAAGAGAATGTTGAAAAAAGTGTTGTGAGCCCAACATCTTACGCAAAAGTAGCAATTTTGAATGCTACATCATCATATTTTGTTGTTTTGATGCAACCTTTTTCTTGAAAATAATATACAACTCCTTGGATTAGTAATTGCTAGAATTTCAGCACTAGAAAAGGAAAGGGATGAACTTGAAGTTGAATTTAAATAGGTATTATTCCGATCTTATTCTTTTCTTATTTTATTTTTAAGTACAAGTTTTTTTGCATATGCTTGTGTTCTGTTAACTCTGATTTTTACCTTTAGGACATTCTAATCTATGATTTGTTTCGTTTTGCTTTGTTACCTTTATGCCATTCTAAAAGTGATTTAGCTTGATTTGAGTTTTAATTGACCCCACCAAATAGACTAATAAATCACTCACACCAACTAAGCAAAACCTGTTCAGGTATACCTAATAAATCAATGTCACCTTAGTGGTTCAATGTTTTGGGTTGAGTTCCTTGGCCACTTGTAGATGTAGTGGTCCAGAACTCAAAACACTCTTCACTTTGTAGTGCTTTTGTAGATGTTTTTGTTGGACTTCCTTGGCTTTAAATGCTAATAAGCAATGTTACCCGGTTAGGACAATGACATGGTTAGGATATGTCATGGACACGCCATAAACCACGAGTGTAGACCATGTCCAATGGACTCTATCGATCAAGATTTTATAGTTGGTGGGTCATCGAAATCTTGGACGATCGTCTTTTTTATCGGTAGCGCCCTTAGCTCCGAGATCTCAATAGATGTTTCTTTTCCTTACCCCTTCTTCTCTCAACTACTTTACATTCTTTATTTAATCTGCTTTCTAGAATAATGTTTACAGCTTTATTTTCTTCACTATTGTAACCACTCTTTTGATTAATTCAATTTGGTTTTGATATTTTGGTGTTCCGAATCTCAAATGAATGATGTTTTTAAATCGACTCGCTCTTCTCATCTCTTCCACCATTCTCATTTTTCTCTATATATTATTTGTCAATTTTAATTCCTTATTGCACTAACTCACACCGAGTGCGGAATGACATCCGACATGTACTGCTATATAAGTTTACATTTTGCAGGCTTAGAATCAGATTCTACAAATATTGTTGAATTAGGGTTTTCGAATTGACAACACAGAAAAACCTGACTTTCAAATAGCACCATTAGAAATCCTTTTTGAGCCTTTTGATGAAAACATTTTCTTGTTAACCCATCAACCAAAAACCCAATCCCAAAAAGAGTTTAACACGATAACTATTTTTGAGAGGTTACCCTAGTTCAACAATATTTGTAATTCCGATTCACTTTAAATCCTGCAAAAGTAGCAATTCTTGCACAGTGCTTCGTGTCGGATATCGTCTGCACTCGAGGTTAGAGAACACAATTTATCGGAACATAAAAATACAAAAAAATGCTTGTAGAATATGGAAGGGTGGGAATGGTGATTAAGGTCGATTTTTAAAATATATTTTGGTTGGGATTTTATCTACTTATTAAACTAATAATAAAAGCATGATGATAAACGAAATAACAATTATTAAATTGAACTATTTATTGAATGAAAAGCATACTTATATTAATCTTGAAATAAAATAATTTAAATTACAAAATTTATGAAAATAAACTAAATAAAAAAAATATTAAAGAGAGTGCTAGAGAGATAAACAAATTATAGAGAGAATTGGAGAGAAAGTGAGAGGAGAGATCTAGGTAGAGAGAGAATTAAGGTTTTTAGAGAGAGAAAGTGAAGGAGAAAGATAGAAAATTGAGATTTACCTTGGTGACTTACCAATGGAGAGAGGTCTGCAAGGCCGTGTTTTTGCTATTTTTTGGATGAGAGCCGAACCAAGGAGAGGAGAGAGATAGAGAGATTTAGAGAAGAATGGGAGGGGGAACTGATATTTGCTCAAAAATGCTTATTTTAAGTAATTATTCTTCTAACATTATTACTCTCCTACGTAAAATTGTCATAATTATCAATTTTTCTACGTAAGAGTTTCTTCTATTGCGTAGAGTGCATTTTTCTAGACAAAATGGTATATTCGCATGCACTCATACGCATTTATTTGACCCACAAGCAAAGCCATTTGTAGAAATCTCATTACGCAACTTTTCTATCGCAAGAGCACTAATCGGACAATTTTAATGGAATGTGGGCCCACAACTGACTACCAGAGCCTTTAATCAAAGCATAGAGAGCCAGTGGACCTAGAAAAGAAGATGTAGGCCAAAGACAGGAAGAGCCAGAGAGTCGAAAAAGCTTAAGAGAAAAATGAGAGACAAACTCTCAAAGAAGAGACTAAGGAGATTAAAGCTTATCAACTAACACAAGATGAGGACTTGCTTAGTTGGTAAAGCATGCAGAAGACCAAGTCAAAAACCAAGGTTCAAGACCCTCTACTAGCATTTTCTCTTTATTTTTGTAATAATTTCTCTCTCCTCTCTCTAAATCCTCACTCTCTCTCTAATCTCAATATCCACCACCAGATCCTCTCTCTTTCCGAAATCACTCGATCCTACAGCCTACCTTGGCTGATCTCCACCGTCCGATGATCCGTTCGATCATATCCATTCACTTCTACCATCCGATCATCAGCATATCGTTTGATCTTTCCTCCATCACACCATCTTAGAATCCAGTCGCCCTCATCATTCCACATTCAATCATGCGGGCCATGGACAAGTTAAAAATATGGGCCCAATATCACGGACCCACGGCCTCGCTTAAAATTCCTCAAAAAGGCACGGCCATTGCCACATTGCGGATGTGAGGATATTTTTGGAAAATAAGATACTAAATAAATAAAAAATAATTGGCAGCATTAATATGCATTATTTCAAAAAAAAAAAGGGAGACTTTCCATTCATGTTTTAAAAAATGGGGAAAAGAAGTTAAATTTTTCAACAAAAGGGAAAGTTTCTAAAAATTTGAAAAAGATTTTTTTGAAGGCAAGTTGTGGTCACGTATGGGAAGGATGAGGTGCCATCAAGAGGTGGCACATAACTTGTGGGGAGAAGAGGAAAGAAGGGAGAGGACCCCCACGTTCTTATAAAAGAACATGACCCTAAAGGAATCCTCTCTCTCTCCTCAACCCTCACTTTCTAATTTTTTCTCCATTCTTCACCTCTCTTCACTGTCCCTCTCTTCTTCTCTTCCATAACCCTAAACCGCCCCCCTCTCATCTTCTCTCTTCCCATTCAAAAACCCTAGCAGCCCAAGCTCCAAAAAAGAGGAAGCTCTTAAGCTTCTCTCTCAAAACCGTCACCCCTTTACCGTCCTTACCAAAAAAAAAACCAAAAAAAAAAAAAGGAAAAAAAAAGAAGTGAAATTTTATCGGTCCATTCTTTTTAACTCAATATACCTAGAAGGGGGGGTTGATTAGATATTTAAAATTAATTATACCTACACAGATTTACTGGACGATGGTAAGAAAATAAAATCGCATGCCTTAGTTGTTTGATAAAAAGATTATCACAACCGACTCAAATCAAATATACCTCCGTGGTCTATTGTCTTTTTGTCGTTTGATCTAATTAAGATAGATTACAGAATACAAACAAACAATCGTACAAGACAAGAGATTTTTACATGGAAACCTTAGCCAAGGAAAAAACCACGAGACCATGTCTGCTACCTCTCTCATGAGGTCTGGCATGTTCCACAGTTTTATCAAACTGTTTATTGTTCTTGAACATGTCATTTTTAGAACGAAAGAACCTTTTGAATTTTTTCACGAATAGTGCCATTTCTACTTCAGAGTCAACATCTGACTCAGAATCTTGAGCTTCAAAAACCTTAAGGGCAATTCCTTTTGATTTCTTTGGCTATCTCAAATTCATCTCATAAGTTTGTAGAGACCCAACTAGCTCATCAACTTTAAGAGAGTCAACATCTTTGCTCTCTTCAATCGCAGTGACCTTAGCCTGAAATCTATTAGGTAAGGATTTCAAAATTTTTTGAACAACTTTTGATTCAGGGATGACCTCACCCAAGTTGTGTGCAGAGTTCACGATATTACTAAGTTTGGCATAAAACTCAGTGAAGGTATCATTCTCCTCCATTCTCATGGATTCGAACTTAGACGTCAGTATTTGAAGTTTGTAAATCTTAACGGCTGACGTTCCCTCATGTGTGACTCTAAGTATGTCCCATGCTTCTTTAGCTAGGGAACAAGTAGAGATTCTTCTAAACTCATTCTTATCAACAGCATTAAAAATAGCATTTAGCCCTTTGCTATTAAAACAATAATAATCTAAGTCATCTTTAGTCCAATCATTTTTTGGTTTAAGAATGATTTTATCTCCTACTTCCATTGTGGGTGGTGACCAACCATCCACTACAGACATCTAGACTCATTCATCAATGAACTTTAGAAAAGCCCTCATCTTAGCCTTCCAATAGGCATAGTCTTTCCCATCAAACAATGGAGGTCTGGATGTATTTTCACCTTCTCTTTGCATTTTGACAAATTAATGAAAATGGACTGGTTTCTCAGGAATCTAAATTCAGGTGATTAAACCTTAATTAGAAATACCCACTCTGATACCAATTGAAATTTCACCGGTCCATTCTCTTTAACTCAATATACCTAGAAGGGGGGTTGATTAGGTATTTAAAATTAATTATACCTACACAGTTTTACTGAACGATGGTAAGGGAATAAAATCTCATGTCTTAGTTGTTTGATAAAAAGATTATCACAACCGACTCAAATCAAATATACCTCCGTGGTATATTGTCTTTTTGTCGTTTGATCTAATCAAGATGGATTGCGGAATACAAACAAACAATCGCACAAGACAAGAGATGTTTACGTGAAAACCTTAGCCAAGGAAAAAACTACGAGACCACGTCCAGACGGAAAGTATCACTAACTGAAAAGTTAAACGAAACAAAGGTTACCTACGCAGCACCGTTGTAAATATAGCTTCCAACCTTAGCCAAGGCCTACTACCAATGCGTCCACATCCTCTGAATCATAGCCACAAATCCACGTGCGTCTTCCAGCTAAGTAGCCTTATCCGCTTGTTCAGTTTAGTACACACCAAACCTACCGTCGATCGGCTCCTCCGATCTTAATTCTCAACACTCCCGCCTTTGCAGAAGGTGAAGGATTCAGTACACCCTGAACCCTAAGTTACTCAAATGGTATTGAATCACACTGGTACACTCAGGCTACTAGGTTGAATATAGAAGTGGAAAACCTAAACTGAGAAAAGGATCAAGCACTTGGCTTTGATCAAGAAGAGAACAAGCTCACAAGATGTGAATGGAAAACAAGCTTCTTGCTCTTCAAATGAACACTCTAATAAATAAAGCCTTTGCTTCTCTCTCTCTTGAAGATTGATTCACTCTGTGTCTCTGTGTGTGTTTAAAGAAGGCATAGAAGGGTTGTATTTATAGAATTCTAAGACCCTGAGTTGTATGGAACGTGGGATAATGGAACCATGAATTTTGGATCTGAGAAAGACCAATTCTGTTCAAGGTCCAATCGATTGTACACTTAGTCCAATAGATTGGGCCATGTCCAATCGATTGGGGATAAGTGCCCAATCGATTGGACTGAATAAGTTTTCTGTTCTGAAGGCACCAATCGATTTCACAGGGTTCTCCAATCGATTTGACTAATATAACTTTCTATCCCGAAGGCACCAATAGATTACACAGAGTCTCCAATTGATTGTGCTCAGATTGATTTCTGTCCCGAAGGCTCCAATCGATTCACAGAGTCTCCAATCGATTGTGCTCAAATAAGTTTCTACCTCGAAGTCTCCAATCGATTACACAGTGTTTCCAATCGATTGGGCTATGTCCAATCGATTGGAGATACATGTCCAATCGATTGGACTATCCTATTAGTCAATATAATTGACTTTGACTCGGGTCTGCCCAATGACTAAATCTGACCATTATATTTTATTCATTTTAATCAACTCCTATGGCCACTAAGTCACATACCTTCCTAATCGAGCGTACATGATCGTTAACTGACAAATTGGCAGTTACTCAGATGACACATGTCATCAACCATCTGATTCTTGCTGATTCTATTTTTTAGTCTTCACATAGTTGGCGAAGTATGCGTACCACGACATCTTCACACTACACTTGTGCTCGTAGGAATAGTTATAAGAATATTTTTTATGTCAAACAGAATCTTTGCCAAATTAAATATGAAAATATTCCTTACAATCTCCCCCTTTGGCAATTCCGTGATAAAAAATATTTAATCATCTAGAAGGTAAAAAATATAAAATACAATCCCACCCTCTTACATGATTCACTCACTATCTCACACTCTCTTGGAGATAATTGAACAGATATAAAGTAATGGCTTTTGATCTGTTCCCTGCACATTCTACTAACAATACATACCATGTAATATCATCGGCAATCAATAAATCATATAAAATGCAGTGAGTTAATTATGCACATCACAAGTAGAGAAATTGGAAAAAATGACAAAAAAAAATTTCACCCCCTAAATTTCTCTCCCCCTATCTCACGCATCAACTTATTTTTACCGCTATGATTTTCTCTCCCCTTTTTTGTCACAGATTTGACAAAGGTACAAAAATATAAGCATGCAATGAATATTATCATGAGAAACAAGTGCAATATATACATCCATAATTAAATACATAACTAGTTTATATCCTGTAACACACTATAACACAAGCAGAGTATAAGCATACATAATCTGAGTTTATCGGTGTATAATAAAAATGAAAGTGAAAACACTCGATAACTCTCAAGATGTCTCTCTCCAAGAGTCTATGTAGATGGTCCAGCACCATCATATTGATCAGGGCCATGCGCTGGTGGATGCTGTCCAAATCCCATAATGGTGAACTGCTACTCCATGTAACGCTGCATATCATACATGGAGCTCAACATCCTCTCCTATCCCTCCTCTAAACGGCGAAAGCTCTGTGCCATCCGCTCCTCATGCGCTGTGAGACGCTGGTCGAATCCCACCATCTGATCATGGAGAGACTCGAATGAGTAAGGGGCAGGCATCTCAGGAAGCTGGAAAAAGGATGGCTATGACTCTAGAGGATGCATCTCAGTATCTGGCTGCTGACCCCCCTGCTCAGTATCATCCCCCAAGTCCTCATCAAAAATATCATCAAAGTGTGGAGGTACATCTGTCACTCTCCGAATCTAAGACATGCTCTTCCTAATAGTCGAAGGCCCAATAGGCTCCATGGGAGAGCACACCTCCTTAGTAGCTTGAATAGGCACATCCAGATGAAGTAGGATAGAGCTGTCAAGTAGATGGAAAGGGAGACACGGATGGTTAGCCAACTGGCTACCTGCTCTAACCATAGCTCGAAAAATGAACCTCGGAAGGTCAATGACAAACCCAGTGCCAAGATGGTAAAGAAGCTGAAGATGATCAATGTTCACCTGTGCCCTATGGTCAGGTGGATCAATGTTGTACCCACAGATGAGGTGCAACAAATGATACTCAGGAAGAAGGGATGTAAGAGGAATAAATGTACTCCAATCAAATATCTACCATGTAAGAGTCTCAGTCAAGGTGACCCTAGAAGTCGTCATCTCACGAGTCCTAGGAATGTACTCATATGAGGTAGACGGATGAGGTATGTCTAACAAGGCAAAGATCGGATCAGGTGTAATAGTCAAGTAAGCCCCAGAGACAAAAGTTTGGAAGGATAGCTCACTCGGGTCATCACACTGAATGGCGTGCATGTTGGCATAAAAAAGTTTAACCAAAATAGGGTAAAATGGAATGGTCAAACGAGTGATAGGAACCCACTCGCGAGATACGAACAAAGAATGAACTATAGTACCCAAAATAGTGCTAAACTCAACTACTCTCTCAGTAGTGAATTTACGACCAGAGAAATGCTCAAAGCGATCTCTAGCAGAATCGAAAATGAACGGAGAGATAGGAACACTCACCGAAGGAATATCGGTATGACAGGCACGACCCCAAGCTCTCCTAGGTCCTCTAGATGATTCACCCCACTCTGAGTGCCCTGACCCACTGAGTTGACCACCCCGTTTGACTTGAGATTAAGTCCGTTGAACCAGGGGTTCTTCATCAGCACTTTCCTCTTCAGAGACCACAATAGCTCTTTTACGACGAGGATTAGTCGCCATGAGCACCAAGAAAGGAAGAAAATACCAAAAAATCTCCATTTTTGCTCAAAAACTCTCTAAAAACACAATGAAGATGGTGAAGTAGAAAACAAGAAAATCGAGAGAATCGCTCCACAAAACCTTATGTGAACAGTAGATCGGGCACCTGCGATCGA
Source organism: Euptelea pleiosperma (assembly GCA_035048495.1). Classification (NCBI taxonomy): domain Eukaryota; kingdom Viridiplantae; phylum Streptophyta; class Magnoliopsida; order Ranunculales; family Eupteleaceae; genus Euptelea; species Euptelea pleiosperma. The sequence continues at coordinate 22,359,499 of CM068553.1, read as the reverse complement.
TTGGGAGAAATCTGAGAGGCGATTGGATCAATTGGGGTTGAAAATGACCCATTTTGGGTTTTATAAAACCTAACGTCGCATTGTCCAATCGATTGGACTAAGTGGCCAATCGATTGGAGCCTATCCAATCGATTAAGCTATACTCTCCAATCGATTGGAGATATCCAATCGATTAGTCTGTAAAGTCCAATCGATTGGACTGGTCCGGGAAAGAAAAAAAAAATTTTAATTTTAAACTAATAGGTTCATTTTCTAAGACCCCTGAGTAATTCTTTTCAAGTCAAAAATCATTTTTAAACTGCTCAAGAAAAGATAAAACGTCAAAAAAAATTCACTCCATGAAGTCAATCTTGATAAGCACTACACACTGATTCTTATCGAAGAGAATTAACTAACACGTTAGATCACTCTTTTGCTTTAAAAGATATTAATTCTTTTAGACATTAGCGCAAGTCACAAATCACTAGTAATCATAGATTCAAATATCAACAATAATATCATCACGTGTAAGTGATCTGAGTCCATCTGTGGTACCGGATAAGATTTCAGTAATAATTTCTCATAAGTATCAGACTCTGGAGGTATCCTGTATCCGATCATAAAATCCTCATTAGAGTTATTAAAAGATCTCACATACGCTCATGTATATGGGTATTTGCTGATGGATAAGAATTTTTTTAGCAAATTGGCTATCTTTTACACCCTTTTTATTCACTTTGAATATAGGTAGCTTTCACTCTCCATGTAGGTAGCCCTTTTCTACAGCAATGAGAATCAGATTTTAATTTCAAACAGGGCCATACAGATGGCATTCACTCTAACTTTTATAGAGATAGCTGTTTCCTAAGATAATAACTCTCATCAGGAAGCCAACAGTCGACTATAGTGCAATTTCAAAATCAACTGAAGGCAAGAACACTACTAATTTGAAGTTATAACCAGTAGAGGTTTATTCCCAATTCCATATAATTCAAGATTTCACACCTCTATCAAATCCATTCCCACATATATCCTCAGTGTGCATGTGAATGTGAGATATATTGTTTCAATAATCTTCTAATGCACACTAGTAAAAATTGACCAATCATAATAATTAAAAGATATAATACACAATGTTTCTTAGAATATCTCAGAAAATACTGCTCATCAAAATCGTATAATCAAATAATAATTTTAACATTCTTCTAAACACTTTATCTTTTGATTTTCTGAAATATTATCAATTTTTATTCTTCAAAACGAAGCAAAATCAAAAAAAAAATATCCCTCAAAAAAATAAGAATAGAGAACAAGAGGGGATGGAGAGCACATTGCTCAGAAATAGGACATTGATGAACATTTATCCTTTAGAGAATCTTTCTGAACCCACACAGATGTGAGTTTGGTAAATAGATCAATTCTCTTAGGATCTTTCCTCTTTTGAGTTACGTAACTCTGAGGTTGTTTGAATTTTTCAAGGGACTCAATCTCCTTGATTAATTCTCTAGACCTTTCCAGTAGGTCTTTCATCTTCCTAGATAGCACATCCAAATAATTTATCTTATAACATGTCTTCATAGGAATTCTTAGACTTTTCACGTTCTGAGTGGTATTCACCATTTTTTATGTCTTCTTCTCAACTTGTGACAGTCTCTAATCACTTGACCCATGTTTTTGCAGTACTTGCACTGACTACTACTTTTGACCATTTTGATTGGGTCATTGATCTGAGTGGGAATAGCTTGGGCTTTAACAAAAATTATCTTGGATGAAGACCCTTTTTCTTGATTGCTTTTGTAACCCAAACCCTGTTTGTCCCCATAGCTTTTCTCACACGAAGAATCTCATCAAGCTTTACAGAGTTGGATGAGAATCCTGACACATCCCTCTTTGATTTGAGAACCTTATTTTCTAGGGATTCCTTACGTGTCATGCAAGTTTGGAATTCACATTCCAGTGACTTGTTCCGCTTTAGCAGAGACTCATTCTCTTGCTCTAATTCAGTAATCAACACTTTTAATTTTTCAGTGTCAATTACTAAGGCAGCATTTTTAGATTCAAGACATTTAACCTTGTCAGATGAAACTTTGTTAGCCTTAATGAATTTAATCAATTCCTCGTACAGTTCTTTCATGCCAACTGCCGAGTTATCCGAGTCCCCATTGTAAGAGTCTTCCGAACACTCATCATCACTTTTCTTGGACTCTCCATGAGATCCATAGGGACTATTGAAATGAGCAACAAAAGATGTATACTTATCAGTCTTTTCATTACTATCTAAATTATCAGAATGATCTTCTGATTCTTCATCCCATGTGGCATTGAATGCTTTTGCCTTACCCTTGTATTCTTCTTTGTTTGGGCCCACATTAGCAAAGTGACCAAAACCCTTACATTGGAAACATTGGGGATCGTTTGAGCGACTTTCCCTAGGGTTCCTATCACTTCTGCTACCTCTCTCATGAGGTCTGGCATGTTCCACAGTTTTATCAAACTGTTTATGTTCTTGAACCTATCATTTTTAGAACGAAAGAACTTTTTGAATTTTTTCACGAATAGTGCCATTTCTACTTCAGAGTCAACATCTGACTCAGAATCTTGAGCTTCAGAAACCTTAAGGAAAATTCCTTTTAATTTCTTTGGCTGTCTTTAATTCATCTCATAAGTTTGTAGAGACCCAACTAGCTCATCGACTTTAAGAGAGTCAACATCTTTGCTCTCTTCAATTGCAGTGACCTTAGCCTGAAATCTATCAGGTAAGGATCTCAAAATTTTTTGAACAACTTTTGATTCAGGGATGACCTCACCCAAGTTGTGTGCAGAGTTCACGATATCACTAAGTTTGGCATAAAACGCAGTGAAGGTATCATTCTCCTCCATTCTCATGGATTCAAACTTAGACGTCAGCATTTGAAGTTTGAAAATCTTAACGGCTGATGTCCCCTCGTGTGTGACTCTAAGTATGTCCCATGCTTCTTTAGCTAAGGAACAAGTAGAGATTCTTCTAAACTCATTCTTATCAATAGCATTAAAAATAGCATTTATCCCTTTGCTATTAAGACAACAACAATCTATGTCATCTTTAGTCCAGTCATTTTTCAGTTTAAGAATGATTTTATCTCCTACTTCCATTGTGGGTGGTGACCAACCATCCACTACAGACATCCAGACTCGTTCATCAATGGACTTTAGAAAAGCCCTCATCTTAGCCTTCCAATAGGCATAGTCTTTCCCATCAAACAATGGAGGTCTGGATATATTTCCACATTTTCTTTGCATTTTGACAAATTAATGAAAATGGACTAGTTTCTCAGGAATCTAAATTCATGTGATTAAACCTTAATTAGAAAAACCCGCTCTAATACTAATTGAAATTTCACCGGTCCGTTCTCTTTAACTCAATATACCTAGAAGTGGGGGTTGATTAGGTATTTAAAATTAATTATACCTACACAGTTTTACTGGACGATGGTAAGGGAATAAAATCGCATGCCTTAGTTGTTTGATAAAAAGATTATCACAACCGACTCAAATCAAATATACCTCCGTGGTATATTGTCTTTTTGTCGTTTGATCTAATCAAGATAGATTGAGGAATACAAACAAACAATCGCAGTAGACAAGAGATTTTTACGTGGAGACCTTAGCCAAGGAAAAAACCATGGGACCACGTCCAGACGGAAAGTATCACTAACTGAAAAGTTAAATGAAACAAAGGTTATGTACGCAGCACCGTTGCAAATACAGCTTCCAACCTTAGCCAAGGCCTACTGCCGATGCGACCACATCCTCTAAATCAACGCCACGAATCCACACGCGGCCTTCCAGCAAAGAAGCCTTATCCGCTTGTTCAGTTTAGTACACCCCAAACCTACCGTCGACCGGCTCCTCTGATCTTAATTCTCAACACTCTCGCCTTTGCAGAAGGTGAAGGATTCAGTACACCTTGAACCTTAAGTTGCTCAAATGGTGTTGAGTCACACTGGTACACTCAGGCTACTAGGTTGAATATAGAAATGGAAAACCTAAGCTGAGGAAAGGATCAAGCACTTGGCTTTGATCAAGAAGAGAACAAGCTCACAAGATGTGAATGAAAAACAAGCTTCTTGCTCTTCGAAGGGACACTCTAATAAATAAAGCCTTTGCTTCTCTCTCTCTTGAAGATTGATTCACTATGTGTCTCTGTGTGTGTTTAGAGAAGGCATAGAAGGGTTATATTTATAGAATTCCAAGACCCTGAGTCGTGTGAAATGTGGGATAATGGAACCATGAATTTTGGATCTGAAAAAGACCAATTCTATTCAAGGTCCAATCGATTGTACACTTGGTCCAATCGATTGGACTCAATAAGTTTTCTGTTCCGAAGGCACCAATCGATTGCACAGGGTTCTCCAATTGATTTGAGTCATATAACTGTCTGTCTCGAAGGCACCAATCGATTACACAGCGTCTCCAATCGATTGTACTCAGATTGATTTCTATCCCGAAGGCTCCAATTGATTTCACAGAGTCTCCAATCGATTTTGCTCAAATAAGTTTCTGCCTCAAAGTCTCCAATCGATTACACAGTGTCTCCAATCGATTGGGCTATGTCCAATCGATTGGGGATACATGTCCAATCAATTGGACTATCCCATTAGTCAATATAATTGAGTTTGACTCGGGTCTACCCAATGACTAAGTTTGACCATTATATTTTGTTCGTTTTAATCAACTCCTATTGCCACTAAGGAGGAGGGCGATCCTCACCTATTGCTGCTGCATCCTTGCACCATCCTCCATCTCCACTAACACGATTTTCTCGGTAGTTGCTGCACCATCTCCACCCCTTACTGGCCGAACCAACAAGGTTCACCTCCATTTGCTATCGCCACCACATCTACTGGTGAGTCTCCTTCACCCAAGCCGTCTACCAGTACTCTCCTACTGTTCACCATTCTTGTCCCAAAACCGTTCTCCTCTAATAGCCCTTCTCTTCACCGCCCTCTTCAAAAGCCAGCAGCCGCCCTCCACAGCAACGATCAAAATTCTCTTCCATTACCGCCATCATATGCTTTGTATCCTCCTCACGATCCACAAGGCCGAACATCAACAGATGGTTGCAGCTTGCCGTTGAAGATCGTGAAGATAGCTCCACGTTGACGCCCCTCTCCATCTTCACTACGACCTTCACACCATCTCTCTTTCTTCATTCTCTTAGAAAGAGGAGCCATTAACCACCAACCATGGGTGCTTCTTCTCCTTCATCTCATTGCTGCCCAAGAGAGGGGCAGCAACACCTGCTGTTGCAATTTGTGCCACCTACCATGCTCACACCACAGTCCTTATCACACTAGCAGCCACGATTGGCCATCTTCATGGTAAATTTCTCATCACGCCGATCCCATGCTGGGCAAGTTTCTCTCTCTAGGTCAATCTCTCTCTCTACTTTCTCACTCTTAAATCTTCTCATACCCTCTCTTCTTTGAATTTCTTTTTAGTTCAATGTCATTTGTTAGTTAGTTCTTGTTAAAAACATTACTTTAGTAATATGATTTTTTAATAAAGATTGTTTTGTTTAGTTTAAGTATTCTTGTGTCTCTTACTTTTACTGTTAAATAGGTTAAAATGATCTCTCCACGAATCATGTTTTTAAGTCAAATTTATTCACCATTCTCATCCCACCATTTCTAATAATTGTTCTTTATTGTGTTACCCTAACCCCCGAGTGCGGATTCGACATCCAACATACTTTCCACTATACAAAGAATTGTCTGCATTTTTGCAAAAATTAAAGAAAAAGAAGTATCGGATTAATTAAAAATGTGTTGAGATTAGGGTTTCCATAACCAACGACGTAGAAAAACCCTAGTTTCAAATGGCACTGTTGCCGCTCGGGTGACCGGAAGTGCGAAAAATGACGTAGATGACGGAATCGAAAAGCTGCTAAAGTGGGAAGATCTAGTGTTTTGGAAACTTTCTATTTTTTTAGTTATTTTTAGTTATTTTAATTACTATTTTTAATGCCTCAGAAGACCGAGTGCAATTTGTAATAATTTAGGAAATTTACTGCTTTCCAAATAACTGCTAGATGTTGTTCTAGGGTTTTTTATAAACCCTAAATTAAGTGAAAAATACAAAAAAAAATTAAAAATCAAAAATTCAAAAATTAGGGTTTTCATTTCCTGCAATTTTTAGATATATCCTAGGATTCTCTATTCTTGGAAAGTTTCCAGAAATATAGGAATCTCAAAATTAGGGTTTCCATTTTTAGGACATTCCAATTTTGGAGAGAGTCTATTTATAGATATTCACTAATTTTGAAAAATTCTAAAATAGGAGATCTTCTAATTTGAAAAGATTTCCTCAATTTGGAAAATTTTCAAAGTAAATGGAATTTCAAATCTTTACTTTATTTGAAAGGTTTCTTTATCTGAGAAAGTTTGAAAAGAGAAAGTTTCAAATCCCAATTCGGAAATTTCTATTCTCAACTTCAAATCATAATTGGAAACAAATCTAATACCAGCTAAAACCAATGCGTGCTTCGTGAAACCCTAATAGCCGGTCAAACCTTCCAATACATATCCCTAGACTCAATCTACCCATTGAGTGTAGGAACACGATCCAGTGTGGGTAGGGAGCGAAAGCTCAAAGAGGTGGAGTCAGGCCCAAGCCCATTAGGATACCCCTCCCTATTCTATGGAGGCGACCCTGTGGCGTGGCCCATGGGAGGTAAGTCCCTATCCTCGCCTTGAGTGCGATACGTGTTATTGGGTGAATCATTGCCGCGTGTCTATTTGCTTTCGCATACATATTATTTGACTTGCATGGCGTGGCTGTTAATAAGTGAACATTAATCGATTAATCGAGCAGACCCAGCTCTTGTTAAAACTGGTGGGATTTCATCACCCACCTCATCATTCCAGCTGCATTTGATCTCCAGGATCCATCTTTAATAAAAAGAATCGGGAGAAATAGCCAAAATAGATCGGTGTTCTAGGACAACTCTCCACGTAGTCTTTCCATCAATCCTAGGTCGAATAAGTCCACGAGCGCGGGTCCCTATTATATAACGCACCCATAGGTCCCTACTACTCAAGTATACTGAGCTCGCCAGTGGCATCCCTGGTTCTTTGATTGGTCTGCTATTTGTTGGCTTAGGAACACGCACCAACCCTAACTTCACCTGAGGGAACACTCTTCTTAAACGCTTGACTAATCCTGTTAGTCTAGGATGTACTTAAGTCAGCCGTTGTGCCGCACGTCTATCTAGGCTTCGGATTGCCTTGTTGTTGACTAGAGTTAGTACTAAAGGATTCGCTCTAAAGAGTGTTGATATTCGCTCAAAAGTGCTTATTTTAAGCAATTATCCTTTTAGCGTTATTGCATTCTCCCACGTAAAAGGCTCTATTTATCTACTTTTCTACGTAAGAGTCTCTTCTATTGCGTAGAACACACTTTTCTGGACGAAATGGTATATTTGCATGCATTAAACACATTTTCGGAAGTCTAGATATTAAGCCATTCGAATAAAGTCTCATTACGCGCTTCTTCTGTCGTAGGAAACCCCGATGGGACGATTCTCGAGACTTGTGGGCCCAAATCGATCATGAAAGCCCATTATCAAAGCTTAAAGAGCCCACATGCTATGACTAGAAGATATGGGCCAAATATGGGCTGAATAAGAGGACCAAAAAGCCGGCCCAAAGAACGAAGAGAGCAGGAGAGCCAATGACCAAGAGACGGACCAAAGCGTTTAAAGCCACATGATTCAGCAAAGAATGATAGTCGACTCTACTGGAGAAGCGTGAGGATGGTCACAGTGAAGACCAGGGTTCCAGACCCTCCGCCAGTGCTTTTCTCTCTATTTTCTAATACTTTCTCTCTCATCTCTCCTTATTCTCTCTCTCTCTTCATCTCTCGGTCCTCGAATCTACTGACCTAACCCCAGAACTCCTGCCCATCGGCTCTATCTCATCTCCCTTAGCTTTCTGACCGTTGGATCTTCCATCGGACCGTTGGATCTTCAATCGGACCGTTGGATCTCTCTAGATCCATCGATCTACCAATCTGGGTCCCAATCAAGTCACCATCCATCCGATCGCCATCAGACCGTCTGTCACATCATCTTGTGAGACAATGGACATCACAAATCCATGTGGGCCAGTACCCGGGCCCATCATCATCGACCCGCTGTCCGACCAATTAGTGGACCCCGTGAATTTCCAAAGAATTTTAATTAAATTTCAAAAAAACTGGGGGTCCACTAATTGGGGAGATTCCCCATAGAAAAGTAGCATTTTACTTAAAAAAAAAAAAAAAAAATATTTTTTTTATTTAAAAAATACCCTATTTCCATTAAAGGAAATAGGGAGCTTTATAAGAGGAAGGAGAAGGGTTCGTTCGAACCCTAATTGATATTCGCTCAAAAGTGCTTATTTTAAGCAATTATCCTTTTAGCGTTATCGCACTCTCCTACGTAAAAGGCTCTATTTATCTACTTTTCTACGTAAGAGTCTCTTCAGTTGCGTAGAACACACTTTTCTGGACGAAATGGTATATTTGCATGCATTAAACACATTTTCGGAAGTCTAGACATTGAGTCGTTCTGATAAAGTCTCATTACGCGCTTCTTCTGTCGCAGGAAACCCCGATGGGACAATTCTCGAGACTTGCAAGCCCACATCGATCAGGAAAGCCCATTATCAAAGCTTAAAGAGCCCACATGCCATGACTAGAAGATATGGGCCAAATATGGGCTGAATAAGAGGACCAAAAAGCTGGCCCAAAGAACGAAGAGAGCAGGAGAGCCAATGACCAAGAGACAGACCAAAGCGTTTAAAGCCACATGAGTCAGCAAGGAATGATAGTCGACTCTACTGGAGAAGCGTGAGGATGGTCACAGTGAAGACCAGGGTTGCAGACCCTCCGCCAGTGCTTTTTTCCATTTTTTTGATACTTTTTCTCTCATCTCTTCTTATTCTCTCTCTCTCTTCATCTTTCGATCCTCGAATCTACTGACCTAACCCCAGAACTCCTACCCTTCGGCTCTATCTCATCTCCCTTAGCTTTCTGACCGTTGGATCTTCCATCGGACCGTTGGATCTTCAATCGGACCGTTGGATCTCTCTAGATCCGTCGATCTACCAATCTGGGTCCCAATCAAGTCACCATCCATCCGATCGCCATCAGAATGTCTGTCACATCATCTTATGAGACGATGGACATCATCAGTCCATGTGGGCCAATAGCCGGGCCCATCATCATCGACCCGCTGTCCGACCAGTTAGTGGACCCCGTAAATTTCAAAATAATTTTAATTAAAAAATGGGGGGTCCACTAATTGGGGAGATTCCCCATAGAAAAGTAGGTTTTTACTTAAAAAAAAAAAAAAAAAAAAAAAAAAATATTTTTTATTTTCAAAAAATACCCTATTTCCATTAATGGAAATAGGGAGCTTTATAAGAGGAGGGAGAAGGGTTCGTTCGAACCCTAGTCCCCCTCTTTTCTTCTCCTCTCCTTCCCCTTTACTCTTCCCCTCGTTTTTGGCCCCATCTTCCTCCTCCTTTCTTCTTTCTCGTTATTCCTCTTCTTCATCTTCTTCACGTGATCGCCGGAGTTGCAGGTTGCAACTCCAGCCATCACCTGCACCACCCCATCAACCAATCCCCTTCCTCTTCTTCTCCTCCCTTTCTTCTTCTTCTTCTTCTTCCTCTCCTTCTTGCAGGTGCGTCGAAAGCAGAACCAGCGCACCACCAACTCGCCAACTTCGCCGCCTGCGTGTTCGCCGGACTGGTTCACCATCATCTCTCTTCTCTTGAGTTTTCAGAACTCCAAGCCGTCAACCCCTCTTCGATTACCCTCCTCAATAGCCAGTCGTAACCAACTTTCCTTCTTGCTGGGCGAACCAGCAAGAAAACTCCCCATGTTTCCACGCTGCCTTGCTGTGAACAGCGCCTCCACCTGCAAGTTTATGGCCTGCAACCTTGCAGGCCGTTAACTTCATTAACTCTCCTTCCTTCAGCCGTTCTCCACATCGCCCTCTCCATTGCTATCCTCTACTGCCTCACCATCGATCACCACTTGCTGGTTTTGTAGCTGCACACCACCAGCAGCAACCACATCCACCACCGCCCAACTTTGCAGCAGCTCCGCCCTCCTCCTAGCTCCACCTTCTCCAGCAGAACCACCACAACGAACCGCTACCACAACCACCGTCATCAATAGTAGCAGCAGTGCACTCTCTAATCGTTCCCCACCATCTTTCCCAAAGAAGAAAACAAAACAAAGAAAAAAAAAAAAAAACAAAAAAAAGAAAGAAAAGAGGAGAGGAAGACCTCCTCCACCGCCCCCTACTTGGTTCTCCTAGGTGGCTGCCATTAGAGGCACTTGCATCCCCTCATTTTCATCCTCCTTGGAACTCCACCGGTGATCTCTATCATCATCTTTGCCGAGCACGTCACCATACCGAGCCTGGATCCACTTCTCCGCACATCGTCATGGCTGGACCACTCTTCGAGCTCATTCTCTCCGGCCACACCACTCAAATCTGGTAAATGGTAAGATGTTCTCTCTCTACCTCTCACCTTTTCTCTAGTTCTCTTTTTCTCTCTTCCTTTCTCTCTCTAGCTTTCTCTATTTAGTTCTTTTTTTTTCTACATTTTCTCTCTCTAGAGCATCCCTTTCCCTCTCTTCTTTCTCTCTCTCTCTCTAAATCATTTCTTAATGCTTTCTAGTTAATTTATTTAGTTGTTATTTGTATTGGCAAACAATTTATAAAGCATTGTAAGTTAAGTATGATTCAATAAATAACTAGATTTTTATGTTTGAATTCTTCTATAAGTGCATTTATTTTCATTTATTTTTCGAGTAGTTTAATATAGATAATGTCTCCAAGAGTATGTTTAAATCCAATCCATCATTCTCACCCTCTCCAGCATGTTTCGAGCACTTCCCAAGGTCAGAAGTTCTGATAAATTGCTAATCCCTAATCCCGAGTGCGGATCGACATCCGACACTTCCCACTGTGCAAATTGTTTAAATCTTGCAGGAATCTCAGATAAATTACAAATTGTGTTGATTCTAGGGTTTCCGTAACCAACGACGCGGAAAAACCCCATTTTCACTAATCCCCCTCCAATCCCCTCCTTTCTCTCCCCAAAAAGATCTTGCCCTTTTTTCCCTTCTCTTGGCCGTTTATCCTCCCGCTTCGCCATCTTCTTCTTCATCTTCTCTTTCACATTCTCACCGGAGTTGCAGCAGCAACTCCGGCCGTCTCCCCACGTTCTTCCCTTCTTTTTACTTCTTTCTTCTTCTTCTTCTTCTTCTTCTTCTTCTTCTTGCTGCCCGGACAGCAATACCAGAACCGTGCTGCCTCCTCCTCTATCACCGTCTTCTTCATCAAGTTATCGCCGGAGTTGCAGGTCTGCAACTCCGGCCATCTCCCCTTCTTCCTCTCCATTTCCTTCTCCTCTTTCTCCCTCTTCTGCCTGCACTTAAGGCACTCCTGAAACCGTGCATCAGATCGCGGCCATCACCCCATCCACGAGTTGCAACCTGCAACGCCCCTCCACCACCGTCTTCTCCTTCCTCCTTACAATGCCTCACCTTCCCTTGGGATAGACGGTGACTGTTCTTCCAACAGCCACCATCGTTTCCATCTCTTCTCTTTTGATGGATCTGGATCATCTTCTCCATTGGAAAAGGAGGAAGACGTCCACTATTGCTGGCCTACAAACAGATCTCGATCAGTTGCTGATCTCTCCACTCTCTCCTTCACGCACAGCTGCCCTCAACTTGCGTTCTACATCCAGCCACTTGTAGCCACCGTCTCATGCGCCACAGCCATCGTTTCATGCACCACAGCCGTTAGCTTCCATCCCTACGCCTATTCCACCGCTCAAAACAGTCATCTCTCCACCGCCCTCACCCTTCTCTTTTTCTTCATCGTCTCATCAAAAGAAAAAGAAAAGAGAAGAAGAAGAAGAGGATAGGATAGGATAGCCCTTACCTGATCACCGCCATCACCATTACCCCCCTCCACGATCTAAGGACGTTGCTAATCCAAGGATTTGCTGCTGCCATTTCCACGACCCTGCAATCTAGATTGGGTCTCCAACGTGTAGCTCCATACTCTAAGCTATTGTGCTCACATCACCGGCTTGCAAACCAGCACGTCCTCACCTCCCTCACCTTTATCGACCCTCTCACCAAGCACCAGCAGCACCGCAGCTCTCTCATCCACCACCCAACGGCTACTGCATCCAGGTCTGCAACACACCAGCGACCTTCCTTGCTGCTCCGTCCAACCACTGCCATAAGATCTCTATCGCCAGCCACTTCTTTCTCGCCTCTATGGTGTTGTCCTCTAAATGGGGTAAGCCTTCTCTCTCTAAGCTCAAGAACAAAAGTTTGTTCTTCTCTCTTTCTCTAGATTCTAGATTTTCTCATTTAGTTTTCCTTATATTTCTTTTCTCTCTCTAGGACTTTCTCCCTTTTTTTTCTCTCTCTCTTGATGTTTCTTTCTCTCTCTAGATTTTCATGTTGTTTTTCTTTTATTGCTTTTTAGTTAGGAATTGTTCATTCAAGCAATGTATTTCTTTTAGTTTAATTTGATTAATAAAATAGTTTATTTTCAGTTCTATTTATTGTCTTCATTATTTCGTAGGCTTTCGATGGTCCATAAATTCTCTCTCTAAAAATATCATGTTTTAAAGTGAACCATCACTCTCACCCCTCCATTCTGTCTTTTTAGCAATTTCTATGGAAAATTTTGTCATTTCATGCTCTGAATCGCGCTAATCCGACTAATCCTGAGTGCGGATTCGACTCCGACTTTCCACTGTGCAAAGAATTGCGTATTTTGCAGGAATAAGTCTCGGATAATTACAAATTGTGTTGAATCTAGGGTTTCCGTAACCAATGACGCGGAAAAATCCTACTTTCAAGTGTAGCCTGGTGAGAACCCCTGAGTGCAAACAATTAGTCTGGCAGTTAAAAGATAAACCAGTGGTCCGCCCACTATCATAATCTACTCTAGCCCCAAAACTAACAAGATAATTCCTAAAATATATCCTGATTGCTTAAAATAGGATTGTCTGTGCTTGGTGTGCATCACATAGGATAGTGGTCCCCTCTGGCAACTTTTTGCCAAGTCTAGAGGCCGCCTCTTCAGCGTATGCTAGTTTGGACTCGTCCAAATAAACGCTTGATTCGATCTGAGAATCACGTACCTACAGCAGATCCTCCACTGAATCCTTCCCCATCTCTTTCGCCACCCGCCTCTCCCAATACAACTACCTTTGTAGTAATGGCAGACGAACGACCTCTTATCGAGACCTTCGCCCCTATCTCTGCTAATCCGCCCACCTGCATTGTTCTTCCACCTACTACGGCGGTGCAGTTTGAGATCAGGCCGCAAACGATCCAAATGCTACCAACCTTTCGCGATCTCCCAAGAGAAGACCCATATTCCCATATTAGGGAATTCCAACATGTCATCCTACTTTTCAAGAACCAGAACCTTGATGATGACAATGTGCGTCTGCGAGTCTTTCTATTCTCGCTAAAAAATTGAGCCTCTGATTGGCTCTACTCCTTACCCGCTGACTCAATCTGTAGTTGGAAAAAGTTGGTGGACAAATTCATGTCCAAATTCTACCCCATAGATTCTAGGACTATTTGACTAAGTGTCCCCACCATAGCATCGATAAGGGCAATCTTGTCCACATCTTCTCTACAAGGGACTTACTGATGAGTCTCAAACCATGGTAAAGTCAATGTGCTAGGGAAAATTCATGCACCAAACTCCGACCGATGCATACAAATTCTTGGGAGAGTTAAGAGAAAACTCTCAACATTGGATGACTGACTCAGAGTTCAGTCAAACCACTTCGGTCCAAAGAACCACCAAGGGATGAAACTAGGATTTTTCCGCATTGTTGGTTATGAAAACCCTAATTTCAACATATTTATAATTATCCGAGACTTTTAACTTGTAAAATGAGCAGTTTTGCATAGTGGCTTGTGTCGGATGTCGATCCGCACTCGGGATTAGGATTAGCGCGAATAAGAACATAAAATAATCAAAAAATTGTCAGAATTCATGGGGAGGTGAGAGTGGTGGAGTAGCTTTAAAACATCCATTTGAGAGAGAAACTAATCAACATTAGCACACTAAATTAAAGCTTCATGAATTCAAAGTAAGGGAATCACATCAACTGTTTGCTTAACAAAAGTAGAATAGCATCTAAAAGAAGAGGAAGACAGATGCTAGAAGAAGAAGAAGAAGAAGAAGAAGAAAAAGAGGAAGTAGAAGAAGAAGAAGAAGAAGAAAAAAAAGAAGTAGGAGGATCTAAACTCACCGGTGATGCAGGTTTGATTCACCGGAGATGGCAGCTCATCAGGGAGAGGCGTGGTGGCTACGAGGAAGAAGACGATGCTGGTCTGGTTGGGAGGAACGCATGGTGCAGCAGCCAAGGCAGCAATGTGTTGCGGGCCAAGCCTGTGGTGGAGGACGGCCAGCCCACAAAGAAGAAGAAGACGGTGGGGAAGTAGGGAAGAAGAAGAAGAAGAAAGAGAAGAAGAGAAGGGGGGAGGGAACCGTCGAAACTAACGTGAATGGGGTTCTTATATCTAGGGTTAGAGGGTGTGGATTTTAATGACCGTTAGATGGAGGGGAAGAAGATATGGATGTGGAAGAGGGGGGAGAGTTAACGTGGGAGAGAAAACCCACGGTTTCTCTCTCATGTGTTTCTATTTTATTTTTTTATTAATTTTTTTCTTTTTCTTTTCTTTATTTCCTTTTCTATTTTATTTTGTTTTTAATTTCTCAGGTTAGCGTGGGGATGTGGGCCTTGGTGTAGCGGGCCAAAGGTCGTTCTCTACATGGAGGGTTGTGGTCCTATTTTTAGGAGAGGATGAGAGAGAAATGTGTTGGGTCGAGGAGAGAGCAATGGTATATGTAGGCTGTTGGATCAATCGAGGGTGAATGTGAGTGTTTGATCGAGGAAGGTAGGATGGGTCTAACGGCTATGGATGGTGTTAGGGTCAAGTCAGGATTGAGGGTATGCGATTGGTGATCGTGTAGTATAGAAGTGAGCAATCAGATCAAGGGAAGAGAAAATATAAGAGAGAGGAATGTGATTGGGGATGATCGCGTGGTATGATGGGGAAGCTAGGAGGATCTAATGGCGAGGATTAGATGATGAGCTAGAGTGATGATTGGAGGATTTGATTGGGAAGGGTTAGATCGATGGTTAGGAGGTTCTAAGGTGGTGCGATGGGAGAGTTAGGGGAGAGGAGAGAGAAAATAATAGAAAATACAGGGAAAAGAACTGGTAGAGGGTCTAGAACCCTGGTCTTCACTGTGTCCCTTCTCACGCTTCACCAATAGAGCAGACCATCATTTCTTGTTGATCATGTAGCTTTAAACACTTTGGTTCGTCTCTTGGTCATTGGCTCTCCCGCTCTCTTCGTTCTTTGGGCCGGCTCTTCGGTCCTCTTGTTCAGCCCGCATTTGGCCTATATCTTCTAGTCATAGCCTGTAGCTCTTTAAACTTTGATAATGGGCTTTCATGATCGATGTGGGGCCGTGATATTCGCTCAAAAGTGCTTATTTTAAGCAATTATCCTTTTAGCGTTATTGCATTCTCTTACGTAAAATACTCTATTTACCTATTTTTCTACGTAAGAGTCTCTTCTGTTGCGTAGAACACACTTTTCTGGACGAAATGGTATATTTGCATGCATTAAACACATTTTTGGAAGTCTAGACATTGAGTTGTTCTGATAAAGTCTCATTACGCGCTTCTTCTGTCGCAGGAAACCCCGATGGGACAATTCTCGGGAATGTGGGCCCACAACCAACCTCCAGAACCTACAATCACAGCTCATGTGGGCCCACAACCAACCTCCAGAACCTACAATCACAGCTCATGAGCCAGTAGGCTGAGGATAAGAAAATGTAGACCAAGAGCGGGAAAAGCTAGAGAGTCGGAAGAGCCTGGGAAAAGACCAAGAGAGAGAAAGAATCAAGCCCCAAGAGAAGAGAATAAAGGCATTAAAGCTTGACCAACTAACACAAGTCAAAGAATTGCTTAGTTGGTGAAGCATGAAGAAGACCAAGTCAAAGACCAGGGTTCAAGACCCTCTGCTAGCATTTTCTCTTTATTTTGTAATATTGTCTCTCTCCTCTCTCCAAACCCTGAGTCCCACATCCAACCGTCACCCTTCGTTCTCTAACTCTCCAAGATCCAACTGCTCACCACCTACATCCTCATCTAAGCAAAACGATCCTCCATCCTCTCCTAGATCATCAAATCGGCCATCGGATCACCAGATCATTCACCCCTCATTGGATCATCCATCAAATGATCAAATCATTCAATCATTCCTCCGATCATAATCTTCATCATCCGATCTAACATCCTTACCTTCCGATCCCTCATCCATCCTGTGGGCCACAAGATCGTAGGCCAAAACGTTTAGCCCGACAAAACTTTGGTCTTACGAAAATGGAATAATTGTTTTATATAATTGGAAAGAAAATATATTTTTACAAAAGGAAAGATTTTAAAAGTGAAAATTAGTGGGCGATTTTTCAAAGCTTGAATAAAAATTTGGAAAGATAGTTCTTTTTAGAAACTAGTATGTTTTCGGAAAATTTCAAAAATGGTAAGCACATGTGGGTAGCATGGAATTGTATTTTGGAAAGAGGATAGGTTGTGGGCAAGTATGAGATGAACGGCTAGATTACAATGAGGGCTGGACAGTGTTTGGTGATCCAGCCAACATTCTCCACCGTCATCACCCTTCTAATTGGTTGGAGAATATTCTCTAAAAGGAAGATATCTCCAATATAAAAGAAAAAAAGACCTTCACGGTCAGGCTCTCCGGATTGCTTCAAAAAAAAAAACCCCAGCTGTTACACCCTAATCCCATCACGTTTTCTCCTTCTTCCTCACCCAACACTCCAGCGCCTCCACCTCCCCTTCACGTGACACTTCACCAGCAGCAACAGCAACATCTTCAAGGTTGCAAACACCCCTGCAACCTCCCTCTCTTTATCTCCTCCACACCGCCCAAAAATAAAAAAAAAAAAAAAAGAAAAAAAAAAAAGAAAAACAAGACAGCACCGTTTCTCCTCCCTGGTGCGCCTCTAAAAGGTAAGCCTTCCTCTCCTTTATCTCCTCTCCCTTTCTCCATTCACTCACCTAGCCATCCTTCACACAAAACAAAAAAAAAAAAAAAAAATTTTTTCAAGATCACCGGAGTTGCAGGTTGCAACTCCGGCAACCTCCATTAATTCCGGCCAACTGTGCTGATCACATACCTCTTCCTCCTCTCGCTAGCACACACCACCGTGCACACCTCCGCCTGCAACCACCGTGTTCAACAGCCAGCAGCCCAGCCTCACAACCGTCCAAAGAAGGAGATCATCTTCTTCGTTTTTTTTTTTTGACCGGAGTTGCAGGTCTGCAACTCCGGCCATCTCTCGTCCCAAACGCCTCCACCCCTGCTGCTGTTGCTGTTTCTCTCCCTCCTTGTCGGTTGCACGTTCAGACAGCCACTCCGCCTCAACCACGTTGCTGCCATCACCGGTTTCATCAAACATCACAATCCCACCCAGTTCACAACGTCTGCAACTCCTCCACCAACCTGCAACTCAGCACCACAACCACCATCACCCTTACACGTCCCTCTCTCTTGGCTTGCTGGTTTGTATGTGTGCACACCAAGCCACCATTCCTTCACACCACCATGCTGTCATGCTTCCCCACCACGTGACCGGCTTCCGCATCATGGCCAGACATCATCTCTGTCCATCTTCACCATTGGTGAGTTCCGAATCCAGGTAATTTTCCATCTTCACTTTCTCTCTCCTCATTCTCTCATCAATCTCTCTCTAAGTCTCCCAAGTTGTTTCTCTCTCTAAAACCTCCCTTTCTTTCTCTAGGTTTCACTTCTCTCTACTTTCTTTCTCTAGGTCTCCATCTCTATTTTTCTTTATGCTTTATAGAATTGTCATTTTATTATCTTTTTATTAGAAGTTTGTATCTCAACATTTGATTCGAATAAAATTTAGTTTGATTTTGCAATATTGTGCTAAATTCTTATTCTTAGTTTACTTTTGTGTTTCTGATTGTTTGTGGTAATTTCTCTCTCTAAAAATCACTAAGAATGTTTTAAATCCATCACCATTCTCACCCCTCCATGTTTTCTTGATAAAAATCCGTCATTTCATGTCGTTGAATTACGCAAACTAACCCCCGAGTGCGGATCGACATCCGACACGAGCCACTGTACAACCCTGTGATTTTTGCAGGATTTGAGTGAAAAAGAATCGGATAATTACAAATATTGTTGAGATCTAGGATTTCCGTAACCAACGACGCGGAAAAATCCTATTTCCAAATGGCGCCGCTGCCGCTCGGGTGTTCGGGAGTGCTAAAAAGGACATAAAGACGGAATTGGAAAGTTGCTGAAGCGAAAAGCTGCTCAATTTGGACAGCCTGACCTTTTCGGGAAACTTTCTATTTTTGGTTTTTAGTGATTTTTAGCAGTTTTTAAATTACTATTTTTAATGCCTCGGAAGGCCGAGTGCAATTTGTAATAATTTAGGAATTTTATTGCTTTCCATATAACTGCTAGATCTTGTTCTAGGGTTTTTTAGAAACCCTAGATTAAGTGGAAATTACCAAAAAAATTAAAAAATCAAAATTCAAAAAAATTAGGGTTTTATATTCTGCAGATTTTTAGAAATCACTAATCAAGGATTTGCGATTTTTGGAAAGATTCCAAAATCTTGAAACTCTGCTTAATTAGGGTTTCCCCTTTTAGAAGTTTCCTCTTTAGAAGAATTTCTATCTTTAGAAATCTTCCGAATTTGGACAAGTCTGCAAAAGGAAACACCCCAAATCTAGCAGAATTTCAATTTTGGGAAATTTCCCAAAATTATAAGGGATCTCGCAATCAAATCTTCCTTGGAAGATCTCCACAGTTCGGGAAACTTTCCAATCTAGGTATTTTCCAATCTGGAAATTCCTAAATTTTAACCCATCTCGAACTTGGGAATTAATTCAAAAACTTGCCTAAATTCAGTGCTTGTTCAGTGAACCCTAAAAAGGCAAGGATCTTCCAAATAGAATCCCACATACCTAGACCGTGCGATCTAACTGTTTCTGCAGGAACACGATCCAGTGTGGGTAGAGAGCAAAAGCTCAAAGAGGTGGAGTCGGGCCCAAGCCCATTAGGATACCCCTCTCTAACCCACGGAGGCGACCCCGTGGCGTGGCCCACGGGAGGTAAGTCTCTATCCTCGCCTTGAGTGCGATACAGAGCATATTGGGTGCATCATTGCCGCTTGTCTATTTGTTTTTTAGCAACAACTTATTCGACTTGCGTGGCGTGGCCGTTAATCAATCAACTCTAAGAGAGCAAACCCAGCTCCAAAATTGAAACTGGTGGGATTTCATCACCCACCTCATCACTCCAGCTGATATTGATCCCCAGGATCCATCTATAATAAAAAGAATCAAGAAGTAGCGCCAATTAGCCCGGTGTTCGAGGAAAAATCCACGCAAAGCGAACCCGCTTAACATCCAATCGAAATAAGACCACGAGCGCGGGTCCCTGTTGTCTAACACACCCATAAGTCCCTGCTACTCAAGTACACTGAGCTCGACGTGGCATCTTGGACTATTCGGCGGTTAGTTGCGTGTGGACTAGGAACACGCACCAACCCTAGCTTAACCCGAGGGAACACTCTTCTTATACACTTGACCAATCCGGTTAGTCTGGGACGTACTTAAGTCAGCCATTGTGCCGCACGTCTGTCTAGGCTTCGGATTGCCTTGTTGTTAACTAGAGTTAGTACTAAAGGATTCGCTCTGAAGAGTGTAGCCTGGTGAGAACCTCTGAGTGCAAAACAGTTAGTCCGGCGGTTAAAAGATAAACCAGTGGTCCGCCCACTGTCATAATCTACTCTAGCCCCAAAACTAACTAAGATAATTCCTAAAATATATCCTGATTGCTTAGAATAGGATTATCTGTGCTTGGTGTGCATCATTTAGGATAGTGTTCCTCTCTGGCAACTTTTTGCCAAATATAGAGCTTGCCTCATTCGCGTATGCCCGTTTGGAATCGTCCGAACAAACGCTTGGTTCGATCTGAGAATCACGTCCCTACAGTGGATCCTCCACTGAATTCTTCCCCATCTCTTTCACCACCCGCCTCCCCCAGTACTACTACCTTTGTAGTCATGGCAGTCGAACGACCTCTTATCGAGACGTTCGCTCCTATCTCTGCCAATCCGCCCACTTGCATTGTTCTCCCACCTACTACGGCGGTACAGTTCGAGATCAGGCCGCAGACGATCCAAATGCTGCCTACCTTTCGTGGTCTCCCAAGAGAAGACCCATATTCCCATATTAGGGAATTCCAACATGTCATCCTACTTTTCAAGAATCAGAACCTTGATGATGACAATGTCCGTCTGCGAGTTTTCCCATTCTCGCTCAAAGACCGAGCCTCAGATTGGCTCTACTCCTTACCCGCTGATTCAATCAGCAGTTGGAAAGAATTGGTGGGCAAATTCATGTCTAAATTCTACCCCATGACTCGGACCAACCAAATGAAGCAACTCATTCAGGACTTTAGACAGAAGTCCGATGAGAAATTTTTTGAAGCATGGGATAGATTCCAAGACTACTTGACTAAGTGTCCCCACCATAGCATCGACAAGGGAAATCTTGTCCACGTCTTCTATAAGGGACTTACTGATGAGTCCCGGACCATGGTAGAGTCAATGTGCCAAGGAAAATTCCTGCACCAAACTCCGACCGATGCATACAAATTCTTGGGAGAGTTAGGAGAAAACTCTCAACATTGGACGACTGACTCAGAGTTTAGTCGAACCACTTCGGTCCAAAGGACAACCAAGGGACATGATGCTACAGCTGATACGGAGCTTCGATCTGTCATTCAAGAGTTGAGCAAGTCAGTCTCTGCACTGGCTGTGTCTGTACAAAAGCCTACTCAACAATCTACCCCAGTCATGCATGTGGGACACGAGAGCCCTATGGAATCTTGCACCCTCTGTCTGCAACCCTCCCATACTACTGAGCATTGTCCTTTAAATGAAGGATGGTCTAATCCTCTTCAGGAAGAAGTTTGTGCTTTCAGCACATACAAACCACCCACTCAAAACTCGTATAGTCAATCTTATCATCCGGACACGAGAAACCACCCTAACTTCTCTTGGAGGCCTCAGTCTACTCAATCACAAGCTCAACCTCCGCGTCAACCTCAGGGCATGTATCCTCCTGGGTTCAATCAACCCAATCGGCAATTCAATCAGGGACAATACCAGCAGAATCAGTACCCATCTACTCAGAACCAGCAGTTCCAACAGGGTCAATACTCTGGACAACAGAGCACATTTCAGAATCAGCAAAGAGTTCCCCAGAACTTTCAGAACCAACAGATTGTCCCAACTAATTCTTCCGCCTATAACTATAATGCCCCGATGAGCTCGAGTCGCGAATTGGTGCCTCAGCTCCCATTAGCTGCTCCCCAACAGTCGCTCCCCAAATCTGGTATCGAAGACCTTCTAGCTCAACTCATTACTCAACAACAACAATCTATGCAACGCCTAGAGCAACAGCAACAGCAATCCATGCTTCGTCTAGAGCAACGTCTAGGTAACTTGGAAGCTGAGAAAGCTAAGGGGATCTTTCCTAGCCAACCCATTGCAAACCCTAAAGGAAATGCCAAAGGGGCAGTATATGAGATCGGATCCCAATCTCAAAGCCAGAATGAGAAGTGTCAAGGGGAGGTGCAAGCTGTAACCACCCTACGATCTGGAAAAACTGTGGACATGGGAGTCCAACCACCACCGGTGCCATCTCCGGCACCCATCACTCGCACAGAGGAAACTAGTCCTAATCCTACCTCTGCTTCTTCTACCTCTGCACCAACATCAGATATCCCTGTGCAGAAATCTAAGGCTAAAGACAAACCCATTTGTCGAGTAAAGCCTCCCTTCCCGGACAGACTTGTCCAAGATAAGCGGGATCAGCAATTCTCAGAGATCTTAGACGTCTTTAAAGACGTCCAGATCAATATCCCATTCCTTTCTGCTATCAAGCAAATCCCTTCCTATGCCAAATTCCTCAAGGACTTGTGCACAGTTAAGCGGCGTACGCATGTACCCAAAGCTGCCTTCTTGGCCGAAAAAGCTACAGCATTCATTCAACGCAATAGTGTGATCAAACACAAGGATCCAGGTAGCCCAACTGTCCAATGTGAAATTGGAGACAACTTTAGCTGCACTGCCTTGCTAGATTTAGGGGCTAGCGTTAACCTCATACCATTCTCGGTATATCAGCAGTTAGGACTGAAAGATATGAAGCCTACCAATGTCACCCTGAAATTGGCTGATCAGTCCATCAAGATTCCAAGAGGAATCATTGAAGATGTCCTAGTAAAAGTCGCAGACTTTTACTATCCTGTGGACTTTATCATTCTCGACACCGAGCCGTGTCAGGATAACCGCATTCCGGTCATCTTAGGCCGTCCATTCCTTGCCACCGCGAACGCACACATCGGGTGCCGGGACGGAAACATGTCCATTGCTTTTGGTAACCTCAAAGCTGAGGTCAACATCTTTCGTTTAATGCAACAAGATGCCGATCGCGAAGTGACCGATGAAATGTGTGCCGTTGAGAGTCTAATCCCGGACTCCACCGAAGATATTCTTAAGCAGTGTCTAGAACACTTTGGAGCTGACTTTGCAACAGAGTCAGCTATTTCTGATCTCAATGATCTTTTGGAGACTGCTCCACTGATAGAGATCCCCGCTCCTCTCATCGAGTTCGAGCCTCTGATAACCATGGCCAGAGAACCCATCCTTCCTTTACCTACTGAAGTCAAACCTCTTCAATCCGTGTCTTCTGTGACACCTATTTCTACTCCATCTGCTCCAATATTGGAGCTTAAGCCTCTTCCCACAGATCTTTCCTATGCCTATCTTGGTCCTAAGGAAACCTACCCTGTCATTATTGCTTCCGCTTTGTCTGAGAGTGAACGTAAGAAACTTCTCGAGCTGCTCAACGAGCACAAATCTGCGATAGGTTGGACTATAGATGATATTCGAGGCATAGACCCCTCGGTGTGCCAACATCACATCTATCTCGAGGATGAATCCAAAACCTCTCGAGAACACCAGAGGAGGTTGAACCCCGTCTTGAAGGATGTAGTCCGGGATGAGGTCCTTAAACTGTTAGATGCGGGAATCATTTATCCCATCTCCGATAGCAAATGGGTGAGTCCTATTCATGTCGTCCCTAAAAAGGCAGGATTCACAGTTGTGGAAAATGAGAACAAGGAAATGGTAACCCAGCGCCTGAAGAAAGGGTGGAGAGTCTGCATCGATTACCGATGACTCAACACCAACACTAGGAAGGACCATTTTCCTTTACCCTTCATAGACCAAATGTTGGAGAGATTAGCAGGTCACTCCTATTACTGCTTCCTCGATGGTTACTCAGGGTATAATCAAATACCCATCGCCCCTGAGGATCACGAGAAGACAACTTTCACCTGTCCCTTTGGCACTTTTGCCTACAAGCGCATGCCCTTTGGCCTCTGCAATGCACCCGCGACCTTTCAAAGGTGTATGATGAGCATATTCTCTGACATGGTGGAAAAATTCCTCGAAGTCTTTATGGACGACTTCTCAGTTTTTGGGTCATCCTTTGATGACTGTCTGACCCATCTAGGGCTGGTACTTCAACGCTGTCAGGACAAGCGACTTGTCCTCAATTGGGAGAAATGCCACTTCATGGTGAAGAAAGGCATAGTTCTGGGACATGTCATTTCCCATCAGGGCATTGAGGTCGACAAAGCTAAAATCGATATCATCTCGACCTTGCCCATTCCTAAGTCCGTACGTGACATCCGTTCCTTTTTGGGACACGGAGGATTCTATAGGCGATTCATCAAGGACTTCTCTCAAATCGCTCGACCTCTGTCCCACCTTCTAGCTAAAGATAGTCCTTTCGACTTTAATGCTGACTGTGTCAAGGCATTTGAGCGTCTCAAATCTGAGCTCACTACTGCGCCCATTATCCGTCCCCCGGATTGGACTCTACCTTTCGAGGTAATGTGCGATGCTTCTGACTACGCGTTAGGAGCCGTTCTAGGGCAGAGAGTTGACAAAAGGTCACACGTGATCTACTACGCGAGCAAAACTCTTAACTCTGCCCAAATGAATTACTCTACCACTGAGAAAGAATTCCTGGCAGTAGTCTTCGCCCTTGATAAATTCCGTCAGTATCTCTTAGCCACTAAGGTGGTTGTGTACACTGATCATGCAGCCCTTCGTTATCTCATGTCGAAAAAGGAAACCAAACCTCGATTAATTCGATGGATTCTCTTACTGCAGGAATTCGACCTCGAGATTAAGGATAAGAAAGGAACTGAGAATGTAGTGGCTGATCACTTGTCTAGACTGACTTTAGAGTCATCCTTCGACACCCAGCCCATCCCTGAAACCTTTCCAGACGAACAACTGTTCGCCATCTCTGTTAATCCTTGGTATGCTGACATTGTCAACTACCTTGTCACCGAAGAAATGCCGTCACACTGGTCAAAACAGGACAAAAGCCAATTCCTAGCAAGAGTTAAGTACTACTCTTGGGATGACCCTTATTTGTATAAATACTGTCCTGACCAGATCATTCGTCTCTGTGTCCCTGAGTCGGACCAACTCAATATCTTGTCCTCATGTCATGACCAACCTTGTGGTGGTCATTTCAGCACTAAGAAGACTGCCGAAAAAGTGCTGCAATGCGGATTCTACTGGCCTACACTATTTAAAGATGCCCATATCTACTGCAAAACTTGTCCTAATTGCCAGCATCTAGGCCGCATCTCCCAGAGGAACATGATGCCCCTCACTCCCATCCAGGTCGATGAAATATTTGACATTTGGGGCATCGACTTCATGGGCCCCTTTCCCATTTCCTATGGTTTTGAGTACATTCTCCTTGCGGTAGACTATGTATCCAAATGGATAGAAGCCATTCCCACCAAGACCAATGACCACAAAGTGGTGGTCAAATTCCTAAAGGAGTTCATCTTCGCTCGATTCGGTGCCCCTAAGGCCATCATTAGTGATGGGGGCACCCATTTCTGCAATAAGATATTCGAGAACTTAATGAAAAAGTATGGGGTAACCCACAAGGTTGCCCTAGCTTATCATCCACAGACTAGTGGTCAAGTGGAGGTTTCTAATCGTCAGATCAAGCAGATCTTGGAGAAGACAGTCAATACCACACGTAAAGACTGGTCTACTCGTCTCACTGATGCTTTATGGGCATACAGAACCGCCTACAAGACCCCACTCAATATGTCTCCCTATCGTCTCGTCTTTGGGAAACCCTGTCATCTACCGGTAGAGATTGAACATCGTGCTCTGTGGGCCATTAAGAAGCTCAACTTCGACCTCGACTCTGCAGGGGAAGAGCGAAAACTCCAAATGAATGAGTTAGAAGAACTCAGAAATGATGCCTACAACTTATCCAAGAATTACAAAGCCAAAATGAAGTGGATACATGACAAGAGCATCCTCAGGAAAGAGTTCCATCCAGGACAGAAGGTCCTTCTTTATAATTCTCGTCTTCATCTCTTCCCTGGAAAATTGAAATCTAGGTGGACCGGTCCTTATACGGTCACAGCAGTCACACCCTTCGGGGCAATCACTATTGAGGATTCCAAGGATCACTCCTCTTTTCAGGTCAATGGGCAGCGTCTAAAACAGTTCCATGAACTTGACGTATTGTTCATTCAGACTTTTGAGATCGATCTAATCGATCCTGCTTATGTCGACTGATGATCTACTCAGTCTCCTGTGCTCCAACTTGGTTGGGGGTGCCTGTCACCCCCGTCATGTCTGGCTGAAGACGTAAAACTTAGCGCTTTCGGAAAGGCAATTCCGGTATTCCTAGAGTACATGAGTCTCATGCATTTGTTATTACTTTTATATCTTTGGAAATGCAGGTACATTCATTCTTCCGATCATCAGGTATCACACTGTCGAGTTGCTGCCGACTTGGTAACATCCTCCCTGAACCTTTGCATCATCATCACTGATTTTTCATCATTTTATGTCCTGGTCATGAGCACCGAGGACGGTGCTATATTTTGGTTGGGGGTGGGTATTTACCAAAACTCATGTATTCCTTCTGATAAATATAGATATAAAAAAAAAAAAAAATAAAAAAAAAAAATAAAAAAAAAAAAAAAAAAAAATTGTTTTTTGGGGTGATTTCCGATGTTCTCCAAAAGTTTTCTAGAATTTCAAAAATGTGTCAAATACCCTGACTTTGATTAGCTGAAAACCTCCGTTAAGTCAGTATTGAGGATGTCAATTTTTGTTAGCGTTGAGTCAAGTCAAGCGTGACTACAGCAGGTTTGAAAACTCAGAAAAACTCAGATTTGGCACAATTGTACACTATCAACATCAGAGTTATCCTAAGTTTGGAAACTCTAGAGATCCTGTGAGAATAATTGTGGAGACCTAACCCAGTGAGCTTTCGAGCCTTTAATCATTTCAGAGAGTTATACAATAATCCTGAGTCAATGGATGACTCACTATTCTTCATGCCCGCAATATTCGTTGAGAGATCTCATTATCTTTTGCTTCGATCATGGAACTCAGAACGACATCAACATTGGATTACTACGACAGAACCTTCTTTGTATCCAGTCAAGACAGTATACATGATAGTGCAAACCCTAGAAAATGATTTAGGCCATTTTTTCTGAACCATTCAGCCTTTTTACTCACCTGAATTATACTTCACTAGAAACCCCTTGAACCCTTCTATAAAAGCCTTTTCTTTGTAAGCCCATTAACCAAAAACCCAGTTCAGCTACGAAGTGTTACTAGCTACCCTACTTTTGAGAAGGATAAAAAAATCACTGATGTGGGTGTACCGTGAAAAGAAAAGTAAAGAAGAAAAATCAAAAGGAAAAGAAAGTGGTTCAAGCTGAAAACAAAATATGGAAAGAAAGTATGAAAAAGTGCTGAAAAGAAATTGAGCAGTCTCAGAAATATCAAGAAAAAGAGAAAAATACGAAAAAAGGAAAAAGAACCAGATAATGGTGTTACGTCGCAGGAAAAATGCAAGAAAATGGCAATATCCTCTCAAGATCTTTGAAATCCTGTATACCTTTATTTTTTTTTTTTTTTTTTTACACCTGACCTAAGCCTCATTACAACCCAGGAAAGTCCTACTTGATTCTAGGATAGTACAATCATAAAATGTGGAGATTGGAGAAAGAGAAGCTATAGAGTTTGATCTGACGTTCCCGAGTGAAGTGGTATTCCAATCATGAGATCTTCTTCTGTTAAAGATGTCCTTCCTTCAAATAAAACATATGTGAGATCTTTGCCTCTTTATATTAAATACATCTCCTCACATATAAATTGAGAGAAAAGAAGAAAACCCTTCTTGTGTGATTCTATTCTGAGTGCTAAACATGTGAGATTTGAGGTCGAGGCAGAAAAAAACTTAGAGGTGATCTGGAAATCTTTACTGTCGGATGATGAGAATGTTGAACACACACACACGCAAGGTCTGACTATTCTGGGTCATGATTATCAGTCTGTAGTCGTGCCAAAACTTTTAAACTCTTCGCTAGCATGTAACTGTTTTTGCATCCATTCAATAATTTGATGAACGGTGTTTTCCCGGAGCTATATGAAAAAGTGTGCAGCATGTGCAGAGCCCTTTTAAGCTCATTTATTTCGCACTAATTGCCAAGGATTGGCAATATGCTGGTTGGGGGTTGTGATATTCGCTCAAAAGTGCTTATTTTAAGCAATTATCCTTTTAGCGTTATTGCATTCTCTTACGTAAAATACTCTATTTACCTATTTTTCTACGTAAGAGTCTCTTCTGTTGCGTAGAACACACTTTTCTGGACGAAATGGTATATTTGCATGCATTAAACACATTTTTGGAAGTCTAGACATTGAGTTGTTCTGATAAAGTCTCATTACGCGCTTCTTCTGTCGCAGGAAACCCCGATGGGACAATTCTCGGGAATGTGGGCCCACAACCAACCTCCAGAACCTACAATCACAGCTCATGTGGGCCCACAACCAACCTCCAGAACCTACAATCACAGCTCATGAGCCAGTAGGCTGAGGATAAGAAAATGTAGACCAAGAGCGGGAAAAGCTAGAGAGTCGGAAGAGCCTGGGAAAAGACCAAGAGAGAGAAAGAATCAAGCCCCAAGAGAAGAGAATAAAGGCATTAAAGCTTGACCAACTAACACAAGTCAAAGAATTGCTTAGTTGGTGAAGCATGAAGAAGACCAAGTCAAAGACCAGGGTTCAAGACCCTCTGCTAGCATTTTCTCTTTATTTTGTAATATTGTCTCTCTCCTCTCTCCAAACCCTGAGTCCCACATCCAACCGTCACCCTTCGTTCTCTAACTCTCCAAGATCCAACTGCTCACCACCTACATCCTCATCTAAGCAAAACGATCCTCCATCCTCTCCTAGATCATCAAATCGGCCATCGGATCACCAGATCATTCACCCCTCATTGGATCATCCATCAAATGATCAAATCATTCAATCATTCCTCCGATCATAATCTTCATCATCCGATCTAACATCCTTACCTTCCGATCCCTCATCCATCCTGTGGGCCACAAGATCGTAGGCCAAAACGTTTAGCCCGACAAAACTTTGGTCTTACGAAAATGGAATAATTGTTTTATATAATTGGAAAGAAAATATATTTTTACAAAAGGAAAGATTTTAAAAGTGAAAATTAGTGGGCGATTTTTCAAAGCTTGAATAAAAATTTGGAAAGATAGTTCTTTTTAGAAACTAGTATGTTTTCGGAAAATTTCAAAAATGGTAAGCACATGTGGGTAGCATGGAATTGTATTTTGGAAAGAGGATAGGTTGTGGGCAAGTATGAGATGAACGGCTAGATTACAATGAGGGCTGGACAGTGTTTGGTGATCCAGCCAACATTCTCCACCGTCATCACCCTTCTAATTGGTTGGAGAATATTCTCTAAAAGGAAGATATCTCCAATATAAAAGAAAAAAAGACCTTCACGGTCAGGCTCTCCGGATTGCTTCAAAAAAAAAAACCCCAGCTGTTACACCCTAATCCCATCACGTTTTCTCCTTCTTCCTCACCCAACACTCCAGCGCCTCCACCTCCCCTTCACGTGACACTTCACCAGCAGCAACAGCAACATCTTCAAGGTTGCAAACACCCCTGCAACCTCCCTCTCTTTATCTCCTCCACACCGCCCAAAAATAAAAAAAAAAAAAAAAGAAAAAAAAAAAAGAAAAACAAGACAGCACCGTTTCTCCTCCCTGGTGCGCCTCTAAAAGGTAAGCCTTCCTCTCCTTTATCTCCTCTCCCTTTCTCCATTCACTCACCTAGCCATCCTTCACACAAAACAAAAAAAAAAAAAAAAAATTTTTTCAAGATCACCGGAGTTGCAGGTTGCAACTCCGGCAACCTCCATTAATTCCGGCCAACTGTGCTGATCACATACCTCTTCCTCCTCTCGCTAGCACACACCACCGTGCACACCTCCGCCTGCAACCACCGTGTTCAACAGCCAGCAGCCCAGCCTCACAACCGTCCAAAGAAGGAGATCATCTTCTTCGTTTTTTTTTTTTGACCGGAGTTGCAGGTCTGCAACTCCGGCCATCTCTCGTCCCAAACGCCTCCACCCCTGCTGCTGTTGCTGTTTCTCTCCCTCCTTGTCGGTTGCACGTTCAGACAGCCACTCCGCCTCAACCACGTTGCTGCCATCACCGGTTTCATCAAACATCACAATCCCACCCAGTTCACAACGTCTGCAACTCCTCCACCAACCTGCAACTCAGCACCACAACCACCATCACCCTTACACGTCCCTCTCTCTTGGCTTGCTGGTTTGTATGTGTGCACACCAAGCCACCATTCCTTCACACCACCATGCTGTCATGCTTCCCCACCACGTGACCGGCTTCCGCATCATGGCCAGACATCATCTCTGTCCATCTTCACCATTGGTGAGTTCCGAATCCAGGTAATTTTCCATCTTCACTTTCTCTCTCCTCATTCTCTCATCAATCTCTCTCTAAGTCTCCCAAGTTGTTTCTCTCTCTAAAACCTCCCTTTCTTTCTCTAGGTTTCACTTCTCTCTACTTTCTTTCTCTAGGTCTCCATCTCTATTTTTCTTTATGCTTTATAGAATTGTCATTTTATTATCTTTTTATTAGAAGTTTGTATCTCAACATTTGATTCGAATAAAATTTAGTTTGATTTTGCAATATTGTGCTAAATTCTTATTCTTAGTTTACTTTTGTGTTTCTGATTGTTTGTGGTAATTTCTCTCTCTAAAAATCACTAAGAATGTTTTAAATCCATCACCATTCTCACCCCTCCATGTTTTCTTGATAAAAATCCGTCATTTCATGTCGTTGAATTACGCAAACTAACCCCCGAGTGCGGATCGACATCCGACACGAGCCACTGTACAACCCTGTGATTTTTGCAGGATTTGAGTGAAAAAGAATCGGATAATTACAAATATTGTTGAGATCTAGGATTTCCGTAACCAACGACGCGGAAAAATCCTATTTCCAGGCCGCAAGTCTTGAGACTCATCCACTCAGGGTTTCTTGCGACAGAAGAATCGCGTAATGAGACTTAATCAGAACGGCTTTATATCTAGACTTCCAAAAATGTGTTTAATGCATGCAAATATACTATTTCGTCCAGAAAAGTGTGTTCTACGCAACAGAAGAGACTCTTACATAGAAAAGTAGATAAATAGAGCATTTTAACGTAGGAGAGTGTGATAACGCTCAGAAGATAACAGTGGAAAATACGCACTTTTAAGCGAATATCACAACCCCCAACCAGCATATTGCCAATCTTTGGCAATTAGTGTGAAATAAATGAGCTTAAAGGGGCTCTACGCATGCTGCACACATTCTCATATTAGGTCAGGGAAAACACCATTCGCCAAATCATTGAATAGATGCAAAAACAGTTACATGCTAGCAAAGAGTTAGAAAGTTTTGGCAAGACTACAGATTGATAATCATGACCCAGAATAGTCAGACTCTGTGTGTGTGTGTGCTCAACATTTTCATCATCCAAGAGTTAAGACTTCCGGATCACCTCTAAGTTCTTATGCCTCGACCTCAAATCTTACATGTTTAGCACTCAGAATAGAATCACACGAGAAGGGTTTTCTTCTTTTCTCTCAATTTATATGTGAGGAGATGTGTTGATATATAAAAGCAAAGATCTCACATATGTATTATTTAAAGGAAGGACATCTTTAACAGAAGAAGATCCCATGATTGGAATACCACTTCACTCGGGAAAGTCAGATCAAACTCTATAGCTTCTCCTTCTCCAATCTCCACATTTTATGATCGTGCTATCCTAGAATCAAGTACGACTTTTCTGGGTTGTAATGAGGCTTAGGTCCATTGTAGAAAAATAAAGGGATACAGGATTTCAAAGATCTTGAGAGGATATCTTTATTTTTTTGTATTTTTCCTACGGTATAGCACCATTATCTGGTTCTTTTTCCTTCTTTTTTTTCGTATTTTTCTCTTTTTCTCGATATTTTTGAGACTGCTCAATTTCTTTTCAGCTCTTTTTCATACTTTACATATTTTGTTTTCAACTTGAACCACTTTCTTTTCCTTTTGATTTTTCTTCTTTACTTTTCTTTTCATCTTGTCCATCTCGAAATAAGGGTAGCCAGTCATACTTCGTAGTTGGACTGGGTTTTAGGTTGATGGGTTTACAAAGAAAAGGCTTTTATAGAAGGGCTCAAGGGGTTTCTAGTGAAGTATAATTCAGGTGAGTAAAAAGGCTGAACGGTTCAGAAAAATGGCCTAAATCATTTTCTAGGGTTTGCACTATCATGTATGACTGGATATAGAGAAGGTTCTGTCGTAGTAATCCAATGTTGATGTCGTTCTGAGTTTTATGATCGAAGCAAAAGATAATGAGATCTCTCAACGAATATTGCGGGCATGAAGAATATTGAGTCATCTTGTGACCCAAATTTGTTGTATAACCCTCTGAAATGATTAAAGGCTCGAAAGCTCACTGGGTTAGGTCTCCACAATCATTCTCACAGGATCTCTAGAGTTTCTAAACTTAGAATGACTCTGATGTTGATAGTGTACAATTGTGCCAAATCTGAGTTTTTCTGAGTTTTCAAACCTGCTGTAGTCACGCTTGACTTGACTCAAAGTTAACCTTTAACAAAAATTGCCATCCTCAATACTGACTTAATGGAGGTTTTCAACTAATCAAAGTTAGGGTATTTGACACATTTTTTAAATTCTAGAAAACTTCGAAAAACATCGGAAACCACCCCAAAAATAAGAATTTTTTTTTTTATCAAAACGAATACATGAGTTTTGGTAAATACCCATCCCCAACCAAAACACAGCACCGCCCTCGGTGCTCATGATCGGGACATAAAATGATGAAAAATTGAAAATGATGATGCAAAGGTTCAGGGAGGATGTTACCAAGTCGACAGAAACTCGATAGTGTGTGGTACCTGATGATCGGAATAATTAATGTACCTGCATTTCCAGAGATATAACAGTAATAACAAATGCATGAGACTCATGTACTCTAAGAATACCGGAATTTTCTTTCTGAAAGCGCTAAGTTTTACGTCTTCAACCAGACATGACGGGGGTATATCAAGTACCCCCAACTAGGTTGAGACTCATGGAGACTGAGTGAATCTGCAGTCTTCCTGACACCTAAAGTGGAACGGAGATAGTTATCCTATCCCTTGTCTAGGTATACCTGTGTAGAACAGGTCTTTCTCAGTGTAGACTGAGAGAAGGGTAGTAAGTGCTCTGAGCAGATGTGAAAGAGCATTGAGTACAACGGGGAGGGATCGAATTCGCTCAGTGAGAATGAATAGGAGGGTAGAAGGGTGTTCTCTGGCCATGGTTAGTAGAGCTGCAAACTCATGGAGTTTAGCGGGAAGGTATCTGAATGGAGCAGACTCCTGTAGATCAGTAAAAGGATAGTTGTCTGACTCTGAAATGAGGTCAGGCGCAAAGTGTTCTTGACACTAGGAGAGTTTTTCATTGGGAGGGTCCTGAATTAGACTCTCAATGGCAAATGGGTCATCGACAATATCGACGTAGGGTGGTGAGTGAAAACTGTTGACCTCTTCCTCGAGGTTTTCTAATGCGATAGGGATGCTCCAATCCCTGCACTCAATATGTTCCTCCTCGGTGGGGAACAGTAGGTCCAAGACAACAAGAATCCCATGTTCTAGACACAGCTCATCAGTGGGAATGTCTGCATCCAGGTAGAGAAAGAATTATCAGAGATGGAGATGGAACTGAGTTCCTCTGTGCTCGGTCCAGAAGTTGGTGCTGTTAAGGGCACCAAAGATTGAGAGACGGGTTCATCACTCGTGGTGCACACTCCAGTAGAGGTCAGGCATGGTAGATCTATGACAGTTGGGATCCTACAATCGAGACAAAACTCAGTGTCATGAAGATCGACATCAGGGTCAGCAGAGGTAGAGTGAGAAATAGGTTGCTCTGAGTTAGGTTCAAGATTGGGTGCTGTTAAAGGCACCGAATAACGATTCACTGGCTCCTCAATAATCGGGCTTGATCTAGTGGTGGTAACAACTTCTATTTCATCCTGGCAATTCTGGTACTTGGTCCAATTGTGCGACTCCTCATTATAGACAGTGGCCATGTCACTCTCCTCAGGATAGCCTATTGGTGGGCTAGTGAAGTTGACTTCTTCTCTCTCATTTTCTAATTGAACTAGACGTTGCTCCAAGCTCTCCATAGATTGCTGTTGTTGGTGCTCTAGACCTTGGAAATATTGTTGTTGCTGGACAATGTACTGAGAAAGAAGGTCCTCTAGACAGGGTTTAGTAGCCAACGGAGGCGGTTCAGCCAAGGGGAGCTGAGGTGCCAACTCTTGATTGTAGTCCGACTGGGTATGAAAGTTGTAAGGCAAAGTGGAGTCTGGGACTAGTTGCTGACTCTAGAAATCCTGAGGGGCCCACTGTTGATCAGAATAGTCATTCTGTGGATATGACGGGTACTGGGATTGTGAGTATTGCCAGTCATACTCTCCATTGGGTTGATGGAACCCGGAAGGATAATTATCCTACAACAGTTGTTGCGGGAGGGCAGACTGTTCCCAATTAAAGTTATGGTGACTCCTATTGTCCTAAGAATAATTGTTATCATAAGAGGTCAGCATTGGAGATGGAAAGGTACAGACATCTTGTTGGATAGGAGGGTAATATCCTACAGACTGGGAATTGTGCACAGGTTGCTGGACCACGGCATGAAGGGCAAAGACTAAATTTTTAAGCTCTTGGAGTACAGATTTGTACTCCGGATCTTTGTAATTGTCATACCCCATAGAAGGCTGCGAGACTGGAGTATCATAATGATACGCAGAATTGTCGTACCATTGTTGAGAGTGATTACCTAGATTCTCACAGAAATTGTAGTTTGTCATTAGAAGCGATAGAGGGGTGAGGTGGACTAACTCTCAGATCGAGTCAGTAAAAGGTGAGGACAGGTCCAACCGGGCTTCTGCTTGAAAAAGCAAGCCCAAGATTTGGCAAAAAGTTGCCAAAAGTAGACACTGGAGTGGTGATCCTAAATGATGCACACCAAGCACAGATAATCCTATGCTAAACAATCAGGATATATTTTAGGCATTATCTTGTTAGTTTTGGGGCTAGAGGAGATTATGACAGTGGGCGAACCACTGATTTATCTTTTAGCCTCTGGACTAACTGTTTGCACTCATGGGTTCTCACTAGGCTACACTCTTCAAAGCGAATCCTTTAGTACTAACTCTAGTCAACAACAAAATAATCCAAAGCCTAGACAGACGTGAGGCACAATGGCTGTCTTAAGTACGTCCCAGACTAACCGAATTGGTCAAGTGGTTAAGAAGAGTGTTCCCTCGGGTTAAGCTAGGGTTGATGCGTGTTCCTAGTCCACACACAACTAACCATCGAATAGTCCAGGATGCCACGTCGAGCTCAGTGTACTTGAGTAGCAGGGACCTATGGGTGTGTTAGACAACAGGGACCCACGCTCGTGGTCTTATTTCGACTGGATGTTAAACGGGTTCGCTTTGTATGGAGTTTTCCTCGAACACCGGGCTAATTGGCTCTACTTCTTGATTCTTTTTAATTAAATGGAGCCTTGGGATCAAATCAGTTGGAATGATGAGGTGGGTGATGAAATCTCACCAGTTTCAATTTGGAGCTGGGTTTGCTCTCTTAGAGTTGATTGATTAACGGCCACACCACACAAGTTGAGTAAGTTGTTGCTAGAAAACAAATAGACATGCGACAATGATTCACCCAAATTCCTCTGTATCGCACTCAAGGCGAGGATAGAGACTTACCTCCCGTGGGCCACGCCACGGGGTCAGCTCCGTGGAATAGGGGGGTATCCTAATGGGCTTGGGCCCGACTCCACCTCTTTGAGCTTTCGCTCCCTACCCACACTGGATCGTGTTCCTACACTCAATGGTTAGATTGGGTCTAGGGTTGCAAGATAGTTATTGAAAGGTTTGACCAACTATTAGGGTTTCACGAAACATGCATTGGTTTTAGCCGATATTAGAGTTGTTCCCAATTATGGTTCGAAGTTGAGAATAGAAAATTCTGAATTTGGATTCAGAACTTTCTCTTTTCAAACGTTCTCAGATAAGGAAACCTTCCAAATAAAGTGAAGATTTAAAATCCCGTCTATGTTGAAAATTCCCGAAATTGAGGAAATCTTTTCAAATTAGAAGATCTCCTATTTTAGGATTTTCCAAAATTAGATAATATCTATAAATAGACTCTCTCCAAAATTGGAATGTCCTAAAAAAGGGAACCCTAATTTTGAGATTCCGATGGGTCTGGAAACTATCCAAAAATAGAAAATCCTAGAATCTTATCTAAATATAGCAAGAAACGAAAACCCTAATTTTTTTAATTTTTGATTTTTGATTTTTTTTTTTTTGGTATTTTTCACTTAATCTAGGGTTTCTAAAAAACCCTAGAACAAGATCTAGCAGTTATTTGGAAAGCAATAAAATTTCTAAATTATTACAACTCTGCACCTGGCCTTCTAAGGCATTAAAAATAGTAATTTAAAAGACTACTAAAAATCACTAAAAACCAAAAATAGAAAGTTTCCCGAAAAGGTCAGGCTATCCAAATTGAACAGCTTTCCGCTTCAACAACTTTTCAATTTCGTCTTTATGTCCTTTTTTGCACTCCCGTACACCCGAACGGCAATGGCGCCATTTGAAACTAGGATTTTTCTGCGTCGTTAGTTACGAAAATCCTAATTTCAATATATTTATAATTATCCGAGACTTTTAACCTGTAAAATGAGCAGTTTTGCACAGTGGCTTGTGTCGGATGTTGATCCGCACTCGGGATTAATTAAATTAATGCGAATAAGAACATAAAATAATCAAAAAATTACCAGAATTCATGGGGAGGTGAGAGTGGTGGAGTAGCTTTAAAACATCCATTTGAGAGATAAACTAATCAACATTAACACACTAAATTAAAGCTTCATGAATTCAAAGTAGGGGAATCACATCAACTGTTTCCTTAACAAAAGTAGAATAGCATCTAACTAGAAAGCCGTAAATGAGAGAGATAGAGAGAAAAAATAGGGAAACAAGAGATTTTTAAAATCTAGAGAGAGAAGTGGCTTTTAGAGAGTGAAATGATAGAGAGAGAAAGAGAATAAGGTAGAGAGAGAAAAATGAAATCCTAGAGAGAAAAGGCAATATAGAGAGAGAAAGTAGAGAGAATCTAAGAGTTTTTAGAGAGAGAAAGAGGTATAATGAGAGAAGATTAGAGAGATGGGTCCGGCCAATGGATGGGAATGGATTTGTGCAAGTTGCACGGATGATGACAGTGGATTCACCAAGGAATAATGACAGGCTGATGGTGCATTCAAGGGAGAGCCAACCCGTGGATGCGCAAGTGGTGAATTGCATGTGGGTACGATTGCACTACATGGTGGTGCATTGCTACCTGTGAAGGATAAAAGGAGAAGACTTGGCCTTGAAAGTGGATGTGCAAGGCCAGATGTTGCACCAGCAGGTGAGGTGGATGGTGTAGATCTGCAAGGAGGGGTGCTGACTGTGGTGGATGTGGTTCAACAGGTGGAAAGCAGGTAGGAGGGGAGGTGGTGAAGACGCACCCCGGTTGTAACCGTCCGGCAACACAAGAGGGATTGGAGTTATAGGTTTTACAACTCCAGAGGTCGTTGAAGAGCCAGGTGAGAACGAGATTGAGAGAGGATTTTTGTTGCTGATGTTGCAGGTGTGCAACATGCAGCAAGTGGGAAAGTTCACCGGAATAGAGGGCAGTGACTTGCTGGGATGGTGAAGGGAGATGCTCCCTTGCTGGTACAACCAAGGCGCTGGAAATGAAGAAAGTGAAGAGAAAGAAGAAAAAGAAGAAGAAGAAGAAAAGGAGGGGAAGGGGGAAGGAGATCTTCACAGAATTCGCCGGCATTAATGGAGTTCACTGGCGATTCTATTTTTCTTTTTTTTTTTCTTTTGAAACTTAAAGCTGAATAAGAAGGGAAGAAGAATAAGAAGAATAAGAAGGGAAGGATGAGGAGAGGAAGAAGTAGGGAGCAGCAGCAACGTTCTGCCCGTGTGCAGAGTCGGCCGGAGTTGCAGCCTGCAACTCCGGTCGGTGAAAAAGAAAAGGAAGACAAATGCTAGAAGAAGAAGAAGAAGAAGAAGAAGAAGAAGAAGAAGAAGAAGGAGGAGGAGGAGGATCCAAACTCACTGGTGATTCAGGTTTGATTCGCCGGAGATGGCAGCTCGTTAGGGAGAGGCGTGGTGGCTACGAGGAAGAAGACGCTGCTGGTCTGGTTGGGAGGAACGCATGGTGCCGCAGCCAAGGCAGCAATGTGTTGTAGGCCAAGCCTGTGGTGGAGGACGGCCAGCCCACAAAAAAGAAGAAGACGGTGGTGAAGTAGGGAAGAAGAAGAAGAAGAAAGAGAAGAAGAGAAGGGGGGAGGGAACCGTCGAAAGTAACGTGAATGGGGTTCTTATATCTAGGGTTAGAGGGTGTGGATTTTAATGACCGTTAGATGGAGGGGAAGAAGATATGGATGTGGAAGAGGGGGGAGAGTTAACGTGGGAGAGAAAACCCACGGTTTCTCTCTCATGTGTTTCTATTTTATTTTTTTGTTAATTTTTTTCTTTTTTTTTTCTTTATTTCCTTTTCTATTTTATTTTGTTTTTAATTTCTCGGGTTAGCGTGGGGATGTGGGCCTTGGTGTAGCGGGCTGAAGGTCGTTCTCTACATGGAGGGTTGTGGTCCTATTTTTAAGAGAGGATGAGAGAGAAATGTGTTGGATCGAGGAGAGATAAATGGTATATGTGGGCTGTTGGATCAATCGAGGGTGAATGTGAGTGTTTGATCGAGGAAGGTAGGATGGGTCTAATGGCTATGGATGGTGTTAGGGTCAAGTCAGGATTGAGGGTATGCGATTGGTGATCGTGTGGTATAGAAGTGAGCAATCAGATCAAGGGAAGAGAAAATGTAGGAGAGAGAAATGTGATTAGGGATGATCGCGTGGTATGATGGGAAAGCTAGGAGGATCTAATGGCGAGGATTAGATGATGAGCTAGAGTGATGATTGGAGGGTTTGATTGGGAAGGGTTAGATCGATGGTTAGGAGGTTCTAAGGTGGTGCGATGGGAGAGTTAGGAGAGAGGAGAGAGAAAATAACAGAAAATACAGGGAAAAGAGCTGGCAGAGGGTCTAGAACCCTGGTCTTCACTATGTCCCTTCTCACGCTTCACCAATAGAGCAGACCATCATTTCTTGTTGATCATGTAGCTTTAAATGCTTTGGTCCGTCTCTTGGTCATTGGCTCTCCCACTCTCTTCGTTCTTTGGGCCGGCTCTTCGGTCCTCTTGTTCAGCCCGCATTTGGCCTATATCTTCTAGTCATAGCCTGTAGCTCTTTAAACTTTGATAATGGGCTTTCATGATCGATGTGGGCCCGCAAGTCTTGAGACTCATCCACTCAGGGTTTCCTGCGACAGAAGAATCGCGTAATGAGACTTAATCAGAACGGCTTTATATCTAGATTTTCAAAAATGTGTTTAATGCATGCAAATATACCATTTCGTCCAGAAAAGTATGTTCTACAAAACAGAAGAGACTCTTACGTAGAAAAGAAGATAAATAGAGCATTTTAACGTAGGAGAGTGTGATAACGCTCGGAAGATAATAGTGGAAAATATACACTTTTAAGCGAATATCAAGGGACATAAAGCTACAGCTGATACTAAGCTTCGATCTTTCATTCAAGAGTTAAGCAAGTCCGTCTCGGTACTAGCTGTGTCAGTACAAAAGCCTACTCAACAATCTACCCCAGTCATGCATGTGGGACACGAGAGCCCTATGGAATCCTTCACCCTCTGTCTGCAACCCTCCCATATTACTGAGCATTGTCCTTTGAATAAAAGATGGTCCGCTCCTTTTCAGGAAGACGTTTGTGCTTTCAGCACATACAAACCACCCACTCAAAACTCGTATAGTCAATCTTATCATCCTGACACGAGAAACTACCCTAACTTCTCTTGGAGGTCTCAGTCTACTCAACCGCAAGCTCAACCTCCGCGTCAGCCTCAAGGCACGTATCCTCCTTGGTTTAATCAACCCACCAGGCAATTCAATCAGGGTCAATACCAGCAGAGTCAGTACCCATCTACTCAAAACCAGTAGTTCCAACACGGTCAATACTCTGGACAACTGAGCACATTTCAAAATCAGCAAAGAGTCCCCCAGACCTTTCAGAACCAACAGATTGTCCCAACTACTTCTCCAGCCTATAACTATAATCCCCCAATGAGCTCTAGTCGAGAATTGGTGCCTTAGCTCCCATTAGATGCACCCCAACAGTCAGTCCCGAAACCCGATATCGAGGATATTCTAGCTCAAATCTTTATTCACCAACAGCAATCCATACAACGCCTAGAGCAACAGCAACAGCAATCTCTGCTACATCTAGAGCAATGTCTACGTAACTTAGAAGCTGAGAAGGCTAAGGACATCTTTCCTAGCCAACCCATTGCCAACCCTAAAGGAATTGCCAAAGGGGCAGTATATGAGATAGGTTCCCAATTCTAGAGCCAGAATGAGAACTGTCAAGGGGAGGTGCAAGCTGTCACCACCCTACGGTCAGGAAAAACTGTGAACATGGGAGTCCAACCACCATCGGTGCCATCTCTAACACCCATCACTAGCACAGACGAACCTAGTTCCAATTCTACCTCTACTGCTTCTACCTCTGCACCAAAATCAGATATCCCTGTGCAGAAATCTAAGGCTAAAGACAAATCAATTTATCGAGTAAAGCCTCCCTTCCCGGATAGACTTGTCCAAGATAAGCGGAATCAGCAATTCTCAAAAATCTTAGACGTCTTTAAAGACGTCCAGATCAATATCCCATTCCTTTTTGCTATCAAGCAAATCCCCTCTTATGCCAAATTCCTCAAGGACTTGTGCACAGTCAAGCGACGTATGGATGTACCCAAAGCTGCCTTCTTGGCCGAAAAGCTACCACGTTCATTCAACGCAATAGCATGATCAAACATAAGGATCCGCATAGCCCAACTGTCCAATGTGAAATTGGAGACAACTTTAGCTGCATTGCCTTGCTAGATTTAGGGGCTAGCATCAACCTCATACCGTTCTCGGTATATCAGCAATTAGAACTGAAAGATATGAAGCCTACCAATGTCACCCTAAAATTGGCTGATCAGTCCATCAAGATTCCACTAGAAATCATTGAAGATGTCCTAGTGAAAGTCGCTGACTTTTATTATCCTGTGGACTTTATCTTTCTTGATACGGAACCGTGTCAGGATAACAGCATTCTAGTCATCTTAGGCCGCCCATTCCTTGCCACTGTAAATGCACACATCGGGTGCCGAAATGAAAACATGTCCATTGCTTTCGATAACCTTAAAGTCGAAGTCAATATCTTTCGTTTAATGCAACAGGATGCCGATTGATATTCGCTCAAAAGTGCTAATTTTAAGCAATTATCCTTCTAGCGTTATCACACTCTCCTACGTAAAACTGCCTTTTTTATCAACATTTCTACGTAAAAGTTTTTCTCATTACGTAGAACACACTTTTCTGGTTAAAATAGTATATTCACATGCATTCATACGCATTTATTTAACCCACATGCGAAGTCATTCTCATTATGCGATTTTTCTATCGCAGGAGTACTAATTGAACAATTTTGATGAAATGTGGGCCTACAACTGACTGCCAGAACCCATGATCAAAGCTCAAGAACCAGTGGGCTAGGACAAGAAGATGTAGGCCAAACGCTGGAAGAGCTAGAGAGTCGGAAAAGCCTGAGAGACGATTAAGAAAAGAAGGAGGGACAAGCCCTCAAAGAAGAGACTAAGGAGATTAAAGCTTATCAACTAACACAAGAGAAGGACTCGCTCAGTTGGTAAAGCATGCAGAAGACCAAGTCAAAGATCAGGGTCAAAACCCTCCGCTAGCATTTTCTCTTTATTTTGTAGTATTTTCTCTCTCCTCTCTCTAAACCCTCATTCGCTCTATACTCTCAATATCATCCATCCAATCCTATCTCCTTTCACAATCACTTGATCCTACAGCCTACCTTGGCCCATCTCCACCATCCGATGATCCATCCGATCAGTACCATCCTAGTCTACCATCCGATCGCCAGTAGATTATCCCTCCAATCATTTATCACCTACAACACCTTCCTCCACCTCAACCACCGTGCATCATCATCCCAAGCTTCTCCCAAGTCGTTGCATTCTTCCCTTCACCAATAGCAACGTCATCATCACCGACCTGTGGTGTTCTCTTTATCACCGTCTCCCTCTTCTTCCTCTATTGTCGTCGGAGTTGTACACTTGCAACTCCGTCGAACCTTCTTTCCACGCACCTGTAATCATCTTTTGATGCTGTTTTTCTTCACCTTGTTGCCTGTCACAGCTAGATCTCGGGCCAATCTACGGGTTGAACACACAATAGCATGACCCACAGCCACCACCGTCTTCTTTTAAATCATCGCCGGACTGAACTTTAGGCAACTACGGTGTAGTTGCTAGTCGATCTCATCACCTGTTGCTGGGTTATCCACGTATACCACCAGTATATCGGTTACCCTTCATCTTGTAACCCACGCTGCTATAACTCCGGTCAACCACGTTATATAGCTCCATCACGTGCCCAAATCGTGACCACTCTGCAACACTACTATTGGAGAATCGTCTTGTTGATTCCTTCACTACATGCAGTCACACTCGCAAGGACACCAACTGTGCAGCATGCGCCAGCAAGTGTTCTATTTCGTGCACTCCATTGCACTACCGCTGCAAGTTTGACGGACCTACAACAGTCAAGGGATGGATCTCATTCCTCTCATAAGGTGCTGTTCTGTACCTTAGTCTCTTCCATCCACCAAGGTAAGTTCAAGGTGAACCATTCACTCTCTCTCTTTCACTTTCTCTCTCTAGATCTCTCTAATTTGTTTTAGTATTTT
Organism: Euptelea pleiosperma; assembly: GCA_035048495.1. Classification (NCBI taxonomy): domain Eukaryota; kingdom Viridiplantae; phylum Streptophyta; class Magnoliopsida; order Ranunculales; family Eupteleaceae; genus Euptelea; species Euptelea pleiosperma. The sequence continues at coordinate 22,316,870 of CM068553.1, read as the reverse complement.
CTCTCTCTATCTCTTCTTTCTCTCTCTATATTTTAGTGTTTTCTAGTTCTTTTATTATTTAAAAAAAATAGTTTGATTATTGTAGAGAAACTTTGATCATTAATAAGATTGTTATTTTGCAATTTTTAGTTTATTGTTATTTTACATTCTTGTTGTGTGGCAAATTCTCTCTCTAGTTTCATTATCTTTTGTGTTCTTATTCGTGCTAATCCGACTAATCCCGAGTGCGGATTGACATCCGACACGAGCCACTGTGCAGAATTGCCCATTTTACAGTTAAATGTCTCGAATCAATTAAAAATGTGTTGAAGTTAGGGTTTCCGCAACCAACGACGCGTAAAAATCCTATTTTCAAATGGCGCTGCTGCCGCTCGTGTGTTCGGGAGTGCGAAAAAGGATGTAAAGACGGAATTAGAAAGTTGCTGAAGCGAAAAGCTGCTCAATTTGGACAGCCTGACCTTTTCGGGAAACTTTCTATTTTTGGTTTTTAGTGATTTTTAGCAGTTTTTAAATTACTATTTTTAATGCCTCGGAAGGCCGAGAGCACAGTTGTAATAATTTAGGAATTTTACTATTTTCCAAATAACTGCTAGATCTTGTTCTAGGGTTTTTTAGAAATCATAGATTAAGTGGAAAATACCAAAAAAATAAAAATTCAAAAAAAATTAGGGTTTTATATTCTGCAGATTTTTAGAAATCACCAATCAAGGAGTTGCAATTTTTGGAAACATTCTAAAATCTTGAAACTCTGCTTAATTAGGGTTTTCCCTCTTAGAAGTTTCCTCTTTAGAAGAATTTTTATCTTTAGAAATCTTCCGAATTTGGAAAAGTCTGCAAAAGGAAACACCCCAAGTCTAGCAAAATTTCAATTTTGGGAAATTTTCCAAAATTGTAAGGGATCTCGCAATCAAATCTTTCTTGAAAGATCTCCACAGTTCGGGAAACATTCCAATCTAGGTATTTTCCAATCTGGGAATTCCTAAATTTTACCCCATCTCGAATTTGGAAAATAATTCAAAAACTTGCCTAAATCCAGTGCTTGCTCTGTGAACCCTAAAAGGCAAGGATATTCCAACTAGAATCCCGACTACCTAGACCGTGCGATCTAACTTTTCTGTAGGAACACGATCTAATGTGGGTCGGGAGCGAAAGCTCAAAGAGGTGGAATCGGGCCCAAGCCCATTAGGATACCCCTCCCTAACCCACGGAGGCGACCCCGTAGCGTGGCCCACGGGAGGTAAGTCCCTATCCTCGCCTTGAGTGCTATACGGTGTTATTAGGTGCATCATTGCCGCTTGTCTATTTGCTTTCGCATACATATTCTTCGACTTGCGTGGCGTGGCCGTTAATCAATCAACTCTAAGAGAGCAGACCCAGCTCCAAATTGAAACTGGTGGGATTTCATCACCCACCTCATCATTCCAACTGATTTGATCCCAAGGCTCCATTTAATTAAAAAGAATCAAGAAGTAGAGCCAATTAGCCCGGTGTTCGAGGAAAAATCCACAGAAAGCGAACCCGCTTAACATCCAATCGAAATAAGACCACGAGCATGGGTCCCTGTTGTCTAACACACCCATAAGTCCCTGCTACTCAAGTACACTGAGCTTGACATGGCATCTTGGACTAGGAACACGCATCAACCCTAGCTTAACCCGAGGGAACACACTTCTTATCCACTTGACCAATCCGGTTAGTCTGGGATGTACTTAAGTCAGCCATTGTGCCGCACGTCTGTCTAGGGTTCGGATTGCCTTATTGTTAACTAGAGTTAGTACTAAAGGATTCACTCTGAAGAGTATAGCCTGGTGAGAACCTCCGAGTACAAAACAGTTAGTCCGGCGGTTAAAAGATAAACCAGTGGTTCGCCCACTGTCATAATCTACTCTAGCCCCAAAACTAACAAAGATAATTCTAAAAATATATCCTGATTGCTTATAATAGGATTATCTGTGCTTGGTGTGCATCATTTAGGATAGTGTTCCTCTTTGGTAACTTTTTGCCAAGTATAGAGCTTGCCTCATCAGCGTATGCCCGTTTGGACTCATTCGAACAAGCGCTTGATTCAATCTGAGAATCACGTACCTACAGTGGATCCTCTACTGAATTCTTCCCCATCTCTTTCCCCACCCGCCTCCCCCAGTACTACTACCTTTGTAGTCATGGCAGTCGAACGACCTCTTATCGAGACGTTCGCCCCTATCTCTGCTAATTCGCCCACTTGCATTATTCTCCCACCTACTACGACGGTACAGTTTGAGATTAGGCCGCAGATGATCCAAATGCTGCCAACCTTTCATGGTCTCCCAAGAGAAGACCCATATTCCCATATTAGGGAATTCCAACATGTCATCCTACTTTTCAAGAATCAGAACCTCGATGATGACAATGTGCGTCTGCGAGTTTTCCCATTCTCGCTCAAAGACCGAGCCTCAGATTGGCTCTACTCCTTACCCGCTGATTCAATCAGCAGTTGGAAAGAATTGGTGGGCAAATTCATGTCTAAATTCTACCCCATGACTCGGACCAACCAAATGAAGCAACTCATCCAGGACTTTCGACAGAAGTCCGATGAGAAATTTTTCGAAGCGTGGGATAGATTCCAAGACTACCTGACTAAGTGTCCCCACCATAGCATCGACAAGGGTAATCTTGTCCACGTCTTCTACAAGAGACTTACTGATGAGTCCCGGACCATGGTAGAGTCAATGTGCCATAGAAAATTCCTGCACCAAACTTCGACCGATGCATACAAATTCTTGGGAGAGTTAGGAGAAAACTCTCAATATTGGACGACTGACTCAGAGTTTAGTCGAACCACTTTGGTCTAAAGGACAACCAAGGGACATGATGCTACAACTGATACTGAGCTTCGATCTGTCATTCAAGAGTTGAGCAAGTCCGTCTCGGCACTGGCTGTGTCAGTACAAAAGCCTACTCAACAATCCACCCCAGTCATGCATTTGGGACACGAAAGCCCTATGGAATCCTGCACCCTTTGTCTGCAACCCTCCCATACTACTGAGCATTGTCCTTTGAATGAAGGATGGTCAAATCCTCTTCCAGAAGAAGTTTGTGCTTTCAGCACATACAAACCACCCACTCAGAACTCGTATAGTCAATCTTATCATCCTGACACGAGAAACCACCCTAACTTCTCTTGGAGGCCTCAGTCTACTCAACCGCCGGTTCAACCGCCGGCTCAACCTCCACGTCAACCTCAGAGCATGTATCCTCCTGGGTTCAATCAACCCAACAGGCAATTCAATCAGGGACAATACCAATAGAGTCAGCACCCATCTACTCAAAACCAGCAGTTCCAATAGGGTCAATACTCTGGACAACCAAGCACATTTCAGAATTAGCAAAGAGTTCCCCAGAACTTTCAAAACCAACAAATTGTCCCAACTAATTCTCCAGCCTATAACTATAATGCCCAGATGAGCTCGAGTCGTGAATTGGTGCCTCAGCTCCCTTTAGTTGCCCTCCAACAGTCGGTCCCCAAATCCGATATCGAAGACCTTCTAGCTCAACTCATTACTCAGCAACAACAATCTATGCAACACCTAGAGCAACAGCAACACCAATCCATGCTTCGTCTAGAGCAACGCTTAGGCAACCTGGAAGCTGAGAAAGCTAAAGGCATCTTCCCTAGCCAACCCATCGCTAACCCAAAAGGAAATGCTAAAGGAGCAGTATATGAGATCGGTTCCCAATCTCAGAGCCAGAATGAAAATTGTCAAGGGGAGGTGCAAGCTGTAACCACCCTACGATCTGGAAAAACTATGGACATGGGAGTCCAACCACCGCCAGTGCCATCTCCAGCACCCATCACTCGTACAGAGGAAACTAGTGCCAATCCTACCTCTGCTTCTTATACCTCTGCACCAACATCAAATATCTCTGTGCAGAAATCGAAAGCTAAAAACAAATCCATTTGTCAAGTAAAGCCTCCCTTCCCGGACAGACTTGTCCAAGATAAGCGGGATCAGCAATTCTCAGAGATCTTAGACATCTTTAAAGACGTCCAGATCAATATCCCATTCCTTTCTGCTATCAAGCAAATCCCCTCCTATGCCAAATTCCTCAAGGACTTGTGCACAGTTAAGCGGCGTACGCATGTACCCAAAGCTACCTTCTTGGCCGAAAAAGCTACCGCCTTCATTCAATGCAACAGTGTGATCAAACACAAGGATCTAGGTAACCCAACTGTCCAATGTGAAATTGGAGACAACTTTAGCTGCACTGCCTTGCTAGATTTAGGGGCTAGCGTTAACCTCATACCATTCTCTGTATATCAGTAGTTAGGACTGAAAGATATGAAGCCTACCAATGTCACCCTGAAATTGGCTGATCAGTCCATCAAGATCCCAAGAGGAATCATTGAAGATGTCCTAGTAAAAGTCGATGACTTTTATTATCTTGTGGACTTTATCATTCTCGACACCGAGCCGTGTCAGGATAACCGCATTCCGATCATCTTAGGCCGTCCTTTTCTTGCCACCGGGAATGCACACATCGGGTGCCGGGACGGAAACATCTCCATTGCTTTCGGAAACCTCAAAGCTGAGGTCAAAATCTTTTGTCTAATGCAACAGGATGCCGATCGCGATGTGGCCGATGAAATGTGTGCCGTTGAGAGTCTAATCCAGGACTCCACCAAAGATATTCTTAAATAGTGTCTAGCACACTTTGGGGCTGACTTTGCAACAGAGTCAGCTATTTTTGATCTCAATGATCTTTTGGAGACTGCTCCACTGATAGAGATCCCCGCTCTACTAATCGAGTTCGAGCCTCTGATAACCATGGCCAGAGAACCCATCCTTCCTTTACCTACTGAAGTCAAACCTCTTCAATCTATGTCTTCTGTGACACCTACTTCAACTCCATCTGCTCCGATATTGGAGCTCAAGCCACTTCCAACAGATCTTTCCTATGCCTATCTTGGTCCTAAAGAAACCTACCCTGTCATTATTGCTTCCGCTTTGTCTGAGAGTGAACGTAAGAAACTTCTCGAGCTGCTCAACGAGCACAAATCTGCGATAGGTTGGACTATAGATGATATTCGAGGCATAGACCCCTCGGTTTGCCAACATCACATCTATCTCGAGGATGAATCCAAAACCTCTCGAGAACACTAGAGGAGGTTGAACCCCGTCTTGAAGAATGTAGTCCGGGACGAAGTCCTTAAACTGTTAGATGCGGGTATCATTTACCCCATCTCCGATAGCAAATGGGTGAGTCCTATTCATGTCGTCCCTAAAAAGGCAGGATTCACAATTGTGGAAAATGAGAACAAGGAAATGGTCACCCAGCGCTTGAAGAAAGGGTGGAGAGTCTGCATCGATTACCGCCGACTCAACACCAACACTAGGAAGGACCATTTTCCTTTACCCTTCATAGATCAGATGTTGGAGAGACTAACAGGTCACTTCTATTACTGCTTCCTTGATGGTTACTCAGGGTATAATCAAATACCCATCGCCCCTGAGGATCACGAGAAGACAACTTTCACCTGTCCCTTTGGCACTTTTGCCTACAAGCGCATGCCCTTTGGCCTTTGCAATGCACCCGCGACCTTTCAAAGGTGTATGATGAGCATATTCTCTGACATGGTGGAAAAATTCCTCGAAGTCTTTATGGACGACTTCTCAGTCTTTGGGTCATCCTTTGATGACTGTCTCAACCATCTAGGGCTCGTACTTCAACGTTGTCAGGACAAGCGACTTTTTTATATAAGAGTTTCTTCTATTTCGTAGAATGCATTCTTTAGACGAAAATCGACTATTTGCATGAAATATACGCATTTCGGATAGTCTAGTATCAAGCCGTTTTAGTTGAATCTTATTGCGCGCTTTTTCACTTGTAGGAGACCCTATCGGGCGATTCTCGAGGACTGGCGGGCCCACGATCAACCACAGAAGACTTCTATCAAAGCTTAAAGAGCCAACAGGCTAGGATAAAAAGATAGAAGTCATATACGGGCAAAGCTAAAGGATCGTAGAGCCGGAACAAGGACTAAGAGAGAGAATAGCTGGAGACCAAGAGAAGGACTTAGGTGTTAAAGGCCACACCAATTGACATCAAAGGATAAGTTTGACTTATTGGTGGAGCGAACGAGAGAGAATAAAGAAGACCAGGGTTCAAGACCCTCCAATGCTTTTATTTTTATATTTTTCTCTCACCTCTCTCCTATTTCTCTCTTTATCTATCTACCATGACCCATGACCTATGACCCTTGACCCATGCCCATGACCCATGCCCATGACCCATGCCCATGCCCATGACCCATGACCCATGCCCATTACCCATGCTCATGCCCATTTGCAACAACAAGAGAGAATTAGTCTCACTTGACCGATTCTTCTCTCCCCCATATCTCTCTATCATCTAACTAACCCATTCCCAACCGTTGGATCTCTCTAGATCTAACTGTCATCATTTTTACAACAAGCAAAAAGAAAAAAAAAAGTCTATAAGAGATCTACGATCTCTCCTTCTTAGGTTGGTTCCCTCTCCCTTCTCTTCCTCTCTTTCTTCTCTCTTTCTTTCTCTTCTTCACCCTTCTTCTCCTGCGAGCAACTCTGGCGAGCTCACCATTAATGCCTCCACCTCGAGGTGCAAAGCGGCAAATAGCAACGTCTCCTTGCTGCCCATTCCATCCGCCACAATCAAAGGCTACAATCCTCAATCCTATTGAGGTCGATCCAATCGAAGTTGCACCATCTACCTCTTCAATGGTAAGCTTCTTTCTAATTCATCTTTCTAACCTTCCTACCTTCTTTCTCTCTCTTCTTTCGCTCTCTACCTTTACATGCTTTCTAGGGTAATATTTTAATGACTTTCTAGATTAATTTGGTTTAATGTTATTTCCGTTGTAAAGCATTTGAACAAGCATTGTAAGCATTTGTTTTTAGTTTAATGAACAAGTTTTAAATTCAAGTTTAAGTTGTTTTTATTTATTGTGTTTTTCATTCTCGTTTCTCTTATGTTTTTTTATTCTAATAGTTTTAACAACAATCTCAAGCATATTTTAAATCAACATCAACCATTCTCACCCTTCCATTTATTTCGAACATTTTCTGATTATTCTTGTTTCTTATTGTGCTAACTAATCCCGAGTGCGGACGATATCCGACACGAGCCACTGTGCAAGTTTGCTTATTTGCAGATTAAGTGAACCAATTCGGAGAAATTATAAATATTGTTGAACTTTAGGGTTTCCATAACCAACGACGCGGAAAAACCCTAATTTCAAATGGTGCCGTTGCCGCTCGGTTGACGGAATTGCAAAAAGACGAACAGGAATTCGGAAAGTTGCTTAATCTTCAAGATCGGATCCAGATCGGAAACTTTCCACTTTATTTTTTATATTTTTCACTTATTATTTTAATGCCTCGGACGGCTGAGTGCAAAGTTGAAATAACTTAGGACTTTATTTTCTCTCATTTTAGAATAACTGCTAGATAATTAACTAATTAAAAAAATAAAAAAAATATTAGGGTCAGATTTCAATTCTGCTATTTCTAGTTAGATCACCATTGATTATTTGATTCAAATTGAAAGATTTCCAACTCTGGGTAATTCAAAAGTAGATATTTCAGAACCCTAATTCAGGAATAGCTAAAGTTGAATTTTAAACCCTAATTGGAACTAATTCACAATATCGGCCCTAAATTATTGAGTGTTTCTTGAAACCCCAAAGGCGGTATACCTTCCAATTACATACCATAGACCATTGTGGACTAACATGATTGCGGATTGCGTTTACCAAGTGAGTAGGGAGCGAAAGCTCAAAGAGGTGGAGTCGGGCCCAAGCCCATTTGGATACCCCTCCCTATCTCACGGAGGAGACCCCGTGCGTAGCCAACGGGCAGGTAAGTTTCTACACCTCACCTTGAGTGCGATCGTGATCATTGTGCAAACACTGTGCCGATTGTTTATTTGCTTTTGCAACATTATCGGAACTGCTTGGTTTGGCCGTAATAAAATACATTAAAGAGCAAACCCAACTGGGATTTCATCACTCACCTAGTCATTCCAGCTTTTGTGCAATCACAGCCAAGATTTAAAATCAATCAAGAATAGAGCCCACTTAGATCGATGTTCGAGGAAAACTCCACATAAAGCGACCCCTTCAAAGATCAAGTCGATTAAGTTCATGAGTGCGGGTCCCTGTTATCTAATACACTCATAGGTCCCTACTACTCAAGTATATCGAGCTCGTAAGTGGCCTCCTTGATTTACTGTCGGATTAGCTAGTGTCGGATTAGGAACACGAACCAACCCTAGCTCCTCTTCTGGGAAAACTCATCTTCACGCTTGACAAATCCGGTTAGTCTAGGGCGTACTTAAGTCAGCCGATGTGCCGCACGTCTGTCTAGGCTTCGGATTATCTTGCAGTCAACTTGAGTTAGTACTAGCTGATTTGCTTTGAAGAGTGTATCCTGATGACAACCTACAGAGTGAAAAGTTAGTCCAGCGGGTATTTGAAGATTAACCAGTGGTCCGTCCACTGTCATAATCTACACTATCCCTACACTAACAAGATAATTCATAATACTATCCTGATTGTTTAGGTTAAGATTATCTGTTGCTCTGTGTGCATCATCTAGGCTCATTCGGTTTCATACACCTCTTGCCGACAATAGAGACTTGCTCTTTCAGCATATGCTCGCTTGGACTAGATCCAATCGCAGATTGACTCGATCTGAGAATCATTCTCTTATAGTGGAGTCTTCCACTATTCATCACCCCTCCCCCTTTCCTCCCCCCTCTTCCAGAAAAAATACCTTCATTGTCATGGCAGACGAACGTCCCCTCATTGAGACGTATGCGCCGATCTCGGCTAACCCGCCATCATGCATTGTTCTTCCACCTACTACGGCGGTGCAATTTGAGATCAGGCCGCAAACTATTCAAATGCTGCCAACTTTTAGAGGTCTCCCCAGAGAAGACCCCTATTCCCATATCAGGGAATTTCAACATGTCATCCTGCTCTTTAGAAATCAGAATCTTGATGATGACAATATTAGACTGAGAGTTTTTCCTTTCTCTCTAAAGGATAGAGCCTCGGACTGGCTTTACTCTCTTCCTGCAGATTCTATCACAAGTTGGAAAGCACTTATAGGAAAATTTATGTCCAAATTTTACCCCATGACTCGTACTAATCAAATGAAACAACTCATACAGGACTTCTGACAAAAGTCCAATGAGAAATTTTATGAAGCTTGGGAATGATTCTAGGATCATCTAACCAAGTGTCCACATCACAGTATCGACAAAGGCAGTCTGGTTCATATTTTCTACAAGGGACTTACTGATGAGTCCCGCACTATGGTAGAATCCATGTGCCAAGGAAAATTCATGCATAATACTCCTACTGAAGCGTACAAATTTCTAGGAGAATTAAGTGAAAATTCCCAGCATTGGACGATTGACAATGAATTCAGTCGAAATACTCCGGTCCTGAAACTAATATGGGAAATGAAGCAAAAGTTGACCCTGAACTCAAATCCCTCATTCAAGAGTTAGTTAACTAAGTCAGTCTCTGCCCTGGCTGTGTCTGTACACAAGCCTATTCACCATTCTGCCCCAGTCATGAATATAGGTCAAGAAAACCTAATGGAACCCTGTAATATCTGTTTACAGCCCTCCCACTCTACTGAAAATTATCCTTTAAATGACGGATGTGCCCCTCCATTCCAAGAAGAAGTTTGTGCGTTTAACACCTTTAAACCACCTACCCAGAACTCGTATAGCCAAACATATCATCCTGATACGAGAAATCATCCTAACTTCTCCTGGAGGCAGCAGTCTGCTCCACAGTAAAGACCCGCGCAGAGCACATATCCTCCTGAGTTTAATTAACCCAATAGGCAATACCAACAGGGACAATACCAACAGGGACAGTACCAACAGAGTCAGAACCAGACGAATCAATATCCGTCTAATCAGAATCGATCATTCCAACAAGGACAATACTCTATCCAACAGGCACCTAATCAAAATCTCCAGAATCTGCAGTTAAGTCAAACTGCACCTCAATCCTACAATTATTCTGCCCCTATGAGCTCAAATCGTGAACTGGTTGCTCAAGCTGTTCTTAAACCAGGTCTGGAAAACCTCCTATCACAATTTATTGTGCAGCAAACCCAGTCCATGCAGCGCCTCGAGCAGCGTCTCGGGAATTTAGAAGCTGAGAAAGCCAAAGGCATCTTCCCTAGCCAACCTATTGCAAATCCTAAAGGAAATGCCAAGGGCACAGTTTATGAGGTCGGTTCCCAGTCACAGAATCCAAACTACCAAGGAGAGGTACAAGCTGTTACCACACTCCGATCTGGAAAGACTGTGGATATGGGAGTAAAAGAACCCTCAGAACAATCTCTTGCTCCTATTCCTAAATCGAGCACAGAGGAACACATTGCAAAATCCACTTCTGATGATGCGAAGCCTACACCAAAATCTACAATCCCAGTGCAGAAATATAAGGCGAAGGACAAATCTATTTATCGGATTAAGCCTCCCTTCCCTGACAGGCTTGTCTAAGACAAAAGAGATCAGCAATTTTCAGAGATCTTAGACGTTTTCAAAGACGTCCAGATCAATATCCCCTTCCTATCTGCTATCAAACAGATCCATTCTTATGCCAAATTCCTGAAAGAATTATGCACTGTCAAACGACGTACGCATGTACCCAAAGATGCCTTTTTGGCAGAAAAAGCTACAGCGTTCATCCAACACAATAGTGTAATTAAGCATAAGGATCCGGGAAGTCCAACTGTGCAGTGTGAAATTGGTGATAACTTTAGTTGCACAGCTTTGTTAGACTTAGGAGCTAGTGTCAATCTCATACCATTTTCGGTATACCAGCAGTTAGGCCTCAAGGATATGAAGCCAACAAAAATCACTCTGAAGCTGGCCGACCAGTCCATCAAAATTCCAAGGGGAATTATTGAAGATGTCCTAGTGAAAGTAGCTGACTTTTACTACCTTGTAGACTTCATCATCCTCAACACAGAACCGTGTCAGGATAATCGGATCCTGGTCATTCTAGGCCGACCGTTCCTTGCTACCGCGAATGCACACATCGGGTGTAGGGACGGGAATATGTCAATTGCCTTTGGAAACCTAAGGGCTGAGGTTAACATCTTTTGACTTATGTGACAGGATGCCGATCGCGATGTGACAGATGAAATGTGTGCCGTTGAGAGTCTAATTCAGGACTCCACCGAAGATATCTTGAAATAGTGCCAAGATCACTTTGATACTGACTTCCAATGGGAGTCAGCAATTTTTGAGGATAATACTATCCAAGAGTTAGTTACACTAATTTCTACTCCTCCTCCTATTGTTGAGTATGAGCCTCTGCTAACCATGATCAGAGATCCTACTACTGTCAACTCTATCTTGGTAGAGGAGGAAGAATCAAGCTCCACTGATCAGAAACTCGAGCTTAAGCCTCTACCCTCTAACCTATCTTATGCTTATCTTGGTCCTGAAGAGACTTATCCTATCATCATTGCTTCCGCCCTATCTGCGTCCCAAAAAGAGAGACTGATTATGTTGCTAAAGAAGCACAAATTAGCCATAGGATGGACCATTGATGACATTTGTGGGATAGACCCTTCTGTGTGTCAACATCACATTTATCTTGAAGACGACTCTAAGACGTCTAGAGAGCACCAGAGGAGGTTAAATCTAGTCCTAAAAGAAGTAGTATAGGATGAAATTCTAAAATTGCTAGATGCGGGTATCATTTACCCTATCTCTGATAGCAAATGGGTGAGTCCAATCCATGTTGTACCTAAGAAGGTGGGTTTCACTGTTGTAGAAAATGATCAAGGAGAAATGGTGACCCAGCGCTTAAAGAAAGGATGGAGAGTCTGTATTGACTACAGACGGCTCAATACCAACACCCGAAAGGACCATTTCCCTCTCCCATTCATTGATCAGATTTTGGAACGTCTTGCAGGTCATTCCTATTATTGCTTCCTAGATGGTTACTCAGGATATAATCAGATTCCCATTGCACCCGAGGACCATGAGAAGACCACGTTCACCTGTCCCTTTGGCACTTTTGCCTACAGTCGCATGCCTTTTGGCCTCTGCAATGCACCTGTGACTTTTCAAAGGTGTATGATGAGTATATTTTCGGACATGGTTGAACGGTTCTTAGAAATTTTCATAGATGACTTCTCTGTCTTTGGATCCTCTTTCGATGACTGTCTCCAACATCTGAGTCTGGTACTCGCAAGATCTCAAGATAAGCGACTTGTCCTAAATTGGAAAAAATGCCACTTCATGGTAAAGAAAGGAATCGTGCTAAGACATGTCATTTCTGACAAGGGTATTGAGGTCGACAAAGCTAAGATTGATATTATCTCGACCCTACCAATTTATAAATCTGTGCGTGATATTCGATCTTTTCTTGGACATGGAGGATTCTACAGGAGATTCATTAAGAATTTCTCCCAAATAGCTCGACCCCTATGTAGTCTTTTGGCTAAGGATTGCCCTTTTGACTTCAATGCTGACTGTGTGAAGGCATTCGAGCGTCTTAAATCTGAGCTTACTTCTGCACCCATCATCTGCCCTCCTGATTGGACCATACCTTTTGAGGTGATGTGTGATGCATCCGACTATGCTCTTGGAGCAGTTTTGGGCCAAAGAGTCAACAAAATGCCGCATGTGATATACTATGCGAGCAAGACTTTAAACTCGGCTCAGTTAAACTACTCCACTACTGAAAAAGAGCTTCTGGCCGTTGTTTTTGCTCTGGATAAATTCAGACCATACTTATTGGCCACTAAAGTCATAGTTTATACGGATCATGCGGCTCTGAGATATCTAATGTCCAAAAAGGAGACGAAGCCGAGATTGATAAGATGGATCCTTTTATTACAGGAATTTGATCTAGAGATCAGGGACAAGAAAGGAACTGAGAATGTTGTGGCTGATCACTTGTCAAGGCTGACTTTAGAGTCTAATTTTGAATCTCAGCCCATTTTCGAAACTTTTCCTGACGAACAACTGTTCACTATCTCCATCACCCCATGGTATGCTGACATTGTCAATTACCTAATGACGGAGGAAATACCATCTCATTGGTCAAAACAGGACAAAAATCAATTCCTGGCAAGAGTTAAGTATTACTCTTGGGACGAGCCTTATTTATATAAATACTGTCCTGACCAGATTATTCGTCTCTGTGTCCCTGAATCTCAGCAATTAAATATCTTGTCCTCTTGTCATGACCAACCATGTGATGGTCACTTCAGTTTCAAAAAGATGGCTGAGAAAATCCTACAATGTGGATTCTACTGGCCTTCTCTGTTTTGAGAAACACATATCTACTGCAAGGCCTGCCCTAATTGTCAAAACCTTGGCAGAATTTCTCAGAGAAATATGATGCCCTTGAACCCTATTCAAGTCGATGAGATATTCGATATGTGGGGTATTGATTTCATGGGGCCCTTTTCTACATCCAATGGTTTCCAATTCATCCTCCTAGCTGTGGACTATGTCTCTAAGTGGATTGAGGCAATTCCTACAAGAACCAATGACCATCAAGTTGTGGTGAGATTTTTGAGGGAGTACATTTTCACAAGATTCGGAGCCCCCAAAGCCATTATAAGTGATGGGGGTAGCCATTTCTGCAATAGAGTTTTTGAAAAGTTAATGAAAAAGTACGGTGTAACTCATAAGGTTGCCATTGCTTACCATCCGTAGACCAGCGGTCGGGTCGATGTCTCCAATCGGCAAAGACTGGTCTACACGCCTCTCAGATGCTCTATGGGCTTACCGAACAGCTTATAAAACTCCCTTGAATATGTCTCCATACCGGTTGGTTTATGGTAAACCTTGTCATCTCCTTATTGAGATTGAGCATCGCGCCCTATGGGCGATCAAAAAACTCAATTTCGACTTAGATGCAGCAGGAGAGGAAAGGAATTTACAACTCAATGAATTGGATGAACTGAGAAATGATTCATATGCCTTGTCAAAAAAGTATAAAGATAAAATGAAATGGATACATGACAAGAGCATTCTTAGGAAAGATTTCTACCCGGGACAGAAAGTCTTACTTTACAATTCTAGACTTCACATCTTCCCTAGAAAATTGAAATCCCGATGGTCAGGCCCATTTATTGTTACTGAAGTCAAGCCCTATGGGGCTATAACTGTTGAGGATCCGAAGGATAATTCAACCTTCCAGGTTAATGGACAGCGTCTCAAACCTTTTCAAGAATTAGACGTGTCATCTATTCACACCTTCGAGATAGATCTTATTGATCCAATATATGAAGACTGATGTTTCTGTCAGTCTCTCTGAGCTCCAACTTAGTTGGGGGTGAATTTCACCCCCATTGTGTCTGGCTGAAGACATAAAACTTAGCGCTTTCGGAAAGGCAATTTCGGTATTCCTAGAAGCCATTGAGTCTCATGCATAATTCTTAAATTTCATATATTATTATGGCTATGCAGGTACAATTCCTCTCACTACCATCAGGTATCACCAAATCTCAGCCATACTAGTATAACTCTTCCTCTAACATGCATCACATTCAGAGTTTTCATACATCTTTGTCCCAGTCTGAGCACCGAGGACGGTGCTGTATTTTAGTTGGGGGTGGGGATTTATCAAAACTCATGTCTTCATTGAAAAAAAAATTGAGAAAAATGAGAAAAAGATGTATTTTTGGGGTGATAAACTGTGTTTTACAAAGTTTTCTGAGTACTTTCGAAATGCTTTTCAAATCCTTTACAATGATGAGTACAAACTTTTCGTAAAGTCTATTTATTGAAAAGGATGACTGTTTTGAAAAATCACTTATTAGCTCTTCATTCAGTTTGAAAGCAAACATTACTACAGTGGATTGAAAAATCTTTGAAAACTCAAATTTAGCAAAAATGTTCACATATCAACGTCAAAATTATCCGAAGTTTAGATTATCTAGAGATCCAAGAAGAACAAGTGTGGAGACCTAACCTAGTGAGCTTTTGAGCTTTTCATTATTTCTGAGGGTTTTAAATTATTCTGAGTCACAAGATGACTCACAATTCTTCAAGTCCCCTAATATTTCCATTGAGCGGTCTCATTAACCTCTGCTTTGGTCATGGAACTCAGAACGACATCAAATTCGGATTATTACATAAAGAACCTTCTCTATATCCATTCGAGACATCGAAGATGAAAGTACAAACCCTAAAAAATGATATAGGCCATCTTTTTAGCCAATCAGACTTTTTAGCTTTCCTAACATCTATATTGTTAGAAACCATTTGAGCCTGTTGATGAAAACCTTTTCTTGTTAACCCATCAACTAAAAACCCAATCCAAAAAAAAAGAGTTCAATACGATAACTTACTTCTAAGAGGGATCAAAGAGTATTTGGTATGATCATGAAAAGATAGTAACCAATAAAAAAAGAAAAAAAAGAAAAGAAAACAAATGGTTCGAGCTGAAAAGAAACATGATCAGAAAAAGAAGAAGGAAAGGTTGAAGAATAGCCAAAAAGCCAAAAATTAGAAAAAGAAAAAGAAGAAAAGTCAAGAAAATATTACCCTTGGGAAAAGTTATAAAGAATAATTAGATACCCTCTCAGAATTTTTGAATACCAGAATATCCTTCTTTTCTGAACCTATCCTAAGCCTCAATACAACCTATGCAAGTCCTATTTGATTCTAGATTTGTACCATCCTCAAGTGTGAAGAATGGAGAAAAGAAAAATTATAGAGTTTGATCTGACGTTCTTAAGTGATATGACATTCCAATCATGAGATCTTCTTAAATCTTCTTATACCCTCGATTCAAGAACTATATATGTGAGACGTTTGCTAGTTTTTATATTCATCTCCTCACATATAATTTGAGAGAAAAATATAAAATTATTTCTGAGTGATTTACTTCTGAGTGGTATACAAGTGAGGATTGAGGTCGAGGCATAGAGTCTCTAAGGAGGTCCAGATATCTCTACTGCCAAATAAGGATGATGTTGAACACACACACACACTGAGTCTGAGTAATCTTTTGTTTGAAGGTCCATTTGTAGAAGTGTTGCATTTTGCTGATTAGTTCTAATTTGTGAATGATTTCTTGAATCCTTAAAATAATCTGACAAAACGGAGTTTTTTCTGAGTAATGCAAATAAGTTTTCTAGCATGTTATGCCTAGCCTTCTTTCGCTCACTTATTTCGCAATAATTGCCAAGGATTGGCAATATGCTAGTTGGGGGTAGTGATATTCGCTCAAAAGTGCTTATTTTAAGCCATTATCCTTATAGCGATGTCGCATTCTCCTACATAAAACTTGTCTTTTTGTCGACTTTTCCATATAAGAGTTTCTTCTATTGCATAGAAGGTATTCTTTAGACGAAAATCAACTATTTGCATGAAATATACGCATTTCGGATAGTCTAGTATCAAGCCATTTTAGTTGAATCTTATTACACGCTTTTTCACTTGTAGGAGACCCTATCGGGCGATTCTCAAGGATTGGCGGGCCCAAGATCAACCACAGAAGACTTCTGTCAAAGCTTAAATAGCCAACATGCTAGGATAAAAAGATAGAAGTCATATATGGGCAAAGCTAAAGGATCGTAGAGCCAAAACAAGGACTAAGAGAGAGAATAGCTGGAGACAAGAGAAGGACTTAGGTGTTAAAGGCCACACCAATTGACATTAAAGGATAAGTTTGACTTATTAGTGGAGCGGACGAGAGAGAATAAAGAAGACCAGGGTTCAAGACCCTTCAATGCTTTTATTTTTATATTTTTCTTTCACCTCTCTCCTATTTCTCTCTTTATCTATCTACCATGACCCATGACCTATGACCCATGACCCATGACCCATACCCATGCCCATACCCATACCCATGACCCATGCCCATTACCCATGCTCATGCCCATTTGTAACAACAAGAGAGAATTAGTCTCACTTGATCGATTCTTCTCTCCCACATATCTCTCTATCATCTAACTAACCCATTCCCAACCGTTGGATCTCTCTAGATCTAACGGTCATCATTTTTACAACAAGCAAAAAGAAAAAAAAAAGTCTATAAGAGATCTACGATCTCTCCTTCTTGGGTTGGTTCCCTCCCCCTTCTCTTCCTCTCTTTCTTCTCTCTTTCTTTCTCTTCTTCTTCACCCTTCTTCTCCAGCGAGCAACTCCGGCGAGCTCACCATTAACTCCTCCACCTCAAGGTGCAAAGCGTCAAATAGCAACGTCTCCTTGCTGCCCATTCCATCCACCACAATCAAAGGCTACAATCCTCAATCCTATTGAGGTCAATCCAATCGAAGTTGCACCATCTACCTCTTCAATGGTAAGCTTCTTTCTAATTCATCTTTCCAACCTTCCTACCTTCTTTCTCTCTCTTCTTTCCCTCTCTACCTTTACATGCTTTCTAGGGTAATATTTTAATGACTTTCTAGATTAATTTGGTTTAATGTTATTTCCATTGTAAAGCATTTGAACAAGCATTGTAAGCATTTGTTTTTAGTTTAATGAACAAGTTTTAAATTCAAGTTTAAGTTGTTTTCATTTATTGTGTTTTTCATTCTCATTTCTCTTATGTTTTTTTATTCTAATAGTTTTAACAACAATCTCAAGCATATTTTAAATCAACATCCACCATTCTTACCCTTCCATTTATTCTGAGCATTTTCTGATTATTCTTGTTTCTTATTGTGCTAACTAATCCCGAGTGCGGACGATATCCGACACGAGCCACTGTGCAAGTCTGCTTATTTGCAGATTAAGTGAACCAATTCGGAAAAATTATAAATATTGTTGAACTTTAGGGTTTCCGTAACCAACGATGCGGAAAAACCCTAATTTCAGCAATCACTATTAAGGATCCCAAGGATCATTCCTCATTCCAGGTAAATGGCCAGCGTCTAAAGTAGTTCCATGAACTTGCTGTGTCGTTCATTCAGACTTTTGAGATTGATCTCATCGATCCTGTCTATGTCGACTGATGATCCACTCAGTCTCCTGTGCTCTAACTTGGTTGGGGGTACTTGATATACCCCCGTCATTCTGGCTGAAGACGTAAAACTTAGCACTTTCGGAAAGGCAATTCCGGTATTCCTAGAGAACATGAGTCTCATGCATTTGTTATTATTATTATATCTTTGGCAATGCAGGTACATTCATTCTTCCAATCATCAGGTATCACACACTGTCGAGTTTTTGCCGACTTGGTAACATCCTCCTTGAACATTTGCATCATCATCACCGATTTTTCATCATTTTATGTCCCGGTCATGAGCACCAAGGACGGTGCTGTATTTTGGTTGGGGGTGGGTATTTACCAAAAACTCATGTCTTCATTTAAAAAAAAAAAAAAAAAAAAAAATTTTCTTGTTCTTGGGGTGATTTCCGATGTTCTCCAAAAGTTTTCTAGAATTTCAAAAATGTGTCAAATACCCTGACTTTGATTAGCTAAAAACCTCCGTTAAGTCAGTATTGAGGATGTCGATTTTTGTTTAAAGTTAGCGTCGAGTCAAGTCAGGCGTGACTACAGCAGGTTTGAAAACTCAAAAAAACTCATATTCGGCACAATTGTACACTATCAATATCAGAGTCATCCTAAGTTTAGAAATTCTAGAGATCCTGTGAGAATAATTATGGAGACCTAACCCAGTGAGCTTTCGAACCTTTAATCAATTCAGAGGGTTATACAATAATTCTGAGTCACAAGATGACTCACTATTCTTCTTGCCTGCAATATTCGTTGAGAGATCTCATTACCCTTTTATTTGATCATGGAACTCGGAACGACATCAATATTGGATTACTACAACAGAACATTCTCTGTATCCAGTCAAGACAGTATACATGATAGTGCAAACCCTAGAAAATGATTTAGGCCATTTTTCTGAACCATTCAGCCTTTTTACTCACCTGAATTATACTTCACTAGAAACCCCTTGAACCCTTCTATAAAAGCCTTTTATTTGTAAACCCATCAACCTAAAATCCAGTCCAGCTACGAAGCATGACTGGCTACCCTTATTTTGAGATGGACAAAAGAATAACTGATATGGGTGTACCATGAAAAAGAAAAGTAAAGAAGAAGAATCAAAAAAAAAAAAAAAGAGTGGTTCAAGCTGAAAACAAAATATGGAAAGAAAGTATGAAAAAGAGCTGAAAAGAAATTGAGCAGTCTCAGAAATATCAAGAAAAAGAGAAAAATACGAAAAAAGAAAAAAGAACCAGATAATGGTGTTACACCGCAGGAAAAATGCAAAAAAATGACAATATCCTCTCAAGATCTTTGAAATCATGTATCCCTTTATCTCTCTACACCTGACCTAAGCCTCATTACAACCCAGGAAAGTCCTATTTGATTCTAGGATAGTACGATCATAAAATGTGGAGATTGGAGAAAGGGAAGCTATAGAGTTTGATCTAACGTTCCCGAGTGAAGTGGTATTCCAATCATGAGATCTTCTTCTGTTAAAGATGTCTTTCATTTAAATGATACATATGTGAGATCTTTGCTTTCATATATCAACACATCTCCTCACATATAAATTGAGAGAAAAGAAGAAAACCTTTCTTATGTGATTCTATTCTGAGTGCTAAACATGTGAGATTTGAGGTCGAGGCATAAAAACTTAGAGGTGATCTGGAAATCTTTACTGTCGGATGATGAGAATGTTGAGCACACACACACGCAGAGTCTGACTATTCTGGGTCATGATTATCAATCTGTAGTCTTGCCAAAACTTTCCAACTCTTCGCTAGCATATAACTGTTTTTGCATCCATTCAATGATTTGACGAATGGTGTTTTCCCGGAGCTAATATGAAAAAGTGTGCAGCATGTGCAGAGCCCTTTTAAGCTCATTTATTTCGCACTAATTGCAATGGATTGGCAATATGCTGGTTGGGGGTTGTGATATTCGCTTAAAAGTGCATATTTTTCACTGTTATCTTCTAAGCGTTTTCACAATCTCCTACGTTAAAATGCTCTATTTATCTACTTTTCTACGTAATAGTCTCTTTTGTTGCGTAGAACACACTTTTCTGGACGAAATGGTATATTTGCATGCATTAAACACATTTTCGGAAGTCTAGACATGAAGTCATTCTGATAGAGTCTCATTACGCGCTTCTTCTGTCGCAGGAAACCCCGATGGGACTATTTTCGAGACTTGCGAGCCCACATCGATCAAGAAAGCCCATTATCAAAGCTTAAAGAGCCCACATGCTATGACTAGAAGATATGGGCCAAATATGGGCTGAATAAGAAGACCAAAAAGTCGGCCCAAAGAACGAAGAGAGTAGGAGAGCCAATGACCAAGAGACGGACCAAAGCGTTTAAAGCCACATGAGTCAGCAAGGAATGATAGTCTACTCTACTGGAGAAGCGTGAGGATGGTCACAGTGAAGATCAGGGTTCCAGACCCTCTACCAATACTTTTATCTCCATTTTCTGATATTTTCTCTCTCCTCCTCTTAATTTTCGATCTCATCTCTCCTTATTCTCTCTCTTCATCTCTCGGTCCTCGATCTACTGACATAACCCCAGAACTCCTGCCTGTTGGCTCTGGCCTATCTCCCTAAGCTATCGGACCGTTGGATCTTCCATCGGACCGTTGGATCTTCCATCGGACCGTTGGATCATCCATCAGACCGTCGGATTTCTCTAAATCCGTCGGCCTGCCAATCTGGATCCTGATCAAGTCATCTTCAGTCTGACCATCAGATTGTCTGTCACATCATCTTGTGAGACGATGGACATCATCAATCCCTGTGGACCAGTAGCCGGGCCCATCATCATCGACCCGTGGCCCGACCATTTAGTGGACCTCGCGATTTTCAAACGCTTTAAATTAATTATTTTTAAATAAAAAAGGGGGGTCCACTAAATGGGGAAATTCCCCAAAAAAAAGTAAGGTTTTACTTAAAAAAATAAAAAATAAAAATAAAAATAAAAAATTTAATATTTTTTTTATTTCTTAAAATTCCTAATTTCCATTATATAAAGGGGGAAGGAGGGGGACGAACCCTAATTTTTTAAAACCCCTTTTCTCCTCTCCTTCCCCCCACATCATTCCTCCTCCTTCCCTTTCATCCTCTTCCTCTTCTTCCTTGTTCTTCATCTCGTTTTCTTTTTCTTCTTATTCCCGTCTTCTCCATCTCCGGCGAGAATCATGATCTGGTTCTTCCATTGGTGCGTCTTCGTGGAGGAACAGCGCTCCACTCCATCTTCTCGCCGGTTGCAGCCAGCAACTTCTTCCTCAATAGGTGCTGCTTCCAGCCTGCAATATTCATTGCATCTCCTTCTCTTCAATCCAACACCGCCTTCACCATCAAAACAGCCACTGTTCTTGCTGGTCTAAGCAGCAAGAACACCTCTCTCCCACGGATCTGCATTAACGATTGCTTGCTGGACCTGCCTCAAGAACAGCCACCTGCTCCTCCTTTGCACGATCGGTACCCTTCCCCCCCCCTTCTCTTTTCTTCTTCTTCTTCTTCTTCTTCTTCTTCTTCTTCTTCTTCTTTATATGCTCCCCGGAGTTGCAGACCTGCAACTCCGGCCACCTATTGCTGATCACCTACAACACCTTCCTCAACCTCAACCACCGTGCATCATCATCCCAAGCTTCTCCCAAGTCGTTGCATTCTTCCCTTCACCAATAGCAACGTCATCATCACCGACTCCCTCTTCTTCCTCCATTGTTGCCAGAGTTGTACACTTGCAACTCGGTCGAACCTTCTTTCCACGCACCTGTAATCATCTTTGGATGCTGTTTTTCTTCACCTTGGTACCTGTCACAGCTAGATCTCGGGCCAATCTACGGGTTGAACACACAATAGCATGACCCACAGCCACCACCGTCTTCTTTTAAATCATCGCCGGACTGAACTTCAGGCAACTACTGTGTAGTTGCTGGTCGATCTCATCACCTGTTGCTGGGTTATCCACGTATACCCCCAGTATATCGGTTACCCTTCATCTTGTAACCCACGCTGCTACAACTCCGGTCAACGATGTTATATAGCTCCATCACGTTCCCAAATCGTGACCACTCTGCAACACTACCATTGGAGAATCGTCTTGTTGATTCCTTCACTACATGCAGTCACACCTGCAAGGACACCAACTGTGCAGCACGCACCAGCAAGTGTTCTATTTCGTGCACTCCATTGCACTACCATTGCAAGTTTGACAGACCTACAACAGTCAAGGGATGGATCTCCTTCCTCTCATAAGGTGCTGTTATGTACCTTAGTCTCTTCCATCCACCAAGGTAAGTTCAAGGTGAACCATTCACTCTCTCTCTTTCACTTTCTCTCTCTAGATCTCTCTAATTTGTTTGAGTATTTTCTCTCTCTATATTTTAGTGTTTTCTAGTTCTTTTATTATTTAAAAAAAATAGTTTGATTATTGTAGAGAAACTTTGATCATTAATAAGATTGTTATTTTGCAATTTTTAGTTTATTGTTATTTTACATTCTTGTTGTGTGGCAAATTCTCTCTCTAGTTTCATTATCTTTTGTGTTCTTATTCGCGCTAATCCGACTAATCCCGAGTGCGGATCGACATCCGACACGAGCCACTGTGCAAAATTGCCCATTTTACAGGTTAAATGTCTCGGATCAATTAAAAATGTGTTGAAGTTAGGGTTTCTGCAACCAACGACGCGTAAAAATCCTATTTTCAACGCCTTCACTACTTGTTATCCGAAAGTCCTAATCATTCCTTGGGTCTATCTCATGGCTGGTGCACTCAATGCACCCCTTATCTTCTCACTTTTGGGTTGTTGTCCTCCATAATACTCACTTAGATGCATGATATTCGCTCAAAAGTACTTATTTTAAGTAATTATCCTATAAGCGTTATCACACTTTCCTATGTAAAATTGCTCTATTTATCCACTTTTCTACATAAAAGTCTCTTTTATTACGTAGAACACACTTTTTCTAGACGAAATGGTATAGTTGTATGCATTAAACACATTTTCAGAAGTCTAGATATAAAGTCGTTCTGAGTAAGTCTCATTACGCGCTTCTTCTGTCGCAAAAAACCCTGAGTGGATGATTCTCGAGACTTGTGGGCCCACATCGATCATGAAAGCTCATTATCAAAGCTTGAAGAGCCCACAGGCTATGACTAGAAGATATGAGCCAAATACAGGTTGAACAAGAGGACCGTAGAGTTGGCCTAAAGAACGAGAAGAGCAGGAGAGCCAATGACCAAGAGACGGACCAAAGCGTTTAAAGCTGCATAAATTGACAAGGAATGATGGTTTGCTTGACTGGTGAAGTGTGAGGAGAGACACAGTGAAGACCAGGGTTTCCGACCCTCTTCAAGTGATTTTTCTCTCTATTTTCTGACATTTTCTCTCTCATGTCCCCTAATTCTCTCTCCTCTCTCTAAATCCTAATTTTCTCTCTCCTAACTCTAACCGACTCTCTTTCCTTGACCTATCACCATTATCCATCAAATCCACCGTTCGATCGCCATCTGATTTATCCATCCTATGCATCCGACCATCCGATCTTGCCACCGATCAGTCGATCATCCATCCTATCACCCACCCGATCTCCATTGTAAAATCTCAATCCCTAGGGCGCGTTTAATTGTAGAGAAATACCTCAAATGGTTGATTGTGGCTGAGAGTGTATAGCTCGATTTTTGAGGAAAGAAAAATGCATTTTCCTTGATGGATGTTTCACGAGAAAAATGCATTTTTCTCCCCTGGCAGCCAAACGCACCCTAACCCACGGCCTTGCACGAGGCCCACATCCATCTAGCCCATTGGCCCGCTTATCCTCGAGCCTAGTGGCCCACTATCCTACTCACCCACCTTCCGGCCCATGGCCGATGCACTCTAGGCCCATAATTTTTGGCATCAATCCTACGGCCCACAACCTATCCACTAGCGGGCCATGCCATATTCTTCCCATAACCAACGGCCCACGAGCCCGAGCCTGAGCCCATAACCCAATCATTTCTCAAAGAATAAAAAAGAAAAAAAAATTTCTAAGGGAGAAACCCACGGTTTCTCCTTTTAAAACCAAAGAGAAAACCTAATGGTCCCCCCCCCCTTCATCTTTGCCTCCTCTTCTCTTCCCTCTCTTCTTCCTTCCTCTTCCTCTTCTCTTCCGGTGACCTTTCTCTGGCGAGTTGGTGGAGTGCCTCCTCCTCCTCTTCTTCTTCTTCTTCTTCTTCTTCTTCTTCTTCTTCGTCTTCTTCTTCACCGGCGAAACCAACAACCAGGAGGACGATCTCACAAGCCGGTAGCCTCTCTCCACGTGCCGCACAGCACAACAGTCCTCTCTTCTCAATGCCTTTCCCCCCTCACCAGCATCAGCGCCTAACCACACCTTGCTCTTCCATTTGCATCTTCTTCCTTCTCTCCTAGGCGGTGTGCTATCTCGCCCAAAACAGTAATAGGTACATCCTCTAATCTCAATCTCTTCTTCTTTTTCTTCTCTACCTATTGTTCTGGGTTGAAGCACCACCAATCGCCCTCCATCAAACCGGAGTTGCAGACCTGCAACTCCGGTCGGAAGCCACCTCTTGCACCTTCACGGTTCAGATCTCCATCTGTTCCACAACTGCCCGCACCCTCTCTAGGATCTCTCTCTACTTCTCCTTATTCCATTCACATCTTCATCCTCGTTCATTCCCTGTTCATCTACTTCGTCGTCCTCGTCAGTTACCGGAGTTGCAGGCCTGCAACTCCGGCAACTAGACTTACAAACGGACCTGCAATCTTTGGCAGGTCCGTCTCTTCCTCCTCCCTGGGTCACCTGTTGCTCACATCCATGAGCACAACTAGTGCCCCTCACGATTCAGTTCCCTATTCCCTCCGGCCAGCACCACCATGCAAGAACCACCCTGTCATCTAACCGTCCAACGCCTGAAAGTCGTTCTCCAGACCACCACTAGCGAACCTTTCTCCTTGGGCTGAATTGACCTGCAACTCAACAGGTTAGTCCTCTTCTCCCCACGGCCTTGTTGCCTTTCTACCCTTTCCATGAGCCCCAGCAGGTTCCCTACACCTGCAAATGACTCGTTCACCTTCTTCTCCATCTTATCGTTGGCAGCCTACCATGGAAACCAGCAATATATCTCAGTGGTCCTGCGATCCTCCTCTCAACTGCACATCATGCTCCACTATCCTTCATGGCTGAGAGCTTTCTAGTGATTCTCTCCGTCACCACCTCGTCACGATCGCACCACCAATGCAACACCAACTCCGGCTACCATCTCCACCACTTGGCCAGATCCAGGTAAGTTTGAGGTGATTTTGTTCTCTCTCTCTTTCTTTTCTTTCTCTCTCTCTAGCTATTCCTCTCTACTCTCCTACTTTCTCTCTTTAGGTTTTTACTCTCTTTAAAAAACCCCCACTTTCTCTCTCTAATTTCTCTAGCTAGAACTCTCTTTCTCTCTTTAACCCTCCTTTATTCTCTCTCTATTTTACCCTGCTTACTAGTTGACTTTGATTATTCATGATGAGAAGTTTTGATTATCAGGCTTTGTAATCGATATTTTGATTTAAATGAATTAATTTGATGTTTCTTGTGTTAGATTATTTTAATGTTTATTTCATCTCACTCATTTCTAATATTCAAGATTCTTTAGAAAATATCAAAAGAATATTTTGAAATCACTTTTATCACCATTCCATCCTTTGATTTTTAGCAATTTCTGAGAAAAATCCATCATTTCATATTCTAATTTGGTGCAAACTAACCCCAAGTGCGGATCGACATCCGACAAGCCACTATACAGTCTGCATTTTTGCAGGAATTTTAGTGAATCGGATAATTATAAATTTTGTTGAGATTAGGGTTTCCGATCCGACGACACGGAAAAACCCTAGTTTCAATGCACCTCTAACCATCAAGGTAACACGTTCCCTCTTTAAGTTACCTTATCTCTCTAGTTTCTATCTCTAAGATTGGATTCTCTCTCTTACTGTTCTCTCTATTCGCTTTCTAGTTTAGTTTTGATTATTACATAGTTTGATTCAAGCCTTATAAGAATTTTCAGATTAATGAATTTAATTAGCAGTTTGTTTTTTTATATTTTTTATGCTCTTATTAATTGCAGTAGTTTCTCTTTCTAAAAATCAAAAATTTGCTTTAAACAAAAGAAACTCATCCCTCTCATCTCCTTAACAATATGTTGGCAGCATTTTCTATGGAATTATTCGTCATTTCATGTACTTTAAAGCACTAATCCGACTAATCCCGAGTGCGGATCGACATCCGACACGAATCCCTATACAAAGATCAAAAATTTGAAACTGGTGGGATTTCATCACCAACCTCATCATTCCAACTGATTTGATCGCAAGGCTCCATTTAATTAAAAAGAATCAAGAAGTAGAGCCAATTAGCCCGATGTTCAAGGAAAAATCCACACAGAGTGAACCCGCTTAACATCCAATCGAAGTAAGACCACGAGCGCGGGTCCCTGTTGTCTAACACACCCATAAGTCCCTACTACTCAAGTACACTGAGCTCGATGTGGCATCTTGGACTATTCGGCGGTTAGTTGCATGTGGACTAGGAACACGCACCAACCCTAGCTTAACCCGAGGGAACACTCTTGTTAAACATTTGACCAATCCGGTTAGTCTGGGACGTACTTAAGACAGCCATTGTGCTGCACGTCTGTCTAGGCTTCGGATTGTCTTGTTGTTGACTAGAGTTAGTACTAAAGGATTCGCTCTGAAGAGTGTAGCCTGGTGAGAACCTCTGAGTGCAAATAGTTAGTCTGGCGGTTAAAAGATAAACCAGTGGTCCGCTCACTGTCGTAATCTACTCTAGCCCTAAAACTAACAAGATAATTCCTAAAATATATCTTGATGGCTTAGAATAAGATTATTTGTGCTTGGTGTGCATCATATAGGATAGTGTTTCCCTTTGGCAACTTTTTGCCAAGTCTAGAGCTCGCTTCTTCAGCGTATGCCCGTTTGGACTCGTCCGAACAAACGCTTGATTCGATCTGAGAATCAGGTACCTACAGTGGATCATCCACTGAATCCTTCCCCATCTCTTTCCCCACCTGCCTCTCCCAGTACTACTACCTTTGTAGAAATGGCCGCCGAACGACCTCTTATCGAGACGTTCGCCCCTATCTCTGCTAATCCGCCCACCTGCATTGTTCTTCCACCTACTACGGCGGTGCAATTTGAGATCAGGCCGCAAATGATCCAAATGCTGCCAACCTTTCGCGGTCTCCCAAGAGAAGACCCATATTCCCATATTAGGGAATTCCAACATGTCATCCTACTTTTCAAGAACCAGAACCTTGATGATGACAATGTACGTCTGTGAGTTTTCCCATTCTCGCTCAAAGACCGAACCTCAAATTGGCTCTACTCCTTACCTGCTGATTCAATCAGCAGCTGGAAAGAGTTGGTGGGCAAATTCATGTCTAAATTCTACCCCATGACTCGGACCAACCAGATGAAGCAACTCATCCAGGACTTCCAACAGAAGTCCGTTGAGGAATTTTTTGAAGCGTGGGATAGATTCTAAGACTACCTGACTAAGTGTCCCCACCATAGCATCGATAAGGGCAATCTTGTCCACATCTTCTACAAGGGACTTACTGATGAGTCCCGGACCATGGTAGAGTCAATGTGCTAGGGAAAATTCCTGCACCAAACTCCGACCGATGCATACAAATTCTTCGAAGAGTTAGGAGAAAACTCTCAACATTGGACGACTGACTCAGAGTTCATTCGAACCACTTTGGTCCAAAGGACCACCAAGGGACATGACGCTACAGCTGATACTGAGCTTCGATCTGTCATTCAAGAGTTGAACAAGTCAGTCTCGGCGTTGGCTATGTCAATACAAAAGCCTACTCAACAATCTACCCCGTCATGCATGTGGGACACGAGAGCCCTATGGAATCCTACACCCTTTGTCTGCAACCCTCCCATACTACTGAGCATTGTCCTTTGAATGAAGGACGGTCCACTCCTCTTCAGGAAGAAGTTTGTGCCTTCAGCACATACAAACCACCCACTCAGAACTCGTATAGCCAATCTTATCATCCTGACATGAGAAACCACCCTAACTTCTCTTGGAGGCCTCAGTCTACTCAACCGCAAGCTCAACCTAAGCGTCAGCCTCAAGGCATGTATCCTCCTGGGTTCAATCAACCCAATAGGCAATTCAATCAGGGTCAGTACCAGCAAAGTTAGTACCCATTTACTCAGAACCAGCAATTCCAACAGGGTCAGTACTCTAGACAATCGAGCACATTTCAGAATCAGCAAAGAGTCTCCCAGACCTTTTAGAACCAACAGATTGTCCCAATTACTCCTCCAACCTATAACTATAATGGCTCGATGAGCTCGAGTCGAGAATTGGTGCCTCAGCTCCCATTAGCTGCCCCCTAACAGTCGGTCCCCAAACTTGGAATCGAGGACCTTCTAGCTCAACTCATTACTCAATCTATGCAACGCCAAGAGCAACAGCAACAGCAATCCATGCTTCATCTAGAGCAACGTCTAGGTAACTTAGAAGCAGAGAAAGCTAAGGGGATCTTTCCGAGCCAACCCATTGCCAACCCTAAAGGAACCACCAAAGGGGCAGTATATGAGATTGGTTCTCAATCTCAGAGCCAGAAATAGAATTGTCAAGGGGAGGTGCAAGCTGTAACCACCCTAAGGTCAGGAAAAACTGTGGACATGGGAGTCCAACCACCGTCGGTGCCATCTCCAACGGAGGAAACTAGTCCCAATCCTACCTCTACTTCTTCTACCTCTACACCAACATCAGATATCTATGTGCAGAAATCTAAGGCTAAAGTCAAATCCATTTGTCGAGTAAAGCCTTCCTTCCCAGACAAACTTGTCCAAGATAAGCGGGATCAGCAATTCTCAGAAATCTTAGACGTCTTTAAAGACATCCAGATCAACATTCCATTCCTTTCAGCTATCAAGCAAATCCCCTCCTATGCCAAATTCCTCAAGGACTTGTTCACAGTCAAGTGGTGTACGCATGTACCCAAAGCTGCCTTCTTGGCCAAAAAAGCTACCGCGTTCATTCAACACAACAGTGTGATCAAACATAAGGATCCAGGTAGCCCAATGATATTCGCTCAAAAGTGCTTATTTTAAGCAATTATCCTTTTAGCGTTATTGCATTCTCCTACGTAAAATACTCTATTTATCTACTTTTCTACATAAGAGTCTCTTTTGTTGCGTAGAACACACTTTTCTGGACGAAATGGTATATTTGCATGCATTAAACACATTTTCGGAAGTCTAAATATTAAGCCGTTCTGATAAAGTCTCATTACGCGCTTCTTCTGTCGCAGGAAACCCCGATGGGACATTTCTCGAGACTTGCTAGCCCACATCGATCAGGAAAGCCCATTATCAAAGCTTAAAGAGCCCACATGCTATGACTAAAAGATATGGGCCAACTATGAGGACCAAAAGCCGGCCCAAAGAACGAAGAGAGCAGGAGAGCCAATGACCAAGAGACAGACCAAAGCGTTTAAAGCCACATGAGTCAGCAAAGAATGATAGTCGACTCTACTGGAGAAGCGTGAGGATGGTCACAGTGAAGACCAGGGTTCCAGACCCTCCGCCAGTGCTTTTTTCTATTTTTTTTGATACTTTTTCTCTCATCTCTTCTTATTCTCTCTCTCTCTTCATCTCTCGGTCCTCGAATCTACTGACCTAACCCCAGAACTCCTGCCCATCGGCTCTATCTCATCTCCCTTAGCTTTCTGACCGTTGGATCTTCCATCGGACCGTTGGATCTTCAATCGGACCGTTGGATCTCTCTAGATCCGTTGATCTACCAATCTGGGTCCCAATCAAGTCACCATCCATCCGATCGCCTTCAGAATGCCCGTCACATCATCTTGTGAGACGATGGACATCATCAATCCATACGGGCCAATAGCCGGGCCCATCTTCATCGACCCGCTGTCCGACCAGTTAGTGGACCCCGCGAATTTCAAAATAATTTTAATTAAATGGGGGGGTCCACTAATTGGGGAGATTCCCCATAAAAAAGTAGCATTTTACTTAAAAAAAAAAAAAAAATATTTTTTTTTATATCGAAAATACCCTATTTCCATTAATGGAAATAGGGAGCTTTATAAGAGGAGGGAGAAGGGTTCGTT
This sequence comes from Euptelea pleiosperma, assembly GCA_035048495.1. Lineage (NCBI taxonomy): Eukaryota > Viridiplantae > Streptophyta > Magnoliopsida > Ranunculales > Eupteleaceae > Euptelea > Euptelea pleiosperma. The sequence continues at coordinate 22,286,735 of CM068553.1, read as the reverse complement.
CGAACCCTAATCCCCCTCCAATCTCTTCCTCTCCTTCCCCCATAACTCCCCCGACGTTTTCGTTGCCTTCCTCTCCTTCTTTTTCTTCTTCTTCTTTTTCTTCTTCCTCCTCCATCCTCGCCGGAGTTGCAGGCAGCAACTCCGGCCATCTGGTTCTCCTCCTCCTCATTTTTCCTCCTTCTTCTTGTTCTTCTTCTGCTCCTTCTTCCTCCTCTAGCCTGCGCTCCCTATTGCTGCGTGCAGCACGACCGCGTCCTTCTTCTCTTGATGCCAAACCACGCCTCCTTCCTCCGGCGGACTGGTTCACGTTAACCAGTCCACCTCCACTGCCATCCTTTATCCCACGTTCCAGAATTCATCTCATCTCCCAGCCATCCTCCAAAGAAAAACAGAAAAAAAAATGAAAAGAAAAGAAAGAAAAGAAGGAGGGGGAGAAGAGGACAACGGTCCCTCACCTTTATCTTGGTGATGCAGCCAGCAACCACGATCTCTCTCAGCAGATCTCCTCTCCATCCACATGTCCACGTTGCTGGACTTACCGGCAAGCATCACCAACACCCCCAACTGACCACCGCTGCAGCCCCTCAGCCCATCACGACTCAACGTGTTGCAGGCCACCAAGCTCCAACCTGCAACACCATTCTCTTGGCCGTCCACCTCCACTGCCACCCTCAGCCTAGTCGTTATGTTTATTTTACGGTTTTCTTTTGGGTAAACCTCCATCAACACCACAGCCTGTTGTAGCAATTCCTCTCCACCGCTTCCAGCTCTCACCGGCATCAACTCCAGCGGGTTATCACCTTACTCACCCATCCTCCCTCTATAATCCATTACCTTAGCTTGATGGCCAAAGACCAAGAGATCAGAAAAATCTCCACCGGTGCTCCAAAGATCCAGATCTGCCAAGCAAACCACCAACCTGCCATGATTTCCTCAACCTCCACCGCATCCTTCCATCGCTAGCAACCACCTAGTGCACCGGCCAGGTATCCACCTTCTTTGAGATCTTCTCCACAAATGTGCACATCATTCTTTTCACTTGGTGAACTGGACTATCCATCATCCTTAACATTGGCCGATCCACCCTTGATCAAGAAACCAAGGGTAAAATCTTAACCGTCCACTTTCGGTAAGTGCAACATGGTAAATCCCATTCTCTCTCTAGAGATCCCCAGGCTGATCGCCTTTTTGTACCACTGACTCCGTTCGGTGAATGCAAGAGGGTGAGTTTTTCTCTCACCTCTACCTTGTCGGCCGGTAAACGATCGAGGTGTGAAAAATCTCTCTCTACCTTCTTCCTCTCTCTCTAAAATCTCTTTTTACATGCTTTCTTACATGCTTTCTAGAATAGATTTACCGTTTTATTTATTTCTGTCATTTATTTCATGTAAGCAACAGTTTGATTAATGCAATTTGAGTTTGATGATTTTAGTCTTCTCTGGATCTCTTGGATTTGTTTTTAATCTCGACTCGCCATTCTCATCTTTCCACATTTCTCTTGTATATTATCTGTCATTTTATGTTCTTATTCGCGCTAATCCGACTAATCCCGAGTGCGGATCGACATCCGACACGAATCCCTATACAAATCTATCAATTTTGCAGGATAATCGGATCAAATTACAAATATGTTGAAGTTAGGGTTTCCGTAACCAACGACGCGGAAAAATCTTACTTTCACCCAACTGTCCAATGCGAAATTGGAGGCAACTTTAGCTGTGCTGCCTTGCTAGATTTAGGGGCTAGCGTCAACCTCATACCTTTCTCAGTATATCAGCAGTTAGGACTGAAAAATATGAAACCTACTAATGTCACCCTGAAATTGGCTGATCAGTCCATCAAAATTCTAAAAGGAATCATTGAAGATGTCCTAATAAAAGTCGCTGACTTTTATTATCCTATAGATTTCATCATTCTCAACACCGAGTCGTGTCAGGATAACTGCATTCCGGTCATCTTAGGCCACCCATTCCTTGCCACCGCGAATACACACATCGGGTGTCGGGACGAAAACATGTCCATTGCTTTCGGTAACCTCAAAGTTGAGCTCAATATCTTTCGCTTAATGCAACAAGATGCCGATTACGATGTGCCCAATGAAATGTGTGCCGTTGAGAGTCTAGTCCCGGACTCCACCGAAGCAATTCTTAAGCAGTGTCTAGAACACTTTGGGGATGACTTTGCAATAGAGTCAGCCATTTCTAATCTCAACTATCTTTTCGAGATTGCTCCACTGATAGATATCCCCGCTCCACTCATCGAGTTCGAGCCTCTGATAACCATGGCCAGAGAACATATCCTCCCTTTACCTACCGAGGTAAAACCTCTTCTATCCATGTCTTCTGAGACACATTCTTCCACTCCATCTGCTCCAAAATTGGAGCTGAAGCCTCTTCCTACAGATCTTTCCTATGCCTATCTTGGTCCTAAGGAAATCTACCCTGTCATTATTGCTTCCGCTTTGTCTACGAGTGAACATAAGAAACATCTCGAGTTGCTCAACGAGCACAAATCTGCGATAGGGTGGACTATAGATGATATTCGAGGCATAGACCCCTCGGTGTGCCAACATCACATCTATCTCGAGGATGAATCCGAAATCTCCCGAGAGCACCAGAGGAGGTTGAACCCCATCTTGAAGGATGTAGTCCGAGATGAGGTCCTTAAACTGTTAGATGCAGGTATCATCTATCCCATGTCGAACAAAAAATGGGTGAGTCCCATTCATGTCGTACCTAAAAAGGCAGGATTCACCATGGTGGAAAATGAGCACAAGGAAATGATCACCCAGTGCCTGAAGAAAAGGTGGAGAGTCTGCATTGATTACTGACGACTCAACACCAACACAAGGAAGGACCATTTTTCGTTACCGTTGATAGACCAAAAGTTGGAGAGACTAGCAGGTCACTCTTATTACAGCTTCCTTGATGGTTACTCAGGGTATAATCAAATACCCATCACCCCTGAGGATCACGAGAAGACAACTTTCACTTGTGCCTTAGGTACTTTTGCTTACAAGGGCAGGCCCTTTGGCTTCTGCAATGCACCCACGACCTCTCAATGGTGTATGATGAGCATATTCTCTGACATGGTGGAAAGGTTCCTCGAAGTCTTTATGGATGACTTCTCAGTCTTTGGGTCATCTTTTGATGATTGTCTCAAACATCTAGGGCTCGTACTTCAACGTTGTCAGGACAAGCGACTTGTCCTCAATTGGGAGAAATGCCACTTCATGGTGAAGAAGGGCATTGTTCTGGGACATGTCATTTCTCATCAGGGCATTGAGGACGACAAAGCTAAAATCGATATCATCTAGACCTTGCCATTCCTAAGTCCGTGCGTGACATCCGGTCCTTTTTGGGACACAGAGGATTCTATAGGCGATTCATCAAGGACTTCTCTCAAATCGCTCGACCTCTGTCCCATCTTCTGGCTAAAGATAGTCCTTTCGACTTTAATGCTGACTGTGTCAAGGAATTCGAGCGTCTCAAATCTTAGCTCACTTCTGCACCCATTATCCGTCTCCCGGACTGGACTCTACTTTTCGAGGTGATGTGCAATGCTTCCAACTACGTGTTAGAAGCTGTTCTAGGGTAGAGAGTTGACAAAAGGTCACACGTGATCTACTGCGCGAGCAAAATTCTTAACTCTGCCCAAATGAATTACTCCACCACTGAGAAAGAACTCTTGGCGGTAGTCTTCGACCTTGATAAATTTCATCCATACCTCTTAGCTAGTAAGGTGGTAGTGTACACTGATCATGCAGCCCTTCGATATCTCATGTCAAAAAAGGAAACCAGGCCTCGATTAATCCGATGGATTTTATTACTGTAGGAATTCGACCTCCAGATTAAGGACAAGAAAGGAACTAAAAATGTAGTGGTTGATCACTTGTCTAAACTGAATTTAAAGTCATCCTCGGACACCCAGCACATCCATGAGACCTTTCCAGACGAACAACTGTTCGCTAGCTCCGTTAATCCATGATATGATGACATTGTCAACTACATTGTTATCGAAGAAATGCCTTCACATTGGTCAAAACATGACAGAAGCCAATTCCTAGCAAGAGTTAAGTACTACTCTTGGGATGATCCTTATTTGTATAAATACTGCCTGACCAGATCATTCGTCTCTATGTCCCTGAGTCGGACCAACTCAATATCTTGTCCTCGTGTCATGACCAACCTTGTGGTGGTCATTTCAGCACTAAGAAGACTGCAGAAAAAGTACTGCAATGCGGATTCTACTGGCCTACATTATTTAAAGATGCCCACATCTATAGCAAAACCTGTCCTAATTGCCAGCATCTAGGCCGCATCTCCCAGAGGAACATGATGCCCCTAACTCCCATCTAGGTCGATGAAATATTTGACATCTGGGGCATCGACTTCATGGGTCCCTTTCTGGTTTCCTATGGTTTTGAGTACATTCTCCTTGCGGTAGACTATGTATCCAAATGGATAAAGGCTAATCCCACCAAGACCAATGACCACAAAGTAGTGCTCAAATTCCTTAAGGAGTTCATCTTCGCCCGGTTCGGTGCCCTTTAGGCCATCGTTAGTGATGGGGACACCCATTTCTGCAATAGGATATTCGAGAAATTAATGAAAAAGTATGGGGTAACCCACAAGGTTGCCCTAGCTTATCATCCGCAGACTAGTGGTCAAGTAGAGGTTTCTAATCGTCAGATCAAGCAGATATTGGAGAAGACAGTCAATACTACACGTAAAGACTGGTCTAGTCGTCTCACTGATGCTCTATGGGTATACAAAACTGCCTACAAGACCCCACTCAATATGTCTCCCTATTGTCTGGTCTTTGGGAAACCCTGTCATCTACCGGTAGAGATTGAACATTGTGCCCTGTGGGCCATTAAGCTCAACTTCGAGCTAGAAACCACAGGGGAAGAGTGGAAACTTCAAATGAATGAGTTAGAAGAACTCAGAAATGATGCCTACAACTTGTCTAAGAATTACAAAGCAAAAATGAAGTGGATACATGACAAGAGCATCCTCAGGAAAGAGTTCCATCTATGACAGAAGGTCCTTCTGCATAATTCTCATCTTCATCTCTTCCCTGGGAAGCTGAAATCTAGGTGGACTAGTCCTTATACGGTCACAGCAGTCACGCCCTTTGAGGCAATCACTATTGAGGATCCCAAGGATCACTCATCTTTCCAGGTTAATGGGCAGCGTCTCAAGCAGTTCCATGAACTTGACGTATTGTTCATTCAAACTTCTGAAATTGATCTCATCGATCCTGTCTATATCGACTGATGACCCACTCAGTCTCCTATGCGCCAACTTGGTTGGGGGTGCTTATCACCCCCATTGTGTCTGGCTGAAGACGTAAAACTTAACGCTTTCGAAAAGGCACTTCCGGTATTCCTAGAGTCTCATGAGTCACATGCATTATCTTTATCACTACTCTAATTTTCTGCCCATGCAGGTACCATCACTCTGGCACTACTCTGGTACTTCCCACTGTTGATATCTAACAGAATTGATAAAACCCTTCCTTCACACTTGCATCATGAACTTATCATTTTCACTATTTATCCTGCTCATGAGCACCGACGACGATGCCATATTTTGGTTGGAGGTGGGTACTTTACCAAAAACTCGTGTCTTTCAAAAAAAAAAACAAAAAAAAAAAAACATGAGAAAAATGGGAGAAAAGATGCATTTTGTGATGATTTTCGGACTGTTTTCAAGGTGTCTTTTTGTTGATTTTAGAAGTGTTTTCAAAAACCGTTACAATGATGAGTCAAAACTCTTCGCAAAGTCTATTTATTGAAAAAGATGTTTACTTTGAGAAAATCACTTATTAGCTCTTAGTTCAGTTTTAAAGAATACTACGGTAGAGTTAAACTCTTAGAAAACTCAGATTCAGCAAGAATTTTTCACAAATCAACATCAGAACTATCTGTAGTTTGAACGATCTAGAGATCCAAGAAGAATAACTGTGGAGACCTAACCCAGTGAGCATTTGAGCCTCTCTTCACTTCTGAAGGACATAAATAACTCTGAGTCACAAGATGACTCACCTTTTTTTTCCAGTCCCCAACTATTCCTTTGTAAGATCTCATTAATCCTTGCTTTGGTCATAGACTTGGAGCAACGTCAAAGACGGATCATTACAAAAAGAACCTTCTCTCTATCCGTTCGAGACATCACAGATGAAAGTGTAAAACCTAGAAAATGATATAAGCCATCTTTCTACCCAAAATCAAATATTTTTGGCTTACCCAAACATCTATACCATTAGAAACCCTCTTGAGCCTTATGATGAAAACCTTTTCTTGATAACACATCAACCAAATCCAATCTCCAAAATGAACACAACTCAAACACCTACTTCTAAGGGGGACAAAAGAATTTTCGGTATGATCACACCATGAAGAGAAAGCAAGAAAAGAAAAGAAAGACAAGTGGATCAAGCAAAAAGGAAATATAAAAAGAAAAGAAAGAAGGAAATAAAAGAGAAACAGAAAAAGAAAGTTAGTAGAACAAAAGTCAAGAAGATGAACAAGTGAAAAAGGTAGAGAAATCAAAGAATTGGTGTCACCACCCTCGGGAAGTGCTGCAAAGAACAGTGAGATACCCTCTCAGAACTGTCGAATCCCTGAAGACCCTCATCTTTCGAACATTTTCCTAAGCCTTTATACAACCCAGGGCAAGACCTATTTGATTCTAAGATAGCACCATCACAGAATGTGAAGAATGGAGAAGAGAGAAACTATAGAGTTTGATCCGACACTCTTGAGTAATATAGCATTCCAATCATGAGATTTTTTGAATCTTGTGTCCTCATTTCTAGATAATGTATGTGAGATACTGCCAGTTTCAAACATCTATCTCCTCACATATAACTTGAGAGAAAAGAATAAAACTATTTCTGTGCGATTCACTTCTGAGTGATATACAAGTGAGAATTGAGGTCCAGGCATATAATCTTGTAGGTGATCAGAGAATCTGACTACCAGATAGGGATGATGTTGAGCACACACACACGCCGAGTCTGAGTAACCTTTGGTTCAAATATCCACTAGTAGTTGTGGTACATTTTACTGACCAAGTTCTAATTTCTGAATGATCACTTGCACCCTTGAAATAAACTAACAAAAATGGAGTTTTTCTGAGTAATGAAAACCAATTTTCCAGCATGTACCAGGCCCTTCTGAGCTCATGTATTTCGCACTAATTGCCAAGGATTGGCAATATGCTGGTTGGGGGTTGTGATATTCGCTCAAAAGTGCTTATTTTAAGCAATTATCCTTCTAGCGTTGTCACACTCTCTTACGTAAAATTACCTTTTTTATCAACATTTCTACATAAAAATTTTTCTCATTATGTAGAACACACTTTTCTGGTTAAAATGGTATATTTGCATGCATTCATACGTATTTATTTAACCCACATGCGAAGTCATTCTCATTACGCAATTTTTCTATCGTAGTAGCACTAATTGAACGATTTTGATGAAATGCAGGCCCACAACTGACTGCCAGAACCTATGATCAAAGCTCAAAAACCAGTGGGCTAGGACAAGAAGATGTAGGCCAAACGCTGGAAGAGCCAGAGAGTCGAAAAAGCCCGAGAGACGATTAAGAAGAGAAGGAGGGACAAGCCCTCAAAGAAGAGACTAAGGAGATTAAAGCTTATCAACTAACACAAGAGAAGGACTTGCTCAGTTGGTAAAGCATGCAAAAGACCAAATCAGAGATCAGGGTTTAAAACCCTCCGCTAGCATTTTCTCTTTATTTTGTAGTATTTTCTCTCTCCTCTCTCTAAACCCTCATTCGCTCTATACTCTCAATATCATCCATCCAATCCTATCTCCTTTCACAATCACTTGATCCTACGGCCTACCTTGGCCCATCTCCACTGTCCGATGATCCATGCGATCATTACCATCCTAGTCTACCATCCGATCACCAGTAGATTATCCCTCCAATCATCCATCACATTATAGTAGAATCCAATGGCCCTCATCATTCCATGTTCAAATCATATGGGCCAAAGTCGAGCTAAAATATGCGCTTAGTCATCTGTGACCCACGGCCTAGCCACTTAGTGGACCCACCTCACATCCTTGCTTGATTTAAGGTGGACCCCACAGTTTCTAAAATGAGATCGACCCTTTTTCTCACAAAGATTCTAAGTTTGAACATGATATTTTGAAAGATTCTTTGAAAAGGAAGATTTTTTAAAAACAGTTTAAAAAGCACTGCAAAAATATCTTTTTAAAGGGGAATGACTTAACAAACGAAGGAAAGTTGTGAAAACATGTTTAATGTGATTGGAGGGATCCATGCAAGGGGTGGACATATTCTCACAAAGAGGTAACTTCCCATTTTTGGCAAAAGGAGAATTAAACCTCTCTTTCTTTTAAAAGAAAAGGGCTGAAATCTTGGCCACTGATATCTCTCCCTCTCTTAAAAGAGGGGCCCATGGTTTCCATGAAGAGGGAGCTCCACGTTTAAATAGCAAAGGGAATAAACCCTAAGAGGGCAAGCCGTCACAACACGTATCCTCATTCTCTCCCTCTCAACTCCTCTCCACGTTTCCTCCAAAAACCCTTAAGCCCCAATCTCTTTCATTCTCTTACCGCCCCTCTCTCCTTTTTCTTTCCGAGTTGCCGTCTTCATCTTCTCACAAAACAGGAAAAAAAATAAAAAAAAAGGAAGAAGAAAAGAAGAAGAAGAAGGGAAGAGGAGAGGAGACCGTACCTCCCTTTTGCCCCAGCCTCCATTGACGCCTGCTGCCTTGTTGCAGTAGCAGCCCCATGCCCCTCTCTATCACTCTTCCTCAAGCCTCCACCACCTGCAACTTCGAGTTGCAGGTTTTCTTTCTTGACTACCTACTGCTCATCTCTCCATCACCGCCTGCTGCTCCAACATCACCTCCTACCGCCACCTCTAGCAGCCTCCTTTTACCACGATCCATGGCTTGCCCCCCCTTCTTACCAACGATTCCAAAACCACCATAGCTTGCAAGGAGACAAGCTCGTCTTCTCCAGCAAGATCACGACCTACAACCCTTTGCAAGCCGTCATCCTCTTCTCTCCCAAAAAAGAAACAAAAAGAAAAAAAAATAGAAAAAAAAAGAGAAGAAGAAGAGAGGAAGACGTCTCCCTTGCTACTGGTTGCATTACCGTCCACACCATTATCCTTCCTTATTGGTTCACCATGCCCCCCAGTGTCTCATCCACCTCATCATTAACCATGGTATAACGACCCATCAATCTGCCACACGCCTTCACGACTTGTTATTCGAAAGTCCTAATCATTCCTTGGGTCTATCTCATGGCTGGTGCACTCAATGCACCCCTTATCTTCTCACTTTTGGGTTGCTGTCCTCCATAATACTAACCTAGATGCACCTCCAACCATCAAGGTAACACGTTCTCTCTTTAAGTTACCTTATCTCTCTAGTTTCTATCTCTAAGATTGGCTTCTCTCTCTTATTATTCTCTCTATTCGCTCTCTAGTTTAGTTTTGATTATTACATAGTTTTATTCAAGCCTTGTAAGAATTTTCAGATTAATGAATTTAATTAGCAATTTGTTTCTTTATATTTTTTTATGCTCTTATTAATTGCGGTAGTTTCTCTCTCTAAAAATCAAAAATTTGTTTTAAAAAAAAGAAACTCATCCTTCTCATCTCCTTAACAATATGTTGGCAGCATTTTTTGTGAAATTATTCATCATTTGAAGTACTTTGAAGCACTAATCCGATTAATCCCGAGTACGGATCGACATCTGACACGAATTCCTATACAAACATCAAAAATTTTACAGGATTTAAGAACCGGATCAATTACAAATGTGTTGGAATTAGGGTCATTCTCTCAATGATTGAAAAGCCCTAGTTTCACCGATCGCAATGTGGCCGATAAAATGTGTGCCGTTGAGAGCCTAATCCTAGACTCCATGATATTCGCTCAAAAGTGCTTATTTTAAGCACTTATCCTGTTAGCGTTATCGCACTCTCCTACGTAAAACTACTCTAATTATCCACTTTTCTACGTAAGAGTCTATCTCATTGCGTAAAACACACTTTTCTGGACGAAATGGTATATTTGCATGCATTAAACACATTTTCGGAAGTCTAAATATTAAGCCGTTCTGATAAAGTCTCATTACGCGCTTCTTCTGTCGCAGGAAACCCCGATGGGACGATTTTCGAGACTTGTGGGTCCAAATCGATCATGAAAGCCCATTATCAAAGCTTAACAAGCCCACATGCTATAACTAGAAGATATGGGCCAAATATGGGCTGAATAAGAGGACCAAAAAGCCGGCCCAAAGAACGAAGAGAGTAGGAGAGCCAATGACCAAGAGACGGACCAAAGCGTTTAAAGCCACATGAGTCAGCAAAGAATGATGGTCGACTCTACTGGAGAAGCGTGAGGATGGTCACAGTGAAGACCAGGGTTCCAGACCCTCCGCCAGTGCTTTTTTCCATTTTTTTTGATACTTTTTCTCTCATCTCTCCTTATTCTCTCTCTCTCTTCATCTCTCGATCCTCGAATCTACTGACCTAACCCCAGAACTCCTGCCTATCAGCTCTATCTCATCTCCCTTAGCTTTCTGACCGTTGGATCTTCCATCGGACCGTTGGATCTTCAATCGGACCGTTGGATCTCTCTAGATCCGTCGATCTACCAATCTGGGTCCCAATCAAGTCACCATCCATCCGATCGCCTTCAGAATGCCTGTCACATCAGCTTGTGAGACGATGGACATCATCAGTCCATGTGGGCCAGTAGTCGGGCCCATCATCATCGACCCGCTGTCCGACCAGTTAGTGGACCCCGCGAATTTCAAAAATAATTTTAATTAAATGGGGGGTCCACTAATTGGGGAGATTCCCCATAGAAAAGTAGGTTTTTACTTAAATTATATATTTTTTATTTTCAAAAAATACCCTATTTCCATTAATGGAAATAGGGAGCTTTATAAGATGAGGGAGAAGGGTTCGTTCGAACCCTAATCCCTCTCCCCTCTCCTCCTCTCCTTCCCCACGTTCTCCCCTTCATTCTCTCCTTCTTTCCTCCTCTTCTTCTTCTTTTCTTTTTTCTTCTTTCTTCTTCTTCCCTATCTTCTTTCGCCGGAGTTGCAGGTCTGCAACTCCGGCCAGCAGGTGTCCAACTCGAGACCACTCACATCCTGCTCAGTTCAGCCACTTTAGTGGCAACCCACGCTACTGGTCTGGCCTACAACGGCCTGCAACGGCCTGCAGCTCCTAAAACCCCATCACCGTCTTCTTCACCTTCATCTACCGGCCGGAGTTGCAGAACTCCGACCGTGTCTGCTTCCGCCTCTTGCTGCTGTCTCCTTCTTCTTCTCCTTCATCTAAAACTTCCCCCCTTCCGCCTGTGCGCAGCAGAGCTTGCTGCCACGGGCCACACATCTTCTTGTTGCATTTTCTTACCGGAGTTGCAGCCTGCAACTCCGGCCACCACGTCACGAACCGCCCTCCTCAGCCCACCTGCAACAGCGCCTCCACCATTGCCATCTTCATGCTTCATCCTCCATTGAAGAATGGCTGCTCCTTCGCCTGAAAATGAACCAGCAAGTTCGGTTGCTTCAACTTCCGGCGATCTCTCACCTCCTCAACCGCGAGCTCCTCACGCATCACCACCTTGCAGCATATGCACCGCCTGCTGATTCCTCTCCTCTCCACTGCCTGATCTCCTCCTCCTCCTCTGATGCACCGTCACTGCCTTCTCTTCCCACTCACGGACTGTCCTTCTAACTCAAGAGGTAGATCTCCTCTTGGCCAGCCACCACGTGGTGCCTCAACTAGTGGGGTGTATCGCTTCCTACGTGTGCACCGTTCAAGAAGACCACCCCGACTTCCATGCACCAAGGTCCTCCACCATAGATGCTCCTTGGACTCTCTCCTTGGCCGACGACCCAACCACTCCGAAAAAAAAAAAAAGGGTATCTTCAGCTCCATCATGTCCTAAACCACCTTCACCTAGACCGTGCGATCTAGGCCGATGCGATCTATCCGGTAAGTGGTAAGTTTCTTCACTTTCTCTTTTCTTCCATCCTCTCTAGTTTCTTTCTCTAGCTCTCTCTCCCTAGTTTCTTCCATTTTTCTCTCTCTACTTTCTCTCTCTTCTCCTCTTTATCTTTTTCTTCCTTATTTTCTCTCTAATTTCTATTTCTCTCTCTAGGCCATCTATCTTCTCTCTCTACTTAATTTAGGTTTATTGTTTTATAGATTAATTATCTCATGTTTTAATTGTAAGTTACAGTTGAATTCAAGAAATAAAGTTTATTTTGATTCGAGTTTGACAAAATTCTGTTATTTTATGTTCCTTATTGCTCTAATTTGATTAATCCCGAGTGCGGATCGACATCCGACACGAGCCACTGTGCAAAATTGCTCATTTTACAGGTTAAATGTCTCGGATAAATTAAAAAATGTGTTGATTCTAGGGTTTCCGTAACCAACGACGCGGAAAATACCTACTTTCACTCCACCGAAGATATTCTTAAACAGTGTCTAGCACACTTTGGGGCTGACTTTGCAACAGAGTCAGCCATTTCTGATCTCACCAATCTTTTGGAGACTGCTCTACTGATAGATATCCCCACTCCACTCATCGAGTTCGAGGCTCTAATAACCATGGCCAGAGAACCTATCTTTCCTTTACCTACCGAGGTAAAACCTCTTTTATCCGTGTCTTCTAAGACACATTCATCCACTCCATCTGCTTTGAAATTGGAGCTCAAGCCTCTTCCTATAGATCTTTCCTATGCCTATCTTGGTCCTAAGAAAACCTACCCTGTCATTATTGCTTCCGCTTTGTCTGCGAGTGAATGTAAGAAACATCTCGAGTTGCTCAACGAGCACAAATCTACGATAGGGTAGACTATAGATGATATTCGAGGCATAGACCCCTCAGTGTGCCAACATCACATCTATCTCGAGGAAGAATCCAAGACCTCTCAAGAACACCAGAGGAGGTTGAACCCTGTCTTAAAGGAAGTAATCCGGGATGAGGTCCTTAAACTGTTAGATGCGGGTATCATCTACCCCATCTTGTACAGCAAATGGGTGAGTCCTAGTCAAGTCATACCTAAAAAGGTAGGATTCACCATGGTGGAAAATGAGAACAAGGAAATGGTCACCCAGTGCCTAAAGAAAGGGTGGAGAGTCTACATTGATTACCGACGACTCAACACCAACACTAAGAAAGACCATTTTCTGTTACAGTTCGTAGACTAGATGTTCGAGAGACTAGCAGGTCACTCTTATTACTGCTTCCTTGATGGTTACTCAGGGTATAATCAAATACCCATCGCCCCTGAGGATCACTAGAAGACAACTTTTATCTGTCCCTTTGGCACTTTTGCCTACAAGCGCATGCCCTTTGGCCTCTGCAATGCACCCGCGACCTTTCAACAGTGTATGATGAGCATATTCTCTGACATGGTGGAAAAATTCCTCGAAGTCTTTATGGACGACTTCTCGATCTTTGGGTCATCCTTTGATAATTGTCTCAACCATCTAGGGCTCGTACTTCAAGGGTGTAAGGAAAAGCGACTTGTCCTCAATTGGGAGAAATGTCACTTCATGGTGAAGAAGGGCATAGTTCTAGGACATGTCATTTCCCATCAGGGCATTGAGGTCGACAAAGCTAAAATCGATATCATCACGACCTTGTCCATTCTTAAGTTCGTGCGTGACATCTGGTCCTTTCTGGGACATAAAGGATTCTATAGGCGATTCATAAAGGACTTCTCTCAAATCTCTCGACCTCTGTCCTATCTTCTGGCTAAAGATAGTCCTTTCGATTTTAATGCTGACTATGTCAAGGCATTTGAGCGTCTCAAATCTAAGCTCACTTCTGCACCCATTATCCATCCCCCCGACTGGACTCTACCTTTTGAGGTAATGTGCGATGCTTCTGACTATGCATTAGGAGCCATTCTAGGGCAGAGAGTTGGCAAAAGGTCACACGTGATCTACTACGCGAGCAAAACTCTTAACTCTGCCCAAATGAATTACTCCACCACTGAGAAAGAACTCCTGGCGGTAGTCTTCGCCCTTAATAAATTTCATCCATACCTCTTAGCCACTAAGGTGGTAGTGTACACTGATCATGCAGCCCTTCATTATCTCATGTCAAAAAAGGAAACCAAGCCTCAATTAATCCGATGGATTTTATTACCGCAGGAAGTCAACCTCGAGATTAAGGACAAGAAAGAAACTGAGAATGTAGTGGTTGATCACTTGTCTAGACTGACTTTAGAGTCATCCTTCGACACCCAGCCCATCCATGAGTCTTTCAACACGAATAACTATTCGCTATCTCCGTTAATCCATGGTATGCTGACATTGTCAACTACCTTCTTACCGAAGAAATGCCTTCACACTGGTCAAAACAAGACAAAAGCCAATTCCTAACAAGAGTTAAGTACTACTCTTGGGATGACCCTTATTTATATAAATACTGTCCTGATAGATCATTCGTCTCTGTGTCCCTGAGTCGAACCAACTCAATATCTTGTCCTCGTGTCATGACCAACCTTGTGGTGATCATTTTAGCACTAAGTAAACTACAGAAAAAGTGCTGCAATGCAGATTATACTGGCCGACACTATTTAAAGATGCCCACATCTTCAGCAAAACATGTCATTATTGCCAGCATCTAGGCCGCTTATCCCGGAAGAACATGACGTCCCTCACTCCCATCCAGGTCGATGAAATATTTGACATCTGGGGCATCGACTTCATGGGTCCCTTTCTGGTTTCCTATGGTTTTGAGTACATTCTCCTTGCGGTAGACTATGTATCCAAATGGATAAAGGCTAATCCCACCAAGACCAATGACCACAAAGTAGTGCTCAAATTCCTTAAGGAGTTCATCTTCGCCCGGTTCGGTGCCCCTTAGGCCATCGTTAGTGATGGGGACACCCATTTCTGCAATAGGATATTCGAGAAATTAATGAAAAGTATGGGGTAACCCACAAGGTTGTCCTAGCTTATCATCCGCAAACTAGTGGTCAAGTAGAGGTTTCTAATTGTCAGATCAAGCAGATCTTGGAAAAGACAGTCAATACTACACGTAAAGACTGGTGTAGTCGACTCGTTGATGCTCTATGGGCATACAGATACGCCTACAAGACCCCACTCAATATATCTCTCTATCGTCTAGTCTTTGGGAAACCCTGTCACCTATCGGTAGAGATTGAATATCATGCCCTATGGGCCATTAAGAAGCTCAACTTCGAGCTAAAAAGCATAGGAGAGGAGCGGAAACTTCAAATGAATGAGTTAGAAGAACTTAGAAATGATGCCTACAACTTGTCCAAGAATTACAAAGCAAAAATGGAGTGGATACATAACAAGAGCATCCTCATAAAAGAATTCCATCCAAGACAGAAGGTCCTTCTTTATAATTCCCGTCTTCATCTCTTCCCTGGGAAACTGAAGTATAGGTGGACCGGTTCCTATACGGTCACAGCAGTCACGCCCTTTGGGGCAATCACTATTGAGGATCCCAATGATCACTCCTCTTTCTAGGTCAATGGGCAGCGTCTAAAGTAGTTCCATGAACTTGACGTATTGTTCATTCAGACTTCTAAGATCGATCTCATCAATCCTGTCTATGTCGACTAATGATCAAATTCAATCTCCTGTGCTCCAACTTGGTTGGGGGTGCTTGTTACCCCCGTTGTGTCTAGCTGAAGACGTAAAACTTAGCACTTTCAGAAAGGCAATTCTGGTATTCTTAAAGTCTCACGAGTCGCATGCATTGTCGTTATCACTGCTACATTTTCTGCCCACGCGGGTACCATCACTCTGGCACTACTCTAGTACTTCCCACTGTTGATATCCAGCAGAATTGGTAAAACCCTTCCTTTACACTCGCATCATGAACTTATCGTTTTCACTATTTGTCCCGGTCATGCGCACCGAGGACAGTGCAATATTTTGGTTAGAGGTGGGTACTTTACCAAAAACTCATGTGACTTTCAAAAAAAAATTAAAAAAGAGGAGAAGATGTATTTTGTGGTGATTTTCAGAGTTTTAAAGGTGTCTTTGTTGATTTCCAAAATGTTTTCAAAAATCGTTACAATGATGAGTCAAAACTCTTCGCCAAGTATGTTCATTGAAAAGGATGTCTACTTTGAGAAAATCACTTATTAGCTCTTTGTTCAGTTTGAAAGAATACTATAGTGGAGTTAAACTATTAGAAAACTTAGATTCAGCAAGAATTTTTCACAAATCAACATCAAAACTATCTGTAGTTTGGACGATCTAGAGAACCAATAAGAACAACTGTGGAAAACCTAACCCAGTGAGTGTTTGAGCTGCTCTTCACTTCTGAGGAATATAAATAACTCTGAGTCACAAGATGACTCACCTTTCTTTTAGTCCCCAACTATTCCTTTATAAGATCTCATTAATCCTTGCTTTGGTCATAGAACTTGGAGTGACATCAAAGACGGATTATTACAAAAAGAACATTCTCTATATCCATTCAAGACATCACAGATAAAAGTATAAAACCTAAAAAATAATATAGGCCATCTTTCTACCCAAATCAAACATTTTTGGCTTACCTAACATCTACACCATTAGAAACCCTCTTGAGCATTATGATGAAAACCTTTTCTTGATAACCCATCAAACAAATCCAATCCCCAAAATGAACACAACTCAAACACCTACTTTTGAGAGGGATAAAAGAATTTCTGGTATGATCACACCATGAAGAGAAAGCAGGAAAAGAAAAGAAAAACAAGTGGATCAAGCAAAAAGGAAATATGAAAAGAAAATAAAAAAGGAAATAAAAAAAAAGAAATAGAAAAAGAAAGTAGAACAAAAGTCAAAAAGATGATCGAGTGAAAAAGGTAGAAGAAAGATAAATCAAGGAATTGGTGTCACCACCCTCGGGAAATGCTGCAAAGAACGGTAAGATGCCCTCTCAGAACTTTCGAATCCCTGAATGCCCTCATCTTTTTAACCTTTTCCTAAGCCTCTATACAACCCAGGGCAAGCCCTATTTGATTCCAGGTTAGCACCATCACAGAATGTGAAGAATGGAGAAGAGAGAAACTATGGAGTTTGATCCGACACTCCTAAGTAATATGACATTCCAATCATGAGATCCTTCGAATCTTGTGTCCTCATTTCTAGATAATATATATGAGATATTGTCGGTTTCAAACATCTATCTCCTCACATATAACTTGAGAGAAAAATATAAAACCATTTCTGAGTGATTTACTTCTGAGTGGTATACAAGTGAGAATTGAGGTTGAGGCATATAATCTTGTAGGTGATCAGAGAATCTGACTGCCAGATAGGGATGATGTTGAGCACACACACACGCTGAGTCTGAGTAATCTTTGGTTCAAATATCTACTAGTAGATGTGCTACATTTTATTGACTAAGTTCTAATTTCTGAATGATCACTTACACCCTTAAAATGAATGGACAAAAATAGAGTTTTTCTAAGTAATGAGAACCAGTTTTCCAGCATGTTCCAGGCCCTTCTAAGCTCATGTGTCTTGTACTAATTGCCAAGGATTGACAACATGCTGGTTGGGGGTTGTGATATTCGCTCAAAAGTGCTTATTTTAAGCAATTATTCTTCTGGCGTTATCACACTCTCCTACGTAAAACTGTCATAATTATCAACTTTTCTACGTAAGAGTTTCTTTTGTTGCATAGAACGTACTTTTCTAGTCAAAATGGTATATTCGCATGCTTTCATACGCATTTATTTGACCCACATCCAAAGTCGTTTGTAAAAATCTCGTTACGCAACTTTTCAATCGCAGAAGCACTAATCGGACAATTTTGATGGAATGTTGATATTCACTCAAAAGTGCTTATTTTAAGCCATTATCCTTATAGCGATGTCGCATTCTCCTACGTAAAACTTGTCTTTCCATCGACTTTTTCACGTAAGAGTTTCTTCCATTATGTAAAATGCATTCTTTCGACGAAAATTGACTATTTGCATGAAATATACGCATTTCGGATAGTCCAGTATCAAGTCATTTTAGTTGAATCTCATTACACACTTTTTCACTTGCAGGAGACCCTATCGGGCGATTCTCGAGGACTGCAGGCCCATGATCAACCACAAAAGACTTCTATCAAAGCTTAAAGGATCGTAGAGCCGGAACAAAGACTAAGAGAGAGAAGAATAGCTGGAGACCAAGAGAAGGACTTAGGTGTTAAAGGCCACACCAATTGACATCAAAAGATAAGTTTGACTAATTGGTAGAGTGGACGAGAAAGAATAAAGAAAATCAGGGTTCAAGACCCTCCAATGCTTTTATTTTTGTATTTTTCTCTCACTTCTCTCCTATTTCTCTCTCTATCTATTTATCTTGGCCCATGACCTAGGTGAAAGTAGGGTTTTTCCGCGTCGTTGGTTACGGAAACCCTAACTTCAACACATTTTTAATTTATCCGAGACTTTTAACCTATAAAATGGGCAATTTTGCACAGTGGCTCGTGTCGGATGTCGATCCGCACTCGGGATTAGTCGGATTAGCGTGAATAAGAACAAAAACTGACGGACCATCTCAAGAAATAATAGATAAAAATAAACTTCATCATTAAGTAATCAAAATGTCTATTACAATGCTTGAATCGAACATAAAATAAAATAAGATAAACTAAAAAGCAATTTTAAAGAAAAAAATTCTAAAGAGAGTTAGAGAGAGAAAATGAAGTAGAGAGAGAAAGTGAGAAAGAGATCTCTAGAAAGAGAGACTACTCTATAGAGAGATAAAAAGAGATATAGAGAAAAAGAGAGGATTTAGCGAAAGAAAAGGGAGAGAGATCAAACCTTGGATGAAAGTGCCGCAAGGGTGATGCGACAATCTACCCAGAGTGAAGGTGATGTACGCAGCCCGGTTGTGAGCAAGGAGATATGTAGGCCAAGACCGTAGGGTGCATGCTGTTGTAAGTCAATCCTTGGACTAACCCGAGATGTTGCTGTGACGTACAGCAAGGCGAGGAAATTGTGATGCAGCCTTAGCTACACGGTGGTATTGGGCTAGAGAGAAGGGTGCTGCCCTGTGTGAGCCACGTGGAAGAGAGGAATATGACCTGCTGTTGTCTACTTTTGCATGCGTGTTTTGATCAGCCTGAGAAGAAACTTGCTGGAGTCGCTGGTCTCGTCCAAGGATTGCAAATTGGGGATGAAAATTAGGGAGGAGTGGAGACGCACTGTCTCGTGGTGGCTCGCTTGAGTTGGTGGGCGCACTAGCAGGAGATGCAGGTTGGAGAAGACAAGCTAATGGTGGCTGGCGGCAAGAGGAGGGGTTGCTGTCCGAGAAAGGAAGAAATGACCGTTGCTGGTCCAAGGAGCAGGTTTAGGGAGATCAAGAAGCAACACCAGGGAGAGAACGTGTTGACGTTCCTGCTGGTTTGGCCAGCAAGGATATGTGGTGGAACGATGGGTGAAGCAAAGAGGAAGGGAGGTATTGCTGGTAGGTGTAGTGAAGATTCCGACGAGCTTCTCGCCGGAATCAATAGCAAGAGGCGGTGAAACAGGTGCAAGCCGTGAAGGAGAAGACAGTTGCAGGTATTCCACAAAAAAAAAATGAAGATAACGGTCTGCAACTGGGTGCTGCTATAGGAGAAGGCGGAGATGGAGTTCATCGATGAAGAAGGAACGCCTCAGGCAGTGTTCCAATCCACGATGGAGAAAGAGGAAGGAGTTGCAGATCTGATTGTCGGAGTTGTAGGTCTGCAACTCCGGTAACCAATTGAAGAAGAAGAAGGAGAATAAGGAGGGAAAGAGGAGAGGACGTGGGGTGGAACGGTGATGAAAGGGTGTTGTGCAGCGGTCTTGCGACTCCAAGGAGCGCCTGAGATGGCAGCAAGTTGCACCAGCCGGAGTTGCAGGTTGCAACTCCGGTTGAGAAGAAGAAGAAGAAGAAAGCGCCGAAAACCTCCAGGGAGTTTTGGGGGAAGGAGAGGAAGAGATTGAAGGGGGATTAGGGTTCGAACGAACCCCTCTCCTTCTCCTTTTAAAGCTCCCTATTTCCATTAATGGAAATAGGGTATTTATAAAATAAAAAAAAAAAAAAAAATATATATATATATATATATATATATATATATATATATTTTTAAGTAAAAATCTATTTTTCTATGGGGAATTTCCCCAATTAGTGGACCCCCAGTTTTTTTGAAATTTAATTAAAATTCTTTGGAAATTCACGGGGTCCACTAACTGGTCGGACAGCGGGTCGATGATGATGGGCCCGGTTACTGGCCCACATGGATTTGTGATGTCCATTGTCTCACAAGATGATGTGACAGACAGTCTGATGGCGATCGGATGGATGGTGACTTGATTAGGACTCAGATTGGTAGATCGACGGATCTAGAGAGATCCAACGGTCCGATTGAAGATCCAACGGTCCGATGGAAGATCCAACGGTCAGAAAGCTAAGGGAGATGAGATAGAGCCGATGGACAGGAGTTCTGGGGTTAGGTCAGTAGATTCGAGGACTGAGAGATGAAGAGAGATAGAGAATAAGGAGAGATGAGAGAAAAAGTATCAGAAAATAGAGAGAAAAGCCCTGGCGGAGGGTCTGGAACCCTGGTCTTCACTGTGACCATCCTCACGCTTCTCCAGTAGAGTCGACTATCATTCTTTGCTGACTCATGTGGCTTTAAACGCTTTGGTCGTCTCTTGGTCATTGGCTCTCTTGCTTTCTTCGTTCTTTGGGCCAGTTTTTTGGTCTTCTTATTCAGCCCATATTTGGCCCATATCTTCTAGTCATAGCATGTGGGCTCTTTAAGCTTTGATAATGGGCTTTCATGATCAATTTGGGCCCACAAGTCTCGAGAATCGTCCCATCGGGGTTTCCTGCGACAGAAGAAGCGCGTAATGAGACTTTATCAGAACGGCTTAATATCTAGACTTCCGAAAATGTGTTTAATGCATGCAAATATACCATTTCATCCAGAAAAGTGTGTTCTACGCAACAGAAGAGACTATTACGTAGAAAAATAGATAAATAGAGCATTTTACGTAGGAGAATGCAATAACGCTAAAAGGATAATTGCTTAAAATAAGCACTTTTGAGCGAATATCACAACCCCCAACCAGCATATTGCCAATCCTTGGCAATTAGTGCGAAATAAATGAGCTTAAAAGGGCTCTGCACATGCTGCACACTTTCACATTAGCTCCGGGAAAACACCGTTCGTCAAATCATTGAATGGATGCAAAAACAGTTACATGCTAGCGAAGAGTTGGAAAGTTTTGGCAAGACTACAGACTGATCTATCATGACCCAGAATAGTCAGACTCTGCGTGTGTGTGTGTGCTCAACATTCTCATCATCCTACAGTAAAGATTTCCAGATCACCTCTAAGTTTTTATGCCTCGACCTCAAATCTCGCATGTTTAGCACTCAGAATAGAATCACACAAGAAGGGTTTTCTTCTTTTCTCTCAATTTATATGTGAGGAGATGTGTTGATGAAAGTAAAGATCTCACATATGTATTATTTGAAGGAAGGACATCTTTAACAGAAGAAGATCTCATGATTGGAATACCACTTCACTCAGGAACGTCAGATCAAACTCTATAGCTTCTCTTTCTCCAATCTCCACATTTTATGATCGTACTATCCTAGAATCAAGTAGGACTTTCTTGGGTTGTAATGAGGCTTAGGTCAGGTGTAGAGAGATAAAGGAATACAGGATTTCAAAGATCTTGAGAGGATATTGCCATTTTCTTGAATTTTTCCTGCGACGTAACACCATTATCTGGTTCTTTTTCCTTTTTTCGTATTTTTTTTCTCCTTTTCTTGATATTTCTGAGACTGCTCAATTTCTTTTCAGCTCTTCTTCATACTTTCTTTCTATATTTTGTTTTTGGCTTGAACCACTTTCTTTTCCTTTTGATTCTTCTTCTTTACTTTTCTTTTTCGCGGTACACCCACATCAGTTATTCTTTTGTCCATCTCAAAATAAAGGTAGCCAGTCATGTTTCGTAGCTGGACTGGATTTTAGGTTGATGGGTTTGCAAATAAAAGGCTTTTATAGAAAGGTTCAAGGGGTTTCTAGTGAAGTATAATTCAGGTGAGTAAAAAGGCTGAATGGTTCCAAAAAAATGGCCTAAATCATTTTCTAGGGTTTACACTATCATGTATACTGTCTTGACTGGATATAGAGAAGGTTCTGTCGTAGTAATCCAATGTTGATGTCGTTCCGAGTTTTATGATCGAAGCAAAAGATAATGAGATCTCTCAACGAATATTGCGGGCATGAAGAATAGTGAGTCATCTTGTGACTCAGAATTGTTGTATAACACTCTGAATTGATTAAAGGCTCGAAAGCTCACTGGGTTAGGTCTCCACAATTATTCTCACAGGATCTCCAGAATTTCTAAACTTAGGGTGACTCTGATATTGATAGTGTACAATTGTGCCGAATATGAGTTTTTCTGAGTTTTCAAACCTGCTGTAGTCACGCTTGACTTGACTCAACGCTAACTTTAAACAAAAATTGACATCCTCAATACTGACTTAACAAAGGTTTTTAGCTAATCCAAGTCAGGGTATTTGACACATTTTTTGAAATTCTAGAAAACTTTTGGAGAACATCGGAAATCACCCCAAAAATAAAAAGTTTTTTTTTTTTTTTTTTTTCTATTTTTTTTTTTTTATCAAAATGAAGACATGAGTTTTGGTAAATACCCCACCCCCAACCAAAATACAGCACCGTCCTCGGTGCTCATGACCGGGACATAAAATGATGAAAAATCGGTGACGATGATGCAAAGGTTCAGGGAGGATGTTACCAAGTCGGCAGAAACTCGACAGTGTGTGGTACCTAATGATCGGAAGAATGAATGTACCTGCATTTCCAGAGATATAACAGTAATAACAAATACATGAGACTCATGTACTCTACGAATACCAGAATTGCCTTTCCGAAAGCACTAAGTTTTACGTCTTCAGCCAGACATGACGGGGGTGACTGGCACCCCCAACCAAGTTGGAGCACAGGAGACTGAGTGGATCATCAGTCGACATAGACAGGATCGATGAGATCAATTTCAAAAGTCTGAATGAACGATACATCAAGTTCATGGAATTGCTTAAGACGCTGGCCATTTACCTGGAATGAGGAGTGATCCTTGGGGTCCTCAATAGTGATTGCCCCAAAGGGTGTGACTGCGGTGACCGTATAAGGACCGGTCCACCTAGATTTCAGTTTCCCAGGGAAGAGATGGAGACGAGAATTATAAAGAAGGACCTTCTGTCCTAGATGGAACTCTTTCTTGAGGATGCTCTTGTCATGTATCCACTTCATTTTTGCTTTATAATTCTTGGACAAGTTGTAGGCATCATTTCTGATTTCTTCTAACTCATTCATTTGAAGTTTCTGCTCCTCCCCTGCGGAGTCTAGGTCGAAGTTGAGCTTCTTAATGGCCCACAGGGCACGATGTTCAATCTCTACCGGAAGATGACAGGGTTTCCCAAAGACGAGACGATAGGGAGACATATTGAGTGGGGTCTTGTAGGCGGTTCTGTATGCCCATAAAGCATCAGTGAGACGAGTAGACCAGTCTTTACGTGTGGTATTGACTGTCTTCTCCAAGATCTGCTTGATCTGACGATTAGAAACCTCCACTTGACCACTAGTCTGCGGATGATAAGCTAGGGCAACCTTGTGGGTTATCCCATACTTTTTCATTAATTGCTCGAATATCCTGTTGCAGAAATGGGTGCCCCCATCACTAATGATGGCCTTAGGGGCACCGAATCGGGCGAAGATGAACTCCTTTAGGAATTTGACTACCACTTTGTGGTCATTGGTCTTGGTGGGAATGGCTTCTATCCATTTGGATACATAGTCTACCGCAAGGAGAATGTACTCAAAACCATAGGAAACGGGAAAGGGGCCCATGAAGTCGATGCCCCAAATGTCAAATATCTCATCGACCTGGATGGGAGTTAGGGGCATCATGTTCCTCTGGGAGATGCGGCCTAGATGCTGGCAATTAGGACAGGTTTTGCCGTAGATGTGGGCATCTTTAAATAATGTGGGCCAGTAGAATCCGCATTGCAGCACTTTTTCTGCATTCTTCTTAGTGCTGAAATGACCACCACAAGGTTGGTCATGACACGAGGACAAGATACTGAGTTGGTCCGACTCAGGTACACAGAGACGAATGATCTGGTCAGGACAGTATTTATACAAATAAGGGTCATCCCAAGAGTAATACTTAACTCTTGCTAGGAATTGGCTTTTGTCCTGTTTTGACCAGTGTGAAGGCATTTCTTCGGTGACAAGGTAGTTGACAATGTCAGCATACCATGGATGAACGGAGATGGCGAACAGTTGTTCGTCTGGAAAGGTTTTAGGGATGGGCTGGGTGTCGAAGGATGACTCTAAAGTCAGTCTAGACAAGTGATCAGCCACTACATTCTCAGTTCCTTTCTTATCCTTAATCTCGAGGTCGAATTCCTGCAGTAAGAGAATCCATCGAATTAATCGAGGCTTGGTTTCCTTTTTCGACATAAGATAACGAAGGCCTGCATGATCAGTGTACACGACCACCTTAGTGGCTAAGAGGTACTGACGGAATTTATCAAGGGCGAAGACTACCGCCAGGAGTTCTTTCTCAGTGGTGGAGTAATTCATTTGGGCAGAGTTAAGAGTTTTGCTCGCGTAGTAGATCACGTGTGACCGTTTGTCAACTCTCTGCCCTAGAACGGCTCCTAAGGCGTAGTCAGAAGCATCGCACATTACCTCAAAAGGTAGAGTCCAGTCCGGGGGACGGATAATGGGCGCAGTAGTGAGCTCAGATTTGAGACGCTCAAATGCCTTGACACAGTCAGCATTAAAGTCGAAAGGACTATCTTTAGCCAGAAGATGGGACAGAGATTGAGCGATTTGAGAGAAGTCCTTGATGAATCACCTATAGAATCCTCCGTGTCCCAAAAAGGACCAGATGTCACGCACAGCCTTAAGAGTAGGCAAGGTCGAGATGATATCGATTTTAGCTTTGTCGACCTCAATGCCCTGATGGGAAATGACATGTCCCAGAACAATGCCCTTCGTCACCATGAAGTGGCATTTCTCCCAATTGAGGACAAGTTGCTTGTCCTGACAGCGTTGAAGTACAAGCCCTAGATGGTTCAGACAGTTATCAAAGGATGACCCAAAGACTGAGAAGTCGTCCATAAAGACTTCGAGGAATTTTTCCACCATGTCAGAGAATATGCTCATCATACACCTTTGAAAGGTCGCGGGTGCATTGCAGAGGCCAAAGGGCATGCGCTTGTAGGCAAAAGTGCCAAAGGGACAGGTGAAAGTTGTCTTCTCGTGATCCTCAGGGGCGATGGGTATTTGATTATACCCTGAGTAAGCATCAAGGAAGCAGTAATAGGAGTGACCTGCTAGTCTCTCCAACATCTGGTCTATGAAGGGTAAAGGAAAATGGTCCTTCCTAGTGTTGGTGTTGAGTCGTCGGTAATCGATGCAGACTCTCCACCCTTTCTTCAGGCGCTGGGTGACCATTTCCTTGTTCTCATTTTCCACAACTGTGAATCCTGCCTTTTTAGGGACGACATGAATAGGACTCACCCATTTGCTATCGGAGATGGGATAAATGATACCCGCATCTAATAGTTTAAGGACCTCATCCCGGACTACATCCTTCAAGAGGGGTTCAACCTCCTCTAGTGTTCTCGAGAGGTTTTGGATTCATCCTCGAGATAGATGTGATGTTGGCACACCGAGGGGTTTATGCCACGAATATCACCGAGGGTTTGTGCTCGTTGAGCAGCTCGAGAAGTTTCTTACATTCACTCGCAGACAAAGCGGAAGCAATAATGATAGGGTAGGTTTCCTTAGGACCAAGATAGGCATAGGAAAGATCTGTTGGAAGCGGCTTGAGCTCCAATGTTGGAGCAGATGGAGTTAAAGTAGGTGTCACAGAAGACACGGATTGAAGAGGTTTGACTTCAGTAGTAAAAGGAAGGATGGGTTCTCTGGCCATGGTTATCAGAGGCTCGAACTCGATGAGTGGAGCGGGGATCTCTATTAGTGGAGCAGTCTCCAAAAGATCATTGAGATCAGAAATGGCTGACTCTGTTGCAAAGTCAGCCCCAAAGTGTGCTAGACACTGTTTAAGAATATCTTCGGTGGAGTCCGGGATTAGACTCTCAACAGCACACATTTCATCGGCCACATCGCGATCGGCGTCTTGTTGCATTAAACGAAAGATATTGACCTCAGCTTTGAGGTTACCGAAAGCAATGGACATGTTTCCGTCCCGGCACCCGATGTGTGCGTTCGCGGTGGCAAGGAATGGACGGCCTAAGATGACCGGAATGCGGTTATCCTGACACGGCTCAGTGTCGAGAATGATAAAGTCCACAGGATAATAAAAGTCAGCGACTTTTACTAGGACATCTTCAATGATTCTTCTTGGAATCTTGATGGACTGATCAGCCAATTTCAGGGTGACATTGGTAGGCTTCATATCTTTTAGTCCTAACTGCTGATATACCGAGAATGGTATGAGGTTAACGCTAGCCCCTAAATCTAGCAAGGCAGTGCAGCTAAAGTTATCACCAATTTCACATTGGACAGTTGGGCTACCTGGATCCATGTGTTTGATCACACTGTTGCGTTGAATGAACGTGGTAGCTTTTTCGGCCAAGAAGGCAGCTTTGGGTACATGCGTACGCCGCTTAACTGTGCACAAGTCCTTGAGGAATTTGGCATAAGAGGAGATTTGCTTGATAGCAGAAAGGAATGGGATATTGATCTGGACGTCTTTAAAGACATCTAAGATCTCAGAGAATTGCTGATCCCGCTTATCTTGGATAAGTCTGTCCGGGAAGGGAGGCTTTACTCGACAAATGAATTTGTCTTTAGCCTTAGATTTCTGCACAGGGATATCTGATGTTGGTGCAGAGGTAGAAGAAGCAGAGGTAGGATTTGGACTAGTTTCCACGGTGCGAGTGATGGGTGTTGGAGATGGCACCGGTGGTGGTTGGACTCCCATGTCCACAGTTTTTCCAGATCGTAGGGTGGTTACAGCTTGCACCTCCCCTTGACAATTCTCATTCTGGCTTTGAGATTGGGAACCGATCTCATATACTGCTCCTTTGGCATTTCCTTTTGGGTTAGCGATGGGTTGGCTAGGGAAGATGCCTTTAGCTTTCTCAACTTCCAGGTTACCTAAGCGTTGCTCTAGACGAAGCATGGATTGCTGTTGCTGTTGCTCTAGGCGTTGCATAGATTGAGTAATGAGTTGAGCTAGAAGGTCCTCGATACCGGGTTTGGGGACCGACTGTTGGGGAGCAGCTAATGGGAGCTGAGGCACCAATTCGCGACTCGAGCTCATCGGGGCATTATAGTTATAGGCGGAAGAATTAGTTGGGACAATCTGTTGGTTCTGAAAGTTCTGGGGAACTCTTTGCTGATTCTGAAATGTGCTCTGTTGTCCAGAGTATTGACCCTGTTGGAACTGCTGGTTCTGAGTAGATGGGTACTGATTCTGCTGATATTGTCCCTGATTGAAATGCCTATTGGGTTGATTGAACCCAGGAGGATACATGCCCTGAGGTTGACGTGGAGGTTGAGCTTGTGGTTGAGTAGACTGAGGCCTCCAAGAGAAGTTAGGGTGGTTTCTCGTGTCCGGATGATAAGATTGACTATACGAGTGTTGAGTGGGTGGTTTGTATGTGCTGAAAGCACAAACTTCTTCCTGAAGAGGATTAGACCATCCTTCATTCAAAGGACAATGCTCAGTAGTATGGGAGGGTTGCAGACAGAGGGTGCAGGATTCCATAGGGCTCTCGTGTCCCACATGCATGACTGGGGTAGATTGTTGAGTAGGCTTTTGTACAGACACAGCCAGTGCTGAGACTGACTTGCTCAACTCTTGAATGACAGATCGAAGCTCAGTATCAGCTGTAGCATCATGTCCCTTGGTGGTCCTTTGGACTGAAGTGGTTCGACTGAACTCTGAGTCAGTCGTCCAATGTTGAGAGTTTTCTCCTAACTCTCCCAAGAATTTGTATGCATCGGTCGGAGTTTGGTGTAGGAATTTTCCTTGGCACATTGGCTCTACCATGGTCCGGGACTCATCAGTAAGTCCCTTATAGAAGACGTGGACAAGATTGCCCTTGTCGATGCTATGGTGGGGACACTTAGTCAGGTAGTCTTGGAATCTATCCCATGCTTCGAAAAATTTCTCATCGGACTTCTGTCGAAAGTCCTGGATGAGTTGCTTCATTTGGTTTGTCCGAGTCATGGGGTAGAATTTAGACATGAATTTGCCCACCAATTCTTTCCAACTGCTGATTGAATCAGCGGGTAAGGAGTAGAGCCAATCTGAGGCTCGGTCTTTGAGCGAGAATGGAAAAACTCGCAGACGCACATTGTCATCATCGAGGTTCTAATTCTTGAAAAGTAGGATGACATGTTGGAATTCCCTAATATGGGAATATGGGTCTTCTCTTGGGAGACCACGAAAGGTAGGCAGCATTTGGATCGTCTGCGGCCTGATCTCAAATTGTACCATCGTAGTAGGTGGGAGAATAATGCAAGTGGGCGGATTAGCAGAGATAGGGGCGAACGTCTCGATAAGAGGTCGTTCGATTGCTATGACTACAAAGGTAGTAGTACTGGGAGAGGCGGGTGGTAAAAGAGATGGGGAAGAATTCCGTAGAGGATCCACTGTAGGTACGTGATTCTCATATCGAACCAAGCGTTTGTTCGGACGATTCCAAACGGGCATACGCTAATGAGGCAAGCTCTATACTTGGCAAAAAGTTGCCAGAGAGGAACACTATCCTAAATGATGCACACCAAGCACAGATAATCCTATTCTAAGCAATCAGAATATATTTTAGGAATTATCTTTGTTAGTTTTTGGGCTAGAGTAGATTATGACAGTGGGCGGACCACTGGTTTATCTTTTAACCACCGGACTAACTGTTTTGCACTCAGAGGTTCTCACCAGGCTACACTCTTCAGAGCGAATCCTTTAGTACTAACTCTAGTTAACAACAAGGCAATCCGAAGCCTAGACAGACGTGCGGCACAATGGCTGACTTAAGTACGTCCCAGACTAACCGGATTGGTCAAGTGGATAAGAAGAGTGTTCCCTCGGGTTCAGCTAGGGTTGATGCGTGTTCCTAGTCCACACGCAACTAACCGCCGAATAACAGTAATAACAAATGGATTTGTCTTTAGCCTTAGATTTCTGCACAGGGATATCTGATGTTGGTGCAGAGGTAGAAGAAGCAGAGGTAGGATTTGGACTAGTTTCCACGGTGCGAGTGATGGGTGTTGGAGATGGCACCGGTGGTGGTTGGACTCCCATGTCCACAGTTTTTCCAGATCGTAGGGTGGTTACAGCTTGCACCTCCCCTTGACAATTCTCATTCTGGCTTTGAGATTGGGAACCGATCTCATATACTGCTCCTTTGGCATTTCCTTTTGGGTTAGCGATGGGTTGGCTAGGGAAGATGCCTTTAGCTTTCTCAACTTCCAGGTTACCTAAGCGTTGCTCTAGACGAAGCATTGATATTCGCTCAAAAGTGCTTATTTTAAGCAATTATCCTTTTAGCGTTATCGCACTCTCCTACGTAAAAGGCTCTATTTATCTACTTTTCTACGTAAGAGTCTCTTCAGTTGCGTAGAACACACTTTTCTGGACGAAATGGTATATTTGCATGCATTAAACACATTTTCGGAAGTCTAGACATTGAGTCGTTCTGATAAAGTCTCATTACGCGCTTCTTCTGTCGCAGGAAACCCCGATGGGACAATTCTCGAGACTTGCAAGCCCACATCGATCAGGAAAGCCCATTATCAAAGCTTAAAGAGCCCACATGCCATGACTAGAAGATATGGGCCAAATATGGGCTGAATAAGAGGACCAAAAAGCCGGCCCAAAGAACGAAGAGAGCAGGAGAGCCAATGACCAAGAGACAGACCAAAGCGTTTAAAGCCACATGAGTCAGCAAGGAATGATAGTCGACTCTACTGGAGAAGCGTGAGGATGGTCACAGTGAAGACCAGGGTTCCAGACCCTCCGCTAGTGCTTTTTTCCATTTTTTTGATACTTTTTCTCTCATCTCTTCTTATTCTCTCTCTCTCTTCATCTCTCGATCCTCGAATCTACTGACCTAACCCCAGAACTCCTACCCTTCGGCTCTATCTCATCTCCCTTAGCTTTCTGACCGTTGGATCTTCCATCGGACCGTTGGATCTTCAATCGGACCGTTGGATCTCTCTAGATCCGTCGATCTACCAATCTGGGTCCCAATCAAGTCACCATCCATCCGATCGCCATCAGAATGTCTGTCACATCATCTTGTGAGACGATGGACATCATCAGTCCATGTGGGCCAATAGCCGGGCCCATCATCATCGACCCGCTGTCCGACCAGTTAGTGGACCCCGTGAATTTCAAAATAATTTTAATTAAAAAATGGGGGGTCCACTAATTGGGGAGATTCCCCATAATAAAGTAGGTTTTTACTTAAAAAAAAAAAAAAAAAAAAAAATTATTTTTTATTTTCAAAAAATACCCTTTCAAAAAATACCCTATTTCCATTAATGGAAATAGGGAGCTTTATAAGAGGAGGGAGAAGGGTTCGTTCGAACCCTAATCCCCCTCCAATCTCTTCCTCTCCTTCCCCCAAAACTCCCCCAACTCGTTGCCCCCTCTTTCTCCTCGGTTTTTGACAAGTTTTCCATCTTCTTCACCTTCTTCTTCGTCATTGTTCCTCGCCGGAGTTGCAGGTCTACAACTCCGGCCATCTCCCCTTCTTCCTCTCCCTTCCTTCTCCTCTTTCTCCTCCTTCTCTGCTGCTATTCCTCCACTGCTGCTGCGAGCTCCACCGCCTGCTCCTTGCAACACCGGCGACCTCAACAGCAACTCCACTTCCTTGCCACAGCCACCATCACCACCCAGCACCGTTCTGCTGCTGGTGCTCCTCCTTCACCGCCCCTCTCTCTCTCTCCCAGCCGTCCAATCTCCTCTCCCACGTCCTGGACTTTCGCTTCTCCAACGCCTTGCTCCTACTGTTCTCCCCAAGCCATCATCACTCTCTCCCCACGTTTTCTTATCTCCAAGCCGTTACACTCCCTCAGCCCTTTCACATTTTCTTCATCAAACCAAAAAAAAAAAAAACAAGAAAAAAGAAGGAGAAGAGAAGAAGAAGAGGGGAAGAGGAGAGGAGATCGTACCTCCCATTGCCGCTCCACCACGCCCAACAGTCACCTCCATCACGTTGCTACTGCACCGCGCCTTTTTGCTGCTTGTGTGCGTGCCCAGCTCGCCCCACCTGCAAGTGTTCACCAGAAACTCCACAGTCCGGTGAACCATCCCCTCAAACCGTGAAAGCCACCCCTCTATCTTACCGTCTTCCCCCATCTCTTCCCAAAAAAACAAAAAAAAAAAAAAAAGAATAGAAAACAAACAAAAGAAAAGAAAGTAGGAGGGAAGAAAAGGGATAGGAGGAGAGAGCCTTTGCAACGCCTTAGCCACCTTCTCCTTTGCACGACCACCTATAAGCCGTACCACCAGCAATGCCCTCCTCACCGGTTTTCTCACTTGCTGGTGGCCTCTCCGAATGGTACTCCTGCTGATGCCTTTTGCCAAGCGAACCTCCACAGCCACTTCCCTCATCTAGGGTCGTGCGTCACTTCTTTTTGGCCACTACTCTCTTGGCCATCCACCACATGGTATCTCCTCCATTGAATCCGAACCAGTCGGGTGCATATCTCTACACTTGTGCACCATCCCGAAAGTGCATCTCAACCTCCATGTGCCATGGTATAACCCCCATTCCATGGTGAGCATGCCTTCTTCTCTATCTTTTGATTTTCTCTCTCTAGGTTAGGCATCTCTATCCTTCTCTAATTCTCTCTAAATCTCTTTCTCCTTCCACTTTCTATCTATACCTCTTTTTAGTTTTTCTCACTTTCTCTCTAACATTCTCTCTCTCTAGGGTAGTTCTCTCTCTATTTTCTCTATCTAGTTCTCTCTTTCTCTCTCTAGTTTATTTTTTTTTAAGCTTTATAATTTAGTTATTTTTACTTGATTGTAAGAGACATGTTTGAATGAATGAAGTTGATTTGAATAAAATTGTGTTCCATTTTCAGGAAATTTTCTATCATTTTATGTTCTTATTCGCGCTAATCCGACTAATCCCGAGTGCGGATCGACATCCGACACGAATCCCTATACCAAGTTCATACTTTTGCAGGAATTAAATCAGATAATTTTGCAGGAATTTTGAGGCTCGGATCACATTACAAATCTTGTTGATTGTAGGGTTTCCGTAACCAACGACGCCAAAAAATCCTACTTTCAAGCATGGATTGCTGTTGCTGTTGCTCTAGGCGTTTCATAGATTGAGTAATGAGTTGAGCTAGAAGGTCCTCGATACCGGGTTTGGGGACCGACTGTTGGGGAGCAGCTAATGGGAGCTGAGGCACCAATTCGCGACTCGAGCTCATCGGGGCATTATAGTTATAGGCGGAAGAATTAGTTGGGACAATCTGTTGGTTCTGAAAGTTCTGGGGAACTCTTTGCTGATTCTGAAATGTGCTCTGTTGTCCAGAGTATTGACCCTGTTGGAACTGCTGGTTCTGAGTAGATGGGTACTGATTCTGCTGATATTGTCCCTGATTGAAATGCCTATTGGGTTGATTGAACCCAGGAGGATACATGCCCTGAGGTTGACGTGGAGGTTGAGCTTGTGGTTGAGTAGACTGAGGCCTCCAAGAGAAGTTAGGGTGGTTTCTCGTGTCCGGATGATAAGATTGACTATACGAGTGTTGAGTGGGTGGTTTGTATGTGCTGAAAGCACAAACTTCTTCCTGAAGAGGATTAGACCATCCTTCATTCAAAGGACAATGCTCAGTAGTATGGGAGGGTTGCAGACAGAGGGTGCAGGATTCCATAGGGCTCTCGTGTCCCACATGCATGACTGGGGTAGATTGTTGAGTAGGCTTTTGTACAGACACAGCCAGTGCTGAGACTGACTTGCTCAACTCTTGAATGACAGATCGAAGCTCAGTATCAGCTGTAGCATCATGTCCCTTGGTGGTCCTTTGGACTGAAGTGGTTCGACTGAACTCTGAGTCAGTCGTCCAATGTTGAGAGTTTTCTCCTAACTCTCCCAAGAATTTGTATGCATCGGTCGGAGTTTGGTGTAGGAATTTTCCTTGGCACATTGGCTCTACCATGGTCCGGGACTCATCAGTAAGTCCCTTATAGAAGACGTGGACAAGATTGCCCTTGTCGATGCTATGGTGGGGACACTTAGTCAGGTAGTCTTGGAATCTATCCCATGCTTCGAAAAATTTCTCATCGGACTTCTGTCGAAAGTCCTGGATGAGTTGCTTCATTTGGTTTGTCCGAGTCATGGGGTAGAATTTAGACATGAATTTGCCCACCAATTCTTTCCAACTGCTGATTGAATCAGCGGGTAAGGAGTAGAGCCAATCTGAGGCTCGGTCTTTGAGCGAGAATGGAAAAACTCGCAGACGCACATTGTCATCATCGAGGTTCTAATTCTTGAAAAGTAGGATGACATGTTGGAATTCCCTAATATGGGAATATGGGTCTTCTCTTGGGAGACCACGAAAGGTAGGCAGCATTTGGATCGTCTGCGGCCTGATCTCAAATTGTACCATCGTAGTAGGTGGGAGAATAATGCAAGTGGGCGGATTAGCAGAGATAGGGGCGAACGTCTCGATAAGAGGTCGTTCGACTGCTATGACTACAAAGGTAGTAGTACTGGGAGAGGCGGGTGGTGAAAGAGATGGGGAAGAATTCAGTAGAGGATCCACTGTAGGTACGTGATTCTCATATCGAACCAAGCGTTTGTTCGGACGATTCCAAACGGGCATACGCTGATGAGGCAAGCTCTATACTTGGCAAAAAGTTGCCAGAGAGGAACACTATCCTAAATGATGCACACCAAGCACAGATAATCCTATTCTAAGCAATCAGAATATATTTTAGGAATTATCTTTGTTAGTTTTTGGGCTAGAGTAGATTATGACAGTGGGCGGACCACTGGTTTATCTTTTAACCACCGGACTAACTGTTTTGCACTCAGAGGTTCTCACCAGGCTACACTCTTCAGAGCGAATCCTTTAGTACTAACTCTAGTTAACAACAAGGCAATCCGAAGCCTAGACAGACGTGCGGCACAATGGCTGACTTAAGTACGTCCCAGACTAACCGGATTGGTCAAGTGGATAAGAAGAGTGTTCCCTCGGGTTCAGCTAGGGTTGATGCGTGTTCCTAGTCCACACGCAACTAACCGCCGAATAGTCCAAGATGCCACGTCGAGCTCAGTGTACTTGAGTAGCAGGGACTTATGGTGTGTTAGACAACAGGGACCCGCGCTCGTGGTCTTATTTCGATTGGATGTTAAGCGGGTTCGCTTTGCGTGGATTTTTCCTCGAACACCGGGCTAATTGGCTCTACTTCTTGATTCTTTTTAATTAAATGGAGCCTTGGGATCAAATCAGATGGAATGATGAGGTGGGTGATGAAATCCCACCAGTTTCAATTTGGAGCTGGGTCTGCTCTCTTAGAGTTGATTGATTAACAGCCACGCCACGCAAGTCGAATAAGTTGTTGCTAGAAAACAAATAGACATGCGGCAATGATTCACCCAAATTACTCTGTATCGCACTCAAGGCGAGGATAGGGACGTACCTCCCGTGGGCCACGCCACGGGGTCGCCTCCGTGGGTTAGGGAGGGGTATCCTAATGGGCTTGGGCCCGACTCCACCTCTTTGAGCTTTCGCTCCCTACCCACACTGGAGCGTGTTCCTGCAGAAACAGTTAGATCGCACGGTCTAGGTATGCGGGATTCTATTTGGAAGATCCTTGCCTTTTTAGGGTTCACAGAACAAGCACTGTATTTAGGCAAGTTTTTTGAATTAATTTCCAAGTTCGAGATGGGTTAAAATTTAGGAATTCCCAGATTGGAAAATACCTAGATTGGAAAGTTTCCCGAATTGTGGAGATCTTCCAAGAAAGATTTGATTGCGAGATCCCTTACAATTATGGGAAATTTCCCAAAATTGAATTTCTGCTAGATTTGGGATGTTTCCTTTTTGCAGACTTTTCCAAATTCGGAAGATTTCTAAAGATAGAAATTCTTCTAAAGAGGAAACTTCTAAGAGGGGAAACCCTAATTTAGCAAAGTTTCAAGATTTTAGAATCTTTCCAAGAATCGCAAATCCTTGATTGGTGATTTCTAAAAATCTGCAGAATATAAAACCCTAATTTTTTTGAATTTTGATTTTTGAATTTTTTTGGTATTTTTCACTTAATCTAGGGTTTCTAAAAAAACCTAGAACAAGATCTAGCAGTTATAGGGAAAGCAGTAAAATTCCTAAATTATTACAAATTGCACTCGGCCTTCCGAGGCATTAAAAATAGTAATTTAAAAAACTGCTAAAAATCACTAAAAACAAAAATAGAAAGTTTCCCGAAAAGGTCGGGCTGGCCAAATTGAGCAGCTTTCCGATTTAGCAACTTTTCAATTCCGTCTTTACGTCCTTTTTCGCACTCCCGTACACCCGAGCGGCAACGGCGCCATTTGAAAGTAGGGTTTTTCCGCGTCGTTGGTTACGGAAACCCTAACTTCAACACATTTTTAATTTATCCGAGACTTTTAACCTGTAAAATGGGCAATTTTGCACAGTGGCTCGTGTCGGATGTCGATCCGCACTCGAGATTAGTCGGATTAGCGTGAATAAGAACAAAAATTGACGGACCATCTCAAGAAATAATAGATAAAAATAAACTTCATCATTAAGTAATCAAAATGTCTATTACAATGCTTGAATCGAACATAAAATAAAATAAGATAAACTAAAAAGCAATTTTAAAGAAGAAAATTCTAAAGAGAGTTAGAGAGAGAAAATGAAGTAGAGAGAGAAAGTGAGAAAGAGATCTCTAGAAAGAGAGACTACTCTATAGAGAGATAAAAAGAGATATAGAGAAAAAGAGAGGATTTAGCGAAAGAAAAGGGAGAGAGATCAAACCTTGGATGAAAGTGCCGCAAGGGTGATGCGACAATCTACCCAGAGTGAAGGTGATGTACACAGCCCGGTTGTGAGCAAGGAGATATGTAGGCCAAGACCGTAGGGTGCGTGCTGTTGTAAGTCAATCCTTGGACTAACCCGAGATGTTGCTGTGACGTACAGCAAGGCGAGGAAATTGTGATGCAGCCTTAGCTACACGGTGGTATTGGGCTAGAGAGAAGGGTGCTGCCCTGTGTGAGCCACGTGGAAGAGAGGAATATGACCTGCTGTTGTCTACT
The DNA here is from genome assembly GCA_035048495.1 of Euptelea pleiosperma. Lineage (NCBI taxonomy): Eukaryota > Viridiplantae > Streptophyta > Magnoliopsida > Ranunculales > Eupteleaceae > Euptelea > Euptelea pleiosperma. The sequence continues at coordinate 22,250,377 of CM068553.1, read as the reverse complement.
TTTGCATGCGTGTTTTGATCAGCCTGAGAAGAAACTTGCTGGAGTCGCTGATCTCGTCCAAGGATTGCAAATTGGGGATGAAAATCAGGGAGGAGTGGAGACGCACTGTCTCGTGGTGGCTCGCTTGAGTTGGTGGGCGCACTAGCAGGAGATGCAGGTTGGAGAAGACAAGCTAATGGTGGCTGGCGGCAAGAGGAGGGGTTGCTGTCCGAGAAAGGAAGAAATGACCGTTGCTGGTCCAAGGAGCAGGTTTAGGGAGATCAAGAAGCAACACCAGGGAGAGAACGTGTTGACGTTCCTGCTGGTTTGGCCAGCAAGGATATGTGGTGGAACGATGGGTGAAGCAAAGAGGAAGGGAGGTATTGCTGGTAGGTGTAGTGAAGATTCCGGCGAGCTTCTCGCCGGAATCAATAGCAAGAGGCGGTGAAACAGGTGCAAGCCGTGAAGGAGAAGACAGTTGCAGGTATTCCACAAAAAAAAATGAAGATAACGGTCTGCAACTGGGTGCTGCTATAGGAGAAGGCGGAGATGGAGTTCATCGATGAAGAAGGAACGCCTCAGGCAGTGTTCCAATCCATGATGGAGAAAGAGGAAGGAGTTGCAGATCTGACTGCCGGAGTTGCAGGTCTGCAACTCCGGTAACCAATTGAAGAAGAAGAAGGAGAATAAGGAGGGAAAGAGGAGAGGACGTGGGGTGGAACGGTGATGAAAGGGTGTTGTGCAGCGGTCTTGCGACTCCAAGGAGCGCCTGAGATGGCAGCAAGTTGCACCAGCCGGAGTTGCAGGTTGCAACTCCGGTTGAGAAGAAGAAGAAGAAGAAGAAGAAGAAGAAGAAGAAGAGGAAGAAAGCGCCGAAAACCTCCAGGGAGTTTTGGGGGAAGGAGAGGAAGAGATTGGAGGGGGATTAGGGTTTGAACGAACCCCTCTCCTTCTCCTTTTAAAGCTCCCTATTTCCATTAATGGAAATAGGGTATTTATAAAATAAATAAAAAAAAAAAAAATATATATATATATATATATATATATATATATATTTTTAAGTAAAAATCTACTTTTCTATGGGGAATCTCCCCAATTAGTGGACCCCCCATTTTTTTGAAATTTAATTAAAATTCTTTGGAAATTCACGGGGTCCACTAACTGGTCGGACAGCGGGTCGATGATGATGGGCTCGGCTACTGGCCCACATGGATTTGTGATGACCATTGTCTCACAAGATGATGTGACAGACAGTCTGATGGCGATCGGATGGATGGTGACTTGATTGGGACTCAGATTGGTAGATCGACGGATCTAGAGAGATCCAACGGTCCGATTGAAGATCCAACGGTCCGATGGAAGATCCAACGGTCAGAAAGCTAAGGGAGATGAGATAGAGCTGATGGACAGGAGTTCTGGGGTTAGGTCAGTAGATTCAAGGACCGAGAGATGAAGAGAGATAGAGAATAAGGAGAGATGAGAGAAAAAGTATCAGAAAATAGAGAGAAAAGCACTGGCGGAGGGTCTGGAACCCTGGTCTTCACTGTGACCATCCTCACGCTTCTCCAGTAGAGTCGACTATCATTCTTTGCTGACTCATGTGGCTTTAAACGCTTTGGTCGTCTCTTGGTCATTGGCTCTCCTGCTCTTTTCGTTCTTTGGGCCGGTTTTTTGGTCTTCTTATTCAGCCCATATTTAGCCCATATCTTCTAGTCATAGCATGTGGGCTCTTTAAGCTTTGATAATGGGCTTTCATGATCGATTTGGGCCCACAAGTCTCGAGAATCGTCCCATCGGGGTTTCCTGCGACAGAAGAAGCGCGTAATGAGACTTTATCAGAACAGCTTAATATCTAGACTTCCGAAAATGTGTTTAATGCATGCAAATATACCATTTCGTCCAGAAAAGTGTGTTCTACGCAACAGAAGAGACTATTACGTAGAAAAGTAGATAAATAGAGCATTTTACGTAGGAGAATGCAATAACGCTAAAAGGATAATTGCTTAAAATAAGCACTTTTGAGCGAATATCACTAGGCCTATGACCCATGAGCCATGCCCATACCCATGACCTATGCTCATGCCCATTTGCAACAACAAGAGAGAATTGGTCTCACTTGACTGATTCTTCTCTCCCCCATCTCTCTCTATCCTAGTCACTCTCTCTCTCATCTAACTAACCCATTCCCAACCGTTGGATCTCTCTAGATCCAACAGTCATCATTTTTACAAAAAGCAAAAAAAAAAAAGTCTATAAGAGATCTACGATCTCTCCTTCTTGGGTTGGTTCTCTCCCCCCTCTCATAACCTACAATCCTCTAGGTTCCCTCTCCCCTTCTTCTCTAAACCTCTTTATATCTCTCATTTCCTTAGTTCGATTCTCTTCCAAAAACCATCAAGAACACGGCTGTGCAAACCTCTTCTCCATTGGTAATCACCAAGGTAAATCTCCATTTTCTATCTTCTCTTTCATTTCTCTCTCTAAAATCTTGTTCTTTTCTCTTTATATTTCTTCTCTTATAATACTTTCTAAAGTGATTGTTATTTGTTGTTATTTTCTTTTATGAATAAATTAGATTCAAGCATTGTAACTTGCATTATTTTAATAAATAAGTTTCTCTTTTCCGCTTATGGTGCTTCTTTCTCTTTACTTATGTTAATTAATTGATAGAAAACTCTCCAAAAAGATTATTTTAAATCTCAATCATTAATCACCACTCTCACCCTTCCATCCATATTTTCAAGCACTTTCTATTATTCTAATGTTCCGATAAATTGTGTTCCTTAACCCCGAGTGTAGATTCGACATCCAACATATCGCTATACAAAGTCTGCATTTTTGTAGGATTTAAAGTGAACTAGAATTACAAATATTATTGAAATCTAGGATTTCTGATCCGACAACACGGAAAACCCTAATTTCAAATATGGGCCCAACACTGACTGTAGAGCCTTTGATCAAAACATAGAGAGCCAGTGGACTTAGAAAAGAAGAAGTAGGCCAAAGATAGGAAGAGCTAGAAAGTTGGAAAAGCTTGAGAGAAAAAGGAGAGACAAACCCTCAAAGAAGAGATTAAGGAGATTAAAGCTTATCAACTAACACAAGATGAGGACTTACTGAGTTGGTAAAGTATGCAGAAGACCAAGTTAAAGACCAGGGTTCAAGACCCTCTACTAGCATTTTCTCTTTATTTTTGTAATAATTTCTCTCTCCTCTCTCTAAATCCTCACTTTTTCTCTAATCTCAATATCCACAACCAGATCCTCTCTCCTTCCGAAATCACTCGATACTACGGCCTACCTTGGCCGATCTCCACCGTCCGATGATCTGTTCGATCATATCCATTCACTTCTACCGTCCGATCATCAACGTATCGTCAGATCTTTCCTCCATCACACCATCTTAGAATCCAGAGACCTTCATCCTTTCACGTTCAATCATGTAGGCCATGGACAAGCTAAAAATATGGGCCCAATATCACTGACCCACGGCCTTGCTTAAAATTTCTCAAAAAGGCACGGCCATTGCCACATGGCGAATGTGAGGATATTTTTGGAAAATAGGATACTAAATAAATAAAAAATAATTGGCAGCATTAATATGCATTATTTCAAAAAAGAAAAAAAAAAGGGAGACTTTACATTCATGTTTTAAAAAATGGGGAAAAGAAGTTAAATTTTTCAACAAAAGGGAAAGTTTCTAAAAATTTGAAAAAGATTTTTTTGAAGGCAAGTTGTGGTCACGTATGGGAAGGATGAGGTGGCATCAAGAGATGGACCTAACATGTGGGGTGAAGAAAAAAGAAGGGAGAGGACCCCCACGTTCTTATAAAAGAACATGACCCTAAAGGAATCCTCTCTCTTTCCTCAACTCTAACTTTATAATTTTCTCTCCATTCTTCACCTCTCTTCACCGTCCCTCTATTCTTCTCTTCCATAACCCTAATCCGCCCCCCCTCTCATCTTCTCTCTTCCCGTTCAAAAACCCTAGCCGCCCAAGCTCCAAAAAGGAGGAAGCTCTTGAGCTTCTCTCTCAAAACCATCACCCCTTTACCGTCCTTACCCAAGAAAAACCCAAAAAAAAAAAATAGGAAAAAGAAAGAAGAAGAAGAAAGAAGAAAAAGAAAGAAAAAAGAGGAGGGCGATCCTCACCTATTGCTGCTGCATCCTTGCACCATCCTCCATCTCCACCACCACGGTTTTCTCGATAGTTGCTGCACCATCTCCACCCCTTGCTGTCCGAACTAGCAAGGTTCACCTCCATTTGTTGTCGCCACCAAATCTACTGGTGAGTCTCCTTCACCCAAGCCATCCACCACTCTCCAAGTCGTTCACCATTCTTGTCCCAAAATCGTTCTCCTCTAACAGCCCTTCTCTTCACCACCCTCTTCAAAAGCCAGCAGCCGCCCTCCACAACAACAATCAAAACTCTCTTCCATTACCGCCATCATAAGCTTCATATCCTCCTCACGATCCATAAGGCCAAACAGCAATAGATGGTTGCAGCTTGTCGTTGAAGATCGTGAAGATAGCTCTACGTTGACGCCCCTCTCCATCTTCACCACGACCTTCACACCATCTCTCTTTCTTCATTCTCTTAGAAAGAGGAGCCATTAACCACCAACCATGGGTGCTTCTTCTCCTTCATCTCGTTGCTGCCCAAGAGAAGGGCAGCAACACCTACTGTTGCAATTTGCGCCACCTACCATGCTCACACCACAGTCCTTATCACAGTAGCGGCCACGATTGGCCATCTTCATGGTAAATTTCTCATCATGCTAGGCAAGTTTTTCTCTCTAGGTCAATCTCTCTCTACTTTCTCACTCTTAAATCTTCTCCTACCCTCTCTTTTTTAAATTGCTTTTTAGTTCAATGTCATTTGTTAGTTAGTTCTTGTTAAAAACATTACTTCAGTAATTTTATTTTTTAATAAAGATTGTTTTGTTTAGTTTCAATATTCTTGTGTCTCTTAATTTTTACTGTTAAATAGGTTAAAATGATCTCTCCACAAATCATGTTTTTTAGTCAAATTTATTCACTATTCCCATCCCACCATTTCTGACAATTATCCGTTATAATTGTTCTTTATTGTGTTACCCTAACCCCTGAGTGCGGATTCGACATCCGACATACTTTCCACTATACAAAGAATTGTCTGCATTTTTGCAGGAATTAAAGAAAAATAAGTATCGGATTAATTAAAAATGTATTGAGATTAGGGTTTTCGTAACCAACGACGCGGGAAAACCCTAGTTTCAGGAACCTAGGGTTAGGTTGTGAGAGGGATGAGAGAACTGAATCTCACATGGGGTTGGTCTTCCTTTTAAACTAAAGGATGACCTCTCCCAACCATTGGATTGAAGGGAAGGATAAGGGAGAGATCCCTTTCCTTGAGAGAGAATGGCTTCCTAGGTGGATGATAAGTGAGAATAGGTCAAAGGAGACCTATTCTTTCCTTTTGGAATGTATTTGTGAAATGGGTAAGTGAAAATGGGTCAGTGAAAAATGGGTCAGGATGAGATGGGCTTATGAGAGCCCATAGGTAGTTAAAATGATGGCTTACGTGATTGAAGCCTACTGAAGTCTGTGTTGAAGATCAGCTCATATCATTTTCTAGGGTTTGCACTTTCATCTGTGATGTCTCAAATGGATATAGAGAAGGTTCTTTATGTAATAATCCGAATTTGATGTCGTTCTGAGTTTCATGACCAAAGCAAGGGTTAATGAGATCACTCAATGGAAATATTAGGGGACTAGAAGAATTGTGAGTCATCTTGTGACTCAGAATAATTTTATAAAACTCAGAAATGATGAAAAGTTCAAAAGCTCACTGGGTTAGGTCTCCACAATTGTTCTTTTTGGATCTCTAGATAATCTAAACTTCGGATAATTCTGACGTTGATATGTGAAAATTATTGCTGAATCTGAGTTATCCAAGATTTTTCAATCTACTATAGTAATGTTTGCTTTCAAACTGAATGGAGAGCTAATAAGTGACATCATTTTCAATAAATAGATTTTCCAAAAAGTTTTTACTCATCATTATAAAGGATTTGAAAAACATTTCGAAAGTACTAAGAAAACTTTTGTAAAACACAGGACTTGACCTCAAAGTACATCTTTTTCTCATTTTTCTCATGTTTTTTTTTGAAATGAAGACATGAGTTTTGATAAATCCCCACCCCTAACTTAAATATAGTACCGTCCTCGGTGCTCATGACTAGGACAAAAATTTATGAAAACTCCGAATGTCATGCAAGTTATGAGGAAGGGTTATACCAATTTGGCTGAGATTTAACAGTTGGTGGTACCTGATGAGTATCAGAGGAATTGTACCTGCATAGCCATAATAATGTATAAAATATAAGAAATTATGCATGTGACTCTATGACTTCTAGGAATACCGAAATTACTTTTCCAAAAGTGCTTAGTTTAACATCTTTAGCCAGACACAACGGGAGTGCATTAAGTACCCCCAACCAGGTTAAAACACGTGGAGACTAATTGAATCATTAATCTTCCCTTCTCCTTAGGTGGAGTTGAAATAGGTGGGGCTCACTAATCTATCAACGAAAGCTATAAATTTCTCAGACCTTTCATTGCTACTAGAGTCATCAGAATCTTCTTCTGACTCTTCATCCCAAGTGGCATTAAAAGCCTTGGCTTTTCCCTTGTATTCTTCTTTGTTGGGATAAATATTAGCAAAGTGACCAAACCCTTGACATTTGAAGCATTGAGGTTCACTAGATCGATTACCCCTGGTAGGTTTGTCACTTTTGTTTCCTCTCTCATGAGGTTTAGAATGCTCTTTAATTTTATCAAAATTTTTCGAATCACTTTTGGTTCAGGAATACTCTCACCCAAGTTGTGAACAGAGTTAATGATGTCACTGAGTTTGGCATAGAACACAGTGAAAGTCTCATTCTCCTCCATTGTCATGGATTCAAATTTTGTAGTCAGCATTTGTGAATTTTGTAGTCAGCATTTATAATTTAGATATCCTGACTACTGACGTACCTTCGTGGGTAATTTTTAAAATATCCCATGCCTCTTTAGCTAATGTATAGGTAGAGATCCTTCGGAACACATTCTTATCTACTTCGTTAAAAATGACGTTCAACCCTTTACTATTTAGACAACATTCTTCGTTGCCGTCTTTAGTCCATTGGGCTTTGGGTTTGAGAATTTCTTTCTCATCCACGATAATAGTAGTAAGTGACCAACCGTCCTCTACAATCATCCATACCCTCTCATCAATAGACTTGAGGAAAGCTCTCTTTTTTGCTTTCCAGTAAGCATAGTCCTCTCCATCAAATAATGGAGGTCTGGATGTATTTCCACATTCTCTTTGTATTTTCAAGAATATAAAAAGAATAGACCTCTACAGTAGGAACTCACTTAGGTGATTAAACCATATATGAATGACCCATTTTGATACCAATTGAAATTTAGTCCGTTCTCTTTATTCCGAATACCTAGAAGGGGGTTAATTAGGTATTAAATTTATCTTTAACCTAACAAGTTTTATTGGTTCAGTAGGGAAAAACTAAATCGCATGCCACAATCCTAAATAGTTGATTGATTAAAGAATGATTATCACAATCGACTTAGATCGAATATATCTTTGTGATATATTGTCTCTTTGTCGTTTGGATTAATCTAACAAATATGCGAAACATAAAAAATCAATCACAACGATGACACATGTGAGTTTTTACGTGGAAACCTTAGCCAAGGAAAACCACGGGACCATGTTGAGACGAAAACTATCGCTAATTAAGAAGTTTCGAGTTACAGAAGTTACATACGCAGCACCATTACAAATATAGCTTCCAACCTTAGCCAAGGCCTACTGTGCCAGCGCATCCATGTCCTCTGGCTCCACACTACAAGTCACACGATCACCCTCCCAATCACGAAGCATTTGCCGCTTGTTCAGTTTGGTACTCCCCAAACCAACCATCCCCGATCTCTATCGATGGTGAAGGATTCAGTACACCTTGAACCTTATCGTTGCTCAAATAGTGTTGAGACACACGAGGTACTATTTGGCTAACTAAGTTATGATTCTAGATGGAAAACCTAAGCAGATGGAAGATCAAGCTCTAAGCTTTGATCGAAAATGAAGATAAAAACCTTTCATGAATGAAGATGGAAACTGGGGTTTTTGCTCTTCGACTGGGACAACTCTTATTTAATAAAACTCTCTTGTTGTCTGTAGTTGTGTTTTTAATAAAGCTCAAGAAAGCTTTATTTATAAGAGTTTAGAAGCCCAAGGTCGTGCAAATAAAATGGGAGCATGAAAACCGGATCTGATAATAGACTTTTTCTGCATAGTCCAATTGATTGTACTATTAGTCCACTCGATTGTACTGTACGGATGAGTTTTCTATTCATCAGTTCAATGGATTGTACACAGGGTCCAATCAATTGTACTCTATGGAAGTTCTTGTAAAGAATATTTTCATATTCTAATTTTGGCAAAGATTCCGTGTGACATAAAACATTCATGTAACCATTCCTACGAGCACAAGCGTAGTGTTGAAGATGTCGTGGTATGCATACTTCGCCAACTACGTGAAGACTAAAAGACAAACAGTAAGAATCAGATGGTTGACTGATATTCGCTCAAAAGTGCTTATTTTAAGCACTTATCCTGTTAGCGTTATCGCACCCTCCTACGTAAAACTGCTCTAATTATCCACTTTTCTACGTAAGAGTCTATCTCATTGCGTAAAACACACTTTTCTGGACGAAATGGTATATTTGCATGCATTAAACACATTTTCGGAAGTCTAAATATTAAGCCGTTCTGATAAAGTCTCATTACGCGCTTCTTCTGTCGCAGGAAACCCCGATGGGACGATTTTCGAGACTTGTGGGCCCAAATCGATCATGAAAGCCCATTATCAAAGCTTAACAAGCCCACATGCTATAACTAGAAGATATGGGCCAAATATGGGCTGAATAAGAGGACCAAAAAGCCGGCCCAAAGAACGAAGAGAGCAGGAGAGCCAATGACCAAGAGACGGACCAAAGCGTTTAAAGCCACATGAGTCAGCAAAGAATGATGGTCGACTCTACTAGAGAAGCGTGAGGATGTCACAGTGAAGACCAGGGTTCCAGACCCTCCGCCAGTGCTTTTTTCCATTTTTTTTGATACTTTTTCTCTCATCTCTCCTTATTCTCTCTCTCTCTTCATCTCTCGATCCTCGAATCTACTGACCTAACCCCAGAACTCCTGCCTATCAGCTCTATCCCATCTCCCTTAGCAATCTTCAATCGGACCGTTGGATCTCTCTAGATCCGTCGATCTACCAATCTGGGTCCCAATCAAGTCACCATCCATCCGATCGCCTTCAGAATGCCTGTCACATCATCTTGTGAGACGATGGACATCATCAGTCCATGTGGGCCAGTAGCCGGGCCCATCAGCATCGACCCGCTGTCCGACCAGTTAGTGGACCCCGCGAATTTCAAAAATAATTTTAATTAAATGGGGGGGTCCACTAATTGGGGAGATTCCCCATAGAAAAGTAGGTTTTTACTTAAAAAAAAAAAATATATATATATATATATATATATATATATATTTTTTTATTTTCAAAAAATACCCTATTTCCATTAATGGAAATAGGGAGCTTTATAAGAGGAGGGAGAAGGGTTCGTTCGAACCCTAATCCCCCTCAAATCTTCTCCTTTCTCTCCCCCAACTCGTTGCCCCCTCTTTCTCCTCGGTTTTTGGCGATTTTCCCCTCTTCTTCTTCACCTTCTTATTCATCTTCTTCGTTATTTTTCTCGCCGGAGTTGCAGAACTCCGGCCATCTGCAACTCCGTCATTAGGTTGCAAGTTTGGATCACCAGTCTGCCGGTCACACCTGCACGCTCTCTCCCCCACTTCCATATCCTCTCTCCCACGTTTCCACTCTCAAACCTGGCGTGATCTTCACGGACTGGATTGCCTCCCAAGCTCCTTCACGTTCTCAACTCCTAACCCCATCAAACGGTTCTCAAAGGAGAACCCGAAAAGAAAATAAAAAGGGGAAAAAGAAGGAGAGGAGAAGAAGAAGGGGTAGTCGTCTGCAAGTGCTTCTCCACCCACCGTCTCCACCATTGAAACCGGCTGGGCAAAGCTGGTTCTCCATCTCAGGCCGCCCCACACAACAGAAAAAGAAGAGGAGGAAAGGAGTGCCTTCAACGCTTGCTGCTCCTCCAACGCTGCTACCTTCTACGGCCAGACCTCACCACGTCTTCAGATCTCTCCAGTCCTTGCACCACCGAGTCCGGCACATCCCCTTGCTGCAACTGCACGCAGCACACACCTGCAACTCCACCGTGGAAAACCAGCAGACCTCCTCCACCATATCGTCTTCAGCACTACACAACCATTTGAAGGCGCTTCACCTACTGGCTGCCATGCGCACCACCTCCTCCACATGCACATTTCCTGGTTCGGGTATTGTAGGTTTGAACACCATAGTCTTTGTTCTTCATTGCCTTCATACCTGCAACACATCGTACTACCACCGTGTGGCTGCACGGAGCATCCTCATCTCCTTCACGGTAAGAACCTGACAGCCTCCATCATCCTTCTCCTCAAGGTTCGTCCTCTCCCTTCCTCGTTTGCTGTGCGTTGCACCTCATGCAACACCAACAACAACTTCACCATTTCCACCCCACGACCTCCCTCAATCGGCCATCCGTTCCACACTTGGACATCACCTTCACTCTGTCACCATGCTTCACCATTAAGCCAATTTCCACACCCGATCAACAACTCCAACTCACTTCATATCCTCTACCCTTGGCGGTGATCCTTCTCCATTTGGTGAATGGGAATGGTAACTTTCTCTCTCTAAAACATTTGCATTTTTTTACTTTATCTCTCTAGGTTTTACTACTTTCTCTCTCTCTCTCTCTTCCCTCTCTAAATCTTTCTTGTGTTTTTATTTGCTTTCTAGTTTAATGTTAATGGATGTTTGTTTATGCATTAATGATGAAGTTTACTTGATAATTTGAGTTTGATGTGTTTCCCATTCTTTATTTTAATTAGTTGGTAATAATATCTCAATCAAAATAATGTTTTAAAGACCATTTCAATCACCACTCTCACCCCACCATCATTTTCATCAATTTCTAGGAAGAAAGTCTGTCATTTTATGTTCTTTACTGCACGTTCACTAATCCCGAGTGCGGATCGACATCCGACACGAGCCACTATGCAAAATTGCCCATTTTACAGGTTAAATGTCTCGGATCAATTAAAAATATGTTGAAGTTAGGGTTTCCGTAACCAACGACGCGGAAAAAACCTATTTTCAGCCACCGAACTGCTACTCTTCACGGTTTTTGGTGTTGCAAAATTGCAACACCAACCACAGTCCGCCCCCCACAAACCAGCACCGCCTGTTGCATGATCGCCCCGTACTCCATCGCGTCTTCATCCCCCTCCAGCCACGTTGCTGGTGTTGGTAATGGCATAACCAATCCCCTCTTGAATAGCTGCCTCTCTCTTCTTCTCTCTCCGTTTTCACCAAGAAAAAAAAAAAAAAACAAAGGAGGGCATCATACCCTCCATGGTGGCTGCTGCCCACTCACCATCACAATCACACCTTTAGGCCGTTCCAACCATCTTGGGCTAATCCATCATGATCGATCTCGACCGAGCATTCCGGGTGTGTTTCAAGGGTAAGATTCTCTCTCTTAAGCTCTTTCTCTCTCTATTCTCTCTCTCTAAAACTCAGTTCTCACTCTCTAGATCTCTTAATTTCTTTTTCTCTCTCTAGTTAATCTCTCTAGATCCTAATCTCTTTTTCTTTCTCTAAGTCTAGTTCGTTTCTCTCTCTACCACCTATCTTTTTCTCTCTAGATTAAATTTGTTTATGGCTTTCTAGATTGTTTTTGAATTTAATTTGAATTGTAAGAACTCATTGAGGATGAATAAAATTGTTATTTTTACATTTGTTAGTTTACTTTTGGGTTTTTGGTTGTTTGTGGAAATTTCTCTCTCTAAAAATCACTAAGCATGTTTTAAATCGCTTCACCATTCTCACCCCATCAATTCCAAGCAAAAAGTCCATCATTTTATGTTCTTTACGCGTGCTAACTAACCCCGAGTGCGGATCGACATCCGACACGAATCCCTATACAAATCTGTCAATTTTGCAGGATAATCGGATAATATTACAAATCTTGTTGAAGTTAGGGTTTCCGTAACCAACGACGCGGAAAAATCCTACTTTCATTGACGACAGGAGTCATCTGAGTAACTACCCATTTGTCGGTTATAGATCCTATACGCTTGCTTAGGAAGGTAAGTGACTTAGTGGCCATAGGAAGAGTTTAAAATGAATAAAACATAATGGACAAATATAGTCAATTGACAGATCCAAGTCTAAGTCAAGAATATTGACTTCTAGGAAAGTCCAATCGATTAGAGACCTCTGTGAAATCAATTGGATCTTATAGGACGGAAACTTATTTAAGTCCAATCGATTGGACTTGGTACAATCGATTGGATTTTTGAAAGAAAACCACATCCGTACAAGACCAATCGATTGGACCCAGAGTACAATCGATTGGAGCCAAAGTACAATCGATTGAACTTCATGCGGATTGAGTCTTTTTAGATCCAAAATTCTAATTTCCACTTTCCCTACTTTCTAAAAGACTATGGGCTACAAATTCTATAAATATAACCTCTCTCTAGACTTAATGGATACACATTGGAATACAGAGAAGAAAGTTTTATTTATCAAGAGTGTCCATTCGAAAAGCAAAAAACTTTTAGTTCCCATTAATATCTTGTGAGCTTTTTCTATTCTTGATGAAAGCAAATAGCTTGATCCATTACTCAGCTTAGGTCTTCCACATAGATACTTGACCTAGCAGCCTAAGAGTACCAGTGTAACTCAACACCTTTTGAGCAACTTGGGGTTCAGGGTGTACTAAATCATTCACCTTCAGCAAAGGCTAGAGAGTTGAGAATTAAGATCGGAGTGGCTGATCGAAGGTAGGTTTAAAGAGTACCAAACCGAACAAGCGGACAATTCTTCTTGGCTGGGAGGGCGTGCGTAGATTCATAGCATTGATTCAAAGGACGTGGACGCATCGATAGTAGTCCTTGGCTAAGGTTGGAAGTTGCTTGTAACGGTGCTGCGTAGGTAACCTTTATTTCATTTAACTTTCCAGTTAGTGATACTTTTCGTCTAGATGTGGTCCCGTAATTTTTCCTTGGCTAAGGTTTCCACGTAAAAACTCTCTGTCTTGTCGATGTTTGATTGTTGTTCCGCTAATTGTATTGATTAGATCAAACGACGAGAAGACAATATACCATGGAGGTATATTTGATTTGAATCGGTTGTGATAATCCTTTTATCAATCAACTAAGGCATGCGATTTTATCACCTTACCTTGACCAGTAAACTTCTGATAGGTTAGATTAATTTTTGAATACCTTATCACCCCTCCCTTCTAGGTATTTCTGATTAAAGAGAACGAACCAGTTATTTTTTAGTTCTGTCCCGAATTGTCCAATTGATTATACACAGGGTCCAATCAATCGAACTGGTCCAATCGATTGTAGACTGAAAGTCGAATCGATTGTACTCTGGAAAAGTTCTATCCCATAAGGTCCAATCGATTGTATAAAGAGATCCAATCAATTGTAAACAATGTCCAATCGATTGGACTTTCCCTTAGTCAATATTTGAGACTCTTTGCAATGTATTGACATGGATCTGTCCTGTGACTAGGTACGACCATTATATTTTATCTTCTACGATTCTATTCATATGATCACTAAGTCACTTACCTTCCTACGCTAGCAGACAGGATCTTCAACGGACAAATTGTAGTTACTCAGTTGACTCAATTCGTCAATCGTTTAATTCTTATGATCTTTGCCTTTTAGTCTTCACGTAGTCTGAGAAGTATGCGTACCACGACATCCTCAACGCTACACTAGTGCTCGTAGGAACGGTTACAAGAATATTTTATGTCAAACGGAATATTTTCCAAAACTAGAATATGAAAATATTCTTTACGAAATCTACATCATATTGTCTTCTCGTGAAAATATGATCCTAAAGCATGGAAAATATTCTACGTGAAAATATGAAAAATATGCTTTATGAGTAAGTAAACAACATGGAATGATTTTCAAGACATATCCTCACGTGGAAGTCAAAAATTATAAAATGATCCTAAAGCATAGTAGTACTATGTGATAATCATAAAAAGTGTATTTTAAAAGCATGAAAACAAGCATAGTAACATGAGAGAAGACATGAAGGGTGAGTAATCTATGTAAGGACAATCAATCTAAAAACTACTAGAACCATAAGAGAGGGTGAGTAATCCTTCCTTGATTATGAACAATATGTAAGTTTGTATCTTCTTCTCATTTTTTTTCCTTCTTCTCCTTTGGATTTTTCTCTCAACAAGGGTAGCTAAAATTTCTCTCAAATACTTAGGGTTTGAATAATGGGTTTTGGGTTGAAAATAGTGTTTAAATAAGTGGCTAGTGTAAGGAATATTTTCATATTCAAATTGGCAAAGATTCCGTTTGACATAAAAATAATCTTATAACCATTCCTACGAGCACCAGTGTAGTGTGGAGATGTCATAGTACGCATACTTCGTAGACTACTTGAAGACTAGAAGACAGAGACAGCAAGAATCAAACGGTTGACGACTGGAGTCGTTTGAGTAACTGTCCATTTGTCGGTTATAGATCATGTACACTCGATTAGGAAGGTAAGTGACTTAGTGGCCATAGGAATAGGTTTAAAATGAATAAAATATAATGGTCAAACCTAGTCATTGGACAGACCCGAGTCTGAGTAAAAAAATTGACTTATGGGAGAGTCCGATCAATTAGAGGACTCTGTGAAATCGATTGGAAGCTACGAGGCAGAACATTTTATAAGCCCAATCGATTGGAGACTGTGAAATCGATTAGAATCTGTGAGGCAGAACTTGTTTAAAGCCAAATCGATTGGAGACTCTGTGAAATCGATTGGAGCCTTCGGGACAGAAACTTATTTGAGGCCAATCGATTAGAGACCTCTATGTAATCAATAGGAGCCTACGGAACAGGGAATTTATTGAGGCCAATCGATTGGACCCAGAGTACAATCGATTGGACTAAGCACAAACTCAGTCTTTCTTAGATTCAAAATTCTTAGTTCCACTATCCCACGTTCTACACGACTCAGGGTCACGAATTCTATAAATACAACCCTTCTATACCTTCTCTAAACACACACAGAGACACAGAGTGACTCAATACTTCAAGAGAGAGAAGAAAAGATTTATTTATTAGAGTATCCATTCGAAGAGCAATAAGTGTTTATTTAAAACGTCTCTTCCTCTCTATTCATCTCTTTAATTACCTCATTGTTTCCTAAATTTCCAAAAACGTCTCTTCCTCTCCATCCCTCTCCTTAATTACGTCATTGTTTCCTAAATTTCTAAATTAAAACGTCTCTTCCATAGCCCTCTCCTTAATTACCTCATTGTTTCCTAACTTCTCTCCATCCAAAATTCTAAATTCCAAAACATCCTTCAATTCAAAACGTCTTCTATTTTCTTTTCCAACCAAGGTCTATACCATTTCTGTCTTTTCATATCCTTTACTGCTATAAGAAGCCGAGTCATGGAGTCCAGGCAGAGAAAAGCCAAAGTGATGGAGGCATCGTAACAGGAAATTCAAGGGGTGATTTGAAGCAATCGCAGACTGAGTTTTCGAAGGCTCTCTCTGAAATCGATCTTCTATTTGATGGTTGATGTTGGTTCTGTATTAATTTGGCTTTCTTTGTTTTCTATGGGTAGGAGAAGAGTAGTTTGGAGAAGATTGAACATGATCTAGCTAAAACTTGAGCAACGATACTCCAGGCAGTCCGTTCGCTTGATTATACACTTCTTAGAAAGAGGAGGCCTTCATCTAGAGTGGATCCATTTATAGAAATGCATACCCCTTTCACCAGTTAGGATTAAGAAAACTGAACAGTTTCATTGACTTTAGTTTTTAATTTTTCATTAAGGCATTAGTTCTCCAAAAGCCGCTTTTGTATGTCCCTACTTTTAAGAAAGTGTCCTCAAGTTACATCCATTTCTTACACCCAGTTGTGGGGTGGAGATCAGTTGGATTGGTCAATCCAATTTCTTTTGTTTATATATACGATAAAAGTCAGAATCTATCCAAAAATTCAAATATTACTAAAGCATAATCATATTTGGTTTTGGGACTATAGGCCATTCATTAGTTGGATAATCAAATGGACATGCATGATTGATGTGCGTGCATGATTATATATATCCTAATTCAATTACTCATTAAAATGGATTGTTAATGCCCCAACATTTTATTCGATAATAACAAATATCATAAAATAACAAATATCATAAATAAAGTAAAATATTTCTAATAAAAATGAGTTTTTTTTTAATTTTTTTAACTTCCTCCCAAAAATCTCTCTGTAATCAACAATTGGAATTACACATTATTACAACATGTTATTTTAAAACCTAAATTTTTATAATAAATTTATTTTATAAACCCGAATACCCGTGCATAGCACGGGACAAACACTAGTTGGATTACTCCGACAGAACCTTTTCTATATCCAATCAAGATAGTAAACATGATAGTGCACACCCTAGAAAATGATTTAGGCCATTTTTTGAACCGTTCAGCCTTATACTCACCTGAATTATACTTTACTAGAAACTCCTTAAGCCTTTCTATAAAAGCCTTTTCTTTGTAAACCCATCAACCTAAAACCTAGTTCAGCTACGAAATATGACTAGCTATCCTACTTTTGAGATGGATAAAAGAATAACTGATATGGGTGTACCGTGAAAAGAAAAGTAAAGAAGAAAAATCAAAAGAAAAAGAAAGTGATTCAAGCTGAAAACAAAATATGGAAAGAAGATATGAAAAAAAAGCAGAAAAAAAAGAAATTGAGCAGTTTCAAAAATATTAGGAAAAAGAAAAAAAAGTACGAAAGAAGGAAAATAAAAAGAAATGGTGTTACACTCACAGGAAAATACAAGAAAATATAGATATCCTCTTAAGATCTTTGAAATCCTGTATCCTTATTTTTCTACCCCAGACCTAAGCCTCATTACAACCCAGAAAAGTTTTACTTGATTCTAGGATAGCACAATCATAAAATGTAGAGATTGGAGAAAGAGAAGCTATAGAGTTTGATATAACGTTCCCGAGTGAAGTGATATTCCAATCATGTGATCTTCTTCTGTTAAAGATGTCCCTCCTTCAAATAATACATATGTGAGATCTTTGCTTTCATATATCAACACATCTCCTCACATATAAATTGAGAGAAAATAAGAAAATCATTCCTGAGTGATTCCATTCTGAGTGGTTTACAAGTAAGAATTGAGGTCGAGGCATACAGTCTTATAGGTGATCTAGAAATCTTTACTACAAGATGATGAGAATGTTGAGCACACACGCAGAGTTTGACTATTCTAGGTCATGATTATCCATCTGAAGTCTTGCCAAAACTTCCCAACTCTTTGCTAACCAATTTTTTTGCATCTATTCGATAATTTGACGAACGATGTTTTCCCTGAGCTAATATGCAAAAGTGTGCAGCATGTGCAGGGCACTTTTAAGCTCATTTATTTCGCATTAATTGATTGGGGGTTGTGATATTCGCAATATGCTGGTTGGGGGTTGTGATATTCGCTCAAAAGTACTTAATTTAAGCAATTATCCTTTTAGCGTTATCACACTCTCCTACGTAAAATTATTCTATTTATCCACTTTTCTACGTAAGAGTCTTTTTTGTTGCGTAAAACGCACTTTTCTTGACGAAATGGTATATTGGCATGCATTAAACACATTTTCAAAAGTCTAGATATAAAACTATTCTGATTAAGTCTCATTACGCTCTTCTTCTGTCGTAGGAAACCCTGAGTGGATGATTCTTGAGACTTGCAGGCCCACATCGATCATGAAAGCCCATTATCAAAGCTTAAAGAGCCCACGGGCTACGACTAGAAGATATGGGCCAAATACGGGCTGAACAAGAGGACCGAAGAGTCAGCCTCAAAGAATGAAGAGAACGGGAGAGCCAATGACAAAGAGACGGACCAAAGCATTTAAAGCCGCATGAATGGACAAGGAATGATGGTTTGCTCAACTGGTGAAGCGTGAGGAGGGACACAGTGAAGACCAGGGTTCCAGACCCTTTGCCAATGATTTTTTCTCTATTTTCTGATATTTTCTCTCTCATCTCCCCTAATTCTCCTTCCTCTCTCTAAATCTTAATTTTCTCTCTCCTAGCTCTAATCGACTCTCTCCTTGACCTATCACCATTATCCATCAAATCCACAATTCAATCGCCATCTGATTTATCCATTCTATGCATCCGACCTTCCGATCGTCCACCGATCATTCAATCACTCATCTTATCACCCATACGATCTCCATTGTAAAATCTCAATCCCTAGAGCGCGTTTGATCAGATGGTTGATTGTAGATGAGAGCGCAGAGCTCGATCTCCGAGGAAAGAAAAATGCATTTTTCCTTGATTGGTATTTTGAGGAAAAAATGCATTTTTCTCCCCTGGCGACCAAACGCACCCTAACCCACGGCCTCGTAAGAGGCCCACATCCATCAAGCCCCGTGGCCCACTATCCTACTCACCCACCTTCTAGCCCATGGCCAATGCACTCTGGGCCCATGATTTTTAGCATTCCCATTAGCCGATACGTGGCATCATCTCTTGGCCCAGTGGTCAATCAACCTCATGGCCAAACGGCCCACGAGCCCGAGCTCGAGCCCGCAACCCACTTATCATTCCTCAAAATAAAAAAATAATAATAAAAAAAAAATCTTTTTTTACAAACCGTGGGTTTCTCAGGGTTTCTCCCTTTAAAAATGGGAAACCCTACATGTCGCCCCTCTCTTCTCCCTTTTCCTCTTCTCTCTTCTTCCTTCCTCTTCCTCCTTTCTTCTCCGACAACTCCGACCGGCGAGCTAGTGGTGCGCCTCCCCCTCTTCTTCTTCTTCTTCTTCTTCTTCTTCTTCTTCTTTCTTCTCTCTTTATCGGAGTTGCAGGTCTGCAACTCCGGTCGGTTCATCCCCTCCTTGCCGGACTGTGCACCTTCTTTTGGGGGCGATCTCCATGGTCCTGCAACACCACTGTGCATCCTTGCACAACCAAGCCAAACCAGCAAGCCAGCCACCACATCATGACCTGCAACTCTTGCAGGCCGTCATCTTCTTCTCCGGGCACAACCTTTCTCTTTCCACCCTTTCCTTCTCGGACCTCTCCATCCTCTCTCCAGCATGTTGCCCCCTGCAATCCACCACGGTGCCTCCATGTCAGCGCTCCCCCTCTCCACCAGTACAACAACACTCTGGCCATCTCCTTAGACACAACGGACTGGTTTCCATCCTTCTCCACCAGCAGCAATTCCACGTCCTCCAGTGCACCCTTTTCGGGCTCCTACTTGTTGCCCTCATCTCCAGCTTGCTTCCACCTCCGAGGCTCATCCCAGCATGCTACAAAGTTGATCTTCATTCTCACTTGATGACTCCCTCAGTAAGATCAAGTGGTAAATCTCTATTCTCCTCTTTTCTCTCTCTAACTCTCTTCTTCTTCTCTTTCTCTCTCTAGGCTTTCTAAAAATCTCTTTCTCTACTTACTTTCTCTCTCTAACCTATTTCTCTCTCTCTTCCACTTTCCCTCTCTAGGTTTTATCTTCCTCTCTCTATTCATCTCTTCTATATTTACTTTCTCTCTCTATCTCTCCAAGGTTTCTCTCTCTATCTCTCATCTCTCTTTAATTGCTTTCTAGTTGTAGTTCAAGTTTGGTTTAATTCTTGTAAGAATTTTTAATGATTAATAAAGTTATTATGTAATACCCTGAACTTTCGTTCTAGGGTATTATGGTAAATTCACCTAATAATGCAAATCTAAACCTTTTTCGAACTTCTATTATTATTTTTATTGCTTAATATCATGCTTGAGTATGTGTATTTAATTTAGTTTAATTCTAACAATTTTGAAAAACCTGCTATTTTTGAAACTCGCTCTTTAGGGCTAAATTTCTTACTAAATATAATGAACCATAATTTGCAGGGGACTTTTTCTTTCCCCAGCTAACATTCCAAAACTTTTATAAAAAAATTATTTTGTGGGCCCGAGACTCCAAAAATATTCCTATTTTATCTTTATCAACTTACCTATGAAATTTGGAAGCTTTTCTGAGACATAAAAACTCTAGTCGAAGATTTTGGGAGATTTTGACAAAAATAATATTTTTATAATTTTTGAACTTCCTACCATTCGCATATTTTTTAAAAATAATATTTAATTATATTTTATTTATTTAATAAGCGTGAGACCCGCAAATCACTTTCGGGTCATTCCAATGTCATTTGACACTTTTCTAGGATTTTGAACGTTTTTATGATTTGTGTGTGTGACATGTGTCAATACCTTCTTGTATGGACTTTTAAATTATATAATATAGTTTGATTGAATTAATTTATAATTATTTATGTTATGATTATTGGGTGGGCCCGTATGGTCAATCTAGAAGCCTTTTGGGCTTAATAATAATCTTAATTGAGCCTAGTTGCTATATATGGGTCTTGGGCCCATTTCTAACCCATTAGTAGTGTAAAATATAAGTTTTTGAGGGTTGAAAAAGTCATTCCTTTAATAGTTACGAATTTCAACAAAATAGAAACCATAATCCTTCCCTAAACCTATTTATGAAAACCCTAAAGCTTTAGAAGCTTTCACAAAACCCAACACTATTGAAGAATAGAGAAAGCTCTATTAAACCTTCATCCGGACACCGATCGCACTTGAGCAAGAAGGGAGAATTGACGGGAACTCCGATTAGAAGAATATACTCCTAGGAGAGGACGATCCGACGACTTTTAAATTTGAAGAAACTTTTGATTTTCATTAAAGTTCAAAAAACCTTAAGGTAAGTGTGTTTGATCCATCCTATATTTGTTTTTCTTCAAGAGTTTATTTTTCTTTTATTAGGTAATGGTTGATACTCATTATAAATTAATTTCAATTATATTTACTTTATTCTTATTGGGTTGAGTTTTATTTTGGGCCACCATGATGGGTTTGGTCATGGTCTATTTTGTGCCTATAACGGATGACTATGTTCTTTATCATTTTCGTTGTATTTTTATAATTTAAATATTTTTTTAATTATTTTTTTCTAAATACTCTATGAATCTATTTTTCAAAACCGTTTAGTTTGTATTTTTTTAATTTTTATTGATTAAGTTATGATTTTTCTAAGTTGTATGACTTTACCAAAAAACCCAGAATTTTAGATTTTATACGGTCCACTTCACTTGAGATTTCAATCTATATTTTTAACATAAATATTTTTTTAATTATTTTTCATAGATACCTCTATCAATTTAGTTTCTAGAACCTTTGAGTTTGTATTTTTCCGATTTGTATTGATTAAGTTATGATTTTTCAAATGTGCTGAACTTTTCTATAAAATTCAAAATTTCAGATTCTGTCCGACCCACTTAATTAAGGGTTTCGACCCATATTTTGAATCTGAATATTTTTATATTTTTTTTCTTAAATACCTCTGTAAATCTAGTTTCTATAACATTTGAGTTTGTGTTTTTTTGATTTGTATTGATTAAGTTATGATTTTTCAAATGTGCGGGACTTTTTTGTAAAACCAAAAATCCCAAATTCTGTTCGGCCCAATTAATTAAGAGTTTTGACCTATATTTTGAATCTGAATATTTTTCTATTTATTTTTTCTAAAAACCTCTATGAATCTAGTTTTTAAATCCATTGAGTTTATATTTTTCTAATTTATATTTATTTAGTTATAATTTTTATAATGTAGTACATTTTTTGTAAAAAACCTATTAATTGTTCGTGGTTCGGTCATGATTATTAACTATTAAGGTTTTAACCTTGTTGTTTGACTAAACCCTAGATGGTTTGACCTATACTTGTTTGCATGGGGATCCCACCCATGTGTCTTGGATCTCTCATAGGGTTCGGCCAAGTGTCTTGGATCCTTCTTTAGGGTTCGACCTTGTGTCATGGATCCCTCATAGAGTTCGGCCATGGCGTGTTGGATTTTCTTGCGATTTTTACTTATATTATTCATCGATGTTGATTGTGATCTTTGGTCATGTCTTATTGACTATTATACCTAGATGGTTCGACTTATACTTGTATGCATGGGGATCCCACCCATGTGTCTTGGATCCCTCATAGGGTTCGGCCAAGTGTCTTGGATCCCTCTTTAGGGTTCGACCTTGTGTCATGGATCCCTCATAGGGTTCGGCCATGGTGTGTTGGATTGCCTTGTGATTTCCACTTATATTATTCATCCGTGTTGATCGTGACCTTCGGTGATTGTTACATGTTATTCATGGTTAACCCTAATTCGTTCCCATATTATTACTCTTAATGATCATTGGTTCATTTGATATTTTTATTTAAATGTTAAATACATGTGTGCTTATGTCATGTAACCCTAGTACATTTTGTTGTCATACCATGATCATCACGTCATTTCATATAAGGGAACGGGGTTGAAGTATATTATATACGTTTATATTGGTTTTATCAATTAATCAGGGTTCGGTACCCTAGGGTGAAAGGCCCCAGACGTTATTATATCCTGCAGATGGGTCGATGAGACCGCTCCCAGTGCGGGAAGGAGATGGAGACCCTATGTGGTTATGGGTACTAGTTGCATTTGCATCCCGTACTTACTTGCATTCATCCTCATATTCATGTCATCCTTATTATATGATTGAGATGCATACCTTGGTTAAAAACTTGTATAGTATGATATCATACCATGCACACTGTTGTATTACTGGGCCTCGGCTCACGGTGCTACATCGATACCATTTTCAGATTTTGAAGAGCCGGGTACGTGAGATGATTTTGAGACGAAAGACTCCGGTGCATTCGAGGAGATCGGCTAGGATTTGGGAGTTGATCCCATACTTTAGAAAGTTGTATTTGATTATTTTATAACATTATTTATTTATTTTCACGGACATGTAAGCCTTTGATTGAGAGCATGTTCTCACTTCCATCTCTCCACATTTAGTTGATTGATTGAATTGTTTGAGTTATGAATTATTTTAATTATTTGCTTTCTACATCTTTTCTTTTTTTACTTAGTGGGTTTTCGAATGAACCTTAGTAGTCTAATTGACCTAATTGGACCACTAGGGGACATTCATGGATCACCTCTGGGTTCGGGTACGGGTTGATCCACGGATTTTTGGGTCGTATCTGGGTATCCGGATTCGGGGCGTGACATATTATTCGCATACTTAATTTGTTTTTGTGTTTCCTTTATTGATAATGATACATTCTCTCTCTAGAATCATCAAAAGCAAGTTTAAAAATCGAGCATTTATCACCATTCTCACCCCTCCATTTTCTTTAGTAGCAATTTTTGAGAAAAATTTGTCATTTCATGTTCTCTGCTTGAACAAACTAACCCCGAGTACGGATTGACATCCGACACGAATCCCTATACAAATCTCTGCATTTTACAAGATAAGTGAACCTGAAAGGATACAAATTTTGTTGGAATTAGGGTTGTTCTCTCAACGGCGGAAAAATTCTACTTTCAATACGCATTTCAGATAGTCCAGTATCAAGTTGTTTTAGTTGAAACTCATTACGCACTTTTTCTCTTGCAGGAGACCCGATCGGACGATTCTCAAGGTTGGCGGGCCCATGATCAACCACAAAAGACCTCTATCAAAGCTTAAAGAGCCAGCAGGCCAAGACAAGAAGATAGAAGCTAAGTATGGACAAAGCTAGAGAATCGCAGAGCCGATCCAAAGAGAGTGGAAGAGTTGAAGACCAAGAGAAGGACTAAGGTGTTAAAAGCCACACCAATTGACATCAAAAACTAGTTTGACTAATTGGTGGAGCTGATGAAGGAGAATGAAGAAGACCAGGGTTCAAGACCCTCCAGTTTTATTATTTTTATATTTTCTCTCACCTCTCTCCTATTTCTCTCTCTATTTATCTTGGCAAACCATGACCCATACTCATAACCCATTCCCATGTCCATTTGCAACAACAAAAGAGAATCGGTCTCACTTGACCAATTCTTCTCCCCCCATCTCTCTATCCTAGTCACTCTCTCTCTCCTCCAACTAACCCAAGAGAACACCCAGCCGTTGGATCTCTCCAGATCCAATGGTTCTCATTTCTACAACAACTAACCTATCTATATCCATAGCTATAAGAGATCTACGATCTCTCTTACTTGGGTGGTTTTCTCACCCCTCTCACAACCTAACCCTAGGTTCCCTCTCCCTTTCTTCTCTAAACCTTTATATCTCTCTATCTTCTCCCTGGTTCGGTGCTCATCCAAAAACCAGCAAGAACACGGCCTTGCAGACCTCTTCTCCATTGGTAAGCCACCAACGTAAATCTCAATTTTCTATCTTCTTTTTTATTTTCTCTCTCTAAAATCTTGTTTTTTATCTCTATATTTCTTCTCTTATAATGTTTTCTAAACTTGAGGGTTATTTGTTTTATTTTCTTTTATGAATAAATTAGATTGAAACATTGTAATTTGCATTATTTTAATAAATAAGTCTCTCTTTTCTGTGTATGGTGTTTCTTTCTTTTTAGTTATGTTAATTAATTGATAGAAATCTCTCCAAAAAGATTATTTTAAATCTCAATCATTAATCACCACTCTCACCCTTCCATCCATATTTTCAAGCACTTTCTATTATTCTAATGTTCTGATAAATTATGTTCCCTAACCCCGAGTGCGGATTCGACATCCGACATATCGCTATACAAAGTCTGCATTTTTGCAAGATTTAAAGTGAACCGGAATTATAAATATTGTTGAAATCTAGGATTTTTGATCTAACAACACGGGAAAACCCTACTTTCACCGCCTCCCTGTTCTTCCTCCATCTGCTCTTCCCAAACTTCTCCCAGCCATCTTCACATTCCCCTCTCATCAAAATAAAGAAAAAAAAGGGAGAATAAGAAAGAGGAGAAAACGATGAGTATCTCCCTGGCTGTAAGCATTCAATCCATACCTCTTCCCTATCTCCTTTGTGCAACAACTTGTTGCTACAAAACCCATCAAACTCCTCCCCCTTTAGCACCGCCCAAACCCTGCGACTTTGTTCCGGTAGCTCCCTCCAAGGCTCCTCATCTTCAACCACCTGCTAGAGATCTTTTCACAGCCTGCATCACCATATCTCGCCTTCATAATCCATACCATCAGGCTGTGCGCCTCCGTCATTCTCCAACACCAGCACCTCACGAACCTGCGGCCCCTCTCCAACATCCCATGGTGCGTCTTCATCTTCTCCACCATCAACGGTAATCCATCTTCCTCAAAGACGTTGCTGCATAGCCCTCAATCACCACCAAATCTTCCATTGCCAAATCCTCTCATAGCCGATCAACATGGCCATCATCCTCGGACCGATTCTCTTCTTGGTAAGATCATGAGGGTATTTCTCTCTCTAACCTTCTAGCTTCCTCTATACTATTTCTCTCTAGGTTTCTCCCTAATTTTCTCCCTCTTCTCTCTAGTCTTCTCTTCACTTTCTCTCTCTTCTTCTCATTTTCTCTCTCTAGATCATGCTTTCTCTCTCTAGAAATTCTCTTTCTCTCATTCTTTCTCTCCCTAGTTTTTATCTTTTTCTCTCTCTAAAATTCTCTTCTTCCTCTCTCTAGCTAGCTTTCTCTTTCTTGTTTTCTCTTTGTTATGTTAGCAATAATGCAAACTCATAGTTTTGTAAGTTGATTTGTTATTTTTAATGAAGAAGTTTTAGTTTGGCAACTTGTTATCAATTTTTTTTTTAGTTTGAAGAGTAGTTCTCTTAAATTCTCTCTCTAAAAATATCATGTTTTAAATCGAACCACCACTCTCACCCCTCCATCCTCTTTAGTAGCAATTTCTATGAAAAATCCATTATTTCATGCTCTTAATTGCGCTAACGTGACTAATCTGAGTGCAAATTCTACATCTGACTTCCCACTGTGCAAAGAATTGCGTGTTTTGCAGGATAAAAGTTTTAAATAATAAAAAATGTGTTGAAATTAGGGTTTTCGATCCGACGACACGAAAAAACCCTAGTTTCACTCTCCCTAGCAAAAAAATTTGATGGAGGGAGAGGATCAACTCTCCCAAAATAGGACGTGGGCTAGGGTTGCTAAAGGTTTAGGCTAATGTGTAAGGGGTAGGATGATGTGTAAGGGTTGCTAGGGTTGAGTGTGGTCCACTACCAGGCTCCAACGCGTTTGCTTTGATTTGGGAGAGAAAATATCTCTATGTCGCTCCATAATTAACAAATTCTAGAATAGTACGTGTGCAGTTGTCGAAGGTTCTAATTTATTTTATTGCATATGTTCAATAATGTTTTAAATCAGTCCATGTGTACTAATTATTCTAGAATATCTTACAAGTATTACTAATTAAGAAAAATCTACACCTAATAAATAGCCTTCAACGTTTTTGGTTATGTGGGGTGCACTATCCTAGTCACCCCTAATTCTAAAACATTATCTCTCTCTCTCTCTCTCTCTCTCTCTCTCTCTCTCTCTCTCATGTTTGTTTACACGTGCACAGTATTCCAATGATTTCTATTAACTTAATGAGATTAATTTATTTCAAAAATTCCACCTCACATAATTAGGATGAGAGTAACAATGTTAAGTTATGCTACACAATAATTAATATTTACACTAGCCCTTAATGGGCCTTACTTAAACCTAATTTGGGTCTAATAAAGAAAATTAATTTCCCATGAAATTAAGGATTATGACACATAATTAAACAAAAGTAATGAAACATATGTAAAACAACTCAGAAAAATTCTAAATGCACAAACGGGGTGCCGCCTCAATGTGTGAAATCACTAAAATATGCTAGGTTCCAAAATTACTAAACTATGTTTCCTTTCATGAAAAGTCATTGTTTTATCGTACTAAAGTTTTAATATTCTTAGTTTGTGAAATTATGAAGCTATCCTCAACATCGTAAAATTACCATGATTCACTTCTGGCAAGATTTATCAAAATACCCTTTAGGGTGATATTACTAAAATACCCTCGAAATGCCCTATAATGTTGTTAATTGTAATGACCTATAAAATTACCCTACTGTCATGACCATTTATCATCTATATAACAAATCAGGGAAGTTGTCTCCCCCTCTTATACCCCCTCTTATCTATTGAGACAAAGAAGGGCTGAGATCTTATCCCCCAAATAGATGGTGGATCTCAGCCATTCACACCCAATTTTGACAAACGCTTTGTTGGAGAGTGCTGTGGGCACTGGCCACCCACTATCTATATAACAAGTGACAGTGGTTGTCTTATACCCTCTTATCTTATATGGCTTCAATAATGAGTGGCTGAGATCTACTATACTTTATATCGATGGCTGAGATTAACTCCCACCCGATTTTGACAAACACTTTGTCGGAAAGTACCGCGGGCACGGGCCACCCACGCATATAACAAGACAACTCAGTTGTATTCTCTTATCTTATCCATCCATCTAATGTGGACGGTTAGATAAAGAGTGGTTGAGATCAAATCCATCGATCTAATGCGGATGGTTAGATTTCAGCCACTCAATCTGCCTCATTTGACCTCAATTTATTCAAAATTTGAATTTCAACACCGTTATTTTTTGTTATTTATGTTATTTTACTATTTCTCCCTCTGTGCGTTACGATCCATTATAATAGCCGTTGTAATGGAAAAAACGGTAACGCCCCAGTCCGTTATACCGTTTGAGTGCCGAAGGCACCCAATTTTTACAAATGCTTTTGTCGGAGAGTGCCGTGGGCATGGGCCATTTACTATTCTATATAACAAAACACATTGGTTGTCTCCCTACTTATACCTCCTCTAATCCTCCCCAAATGGACGATGGATCTCCGCCACTCACCTGATCTTGGCAAATTCTTTGTCGAGGAGTGCCGATGGCAAGGGGCACCCACTAGTTTTATTACAATGGAGAGTGAAATTGTTAAATTATCTCCATGTCCTATAATTACAAAAAAAATGTCCTAACAAGTTAAATTATTGTTTTACCCCTCTGTAAAATTATCATTAAACTAGTAATCAAGTGAGTAAAAATTCATGAATGTTAATATGTGGCATCTCCTTGTGCAACGATTGGCCTAAAATGTTTTAATCTATATAAAAAAAAAATTAAAAATCGGAGATCAGTATGGGCCTACACCAAGGTCCACACTTACAATCTTCCCTTTTGTCAATTCCATAGCAAAACTAAAATAATAGAATTATGAGTAAATGTATGCCCATATTACAAATCACTCCCTCTCACTACAAGAATCTCCCCAAATACTTGTTAACCTTTGGGTTAAGCTCATATTATGATTATAAGGTTGCGTTTTTGTAAGCTCAAAAGAAGCTAAAAGTCACCTTATAGTTTATAAAAAGCGAATTTTTTGAGTTTTAAGCAAAAGCCATTGAAATCCAGTTAATTGCTTATAGCTTATAGGGGAAGCACTTGTAAAAACACAAATGCTCAAATTGAAACTTAAGTCAAACTCTTCAAAAGCCTAAAATGCCCTTTTATTCCTTCAATACAAATTCTAAATGACCATTAAACCTTTAGTAAAACTTTTTAAATGACATAAAACATCTTTCTAATAATTTCATAACTTTTTTAAATGATCAATTCATCCTTTCTTACCCAAACCCTATGCTTTAACCCATAGATATAAGCTAGGTTAAGCTTACCCAAAGCCGCCTTAAAGCCCACGCCTTAAATTCTCCTTACCTGGGTAATTTTATCATTTCAAGGGTGTATATGTCGAAACACAAACAATGGTACTTTTAAGTTTTAAGTCAAAGGGTCGCTCTACTGGCACCCACGTCTTTCGGATGGGCACCCACAAGGGACCAAAATGCCCCTATTTTGTTTGGGCATCCTAGCCCTTCTCCTTCATCTCCTGTGTGTGTGGGGGGGGGGGGCTTTTAGCCCCCATGGTACTGAACTGGCGTGGAATACATAGTCCCCAAGATAGTTTAGTATCATAGGGCTAAAAAGCCTAGAGAGAGAGAGTGAGAGGGACTTTATAGTAGAGTGATATTCGCTCAAAAGTGCTTATTTTAAGCAATTATCCTTTTAGCGTTATTGCATTCTCCTACGGTAAAATACTCTATTTATCTACTTTTCTACGTAAGAGTCTCTTTTGTTGCGTAGAACACACTTTTCTGGACGAAATGGTATATTTGCATGCATTAAACACATTTTCGAAAGTCTAGACATGAAGTCATTCTGATAGAGTCTCATTACGCGCTTCTTCTGTCGCAGGAAACCCCGATGGGATAATTCTCGAGACTTGCAAGCCCACATCGATCAGGAAAGCCCATTATCAAAGCTTAAAGAGCCCACATGCTATGACTAGAAGATATGGGCCAAATATGGGCTGAATAAGAGGACCAAAAAGTCGGCCCAAAGAACGAAGAGAGTAGGAGAGCCAATGACCAAGAGACGGACCAAAGCATTTAAAGCCACATGAGTCAGCAAAGAATGATGGTCGACTCTACTGGAGAAGTGTGAGGATGGTCACAGTGAAGACCAGGGTTTCAGACCCTCCGCCAGTGCTTTTCTCTCTATTTTCTGATACTTTCTCTCTCATCTCTCCTTATTCTCTCTCTCTCTTCATCTCTCGGTCCTCGAATCTACTGACCTAACCCCAGAACTCCTGCCCATCGGCTCTATCTCATCTCCCTTAGCTTTCTGACCGTTGGATCTTCCATCGGACCGTTGGATCTTCAATCGGACCGTTGGATCTCTCTAGATCCGTCGATCTACCAATCTGAGTCCCAATCAAGTCACCATCCATCCGATCGCCATCAGACTGTCTGTCACATCATCTTGTGAGACGATGGACATCATCAATCCATGAGGGCCAATAGCCGGGCCCATCTTCATCGACCCGCTGTCCGATCAGTTAGTGGACCCCGCGAATTTCAAAATAATTTTAATTAAATGGGGGGGTCCACTAATTGGGGAGATTCCCCATAGAAAAATAGGTTTTTACTTAAAAAAAATATATATATTTTTCGTATTTTTTTATTTTTAAAAAATACCCTATTTCCATTAAAGGAAATAGGGAGCTTTAAAAGGAGAAGGATAGGGGTTCATTCGAACCCTAATCCCCCTCCTATCTTTTCCTCTCTTCCCCCCTTTCAATCCCCCCACGTTCTCCCTCCACCGGTGGCCGTTTCTTTTTCTTTTCTTCTTCTTCTTCTTCTTCTTCTTCTTCTTCTTCTTCTTCTTCTTCTTCTTCTTCTTCTTTTTCTTCTTCTCATTTTTTTTTATTTTTATTTTCGTTTTCACGTCCTCACCGGAGTTGCAGGCTGCAACTCCGGTCGCCAGCGCACCGCTCCGCCATCACCATCCCTCCACCATCTGCAACTCATCATCAGAGGAGTTCTGTCCACTCCAAGAAGAGGAGCCGTCAACCACCACCATCCTCCATTGGAGGCCTGCAACCACCGTCTTCTTCGTCTCTTACCGGAGTTGCAGCCTGCAACTCCGGTCGGCAACGCCCCCCCCCCTTCTGCTTTGCAGCAGCTGCTGCTGCCTCCTCTTCTCACGAGCTCCACCGCCGCTGCACATCGCTCACCTTCTACCATGCTTCTCCACCCTCCACCGGTCCTTACAGTAGCCACCATCTCCTTGCTGGGCATTGGAGAACCAGCACTTCCACCCTTCATGGTGGCTGTCCTCACCACTCCTCGGTATTACCTTCACCTTTCTGCTAGTTCTTCTTGGTTGTCCACAATCGAGCAACCTCCAAGCCCATGAAAACCAGCAACCACCAAGGGTTCTCACTCTTGATGGCTCCTTCCACGGTCTCAACTCCATCATGGCCGACCTACTACAAGTCCAAATCTGATCTCCTCCGTCGATGCCAAACTCTGATAAGTCCTATGGTAATATTCTCCTCTCTAAACTCAATCACTCAATTCTCTCTCTAAGCCTTTGCAATTTCTCTCTCTAGATTGATCCTCTTTCGAAGCTTCATAGATTAGTCTTTAGATCTTTTGAGTTATTATTGTTTTGTTTGGTATTTTGAGCATTGTAAGAACTATTGAAGTTAATGGATGATTTAGTTTTATTTTATTTTATTTTATTTCAAGATTGTGTTTTAAATGGGGTTTTCATTAAGCTATTTCATTCGTGTTAGTAAGTGACCATCATTCTCTCTAAAAATCAAAAAATATATGTTTTAAATCGATCACCATTCTCACCTCTCCATATTTCTCAGTAGCAATTTTTGTGAAAAATCCGTCATTTCATGTGTTTGAATTGTGCGTTCTCTAACCCCGAGTGCGGATCGACATCCGGCACAAGCCACTGTACAACCCTGTGATTTTTGCAGGATTTGAGTGAACAAAGTCTCGGATTATTACAAATGTGTTGATTTTAGGGTCGTTCTCTCAACGACGGAAAAACCCTACTTTCAAATGGCGCCGCTGCCGCTCGGGTGTTCGGGAGTGCGAAAAAGGACGTAAAGACGAAATTGGAAAGTTGCTGAAGCGAAAAGCTGCTCAATTTGGCCAGTCCGACCTTTTTGGGAAACTTTCTATTTTTTATTTTTGTTGATTTTTAGCAGTTTTTAAATTACTATTTTTAATGCCTCGGAAGGCCGAGTGCAATTTGTAATAATTTAGGAATTTTAACTGCTTTCCAAATAACTGCTAGATCTTGTTCTAGGGTTTTTTAGAAACCTTAGATTAAGTGGAAATTACCAAAAAAAAAAAAATTTCAAAAAATCAAAATTCAAAAAAAAATTAGGGTTTTATATTCTGCAGATTTTTAGAAATCACCAATCAAGGATTTGCAATTTTTGGAAAGATTCTAAAATCTTGAAACTTTGCTAAATTAGGGTTTCCCCTCTTAGAAGTTTCCTCTTTAGAAGAATTTCTATCTTTAGAAATCTTCCAAATTTGGAAAAGTCTGCAAAAGGAAACGCCCCAAATCTAGCAGAATTTCAATTTTGGGAAATTTCCCAAAATTGTAAGGGATCTCGCAATCAAATCTTTCTTGGAAGATCTACACAGTTCGGGAAACATTCCAATCTAGGTATTTTCCAAATTTGGGAATTCCTAAATTTTAACCCATCTCGAATTTGGAAACTAATTCAAAAACTTGCCTAAATCCAATACGTGTTCTGTGAACCCTAAAAAGGCAAGGATCTCCCAAATAGAATCCCGAATACCTAGACCGTGCGATCTAACTTTTCTGCAGGAACACGATCCAGTGTGGGTAGAGAGCGAAAGCTCAAAGAGGTGGAGTCGGGCCCAAGCCCATTAGGATACCCCTCTCTAACCCACGGAGGCGACCCCGTGGCGTGGCCCACGGGAGGTAAGTCTCTATCCTTGCCTTGAGTGCGATACTGCACCGTTGGGTGACTCATTGCCGCTTGTCTATTTGCTTTCGCATCCATATTCTTCGACTTGCGTGGCGTGGCCGTTAATCAATCAACTCTAAGAGAGCAGACCCAGCTCCAAATTGAAACTGGTGGGATTTCATCACCCACCTCATCATTCCATCTGATTTGATCCCAAGGCTCCATTTAATTAAAAAGAATCAAGAAGTAGAGCCAATTAGCCCGGTGTTCGAGGAAAAATCCACACAAAGCGAACCCGCTTAACATCCAATCGAAATAAGACCACGAGCGCGGGTCCCTATTGTCTAACACACCCATAAGTCCCTGCTACTCAAGTACACTGAGCTCGACGTGGCATCTTGGACTATTCGGCGGTTAGTTACGTGTGGACTAGGAACACGCATCAACCCTAGCTTAACCCGAGGGAACACTCTTCTTATACACTTGACCAATCCGGTTAGTCTGGGACGTACTTAAGTCAGCCATTGTGCCGCACGTCTGTCTAGGCTTCGGATTGCCTTGTTGTTAACTAGAGTTAGTACTAAAGGATTCGCTCTGAAGAGTGTAGCCTGGTGAGAACCTCTGAGTGCAAAACAGTTAGTCCGACGGTTAAAAGATAAACCAGTGGTCCGCCCACTGTCATAATCTACTCTAGCCCCAAAACTAACAAAGATAATTCCTAAAATATATCCTGGTTGCTTAGAATAGGATTATCTGTGCTTGATGTGCATCATTTAGGATAGTGTTCCTCTCTGGCAACTTTTTGCCAAGTATAGAGCTTGCCTCATTCGCGTATGCCCGTTTGGAATCGTCCGAACAAGCGCTTGGTTCGATCTGAGAATCACGTCCCTACAGTGGATCCTCCACTGAATTCTTCCCCATCTCTTTCCCCACCCGCCTCCCCCAGTACTACTACCTTTGTAGTCATGGCAGTCGAACGACCTCTTATCGAGTCGTTCGCTCCTATCTCTGCTAATCCGCCCACTTGCATTGTTCTCCCACCTACTACGGCGGTACAGTTCGAGATCAGGCCACAGACGATCCAAATGCTGCCAACCTTTCGTGGTCTCCCAAGAGAAGACCCATATTCCCATATTCGGGAATTCCAACATGTCATCCTACTTTTCAAGAATCAGAACCTCGATGATGACAATGTGCGTCTGCGAGTTTTCCCATTCTCGCTCAAAGACCGAGCCTCAGATTGGCTCTACTCCTTACCCGCTGATTCAATCAGCAGTTGGAAAGAGTTGGTGGGCAAATTCATGTCTAAATTCTACCCCATGACTCGGACCAACCAAATGAAGTAACTCATTCAGGACTTTAGACAGAAGTCCGATGAGAAATTTTTTGAAGCATGGGATAGATTCCAAGACTACCTGACTAAGTGTCCCCACCATAGCATCGACAAGGGCAATCTTGTCCATGTCTTCTACAAGGGACTTACTGATGAGTCCCGGACCATGGTAGAGTCAATGTGCCAAGAAAAATTCCTGCACCAAACTCCGACCGATGCATACAAATTCTTGGGAGAGTTAGGAGAAAACTCTCAACATTGGACGACTGACTCAGAGTTTAGTCGAACCACTTCGGTCCAAAGGACAACCAAG
The DNA here is from genome assembly GCA_035048495.1 of Euptelea pleiosperma. Lineage (NCBI taxonomy): Eukaryota > Viridiplantae > Streptophyta > Magnoliopsida > Ranunculales > Eupteleaceae > Euptelea > Euptelea pleiosperma. The sequence continues at coordinate 22,216,332 of CM068553.1, read as the reverse complement.
GGACATGATGCTACAGTTGATACTGAGCTTCGATCTGTCATTCAAGAGTTGAGCAAGTCAGTCTCGGCACTGGCTGTGTCTGTCCAAAAGCCTACTCAACAGTCTACCCCAGTCATGCATGTGGGACACGAGAGCCCTATGGAATCTTGCACCCTCTGTCTGCAACCCTCCCATACTACTGAGCATTGTCCTTTGAATGAAGGATGGTCTAATCCTCTTCAGGAAGAAGTTTGTGCTTTCAGCACATACAAACCACCCACTCAGAACTCGTATAGTCAATCTTATCATCCGGACACGAGAAACCACCCTAACTTCTCTTGGAGGCCTCAGTCTACTCAACCACAAGCTCAACCTCCAAGTCAACCTCAGGGCATGTATCCTCCTGGGTTCAATCAACCCAATAGGCAATTCAATCAGGGACAATATCAGCAGAATCAGTACCCATCTACTCAAAACCAGCAGTTCCAACAAGGTCAATACTCTGGACAACAGAGCACATTTCAGAATCAGCAAAGAGTTCCCCAGAACTTTCAGAACCAACAGATTGTCCCAACTAATTCTTCCGCCTATAACTATAATGCCCCGATGAGCTCGAGTCGCGAATTGGTGCCTCAGCTCCCATTAGCTGCCCCCCAACAGTCGGTCCCCAAATCTGGTATCGAGGACCTTCTAGCTCAACTCATTACTCAGCAACAACAATCTATGCAACGCCTAGAGCAACAGCAACAACAATCCATGCTTCGTCTAGAGCAACGCTTAGGCAACCTGGAAGCTGAGAAAGCTAAAGGCATCTTCCCTAGCCAACCCATCGCTAACCCAAAAGGAAATGCTAAAGGAGCAGTATATGAGATCGGTTCCCAATCTCAGAGCCAGAATGAGAATTGTCAAGGGGAGGTGCAAGCTGTAACCACCTTACGATCTGGAAAAACTGTGGACATGGGAGTCCAACCACCGCCAGTGCCATCTCCGACACCCATCACTCGCACAGAGGAAACTAGTCCTAATCCTACCTCTGCTTCTTCTACCTCTGCACCAACATCAGATATCCCTGTGTCGAAATCCAAGGCTAAAGACAAATCCATTTGTCGAGTAAAGCCTCCCTTCCCGGACAGACTTGTCCAAGATAAGCGGGATCAGCAATTCTCTGAGATCTTAGATGTCTTTAAAGACGTCCAGATCAATATCCCATTCCTTTCTGCTATCAAGCAAATCCCTTCCTATGCCAAATTCCTCAAGGACTTGTGCACAGTTAAGCGGCGTACGCATGTACCCAAAGCTGCCTTCTTGGCCGAAAAAGCTACCGCGTTCATTCAACGCAACAGTGTGATCAAACACAAGGATCCAGGTAGCCCAACTGTCCAATGTGAAATTGGTGACAACTTTAGCTGCGCTGCCTTGCTAGATTTAGGGGCTAGCGTCAACCTCATACCATTCTCGGTATATCAGCAGTTAGGACTGAAAGATATGAAGCCAACCAATGTCACCCTGAAATTGGCTGATCAGTCCATCAAGATTCCCAGAGGAATCATTGAAGATGTCCTAGTAAAAGTCGCTGACTTTTATTATCCTGTGGACTTTATCATTCTAGACACCGAGCCGTGTCAAGATAACCGCATTCCGATCATCTTAGGCCGTCCATTCCTTGCCACCGCGAACGCACACATCGGGTGCCGGGACGGAAACATGTCCATTGCTTTCGGTAACCTCAAAGCTGAGGTTAACATCTTTCGTTTAATGCAACAAGATGCCGATCGCGAAGTGACCGATGAAATGTGTGCCGTTGAGAGTCTAATCCCGGACTCCACCGAAGATATTCTTAAGCAGTGTCTAGAACACTTTGGAGCTGACTTTGCAACAGAGTCAGCTATTTCTGATCTCAATGATCTTTTGGAGAATGCTCCACTGATAGAGATACCCGCTCCTCTCATCGAGTTCGAGCCTCTGATAACCATGGCCAGAGAACCCATCATTCCTTTACCTACTGAAGTCAAACCTCTTCAATCCGTGTCTTCTGTGACACCTATTTCTACTTCATCTGCTCCAATATTGGAGCTTAAGCCTCTTCCCACAGATCTTTCCTATGCCTATCTTGGTCCTAAGGAAACCTACCCTGTCATTATTGCTTCCGCTTTGTCTGAGAGTGAACGTAAGAAACTTCTCGAGCTGCTCAACGAGCACAAATCTGCGATAGGTTGGACTATAGATGATATTCAAGGCATAGACCCCTCGGTGTGCCAACATCACATCTATCTCGAGGATGAATCCAAAACCTCTCGAGAACACCAGAGGAGGTTGAACCCCGTCTTGAAGGATGTAGTCCGGGATGAGGTCCTTAAACTGTTAGATGCGGGTATCATTTATCCCATCTCCGATAGCAAATGGGTGAGTCCTATTCATGTCGTCCCTAAAAAGGCAGGATTCACAGTTGTGGAAAATGAGAACAAGGAAATGGTAACCCAGCACCTGAAGAAAGGGTGGAGAGTCTACATCGATTACCGACGACTCAACACCAACACTAGGAAGGACCATTTTCCTTTACCCTTCATAGACCAAATGTTGGAGAGACTCGCAGGTCACTCCTATTACTGCTTCCTCGATGGTTACTCAGGGTATAATCAAATACCAATCGCCCCTGAGGATCATGAGAAGACAACCTTCACTTGTCCCTTTGGCACTTTTGCCTACAAGCGCATGCCCTTTGGCCTCTGCAATGCACCCGCGACCTTTCAAAGGTGTATGATGAGCATATTCTCTGACATGGTGGAAAAATTCCTCGAAGTCTTTATGGACGACTTCTCAGTTTTTGGGTCATCCTTTGATGACTGTCTGAACCATCTAGGGCTTGTACTTCACCGCTGTCAGGACAAGCGACTTGTCCTCAATTGGGAGAAATGCCACTTCATGGTGAAGAAGGGCATTGTTCTGGGACATGTCATTTCCCATCAGGGCATTGAGGTCGACAAAGCTAAAATCGATATCATCTCGACCTTGCCCATTCCTAAGTCCGTGCGTGACATCCGATCCTTTTTGGGACACGGAGGATTCTATAGGCGATTCATCAAGGACTTCTCTCAAATCGCTCGACCTCTGTCCCATCTTCTAGCTAAAGATAGTCCTTTCGACTTTAATGCTGACTGTGTCAAGGCATTTGAGCGTCTCAAATCTGAGCTCACTACTGCGCCCATTATCCGTCCCCCGGATTGGACTCTACCTTTCGAGGTAATGTGCGATGCTTCTGACTACGCGTTAGGCGTTGTTCTAGGGCAGAGAGTTGACAAAAGGTCACACGTGATCTACTACGCGAGCAAAACTCTTAACTCTGCCCAAATGAATTACTCCACCACTGAGAAAGAACTCCTGGCGGTAGTATTCGCCCTTGATAAATTCCGTCAGTACCTCTTAGCCACTAAGGTGGTAGTGTACACTGATCATGCAGCCCTTCGTTATCTCATGTCGAAAAAGGAAACCAAGTCTCGATTAATTAGATGGATTCTCTTACTGCAGGAATTCGACCTCGAGATTAAGGATAAGAAATGAACTGAGAATGTAGTGGCTGATCACTTGTCTAGACTGACTTTAGAGTCATCCTTCGACACCCAGCCCATCCCTGAAACCTTTCCAGACGAACAACTGTTCGCCATCTCTGTTAATCCTTGGTATGCTGACATTGTCAACTACCTTGTCACCGAAGAAATGCCTTCACACTGGTCAAAACAGGACAAAAGCCAATTCCTAGCAAGAGTTAAGTACTACTCTTGGGATGACCCTTATTTGTATAAATACTGTCCTGACCAGATCATTCGTCTCTGTGTCCCTGAGTCGAACCAACTCAGTATCTTGTCCTCGTGTCATGACCAACCTTGTGGTGGTCATTTCAGTACTAAGAAAACTGCAGAAAAAGTTCTGCAATGCGGATTCTACTGGCCCACATTATTTAAAGATGCCCATATCTACAGCAAAACTTGTCCTAACTGCCAGTATCTAGGCCGCATCTCCCAGAGGAACATGATGCCCCTAACTCCCATCCAGGTCGATGAAATATTTGACATTTGGGGCATCGACTTCATGGGCCCCTTTCCAGTTTCTTATGGTTTTGAGTACATTCTCCTTGCGGTAGACTATGTATCCAAATGGATAGAAGCCATTCCCACCAAGACCAATGACCACAAAGTGGTGGTCAAATTCCTAAAGGAGTTCATCTTCGCCAGATTCGGTGCCCCTAAGGCCATCATTAGTGATGGGGGCACCCATTTCTGCAATAGGATATTCGAGAAATTAATGAAAAAGTATGGGGTAACCCACAAGGTTGCCCTAGCTTATCATCCTCAGAGTAGTGGTCAAGTGGAGGTTTCTAATCGTCAGATCAAGCAGATCTTGGAGAAGACAGTCAATACCACACGTAAAGACTGGTCTACTCGTCTCACTGATGCTTTATGGGCATACAGAACTGCCTACAAGACCCCACTCAATATGTCTCCCTATCGTCTGGTCTTTGGGAAACCCTGTCATCTTCCGGTAGAGATTGAACATCGTGCCCTGTGGGCCATTAAGAAGCTCAACTTCGACCTAGACTCCGCAGAGGAGGAGCGGAAACTTCAAATAAATGAGTTAGAAGAACTCAGAAATGATGCCTACAACTTGTCCAAGAATTACAAAGCCAAAATAAAGTGGATACATGACAAGAGCATCCTCAGGAAAGAGTTTCATCCAGGACAGAAGGTCCTTCTTTATAATTCTCGTCTTCATCTCTTCCCTGGGAAACTGAAATCTAGGTGGACCGGTCCTTATACGGTCACCGCAGTCACACCCTTCGGGGCAATCACTATTGAGGATCCCAAGGATCACTCCTCATTCCAGGTCAATGGGCAGCGTCTAAAACAGTTCCATGAACTTGACGTATTGTTCATTCAGACTTTTGAGATCGATCTCATCGATCCTGCCTATGTCGACTAATGATCCACTCAGTCTCCTGAGCTCCAACTTGGTTGGGGGTGCCTGTCACCCCCGTCATGTCTGGCTGAAGACGTAAAACTTAGCGCTTTCGGAAAGGCAATTCCGGTATTCCTAGAGTACATGAGTCTCATGCATTTGTTATTACTGTTAAATCTCTGAAAATGCAGGTACATTCATTCTCCCGATCATCAGGTACCAAACACTGTCGAGTTTCTGCCGACTTGGTAACATCCTTCCTGAACTTTTGCATCATCATCACTGAATTTTTATCATTTTATGTCCCGGTCATGAGCACCGAGGACGGTGCTATATTTTGGTTGGGGGTGGGTATTTACCAAAACTCATGTCTTCATTTTGAAAAAAAAAAAAAAAAAAAAAAAAAAAAAAAAAAAAAAATGTTGTTTTTGGTGTGATTTCCGATATTCTCCAAAAGTTTTCTAGAATTTCAAAAATGTGTCAAATACCCTGACTTTGATTAGCTGAAAACCTCCGTTAAGTCAGTATTGAGGATGTCAATTTTTGTTTAAAGTTAGCGTTGAGTCAATTCAATCATGACTACAGCAGGTTTGAAAACTCAGAAAAACTCATATTCGGCACAATTGTACACTATCAATATCAGAGTCATCCTAAGTTTAGAAATTCTAGAGATCCTGTGAGAAGAATTGTGGAGACCTAACCCAATAAGCTTTCGAGCCTTTAATCATTTCAGAGAGTTATACATTAATCCTGAGTCACAAGATGACTCACTATTCTTCATGCCCGCAATATTCGTTGAGAGATCTCATTATCTTTTGCTTCGATCATAAAACTCGGAACGACATCAACATTGGATTACTACAACAGAACCTTCTCTGTATCCAGTCAAGACAGTATACATGATAGTGCAAACCCTAGAAAATGATTTAGGCCATTTTTTCTGAACCATTCAGCCTTTTTACTCACCTGAATTATACTTCACTAGAAACCCCTTGAACCCTTCTATAAAAGCCTTTTCTTTGTAAGCCCATTAACCAAAAACCCAGTTCAGCTACGAAGTGTTACTAGCTACCCTACTTTTGAGAAGGATAAAAAATAAAAATAAATAAAAATAAATAAATAAAAATAAAATAAAAAAATAAATAAATAAATAAAAAAAATAACTGATGTGGGTGTACCGTGAAAAGAAAAGTAAAGAAGAAAAATCAAAAGGAAAAGAAAGTGGTTCAAGCTGAAAACAAAATATGGAAAGAAAGTATGAAAAGAGCTGAAAAGAAATTGAGCAATCTCAGAAATATCAAGAAAAAGAGAAAAATACGAAAAAAAAAGAAGGAAAAAGAACCAGCTAATGGTGTTACGTCGCAGGAAAAATTCAAGAAAAAGGCAATATCCTCTCAAGATCTTTGAAATCCTGTATTCCTTTATCTCTCTACACCTGACCTAAGCCTCATTACAACCCAGGAAAGTCCTACTTGATTCTAGGATAGTACGATCATAAAATGTGGAGATTGGAGAAAGAGAAGCTATAGAGTTTGATCTGACGTTCCCGAGTGAAGTGGTATTCCAATCATGAGATCTTCTTCTGTTAAAGATGTCCTTCATTCAAATAAAACATATGTGAGATCTTTTGCCTCTTTGTATTAAATACATCTCCTCACATATAAATTGAGAGAAAAGAAGAAAACCCTTCTTGTGTGATTCTATTCTGAGTGCTAAACATGTGAGATTTGAGGTCGAGGCAGAAAAACTTAGAGGTGATCTGGAAATCTTTACTGTCGGATGATGAGAATGTTGAGCACACACACACGCAGAGTCTGACTATTCTGGGTCATGATTATCAGTCTGTAGTCTTGCCAAAATTTTCAAACTCTTCGCTAGCATGTAACTGTTTTTGCATCCATTCAATAATTTGACGAACGGTGTTTTCCCGGAGCTAATATGAAAAAGTGTGCAGCATGTGCAGAGCCCTTTTAAGCTCATTTATTTCGCACTAATTGCCAAGGATTGGCAATATGCTGGTTGGGGGTTGTGGTATTCGCTCAAAAGTGCTTATTTTAAGCAATTATCCTTTTAGCGTTATTGCATTCTCCTACGTTAAAATACTCTATTTATCTACTTTTCTACGTAAGAGTCTCTTTTGTTGCGTAGAACACACTTTTCTGGACGAAATGGTATATTTGCATGCATTAAACACATTTTCGAAAGTCTAGACATGAAGTCATTCTGATAGAGTCTCATTACGTGCTTCTTCTGTCGCAAGAAACCCCGATGGGACAATTCTCGAGACTTGCAAGCCCACATCGATCAGGAAAGCCCATTATCAAAGCTTAAAGAGCCCACATGCTATGACTAGAAGATATGGGCCAAATATGGGCTGAATAAGAGGACCAAAAAGTCGGCCCAAAGAACGAAGAGAGTAGGAGAGCCAATGACCAAGAGACGGACCAAAGCATTTAAAGCCACATGAGTCAGCAAAGAATGATGGTCGACTCTACTGGAGAAGTGTGAGGATGGTCACAGTGAAGACCAGGGTTTCAGACCCTCCGCCAGTGCTTTTCTCTCTATTTTCTGATACTTTCTCTCTCATCTCTCCTTATTCTCTCTCTCTCTTCATCTCTCGGTCCTCGAATCTACTGACCTAACCCCAGAACTCCTGTCCATCGGCTCTATCTCATCTCCCTTAGCTTTCTGACCGTTGGATCTTCCATCGGACCGTTGGATCTTCAATCGGACCGTTGGATCTCTCTAGATCCGTCGATCTACCAATCTGAGTCCCAATCAAGTCACCATCCATCCGATCGCCATCAGACTGTCTGTCACATCATCTTGTGAGACGATGGACATCATCAATCCATGAGGGCCAATAGCCGGGCCCATCTTCATCGACTCGCTGTCCGACCAGTTAGTGGACCCCGCGAATTTCAAAATAATTTTAATTAAATGGGGGGGTCCACTAATTGGGGAGATTCCCCATAGAAAAGTAGGTTTTTACTTAAAAAAAAAAAATATATTTTTCGTATTTTTTTATTTTCAAAAAATACCCTATTTCCATTAAAGGAAATAGGGAGCTTTAAAAGGAGAAGGATAGGGGTTCATTCGAACCCTAATCCCCCTCCTATCTTTTCCTCTCTTCCCCCCTTTCAATCCCCCCACGTTCTCCCTCCACCGGTGGCCGTTTCTTTTTCTTTTCTTCTTCTTCTTCTTCTTCTTCCTCCTCCATCTTCGCCGGAGTTGCAGGCAGCAACTCCGGCCATCTGGTCCTCTTCCTCCTCCTCCTTCTTCTTCTTCTTCTTCTTCTTCTTCTTCTTCTTCTTCTTCTTCTTCTCATTTTTTTTTATTTTTATTTTCGTTTTCACGTCCTCACCGGAGTTGCAGGCTGCAACTCCGGTCGCCAGCGCACCGCTCCGCCATCACCATCCCTCCACCATCTGCAACTCATCATCAGAGGAGTTCTGTCCACTCCAAGAAGAGGAGCCGTCAGCCACCACCGTCCTCCATTGGAGGCCTGCAACCACCGTCTTCTTCATCTCTTACCGGAGTTGCAGCCTGCAACTCCGGTCGGCAACGCCCCCCTCCTTCTGCTTTGCAGCAGCTGCTGCTGCCTCCTCTTCTCACGAGCTCCACCGCCGCTGCACATCGCTCACCTTCTACCGTGCTTCTCCACCCTCCACTGGTCCTTACAGTAGCCACCATCTCCTTGCTGGGCATTGGAGAACCAGCACTTCCACCCTTCATGGTGGCTGTCCTCACCACTCCTCGGTATTACCTTCACCTTTCTGCTAGTTCTTCTTGGTTGTCCACAATCGAGCAACCTCCAAGCCCATGAAAACCAGCAACCACCAAGGGTTCTCACTCTTGATGGCTCCTTCCACGGTCTCAACTCCATCATGGCCGACCTACTACAAGTCCAAATCTGATCTCCTCCGTCGATGCCAAACTCCGATAAGTCCTATGGTAATATTCTCCTCTCTAAACTCAATCACTCAATTCTCTCTCTAAGCCTTTGCAATTTCTCTCTCTAGATTGATCCTCTTTCGAAGCTTCATAGATTAGTCTTTAGATCTTTTGAGTTATTATTGTTTTGTTTGGTATTTTGAGCATTGTAAGAACTATTGAAGTTAATGGATGATTTAGTTTTATTTTATTTTATTTTATTTCAAGATTGTGTTTTAAATGGGGTTTTCATTAAGCTATTTCATTCGTGTTAGTAAGTGACCATCATTCTCTCTAAAAATCAAAAAATATATGTTTTAAATCGATCACCATTCTCACCTCTCCATATTTCTCAGTAGCAATTTCTGTGAAAAATCAGTCATTTCATGTGTTTGAATTGTGCGTTCTCTAACCCCCGAGTGCGGATCGACATCCGGCACAAGCCACTTTACAACCCTGTGATTTTTGCAGGATTTGAGTGAACAAAGTCTCGGATTATTACAAATGTGTTGATTTTAGGGTCGTTCTCTCAACGACGGAAAAACCCTACTTTCATAGAGAGAGAGATAGAAAGAGAGGGAGAGAGTTACACTAGAGAGAGAGGGACAGGGAGAAGGAGAGAGAGGCGAAGGTGAAGGGTTGGGATAAACAAAACAAGGGCATTTTGGTCTATTGTGGGTGCCCAGCTGAAAGGCATGGGCGCCCATAGACCAACCCTAAGTGAAAATTTATGAAAAACCATGAGGGCAGTTTAGTAATTAAACACCTTATACAACACCTGGCTTTGGGCCCGTTTGGCAACACCGAAATAAGTTGTTTTTTTGCTTCAAAAAGCAAAAAAGTTGAAAAGTTTGTTTGGGTACCCATTTTGGAATTGCTTCTCAAAAGTCAAAAACTTACTTTTTGTGGAAGCAAAAATTTTTTACTTCTTGCTTCCGATGGAAGCAAAAGTCAGAAAAAAAAAAAATTTGTGGAACCGACTCTTCTAATTTTAAGTGAATCTTTTCAAATGCCAAATACTTTTTTTTACATCACAGTCCTCTCCATCTTTGATGATTATGGCTTTTCACATTCGCTTTCCTCTCTCCATCTCTTCAACCTTGATGTGGTATCATCTCTTCGACCCCGTCCACTGTGAGAATGCCTGTCTCTCTTTCTCTATATGTCAGTCTTTCTTTCTTTCCAGGGAATTTGTGTTTTGATTCTATTGAGGAGCAGGTTAGTAGACCATAGTTTTCTTTTAAATAATTACCCATAAAAAGATGCACTTGATGTACCTTTTATTACCGAATATTTACAATTTAAAATCTTTGAAAAAAACCAACATATGTGATATTGGTTTATTAGAATATAATATGTATATAAGATTATTAAAAAAATCACTTTTTGACTTAATTCATGCGAAACTAACTTTTTCACTTTTTAACTTATAAATCAGTGTTTCACCAAACAAACTTTTGCTTCCAAATAGTAACTTTTAAATTCAGCAACTTAATTTAGAAGTTACTTTTTACTTCCACTGGTCTGCCAAACGGGCCCTTCGTTAAGCTCCTCTTCTATGTCATTTTCCTAATTTTTGCCCCATTCGGAAGAACTTTAAAAAATTCGCTAAGTTTCGTTAGAAAGTCAAAGGGATCATTTCCTTTTCGTAGTTCGCAAAGACCTCGAAGGGCATAATGGTAATTTATCCTCTCATCGTCCTTTTCAAACTTCTCTTGTTTATATTTTCCGACCTTTGCGGTTGTTCAGGGGAACTCTCTTTCTCCTTTTCCTTCTCGATTCCGTGCTTCGTTTGAAAAAACCCCTTTTTTGACCTTCTCTTCGCCGCCTCTTTTTCCGGCTAAAATCCGAGATTCCGGTCGAGATACAGCCGGAAAAACCAGAGAGGTCCGGCGCCATCACCGCTATTGATCGTTGTTCAGGTTGTCTTAGCAGCATAAGTCATGAATCCAGAGTAGTAAGTTTCAATCATCCTCAGATTTTTGTTTTTTAAACCCGAAAACCGTCGTGGTTGGTCAAAAACCGATTTTTGTTTTTAGTTTTGGTTCAATTTGTTAGGGTTTCGTTATGATTTAGACAGATCAGTTACGGTGTTGTTGTAAACGAGGTAACTTCGTTTAATCCATGGTTTTTTGAAGATCTATACGTTTTCGTAACTTTTTTTTTTATGATTGGTTTGTTTATGATTAAATTTGTGCTTATTTTGCGACTATAAGCCGTGATCTGCCTATTAAACCCGGATCCAGGTGCGTTGGTTTCAGATTCAGTGGCTGGTTTTCGTTCGATTCTGTCTGGAATAATTAATGAGCACAATTCGTATTAGTTGAGTATTTACCTGCAATCGAATCTCGGTATATTTTGTGAATCCGCAAAACATTGTTTTTTATGCGTTTTGGAAATACAAGTAATAGCGTGGTCCTTGTTTTAGGGAAATTGGATTTTGCATATATGTAGTGAGATTCAATTGTTGTTTGTGTGATAATCACTATGTGATTATTCTTGCCTTAATTTTCTAGGTCAGAGATGGATTGAGGTTGGGGAGGGGGTGTAGAACTTAAAATAATATGCAACACAATAATTTGATAGGTCACCCATACATATTGTCCTTAGTTTGTAGACTGTATGCAGAAGTTGGTCTGTTCCCAGCTGCAAGGATTTACTGTGAGCATCGGTGTCTTGGTCTTGCGGTTGGAATTGATTTGTGGATCCAAGGTAAAGTTTTTCAGTGAGCAAATGGTTTGGGTCTAAAAAATTGGGTGGAAGGAGTTGATGGATAATATACTGTGTAGACAGAGTTCAATTGTGCTTTCACCACAATGGTTTGAAATTAGGAGCAGAAAAATGATTCGAGGTAAAAGCACAGTAACTGTTTCTTCATAAGTTTGGTGGCTCGGCTCTAACTTAGGGAACATCGGAGACCATGGACTTGGTGAAAATGCATGAGAATACACATCTTCATACATTTATAGTCAGGTGTATGTATGCATGCGTTTTTGTGCATGATCCAACTAAAGAGCTTGGGTGTCTTTGTCTGAAGCGGCACTAGGGTTTGGGTTTGGGTTTGGGTTTGTCTTTGGTTGGCCGATGAAGGCCTGGATCTGTCTTCGCAAGCATTTGTAATGGTTGACTAGACTACTAGCTATGGTTTTTGTTTATTTTGAGATGGAGGTTGGAAGGTACGGTGTGTGGATATGCATGTTCCATGCTGTCTTTGTTGATCATTTCAGATTCCACAAGTGGTTTGGATTCTACTTTCCATTATTGAGGCCATATTTGTATAAATGCAAATCTAAATCATCTTAGATTGCTGGGTCTCATTCATTAATTACATTGAGGTAAGTTCTGAACCTAGGTACACCCAAGAGGATTTTACTTGGGTTAGCCATGGGGTGTTGGATATGTCTAGAAGAGTAATAACCCTCGTTGATCTAGACATTCTTTGATAAAGGATCCACGCATGGTTCAAAGTCGTTGGTTTCATTTCGGTTTCGGTCGCGGGCGAAACCGAAACGTTTCAGCAGTTTCGGTGGTTTCGGTCCGAAACTTGATGAAACCATAATGAAAGAGTTTTGGTAGTTTCGGTCATAGTTTCGGTAGTAGTTTCGGAAGTTTCGGTGGTAGTTTCGGAAGTTTCGGTGGTTTCGGTCCGAAACTTGGTGAAACCAAATGAAAGAGTTTCGGTAGTTTCAGTCACAGTTTCGGTTGTTTCGGTGGTTTCGGTCCGAAACTGAGCCGAAACTTTGAGTTTTCCGATACAAACCCGTATCTTGTATCGGCATGTACCGAAACCGAAACGTTTCGGGCGAAATTATAATATGTTGATGGCAGTTTAGTAAAAAAACATTAGGCAGGGCTTAGGTGACAGGCATCCTTCAGGCACGATGATGACTAGGAATCTAGGTGACAATTGATTTGCAAACAAGAATATTGCAAAAATGGTTATTGATTGATTTGGAGCCCAAAAATGTATTGGCTCTAAGTACCTATTTTGGTTAATTGAATCAAACTGGATTTTGATAAAATTTTATAGTGGTAGATCTAGAAGTCTACTTTCAAATTAAAAACATTTAGTAAATCGGAAAGGCACTCAAATCATAAGATTTGTGTGTATGATCATCACAAACATAGTATGTCTATTAAAAATAGCAATAGAAATAAGGGAAAATTATAATTTTTGATATATATACATTATTTAGTCTGTATAACAAATGTAACATTGATTTATATGTCTAGCGTAGACGTGCACGTAAACGTTTAGCTTCTAGGGAATTGATTTTGTCCTAGTGCCTACCTAGGTTCTGTTTTAGGCGTTTGGGGTCTCAGCTAGGCGAACCGCTCAGCTACGTGAGGCTTATGCGAAGCTTTGATTACATTGGTTCATGGATCATAACATAGTTTATAATATGCCGAGTAATTTGCAAATTAAATTTTTCACAGAAAACGTCTGAAACGGCCGATCTTTTCATTGGGACAGATAAATTTGCAACTTTTGGACTAGTAGAATAATTGGCGAATTGTTCGGAAAACAATTTAGAATGCCCCAACAATTCGTCTATCATAACACTTCAAAAGAAAAAAGGAGCGAGGAGAAAACCGTTCATGCAAACCTATTTGAGAAAAAATCGTCCCCTTTTTCCTGCTGCGCACAGTTGGTGTTCAGCTTCGACATCGTCCGAGAAGAGAGAGTAGAGACTGAAAGAGAGAAACTAATCAAATCCTAGAGAAAACCAGAAAAAAATGAAATTGCAAGGTTATTAGAGAGAGAGAGACTTCGCTTGCGGCCTGCTGTGGCTTCCTCTGATGGTATCTTCAAGGGTTCTGCTATGAACAAAAGAGGAGCCTCATTCATCTCTCTCTCTCTCTCATTTGTTATCCGGTATGTTTGAAAGGGGAATGGTCTAGAATGTAGATTCAAAGTGCTTTGTATCTCATTAGGAGCACTTCTATCCATCTTAGCTGGACCATATTGGTTTGTAAGTGCATATATGTAACATATATATGCAAATAAGACCCCATAGGGCTGACATGCTCTTCGTGAAATCCTCATAGATTTTAACTGGGAGAGGGGTTATATTAACTCAAGGTTTTTAGTAGTTAGTAACTTAGTATCCCACCCTACCTGATAGTGATGGTCAATCCTTTTTGTGGACCTGTTGCCTGTTAATTTAGGACAAGTTTTATTTTTTTGATTGGCAAAGATAATTCCAATTTTTTCTCTCTTTTTGCTAGGCAATTTTAGGGCTTAAGTTGACCCTAATCGTGCATCATGCAGGGTCTCGATACCTTGTCAGCCATACCCATGTCATCATGCATGATGCATGTACTGACAAAAAATAATTAATTTATAGTTTGTGGGCCTCCTAGTTTCACCAACTTATATATCTGCACCAATTTTTTGTCCTGGATTTTTTTAAAAGTAAAATCATATTAAACTATATTTTTTGCGATACTCTGAATTGCTAACTATGGATCAGAAGCATATGCAATCTAGTAAAGCATTTTGTTAGAGGAAAGAAATTCTTTAAGTGTATAATCGGATGGCCTTAATTTTCTGTTTGTCTTGCATTTGATTTTATTAACAGAGGAAAATGTTTAACTTTTGAAACTTAGTTGTAACTTATGAAGAAGCACATCTTTTCTTATTTTTCCTTATTCTTTGTTCTTTTTGGATTGCTAAGCACATCTCTTCTATGGCTCTGTTTTGCAGTGACTATCTGTTCAAGCTTTTGCTCATTGGAGATTCTGGTGTTGGAAAGTCATGTCTCCTTCTGAGATTTGCCGTAAGTTCTAAGGATTCTATTCAGTATCTACTGTCCTTCTAATTCCAGTATGGATTTTGTAAAATTGAGGTTATATTGATTTTTATGTTCTTGTATACAGTAAGATATTTGTTTGCTTCATTGTTTATGATCCACTAAATTTCCTATTGAAAATATATTTTTTATACAAAAGCATTTTTCTAAGGAAATGTAAGCCAATTCTTGATATGTATGCATTTGGCAATACAAATGACTTGACATGCACAATAAATATAATCATAATATACAACAGAGTTCTAGATCACATAATATTTTAGCAATGCTCTTAAAATGAGATCAACATATATCATATAGTATATCATGTGGATTTGCAACATTTATTTGTATTGTAGTATGCTGAACATGAAGCATCCATGTCAATATTATATACATATCAACCGACAATATTAGTTTTGATGTGTCAAGGTATGAAGGTAATATATATTTCTTATTAAAGAACAAGGATAGAGGGTAATATAATATGAGAAAGGTTGACAAATGCTCATGTATCATAAAAACAAAGCAACTCTTCTTGTAAAATGGATCTTGGTGGTCATTCGTTTTCATTCAAAACTGACGATGAATGATCACTAAGAACATGCCAACTCCCAGGTGCCTAGCTGAGGATGCTCAATTCCATGTATGGTCATCTCATTGAGCAAATAGGTTTATCCTAAAAATTGCAGAGTTTCAAGAATCTTCTCAAGGACTCCATGGAGCTCTGGCCTCCATGTTTGCAAATTGAATGACATTAAAGGAAAACATCATGATTATTAAAATGATTTCTACCCTTGAGATTCTAAATTGTGAAAAATAGGTCAAGCAGAAGTATTGCCTTTTCCTTAACTTGTCAGATTGTTGTCTCATGTCAGACCTACATAAGATGGCATCTTCTATTCAAGTTATGAATTTGGTGCCACTAAAAATCCTCTAGTTTCAGGTTTTCTGATGCAGTACGGACACGAGTTCTGCCATCAAATAGGGGGTTGATGAAATTACTCCACTGGGTTTAAGGAATCACTCCTTCGATGGAAGAATCACTCTTCCTTGCAAGGCATCACACCACGCAACTTTTGGAAATCACTCCCAAAAACAAATTTCTTCATTAATCGTAAACTCTTCACTAATAAAATCAAAGATTACACTCATATTTATAAAATTCTCTAATCTAACTTTCCTAATTTTAATCAAACTAAAATAATAAAATCCTACTACAATTCTACCACGTGTAATCTCAAGTAAAAAATCCCATTTTAAAACAAGTTTTATATATAATTAGCAAATTCCTAATTAAACTAAAACAATTCCTTGTGCGGTACACTTGCTTGGCTTTGCATTGATTTGGTATAGTTGATGACTACCACAGAAGGATGCTTTTGCATCAAACCCTCCCGGTTGAAAAGAATTTGACCTCGAATTCGGATGCAGATATTACAATCGGCCTTCCCAACAAAAGATATACTTGTAGTTGAGTTTCAATTTCGGGTTTTGCATCGTCCAAGTTGAGCAAAACCTTGGAGTTGGTTAATTCAATCTTCAAATAAATCAAATTAGTAGCGCATATTGGAGGTGTTCTGTCAATCTCTACGAAATCATAATGAGGCATGTTGAATTCTTTTAGAATCAGCAATGCATCTCGATTGTCTTTGAAGTCAGATGACACCTTTGCACAAATCAATGGTGGTTTGTCAACTTTTGGCCTTTCTTTAGTTGGAATGACTTCTTTTGGGGAATCGTCATCACACGTGGAGGCTTGGAAAGATGTGGTTTTACAGTGCTTTTCTTTTGCAACTGGGATATCAGTTTGAGTAGGAACCACCTTTTCCTCATCTTTATTTTTAAAAGTTTCTTCAATAGGAGTAGGTGGCGAGAGAAGTTTGGTTATATTTTTTTGCTGAGTTCGGGATGACTTGGGTTGTGGCGAAGTCTATGGGAGAGATGATTTCCAGTTGGCAAGTGTTCGCCTTTTCTAAGAGAGGTAGAGTGTTGTGGAAGATGCTACCCTTCGCAGTTTGTTAGGTTATATGAAAGGAGAGGAACCAAAGAGCGTTCAATGACAAGGAGGGGATGGCTAATTTGATCCTAAATATTAAAGGGTTGATGTTCGTGTGGTCCAAGGGGACTTCGAGCTATGTAGAGGCTTTTTATCGAGAATTTTGTTTTCCGGTGGGATACTTTATGTACTAAGGAAGGCGGATAGTTGTGTTTTCCTTGTTTATGTTTTTGTTTCCTTTTGGAGTGTTCCTAGATAGGTCATCTCGACCTTTCAGGCCTCTTTGTATCTCTTCTTCGTGGTTTTAATGAATGCTATACACTTATCAAAAAAAAGAATACCCAATAAATTGAAGTTGCACTTGTCCTTTCGAAAAGCATAGCTTGACTGAATCATACACAACACCTCTTTCTTCCAACCATTGTCTCCAAACAGTTCTTGATGATGTTTGCAACAATAGGGTGTAGAGATGCACGGATGGTAGCTGCCAAACATTGTCAGAAATCATGCGAACTCCAGCGACGTGGTTGATCAACTACGAGGTCTCCAGAAACACAAACTTGAAACTCCTTTCGCACAACAGTGATAAATGGTTTAACATTTAATGTGATGATGATAATCTAGCATAAATGGTTGCAGTGCTAGTCGGTGATGTGTTCGGAACTATTGTAGCAAAGAATGAAGTGTACAAACATGATGAATGATGGGATCGTGCACAACAGATCAGGTCGGCTACAAACAAATCAAATACGTTGGTGATTTTTTTGTGCGATGCTTGATGTGTGAAACGATTAGGTGTGATGATCGAGTGCAGCACGGTGGCTTGTAGAGGGCATGTTGGTTTGCACAAACGATTATGATAGTGATGAACAACGATTATGATGATGCATGCTGATCGCAGTGGAAATAGCAAAACACACGATGTCAATGGTTGAAGCGGTAATAGACAATAGGAAATTCGATTTTGATACCAAATTGATGTAGCACGGGTTTTTCGATCAAATAGGGGGTTTGGTGAAAGCACTCCACTGGGTTGAAGGAATAACTCCTTTGATGAAAATCATTCTTCTTTGCAAGGCATCACACCGTGCAACTTTTGGAAATCACTCCCAAAGCAAATTTCTTCATTAATCACGAACTCTTCATGAATAAAATCAAAGATTACAATCATATTTTCAAAACTTTCTAATGTTTAAAAAGGCTTTTTGAGGCTACGCCTCGAGGATCCAAGAAACAGCCTCAAGCCTATAGCCTTATTGGTCAGTTATGAGGCTTAAGCCTCAATCATTGAGGCCATGAGGCTATAACCTCACTTTTACACGATAAAACCTGAAATCATAACCTCTTATTTTTTATTTTTCTGCTCTTTTTTTCAATATAACAATCCTTTATGATTAAAGCGACCTAAAAGGCCTTAATTTTGTTTTCTAAAACCTTTTATTTTGTAAAAGACCCTAAATCTAAACTTTCATCCCTAATTTTTCAAGCAACTTTTATTTGAAGATGAAGCTTAAATGTGGCTTATGCTTCAACACCGCCTCGAGGCTATGCCTCGCCTTCTGGAAGCAAACTGCCTCAGTACCCGAACTAGCCTTTTTAAACCTTGTTTATCAAACTAAAATAATAAACTCCTACTATTTTACTACTTGTTTAATCTCAAATAAGATATGCTATTTTGAAACAAATTATATCTATAATTAGCAAAGTCCCAATTAAACAAACAATTGCTTGTGGGGTCCACTTGCTTGGCTTTGCATTGATTCGGTGTAGCTGAGGACTACCACAGAAGGATGCTCTTGCATCATTTTTCCAGCTACATTTGTAGAAGTTCAGCTTTATATACTCCCAACTAAATTCATTAGTTTTATTATGTACTCATCTCGTGACTGGAAATCAGATTGTGTTAAGATATGTTCCTACTTGTACAAATTTATCTATACTATTGCTCTGCATGGTAATCAGCAAAACGTTTTACAAAAAATAAAGCATTTGTATGTCAGAAAGTGGTGATGCCGAAAAAGTTATCACATTTATATGCGAAAATTATTTCTAGAAAACTTATTCACTGCAACCATATAGAGCCCATTTGTAAAGTAAATGGTCAAAAAAAGGGTTTCTTACGAAATTGCCCATTGAGCATAAAGTGTTTGGTTAAAATAACAAGGACAAATTTGCCATTTTAGCAAAGATAGGGAATGGTTTGAGGAATGGTTTTTGGAGAGTGGGAAGAGGGAACAGTTCTAGGAGTTTTTAGGAGAGTGAAAAAGAGAGGGAAGGGTTTGAGTAGTTACAACTGTTAGTTTTACTTTTCCTTGGAAAGTTTGAGTAGAACTCAAAGACCAAACCCTTTTAACAAACAACCAATGAAAACATACCAAGTTAACCCACCTTCTAATCATTTTTTAAAACCTCTCTCCATGTTCCTCTTTAAAAGAAAACAATAACTTCATCAAAACAGTTATACATGATCACATAAACATCTCTCTTTCTTATTTTCTCCCATGCGCAAATACCCATCCCACCTCAACCAAATTGATAACTTCCCCAACCATCTAGGTCTTAAACTGTCTTGAGATCCAACACCAAAAAGACCCGTAAGTAAATATTTTTGGTGGAATTAGATGAAAAGCAGAAGAGTTCCAGCAAAGGATGGAGGTATACGAACAATAAGTCCAAAGCCTTCTAGCTTTTGGAAATAGCAAATTTCTATGTAAACAACACGGACACGTGTGTCAGTGTTTGACACGGCCCCGTTAAGAAGCCCAATATGTGGACACGTTCATACACATATAGTATAACATAATATTTAGCTTAATTTAAACCAGAAGTTTTTTTTAAATAAAACCAAAGGAAAGAAATATATGACAAGTAAAAGAAATCTTTTAGGCCAGAAAATATTTCTACTTACCATAGAGCTATCCAATAACATATTAAATATAAGTAGATTTATAAAAGGGAAAACTATTAAACAATTATAGCTATGTTTAACAACTTAAAAAAGTATTATATGGAGGATGGAACACACCAACCCTCTTTCAGAAATCAATTTTATATAAAAATTTGTTAAATTAAGAGTGACACGGCCATGTGTTTGAATGTATATCGTGATGCGTCGACATGCGTGTTGATGTGTTGACATGTCTGACATGACAAAAAACACTATAGTGGTGTGTCCTTGTTACACGGTAGGTTCGTTGACACTATAGTGATGTGTCGACATGAGTTTCTTCATTTTTTCCTGTATTCGTTCCCCAAATTTTACATTCTGTTATTCCTATTTTTATAGTTTCCTACTTTAATTAGAAGTTAATTAACATCTTCTCTTGCTCATGGCCAATCCGAAGGAGCAAAGATATCTTGGGCTAGATACCTATAACATGTTCTTTTGGTCATGGAAAATTTCAGGTCATGGAATTGAGAATGCAAAAGTGACATTAAAAAGTTTAATTATAATCTCTATTTAAAAAAATCCCTTTTTAAGTCCAGTTCCATTAATCAAAGAGCACGTGCATCACACATGCCCCTCCGCTAGTTTAATATAAATGTAATATAATACTGAACCATACTATTCAGAGCTACTATCAACTTAAAATGAAAACAAAGTTTTAAAATATATCATAATATTGAACCATGCTAGGTGAACAAACATCAACTTCAATTAAATAGAATTTTTTTTAATTGAGATATAAATTTGAGATTATAGTTTATTTATGATTCTCAATCATGATAACTTCATATATCATGTGATTGTGTTGTTTGAAGGTTTGTACTTCTATGGGCATCCGCCAAGTGCACCATTATAGTTGCTGATCGAACGCACACTGACCATTTTTCATCTATGTAATACAGGATGACTCATATCTGGAGAGTTACATCAGCACCATTGGAGTTGACTTTGTAAGTAATTTTTACGTATGCACTTGATTTTCTTTGACACGAATGAGCAATACCAATAACATTCTCATGTTCCATTTTGTAGAAAATCCGCACTGTGGAGCAGGATGGGAAGACCATTAAACTGCAGATTGTGAGTTGTTGTTTCCTTTGGTTTTTAATGCCTTTTATGTTCCTAATTGAATTTATGAATATTGTTTGTGAACAGTAAAAACCAAATCATAATGTTCTCAAACATGCATTTCTCTTCAATTCCAACGAATTCATTCCCAAGTTTGTTCGGATAAAGAGAGAACACATTGAGTGGAGCTTCCTCGTTTTTTTTTTGTCCAATCAAATTGGGGTAATACGTTAGATGGTTAGGACTATCCAATTGGTTCACTTTTTTGCCAGGAAGTCGCCTAGTTGCTATTTGGCCACCTGATGGTGCATGCTTGCCTTTTATACCATTAGCAGGGAAGATCGGTTCTGTGTTTTGTCTTCTCAAAACATCTCTGAATAATAACATTTAACTTTTTAGTCATTAATGGGTGATGGGTACCAAACCTGTTAGAATCTTGATTTCTTGGCACATATATGACCTTTTTGTGGTTATCATTTCCTTGCATCTAAAACTGTTGAAACACCCATTTGGCTTTGGGAAAATTACTTTTAAGTCCATATTTACAAAAATATAGACCATTAAGCCCCCTTACAAAACTATGGACAATTTGGTTTAACCGTCTGCCCATTAAGGCTTTTTTTAAGATTACCATCCATTTTTCTCTGAATTCTCTGAAATGCCCATATTACCCTCCAGCTATCGTTAGTTTGAATTGGTAGTATCAGTTTGATTTAAGGTTTGGCTGACGCACAATACAATACAATACAATACAATAAGTCAGTTAACTTCAACGAAGTTTAATTCAGCTCTTTCCCATTTCTTTCCGCTACAGCTCTTTCCTTCCATTTTCTTCCTCTACAACTCTTTCCCTTCATTTCCTTCCTCTACGGTTCTTCGCAACTCATCTATGCTCCATTCAAGGTGAAGAAAGACAAATGTGATGCCAGTTTGAAAGATTTCCTTTCGGTTGTCTATTTTGTAGCATCTCGGCTATCTTCTATAACTCTTTGTAGCTTTTCTATGTGCTATTGAAGATGAATTAATACTATTTTCATGATGTCTGTCTCTATTTCTAGTTTGAGTATTGAGCTCAATTTAGTTGAACCACTAACATAGTTGTACTATAATGAAGAGACGATGGGAAAATGCATCTCAACGAAGAAGAACCCATGTAACAATGGCGAAACGAACAATTTTTTTTCAAAAGAACCACTCAACTTCGTTGAACCAATACCATTTTCATAAAGTTGGTATTTGTTTCTAGTTTGAGTATTGAACTCAACTTGATAAAACTAATAATATAGTGAGATAATGATGAAGAGATGAGAAAATATATCTTAACAAAGAGAAGCCCTTGTAACAATGGTGAAACGGAAAAAATTCTTTCAAAGAAATTGCTCAACTTGATTGAACCAGTACCATTTTCATGATGTTTGTCTATGTTTCCAATTTGAGTATTGAGCTCAACTTAGTTAAAGCACTAATACAGTTAGACTATAATGAAGAGATGATGAGAAAATGCATCTCAATGAAAGAGAACCCCTATAACAATGGTGAAACGAACAATTTTTTTTTACAAAAGAACCACTCAACCTGGTTGAACCAGTACGATTTTCATAAAGTCGATATTTGTTTCTAGTTTGAGTATTGAACTCAACTTGATTGAACTAGTAATACAGTGAGACAATAGTGAAGAGATGATGAGAAAATATTTCTCAACAAAGAGGAACCCTTGTAACAATGGTGAAACAGAAAAATTCTTTCAAAGAATCCACTCAACTTGGTTGAACCAGCACCATTTTCATGAAGCCTGTATTTGTTTCCAAGAATCCAATTTGAGTATTGAGCACAACTTAGTTGAATTACTAACACAATTAGACGATAATTAAGAAATGATGGGAAAATGCACAACGAAGAGGAACCCCTGTAACAATAGTGAAACGAACACAATTCTTTCAAAGGAATCGCTCAACTTGGTTGAATATGAAGTCGATATTTTGTTTTCAGTTTGAGTACTAAACTCTAAAACCTAAAAGCAAAGCTCTATCTCTCTGACTGTTTCTATTTTATAAGGCATGTCTAAAGCTCTGTTTCACTCTCAATACCCTCTCCATTTCTCTAACCATTTTGTTAAGTCAGTATTTTATTTCAAGTTTGAGTATTGAGCTCAAACTAGTTGAACCAACAGCATTTTTAGTGAACTGGTTGAACCAATAACAATGGTGAAACGGATGCCAAAAGTATTTCAAAGGGATCAAGTCTTCAGGCCTCGTAAATGAGGAATTGTGCTATTGTCAATCAAGGATAACGGCATTATCGTATTTTTATTCTGATTTTAAACGGATTTAGCAGTAAAAGTAACCAAAGAAGACTTATCGGTCTATCCTTTGATAAAGAAAAATCAATTAATACCGAAAATTTTCCCAAGGTTTGAATGGTCAAGTCGTGCGTACACTACAGACTTTTTGGTAATTCTCAGTTTTGCTTCTGGGTCATGCAGTGGGACACAGCTGGACAAGAACGTTTCAGGACAATCACTAGCAGCTATTACCGTGGTGCACATGGCATTATAGTAAGTGATGTCTCATCTTTTTTCTTTTTGTTTGTTTCGGGTTCAACCTGAGTTTGCTTCTCATCAAAGTGGATATGCCTCATGATGGTGGCTTCTTTGGCAGGTAGTTTATGATGTGACAGACCAGGAGAGCTTCAACAACGTCAAGCAATGGTTGAACGAAATTGACCGCTATGCTAGTGAGAATGTCAACAAGCTTCTGGTTGGAAACAAGTGTGACCTCACGGCAAATAAAGTGGTGTCTTACGAGACAGGAAAGGTAAAACTAATCTCTCTCTCTCTCTCTACTTTTTTGTATTCTGCTATCAGTCTATATATCTATTGAGAGTTCCTTGGAGAAATTCAATAAGTGGGCTTTGTTTATTCTTTTCCTGTCAAGGCATTTGCCGACGAAATTGGGATCCCATTCATGGAAACAAGTGCAAAAAATGCTACTAATGTGGAACAAGCCTTCATGGCCATGGCTGCTGAGATCAAGAACAGGTACTTTTTTTTGTCTGGTTTTTATGTTGGACGACTAATACTAGATAAAGAGGAAACCTGGAATATGTACTTTGTGAGCTTGCGAAGAAAAAGTACACAAGTTTTAATTCTTGTGGATGGTAAGAAAAGGTTGTATGGATCCCACCTGTTCTGGGCCTTGTTCAAACAATGTGTGGTGTGGTTCTGGATAGTTTCTTGTTAATGTATGCAAGGAGATCCTAGCATGTGTTGTTGGTGATCACCCTTTAATGTATCTGTGTTGGATGCGCCTATAGATCTGGACGATCCAATCAAAAGAGCGCATCTAGATTGATAGGTCAATCAGTCAACTGGCATGTGAAGGAGTGGCCATTGTCCATTATGTGCACCCACTTTGTCAGATTCTCTCATTATATGCTAGGTTCCCTCATTGACAAAGATGTGCATGCACCGTTCTGGATTATCTTTCTAATATTTATCATCATCGATTATATTCAATTGGGGTATGCAGGATGGCAAGCCAACCGGCAATGAACAATGCCAGGCCTCCAACAGTGCAGATCCGAGGACAGCCTGTTGCCCAGAAGAGTGGTTGCTGCTCCTCTTAAAGGAAGAAGCGTTTGCTGGGTCTTGTATGTCTCTCCGATCGTCTGCTCCCTTGGCATGTAAAACTAGTGTTTCTTTTTGAATTCAAGACACTCTTCACTCCTCACGAGCTTATCGTGATTTGCTGTTCTCTTTTGTTCGTCCAAACTGTTGCTGAAATTCCATTCTTTTCACTTACTTGATTTTAAAAAAAGGGGCATGTACAAATCAGGAATATTATTAGTCAAGAGCAGCATTTGTTCGTTATGTCCCCCCTTGTATTGCTTGTTTTTTTTCTTTTTACATTGGTTTTAAGTAATCCTGTTGACCACAACATCCAATCTAGACTACTCCCAACTATGTGATTTTAAGATGGGAGACTCCAATGCTTTCATGAGTCCCCACCAATTTCCTGAAAGGGAGCTTACCCAAATGTGGTTTCGCATATTGGCTCGATATTCGCCCAGTTATGTGTGGATCCATCTATGTATTAATCCAGCAGGTTTGAACCATGGTCATTGTCAAGCAGTGAACATGACAAGGACCAACTCCTTGGCCAGGCATGGATAGACGCCTGAGTGCTTACCAGTGGTGTTCAGCTTCTGATAATCCTCTCGCCAATTGAGCTGGCAAGAATGCAACGAAGAAATCTTGGTTTCATGACTATTTTAGGAGTCATTTTGCTTATGCAGACTCCTACCATTGATTTGGCGTCTTTCGAAATTCCCCCTTAAAACTTTTTAATCACAAACAGGATGGGTAATGTAGATGATTCTCGCTAACAATCTGCAAATAAGTAATAAGTTCAGTTCATCTTTGACCATTTGAACTGAAAGCATCAAGCTTGAACACGAAGTGGGCACGGGAGAGTGGTCAGGGAAAGGTGACAAGGGAACACCAGAGCTGGATCAAAATTTTCACAAACCTGTACAAGATTTGTGAGTCACTTGTGCATGATCTAATCCCCTTCTTAAAGTAGGCATAAATAATTAAGAAAATCTACCAAAATAGTTAATGATAACCCAAGTGAAATCACTGAAGTGTTCTTGTATATTGTAGCCGGGTGACTTTCATTCGGGTGGGGTGCACAGCATGCCGACTTTTAGATGAGATGTGGCTGAGTGCTAGGTGCAGGGGCTCTCACCAATGAGAATTGGACAAGTAGAAAGATGTGTTTAACTGTCATGAAAGAAGTGAATATAGTTGGTTAGGATGACAAGATGTGTGCTTTTGGGTTCTTTGCTCAATTAGGTGGTTGCCCATCGACTATATGGTCTGGATTTGGTAAATGGGCAGAGTTTGAGGACCGGGGTTGAAACTTGAAAGACGCTGCAGTATAACCAAAGCTGTGATGGTGCAAGCCATCAGACTGACATGTTCTTTTATAAACAATGGGGACAGATGTTAGAACGTAAAAAATTGTGGGCAATCCAGACCCTCAAAACCCCATGTATGGGTATGTCATTTCAAATACTATCATTATTTAGCCTTTTTGGTAAAGCTGAACCGAACCCGCAAACTTAATGCTGATATAAAGCACCTCATCCATCAAGTTTAGCAATGGGGCTCGATCACCGATTCTCGTGTCCTCAGTTGTAAATCAATAACATCATTCCCCACTACTAGATTACTTCTTCTTCACGGTCACCTTCCATGGAATAAATGATTCTCTTCTCCATAGCTCAATGCCCATTCCCCAAATCCTTGCATATTCTGCCCCTTCCCACAGTTCAGTGATTTGCACCGTTCAATTGCCGGATATACTTTATCGGTCCAGATGGGCTGTATCAATCACTCCGCAAAAGGTCCATGGGTTGAGAGGATTGGACCTTTTGCTTATTTTCCACATGTACTGCGTGAAAACATCCCTGTAGCCTTTTTTTTTTTTTATCAATAAACTGATGTTCTCAAAGATGAGTCTAGAGCTGAGTTTTGGAGAATGACCTACATTTCAAAATTCCTATCTCCTGTGAAAAGTAGATTACAAAGTCGAAAAAACCTGAATTCATTTCAACCTGATCAGCCCTTCAATTATCTCCGTGTGGGCCCAAAAGCCGAGTAAAAATCCACATCATATAACCCCAACCCATAAATGATACCCAAGTTTCACCCGTCAGGAAAAATATAAAAGACTAATTCTGGATGTAGGAACCCTATGCTCTTCCTATTTCAGATTCGATTAGTTGTTTTTTGGCCAAGGATCTCCTTAGCGCTTTGTTCTCTCTTTTCCGCTTTCAATAAATTCATTACTTAAGCAGAAACCACATTTGACTTGAAAATTGTATGGTTGAGATTCACAGCATAACCATCATCCGATGATGGCCAAGTAGAAACCCAAATAATAAAAATAAACGCCTACAACTATAATAACCACAAAATCTAACCATCTCTCGGTCCATCGTGGACTAGTAGCTTACTAAAACAAAAATCAAGTGATTTTTTTTTGTCGAGTTAAGGCGCGTCTGATTGCACAGAAAATTTTCCTCAAAAAATGTATTCCGTGCTTCACGTGCAAATATCATTTTCTAAGGAAAATATTCCACATACAAAATGGCTATCAAAGTGGAAAATTGTGTTTTCCATAGAAAAAATAACTTTTCCACAGAAAATTTGGCAATCAAACACGCCCTTTGAGAACTTAAAAAACTTAAAAACTAGTCTCAATATAAAGTGACTTCAGCATGAAATAGTGCTTAATGAGATGGGCATGCAACCCATATGAGTTAATAACCACCTTAACACCTTAGATGATAAAAATCTTTCGTTTTACCTCATTACCGCATCATCAGTATACCAAAGTCTCAACCCCTTTCATGCATCCTTTATATATAGTGTAGGTCCACAAGATTAAACAGCATAGACCATCAAAACAGCATATCAAGCATCCTCCCTGATACAATAAATTTTTCAGCTGGTCGATCTGCTGCTGCTGCTGATTCAGTTACCACAGGCTTTTGAAGCGCCCATCTACGCTTAAATGATCTACCAGCAAGGCATGGCAAATACAGGCATCCATTCTTGAAGAAAATGCCACACTTACGAAACACAAAAATTTGCCCTCCCATCTACTCGAAAACAAAACTGGATAACATTACTTTTTAGTCTGAGATGTATAAATGTCTACATATACCCTAATTTTCACAAGGGTATGAATGCAAACCAGTCATGTCAGGAAGAAAACCATAATAAAAGGACACATAAAGAAACACCTAAAATTTACATTTTAAAGCATTAAGTTAAAGAGATCTTTTAATACAGGAAATCTCATTATTCCTGTGGATATCCTGCCACTCAATCAACTCCTCACGATCAAAAGGAAAGGAAGAACCCAAACAAGGAAAAACCAAAGAGAGATTTACGAGAGGAACATGTAAAATCTCACTTGGCACCTAAGGTTGGGAACTGCCCAGGATCCTCAATGGAAGGGGCCATCGTGCTGTTCATCATGTTGCCTCCACCGAATCCTCCTCTAGAACCACGGCCCCGTCCACGACCACGTCCTCCAGGGCTATAGAACTTCTCTCCTTCAGTTGGCTTCAGGAACTCATTTATGCTAACAGACTACAACCACCACAGCAAGTGAAAATATAGTCAACCAAACAAAACGGATGAATTTTTTGTTGATGGTAAAAAAAAATTATTGACATCAAGATGTTGGTGGCCGAATGGCTCCAATATTTTGTACTAGCACTTAAAATGGTTACTTTGGCTGTCCTAGAAATCAGGACTCATAGCTATGTAACAAAGACACGGACATGAGTGTCAGTGTGGTGACTCGAGGTAATAAAGATAAAGGAAAGGAACGGAGTAGCTCGACCAACGGGAGAGGCACCCAACCAACAAGGAGTGCAACTTGGAGATTTGGGGATGTAGGGCCATTCCTGCTCACAACCCCGAGACCACTCGTGACTGGAAGCCTTTACTGGGGTCGGCCCACCTACATACAACCGGATTGCCACCTTCACCCGGGAAGGAGAACCTTAGGTCTCTTCCACTCCACCTGCTGATAGTGACCCGAGACCCCATCTTCGACATTGATACAAATTGTCAGACACAACAACACCCCCACAAACCCAATATGTCCGTGCAATTTCATTTGAATAATTCCTTATGTTGAAAGATTATCTTTTAAAATATTTTACTTCATGTTAAGTATACAATATAAAAAGAACGCATTTAGATTAAGCTGACGTAGATTAAAATCATTTAAACCATATACAAACAATACCTGAAAACAAAATATTTGTATAAATCGAGATCTGTTTGACAAGGTGAGTAAGCATGTATCCAACACGTGAATGTGGCAAGGCATCCGACACGGAATAGATGAACTCAGCAAGCAATTTGTAGGACAATCAAGAGCCATTACCTATGTAACAAGGACACTGACACGGGTGTCGTTGTCTGACACGGATACGAGGTGTCCGACACAGCAACCTAAAAAAATCCTATACGTAGACACATCCGTACATATCTTTATTAAAATATATTAACATATATGAATGCTTAAAATTATTAGTAAATAACAAAAAAATAGAAAACAAAGCAGAAAAGATTTATTACTTTGTTATTGTATGGAGGATGGAACACACCAACCCACTTTTAGAAATCAATTTTATATTAAAAATTACTAAAACAAGGGGTGACACAGCCATAACTGTCCAAATGTGTGTCGGGAAGTGTCGACACGCATGTTCGGGTGTTGAGGTATCCGACACGGCGAAAAACCCTAAAAGTGCAGTGTCCTTGTTACATAGGCCAATACTCATTAAGTCCTGAAAATATTTTAAATAAGCTCCACTAAATTGTCATAAAAGAATATGTAAAACCAATCAAAAATAAATATTCAAATGATACATATAATAGACATGTTATAGAACACATTGATGTCATAAAGTCAAAGGCACATGATATCATTAGTCTCTGACATTCGGGAGGTATTACGTAATTTACATTAACTTGCCACTAGTGCTACTATGACATATTTGTCCAATAAGAATCTTATGGCAAAGATTAATATTTAGTTCTGTTGAGTATCGCAAAACTAAAAACAAAAATTCAGTGCCAGATTTAATTAACTGAAAATAAATAGCAATAAGACCCATATCCATATTTATGGCCTAAAGTCGAGTGTCAATGGCCCAATTTATGGACCTACCAGCCTGTAAGAGTATTAAGGATCAACACAAACAATACCTACCTTCTTAATGCCATATATAACTCACTCTCTGTATCTGGATTTGGATATCTCTAGATATGTAAGTCTACCAGAAAAAAATAATGTTCATACATTCTAATAAATTGCTAGAACACAACTGGAACTATACCAAGAGAAATTTAATGAATATTCCAAATATGACCAAGAAGACAGGCTTTTCAGTAACACAAGATAAGTAATGAAAGACATGAAAAGGTGAAATTAATTCTACTTCCTAAGAATAAATCATACCTTTTTGGCTCTCTCTTCCTTGTCAGCAATCTCTTTTCGCTTATCCTTCTCAGAGCCCTAACACCAAAAGAAATGACAATATAGTCAAAATATTTGTCTGCAGCTTCATTAACTAGAGAATGGCAAGTTTCAGCGGATTTCAGGTTTCACCAGTTTGATGAAGATATCGTCATTAGCCTTTTTGTTCGAAAGCATTTGCATGGTCTCAAAGTCTTTGTCCAAGTCAACCTTCCTTTCCTCAGCCTTCAGTGCTAGTAGAGCCTTCCTTTTCTCTTCCAGTACCTTCTGATACTCTTCCAGAGTCATCTCCTATGTTGACATGAAACAAGGAAATCATGTATTATTATGACTTAGTTTTATGGCGAAGGCCTCAATACATGATTGACAGAAAATATGCATCATGCCTGCAAAAGAAAAATAGATACTATATAAACTCGTACCCTGAGGTAGCAGAAGCCTTCTAGTATTAATATTAACCAGTAACCCAAAACGTTATCTGATATCAATGCAGATATACATACTCTAGTAATTGACACACAAAATGCCACCACAACATTAGAAAAGACAATTGACTCCATACTATTGTTAGTTCCCTTGTATTTTATAAAAGGAACGAGTCTGGTTCTGATGGTAGTTAGGCTCCTCTGTATGATGAAACGGAACTAATGGTGGGATGGCTATCATAATTTTTTCTAGGCAAGTGAAGTTGGGAACAAGATCAGCTTTAGAAGTATGTTGACCACATGTGTTTGAGAAACAAGCTTGTAATGCATGAGTCACGCACACTACGGGTCCTCTTTATGGCATGTGCCTCACACTTCTGTACAGAACTTAGAGGTTTATGGATGTAAACATGGCCCGCTCTGTAAGGATTGCCCATATAGTTGTCTTAACGGGTTACAATTAATTCAAATGAAGAAAATCCTGAATCCTTATTTTTTAGCGTGTTTTATTCCTTTAAAAAAATTGTCTTTTCAAGTTTCCTTGGTTCAAGTGGTGTTCAGGCTTGTGCCAAATGATTTTCCATTATTTCTGATAAAATGTGCAACACAAACTTATGATTTTAAAAATTATGCTGCTAAGTCATCAGAATTTCCTTACTGTTCCAGGACATGCCTTTTGTATTTAAAGATGCTCAAAAATTAAGGATTCGGGATTTTCTTTATTTGAATTAATTGTAATTCGTTGAGAAAACTATACAGGCAACCTTGCTCTCACACAGAGCAGCCTATAACATCCATCAACCTCTAAGTTCTGTACAGAAGTGAGTCACATGCCATAAAGAGAACCAGTGGTCTGCATGAAACATGCATTACAAGCTTTTTTCTCAAACATATGGGAGTCAACATAAAATAGATTAGCAGATTGATTTTAACTTCACAAAGTCTGTTACATTTAACAAAAATAATGTATATGCATTTGGCACAAGCCTGAACACCACTTGAACCAAGGAAACTTGGAAAGGAGATTATTTTTCAAGGAATAGAACACTGCCAACAAGTTAAAAAGATTTAGGGAATGCTGCCTCAGAAGTATACATCGTTGGCATGACTATAATATTAATTCCGGAGAATGATTACATTTACAGTCTAGGTTGGGGAACATCTAAATAGACACGGATGGCAGTCTCGGACCCCCAAGGAGCCTTTTGAATACATGTCAGATCAGATTCCATGTGGATTTCAATTGGTGAGAGTTCAAAGACTGAAATTATATCAGCTAATAAGATCGTTACAAAAAGTATAAACATCCAAGACAGATAGCTGAGGGATGAGTTAGCAATCCAAAAAGAAAATGAACATAGAATGACTCCGCTAAAGTTCATTCTTGTGAATCTAGTACAGCAGAGGGCCTTTGAAGAACTAGACACTTTGCATCATATTAGGGATAATGTAGAAAAACGGTTGCATTTTTATGATCATACTCTTATTTCCGAAAATGAGAGGCGAACTCATTTGCAAAAAAAGGTTCATATAGCTCAACTTTGTTCAACAGCTTTGCTTTCCTTTGACTCAATTAATCTCCCCCCTCACTGATCAGGAAAACAATCATGGAACCACTATCTTAACAAAAAAAAAAAGGAAACTTAGTTTTAAAAGACCATGTTCTGTAAAAGATTTTAGGAGGCATTCACCTTATCTTCAGGTTCTTTCTCTTCCAGCTCATTCACAGGATTCTCCTTGTTGGCATCTACAGCATCTTCCTCTCCAGGCTTCTTTTCTGTGCTTAAGCTCTTCTCACTTGCAATGACAAGTTCCTCACTCTCCCTATATCAGAAAAGACACCCAATAAAATTGTTTGCAATCCTTAAATATAGATAGAACATTCATCAGATAGTTACTCTTAAGAAAATGACTTGGAAATGCAAGAAAAGGTACTCACTGAGGGATTTCATCAATGGTTGTTCCCCAATTCCCACGACCAGACCCTTCACGTTTAAGCTCATTCCTGCAGATAGGATACAGTAATGCTGTTAAAGGCACAGTACAAACAAAAAAAGCAAGAAAACACAACACAAGCTGCAGATACTCCATTATAATAAGATAATGTATAGTCAAACAGACAAGTGAATATTCACCCGCGACCAGTCCCACTTCGACGCTCAAATACTCTCCGAGGGCGTTCCTCATCCTCTACTTCACCGTTGCTGAAACCGCCTCGTCGACCACCACGGGTAGGACCACGAGGTCCACTATAACCCCCACGCCTTTCCGAGGGCTTCCCGATATCCCCATCTTCAGCAGCACCATACCCCCCAGGTACTGCATTGTTGCCGAATGAATTTTCATTACTGACCGAGTCTCTGTTAAATCCACCGCCACCACGTCCACGGCCAAATCCACGTCCACCACCGCGTCCCCCTCCACGCCCTTCATTCTTTGACTCCCTCACTATTTGAGAAACCAAACCACAAATAAAGGTATGAAGCAAAACAATCAGTACAAATAAAAATAAAAGGCCAAACCAAATCTCTTTGAGAGGGCATCAATTACAAGAAAGAATGAAAGAACGAGTCGCTTTCCAATTTAAAGTCCTTATACAAGAACCAGACACTGCTAACCCCGATAAAAAGAACGAAAGAAAACAATATACACACAAACCCAGCATACTCCAACAATACCCAAAAGCCACAATGGGGATGGATGAAAAAGATTAACAAAACTCATTTCCCTATCAACCACAGAAGAAAAAATAATAGAAATCTGATATGAAACCTTGTCACTGCCAAACCAACCGACAGAGTTACCAAAAAAACTAAGACACTGAAACCCCACTAATGAACGGATCCAACAATACCTAGAACTAAAAAAAACTAGTCAAAAAGATAGTGAAAAACCTGATTAACAAAACCCATCACCCTATCCAACAAAACAAGCAAAAAATAATAGAAATCTGACATGAAACCATGACGCTGCTATTTCAAATTACAAGAGGAAAAAATGGGTAAGAGAAATCCAACCCTTTTACTCTCAAAACTCCATATAACAATAAAAAAAATGGAAATTTTTTCTACAACTATAATCCAAGTATCATACAAGCTACACAAACAGATAAACTAAATAGATGAGCAATAGCTAGGAGTTCCCAATGAATCAAACAATCTAAGATACAATACTTCTGAAACTCTCTTGCTTTAAAACATTTCTTATACTCTAATCAAGTACTACCATAAATTTAAACTAACAGATATCGTCTTGAATTAAGAAAACAACAAGAAGAAAAAGGATTTGAAAACAAAAAAGGAGAAGAAAAGCTCACCAGCCTGAGTTGGAGGGAGAGGCTTGGAGGGCATCTTGGGCTGCTGCTGCTTGGGAGGAGCAGTGGTGGTTTGGGTGGTCGGAGCTAGGGCTTTCTTCGGTGGCACCACCTTCTGCTGCTGAGCAGCGATCAATTGCGACGGGTCATCGTTATCGTCGTCCCCCAGAAGGTCAAATGGGTTGGTCGATGCCATCGTTTCTCTTTCAGGACCCACCAAATACCCCTTACTCGCAGAGATCCTCTACTGCAACGTCACACTAGGAAACCCTAGTTCCTCTTCTTCAACCTCTCCATGATTACAGATCTGTCTTCTTCTAAGGTTTTGTTACTTTTGTTCTTGAAGAATCAAGAGAAAGAGGGTTTAGTAGAAACCCTAGCCGCAATAGCTGAGTAGAGAAGAGGAAGAGAGAGTGAGTGAAAAAGAGATGAGAGAGCTGCAAAACCTAATCTCAAAACCCTATTTATCTCTTTGAGGAGCTCGTCTGTTATTATTATTTTAATAACTTGATTTTCATCTTTAGAAAGATAAGGCAAAAGATTTACTGGAGCTACATTCTACAACTCTTCACTGTTCATGTTTTCCCCTCGTGTGGAATTCTGACGTCTTCTTCCACTACAACGCCCCATTTTTAAACAATCGTTTAGGAGGAAATTTTTGAAGGGGGGTAATTTAGAACCGGCGATCCTGTACCCGATTATATTGCAGCAAGTACACCTAAATGTAGGGGCAATGATGTTGCGACACGTTAACCCTCGTGTACCTGCTGCAATATGATTGGGTGTAGGATCACCGCTTCACTTATCTATTTTTGTTACTCACCACTGTCCTTTGGGCCCATTGACCACAGATATTTAGCCCACCCCTTTGTGGATATACACACCAAAAATCACATGGTTTCTCTTACTTTTGGCGTTGAGAACTGCTTCCTCAGCATAAATCTATGTTTGGTTTTCATAAGCGCTTTGGCTACCAACATCTATAACTCTATACCAAAGGAGAGACTTTTCCTGGACGTACAGCGTGCCACAACGCCACATCATCAATCTATACTTCTTAAGATGGTTTTTCTTTTCAACCGACACGTCTTTTTAATAGAACTCCACTCCTCCGAAATGGTTTCTACAACCTATCGTCGCTTCTTTCAACCTTTCCACCCATTCTACTTCAACGTCTCTCCAAGGATGCAACGGTTTAGGTTTTTGAGGCCTTCAATTTTGGGGTTTCATCTGTGGCAATCCAAGCGAAAGGATATCTTCATCAAACACATCTCTCAAATACGTTTTGGGGGTTTCAATTGCGATGATCAAAGCGAACACTTACCTTCATCAATAATGGATTTGTTAGCAGAGATTGACTCACAAGAGAATTTCATGAAGACAATAGATTCTGCAGCGTCGATTACATGATTGTATCGTATTGGTTCTCGATGAACAACATCAGACGGAGAGTAACCGTCATATTTTTTCTTAGAAGGCTGCGATAATGGGATCTCGGGACAATTTCCAGTGTCCTTACCTGCATCATTGAAGATTCAGATTTTTGACAGGATATATCTGAGTCACAACAGACTCTCATACCCTATTTTATCGATTCTCTCTGGCATCAATCGATTCATTTTGTTAAGGAAAACTTCAAAAGGGTTATGCGTACGATCTAGAGGCAAGAAATTCTGATATTTTCTCATTCTTTTATTCTATTTTTTTTAGTTTTGATATATTTTCCTTATGTGGTTCTTTGCATCTTCTGTTATACGATCCTTGGTTTCATCTTCCTCTTTCATTTTTTTTTTAGAAATCTTTGCGAAGAAGGGAGACTCTATAAATGTTATGTTCGATATAACAAGTTAGAATTTTATTATCCTTCAATATCTGAATTAGTAGATGAGAAAATCTAAGATACTAGCCAAGATGATACCTGTGGGGAAAAAATCATTTATCTTAACCCGCACAATCCCCGAGGAATCGGAAGTACACTTCCAGATCAAGCTTGCGGACTGGGTCAACCGTATACCTTCACTGATAAACCTGAAAAATGGGGTTAGCTGAAGACGACGCCCACAGTATGTTGCTCTTTTCTGAGTTAATGTCGGCTTCAGTTGCTCTTCTCGTTCTGCAATCTAGATCCACAGCTGGTCGTGTACTTGCAGATTACACTCCGACGCTCAAGTTAAAAGTTGATTCAGGTAGGATTCTATTTCTTTCTTTTTCTTTTCTCCGATAAATTCTGAATCCCCTTTCCATAAGGAGATCTTCCTTTTTATAGGGCTCCCAATCAGGAGCGTGCAGCTGATTGGGAGCCTATAACCGCCTATCTTGATAACGGTTTTCTATTTTATTCCTAGCTATGTTGCGGAGGTGGTTGGAGACAACCGTTTTCTCAAAGCAACTCATGAGTGGGGAATCTTTTCGACCTCTTGTTGGGACTTGATTCTTGATTCTTTCGGCTAACCCCAGTGGATTTTGGTCGTTTAGCATAATCAACCTGTATTTGTTATCCGATTTGCGTAAGCCTTTAATGAAGGAATTACGGCACCTGTGCGGACTCCCGACTAGGTCCGTTGTAGCATGTTTTGATTCTCGGAAAGGTTTATAAAGTATCGAACATAGTGCAATGCTAGTCGGTATTTGTGGTGATATTCGATAAGGCCCTTCCCGTGTCGGATATCTTACTATTTGTAATCGGATTCATCAGTGTAGGTCCGTCTAGGAACTCAAGTTTACAGGGCATTTCAGCTTGAAAGTCGGTCACTGAACCCTGGGCTTGAAGTGCCCCGAGAGCCATGAACCCACTTTACTCTTTTTCAAGTGCGTGGATGTTTGTGCTCTTGACACGTGGTAGTATCCTGGCCTCTCGGAAATAGGGTACCCGCATCACCCCCTTTCTCAGGAAGTCAAAACGTCTTTGGTTCAGCGGTTCGAGAAACCAACGGTCGTAGCCGCCGATCGTGCGAAACGTATCGTGTGTGTACGATGAGTGATAATTATGTATTAATGGTAGGTTTTTCTATCGCCAGTTTGTCAATCCGAGATAGCTAGGTCAGGTGAGCATAAATACCTTGCAACTTGGTCATTTGTCATTTTACCAATGATTTTCTTCTGCATCTTGTTCCTTAATCCTTATTCCTAGCTTTCTTCGTCTGTCAAGCTACTCCTGTAGTTTTTGTCAGCGAGTGACCTCGGTTGGGCCACTATAGACCTTTTACGAAAGGTTTCTCTTTCTACTTTCTCGTCTCTTCTGTTTTTAGGTGGTGGAGAACACCGTCCTGAAGGAGGACTTCTTCTCCAATGTCCCGGAGGCAGACTCCATTGGTTTGCTCACAAACTTGATGGATCAAACCCGCTCTATAAGCGGTGGGGCCACCTCTACGTCCGTTGGTTTTATTTTCAGTGCCCCTGCTGGCACTGATGGCGAGATGCAAAGTCTATACTAGGGGTATGGTATCCATATTAGACACGGTACGTTCCTTGGAGAACCTCTCCCTTAGGGGGAGATCAGTATCTGTGTTGAACAGCTAGAGGGCGGAATCTCATTTCCATTGTCTCCTTTGGTCAGATCTCTGCTCGGATTCTATAACAGATCCCCTATTCAGTTGCATCCCAATTCCTGAAGGATAATATCTCAGATAAATGCGATCTGTGGCATGCTAGAGACTATTGGACTTCAAGAGATGAACTGTGCTTATTTTCTGAAGTGCTGTCCAAACTCTGAGAAATTCTTTTTTAGCCTGATGGCGAGGTCGGATCCTTTCCGTATGATAAAAGACCTTCTTGATTGCCATAAGGGTTGGCCTGACGAGGCCTTGATCATCTCTGGATGTTGGGATGGTGTTGGCCAAGCCCATGAAGGTCCTCCACTGGGATCTGTCCGACAGAGCTTTAATCGCTCAGGTAGCCGAGTCGGATCAGTCGTCAAGCGATTACCTACTTCTACTTATACTTCCCCCCTTATTTTCTTTTTACATGGGTTTTTTCTTTTTCAGACAACGCCAAAGACCCAAGATGGTTGCCAGTTACCCGGACGTAGTTGTCAACAGGGTCCTTGATTTTGTGGCCACGATTCTTCTCTCCTACTGATTTTGGTTTGGTGAGGTGCGGTTGAACACCCGTAACGCTCGCAGAGCTGCCGCCAGAGCCAGGGTGATCCATACTTCCCAGATCGAGGTTGTCGGCACCGCCTGCTCTCTTATCTCTGCTATCCCCCTTACGTGTGTCGGCCCCGTAATGGATCAGAAGAAGAAGGCCCCGCTGACGAGGAAGAGGAAGAACCAAGGCGATGGGCGTCACTTTAAGTGGGGGTTCCAAGCTTTTGACCCCTTCACCACCGTTGCTAGTGCGTCTGGCATCCAGCCACATCATGCTGGTGAAGGTTCCTCTGTACCTCGGGTGCCTCCAGCTCCTGTTATCCCCACTGAACCCATGCCTCTCAGGCGATCCATTAGGGCGAATCTGGACGAGGTGTCAGATCCTTTCGGCCTCGGCGCGGGGATGCTCTCGGATGAACAGGGTCCAGATCGTCCAATTTCCATTTCCTCTTTCCGTACTCCCCACAGACACCGAATCACTGAGAATGACTCTTTCACTGATCCAGAGGTGGCCATGGGTTTGATCGAAAACTTCTCTTTGCCACAGGATAGCCAACGCTATGAGAGCATAACGAATCCCGGACAGGCCTACGACGGTCTCTACAGGTCTTTTGCCGAGGTAACCTATTCTCTCCCATGTAACGGCATGTTCTGATAATCTGGTAATCTGATGACGTCGTCTTTTCAAGGCATTACGGCGTATCTTGGCTTGAAGGAATTTGTTTCCTTCCTTCTCAACAGATGTGGCCAGCAGGAGGCTGAAATCGTCCGCCAAATGGAGAAGGCGGACCAAGCTGTGTCCCGACTTGCTAATGCCTTTTAGAACCTTGAGGCGGTAAACTTCGAACTCCTAGCAAGGAAGGCTGAGCTAGTAAAGACTTAGCAAGCTTTTCGAGTCACCGAGAAGAAGGCCAAGGATGTTTGCTCTGCTCTAGAGGCATCTGAAAAAGAAAAAGGCTGCCACCGAAACTGAGTTGGCTAAGCCGCAGGACACTCTTGAGATGGTTCGGGTTGAATCATGGCTCCTTCAGGAGTTGTAGTCTAACAAGGGCCTTGAGGACGCTTGCGTCGATATGGTCGAGGAGGAGTCGACTATGGAGGGAGAGGAGCCCGAGGTGGAGAAGCTTGTTGACGGTGAAAAGGAATAGAGCGTTACTAGAGACCCCGAGGTCATCGGGGGTGAAGACGGACGTTAGTCCGTTGGCGTTGTGACTGTAGAGGAGTGATCCCCTAAAGAAGATTTACGGCATCTATTTTTTTTACGGCCTCTAGATGCCGTATGGCGCCTTTCCTTTCTTCAATATGTATAATTGTTTGTCCATCCCTATATTTCTATAATTAATCATGTGTTAAGGCAATGAAGCATGCTTTTGATGGGAATCAACCATGCTCTGCTTTAAAGCCCCCTTCTTGCCTTTGGCTCTGGCCAAGAAAGACTTGGGTGCCTTGGTTTATTTTTAGGCAAGACTTCTTCCTCCTTCGGAGAGGGATATGGTTAACATGCACCAAGACGGACTGTGCCTACTCTTGAAGGATGCTAACCATAAGTGTCAAGGTCCCGTTTCACCTTTAGCTTTGAGCGGATAAGGACTTGGGTGCCTTGGCCTATTTTTAGGTAGGACGTCTTCCTCCTTCGGAGAGGGATATAGTTAACATGCTTCAAGGCGGACTGAACCTGTTCTTGAACCTGCTCTTGAAGGATTCCAACTATAAGTGTCAGGGTTCCGTTTTGCCTTGGGCTGTTTGCCGAGAAGGACTTGGGTGTCCTGGCCTACTCTAGGCAAGACTTCTTCCTCCTTTGGAGAGGGATATCGTTAACATGCTTCAAGGCAGACTGAACCTGCCCTTGAAAGATGCCAACTATATGTGTCAGGCTCCCGTTTTACCTTGGGCCGTTTGTCGAGAAGGACTTGGGTGCCCTAGCCTGTTCTAGGCAAGACTTCTTCCTCTTTCGGAGATGGATATAGTTAACATGCATCAAGGCGGACTGAACGTGCTCTTGAAGGATGCCAACTATATGTGTCAGGGTCCCATTTTGCCTTGGGCTATTTGCCGAGAAGGACTTGGATGCCTTGGCCTACTCTAGGCAGGACTTCTTCCTGCTTTGGAGAAGGATGCTTGCTTTTCGTTTGTTGTGAATGGGCGAATAGTGTTTTCTTTGAAGTGATATTCTTTTGATTTGAAGCCTACTTTATTGATAGAAAATTTTCAAGTTGAAAGCATTCCAAGGCCTTTTGAGTACATTGCCATCTGCGTTTTTTAGGAAATAGGATTCATTTTGCCCCAATTCATTGACTACGTAGGGTCCTTCCCAATTGGACTCGAGTTTGCTGCTGTTGGGTTCCCTTGTATTTTCGAATACTTTTTTTAGGACGAGATCACCAGGTTTAAAAATTATGCTATTTACCTTTCGATCAAAGGCCCTCTTGATCTACTGTTGATAGTCGGCTAGGTGGACCATGGCCTGCTCACGTCGTTCCTCGAGGAGGTCTATGTCCCGAGCCAAGACGTCATCATTCTCTTCCAATTCTACTGCCAGAGTTCTGGAAGTAGGTGCCGTAACTTCCGTTGGGATTACACCTTTCGTTCCATACGCTAGTGAAAAAGGGGATTCCCCTGTTGACCATCGTGGCGTTGTCCGATAGGCCCATAGGACTCCATAAAGTTCTTCGATCCACTTTCCTTTGGCCCTTTCTAATTGATAAGTCGTCATTTTATACAATTCTTCCCTGCTTTCCTTGAAGAATTATCATATTTTTCATGTTAATTACTCGCTGAGGAAGATTTGTAAGGAATATTTTCATATTCAATTTGACAAAGATTATGTGTGACATAAAAACATTCTTGTAACCGTTCCTACGAGCACAAGTGTAGCATAAAGATGTCGTGGTACGCATACTTCGCCAACTACGTGAAGACTAAAAGATAGAGACAGTAAGAATCAGACGGTTGACGACAGGAGTCATCTGAGTAACTGTCGATTTGTCAGTTAACAATCGTGTACGCTCGATTAGGAAGGTAAGTGACTTAGTGGCCATAGGAGTTGATTAAAATGAACAAAATATAATAGTCAGACTTAGTCATTGGATAGACCCGAGTCAAAGTCAATTTTATTGACTAGTGGGAAAGTCCAATCGATTGGACATGTGTTCCCAATCGATTGGAGACACTGTGTAATCGATTGGACACTACGAGGCAGAAATATAATTGAGCCCAATCGATTGGAGACATTGTGTAATCGATTGGAGACTACGGGACAGAAATTTTCTGAGTCAAATCGATTGGAGACTCTGATTAATCGATTGGAGTCTTCGGGACATAAAATTATAAATGTCAAATCGATTGGAGACTCTGATTAATCGATTGGAGCCTTTGAGATAGAAAGTTATAAATGTCAAATCGATTGGAGAACCCTGTGCAATCGATTGATGCCTTCGGAACAAAAAACTTATTGACCCCAATCGATTGGACACTTGTCCCCAATCGATTGGACATGGCCCAATCGATTGGACCAAGTGTACAATCGATTGGACTTTGAACAGAATCGGTTTTATCAGATCTGAAATTCATGGTTCCATTATCCCACGTTCCACACGACTCAGGGTCTTGATATTCTATAAATATAACCCCTCTATGCATTCTCTAAACACACACAGAGACATAGAGTGACTCAATCTTCAAGAAAGAGAAGCAAATGCTATATTTAGTAGAGTGTCCATTTCGAAGAGCAAGAAGCTTGTATTCATTCACGTCTTGTGAGCTTGTTCTCTTCTCGATCAAAGCCAAGAGCTTGATCTTTACTCAGCCTAGGTTTTCCAATTCTATACTTAACCTAGTAAGCCTGAGAGTACTAGTATGATTCAAACACCTTTTGAGCAACTTGGGGTTCAGGGTGTACTAAATCCTTCACCTTCTGCAAAGGCAGGAGTGTTGAAAATTAAGATCGGAGGAGCCGGTCGAAGGTAGGTTTAGGGTGTACCAAACTGAACAAGCGGATAAGGCTTCTTGGCTGGAAGGGCGCGCGTGGATTCGTGGCATTGACTCCGAGGGCGTGGACACATCGACAGTGGGCCTTGGCTAAGGTTGGATGCTGTATTTGCAACGGTGCTGTGTAGGTAACCTTTGTTTCATTTAACTTTTCAATTAGTGATACTTTCCATCTGGACGTGGTCTCGTGGTTTTTTCCTTGGCTAAGGTTTCCACGTAAAAATATCTTATCTTGTGTGATTGTTTTTTTGTGTTCCGCATTATATCCTGATTAGTTCAAACGACAAAAGGACAATATACCACGAAGGTATATTTGATTTGAGTCGGTTGTGATAATCCTTTTCAAACAACCAAGGCATGAGATTTTATCCCCATACCATAGACCAGTAAAATTGTATAGGTATATCTAAATTTAAATACCTAATCAACCCCCCATTCTAGGTATATTAAGTTAAAGAGAACGGAGCGGTGGAATTTCAAGATTTCATGAGCATTATGGCATTTCGGGATTCTCGTAGTAAAATTCTCATAATTTTGATTTTAACTATTGACTTATATCAATTTATTGTATTTTGTGCGTATAGGTTCTCAAGCCCAAAGCCTAAAGGAGAATTACAAAGTACAAGTCCACGAGATCAAGCCCAAATAGGAGCAAAATAGTGGGCTACATTGACGGGCCAAGAAGTTGGGCCAAGATGTAGGCCAAGAAGTTGGGCCAAGATATAGGCCAGGATATGGGCCAATATTCGGACCTAAAAAGATTACACACATTAGATTTATAAAAAGAAATGATCTTCACGGAATAGACATGTGTAAATTTATAGAAATACAAAAGATTGCCAATTGTTTAAAGAATGAAAATAAATACAAAGAAATGAAAGAAGATGGCCTATCAATTAAAGAAAATATTTGTTTATAAGATATTTGAAAAGAAATAAGATTTATTTAATTACACATGGAAGGTTGCATTTTTAAATGAAGAAGATGAATCTACACATAAGGCAAGTGCTGGACGTGATTGGCAACACTACATTTTTTATCTCCAACCTTGATGAACGGATATGATTCAATTCTAATTTAGGAGGGGATGGATGCCCAATAGCCTATAAAAAGACCACATCTTAGACGATGGAGGGAGTTCTTATCTTGGCTGCTCTACGACTGGACATATCTCTCGGCTACACACATTTCCCGGCTACAGTCTTCGATTAGCATCGGATCTTTGTTCTATTTTATTTATTTATTTCTTTTAATCTTTCCTTTGTTCTTCTTGTAATTATTATTTTTTTTTTAGTTTAGTTTTGACTATAAAGTGTAATGTTTTCCGGTCATTAGAGAGATTGACAACCTCTGTTGATGACCAGTAAAAACTTGTTCTCTTAAATATAAGTTATAAATCTTTTTTTGTTATAATTATTTTTGGTTGATCAAGTTAATTTCACTATTCTCACCCCTTCTTGTGGTTCGACCCTGTATTTGCACTATACATAAATCATTGATTTGACTTTTGCAGATTTGGGTTTGATTAGACAGAAAAGTACAACGATCGAGAAAAAATACTGTCCGTCACTAATCTTTTCTTTAGTGAGTCTAGTATCACCCTGTTGGTAGCCTCGGCCAACCCGTTGCCCTGTGGGTATCTCGGACTTGACAAACTTTTCTTAATTCCCAAGGTCTGGCAAAATGCATGAATCTCGTTGGCATCGAATTGTAGCACACGATATTTTCCCAGAGGAATCTTCTTACGTTGGAGATGTGTACCTGGGTGAGTTCGACGGCTTATATCCACTTGGTGAAGTAA
Source organism: Euptelea pleiosperma (assembly GCA_035048495.1). NCBI lineage: Eukaryota > Viridiplantae > Streptophyta > Magnoliopsida > Ranunculales > Eupteleaceae > Euptelea > Euptelea pleiosperma. Next base: position 22,172,985 of record CM068553.1, on the reverse strand, counting down.
TCCATGCCTACCAACAAAAAAATGCACATTTCCAAGAGCAGTCGGGAGGGGCCCAACTATGTCTAGTTCCCATTTGGCAAATGGCTAGGCGCTGTAGACTAGATGTAGTGTCTCGGCTGGTACTCTGATCAGTGGGGTGTGGTTCTGGCAACTTTCACACTTGAGGACGAAAGCCTTGGCATCTTTCTACATGTAAGGCAAGAAGTATCCCTGTGTCTATGCTTTGTGGGCCAGACTTCTCGCCCCCGAGTGATTTCCATATTCGCCGGCATGTATATCCTTGCCTATGCCTGTCCTGGTGACAGCCACTTAAGAAGTGGTCCGGTTGCTACGGTATAGCTCTCCTTTTAGAAAGGTGTACCTCCCAGAGATGCCCTTTATTAGCCTAGCTTCTGTCTTGTTCTCAGATAAGGCACCGCTTCGTAGATAATTACCGATGTTGTCCATCCAGCACGGGTCATCCCCAGTATAGACGGGGGCTATGTGCAATTCTTCTGGCTTCTGTATGCTGGAGAATTCTTGGAAATCGACCGCAATGAATCGGGACTCTGTACCTTCTAACATGGTTGCAAGGTACACCAATGAATCTGAATGCATGTTCTTCTGCCTCGGAAGCTGATGGAATTCTAGGCTGGCAAACCGCTCGACCAGTCCTCTTACTAGGGACAAATAAGTTGCCATCCTTTCGTCTCTAGCTTGGTAGGTTCCATCGTACTAGCTAACGATGAGCTATGAATCGGAGTAGACTGTCAAGTCTGTTACCTGAGGTCTAGGAATGCCGTTATACCTGAAATGCCGGCCTCGTACTCCGCATCATTCGTTTGACGCCTTGAAGCCGAGCTTCACGGCCCTCTCGATTCTGGTATTTTCTAGTGTCACCAAGATAGTGCCAATTCTTGACCCGTCTTCATTTGTCGATCCGTCCATGAACTGTCTCCAACATGTCTGTCGTCTAAAAGCTGCTGGTATTTCTGGTAGAAGGAGGATATCACCGTCTTCCTCTCCGAGGTGTTTTACATCATTCACAGGGAAATCGGCTAGGAAGCCTGCGATGGCATGGCCCTTCTCGGATATCCACGGGTTTTATTGGATGTTGTATTGTGCGAGGTGAACCGCCCATTTGGCCATTCGTTCGGATAGGTCAACCTTGCCCAGGACGGTTTTGAGTGGGAATTCGGTGTAGACTGTGATGGTCCTCTCATCGAAGTATGGCTTCAACCTCCTGGTTGCAAAATCAAAGTAAGGGTAACCTTTTCTATTACTACGTACCTAGTTTCTGTGCTGACTAAGGTTTTGCTTGTGAAGAAAATTGGTTTTTCATATCCATTAAGCTCTTAGAACAAAAAATCACTGATTGACTATTCTGTTGTTGCTAGATAGAGGTCGAGTGGCTCGCTGCTTCTGGTTTGGAGAGTATAGGTGGCTCGGCCAAGTATTCTTTCAATTTTTCGAAGGCCCGGTTGCATTCGTCGGTCCACTAGAATTGTCCGCACTTGTTCAGTAGTTTAAACAGTGGCTGACATCGGTCTAACGATCGTGCAATAAAATGGCTTAGTGCCGCAATTCTGCCAGTAAGCTTCTGAACTTCCTTCCAATTTTGCGATGGCTTTATTTCTGTGAGGGCTCTGATCTGCTCGGGGTTGGCCTCTATTCCCCACTTGGTAATTAATTACGCTAGGAATTTTCCCGAGGTAACTCCGAATACGTATTTGTGGGGGTTCAACTTCATGTTGTATTCCCGTAGACGGTTGAACGTTCGTCTGAAGTCCCCCAAGTGACTATTTTTTGGATGACTCTTGATCATCATATCATCAATGTAGATCTCCATAGACTTGCCAATCATGTCGTGGAACATTCAGTTGACCAGTTTATGATAAGTGGCTCCTGCATTTTTGAGGCCAAACAACATCACTTTGTAGCAAAATATCCCATGGTCCCTGGTAAAGGTCGTTTTCTCCCGATCGGGCCCAAATAGGAGAATCTGATTGTAGCCCGAGTATCCGTCCATGAAGGATATGATTTCCTGACTAGTTTGTCAATTCGTGACAAAGGATACGAATCTTTAAGACAGGCTTTGTTTAGGTTGGTGAAGTCTATACAGACCCAGATCTTTTCCATCTTCTTGGGAACTGCTACCACGTTGGCAAGTCACTCAGGGTTTGCAACCTCCCGAATGAATCCTACTTTAAGCAATTTGTCGATCTCTTCTCTGAGGGGTATTTGCTTCTCGGATGATGTTATTCTCGACCATTGCTTGACTGGGGCGTACCTGCAATTTACATTTAACTTATGGCATGAGATGTTCAGGTGTATCCTTGGCATTTCCTCCAAGGACCAGGCGAACACATCCTGATTGGTCACCATGAGATCTATGAATGCCTATTTTTCCTCATGATTTAGTGTTGATCCGATGTATGTTATCCTTGGATCCTTCTTGGTTCCGAGGTTGACTTCCTCGGTTGGCTCAATAGTTCTCACCCCCTGTCCTGTATCCTCGGGTACCGTATGCTGTGGTTGCTACGTGCTGTCGGCGGGTGACCTGCTGCTTTGGGGAACAGCTCCAGATTCAAATGTCTTTTCAGCATGACAGCCATCGCGTAACACTTTTTTGATGAGGTTTGATCTCCTCGGATCTCTATGGTCCCTTGGTCAATTGGGAACCGGATTAGTTTATGGTACGTAGAGGGGCGACCTTCATTCCGTGGAGCCATCCTCTCCCCGGGATTGCGTTGTATGGTGACGGAGTGTCTACGACCAAGAAATCTACCATCTAAATGGCGGGGTTTGCCCTTACTAGTAGCACGATTCTTCTGAGAGCATATACTTTTTGTCCGCTAAATCCAACAAGTGGTGCATCTGCCGCTTCCAGCGTGGTTGCCGAGAAATTCATCCTCTGGTAGGCGTTGGCAAATAGTATTTCTACTGAGCTACCTATATCAATGAGGATACGCTTGACATCAAAGCTCCCGATAGAGAGCGTTAGGAGAAGTGCGTCTGAATGAAGCAGATCTACTCTGTCCAAGTCCATGTCGGAAAAGGTAATTGCCCCGCCGTCGGTACCCTCAATGGTTTTGGAAAACCTTGGTCCTGGCGTGATGTTTAGTACCTCACAGAGGTGTTCGATCTATCGCGAGCTGATGCGATCTTGTTTTTCTCTCTCGGCGTGACAAGCGACTTGACCCCCGTGGATTACGTCAATAATCATCGTCGGTAATGCCATCTTGTTCTCACCCTCTCTTGGGGCATTATTAATCCATTTTCTGACCTCCTCGGCCTGTCGGACGTACTGCGCTAGATGTCCTTCTGCAATCAGGTCTTCTACCCGATTCTTCAGGGCGTAGCATTTGTTCGTCTAATGCCCATGGTCCATATGGAAGGCATAGTATTTGTTTGTCTTTTGTTGCCGCCATTTTGGGGTTCATTGGCTGAGTCCACTGCACCAAGTCCTTGATTAGCTCCAGGATCTGCTCTAGGGGGATGCTTAGAGCTGTGTACATCCGGTCTTCCCAGACCTGTGGCTTTTCCTTGTCTGCTCTACCCTCAAAATTTCTATTTTTCTCATTTTCCTCCTTTACGGAGGGCTTTTCAACCCCTAGGATTGTGATGACTTTCTTTGTATGCCGAATGGTGTCATCTTCCAACTTTGCATACTTCTTGGTTCTTGCAATTAGAGCCTCCAGGCCCGACGGACGATTCTTCGTGAGGGAGCGGTAGAGCTCAGACTCAACTGACAGAGCTTTCCTGTATACCGTAACGGCATGCTTGTCGTCGTAGTCCTCTACTGTGATCATGACGTTCCGGAACCTCTTAGTGAAGTCCTGTATCGTCTCTTTTTAGTCCTTTCTTACATCGATCTGGACATCAACATCTTTACGGTGAAGTCTGTTACAAGAGTATTGGGAAATAAAGCGTGAGCTTAAACCCAAAAAATCATGTACTAACTTGGGGGGCAATTGGTTGAACCAGATGAGCGCCTCCCCACTTAATGTAGACGGGAACATTCGACACATTAGCCGGTCATCAAATTCCCACATGGTTATGGCCTTGAGGAAGCGTAGGACATGATTTACCGGATCAAAAACCCCTGTGAATGTCGGATATTTTGGGTAGGAGAATGATGAGGGCACCCAATATTGTTGAATGTGTTCCACAAATGGTGAGTCTCTAGGGACCCTGGTTGCTATTGCTGCCATACGGTCGGCAAGTGTTTCCTTTTTTCCAAGCAACCCTCCCACGAGCTTGGCCAACTGCCCGTGGGTGACCAGGTGGGTCGCCATTTCATTTCCGTCATGATGTTGTTCTATCGTGGCCTTCTTTAGGATCTTGGCAGTTGGCTCATTGACCTACTAACCTATGTCCTTACTCGACAGATTCTACTCGTGGGAACTTTACCTCTGGAATAGCTTTGGAATCTCCCGGTAAGGGTGGGTTTTCCGTGTGGGCCATGTCAAGCCCCAGTTCCGTGGATCGATCCGTACCCAAACCCGGAGGTGATCCATAAATGTCCCCTAGTAGTCCAATTAGGTCAAGTAGACTACTAAGGTTCATTCGAAAACCTATAAGGCTAAGTAAAAAAAGGCCAACAAAGATCAAGAAATCCACCTAAAGTCAAATTAGGTCAAATAAGGTAAGGGAATCAAAATAAAGTCGAATCGGTCAATTGGGTGTTTTAAAGTTAACCACAGTTCAAGTTGAGGTATTAAAATCAGAAATAAACATATTTATAGTAGAAAATAAATAATTTAAATAATTCATAAATCAAGCTAATTTAATCGTTCAATTAAGCATGGAAAGAAATTGGTGAGAACATGCTCTCAATCAAAGGCCTGAATGCCCGCGAAAACAAATAATTAATGTTATAAAACAATCAAATACAACTTTTTAAAATGTGGGGTCAACTCCCAAATCCTCGTCGATCACCTCGAGTACATTGGAGTCTTCCGTCTCAAAATCATCCCACGTACCCGGCTCCTCAAAATTTGAAAATGGTATCGGTGTAATATCGTGAGCTGAGACTTAGTAATTCAACAGTGTGCATGGCATGATGTCATACTATACAAGTTTTTAGCCAAGGTATGCATCTCAATCATATAATAAGGTTGACATGAATATGAGGGTGAATGCAAGTGAGTACGGGATGTACATGCAACTAGTACCCATAACCACATAAGGTCTCCATCTCCTTCCCGCACTGGGAGCGGTATCATCAACCCATCTGTAGGATAAAATAACGCTTGGGGCCTTTCACTTTAGGGTACCGAACCCTAATTAATTGATAAAACCAATATAAACGTATATAATATACTTCAACCCCGTTCCCTTATGCACCCCTTATATGAAATGACATGTTGATCATGATATGACAACAAGATGGTACTAGGGTTAAATGGCATAAGCAACACATGTATTTAACATTTAAATAAGAATATAAAATGAACACATAATCATCAAAAGTAATAACATGGGAACAAACTAGGGTTAAACAACATGAATAACATGTAAACAATCACCAAATATCACAATCAACGTCGATGAACAATATAAGTGAAAATCGTAAGAGAATCCAACACTTTATGGCTGAACCCTATTAGGGATCCATAAATGATATTCGCTCAAAAGTGCTTATTTTAAGCAATTATCCTTTTAGCGTTATTGCATTCTCCTACGTAAAATACTCTATTTACCTACTTTTCTACGTAATAGTCTCTTCTGTTGCGTAGAACACACTTTTCTAGACGAAATGATATATTTGCATGCATTAAACACATTTTCGGAAGTCTAAATATTAAGTCGTTCTGATAAAGTCTCATTACGCGCTTCTTCTGTCGTAGGAAACCCCGATGGGACGATTCTCGAGACTTGTGGGCCCAAATCGATCATGAAAGCCCATTATCAAAGCTTAAAAAGCCCACATGCTATGACTAGAAGATATGGGCTAAATATGGGCTGAATAAGAGGACCAAAAAGCCGGCCCAAAAGAACGAAGAGAGTAGGAGAGCCAATGACCAAGAGACAGACCAAAGCGTTTAAAGCCACATGAGTCAGCAAAGAATGATGGTCGACTCTACTGGAGAAGCGTGAGGATGGTCACAGTGAAGACCAGGGTTCCAGACCCTCCGCCAGTGCTTTTCTCTCTATTTTCTGATACTTTCTCTCTCATCTCTCCTTATTCTTTCTCTCTCTTCATCTCTCGGTCCTCGAATCTACTGACCTAACCCCAGAACTCCTACCCATCAGCTCTATCTCATCTCCCTTAGCTTTCTGACCGTTGGATCTTCCATCGGACCGTTGGATCTTCAATCGGACCGTTAGATCTCTCTAGATCCGTCGATCTACCAATCTGAGTCCCAATCAAGTCACCATCCATCCGATCGCCATCAGACTGTCTGTCACATCATCTTATGAGACGATGGACATCATCAATCCATGTGGGCCAATAGCCGGGCCCATCTTCATCGACCCGCTGTCCGACCAGTTAGTGGACCCCGCGAATTTCAAAATAATTTTAATTAAATGGGGGGTCCACTAATTGGGGAGATTCCCCATAGAAAAGTAGGTTTTTACTTAAAAAAAAAAAAAAAAAATTATTTTTCTTATTTTTTTATTTTCAAAAATCCCCTATTTCCATTAAAGGAAATAGGGAAGCTTTAAAAGGAGAAGGATAGGGGTTCGTTCGAACCCTAATCCCCCTCTTTTCTTCTCCTCTCCTTCCCCCAAAACTCCCCCGACGTTTTCGTCACCTTCTTCTCCTTCTTTTTTCTTCTTCTTCCATCTTCTTCTTCTTCTTCTTCCTCGATCTTCGCCGGAGTTGCAGGCAGCAACTCCGGCCATCTGTTTCTTCTCCTTCTCCATCTTCTTCTTCTTCTTCTTCTTCTTCTTCTTCTTCCTCCTCCATCTTCTCATTTATTTTATTTTATTTTATTTTCGTTTTCGTCATTATTATTACCGTTTTCTACCGGAGTTGCAGCCTGCAACTCCGGCCGGCAGCGCCCCCCCAACCAGTCTAGTCCAGTCCGCCTCTCTCTCCTCTCTCTGCTCCGGCCGTTCTTCATCTCCAGCAGCAAGCAACCACCGTGAATCCACCACCATTCATCCACAACTGTTTCAACTCCAAGAACCAGATCTGGTTCGGTTAGAGACACCACCCACAGCTGCCATTAACGACGGCAAAGCTCTCTCTTGGGCCCACCTCTCTTCCACACGTTCTCATCCCTCTCCCATTCTCTTCCCACCTTGACCGGCGATCACTGCCTCCTCCCACTACTGCCTTCTATATTGATCCTACACGGTGGCTGTTTTCCAACAGCCACCATCGTTAGATCCATCATAGCCGTCCTCTTTTACACCTTCATCACTTAACGGGCAGCAGCCTTTGGCCTGCAACAAAAACATCACGCTGCTGCCCTATTCACCTCTCTTGCACGTGGTGTGCAATATCACCGCCCCAACCTGCTGGTCTTCTTCCACACCAACGTGCTCTCCTCCTATTACAGCCTGCTACTCCCACGATGAGCCTGCAACCCTCTCAACGGTAAGTGCTCCTCTCTCACAAGAACCAGCGTGATCTCCTTCATAGCCGCTGGACTGTACATCCTCCATTGCCATTCGAATTTCTCCATCTTCCATGGCTCGGCCAAGAGCCACCCACAGTCACCACGTGGCTAGCTTGCACCTCGTGTTCTTCCACCATGCATCTCCGGCAAATCTTTGTCGGCCAATCCCGATTCTTCGATAAGCTACCCAAGGTAATCTCTTTACTCTCTTTTCTCTTTCTAGGTTTTAGAACTTTCTCTCACTAGTTTTACCTCCCTCTCTTTTACTTTCTCTCTCTAGATCTATCTCTCTTTAGGGTTCTATATTTCTCACTTTCTCTCTCCTCTCTTAGTTTCTCTCTCTAATTCTCTCTAGTTTTCTCTCTCTACCTCTCATTTTCTCTCTCTACCCTAATCTCTCTTAAAGCTTTTTAGTTTAGTTATTTTTTATTTGATTTTCATTGTAAGAGACAAGTTCAGTTAAATTAATATGATTTAAGTGTGATTGTTTTACATTCTGTGCAATATTTTCTTTTTCGTCATTTTATGTTCTTATTCGCGCTAATCCGACTAATCCCGAGTGCGGATCGACATCCGACACGAATCCCTATGCAAAACTGCTCATTTTACAGGTTAAATGTCTCGGATAAATTAAAAATGTGTTGAAGTTAGGGTTTCCGTACCAACGACGCGGAAAATACCTACTTTCAATAACACAAGGTCGAACCCTAAAGAGTGATTCAAGACACATGGCCAAACCCTATGAGAAATCCAAGACACATGGGTGGAATCTCTACTAATATTCGCTCAAAAGTGCTTATTTTAAGCTATTATCATTTTAGCGTATCACTCTCCTACATAAAATTATCATTTTTATCAACTTTTCTACATAAGAGCTTATTCTATTGCATAGAACACATTTTTCTAGTTAAAATGGTATATTTGCACGCATTCATACATATTTATTGGACCCACATGCGAAGCCATTTTGTAGAAATCTCATTACGCGATTTTTCTATCGCAGGAGCACTAATCAGACAATTTTGATGGAATACGGGCGCACAATCAACCTCCAGAGCCTTTGATCAAAGCACAGAGAGCCAATGGACTTAGATAAGAAGATATAAGCCTAGAGCGAGAAGAACTAGAGAGGTGAAAGAGTCGAGAGACTACCAAGAGAGGAGAGACAAGCCCTCAAAGAAGAGACTAAGGAGATTAAAGCTTATCAACTAACACAAGATGAGGACTTGCTCAGTTGGTAAAGTATGCAGAAGACCAAGTCAAAGACCAGGGTTCAAAACTCTCTGCTAACATTTTCTTTTTATTTTGTAATATCTTTTCTCTCCTCTCTCTAAATCATCATTCTCTCTCTACTCTCAATATCAATCATCCGATCCTCTCTCCTCCCGCAATCACTCTATCCTACGGCCTATGTTGGCCGATCTCCATCGTCCAATGATCCGTCCGATCATCGCCATCCAATTCTACTGTCCGATCGCCAGCAGATCATCCACCATATAATTCGATCATCCATCTCGCCATCTTAGAATCCAATGGCCCTCATCATTCCTTGTTTTAACATATGGGCCATAGACAAGCTAAATTATATGCCTATTATCATTCACCCACGGCCTAGCCATTTAGTGGACCCCACTGCCTTTATTATGAAATATCCGTTGGTTTCACTTAAAATGGAACTTTTCTCCCTATTTTGAAATAAAACCCAATATTTTCCAAGACAAAAGAAAGGGGCAACCATTTGATTTGAAAAAGGAAAAAAATATTTTAAATGATTTTAGACATAAGAGAGTTTTCGAATCTTTTTGCAAAGAAGATAATTTATTAAAGAGAGTAGCTGTGAGCCCATCTAAGAACTTGGACCATTAGATTCTAAGAGGGAAGAAGAGCCTTAAAAGCTTGGCATGAAAGATCCCATATTGGAGATAGAGAGAGAGAGAGCTTTTTAAAAAGAAAACCCATCTCCTCACAACGTTTTGGAAAGGGGATAAAACCCCAAAACCCCCAACATTTTAAAGAGGATGAGGTGGGGGGCTATCATGCTCCTCATATATAATCCCTTCCCAAGTCGTTACCACTTCTCTCCCCCATCCATCTCCACACCTCCAACCCTAGCCGCCCCCTCCATTTCTAAGAGACCTCCACATTTTCAAAACTCAACCCCTTTCTCCCAACCGCCACCACCTCTCTTTAATGTTGCTGGAGTTGCAACCTGCAACTACAACCCGTTTCACCCCAAAAACCCCAATCTCTATCTATTTTCCTTCTTTCTTTTCTTCACCAAGGTGTGACTCAAAAAAAAAAAAGGAGAGGAAAACAAAAATGTCACGCCCCGTGACCTAGGTCTAGCATATCTAATGCCAACACAGATCCCGAGGTGCGATCGAAAATGAATCTCCAACACACACCATAAATATATAGTGCAAGTTGATTAAATACGAGCCATCTAAAGAATTAAATTAAAGAAATTGAATATCCAAATTAATTCAAAACTTGAAAAAGGTAACCAAATGGCTTAAAGTAATACAACCCAGTCCTCACTACATAAATTCTCTCAATATAAAAAAAAAACTTTCTAACAATCCAAGCGCGTCTAAAAGATATTACGTGCAATCCTATCGTCTGTGTTGGCCTAAAAAGAGAGTGCTCACGAAAGGTGAGTCCAACCAACTCGTAAATAACAACTACATTAACCCTCCTAGTGCACGTGTGTAGGTGTTCATAACAACATGCTCAATATTTTCCCAAATATAACTAATATATGAACATGACATAAGAGATGTATGAAATATCAAAGAATGGATTTACGAAAGTTACATGCTAAGGAGATCAACAAATGACATCCACAACAATTATCTCATACCCCCAACCAGCATATTGCCAATCCTTGGCAATTAGTGTGAAATAAATGAGCTTAAAAGGGCTCTGCACATGCTGCACACTTTTTCATATTAGCTCCGGGAAAACATCGTTCGTCAAATCATTGAATGGATGCAAAAACAGTTACATGCTAGCGAAGAGTTGGAAAGTTTTGGCAAGACTACAGACTGATAATCATGACCCAGAATAGTCAGACTCTGCGTGTGTGTGTGCTCAACATTCTCATCATCCTACAGTAAAGATTTCCAGATCACCTCTAAGTTTTTATGCCTCGACCTCAAATCTCACATGTTTAGCACTCAGAATAGAATCACACAAGAAGTGTTTTCTTCTTTTCTCTCAATTTATATGTGAGGAGATGTGTTGATGAAAGTAAAGATCTCACATATGTATTATTTGAAGGAAGGACATCTTTAACAGAAGAAGATCTCATGATTGGAATACCACTTCACTCGGGAACGTCAGATCAAACTCTATAGCTTCTCTTTCTCCAATCTCCACATTTTATGATCGTGCTATCCTAGAATCAAGTAGGACTTTCCTGGGTTGTAATGAGGCTTAGGTCAGGTGTAGAAAAATAAAGGTATACAGGATTTCAAAGATCTTGAGAGGATATTGTCATTTTCTTGCATTTTTCCTGCGGCGTAACACCATTATCTGGTTCTTTTTCCTTTTTTCGTATTTTTCTCTTTTTCTTGATATTTCTGAGACTGCTCAATTTCTTTTCAGCTCTTCTTCATACTTTCTTTCTATATTTTGTTTTTGGCTTGAACCATTTTCTTTTCCTTTTGATTCTTCTTCTTTACTTTTTTTTTTCACGGTACACCCATATCAGTTATTCTTTTGTCCATCTCAAAATAAGGGTAGCCAGTCATGCTTCGTAGCTATACTGGATTTTAGGTTTATGGGTTTACAAAGAAAAGGCTTTTATAGAACGGCTCAAGGGGTTTCTAGTGAAGTATAATTCAGGTGAGTAAAAAGGCTGAATGGTTCAGAAAAATGGCCTAAATCATTTTCTAGGGTTTGCACTATCATGTATACTGTCTTGACTGGATACAGAGAAGGTTCTGTCGTAGTAATCCAATGTTGATGTCGTTCCGAGTTTTATGATCGAAGCAAAAGATAATGAGATCTCTCAACGAATATTGCGGGCATGAAGAATAGTGAGTCATCTTGTGACTCAGAATTGTTGTATAATCCTCTGAATTGATTAAAGGTTCGAAAGCTCACTGGGTTAGGTCTCCACAATTATTCTCACAGGATCTCCAGAATTTCTAAACTTAGGATGACTCTGATATTGATAGTGTACAATTGTGCCGAATATGAGTTTTTCTAAGTTTTCAAACCTGCTGTAGTCACGCTTGAATTGACTCAACGCTAACTTTAAACAAAAATTGACATCCTCAATACTGACTTAACGGAGGTTTTCAGTTAATCAAAGTCAGGGTATTTAACACATTTTTTGAAATTCTAGAAAACTTTTGGAGAACATCGGAAATTACCCCAAAAATAAAAAGTTTTTTTTTTTTTATCAAAATGAAGACATGAGTTTTGGTAATTACCCCACCCCCAACCAAAATATAGCACCGTCCTCGGTGCTCATTACCGGGACATAAAAGGATAAAAATTCAGTGATGATGATGCAAAAGTTCAGGAAGGATATTACCAAGTCGGCAGAAACTCGACAGTGTGTGATACCTGATGATCGGAAGAATGAATGTACCTGCATTGCCAAAGATATAACAATAATCACAAATGCATGAGACTCATGTACTCTAGGAATACCGGAATTGCCTTTCCGAAAGCGCTAAGTTTTACGTCTTCAGCCAGACATGACGGGGGTATATCAAGTACCCCCAACCAGGATAAAACTCATGGAGACTGAGTGAATCTGCAGTCTTCCTGACACCTAAGGTGGAACAGAGACAACTATCCTATCCCTTGTCTAGGTATACCTGTGTAGAACAGGTCTTTCTCAGTGTAAATTGAGAGAAGGGCATTGAGCTCTCTGAGCAGACTGACAAAAGTACGGAGTTGATCTGGGAGGGATCGAAGCTTCTCAGTAAAGATTGAGAGGAGAGTAGGAGTGGTTTCTCTGAGCAGACCCGCAAGGACATTTAGTTCAGCGGGGAGGGATAGAAGCTTCTCAGTAAAGACTGAGAGGGGAGTAGTAGTGGGTTCTCTGACCGTGGTTAGCAGAGCCGCAAACTCATTGAGTTTTGCGGGAATGTATCTGAATGGAGCAGACTCCTGCAGATCAGTAATACCAGAAATGTTGGACTCCGAGATGAAGTCAGACTCACAGTGTTCATGACACTTGGATAATATATCTTCGGGAGAGTCCTGAGTTAGACTCTCTACGGCACACAGGTCATCGAAAATATCGACGTAGGGTGACGGGTGAAAACTGTTGACCTCTTTCTCGATGTTTCCTGATGTGATAGGGATGTTCCAATCCCTGTACTCAATATGTTCCTCCTCGATAGGGATCGGTAGGTCCAGGACAGCGGGAGGCCCATTTTCTAGACATGGCTCATCAGTAGGAATGTCTGCATTCAGAGCAGAGAGAGAATTATTAGAGATAGAGATGGGACTAAGTTCCTCTGTGCTCGGTCTAGAAGTTGGTGCTGTTAAGGGCACCAAAGGTTGAGACTTGGGTTCATCACAATTGTTGCAGAATCCAAGGGAGGTGGGGAGGAACGGTAGATCTATGACAGCAGGGATCCTACGATCGAGACAAAACTCAGTGTCATGATGATCATCTTCAGGGTCCAGGTTAGAAGCAGCAGTGGGAGAGTGAGAAATAGGTTGCTCTGAGGTAGGTTCAGGATGTGGTGCTTTTAAAGGCACCGAAGAAGGAAACACTGGCTCCTCAATAGTCTGGCTCGATCTAGTGGTGGTTACAACTTCTATTTCTTCCTCACAATGGTGGTACTGGGTCCAATTGTGCGGCTCCTCATTATAGACAGTGGCTATATCATTCTCCTCAGGATAGGCTATTGGTGGACTAGTGAAGTTGACTTCCTGTCTCTCATTTTCTAATTGAATTAGACGTTGCTCGAAGCTCTCCATAGATTGCTGTTGTTGGTGCTCTAGACTTTGGAAATACTGTTGTTGCTGGGCAATGTACTGAGAGAGAAGGTCCTCTAGACCGGGTGTAGTAGCCAACGGAGGTGGTTCAGCCAAGGGGAGCTGAGGTGCTAACTCTTGATTGTAGTCCGACTGGGTATGTAAGTTGTAAGGCAAAGTGGAGTCTGGGACTAGTTGATGACTCTGAAAATCCTGAGGGGCCCATTGTTGATCAGAATAGTTATTCTGTGGATATGACGGGTACTGGGATTGCGAGTATTGCCAGTCATACCTCCATTGGGTTGATGGAACCCGGAAGGATAATTATCCTGCGGCAGTTGCTGCGGGAGGGCAGACTGTTCCCAACCAAAGTTATGGTGACTCCTATTATCCGGATAGTAAGTGTTGTCATAGGAGGTCTGCATTGGAGATGGAAAGGTACAGACATCTTGCTGGATAGGAGGGTAATATCCTACAGAGTGGGAATGGTACACAGGTTGCTGAACCGCGGCACGAAGGGCAGAGACTGAATTTTTAAGTTCTTGGAGTACAGAATTGTACTCTGGATCTCGGTGATTATCATACCCTGTAGAAGTGTGCGAGACTGGAGTATCATGATGATGCGCAGAATTGTCATACCATTGTTGAGAGTGATCACCTCGATTCTCACAGAAACTGTAGTAGGTCTCATACAGAGGCCGTTCATCTGCCATTAGAGGCGATAGAGGGGTGCGGTGGACTAACTCTCAGATCGAGTCAGAAAAAGGTGAGGACAGGTCCAACCGGGCTTCTACTTGAAAAAGCAAGCCCAAGATTTGGCAAAAAGTTGCCAAAAGGAGATACTGGAGTGGTGATTCTAAATGATGCACACCAAGCACAGATAATCCTATTCTAAACAATCAGGATATATTTTAGGCATTATCTTGTTAGTTTTGGGGCTGGAGTAGATTATGACAGTGGACGGACCACTAGTTTATCTTTTAGCCGCCGGACTAACTGTTTGCACTCAGAGGTTCTCACCAGGTTACACTCTTCAGAGCGAATCCTTTAGTACTAACTCTAGTCAACAACAAGGCAATCCGAAGCCTAGACAGACGTGCGGCACAATGGCTGTCTTAAGTACGTCCCAGACTAACCGGATTGGTCAAGTGTATAAGAAGAGTGTTCCCTCGGGTTAAGCTAGGGTTGGTGCGTGTTCCTAGTCCACACGCAACTAACCGCTGAATAGTCCAAGATGCCACGTCGAGCTCAGTGTACTTGAGTAGCAGGGACTTATGGGTGTGTTAGACAACAGGGACCCGCGCTCGTGGTCTTATTTCGATTGGATGTTAAGCGGGTTCGCTTTGTGTGGATTTTTCCTCGAACACCGGACTAATTGGCTCTACTTCTTGATTCTTTTTAATTAAATGGAGCCTTGGGATCAAATCAGATGGAATGATGAGGTGGGTGATGAAATCCCACCAGTTTCAATTTTGGAGCTGGGTTTGCTCTCTTAGAGTTGATTGATTAACGGCCACGCCACGCAAGTCGAATAATATGTATGCGAAAGCAAATAGACAAGCGGCAATGATTCACCCAAATTGCTCTGTATCGCACTCAAGGCGAGGATAGAGACTTACCTCCCGTGGGCGACGCCATGGGGTCGCCTCCGTGGGTTAGAGAGGGGTATCCTAATGGGCTTGGGCCCAACTCCACCTCTTTGAGCTTTCGCTCTCTACCCACACTGGATCGTGTTCCTGCAGAAAAGTTAGATCGCACGGTCTAGGTATTCGGGATTCTATTTGGAAGATCCTTGCCTTTTTAGGGTTCACAGAACACGCACTGGATTTAGGCAAGTTTTTGAATTAATTTCCAAGTTCGAGATGGGTTAAAATTTAGGAATTTCCAGATGGAAAATACCTAGATTGGAAAGTTTCCCGAACGGTGGAGATCTTCCAAAAAAGATTTGATTGCGAGATCCCTTATAATTTTAGAAAATTTCTCAAAATTGAAATTCTGCTAGATTTGGGGTGTTTCCTTTTGCAGACTTTTCCAAATTCGGAAGATTTCTAAAGATAGAAATTCTTCTAAAGAGGAAACTTCTAAGAGGGGAAACCCTAATTAAGTAGAGTATCACGATTTTGGAATCTTTCCAAAAATCGCAAATCCTTGATTGGTGATTTTTAAAAATCTGCAGAATATAAAACCCTAATTTTTTTTGAATTTTGATTTTTTAATTTTTTTGGTAATTTCCACTTAATCTAGGGTTTCTAAAAAACCCTAGAACAAGATCTAGCAGTTATATGGAAAGAAGTAAAATTCCTAAATTATTACAAATTGCACTCGGCCTTCCGAGGCATTAAAAATAGTAATTTAAAAACTGCTAAAAAACACAAAATAGAAAGTTTCCCGAAAAGGTCGGGCTGGCCAAATTGAGCAGCTTTTCGCTTCAGCAACTTTCCAATTCCGTCTTTACGTCCTCTTTCGCACACCCGAACACCCGAGCGGCAGCGGCGCCATTTGAAAGTAGGTATTTTCCGCGTCGTTGGTACGGAAACCCTAACTTCAACACATTTTTAATTTATCCGAGACATTTAACCTGTAAAATGAGCAGTTTTGCATAGGGATTCGTGTCAGATGTCGATCCGCACTCGGGATTAGTCGGATTAGCACGAATAAGAACATAAAATGACGAAAAAGAAAACATTGCACAGAATGTAAAACAATCACACTTAAATCATATTTATTTAACTAAACTTGTCTCTTACAATGAAAATCAAATAAAAAATAACTAAACTAAAAAGCTTTAAGAGAGATTAGGGTAGAGAGAGAAAATGAGAGGTAGAGAGAGAAAACTAGAGAGAATTAGAGAGAGAAACTAAGGGAGGAGAGAGAAAGTGAGAAATATAGAACCCTAAAGAGAGATAGATCTAGAGAAAGAAAGTAAAAGAGAGGGAGGTAAAACTAGTGAGAGAAAGTTCTAAAACCTAGAAAGAGAAAAGAGAGTAAAGAGATTACCTTGGGTAGCTTATTGAAGAATCGGGATTGGCCGGCAAAGATTTGCCGGAGATGCATGGTGGAAGAACACGAGGTGCAAGCTAGCCACGTGGTGACTGTGGGTGGCTCTTGGCCGAGCCATGGAAGATGGAGAAATTCGAATGGCAATGGAGGATGTACAGTCCAGCGGTTATGAAGGAGATCACACTGGTTCTTGTGAGAGAGGAGCACTTACCGTTGAGAGGGTTGCAGGCTCATCGTGGGAGTAGCAGGCTGTAATAGGAGGAGAGCACGTTGGTGTGGAAGAAGACCAGCAGGTTGGGGCGGTGATATTGCACACCACGTGCAAGAGAGGTGAATAGGGCAGCAGCGTGATGTTTTTGTTGCAGGCCAAAGGCTGCTGCCCGTTAAGTGATGAAGGTGTAAAAGAGGACGGCTATGATGGATCTAACGATGGTGGCTGTTGGAAAATAGCCACCGTGTAGGATCAATATAGAAGGCAGTAGTGGGAGGAGGTAGTGATCGCCGGTCAAGGTGGGAAGAGAATGGGAGAGGGATGAGAACGTGTGGAAGAGAGGTGGGCCCAAGAGAGAGCTTTGCCGTCGTTAATGGCAGCTGTGGGTGGTGTCTCTAACCGAACCAGATCTGGTTCTTGGAGTTGAAACAGTTGTGGATGAATGGTGGTGGATTCACGGTGGTTGCTTGCTGCTGGAGATGAAGAACGGCCGGAGCAGAGAGAGGAGAGAGAGGCGGACTAGACTGGACTGGTTGGGGGGGCGCTGCCGGCCGGAGTTGCAGGCTGCAACTCCGGTAGAAAACGGTAATAATAATGACGAAAACGAAAATAAAATAAAATAAAATAAATGAGAAGATGGAGGAAGAAGAAGAAGAAGAAGAAGAAGAAGAAGAAGAAGAAGAAGAAGAAGAAGAAGGAGAAGGAGAAGAAACAGATGGCCGGAGTTGCTGCCTGCAACTCCGGCGAAGATCAAGGAAGAAGAAGAAGAAGAAGATGGAAGAAGAAGAAAAAAGAAGGAGAAGAAGGTGACGAAAACGTCGGGGGAGTTTTGGGGGAAGGAGAGGAGAAGAAAAGAGGGGGATTAGGGTTCGAACGAACCCCTATCCTTCTCCTTTTAAAGCTTCCCTATTTCCTTTAATGGAAATAGGGGATTTTTGAAAATAAAAAAATAAGAAAAATAATTTTTTTTTTTTTTTTTAAGTAAAAACCTACTTTTCTATGGGGAATCTCCCCAATTAGTGGACCCCCCATTTAATTAAAATTATTTTGAAATTCGCGGGGTCCACTAACTGGTCGGACAGCGGGTCGATGAAGATGGGCCCGACTATTGGCCCACATGGATTGATGATGTCCATCGTCTCATAAGATGATGTGACAGACAGTCTGATGGCGATCGGATGGATGGTGACTTGATTGGGACTCAGATTGGTAGATCGACGGATCTAGAGAGATCCAACGGTCCGATTGAAGATCCAACGGTCCGATGGAAGATCCAACGGTCAGAAAGCTAAGGGAGATGAGATAGAGCTGATGGGTAGGAGTTCTGGGGTTAGGTCAGTAGATTCGAGGACCGAGAGATGAAGAGAGAGAAAGAATAAGGAGAGATGAGAGAGAAAGTATCAGAAAATAGAGAGAAAAGCACTGGCAGAGGGTCTGGAACCCTGGTCTTCACTGTGACCATCCTCACACTTCTCCAGTAGAGTCGACCATCATTCTTTGCTGACTCATGTGGCTTTAAACGCTTTGGTCTGTCTCTTGGTCATTGGCTCTCCTACTCTCTTCGTTCTTTTGGGCTGGCTTTTTGGTCCTCTTATTCAGCCCATATTTGGCCCATATCTTCTAGTCATAGCATGTGGGCTTTTTAAGCTTTGATAATGGGCTTTCATGATCGATTTGGGCCCACAAGTCTCGAGAATCGTCCCATCGGGGTTTCCTACGACAGAAGAAGCGCGTAATGAGACTTTATCAGAACGACTTAATATTTAGACTTCCGAAAATGTGTTTAATGCATGCAAATATACCATTTCGTCTAGAAAAGTGTGTTCTACGCAACAGAAGAGACTATTACGTAGAAAAGTAGGTAAATAGAGTATTTTACGTAGGAGAATGCAATAACGCTAAAAGGATAATTGCTTAAAATAAGCACTTTTGAGCGAATATCAGTTATGGATCCCTAATAGGGTTCAGCCATAAAGTGTTGGATTCTCTTACGATTTTTACTTATATTGTTCATCGACGTTGATTGTGATATTTGGTGATTGTTTACATGTTATTCATGTTGTTTAACCCTAGTTTGTTCCCATGTTATTACTTTTGATGATTATGTGTTCATTTTATATTCTTATTTAAATGTTAAATACATGTGTTGCTTATGCCATTTAACCCTAGTACCATCTTGTTGTCATACCATGATCAACATGTCATTTCATATAAGGGGTGCATAAGGGAACGGGGTTGAAGTATATTATATACGTTTATATTGGTTTTATCAATTAATTAGGGTTCGGTACCCTAAAGTGAAAGGCCCCAAACGTTATTTTATCCTACAGATGGGTTGATGAGACCGCTCCCAGTGCGGGAAGGAGATGGAGACCTTATGTGGTTATGGGTACTAGTTGCATGTACATCCCGTACTCACTTGCATTCACCCTCATATTCATGTCAACCTTATTATATGATTGAGATGCATACCTTGGCTAAAAACTTGTATAGTATGACATCATGCCATGCACACTGTTGAATTACTAAGTCTCAGCTCACGGTATTACACCGATACCATTTTCAAATTTTGAGGAGCCGGGTACGTGGGATGATTTTGAGACGGAAGACTCCAATGTACTCGAGGTGATCGACGAGGATTTGGGAGTTGACCCCACATTTTAAAAAGTTGTATTTGATTGTTTTATAACATTAATTATTTGTTTTCGCGGGCATTCAGGCCTTTGATTGAGAGCATGTTCTCACCAATTTCTTTCCATGCTTAATTGAACGATTAAATTAGCTTGATTTATGAATTATTTAAATTATTTATTTTCTACTATAAATATGTTTATTTCTGATTTTAATACCTCAACTTGAACTGTGGTTAACTTTAAAACACCCAATTGACCGATTCGACTTTATTTTGATTCCCTTACCTTATTTGACCTAATTTGACTTTAGGTGGATTTCTTGATCTTTGTTGGCCTTTTTTTACTTAGCCTTATAGGTTTTCGAATGAACCTTAGTAGTCTACTTGACCTAATTGGACTACTAGGGGACATTCATGGATCACCTCCGGGTTTGGGTACGGATCGATCCACGGAACTGGGGCTTGACATGGCCCACACGGAAAACCCACCCTTACCGGGAGATTCCAAAGCTATTCCAGAGGTAAAGTTCCCACGAGTAGAATCTGTCGAGTAAGGACATAGGTTAGTAGGTCAATGAGCCAACTGCCAAGATCCTAAAGAAGGCCACGATAGAACAACATCATGACGGAAATGAAATGGCGACCCACCTGGTCACCCACGGGCAGTTGGCCAAGCTCGTGGGAGGGTTGCTTGGAAAAAAGGAAACACTTGCCGACCGTATGGCAGCAATAGCAACCAGGGTCCCTAGAGACTCACCATTTGTGGAACACATTCAACAATATTGGGTGCCCTCATCATTCTCCTACCCAAAATATCCGACATTCACAGGGGTTTTTGATCCGATAAATCATGTCCTACGCTTCCTCAAGGCCATAACCATGTGGGAATTTGATGACCGGCTAATGTGTCGAATGTTCCCGTCTACATTAAGTGGGGAGGCGCTCATCTGGTTCAACCAATTGCCCCCCAAGTTAGTACATGATTTTTTGGGTTTAAGCTCACGCTTTATTTCCCAATACTCTTGTAACAGACTTCACCGTAAAGATGTTGATGTCCAGATCGATGTAAGAAAGGACTAAAAAGAGACGATACAGGACTTCACTAAGAGGTTTCGGAACGTCATGATCACAGTAGAGGACTGCGACGACAAGCATGCCATTACGGTATACAGGAAAGCTCTGTCAGTTGAGTCTGAGCTCTACCGCTCCCTCACGAAGAATCGTCCGTCGGGCCTGGAGGCTCTAATTGCAAGAACCAAGAAGTATGCAAAGTTGGAAGATGACACCATTCGGCATACAAAGAAAGTCATCACAATCCTAGGGGTTGAAAAGCCCTCCGTAAAGGAGGAAAATGAGAAAAATAGAAATTTTGAGGGTAGAGCAGACAAGGAAAAGCCACAGGTCTGGGAAGACCGGATGTACACAGCTCTAAGCATCCCCCTAGAGCAGATCCTGGAGCTAATCAAGGACTTGGTGCAGTGGCCTCAGCCAATGAACCCCAAAATGGCGGCAACAAAAGACAAACAAATACTATGCCTTCCATATGGACCATGGGCATTAGACGATATACAATTAAATCTCCGAACATGAATAAGAATAAATAATTTAATTAACTGTATAATGTGATGATGATAGACACATGAACTAGCATGTACTACTCATAGCCAAACTTTCAAAATATTACATGTGACTAATAATGGGTATCTACACCCGAGGGGTGACCTAGAGCTTGAACGAATCGTCACTTGAGGCGCCCTCAATTTAGGGTTGAACGAATCATTCCCAATGATATATCTAAGTGTCCGTACTCCACCAACACTATAGATACTCATACCATTTATGATCATATATGACTACCTAAGAATATATCCGAGGTGCTCATGCCTCAATCAACACTTCGGACAATTTTAGAATGCAGGTGTACGTAACCTATCACAAATATCATGCCATAATGTTTTCCCATAAAATATCAGTTGAATACACATTAATAGTATTAATATATGACACATAAAAATTATTGATTAATAATAATTCAAAACTCGACATGCGTACCTAATAATTGGCAATAAACATCAACGAATGATAATTCTAATAATTATTGATCATCCGCAACGATAATTCAATAACTTCAATATATTCATATAATCACCAAGATTACTTTAATTATATTAAAATAATCATAACTCCATGATTTATTTTCAAATCAATGATTTCTTAAATAAATATTAACTTATTTCTTTTTAGAACTCTAAAATCTAATATTGAATTAAAATTATCTAGAAATTAATTAATACTAAATTGATATTTTGAATTTTAAGAATTCTATGATTTCTATTAAATTCTACAAAAAATACCACGTTATTCTACTCTTCGAAACACACAATTAAAAAAAAACATAGCTAAAAAATATTAAGAAACAAAAGAGATAAAATTCTGACAAAAATTATAGTTTTAATAATAATGAATAAAATAAAATTTTAAATTTCGGAACTCCTGTGATTCTTATTAAATTCTATAAAAAATACTATTGTATTCTACATTTCAAAACACACAATTTAAAAACAACAGAGCTAAAAAAGGTTGAGAAACGAATAAGATAAAATTCTTACAAGAAAATACTTTTCTATAATTTTAGAAAAATTTAAGGAAAATTAAAGATTATTGCATTTTTTTTTTATAGATTTACCATAAGTTTCTACATGATTTCTTAATAACAAAATCAGAGATTAAGCATGATGCTCATACTATTAATTTAAATCTAATAAAGAAAATTTTCAAACATAATTAATAAATCAAAATCACATATTATCAAAACAAACAAATCAAGAAAAGGTTTAAAGAAGTTTTACTCGCATTGTAACGCTCCAAGAATGAAAAAAAATTGAAGAATAGGATGAAAACACGATCTTCTAGTCTTGATCTTCAACAAAGAACCCCAATAATAAAATCTTGATCCAAAAAGAGAATAGAAAAAGAGAAAAGAAAGGGAAGAAATAGGGTTTCTAATTTTTGAGAATAAAAAAATAATTTTCGTCACTTTAAAAGGTCTGTTTATATCAACCCTCAAGAAACCCTAAAATAAATTACTAATGGGCTAAAAATGGCTCTAAGGCTCATATATAATAACTGGGTACTAAATTGGATCATAAACAAGTTCGAAAGGCTCTAAAAGCTTACCCAATTAAATGGAACAAATAATTATTAATTAATACATCTCAAACAATTACATAATTTAATTATTAACTAAACAATTAATAATCACGAAAATGGGCCATTATATTCTACCCTCCTAAAAAAGAATTTTATCCTCGAAATTAACATACCTCACATAAAAAATAGATGCGGATAGTTGGTCCTCATCTCCGACTCTAACTCCCATAAGGCCTCTTCCACGTCGTGATGGTTCCATTGGACCTTCACCAACGGGATGACCTTGGTGCGGAGTACCTACTCCTTCCTATCAAGGATTTTCACCGGCTCCTCAACATATGATGCATCTGGCTTCAGTCTCAAATCCTGAAAGTCAATAGCATGAGAAGCGTCCCTAACATACTTCTTCAACATCGAAACATGGAACACGTCATGCACACCAGATAACATTGGTGGCAAAGCAAGGTGATTGGCGACTGTCCCAATCCTCTCTAAGATCTGGAAGGGTCCAATATACCGTGGTGATAACTTTGCCTTCTTTTTCTCAAATCTCATAACTCCTCTCATGGGTGAGACCTTAAGGAGCACTTGATCACCATCGACGAATTCCAAATTCCTCCTACGCCTGTCTGCGTAGCTCTTTTGATGATTCTGAGCCGTACGCAAATGCTCTCGAACCACAACAATCCTCTCAGTAGTTTCTTGAACCAAATCGGGTCAAAGCAAACCACCATCTCCAACTTCTGCCCAACAAATTGAGGACCGGCAAGACCTTCCATAAAGAGCCTCAAACGGTGTCATCCCAATGCTCGCATGATAGCTATGTTATACGCGAACTCAATAAGCAGCAGATGGTCCTCCCAACTACCCTTGAAGTCCAAAATACAAGCCCGCAACATGTATTCCATCACCTGGTTAACACGTTCGGTCTGTCCATCAGTCTCGGGATGGAAAGCTGTACTGTAATCCAATGTCATCCCCAAAGCCTTCTGAAAGCTCTACCAGAATTTCGATTAAAACGTGAGTCCCGATCAGATACAATGGACACAGGAACTCTGTGGAGTTTAACCACATTCCTGATATAAAGCCTGTTCAACTCATTCATGGAGTATGCAATGCATATTGGAACGAAATGAGCCATCTTAGTCAAGCGATCTACCACAACCCACACCGAATCATGGCCCTGTCTCGACTTCGGTAGACCCACAACAAAATCCATAGTCGCGTGCTCCCACTTCCACTCAGCTATAGGCAACGACAACAAGGTTCCCCCAGGTCTCTGATGCTCGGCCTTCACTTGCTGACAAGTAAGACATCGTGAAACATAACCTGCGACCTCACTCTTCATGCCATTCCACCAAAAATGTTTACACTCTCTATACATCTTAGTACCGCCCAGATGGATCATATACCTTGAACGATGTGCCTCATCCAGAATTTCCTATCTCAAGTCTGCCAAGTCAGGAACACACAGTCTCCCACAAAATCTCAATGTCTGTAAGACAATCTTGAGGTGCTCCTCGTGCTCATCTATCGACTTGGAATAAATCAATATGTCATCCACGAACACAACAACAAACCGATCCAAGAATGGTTTGAATACCTGATTCATCAGGTCCATAAAAGCGACTGGGGCATTGGTCAGCCCAAAAGGCATAACCAGGAACTCATAATGCCCATACCTAGTCTAAAAGGCTATCTTCAGAATGTCTTCTTCTTTAACCCTCAACTGGTGATATCCCGATCTCAGGTCAATTTTAGAGAACCACTGGGCATCCTGAAGCTGGTTAAACAGATCATCTATCCTAAGCAAATGATATTTATTCTTGATAGTGACCTTGTTCAACTGGCGATAGTCAATGCAAAGACGGAAAAAGCCATCCTTCTTCTTAACAAACAACACTGGTGAACCCCAGGGTGAAGTACTCAGTCGTATGAATCCCTGGTCCTAGAGCTCTGAATCTGACTCTTCAGTTCTTTCATCTCAGTCGGTGCCATTCTATAAGGTGCATTCGATATCGGTGATGTGCCCAGTACAACATCAATACCGAACTCTACTACCCTCCTTGGAGGTAAACTCAGTATCTTTTGGAACACATCAACAAAACCAAAGACTATCGGTAATTGCTCCAGTCTAGCACCTAGCTCTTCAACTTCCACATGGACAAGAAAACTTTCTACCAAAGTATCATTCTTGGAACACACAAAACAAACAAAAGACTGCCCTAGAATAGAGAACGTAACTGTCCTCTCAAAACAGTCTAACCTGACGTGGTAAGCCGCCAGCCAGTCCATGCCTAAGATGACGTCAAACTCTCGCATCTCTAAGACAATCAAGTTAACTAGCAAAACAAACTCTTCTATCTTGATTGGACATTCATGACATATCCAATCAAGGGTTACCGATCTTCCCAAAGGTGTGACCACAGACAAACCACAATTCAAATGCTCTGGCTCTATTCCCAAAGAAATCACAAAACCAGATGATACAAATGAATGGGTAGCTCCAAAGTCAAATAAAACACTAGCAGGAGAATGGTAAACAATCAATGTACCTTGCACAACTGTTCCAACTACTCTTGCATCACCTTGCATCATAGCAAAGGCCCTACCCTATTGTGGGCGTTGTCGCTCCACCTGAGGCTTAGGACAATTCCTAGCCAAATGCCATCTCTCCTTATAGCTGTAGCATTGCCCCGCAAAGTTTTTAGTGTAATGCCCCGAACTTTCGTTCTAGGGTATTGTGATAATTTTACAAAAATAAAAAATATTTCAGACTTTCGTTGTTATATTTATGTTTAGATATCATGTATGAATATGTGTATCAATTTTGGTTGCATTCTGACATCTTCAAAAATTAGGATTTTATGGGACCCGCAAGAGTAAACTCTCCGAGAAATTTCGTTTGACCTCCGATCGACAAACGGACAGTTTCGGCACGATCGTATACTTATATAAATCCTAAATATCCAATAATATGACCAACTTTATTTTTCTTATTTTTAGGCTAAATTTTAGGTGGGACCCATGTCTTAGGGTTTCTAGACCTTGTAAAGATACTTTAAAACTATAACGAACATTTTTGGTAAAAAATATATTTTTGTAATTTTTGAACTTTTTCACTATTTTTATATTTTAAATAAATTTGAAATGAGTACTGGACCCGCAGAATTAGTTTTGAGTCAATCCGATGAGAGGTTGACCATTTTTTGGGACTTTGACCAATTGCTGAAATTTTGTGTATTAGAATATTTTATTTAAATTTTAGGTGAGTGACAAGTGTCAACATCTTATTAATTATGAATTTTTAAATTATATGATATGATTGATATGAATTAATGAATGAATGTTGTGCATTAATATATTATAATGTATAGTTTAATGCTCATATATATTAATTATATCAAACCATCACCTTTTGAGGGAATATGACATAATTATAATTAATAACCTTAATAATTAATATAAGTAATTTCGTAATTAATTAAGTTATAATTGTTGGGTGGGCCGTAGGGCCAATTTAGAGTCCTTTTGGGCTTAAGAATAACCTTAATTGAAGCCCAGTTGATACCCATGGGCCTTGGGCTCATTTTTAACCCATTAGTAATTCAAAATATGAGTTTTTGAGGGTTGAAAAAATCACCCCTTTGAGAGCTACGAATTTCACCCATTTCATTTTGTTGCTCAACAACTTAAGAGAAACTCTCTCAATTCAAATTTCAAACCTTCATCCCTTGTGTTATTAAATAAGACAACCCTATAGAGTTCCCAATAGTCAATCTTTTTAGAGCCCATTCTTGTTTTCAAAAACTTATTTTCTCTTTCCTCAATTCTTTCCCCTTTTATCTCTTTAAGCTTCCATTAAAAAGCCATCACAAAACTTCATTAAAGAAGTGGGAGAGCTTCGATGAAGCCTTCATCCGAACTTCGATTGAACTTGAAGTAGAAGGGAGAATTGAAGGGGACACTGAGAAGAACAATATACTCCGAGGAGAGTTCGATCCGACCACTTTTAAATTCAAAGAAGATTTCCATTTTCCATTAAAGATAACTAAAAAGGTGTGTGATAACCGTGAGTGGTTCTAACAATGTCTATTTTATCATTCCATAATTATTTACCTATGTGATATGTATGTTTACATTATCTATTTTCTATGATATTTGAGTGATGTTGATCATATGTGATTATTGCTTTTAATGGAACATGATGATGAGATGATAGTTTTTGCATGATTAGAGGGATTTGGCCATGATAAATACATGTTGGACTACAAGTGGTACACTGAGTCCTTTTGGACTCACGGTGTTTACCAACACATTTTTAAAATTTTGCCGATGATTTCTATGAAGACTCGGATGATTGGGTAGATTCGGATTTGGAGGATCTACATGATAATGTTTGTGATGATGATGATATTTATGTGGAGGAGGGCTAGATAGCCCTAGACTCATTTTGGACACCTTTACATGTTTTGGTTACTTAGAATTAAAACAAGCTTGTTCTGGCTTGATTTTTGAGGGTTTTGTCTTCATTTTATTTTATGACATGTTTAAGTTGTTGTCAACATGATTTGATTGAATTTATTGTAAGAAATATTTTTATATTCAATTTGGCAAAGATTCTGTTTGATAAAAATATTCGTGTAACAGTTCCTACGAGCACTAGTGTAGTGTGAAGATGTCGTGGTACGCATACTTCGCCAACTACGTGAAGACTAAAAGACAGAGACAGCAAGAATCAGACGGTTGACGACAGGAGTCATCTGAGTAACTGTCAATTTGTCAGTTAACGATCGTGTACGCTCATTTAGAAAGGTGAAAGTAGGTTTTTTCCGCGTCGTTGGTTATGAAAACCCTAATCTCAACACATTTATAATTTTTCAAGACTTAATTCCTGCAAAAATAGCAATTCTCGCATAGTGGAAGTATGTCGGATGTCGATCCGCACTCGGGGTTAGTGTGCACAGGTCAAGGACATGAAATGACGGATTTTATCACAGAAATTGCTAAAAAAAAGAAAATGATGGTGGGGTGAGAGTGGTGATTGAAGTGATCTTTAAAATATTATTGGTTGTAATTTCGAGAGAGAAACTATCACACACCAATGAGAGGATTAAAATAAGAAAATAAGAACTTTGCCAAATTAACATTAAATTAATAATCAAAACAGCCATTACAAAGTTTGAATACAAATAAAACAAGTTAATCTAGAAAGCATAAGTAAAAAGAGATTAGAGATGGAAAACTAGAACCTAGAGAGAGAAAGTGGGATAATAAAGGTAACTCTACCCTAGAGATAGAAAGAAAGATAGGGATAGAAACTAGAGAGAAAGGGAAGCTCTTACCTCTGCAACTTACCAGAATCGGTCGAAGTGGAAACTTGGCCATGGTTTGGCCAAGGATGGTGGGTTAGAAGATGGGTCACCACGGTTTGGACTGCTAGTGATGCTACAAACCGTGGATGCGGGCTGTGTGTGGCAGGTGGGTGTGATCTGAGATGTGGAAGAGATCGCACACCAGGGCAGCAGGTTGGAGGAGAGTTACTCTAGTGGAGTTTGCTGAAGAAGATGAAGCCTGCAACTCTTGATGGCGGTGGTCTTGATGGCAGGAAGAGGGGCGCCAGTGATGCAAAACGGTTGAAGGCTGGTGCATGAGGAGGATCACCTCGTGGTCAGCAAAGAAAGGTGCAGCGCCATGGATATATGGCCCGAGCAGCAAGCAATGAAGTCCGGTGGGGTGAAGATGATCAGTCCGTGAGGACAGGGATGGTGCAACGGCCAGCGGCGTTAATGGAGGTGGAGGGCGGATCAATTTAAGGAGAAGAGCCTCACGGCTTCTTCATTCCTTCTTTCTTCTTCTTCTTCTTCTTCTTTTTTTTTTTTTTTTTTGGTTTTATTTTCTGGATGGGATAACGGTGGCTGTTGCAAGAACAACCACCGAATCTACTCAAAGGAGGTGGGGGCGGTAAGGTTGATGGGAGAATAGCTTGGGATAAATGGAGCGTGGAAGAGATGAAGAGAGGAAGTGAGAGAGGCGGTCCAAGAAAGAGAGATTGGAGGGAGATGGTTAAGGAAGAGGACAGTGGCGCACCAGTCTGGTGGAGGGCGGTGTGCAACGGTGGTGGTAGATGGTGTGGACGGCAACCGAAGTTGCAATAACTTGGGAACCCACTGTTGGGTTCTATGGAGGTGCTGGCAATCCAGCAGGGGCAAAGGGGATGGAGAGAAGATGGGGAAAACGAAGTTGTAGATGGCCGGAGTTCTGCAACTCCGACGAGAAATAAGAGAAGAGAAGATGAAGGAAAGAAGAGAAAAATGGGGCCAAAGAAGAGGGGAATGATCCGAAAAAAGTTTTGAGGAAAGAGAGGTGAAATAAGAAGGGGGATTAGGGTTTAAACGAATTCTTCTCTTCTCCTTTTAAAAGCCCCCACTTTCCTTTAATGGAAAATGGGAATTTTTGAAATAAAAAATATATATATATATATATATATATATATATATATATATATATATATATTTTAAAGAAAACCTTTTTTTTTCTTTGGGGAATTTCCCCATTTAGTGGACCCCCCTTTTTTATTTTAAAAAAAAATTAATTTAAAGCATTTGAAAATCGTGAGGTCCACTAAATGGTCGGCTCGTGGGTCAATGATGATGGGCCTGGCTGCTGGCCCACATGGACTGATGATGGCCATCATCTCATAAGATGGTGTGATGGATGATTTGCTAAATAGACTAGATCAGACGGATGATGACTGGATTGGGATCCAGATTGGTAGGCCGATGGATCTAGAGAGATCAACGGTCCGATGGATGATCCAACGGTTAGAAAGCTCAGGGAGATGGGCCAGGGCCAACTGGCAGGAGTTCTGAGGTTAGGTCAGTAGATCCGAGGACCGAGAGATGAAGAGAGAGAGAATAAGGAGAGATGAGAGAGAAAATTAAGGGGAGGAGAGAAAATATCAGAAAATGGAGATAAAATTATTGGCAGAGGATCTGGAACCCTGGTCTTCATTGTGACCATCCTCATACTTCTCCAGTAGAGTAGACCATCATTCCTTGCTGATTTATGTGGCTTTAAACGCTTTGGTCCGTCTCTTGGTCATTGGCTCTCCTGCTCTCTTCGTTCTTTGGTCCTATTATTCAGCCCATATTTGACACATATCTTCTAGTCATAGCCTGTTGGCTCTTTAAGCTTTGATAATGGGCTTTCATAATTGATTTTGGCCCGCAAGTCTCGAGAATCATCCAATCAGGGTTTCCTACGATAAAAAAGTGCGTAATGAGACTTAATCAGAATGACTTTATATCTAGACTTCTGAAAATATGTTTAATGCATGCAAATATACCATTTCGTCCAGAAAAATGTGTTCTACGCAACAAAAGAAACTCTTACGTAAAAAAATAGATAAATAGAGTATTTTACGTAAGAAAGTGCGATAACGCTAAAAGGATAATAGTGAAAAATATGCACTTTTAAGCGAATATCAGAAGGTAAGTGACTTAGTGGCTATAGGAGTTGATTAAAATGAACAAAATATATTGGTCAAACTTAGTCACTAGACAGAACCTAGTCAAAGTCAAATTTATTGACTAGTGGGATAGTCCAATTGATTGGACATAACCCAATCGATTGGAGACACTATGTAATCAATTGGATACTACAAGGCAGAAACTTATTTGAGCACAATCGATTGATGACTCTGTGAAATCGATTGGAGCCTTCGGAACATAAATCTTTCTGAGTACAATCGATTGGAGACTCTGGGTAATCGATCGGAGCCTTCAGGACAGAAAGTTATTTATGTCAAATCGATAGGAGAACCCTGTGCAATCGATTGGTGCCTTATCCCCAATTGATTGGACATGGCCCAATCGATTGGACCTTGAACAAATTGGTCTTTCTCAGATCTGAAATTCTAGGTTCCATCATCCCACGTTCCACATGACTCAGGGTCTTGGAATTCTATAAATAGAACCCTTCTATGCCTTCTCTAAACACACATAGAGAAACAAAGTGACTCAATCTTCAAGAGAGAGAAGCAAAGGCTTTATTTATTAGAGTGTCCATTCGAAGAGCAAAGCCAAGAGCTTGATCTTTACTCAGCCTAGGTTTTCCACTTCTATATTCAACCTAGTAAGCCTGAGAGTACCAGTGTGACTCAACACCTTTTGAGCAACTTGGGGTTCAGGGTGTACTGAATCCTTTACCTTCTGCAAAGGCGGGAGTGTTGAGAATTAAGATCGGAGGAGCCGATCGACGGTAGGTTTGGGGTGTACCAAACTGAACAAGCGGATAAGGCTTCTTGGCTGGAAGGGCGCGCGTGGATTCGTGGCATTGATTCAGAGGACGTGGACGCATCGGCAGTAGGCCTCGGCTAAGGCTGGAAGCTGTATTTGCAACGGTGCTACGTAGGTAACCTTTGTTTCGTTTAACTTTTCAATTAGTGATACTTTCCATCTAGACGTGGTCCCATGGTTTTTCCTTGGCTAAGGTTTCCATGTAAAAATCTCTTGTCTTGTGTGATTGTTTGTTTGTATTCCGCAATCTATCCTGATTAGATCAAACGACGAAAAGACAATATACCACGGATGTATATTTGATTTGAGTCGGTTGTGATAATCCTTTGTCAAACAACCAAGACATGCGATTTTATCCCATTACCATCGACCAGTAAAAATGTGTAGGTATAATTAATTTTCAATACCTAATCAACCCCCCTTCTAGGTATATTCAGTTAAAGAGAATGGACTGGTGCAATTTTAATTGGTATCAGAGCAGGTATTTCTATTTAAAGTTTAATCACCTGAATTTAGATCCTTGAGAAACTAGTCCATTTTCATTAATTTGTGAAAATACAAAGAGAAGGTGGAAATACATCCAGACCTCCATTGTTTGATGGGGAAGACTATACCTATTGGAAGGCTAAGATGATGGCTTTTCTAAAGTCCATTGATGAAAGAGTCTGGATGTCAGTAGTGGATGGTTGGTCACCACCCACAATGGAAGTAGGAGATAAAATCATTCTTAAACTTAAGAACGACTGGACTAAAGAGGACATAGACTATTGTTGTCTTAATAGCAAAGGTTTAAATGCTATTTTTAATGCTGTTGATAAGAATGAGTTTAAAAGAATCTCTACTTGTTCCCTAGCTAAAGAAGCATGGGACATACTTAGAGTCACTCACGAAGGAACGTCAGCCGTTAAGATTTCCAAACTTCAAATGCTGATGTCTCAGTTCGAATCCATGAGAATGGAGGAGAATGATACCTTCACTAAGTTTTATGCCAAACTTAGTGATATTGTGAACTCTGCACACAACTTGGGTGAGGTCATTCTTGAATCAAAAGTTGTTCAAAATTTTTTGAGAGATCCTTACTTGATAGATTTCAGGCTAAGGTCACTACGATTGAAAAGAGCAAAGATGTTAACTCTCTTAAAGTCGATGAGCTGGTTGGGTCTCTACAAACTTATGAGATGAATTTGATACAGCCAAAGAAATCAAAAGGAATTGCCCTTAAGGTTTCTGAAGCTCAAGATTCTGAGTTAGTGAAAGTAGTGTTTTTCCGCGTCGTTGGTTACGGAAACCCTAAAATCAACACATTTGTAACTTATCCAAGATTTTCCTACAAAATTTAGAACTTCTTGCACAGTGGGAAGTGTCGGATGTCAATCCGCACTCGGGATTAGTCGGATTAGCACGATTCAGAGCATGAAATGACAAAATTTTCCATAAAAATTGCTAAAAAGAAATGATGGAGGGGTGAGAATAATGGTAGTGATTTTAAAACATTCATCTTTTTAGAGAGAAGTTAAGAGAACCATTCTTTAGATTAATGACAAAATTTAGAACAAATTACCAAGCTAAAACTTCTTCATTGAAACTAACAAATCAAATTACAAAACTATTAAGCGAGCTTTAATACAAACATAACAAAAAGAAAGCAAGTAAGATTAAACTATCTAGAGAGAGAAAGCTATAGGGGGAGGAGAGAAAACTAGAGAGAGAAACTCTCACCATGGGAGATGAAGATGACCGGATAGTGGATAGGTGGCACGGCTTGCAAGGTGCTTGCGGGAAAGAAATATACGCTGTGGACGTGGAGAAGAGGTGCTGGCCGTTGAAGGGTTCGTGGTTGCAGTTCGTCCAACGGGAGATGATCCTTGATGTTGGTTCTAGAAAGTTGCAGACCTACAACCATAATGAAAACTGATGGAGAAGAAGAGAAGCTGCTGGTAACAATTTGCAGAGGGGACAACCCATGGTGGAAATCTAGAAGAGAGCATTGTGATGTGCTCTAGAGGAGAAGCATGTGGGCGGTTATTGAAGGCGCACCAACAAGTGAGTGGTTGTTGACCGTTTAACAGCTTCCTTTTCTTCTTCTTCTTTTATTTTTTTTATTTTTTTATATTTGGCCAGAGTTGCAGGCCATTCTTGGAAGGATCTGCGTTGCTGCCCAAGGGAGAGGCAGCAACGAGATGAAGACCGTGGGAAGGGGAAACGGTGGTTCTACTGGTTTCTAGCTAGAAAGTGGGGGCAGTGTTTTGATCGCCATTTGAAGAAGAACGGTCGGTTGCAGGCTGAAGAAGAGGACACTTTAACCTTGAATGGGCAAGGACAGTTGTAGGTCTGAGCATGGCTTGGAGAAGATGCAAGAAGGATGGGCAGTGCACTGTTGAATGGCCTGAGATTAGGTGGCAACAGTGCGATGGGCGAGATGAGATTAATCCATGGGGAAATTGACCAGTCCGTGAGGACGGTTTCTTCAACGGTGAGGGGAGATGATGAGAGAGGGGTGTTCGTGGTGCTCACAACAGCAAACAGGGGGTGGAAAGAGAGAAGTCAAGGGAAGTAAGAACGGCTCCCTTTACACCTGCTGGCCAGAGTTGCAGGTCTGCAACTCCGGCGAAAGAAAGAGACGAAGAAGGAGATAAAGTGAAGAAGAAGAAGAAGAAGAAGAAGAAGAAGAAGAGGAGGGAAAGAAAAAGAAGAAGAAGAAGAGAAAGAGGCGCACCTGTGGGCAGACGCCGGAACGGAGGTGGCGGTGCAAAGTGCAGCGTCGGAGTTCGCCGGTTTTGATGGTTGGAAGGTGCTGAGGCGGAGCTCAGTGCTGTTAACGGCCTGCTGAAGGAGAGGGGACCTGCAAGGAGAAGATTAAGAAGAAGAAGAAGAAGAAGAAGAAGAAGAAGAAGAAGATGGTGGCAGCACTCCACCAGCTCGCCGGAGGAACCCGCCGGATTCGTGGAGAAGAAGAGAAAAAAAAAAAGAAAGAGAAGAAGGAGGAAAGAGGAGAGGAGGAAGGGTAGAACGTGGGGGAAGGTTTTGGGGAGAGAAAGGAGAAGAAAGGAGGGGGATTAGGGTTCGAACGAACCCTCTCCTTCTCCTTTTAAAGCTCCCTATTTCCTTTAATGGAAATAGGGTATTTTTTGAAAATAAAAAATATGAAATATATATATATATATATATATATATTTAAAGTAAAACACTACTTTTCTTTGGGGAATGTCCCCATTTAGTGGACCCCCCATTTTTTAAAATTTAATTAAAATTATTTTGAAATTCACGGGGTCCACTAACTGGTCGGACAGCGGGTCGATGATGATGGGCCCGGCTACTGGCCCACATGGATTGATGATGTCCATCGTCTCACAAGATGATGTGACAGACAGTCTGATGGCGATCGGATGGATGGTGACTTGATTGGGACCCAGATTGGTAGATCGACGGATCTAGAGAGATCCAACGGTCCGATTGAAGATCCAACGGTCCGATGGAAGATCCAACGGTCAGAAAGCTAAGGGAGATGAGATAGAGCTGATGGACAGGAGTTCTGGGGTTAGGTCAGTAGATTCAAGGACCGAGAGATGAAGAGAGAGAGAGAATAAGGAGAGATGAGAGAGAACGTATCAGAAAATGGATATAAAAGTATTGGCAGAGGGTCTGGAACCTTGGTCTTCACTGTGACCATCCTCACGCTTCTCCAGTAGAGTAGACTATCATTCCTTGCTGACTCATGTGGCTTTAAACGCTTTGGTTCGTCTCTTGATCATTGGCTCTCCTGTTCTCTTCGTTCTTTGGGCCAACTTTTTGGTCCTCTTATTCAGCCCATAGTTGGCCCATATCTTCTAGTCATAGCATGTGGGCTCTTTAAGCTTTGATAATGGGCTTTCCTGATTGATGTGGGCTCGCAAGTCTCAAGAATTGTCCCATCGGGGTTTCCTACGACAGAAGAAGCGCGTAATGAGACTTTATCAGAACGACTCAATGTTTAGACTTCCAAAAATGTGTTTAATGCATGCAAATATACCATTTCGTCCAGAAAAGTGTGTTCTACGCAACAAAAGAGACTCTTACGTAGAAAAGTAGATAAAAAGATCATTTTAACGTAGGAGAGTGTGAAAACGCTTAGAAGATAACAGTGGAAAATACACACTTTTAAGCGAATATCAGTTAGATGTTGACTCTGAAGTAGAAATGGCACTGTTCGTGAAAAAATTCGAAAAGTTCTTTCGTTCGAAAAACGATAGGTTCAAGAACAATAAACTGTTTGATAAAACTATGGAACATGCCAGACCTCACGAGAGAGGTAGCAGAAGTGACAGGAACCCTAAGGAAAGCCACTCAAGCGATCCCCAATGTTTCAAATGTAAGGGTTTTGGTCACTTTGCAAATGTGTGCCCAAACAAAGAAGAATATAAGGACAAGGCAAAAGCATTCAATGCCACATGGGATGAAGAATCAGAAGATCACTCTGATAATTCATATAGCAATGAAAAGATTGATAAGTATACAGCTTTTGTTGCTCATTTCAATAGTCCATATGGGTCTCATGGAGAGTCAAAGAAAAGTGATGATGAGAGTTCGGAAGACTCTTACAATGGGGACTCGGATGACTTGGCGGTTGGTGTGAAAGAACTGTACGAGGAATCGATAAAATTCATCAAGGCTAACAAAGTTTTTTATCACAGGGTTAAATATCTTGACTTAGAAAATGCAGCCTTAGTAATTGACACTGAAAAATTAAAAGTGTTGATTACTGATTTAGAGCAAGAGAATGAGTCTCTGCTAAAAAGGAACAAGTAACTGGAATGTGAATTTCAAACTTGCATGACACGCAAGGAATCCCTAGAGAATGAGGTTCTCAAATCAAAAAGGGATGTGTCAGGATTCTCATTCAGCTCTGCAAAGCTTGATGAGATTCTTCGTGTGGGAAAAGTCTATGAAGACAAACAGGGTTTGGGTTACAAAAACAATCAAGAAAAAGGGTCATCATCCAAGACAATTTTTGTTAAAGCCCAAACTATTCCCACACAGATCAATGACCCAATCAAAATGGTAAAAAATAGTCGTCAGTCAAGTACTGCAAAAACATGGGTCATATGATTAGAGACTATCGCAAGTTGAGAAGAGGACATCAAAATCCTCAAGGAAAATGGTGAATACCACTCAGAATGTGAAAAGTCAGAGAATTCCTATGAAGAAATATTATGAGATAAATTATTTGGATGTGCTATCTAGGAAGATGAAAGACCTACTGGAAAGGTCTAGAGAATTAATCAAGGAGATTGAGTCTCTTGAAAAATTCAAACAACCTCAGAGTTATGTAACTCAAAGGAGAAAAAGTCTTAAGAGAATTGATCCATCTGCCAAACTCACATCTGTGTGGGTTAGGAAAGATTCTCTGAAGGAGAAATGTTCATCAATGTCATATTTCTGAGCAATGTGCTCTCTATCCCCTCTTGTTCGCAAATTCTTATGTTTTGAGGGATTTTTTGTTTCTTGTTGATTTTGCTTTGTTTTTTAAGAATAAAAAGTGATAATATTTAAGAAAAATCAAAAGATCAAGTATTCAAAAGAATGTTAAAACTATTATTCTATACAATTTTGATGAGCAGTAATTTCTGAGACATTCCAAGAAAAATGACTTAATTGTTAGTAAAATTTTTGCTAATCAATGTATTATATCTTTTAATTATTATGATTGGTCAATTTTTACTAATATGCATTAGAAGATTATTGAAACAATATATCTCACATTCACATGCACACTGAGTATTTCTGTGGGAATGGATTTGATAGATGTGTGAAATCTTGTATTATTGGAATTAGGAATAAACCTCTACTGATTATAACTTCAAATTAGTATTGTTCCTGCCTTCAGTTGATTTCGAAACTGCACTATAGTCGACTGTTGGCTTCCTAATGAGAGTTATTATATTAAGGAAACAGCTACCTCCACACAAGTTAGAGTGTATGCCATCTGTATGGCCCTGTTTAAAATTGAAGTCTGATTCTCATTGCTGCAAAAAAGGGCTACTTACATGGAAAGTGAAAGCTACCTATATTCAAAGTGAAAAAGGTATAAAAGACAGTCAATTTACTAAAAAAATTCTTATCCATCAGCAAATACCCATATACATGAGAGTATATGAGATCCCTAAATAACTCTAATGAGGATTTTATAATCGGATACAGGATACCTCCAGATTCTGATACTTATGAGAAATTATTACTGAAATCTTATCCGATACCATAGATAGACTCAGATCACTTACACGTGATGATATTATTGTTGATATTTGAATCTATGATTATTAGTGATCTGTGACTTGCGCTAATGTCTAAAAGAATTAATATTTTTTGATGAAGCAAAAGATTACACTAACGTGTTAGTTAATTTTCTCAAATCAGAATCATTGTTTATTGCTTATCAAAATTGTCTTCATGAAGTGAAGTCTATGTTTTTCCGATGTTTTATCTTTTCTTGAGCAGTTTAATAATGATTTTTTTTTCTTGAAAAGATTTTCTTGGGGGTCCTGGAAAATGAGCCTATTGGTTTAAATTTTTTTTCTTCCCGGATCAGTCCAATCGATTGGAGGGTACAACCCAATCGATTGGACATCTCCAATCGATTGGAGAGTACAGCCCAATCGATTGGACAGTGGACGTTCGATTTTATAAAACCCAAAATGGGTCATTTTCAACCCCAATCGATCCAATCGCCTCCCAGATTTCTCCTAATCGATCGCAGATGCCTGATCTACTGTTCACATAAGGTTTTGTGAAGCGATTCTCTCGATTTCCTTGTTTTCCACTTCACCCTCTTCGTTGTGTTTTTGGGGATTTTCTGAGCAAAATGAAGATTTTTTAGTATTTTCTTCCTTTCTTGGTGCTCATGGCAACTAATCCTCGTCGTAGAAGAGCTATTGTGGTATCTGAAGAAGAAAGTGCTGATGAAGAACTGCTAGTTCAACGGACTCAATCCCGAATCAAACGGGGTGGTCGACTCAGTGGGTCGCGACACTCTGAGCGGGGTGAATCATCCAGAGGACCTAGGAGAGCTCAGGGTCGTACCTGAAAGTAGGTTTTTCCGCGTCGTTGGTTACGAAAACCCTAGAATCAACAAGATTTGTAATTTTTATCCGATTATCCTGCAAAATATTGGATATTGTATAGGGATTTGTGTCGGATGTCGATCCGCACTCGGGATTAGTCAGATTAGTGCATGTCAAGAATATAAAATGACTAATTTTTGTTACCAAAAATATAGAGAATATGGAGAGGTGAGAATGGTGGATCGAGGTGATTTCAAAACATGCTTTGGTGATTTTTAGAGAGAGAAATTG
The DNA here is from genome assembly GCA_035048495.1 of Euptelea pleiosperma. Lineage (NCBI taxonomy): Eukaryota > Viridiplantae > Streptophyta > Magnoliopsida > Ranunculales > Eupteleaceae > Euptelea > Euptelea pleiosperma. The sequence goes on along the minus strand of CM068553.1, from coordinate 22,134,865 downwards.
CCAATGGAAGCATTAAACAAACCTAACTAAACACAATAAAGCATTACTATAATTTATTGAAATATTAACTCCTTTACAATAATCTCTATCAAAATTGCGAAAGAAACATTACAAGAACTAAAAGATTAAACTAAAAAGCTGTAAAAATTTGGAGAGAGAAGGAAAGAGATGAAGAGAGAGAAAATGTTAGAATTACCTAGAGAGAGTTTGGAGAGACAAGACTAAGTGGAAAGATTTAGAGAGAGAAAGAAGAAGGTTTAGAGGGAGAGAAGAACGATTGAGATTTTACCCGGGATACTTACCTGGCCGGATCTAGAGAAGTGCTAGCAGCAAGGAGAGAAACGTGACTGGTGGAGGAGCACACCCTGTTGGTGCACAGCAAGATGGAGAAACTCACGGCCTACACATGGGGTGTGATGCCGTGAAGATGGTGGCTAATGGCTGATCCGTTGGGAGAAACACCGGTGGAGGAAGCTTTGGTGTTGTCGGACTGCTAGATGCAGCAACGGCGTTGAGCGCCTGAGTTGCGTGGATGCGGGTTGCAGACGTGCAACTCACAACCGTTAATGGAGATGAGAAGATGGGGAGGATGGGGTTGAAGCCGTTGAGGAGTGTTGGTTTTGATGGTGGAGTAGAGGGTCAAACCGACCGGAGTTGCAGACCTGCAACTCCAGCAAAAGAACTTACCATTGCAGGTGGGGATGCGGAAGAGAGGTGGAGCAGTTGCCTTTGGTGATGAGGACGGTGGTGCTATGTGCTGGGCGGTGGTGAAGTTAGGGTTTCCGCGTCGTTGGTTACGGAAACCCTAACTTCAACACATTTTTAATTTATCCGAGACATTTAACCTGTAAAATGAGCAGTTTTGCATAGTGGCTCGTGTCGGATGTCGATCCGCACTCGGGATTAGTCGGATTAGCGCGAGTAAGAACAAAAACTGACGGATCATCACAAGAAATAATAGATAAAAACAAACTTCATCATTCAGTGATCAAATGTTTATTACAATGCTTGAATCGAAAATAACATATAATAAGATAAACTAAAAAGCAATTTTAAAGAAGAAAATTCTAGAGAGAGTTAGAGAGAGAAAATGAAGTGAGGGAGTATTCCTAGAGAGAGAGAACTATCAAGAAGGCTATTCTAGAGAGAGAAACTATGTAGCGAAGAGAGAAATAGATAGAGAAATCTAGAGAGAGAACTACCCTAGAGAGAGAGAATGTTAGAGAGAAAGTGAGAAAAACTAAAGAGAGGTAGAGATAGAAACTAGAGAGAGAGATTGAGATGGAGAATTACCTCTCACTTACCGACATATCAGATCAACCATGAGGAAGGCACATGCAAGGGTCCGGTGGTGCTACCATAGATTGATTGCCCAAGTGTGAAGCACAGACAATGCATGGCAGCAAGGAAGTCGAAGTTGAATGCGAGGGTGATTTAGCAGCTGCTTTTGATGGTCGGCTTGGTGATCTTGGATGCAAGGTGGTACCTCGAAGGTGCAAGTTGGAGCCAACAACGTTGGCAGCAAGGGAGCAACTCGAGTTGAGAGTTTCGCCGGAGAAGGAGCCAAGGGTGGCTAGTGACGTGAGAAGATTATGATAGATGGAGATGGAGATGAAGGTGGAGAGGTTGCAGGTCAGTTCATGATGAGCGAACTGAGGGAGAAGAGAAGATGGTTGGGTGCTGTGCTGCTTCTCCTCAAGTTGGTGAAGAGGATGACGGTGATGAATGCCCACTTGTTTGCTGTGTGAATCAATCAGATTGCAAGTGCAAGTCTGGCCGATCTTACAGCAGGTTGATGGCTTCTTTGACCAAGCAATGGGACAGCCAGCGAACACTACCGTAGGTAATTCCGGAGATGCAGGTATGTTGGCAAAAGTGCAGCAAAATCCAGACCAAGGTGGTGGTGAACGGTGCTGCAATTTTGCCCGGGAGTGATGAAGAAGAAGAGGTGGAACGCTGGTGGTGTGCAGGTCCGATCTAAATCTTGAGGTGCAAGCTTTGCACGGTGTGCTAAGGGAGCAGCAAGTCGTTGTGCAGGTTTCAGGTGGGCTTCTCGCCGTAGAAGATGACCGGAGTTGCAGGTCTGCAACTCCGGTAAAGGGTGGATGGAGAGTTGCAGCAGGCGGTTGGAACGTTGTAGGGGGTGCTGCGTTGCTGCCTCACGCAGCAAAGAGAATAATAGATGAAGAATAACGGAGGGAGACAGAGAAGATGGAGGTGATCTAAGAGGAGCTCGCCGGAGAAGACGAACCAGTCCGGCGAGCTTCAAGATGAAGAAAAACGAGGACAAGGAGCAGAAGAAGAAGAAGAAGAAGAAGAAGAAGAAGAAAAAGGAAAAAGAGAAAAGGAAGAAGAAGGATAGGAGGAGAGGGGGAGGACCCTCACCGTTGCATGCTATGGGTGAGGACGGTGGTGGTGCTCAGTTCGCCGGCCGGAGTTGCAGACCTGCAACTCCAGCAAAAGGAGAAGAAAACGAAGAAGAAGAAGAAGAAGAAGAAGAAGAAGAAGAAGAAGGAGGAGGAGGCGCTCCACTCCTCACCGGCGATGGCACGCCGGAGGAGAAGAAGAAGGGGAAGGGGAAGAGGAGGAAAGGGTGTCCGAGCGGGGGGCGGAAGAAGAGGAACTCGAAGGGTTTTTAACCCCTCTCCTCAAGTAGAAACCGTGGGTTTCTAAACTTAGAAACTCACGGTTTCTAAAAGAAATTCTTTATTTTTTTTTTATTATTATTTTATTTTTATTTTTGAACCAGGGGTTTTGCGGGCTTGGGCTCGAGGTTAATGGGCCGTTTGGCCATGACCACTAGGCCAAGAGCTGATGCCACGTGTTGGCCAGTGGTTGGCCGAGAGATGACGCCACGAGTCGGCCAGTGGTTGGCGAATGGGAACGCTAAAAATCGTGGGCCCAGAGTGCATCGGCCATGGGCCAGAAGGTAGGTGAGAAGGATAGTGGGCTACTGGGCTCGATGGATGTGGGTTAGGGTGCGTTTGGTTGCCAGAGGAGAAAAATACATTTTCCCCTTGAAATACCCATCAAGGAAAAATGTATTTTCCTTTCTTCGGAAATCGAGCTCTACGCTCTCAGCCACAATCAATCATCTGAGGCATTTCTCTACAATCAAACCTGCCTTAGGGACTGATATTTTACAATGGAGATCGGGTGGTTGATAGGATGGATGATCGACTGATCGGTAGCACGATCGGATGGTCGGATGCACAGAATTGATAGATCAGATGGGGATCTATAGAGATTCAATGGCCTGATGGAAGATCCAACGGTCAGAAAGCTAAGGGAGATGAGACAGAGCCAATGAGCAGGAGTTCTGGGGTTAAGTCAATAGATTCGAGGACCGAGAAATGAAGAGAGTGAGAATAAGGAGAGATGAGAGAGAAAATATCAGAAAAAGTATTGGCAGAGGGTCATGAACCCTGGTTTTCCATTGTTCTTCACTTGAGCTTTGCCAGTAGAGCAGGCCATCATTTGATGTGGCTTTAAATGCTTTGGTCCTTCTCTTGGTTATCAGCTCTCCCGCTCTCGTGGTTCCTTGGGCCAGCTTTTTGGTCCTCTTATTCAGCCCATATTTGGCCCATATCTTCTAGTCATAGCATGTGGGCTCTTTAAGCTTTGATAATGGGCTTTCCTGATCGATGTGGGCTTGCAAGTCTCGAGAATTGTCCCATCGGGGTTTCCTGCGACAGAAGAAGCGCGTAATGAGACTCTATCAGAATGACTTCATGTCTAGACTTTCGAAAATGTGTTTAATGCATGCAAATATACCATTTCGTCCAGAAAAGTGTGTTTTATGCAACAAAAGAGACTCTTACGTAGAAAAGTAGATAAATAGAGTATTTTAACGTGGGAGAATGCAATAACGGTAAAAGGATAATTGCTTAAAATAAGCACTTTTGAGCGAATATCAGGGATGGTTTTGGGAAGAGAAAGGAGAAGAAAGGAGGGGGATTAGGGTTCCAAAGAACCCTTCTCCTTCCCCTTTTAAAGCTCCCTAGTTTCCATTAATGAAAATTAGGAAATTTTTGAAATAAAAAAATAAATTTTTTTTTTTTAAGTAAAACACTACTTTTCTTTGGGGAATGTCCCCATTTAGTGGACCCCCCATTTTTTAAAATTTAATTAAAATTATTTGGAAATTCACGGGGTCCACTAACTGGTCGGACAGCGGGTCGATGATGATGGGCCCGGCTACTGGCCCACATGGATTGATGATGTCCATCGTCTCACAAGATGATGTGACAGACAGTCTGATGGCGATCGGATGGATGGTGACTTGTTTGGGACCCAGATTGGTAGATCGACGGATCTAGAGAGATCCAACGGTCCGATGGAAGATCCAACGGTCAGAAAGCTAAGGGAGATGAGATAGAGCCGATGGACAGGAGTTCTGGGGGTTAAGTCAGTAGATTCGAGGACCAAGAGATGAAGAGAGAGAGAGAATAAGGAGAGATGAGAGAGAACGTATTAGAAAATGGAGATAAAAGTATTGGCAGAGGGTCTGGAACCTTGGTCTTCACTGTGACCATCCTCACGCTTCTCCAGTAGAGTAGACTATCATTCCTTGCTGACTCATGTGGCTTTAAACGCTTTGGTCCGTCTCTTGATCATTGGCTCTCCTGTTCTCTTCGTTCTTTGGGCCAACTTTTTGGTCATCTTATTCAGCCCATAGTTGGCCCATATCTTCTAGTCATAGCATGTGGGCTCTTTAAGCTTTGATAATGGGCTTTCCTGATTGATGTGGGCTCGTGATATTCGCTCAAAAGTGCTTATTTTAAGTAATTATCCTTTTAGCGTTATTGCATTCTCCTATGTTAAAATGCTCTATTTATCTACTTTTCTATGTAAGAGTCTCTTTTGTTGCGTAGAACACACTTTTCTGGACGAAATGGTATATTTGCATGCATTAAACACATTTTCGAAAGTCTAGACATGAAGTCATTCTGATAGAGTCTCATTACGCGCTTCTTCTGTCGCAGGAAACCCCGATGGGACAATTCTCGAGACTTGCGAGCCCACATCGATCAGGAAAGCCCGTTATCAAAGCTTAAAGAGCCCACATGCTATGACTAGAAGATATAGGCCAAATATGGGCTGAATAAGAGGACCAAAAGGCCGGCCCAAAGAACGAAGAGAGTAGGAGACCCAATGGCCAAGAGACGGACCAAAGCGTTTAAAGCCACATGAGTCAGCAAAGAATGATAGTCTACTCTACTGGAGAAGCGTGAGGATGGTCACAGTGAAGACCAGGGTTCCAGACCCTCTGCCAATACTTTTATCTCCATTTTTTTGATATTTTCTCTCTCATCTCTCCTTATTCTTTTTCTATCTTCATCTCTCGGTCCTCGAATCTACTGACCTAACCCCAGAACTCCTGCCCATCAGCTCTATCTCATCTCCCTTAGCTTTCTGACCGTTGGATCTTCCATCGGACCGTTGGATCTTCAATCGGACCGTTGGATCTCTCTAGATCCGTCGATCTACCAATCTGGGTCCCAATCAAGTCACCATCCATCCGATCGACATCAGACTATCTGTCACATCATCTTGTGAGACGATGGACATCATCAATCAATGTGGGCCAGTAGCCGGGCTCATCATCATCGACCCGATGTTCGACCAGTTAGTGGACCCCGTGAATTTCCAAAAAATTTTAATTAAATTTTAAAAAATGGGGGGTCCACTAAATGGGGACATTCCCCAAAGAAAAGTAGTGTTTTACTTAAATATATATATATATATATATATATATATATATATATATATTTTTTTTTTTTTTTTTTATTTCAAAAATTCCCTAATTTCTATTAATGAAACTAGGGAGCTTTAAAAGGGGAAGGAGAAGGGTTCTTTGGAACCCTAATCCCCCTCCCATCTCTTTCTCTCCTTCTCCATAACCATTCCCGACCTTTTCCTCTCATCTTTCTCCTTCTTTCTCCTCTTCTTCTTCCACCTTCTTCGTCATCTTCTTCACCATCTTCCACCGGAGTTGCAGCCTGCAACTCTGGCCACTACCACAGCATCCCCCTGCTACTCTTTTCCTCCCCTACGAGTGCCACAGTTGGTGCACCGCCCCACGTCCTCCAGTCCAGTTTCCCACGTTCTCCTCTTTCTCATCTCTCCACCACAACTTCTTCTCCCCCAGTCTTCACCGTCTCTACAAAGACCTGCAACACGGAGTTGCAGGTTTGACATCGCCTTCCTCTTGTAACGGAGCAGCTGCTTCAGTATTGCCGCCTCCTACACCAACAGCTACTGCACCGTTTCCCTCCTCCTTATCTGCCATCTTCTCTCCACCCTCCATTACCTCCATTAACGCCTGCTGTCGGCAGTAGCAGCAAGCTACCATCATCATCGTCCCCCCTTCAAAACGCACCTCTCCTCAAACTGCACCCAAGCTGCAACAAGGGAGCCATCTCCCCCATACTCCTCTACGTTCTTTACCCATCTCTTCCCTCTCCTTTCTCCCATTCACCATCTTCTCTCCTCTGCCTCAAAGTTAGACACCAGCAGAAACTCCATCACGTTTCAATCACAGCCGCTCCACTGCTCCACATCTCCTTCATCTTCACCGCCCCTGCTCTTCCTTAAGAAAGAACAAAAAGAAAAAAAGAAAAAAAAATGAAAAGGAGAAGAAGAGGGAGGAGGTGAGATCGCACTCATCTGGCTGCCATTCCCGCCTGCTCCACCTTCACACCTCTCATCTCTTTGCTGCTCAAGCAGTTGGTCTTGAAGCAACTAGACCACTACCGTATCACATCGCGATCTCACCTTTGGGTTGGCTGTTCAGCAACCAACAGCAGTGTGTCCAAGCCTTCACTTGACCGACAATAATTCCACTATTCGTGATCCCCATTCACACTTCGGTCTCCAATCACCCTTGCCTATCGAGTGATCATCTACCCAATATTGAAAGGTAAAATATTTTTTTTTATTATTTCTACTTCACTTCATCCTTTCTTTATCTCTCTAGGATTAATTTCTTTTAGTGCTAGTTCTTTTAGTTTAACTTTGATTTGAGTTTTATAGGCAATTTGACTTTAAAAAGCACTGTAAAGGTTCATTTGTGTTAATTAATGGAGATTATTAAGTTCTTTTTGGCGTTTGTTATTTATTTTTAATGTTCTCTTGTTTATGAAAACCCCCAAAATCTGGTTTTAAAATCACTATGAACCATCACTATCACCCCACCATCATCTCCATCAATTCCTCTTTAGAAAAAAAAATAAAAATAAAAAAAAAATTAAAAATAAAAAATTCGTTATTTCATGTGTTCGAATTGCACAAACTAACCCCGAGTTCGGATCGACATCCGAAACTTTCCAACTGTGCGAGAATTACTATTTTTACAGGAATTAAATCGGAAAAGATATAAATTTTGTTGGAATTAGGGTTTCCTTAACCAACGACAAGGAAAAATCTTAGTTTCAGCTCGCAAGTCTCGAGAATTGTCCCATCGGGGTTTCCTGCGATAGAAGAAGCGCGTAATGAGACTTTATCAGAACGACTCAATGTCTAGACTTTCAAAAATGTGTTTAATGCATGCAAATATACCATTTCGTCCAGAAAAGTGTGTTCTACGCAACAAAAGAGACTATTACGTAGAAAAGTAGATAAATAGAGCATTTTAACGTAGGAGAGTGTGAAAACGCTTAGAAGATAACAGTGGAAAATACACACTTTTAAGCGAATATCATTTTCATTCACATTTTGTGAGCTTGTTCTCTTCTCGATCAAAGCCAAGAGTTTGATCTTTACTCAGGCTAGGTTTTCCACTTCTATATTCAACCTAGTAAGGCTGAGAGTACTAGTGTGACTCAACACCTTTTGAGCAACTTGGGGTTTAGGGTGTACTGAATCATTCACCTTCTGCAAAAGCGGGAGTGTTGAGAATTGAGATCGAAGGAGCCGATCGACGGTAGGTTTGGGGTGTACCAAACTGAACAAGCGGATAAGGCTTCTTGGCTGAAAGGGCGCGCGTAGATTCGTGGCGTTGATTCAGAGGACGTGGACGCATCGGCGGTAGGCCTTGGCTAAGGTTGGAAGCTGTATTTGCAATGGTGCTGCGTAGGTAACCTTTGTTTCGTTTAACTTTTTAGTTAGTGATACTTTCCGTCTGGACGTGGTCCCGTGGTTTTTCCTTGGCTAAGGTTTCCACGTAAAAATCTCATCTTGTGTGATTGTTTGTTTGTATTCCGCAATCTATCTTGATTAGATCAAACGACAAAAAGATAATATATCACGGAGGTATATTTGATTTGAGTTGATTGTGATAATCCTTTGTCAAACAACCAATGCATGCAATTTTATTCCATTACCATCGACCAGTAAAACTGTGTAGGTATAATTAATTTTCAATACCTAATCAACCCCCATTCTAGGTATATTGAGTTAAAGAAAAAGGACTGGTGCAATTTCATTTATGATATAATTTTCTTTATCTTTTTCATAATTATAAACATGTGTTAAATAATAAAATGAATGTCCTAGTACAATCCCATTTGGACTGGTACATATATCGGTTTCCAAAAGACTGTCACCGAAATGTAACACGAGACTGCAAGTCCTATTTCTATATTGTGATGTATTTTTGGATACCTAGATGTTAGAAATGAGTTTATGACCAGTAGGTACTTTTCAAGGTGCTCTGAGATAGCTTTCTGAAACAATTTATAGAAGTCAGTAATTCTATCAAAACAGAAAGTTATGACTGAAATACTAAACATATCTTGAATCTATCATATTTACAATTCTAAATTGCAGTCCAATTTCGGATGTACAGATGACCTTTCTAGACTTTGGACTAGAAGAACTTTTTAAAGATCTTCGAGTTAACTTTGTAGAAATATTTATGGTTTCTATAGATTCGATCTGTGCTAAAAGGTATGATTAAAATACAGGCAGTAAGTGAATCTGTCAAATTCATGATTATATATTGCAATGCATATATAAGTAGGGAGATGAAATTTCTGATATTTTTCCCACAATGACATTATCGATGTTCTATGAATTAGCTTTCTAGAACATTCAACGGATCCTAAAAATTCTATCTGTGCTAGACGTTATGGTCAAAATAGCGCCCTACTACCCTTATTGGACTTAGTCAAATTTTGGCCTTCCTACCTTAGCCAAATTTTGAGACCTAACCGAGTCAACTGAGTTGACTCACACTTAGATTGTATGGACTTAATAGGTTACCCTAGACTGGACTTAAGAGAATTAAATCTATCTAATTACTTCGTAATGAACCTCACGTAGATTGTAGAACCTAGTTGATCAATGTACTTAATTTAACTCTGATAATTGAACAATCGTGTATGATCATTTTAGGGTTACTTCCGCACCTAGATATTTTATACTTATAGAATGAACCTTAGTAGTCTAATTGACCTAATTGGACCACTAGGGGACATTCATGGGTCACCTCTGGGTTCGGGTATAGGTCGATCCGCAGATTTTTGGGTCGTATCTGGGTATCCGGAACTGAGACGTGACACTTGGGCTCTGCATGTACTGCCTGCGTTGGTACCATAGCTGTCGGATGGGCTGTCGTGGCAGTAGTCTTCTGTTGCTTCCACTGTTGCCTCTAATCCTGGCCTTGCTGAGGAAAAGCTTTAGCCTTCCCTTTCTGCTCCGTTCGTTGCTCCATAGATCTCTGAAAGATAAGATTATCCTGCTCGATAACCAATGCACGATCAAGAACCTCGGCATATATCTTCAATCTGTGCCCTACTACCATCTTCCAAATAGATGGAGTAAGACCATGTTCAAACTTATGAGCCCGATGAATCTCCTCTGCTACCATGTATGGCCCAAACCTAGAAAGCTCCGCAAATCTATCCTCGTACTGACTAACAGTCAAAGCTCCCTGAACCAAGCCAATGAACTCTACAACCTTTTGATCTCGCACTGTCCCAGGGAAATACTTCTTAGTAAACTTTCCCTGAAAATTATCCCAAGACATCTTTGTTGTATTCTCCATCATAATGACCTGGCGCCACCAATGCTCTCCCTCTCCAGATAACATAAATACTGCAAGGCGTCTCTTTTTCATGTCATCACAATCCAACACCTCAAAGGTCTTCTCTAGATCTATAAGCCATCTGTTGGCTTCCATAGGATCTAAAGTACCCACGAAGGTAGGCGGTTTCAAGAGTTTGAATGCTCGAATCAAACCAAACATTTGAGTCTGTCCCCCTGCTGCAGCTTCTTCTTTAGCTTTGTCTCGCTGCACAGTCTGCTCTAGTAGCCCGGAGTCTCTCCCAGAGCCTGGTAAACTCCGAGTAGGTCAGGATGATCTCTTGTACTGGTGCAGTGGCAACTATAGGCTTTTCTCTTCCGTTGGCCATGGCCTTACGTCAAGAACAAGAGAAGATTAGTCACAGCACCAACAACAAACAACAGAGAAAATAAAGCACAATGCATTTAAGTGTCTTATTCATCTCTAAATGTACCGACTAGTGTTCTAGATGTCCCCTAAATCCTAGGTTATACTCACAATCCCCCAAAAGGTTCATAACCTAGAACTCTGATACCAATCTGTCACGCCCAGCGACTTGGTCTAGCATATCTAATGCCAACACAGATCCCGATGTGCGATCAGAAACGAATCCCCAACACACACCATAAATATATAGTGCAAGTTGATTAAATACGAGCCATTTAAAGAATTAAATGAAAGAAACTAAATATCCAAATTAAATAAAAACCTGAAAAAGGTAACCAAATGGCTTACAGTAATACAACCCATTCCTCATTACATAAATTCTCTCAATGTAAAAAAAACTACTTTGTAACAATCCAAGCTCATCTAAAAGATCTTGCTGCAATCCTACCGTCTGTGATGGCTTGAAAAGAGAGTGCCCACGAAGGGCGAGTCCAACCGACTCGCAAGTAACAACTACATTAAACCCTCTTGGTGCACGTGTGTAGGTGTTAATAACATGCTCAATATTTTTTCAAATTAACTAATATATGAACATGGCATAAGAGATGTACGAAATATCAAAGAACGAATCTACGAAAGATATACGCTAAGGAGATCAACAAATGACATCCACAACAATTATCTCATACCGATATACAATTAAATCTCCGAACATGAATAAGGATAAATAATTTAATTAACCGTATAATGTGATGATGATAGACACATAGACTGGCATGTACTGACTCATAGCCTAACTTTCAAAATATTGCACGTGACTAACAGTGGGTATCTACACCCGAGGGGTGACCTGGAGCTTGAACGAATCGTCACTCGAGGCACCCTCAATTTAGGGTTGAACGAATCGTTCCTAAGGATATATCTAAGTGTCTGTACCCCAACCAACACTATAGATACTCCTACCATTTATGATCATACATGACTACCTAAGAATATATCCGAGGTGCTTATGCCCCAATCAACACTTCGGACAATTCTAGAATACAGGTGTGCGTAACCTACCACAAATATCATGTCATAATATCTTCTCATAAAATATCAGTTGAATACACACTAATAGTATTAATATGACACATGGAAATTATTGATTAATAATAATTCAAAACTCGACATGCGTACCTAATAATCGACAATAGACATCAACGAATGATAATTTCAATAATTATTGATCATCTGCAATGATAATTCAATAACTTCAATATATTCATATAATCATCAAGATTACTTCAGTTATTATATTATAACATTAAAATAATCCTAATTCTATGATTCATTCTCAAATCAATGATTTTTTAAATAAACATTAACTTATTTCTTTTTAGAACTCTAAAATCTAACATTAAATTAAAATTATCTAGAAATTAATTAATACTAAATTGATATTTCAAATTTTAAGAATACTATGATTCTTATTAAATTATACAAAAAATACTATGTTATTCTTCTCGTCGAAACACACGATTTAAAAAAAATAGAGCTAAAAAATATTAAGAAATAAATGAGATAAAATTCTGACAAAAATTACAGTTTTAATAATAACGAGTAAAATAAAATTTCAAAATTTGGAACTCCTATGATTTTTATTAAATTTTAAAAAAAATACTACTATATTTTACATTTGAAAACACACAATTTTAAAAAAACCAGAGCTCAAAAAGGTTGAGAAACGAATGAGATAAAATTCCTACAAGAAACTACTTTTCTATAATTTTGAGAAAATTTAAAAAAAATTAAAGATTATGATATTTTTTTTCCATAGATTTACCACAAGTTTCTACATGATTTCTTAATAACAAAATCAGAGATTAAGCATGATGCTCATACTATTAATTTAAATCTAACAAGAAAAATTCTCAAACACAATTAATCAATCAAAATCACATATTATCAAAACAAACAAATTATGAAAATATTTAAAGAAGATCTGCTCGTCTTGTAACGATCCAAGAACGAAGAAAAATTAAAGAATAGGATGAAGACACGATCATCTAGTCTTGATCTTCAACAAAGAACCCCAATAATTAAATCTTGATCCTAAAAGAGAATAGGAAAAGAGAAGAGGAAGAGAGGAAATAGGGTTTTTAATTTTTGAGAATAAAAAAATGATTTTCGTTACTTTAAAAGGTCTATTTATATCAATCCTCGAGAAACCCTAAAATAAGTTACTAATATGCTAAAAATGACCCTAAGGCCCATATATAACAACTAGGTACTAAACTGGATAATAAACAAGTCCAAAAGGCTCTAAAAGCCCACCTAATTAAATGTAACAAATAATTATTAATTAATGCATCTCAAACAATCACATAATTTAATTATTAACTAAATAATTAATAATCACGAAAATGGGTCATTACCAAAAAAAAGGGGAAAAAAGAAAGTAGAAGAAGAAGAAGAGAATGGAGGAAGAAGTCGTCATCCACCCCTCTCATGAAGCCATCCACACCTCCATCAGTCAAAGGCCATTAACCCCCCATAATTGCCTTCCACGATCTCCCATTCCACTCAAAATCCCAAGCCGTATTCTCCCTCACTTCTGCCTATACTCTTCTTCGAAGAACAAAAAAAAAAAAAATTGAGAAGAATAAAGAAAAAGAAGAAAAAAAGCCTTACCTTGGTCGAACCGTCACCACCAATGGCGCCACCGTTTGCTGGACGTGTCCTTCAATCTCCTAGCTGAGGTAGTCATCAACTATTTTTGGTGTTGCAACTTGCAACACCAGCCACCCTCTACACTCGTGCCCTCTACCTACACCGTTGGGACTCCTCTCAAGGTCGTGTGCTTCTCACACAACTTGCTACACGTGGATCTTTTCCCCAACTTGCTGCATCTCATCATACGCCTGCTCTCCATGTGCACTAACCAGCGAGCCACCAACCTGCAACTCCCTTGTTTGGTTGATCCAATCACCACGATCTTCAAGCACAGGGAAGTGCCCTCAAGCACTACCATTCCTCTCTATTATCCAGTACCCATGCTGGTTCTCCCTTCTTTGGGCGGCAAATACCACTTACTAACCTCTATCACATCACATGGGTGCACCCCTTTGCTAAGTGGTAAGCTAGTCTACTCTCTATCTCTAGGTCAACTCTCATCTCTATAGCCTTCTCTCGATATCATTCTCTTTAAGTTGCTTTTTAGTTTATATTAGTTTACTTTATTTTATTTTTGTTTTGAAGCATTGTAAGCGCTTTAGATTTTTTTTATGATGAGTTACTTTCATTGGTTGTGGTTTGATTTACTTCATTAGTATTTTTTGGCAGATTATGATAATTTCTCTCTCTAAAATCAAGCAATCTTGTTTTAATCCAAATACATCATTCTCATCCCTCCATGAATTTCTAGCAAAAATTTCATCATTTTATATTCTAATTTGCGCTAATCTGAAAATTTTCGAGTGCGGATTCGACTCCGACTTTCTACTATACGAGAATTTTTAATTTTTTGCGAAGAAAAAGAACCGAATTAATTACAAATATTGTTGAGATTAGGGTTTCCGATCCGACGACACGAAAAAATTCTAGTTTCATCTGCATATAGGTCTAGGTCAACTAAGTTAGGGTTTAGTCAAACAATAAGGGCTAAACCCCTTAATAGTCAATAAATCATGACCGAACCACTAAGGGTTCCCAAGGCAATTAATCATCCAAAATCTAAGAAATAAATTTTTTGTAGAAAAATATATATTTCTTGTAAAAATCATAACTAAATAAATATAAATTAAAAAAATACAAACTCAATGGATTTGAAGACTATATTCATTAAGGTTTCTATGAAAAATAAATTCAAAAATATTTGTTTCTAGATCTAAATCAAAATTCTTAAAGAAGTGGACCGCACAGAATCTGAAATTTTGGATTTTACAGAAAAGGTCAACACTTTAAAAAATTTACAACTAAATAAATATATATCTGAAAAATACAAAATTAACAAATCTAAAAAATAGATTCATAGAGGTTTATAGAAAAAATAAATAAAAAAATATTTATTTTCAAAATTTATGTGTAAATCCTTAATCATTGGACTACACAGAATTTAGAATTCTAGGTTTTGCAAAAAAGTCTAGCACCTTAGAAAAAACATAACTAAATAAATAAAAATAAAAAATATAAACTCTATGGATTTAGAAAATAGATTCATAGAGGTATCTATGAAAAATAATTAGAAAAATATTTAGGTTCAAAATATAGATCAAAATCTTTAATGAAGTGGAGAATTTAGAATTCTATGTTTTATAGAAAAGTCCAGTACCTTAGAAAAATCATAACTAAATAAATACAAATCCAAAAAATACAAACTCAACGGTTATCAAAAATATATTTAGAGAGGTTTTTATAAAAAATAATTATAAAAATATTTAAGTCATAAACATACCACGAAAATTGTAAAGAACATCATCATTTGTTATGTGTGCCAATGAAGTCATGGCAAAACCCATAATGGTGGCACAAAACAATTATCAAATTAAATAATAATAAACTAAATTATGTCTAAATTAATTTATAGTGAAGATCTACCATTATATAATGAAAGAGAAGCAAAATTTGAAGGAAAACAAGCATAAGATAGATTAAGTACACTTACATTAAGGTTTCTTAAACTTTAATAGAGAATTCTTGAATGACTTGAAAAGTCCCTCTTTTGTTGCTCTTTTACTCCCAAAGTGATATATGTTTAAAAGATAAGGGAGATGAACACTATACTAGGGTTTGGTGGTAGTTGGAGAAGAAGATATGGTGTTAATGGTGGAAAGGTAAAGGTGAAGGCTTGAGCTTGAGGTTAAAAATTAAGTGTAAAGAATAATAGAATAAGAGTTTATATAAAATAGGTCATGAAGAATTAGATCTCATAAGGATTAGGGTTAAGTGATTTTCGTAACTCTCAAAAGATTGAATTTTCAACCATCTGAAACTCATATTTTACATTACTTATAGTTTAAAAATGGGCTCAAGACCCATATATATCAACTAGGCTTCATTTAAAATTATTATTAAGCCCAATAGGCTTCTAGATTGGCCATACGGGCCCAGCCAACAATTATAACACAAATAATCATTCATTAATTCAATTAAACTATATTATATAATTTAAAAGTTCATATAACAAGGTATCGCTACAACAAAAATTGCATTTTATGTCATTCAAAAAACGTCATAAGTGATATTTTATAGCGTTCCGTGAACGCCATAGAACGCAATGCTATCTTTTCTTTTATGGCGATCATTCGGGAACGCCATAAATATATAACATTTAGATAACACTCTCTTTTACTGTCATTTTATAACGTTCACAGGCACGAACGCTAGGAATAGTTTAATTCATTTTATAAACCATGACGTTAAAAGAATGCTATCTTCTTCTAAAGCAGGGCGTTCACAAAACGCTATTGTTTCTCACGTTATAGAATTATAAGCCATTGCTTTCACGTGAACACTATCTTTTGCGTTAAAAAAATCCGTTATTTAATGCTCTCATTATCTCTATTACTTGCTCCCTATGAAAAATCATACACATTTCTCATGACCTTATGCTAAAATAGTAAAAGAGGGACAACTAAATCCCAGATTAATCGCCATTGCATGCTGACCAAGCAAGGTTCAACGAGGGGAATTGAACAGCCCCATCCCACACATTTTGTCTATACATATAAGAATGAAATTCATCTTCTTATTAACAAAAAGTAGAAATGGATACTATTACGAGTTGAAGGTAATTCATCCCTTTCCTTTTAATTCACAACCAAATTAAACAAATTGAAGATTACATAACATAAAATAGTACTATTAAGCTAAAAAAAACTCGTAGTGCTGCAACATCTAATGTAACAAAATGCAAGTTGTTCTGTTTGGTTTTGGACTCGTAAACTGACAAAATTAGAAGACTTGGAATATAAACATATCCCTTGAGAAGACTTGAGCTAGTTGACCCTGCATTTAACAACCGCCTCCTCGACCAAAGGGGGGCCTTCCACATGGACCTGCACATTCCAAAAGTAACAACTGGAATAAATATGAAGGAACTACCAAATGGTTTCCATTAATTTGTTATAACATAAAATGACTAAACTTGGATCATGATGTTAAGAGGAATTTGTACAACTATATGCATAAAGATTTGAAATTCCATACAAGAATAGGAAGGTTCAGCATAAAAGAATCAGGAACTGCATCAAGGGTAACTTAGTTGAAGTGTATCACCAAGTAAAACTTTCCTTGCTGCAAAAATCAAGGGTAACTTAGTTTAGCATCATGTAATCCCTAATCCATAAATTTGGGTATTAGGGGTAGTTTGGTATGTATCGTACACTTATCGGGTCTAGTTTGCATAGGCTGCTATACTTGACAAGTTGGATTGTACACCCAATATACTTGATTGACGACATTTGGTCGAGTTCGGGTTTGGGTCTAATTTTAAGACCAAAATACGAATGAGGTCAGCTCAAGATATACTTGGCCAGATTGTTAGACACCCAATAGACTTGACTGACCCCATTTGTTCGTGTTCGGGTCTAATTTTCAGATCAAATAGTAATTATAGGCCAGTTCAGGATATACTGGAATTCAAACTGTTGACATTCCTGGAACATATTGACATTAAAAAGCTTGACCCACTAGGTAGATGGTAAAACTAAAGATTGCTCAAATATCTTTGAGGAAAGAATGAAAACAAGATCTGGACCCGCCATTAGAGCTCAAAATCTCAGCAAATCTATCAAAAAACAGCAAAAAAGAGGTTCAGAGGAGCACAAAAGAAAGGGTTTTTTGTATCATTACACTCCAAAAAAACCTATAGAGTTTGTGTACTAACTGAAGGCAACCCATTTCCCATGTAAATGCTATGAGACTATTTAACTATTCCTACAAGGGTGAAGTTCCTCTGTATGTCTTCTTGGAAGAGTTCCATGTATCCAATGACTCCTTCCTAATTTGACTTTGCTGATGCTTATTGCTTGATAGTTGTATAAATTCTCAGGTAACCTATACCATAATCATTTTACTTATCTGAAGAAAAAAAATCACAGACAACCTCTTTCAATAGATAAGCCAATATAAGTAGCACAATACCTAATAATGTAAAGTACGGCTGCAAAAATGTCTAGACGCTACCAATATGGAAAGCATCGACTCAAAAATTTTGACTTTAGTTATATGTTTATAAAAAATTGAAAAACATGAATGGACCATCACCCACAACAGGCAATAAACCAAAAATTTCTTAGTCCAAAATAGCACAGGCCAAGCATTTAGGCACTAGGTTGCAACTTAACTAGTAATTGGAGCACATTACCAACAGTATTCCATTCACACTCCTTCTAGTACTGTCAATTGATTCAAATAATCCCTCAAAGAGGGAAAAAAAGAACATGTCAAGTTAGTTAGTACATTTCCATTTATTCGACTTAAAAACAACCAAACTTTTGTTAAAAAAAATCACCTGTATGTATGTGACTTTGTTGGAGCCATCCATTATTCCCTGTCCCACACCTACACATTGGAAAGAAAGACGTTTTTGATAAGCTGGAGCCCGAACAAGGAATTGAAAAAAATGTGGCAGTTCCGTTTTCGAGTCTCCGAGCCCTTCTGGAATATTTAATTTTCTTGGACACAAATGTTCCAAATGTTTCCATCTGAACTTCTAGTTTTGATGGATCAAGGGACAACTTCTCCCTGATGAAAGCATCCAAATCAAAATTGGTTGGAGTGGTACCAGTCTTCTTTTCCACTTACCTTGTCATTACCATCAATAAGGCTAGATAAAGGACTTATTGATTCTTCGTCGACACTGTTGCTATTAGGTCCTATCATATTTCTCAAAGCATCCTGCCCCTTAAAGCATATGAGTTTTGATCCAAAACAACAAAGCACCAAAAACTATGATAAGATAGATATAAGATGATTTTGATCCCAAAATGAACAAGGGGTGAATGAATCAAGTTTGATCAATACAAGTAAAACAAGATCTATATAATATGTGGGACTAATTTCTTACAATCCATACTGGTTGGTGCCTTGGATCCAGTTCAGAAGCTCTCCTAAGCAATACTCAAGCAAGATTTGCAGTTGAGTGTCTGTATTCCAATAAAGCCTGATTGGACTAAAAATTCCCCATACATGCCATGCAAACCTATTCTTTGGACTAGCCTGGACTGCTTTCTGTACAACAACAAGGGTGATTCAAATAGGATCGAAATGAAAGCATACAAAAAGTGTTTCTTGTTCAGCTAAGATTACTTCACATATACAAACTGAAAGCAGCAATGTTCATTTGAACATAAAAACCTAAATTAGAAATTCACTAAAAAAACCCAACAAAACCCTAACATAAAGGCCAGCAATGTTATAAAATTAATTGCAATCCAATTTCGAGAAAGAATCAAGCAATTCATACTGAGATTACTTCACTACATATACAAACACAATTTTTTTGTAATTGAAACCCTAAAAAAGGCAAAATATTAAAATTAAAAAAATAAAAATATGATTAAACTCGTGATTTTGAGCTGTTCTAAGAGGGGATCTATGCCGGTTGTTTACTCGGAAACTGGTGATTTCATCCACATGCTGTATCACCGTCGATAGAGCGAACGGTTTGAGAAATGACCGGCATTGAAGGTCAACAACAGAGAAATGAGAAGAGGAAGAAGGTGATGGCAGTGAAGATGGCGGTGAAGACGACGACGATGGCGATGCCGGTGAAGACGAGGGTGAACACAAGGGAAGACTACCATGAGGAAGGAAGATTTTGAGTTGATGTAATCCACGCTCCATCTTGGCAAGAAAGAGGAAAAGAGGAATGAGGAGTTGAAGGGACTCTCTGCGTGAAAGAGATTTTAGAAAAAGTTTGAAGAGTTCACGGTTTGATGTATTTCGTGTTCGAGTGCGTTCACAAAATAAACGCTGTATTAGGAAAGATTTTTTTATTACATTCAAAAAGCGCATTAAAATAAAACAAAACATAGAAAAAGCTCATATTATATTGCGTTCAACATTGACTGCTCTAAAATGTCTTTATTCACCGCATTCGTGAAAGAACGCAATTAAATGTGAACCTTTTAAGGCATTCCTAAGTGAACGTTATCACACTTATGCTATTGAAAGCTACTTTTGTTGTAGTGTATTGACACATGTCACATACACATAAATCACATAAAATAGTCTAAATACACAAAAATCACAAAAAAAGTTCAAAGACCCGGAAAAGTATCAAGATGACAACGAAATGCCCGAAAAGTGATTTGCAAGTCCCGTACTCAAGAAAGGTTCCAAATTTCATAGCTAAGTTGGTAATGATAATTTAATAATGTTTTTGGTGTCTTGAGCCCACAAAATTATTTTTTTTATAAAAGTTCAAAAATGTTAGTTAGGACAAGAAAAAGTCCCCTGTAAGTTATGATTCATTATTTTTAGCAAGAAATTAGCCATAAAGAGTGAGTTCCAAAAATAGTGAATTTTTTAAAGTTGTCAGAATGAAACCAAATTAAACATATATACTCAAGCATGATATTAAACCATAAAAACAATAATAGAAGTCTAAAAAAGGTTGAGATTTTTATTATTAGGTGAATTTACCATTATACCCTAGAACAAAAGTTCAAGGTATACAGACCGTCTCATGGGTGCTCCTATGGGCCCTCATGTTGAATTCGCCGGACGTGGTTCCCCGATGGCTTCGACTTGGTCCCTGTGACCTCTCCAGCCTGATGTTCTTGGATGCCACATTTACGAACACCCGATCGTTATCTATCGGTTGTTTCTCCAGCCGATGCCTTAACCTTCTATTTTCCTCCTGCAGTTTTGTAGCTAAAACTTGTTGGGTGTTCTGTCCCTCTCGCGCCCGTCGTCCCCTCGATATGGTGTCTTGGAGGTCCCTAACAGGGCCGGTCACCTTGCCGTTTAGCTCAGTCTGGCGTGTGTTCACCATTCCGATTCCTCTTTGGTCGTAGAGTTTAAAGAGTATCCCACGGATGGTGCCAGAAGATGTGGGAGAAAAAATCCTTAATCTTAACCCGCATAATGCCCGACGAATTGGAAGTACACTTCCAGATCAAGCTTGCGGACTGGGTCGACCGTATACCTTCGCTGATAAACCTGAAAAATGGGGTTAGCTGAAGACGCCGCCGACAGTATGTTGCTCTTTTCTGAGTTAATGTCAGCTTCAATTGCTCTTCTCGTTCTGCAATCTAGATCCCCAGCTGGTCGTGTACCTGCAGATTACACTCTGACGCTCAAGTTAGAAGTTGATTCAGGTAGGATTCCGTTTCTTTCTTTTTCTTATATCTAATCAATTCCAAATCCCCTTTCCATAAGGAGATCTTCCTTTTTATAGGGCTCCCAATCATGAGCATGCAGCTGACTGGGTGCCTATAACTGCCTATCTTGATAACGGTTTTATGTTTTATTCCTGGCTATTTTGCAGAGGTGGTTGGAGACAACCGTTTTCTCGAAGCAACTCGTGAATGGGGGAATCTTTCTGACCTCTTGTTGGGACTTGATTCTTGATTCTTTCGGCTAACCCTGGTGGATTTTGGTCGTTTAGCATAATCAGCCTGTATTTGTTATCCGATTTGCGTATGCCTTTAATGAAGGAATTACGACACCTATGCGGACTCCCGACTAGGTCCGTTGTAGCATGTTTTGATTCTCAGAAAGGTTTATACAGTATCGGACATAGTGCAATGCCAGTCGGTATTTGTGGCGATATCTGATAAGGCCCTTCCCTTGTCGGATATCTTACCGTTTGTAATCGGATTCATCCTTGTAGGTCCGTCTAGGAACTCAAGGTTACAGGCCGTTTCGGCTTGAAAGTTGGTCACTGAGCCCTGGGCTTGAAGTGCCTCGAGAGCCAGTGAACCCACTTTGCTCTTTCCAGGTGCGCAGATGTTTGTGCTCTTGACATGTGGCAGTATCCTGGCCGCTCGGAAATATGGTACCCACAATAGCAACGTTACAATACTCTTGATGATAAGGTTTTGGGAAATATCCCAAAATATTAATAAAATCGTTGTTTATAACCCGAATGTGAATAACATTTTTGAAATACTCATAAAGCAATGATTTTCTAGTTTGCCCTCAATTGTTTAGGCTAAACTCAGAAATGCCATGCAAAAGGCATCGAACGTCGCACTTGCACAATTGCAACAACCTGCAACAAAACGCATTATACGCAGGGACCCTTCCTAATAAAGCTCAATCTTGGTTTTCATTCTACATTCAAATGCATATATGATATTTTTTTCTTTCCCATACCACCCATTCGCATTAACATCTAAGTCATCGCTCCTTGTCATCTTTTATCCTTGTGATCCTCATGGTCGCACATCACTTCCAGATTTCTGTTCATGGTAAAAGATGATCTGCTTTTGAAGCTCGATAGTTTGGTCACTGACGATTTGGCTGTTACACAGTACATCCAACTTGGGATATATTGATCAACATTTCTCCCTCTTTTGATCAACATTTTCCCTCTTTTGATCCACATGGCCGTGTCTCTCTTCCATCTTTCAGCTAGGTTAAAGGAGGGATCATTTCCAAGTTGATGTTGTTACAGCCTTGTATACCTCATCACCCAACTCTTTTCCATTTCATCCATTCCCAGTCTCTGCTACACAATATATTCAAGACATCCTTCTTTATCGTCCAAGTTTTCATCTGAATCCATCATAAAAATGAAGATGAAGAAGAAGAAAACTTCTAAGATTCAAGCTAGGTTCTATTGATTTCAAAGCTTGGAGACTCCAAAGTTTGGAGAAGAAAATTTGAAGGAACAACTTCGTTGAAGAGAAGAGAGATAAAGAGGTACTAATGGGGAAGGATGTTTGATTTGATTGATGTACATCCACAATTTGAGGACTGTATACAGTAGAATCAACAGTTAGGATGTGATAATATCTCTACTGTCCTTAGTGAACAATCGCATCTACTAGTCTACTGATTTAGTCATTATTATATTCCTGCCACTTTCTTTCATTCAAGATATCTGCCACGTAAGCTGTCGTGTCAGCTGTTTCAGATCTAACTGAATGAGAGAAGTTCGGATCCAACAGGAAGAAGTTGTATCTAACAGATTCTTTCTGGATCGGATCTGACCAACGAGAAGTGGACACATGGGAGGTGAATCATGCATTTCTGAGTCTATAAATATATTATGTCCAGAACTGAGAAAAGGATCTGGATCATCCGATCTAAGATTAACAAAACTTTTTGACAACTATTTTTGCTTGAGTAATTGATCTAATAGAAACTAGATCATATGGGATTGACAGTCAACTCATCCCAACAAGTTCAACATCATACTTGAACGGGATTGACAGTCAACTCATCCCGACAAGTTCAGACATCATACTCGACAGACTTGGAATTCAACCCATCCCGACAAGTTCAACATTATACTGGGAAGTCAAGGCAATAACCCTTCTAGCCAATATCTACATCATATACTTAATGGGTGAAGCTTTCTTCCTGTCCCAACAAGTAACGACATCAGAACTCATCTGGAGAGATAAGTATCCCAGCCAATAGATCAATTACACATTGAGCATTTATGCAGAAGTGCCACTTGGCAGTAGATTTGGTCATTATTATATTCCTAGCACTTTCTTTCATTCAAAATATATGCCACATACGCTATCGTGTCAGCTGTTTCAGATTTAACCGAATGAGAAGTTCAGATCCAACAGGAAGTTGTATCTAACAGATTCTTCCTAGATCGGATCTGACCAACGAGAAGTGGACACATGGGAGGTGAGTCATGCCATTTCTGAGTCTATAAATATATTATGTCCAGAACTAAGAAAATGATCGAGATCATCAGATCTAGGATTAACAAGACTTTCTTGATAACTCTTCTTGCTTGAGTAATCAATCTAGAATAGAAACTAGATACTGACTTGAGCGTCGGAGTATTGTCAACAGGTGCACCACCGTAGTCCCTAAAGAAATCATCTTGTCAGTTGCAGTAAGGAGTTCAGAATCGTAAGAGCATCAGATTCTATCCACCTGGCAGATCTCCCTTGAGATACGAATCATTTTAACCTCAAAGATTGTGTGGGATAAGATCAAATATTTTTCCCCCACATCTTTTGGTGCCGTCTATGGGAAGACGATTAGATATTTTCTACTATCTAAGAAAAATTCGATTCAAAATGGTGGAGACAATTAGGCGGACCAACCTCAGGAGCGGCAAAGGTAAAAGTCCCCCTGACGACCTCAGAGATACTCTTACTGAGAGGAGAAGAGTTAAAGAGCAAGATAGCCAATAGCAAACAATAGCCCAATTGCGAGAGGAGAACGAAGAGCTCAAGTGATATTCGCTCAAAAGTGCTTATTTTAAGCAATTATCCTTTTAGCGTTATTGCATTCTCCTACGTAAAATACTCTATTTACCTACTTTTCTACGTAAGAGTCTCTTCTGTTGCGTAGAACACACTTTTCTGGACGAAATGATATATTTGCATGCATTAAACACATTTTCGGAAGTCTAGATATAAAGCCGTTCTGATTAAGTCTCATTACGCGCTTCTTTTATCGCAGGAAACCCGATTGGAGAATTTTAAGGATTGTGGGCCCACAACTGACTGCCAGAGCCTTTAATCAAAGCATAAAGAGCCAATGGACTTAGACAAGAAGAAGTAGGCTGAAGACAAGAAGAGCCAGAGAATCGAAAAAGCCTGAGAGAAAATCAAGAGAAAAGGAGAGACAAGCCCTCAAAGAAGAGACTAAGGAGATTAAAGCTTATCAACTAACATAAGATGAGGACTCACTCAGTTGGTAAAGCATGCAGAAGACCAAGTCAACGACCAGGGTTCAAGACCCTCTACTAGCATTTTCTCTTTATTTTGTAATATTTTCTCTCTCCTCTCTCTAAATCCCATCCTCTCTCCTCCCTCAAATCTACGACCTACCTTGTCCAAATTCCATCGCCCAATCATCACTGTCCATCTCTACTGTACAATCGCTCAGTCAATCCCCCGATCATCCATCTCACCATCTCTTAAAATCCAATGGCCCTCATCACTTCATGATTTAATCCTATGGGCCTAAGCCAAGATGAGATGCGAGCCCATTAGCTGTGATCCACAGCCCAGCCATTTTAGTGGACCCCTCAACCCTAGATATTTCTTAAATGATTTTTAAAAGAGGCATGTTTTTAAAAAAGAGGAATATCCTATTGCCATAAAATGATTTTTTGAACAAAACTAGGAAGCTTACCAAATTAGAATTTCTTTTTTTTGAAAAGCTTTATCTTTATGGGTCCACTTAAACGGCTAGAACCGTTGAAGGGAAGGGATAGCCCTTAAAAGATATTAGAAATCATGGGTTTCTAATATAGAAACCCACGGTTTCTATTGTGGGCAGCATGTTCTTCAAGTGGAAAAGAAGAGAAACCCTAAAGCCGTCACATAAAGGGAGCCACGCTCCTTCCATTTCTGCCCGCCCCCCCCCCCCCACGTTTTGGGAAAAAGAGAAGTCTTTCTCTCTTGCTGCCTTTCAACCCCAGCCGTCCTCCCCAACTTCTTCCTCTCCCAGCCGTTACATCCACCAGTCAGCAATCACCGCCCTCCTCCACCCGCAAACACCGGAATCAACCCCTTCAAAAACCAGCAACCTCACTTCCATCTTGCTGCACCATGCAACTACTTTCCAGCCACCTGCTGGTAAGTTATTCATGGTGAAACCGAGCCCCTGCTCCTCCTTGTATAACCGCTGCAACACTGGCTTGGAAAGCACCAACCGTTGCTGCTGGTTCACCACCGTCCATTCTATCTCCGGTCTCATTGATAGGTTCGATCCTCTACACCTTGCTGTACATCGGCTCACCTTGAAACCACCTTCTCGGGCTCCTCCTTGACAGTTCGCACAAACAAACTGCACCATCTCCAAGCACTTGCTGTCGTTCTGAAACTCAACACCAGCCTACCACTAGTCCGCCCTTTGCTCCTCTCATCAACGGTTCTATTGGGAACATCACCACTTGCACTACTTCAGCGTCTCACCTTCATCTCCAAGGTTGAAACCTGCTCCTTCAAGTGCCCCACGGTGCTGTCTGCATCTGCCTTCCATGGCCATATCTCCACAGCCCATCTTCTTCCTTGGGTCAGCAACACCACGCTGGTGCACAACCAGTGCACTTCCATGAAGAATGTGGATTCCCTCCTCCTCTTCCACCTCTTGACCGTAGGGTGATCGTACTCTCCATCACTTGGCCAATCTTGGCCGGATCACCATCAACCCAAGCAACCACATGGCCGGCAAAACCATCCATTTTTCAATGGCTGATCTCCCGTTCACCACTCCAGTAAGTTTTGAATGTGAGGAATTCTCTCTCCAGATCTCTCTACCACTTTCTCTCTCCTCATTTAGGTCTCTCTCTAAACTTTTCTCTCCAAGTTTAGATTTCTCTCTTTTAACTCATTTTCTCTCTCTAGTTTTGTTTCTTTCTCTCTCTACTTTTGAAGCTCTTTCTCTCTCTATCTCCCTTCTATTTCATGCTTTCTAGTTAATTTTTGAAATTTATTTATGCACCAATCAAATTCAAGGTTATTGTGAGTTACTTTTCATTTTAATAAAGATGGTTAATTTCATTAGTTTTGCTTATTATATTATGTTCTTCCTATTTTCTCTCTCATCATTTTAGCAGATAATGGTTCCCTCTAAAATTTATAAAATCAATCATATTTTAATCCCGTGATCATCATCCTCACCCTTCAATCTCTTCTGTTTAGCAATTTTTGAGAAAAACCCGTCATCTTATGTCCTTGATTTGCATGAACTAATTCCGAGTGCGGATCGACATCCGACACGAGCCACTGTGCAAGAATTCTAAATTTTGCAGGATAATCGGATCAAATTACAAATCTTGTTGATTCTAGGGTTTTCGTAACCAACGACGCGGAAAAATCCTACTTTCAAATGGCGCCGCTGCCGCTCGGGTGTTCGGGAGTGCGAAAAAGGACGTAAAGACGGAATTGGAAAGTTGCTGAAGCGAAAAGCTGCTCAATTTGGCCAGCCCGACCTTTTCGGGAAACTTTCTATTTTTTTTGTTTTTGTTGATTTTTAGCAGTTTTTAAATTACTATTTTTAATGCCTCGGAAGGCCGAGTGCAATTTGTAATAATTTAGGAATTTTACTGCTTTCCATATAACTGCTAGATCTTGTTCTAGGGTTTTTTAGAAACCCTAGATTAAGTGAAAAATACCAAAAAAATAATAAATTCAAAATTCAAAAAAATTAGGGTTTCATATTCTGCAGATTTTTAGAAATCACCAATCCAGGATTTGCGATTTTTGGAAAGATTCTAAAATCTTGAAACTTTGCTTAATTAGGGTTTCCCTTCTTAGAAGTGTCCTCTTTAGAAAAATTTCTATCTTTAGAAATCTTCCGAATTTGGAAAAGTCTGCAAAAGGAAACACCCCAAATCTAGCAGAATTTCAATTTTGGGAAATTTCCCAAAATTATAAGGGATCTCGCAATCAAATCTCTCTTGGAAGATCTCCACAGTTCGGGAAACTTTCCAATCTAGGTATTTTCCAATCTGGGAATTCCTAAATTTTAACCCATCTCGAATTTGGAAACTAATTCAAAAACTTGCCTAAATTCAATGCTTGTTCAGTGAACCCTAAAAAGGCAAGGATCTTCCAACTAGAATCCCACATACCTAGACCGTGCGATCTAACTGTTTCTGCAGGAACACGATCCAGTGTGGGTAGAGAGCGAAAGCTCAAAGAGGTGGAGTCGGGCCCAAGCCCATTAGGATACCCCTCTCTAACCCACGGAGGTGACCCCGTGGCGTGGCCCACGGGAGGTAAGTCTCTATCCTCGCCTTGAGTGCGATACAGAGCAATTTGGGTGAATCATTGCAGCTTGTCTATTTGCTTTCGCATACATATTACTCGACTTGCGTGGCATGGCCGTTAATAATTGAACATTAATCGAGCAGACCCAGCTCTTTTACAACTGGTGGGATTTCATCACCCACCTCATCACTCCAGCTGAAATTGATCCCCAGGATCCATCTATAATAAAAAGAATCAAGAAGTAGAGCCAATTAGCCCGGTGTTCGAGGAAAAATCCACGCAAAGCGAACCTGCTTAACATCCAATCGAAATAAGACCACGAACGCGGGTCCCTGTTGTCTAACACACCCATAAGTCCCTGCTACTCAAGTACACTGAGCTCGACGTGGCATCTTGGACTATTCGGCGGTTAGTTGCGTGTGGACTAGGAACACGCATCAACCCTAGCTTAACCCGAGGGAACACTCTTCTTATCCACTTGACCAATCCGGTTAGTCTGGGACGTACTTAAGTCAGCCATTGTGCCGCACGTCTGTCTAGGCTTCGGATTGCCTTGTTGTTAACTAGAGTTAGTACTAAAGGATTCGCTCTGAAGAGTGTAGCCTGGTGAGAACCTCTGAGTGCAAAACAGTTAGTTCGGCGGTTAAAAGATAAACCAGTGGTCCGCCCACTGTCATAATCTACTCTAGCCCCAAAACTAACAAAGATAATTCCTAAAATATATCCTGATTGCTTAGAATAGGATTATCTGTGCTTGGTGTGCATCATTTAGGATAGTGTTCCTCTTTGGCAACTTTTTGCCAAGTATAGAGCTTGCCTCATTCGCGTATGCCCGTTTGGAATCGTCCGAACAAGCACTTGATTCGATCTGAGAATCACGTACCTACAGTGGATCCTCCACTGAATTCTTCCCCATCTCTTTCACCACCCGCCTCCCCCAGTGCTACTACCTTTGTAGTCATGGCAGTTGAACGACCTCTTATCGAGACATTCGCCCCTATCTCTGCTAATCCGCCCACTTGCATTATTCTCCCACCTACTACGGCGGTACAATTTGAGATCAGGCCGCAGACGATCCAAATGCTGCCAACCTTTCGTGGTCTCCCAAAAGAAGACCCATATTCCCATATTAGGGAATTCCAACATGTCATCCTACTTTTCAAGAATCAGAACCTCGATGATGACAATGTGCGTCTGCGAGTTTTTCCATTCTCGCTCAAAGATCGAGCCTCAGATTGGCTCTACTCTGATATTCGCTCAAAAGTGCTTATTTTAAGCAATTAACCTTTTAGCGTTATTGCATTCTCCTACGTAAAATACTCTATTTACCTACTTTTCTACGTAAGAGTCTCTTATGTTGCGTAGAACACACTTTTTTGGACGAAATGCTATATTTGCATGCATTAAACACATTTTCGGAAGTCTAGATATTAAGCCGTTCTGATAAAGTCTCATTACGCGCTTCTTCTGTCGTAGGAAACCCCGATGGGACGATTCTCAAGACTTGTGGGCCCAAATCGATCATGAAAGCCCATTATCAAAGCTTAAAAAGCCCACATGCTATGACTAGAAGATATGGGCCAAATATGGGCTGAATAAGAGGACCAAAAAGCCGGCCCAAAGAACGAAGAGAGTAGGAGAGCCAATGACCAAGAGACGGACCAAAGCGTTTAAAGCCACATGAGTCAGCAAAGAATGATGGTCGACTCTACTGGAGAAGCGTGAGGATGTCACAGTGAAGACCAGGGTTCCAGACCCTCCGCCAGTGCTTTTCTCTCTATTTTCTGATACTTTCTCTCTCATCTCTCCTTATTCTCTCTCTCTCTTCATCTCTCGGTCCTCGAATCTACTGACCTAACCCCAGAACTCCTGCCCATCAACTCTATCTCATCTCCCTTAGCTTTCTAACCGTTGGATCTTCCATCGGACCGTTGGATCTTCAATCGGACCGTTGGATCTCTCTAGATCCGTCGATCTACCAATCTGAGTCCCAATCAAGTCACCATCCATCCGATCGCCATCAGACTGTCTATCACATCATCTTGTGAGACGATGGACATCATCAATCCATGTGGGCCAATAGCCGGGCCCATCTTCATCGACCTGATGTCCGACCAGTTAGTGGACCCCGCGAATTTCAAAATAATTTTAATTAAATGGGGGGTCCACTAATTGGGGAGATTCCCCATAGAAAAGTAGGTTTTTACTTAAAAAAAAAAAAAAAAAAAAAATTATTTTTCTTATTTTTTTATTTTCAAAAATCCCCTATTTCCATTAAAGGAAATAGGGAAGCTTTAAAAGGAGAAGGATAGGGGTTCGTTCGAACCCTAATCCCCCTCCAATCTCTTCCAATCCTTCCCCTTTACTCTTCCCCACGTTTTCCCTTCTCCCTCGGCCCCATTCTCCTTCTTTTTCTTCTTTTCTTTTTTTTCCTTTTCTTCATCTTCTTCACGTCTTCGCCGGAGTTGCCTGCAACTCCGGCCGTCTGGTAAGGCTTTCTTCTTCCTCTTCTTCTTCTTCTTCTTCTTCTTCTTCTTCTTCTTCTTCTTTTTTATTCTTTCTTCTTTCTCCGCTTCTCTTCGTTTGCACACCGGAGTTGCAGAACTCCGGTCATCTTCCTCCTCCCTTCTTCACGCCGGAGTTGCAAAACTGCAACTCCGGTCGCTCACGGCCTCTCCACCGTTGCTGCCACTACACACACCACGCGCCTCCTCCTTCTGCCAGTCTTCTTCGGCCTCTCCTTCTTGTTCTGCAAGGAGTCTACCTCCTTCCTCCGGCGGACTGGTTCAATTCCACCAGTCCGTCTATTCCGGCCATCTGAACCAGCACCTACTTCACATTGCAGGTCTGCCCTCCTCTCTCTACAAGTGCACCAGTCGGTCACGGTTGCTAGTGTGCAACCCAGCGCCATCCACAACCGTCGCTCCACCTTGCTGATCTGTCCATTGTTCATCGTCCTTGGTGCCAAGTTGAACAGCAACCCAGGAACTCTCTCTTTCTCCAATCCCCTTGAAGCTCTCCAGCCACTAGCCAGCATCCTCTCCATGATACTCTCTCCATAGCCTTGTTGCCCGGACAGCAACATCACCACCTGCAACTCTCATCTCGTGGATGGGAGTTGCTGCTGCAACCACCCTCAGTCCTCCACGTTGCAGTCTTGCAACGCCCTCCAAACCGCTGCACCTGCTGCTCCACGCTGCCCTCCACGATCTGATCTCCTTAGCTGGGATAGTGGTGATCTTCCTCATTCACGGGTTAAACCGTGAAAGCCTATTGGCCAAGAAAACAAGAAAAGAAGAAAAGAGAAGGAGAGAAGAGATGAAGGAGGAGGGAAGAACGCCCTCACCTGTTGTTTCACTCCACTATTCTGGGCAGCACTTCCACCATACCCCAACGTCCTTCAACCACCATCCATCATCCTCCCAAGCTCTTCACTTTGCACCATGTTGCTGCCCGACCTTTCCTCCATTCTCCAACCGTTGCTGCTAGTGCAACGAACCTGCTAAGCAACGTGCCTCACACAATGAGCCAACAAACACCTCCTCCCTATCCATGCTGTGTGCATAGACCAGCAAGCAACAACATCGTTGGCTTCTCCGGGATTGTGCTCCTCCTCTTCAAGAGCACGGGCTCTCCTCTTTCTTCACCAAGGTTAGGCAACTCATGGCCGATCACTCATCTTCTTTGGTTGATCTCGATCTCATCACTCCGGTAAGATCTTCAAGGCATTTCTCTCATTTTCTTTAATTTCTTTCTCTGGATCTCTTTTCCTCTCTAAATCTCACTTTCTCTCTCTACCTAGATCGTTATCTTACTTTCTCTCTCTAACTATTTCTACCACAATCTCCTCTCTACTTTCTCTCTCTAGATTTCTTTACTTTCTCTCTCTACTTCTCTCTTTCTCTCTCTATACTTTCCATTTTCTCTCTCTAAAATGCCTCTTCTCTCATCTTCTCTCTCTACCTATTCTTCTTATATTTTTCTCTCTCTAGAATGTTTTTTTTTTAGTCTGGTTTTGACTGTTGCTAATTCAAATATTGTAAGGACATTTTGATTAATGAATGATGAAGTTTGTTTTTATCTATTATTTCTTGTGATGGTCCGTCAGTTTTTGTTCTTATTCGTGTTAATCCGACTAATCCCGAGTGCGGATCGACATCCGACACGAGCCACTGTGCAAAATTGCCCATTTTACAGGTTAAATGTCTCGGATCAATTAAAAATGTGTTGAAGTTAGGGTTTCCGTAACCAACGACGCAGAAAATACCTACTTTCATACTCCTTACCCGCTGATTCAATCAGCAGTTGGAAAGAATTGGTGGGCAAATTCATGTCTAAATTCTACCCCATGACTCGGACCAACCAAATGAAGCAACTCATCCAGGACTTTCGACAGAAGTCCGATGAGAAATTTTTCGAAGCGTGGGATAGATTCCAAGACTACCTGACTAAGTGTCCCCACCATAGCATCGACAAGGGCAATCTTGTCCATGTCTTCTACAAGGGACTTACTGATGAGTCCCGTACCATGGTAGAGTCAATGTGCCAAGGAAAATTCCTGCACCAAACTCCGACCGATTCATACAAATTCTTGGGAGAGTTAGGAGAAAACTCTCAACATTGGACGACTGACTCAGAGTTCAGTTGAACCACTTCAGTCCAAAGGACAACCAAGGGACATGATGCTACAGCTGATACTGAGCTTCGATCTGTCATTCAAGAGTTGAGCAAGTCAGTCTCGGCACTGGCTGTGTCTGTACAAAAGCCTACTCAACAATCTACCCCAGTCATGCATGTGGGACACGAGAGCCCTATGGAATCCTGCACCCTCTGTCTGCAACCCTCCCATACTACTGAGCATTGTCCTTTGAATGAAGGATGGTCTAATCCTCTTCAGGAAGAAGTTTGTGCTTTCAGCACATACAAACCACCCACTCAGAACTCGTATAGTCAATCTTATCATCCAGACACGAGAAACCACCCTAACTTCTCCTGGCGGCCTCAGTCTACTCAACCACAAGCTCAACCTCCACGTCAACCTCAGGGCATGTATCCTCCTGGGTTCAATCAACCCAATAGGCAATTCAATCAGGGACAATATCAGCAGAATCAGTACCCATCTACTCAGAACCAGCAGTTCCAACAGGGTCAATACTCTGGACAACAGAGCACATTTCAGAATCAGCAAAGAGCTCCCCAGAACTATCAGAACCAACAGATTGTCCCAACTAATTCTTCCGCCTATAACTATAATGCCCCGATGAGCTCGAGTCACGAATTGGTGCCTCAGCTCCCTTTAGCTGTTCCCCAACAGTCGGTCCCCAAATCTGGTATAGAGGACCTTCTAGCTCAACTCATTACTCAGCAACAACAATCTATGCAACGCCTAGAGCAACAGCAACAACAATCCTTGCTTCGTCTAGAGCAACGCTTAGGCAACCTGGAAGCTGAGAAAGCTAAAGGCATCTTTCCTAGCCAACCCATTGCCAACCCTAAAGGAAATGCCAAAGGGGCAGTATATGAGATCGGATCCCAATCTCAAAGCCAGAATGAGAAGTGTCAAGGGGAGGTGCAAGCTGTAACCACCCTACGATCTGGAAAAACTGTGGACATGGGAGTCCAACCACCACCGGTGCCATCTTCAGTACCCATCACTCGCACCGTGGAAACTAGTCCAAATCCTACCTCTGCTTCTTCTACCTCTGCACCAACATCAGATATCCCTGTGCAGAAATCTAAGGCTAAAGACAAACCCATTTGTCGAGTAAAGCCTCCCTTCCCGGACAGACTTGTCCAAGATAAGCGGGATCAGCAATTCTCTGAGATCTTAGACGTCTTTAAAGACGTCCAGATCAATATCCCATTCCTTTCTGCTATCAAGCAAATCCCTTCCTATGCCAAATTCCTCAAGGACTTGTGCACAGTTAAGCGGCGTACGCATGTACCCAAAGCTGCCTTCTTGGCCGAAAAAGCTACCGCGTTCATTCAACGCAATAGTGTGATCAAACACAAGGATCCAGGTAGCCCAACTGTCCAATGTGAAATTGGTGACAACTTTAGCTGCACTGCCTTGCTAGATTTAGGGGCTAGCGTTAACCTCATACCGTTCTCGGTATATCAGTAGTTAGGACTGAAAGATATGAAGCCTACCAATGTCACCCTGAAATTGGCTGATCAGTCCATCAAGATTCCAAGAGGAATCATTGAAGATGTCCTAGTAAAAGTCGCTGACTTTTATTATCCTGTGGACTTTATCATTCTAGACACCGAGCCGTGTCAGGATAACCGCATTCCGGTCATCTTAGGCCGTCCATTCCTTGCCACCGCGAATGCACACATCGGTTGCCGGGACGGAAACATGTCCATTGCTTTCGGAAACCTCAAATCTGAGGTCAATATCTTTCGTTTAATGCAACAAGATGCCGATCGCGAAGTGACCGATGAAATGTGTGCCGTTGAGAGTCTAATCCCGGACTCCACCGAAGATATTCTTAAGCAGTGTCTAGAACACTTTGGAGCTGACTTTGCAACAGAGTCAGCTATTTCTGATCTCAATGACCTTTTGGAGACTGCTCCACTGATAGAGATCCCCGCTCCACTCATCGAGTTCGAGCCTCTGATAACCATGGCCAGAGAACCCATCCTTCCTTTACCTACTGAAGTCAAACCTCTTCAATCCGTGTCTTCTGTGACACCTATTTCTACTCCATCTGCTCCAATATTGGAGCTTAAGCCTCTTCCCACAGATCTTTCCTATGCCTATCTTGGTCCTAAGGAAACCTACCCTGTCATTATTGCTTCCGCTTTGTCTGCGAGTGAACGTAAGAAACTTCTTGAGCTGCTCAACGAGCACAAATCTGCGATAGGTTGGACTATAGATGATATTCGTGGCATAGACCCCTCGGTGTGCCAACATCACATCTATCTCGAGGATGAATCCAAAACCTCTCGAGAACACCAGAGGAGGTTGAACCCCGTCTTGAAGGATGTAGTCCGGGACGAGGTCCTTAAACTGTTAGATGCGGGTATCATTTACCCCATCTCCGATAGCAAATGGGTGAGTCCTATTCATGTCGTCCCTAAAAAGGCAGGATTCACAGTTGTGGAAAATGAGAACAAGGAAATGGTCACCCAGCGCCTGAAGAAAGGGTGGAGAGTCTGCATCGATTACCGACGACTCAACACCAACACTAGGAAGGACCATTTTCCTTTACCCTTCATAGACCAAATGTTGGAGAGACTAGCAGGTCACTCCTATTACTGCTTCCTCGATGGTTACTCAGGGTATAATCAAATACCCATCGCCCTTGAGGATCACGAGAAGACAACTTTCACCTGTCCCTTTGGCACTTTTGCCTACAAGCGCATGCCCTTTGGCCTCTGCAATGCACCCGCGACCTTTCAAAGGTGTATGATGAGCATATTCTCTGACATGGTGGAAAAATTCCTCGAAGTCTTTATGGACGACTTCTCAGTTTTTGGGTCATCCTTTGATGACTGTCTGAACCATCTAGGGCTTGTACTTCAACGCTGTCAGGACAAGCAACTTGTCCTCAATTGGGAGAAATGCCACTTCATGGTGAAGAAGGGCATTGTTCTGGGACATGTCATTTCCCATCAGGGCATTGAGGTCGACAAAGCTAAAATCGATATCATCTCGACCTTGCCCATTCCTAAGTCCGTACGTGACATCCGGTCCTTTTTGGGACACGGAGGATTCTATAGGCGATTCATCAAGGACTTCTCTCAAATCACTCGACCTCTGTCCCATCTTCTGGCTAAAGATAGTCCTTTCGACTTTAATGCTGACTGTGTCAAGGCATTTGAGCGTCTCAAATCTGAGCTCACTACTGCGCCCATTATCCGTCCCCCGGACTGGACTCTACCTTTCGAGGTAATGTGCGATGCTTCTGACTACGCATTAGGCACCGTTCTAGGGCAGAGAGTTGACAAAAGGTCACACGTGATCTACTACGCGAGCAAAACTCTTAACTCTGCCCAAATGAATTACTCTACCACTGAGAAAGAACTCCTAGCGGTAGTCTTCGCCCTTGATAAATTCCGTCAGTACCTCTTAGCCACTAAGGTGGTAGTGTACACTGATCATGCAGCCCTTCGTTATCTCATGTCAAAAAAGGAAACCAAACCTCGATTAATTCGATGGATTCTCTTACTGCAGGAATTCGACCTCGAGATTAAGGATAAGAAAGGAACTGAGAATGTAGTGGCTGATCACTTGTCTAGACTGACTTTAGAGTCATCCTTCGACACCCAGCCCATCCCTGAAACCTTTCCAGACGAACAACTGTTCACCATCTCTGTTAATCCTTGGTATGCTGACATTGTCAACTACCTTGTCACCGAAGAAATGTCTTCACACTGGTCAAAATAGGACAAAAGCCAATTCCTAGCAAGAGTTAAGTACTACTCTTGGGATGACCCTTATTTGTATAAATACTGTCCTGACTAGATCATTCGTCTCTGTGTCCCTGAGTCGGACCAACTCAATATCTTGTCCTCGTGTCATGACCAACCTTGTCTTCAGTACTAAGAAAACTGCAGAAAAAGTCCTGCAATGCGGATTCTACTGGCCTACACTATTTAAAGATGCCCATATCTACTGCAAAACCTGTCCTAATTGCCAGCATCTAGGCCGCATCTCCCAGAGGAACATGGTGCCCCTCACTCCCATCCAGGTCGATGAAATATTTGACATTTGGGGCATCGACTTCATGGGCCCCTTTCCCATTTCCTATGGTTTTGAGTACATTCTCCTTGCGGTAGACTATGTATCCAAATGGATAGAAGCCATTCCCACCAAGACCAATGACCACAAAGTGGTGGTCAAATTCCTAAAGGAGTTCATCTTCGCTCGATTCGGTGCCCCTAAGGCCATCATTAGTGATGGGGGCACCCATTTCTGCAATAAGATATTCGAGAACTTAATGAAAAAGTATGGGGTAACCCACAAGGTTGCCCTAGCTTATCATCCGCAGACTAGTGGTCAAGTGGAGGTTTCTAATCGTCAGATCAAGCAGATCTTGGAGAAGACAGTCAATACCACACGTAAAGACTGGTCTACTCGTCTCACTGATGCTTTATGGGCATACAGAACTGCCTACAAGACCCCACTCAATATGTCTCCCTATCGTCTGGTCTTTGGGAAACCC
Organism: Euptelea pleiosperma; assembly: GCA_035048495.1. Lineage (NCBI taxonomy): Eukaryota > Viridiplantae > Streptophyta > Magnoliopsida > Ranunculales > Eupteleaceae > Euptelea > Euptelea pleiosperma. The sequence continues at coordinate 22,098,449 of CM068553.1, read as the reverse complement.
TGTCATCTTCCGGTAGAGATTGAACATCGTGCCCTGTGGGCCATTAAGAAGCTCAACTTCGACCTAGACTCCGCAGGGGAGGAGCGGAAACTTCAAATGAATGAGTTAGAAGAACTCAGAAATGATGCCTACAACTTGTCAAAGAATTACAAAGCAAAAATGAAGTGGATACATGACAAGAGCATCCTTAGGAAAGAGTTCCATCCAGGACAGAAGGTCCTCCTTTATAATTCTCGTCTCCATCTCTTCCCTGGGAAACTGAAATCTAGGTGGACCAGTCCTTATACGGTCACCGCAGTCACACCCTTCGGGGCAATCACTATTGAGGATCCCAAGGATCACTCCTCATTCCAGGTCAATGGTCAACATCTTAAGCAATTCCATGAACTTGATGTGTCGTTCATTCAGACTTTTGAAATTGATCTCATCGATCCTGTTTATGTCGACTGATGATCCACTCAGTCTCCTGAGCTCCAACTTGGTTGGGGGTACTTGATATACCCCCGTCATGTCTGGCTGAAGACATAAAACTTAGCGCTTTCAGAAAGGCAATTCCGGTATTCCTAGAGTACATGAGTCTCATGCATTTGTTATTATTGTTATATCTTTGGAAATGCAGGTACATTCATTCTTCCGATAATACGGTATCACTCACTGTCGAGTTTCTGCTGACTTGGTAACATCCTCCCTGATCCTTTGCATCATCATCACCGATTTTTCATCATTTTATGTCCCGGTCATGAGCACCGAGGACGGTGCTGTATTTTGGTTGGGGGTGGGATTTTTGGGGTGATTTCCGATGTTCTCCAAAAGTTTTCTAGAATTTCAAAAATGTGTCAAATACCCTGACTTTGATTAGCTAAAAACCTTCGTTAAGTCAGTATTGAGGATGTCAATTTTTGTTTAAAGTTAGCGTCGAGTCAAGTCAGGCGTGACTACAGCAGGTTTGAAAACTCAGAAAAACTCAGATTTGGCACAATTGTACACTATCAACATCAGAGTCATCCTAAGTTTTGAAACTCTAGAGATCCTGTGAGAATAATTGTGGAGACCTAACCCAGTGAGCTTTCGAGCCTTTAATCATTTCAGAGAGTTATACAATAATCCTAAGCCAATGGATGACTCACTATTCTTCATGCCCGCAATATTCGTTGAGAGATCTCATTATCTTTTGCTTCGATCATAAAACTCGAAACGACATCAACATTGGATTACTACGACAGAACCTTCTCTATATCCAGTCAAGACAGTATACATAATAGTGCAAACCCTAGAAAATGATTTAGGCCATTTTTTCTGAACCATTCAGCCTTTTTACTCACCTGAATTATACTTCACTAGAAACCCCTTGAACCTTTCTATAAAAGCCTTTTATTTGCAAACCCATCAACCTAAAATCCAGTCCAGGTACGAAACATGACTGGCTACCCTTATTTTGAGATGGACAAAAGAATAACTGATGTGGGTGTACCGTGAAAAGAAAAGTAAAGAAGAAGAATCAAAAGGAAAAGAAAGTGGTTCAAGCTGAAAACAAAATATGAAAAGAAAGTATGAAGAAGAGCTGAAAAGAAATTGAGCAGTCTCAGAAATATCAAGAAAAAGAGAAAAATACGAAAAAAGGAAAAAGAACCAGATAATGGTGTTACGTCGCAGGAAAAATTCAAGAAAATGACAATATCCTCTCAAGATCTTTGAAATCCTATATACCTTTATTTTTCTACACCTGACCTAAGCCTCATTACAACCCAGGAAAGTCCTACTTGATTCTAGGATAGTACGATCATAAAATGTGGAGATTGGAGAAAGAGAAGCTATAGAGTTTGATCTGACGTTCCCGAGTGAAGTGGTATTCCAATCATGAGATCTTCTTCTGTTAAAGATGTCCTTCCTTCAAATAAAACATATGTGAGATCTTTTGCCTCTTTATATTAAATACATCTCCTCACATATAAATTGAGAGAAAAGAAGAAAACCCTTCTTGTGTGATTCTATTCTGAGTGCTAAACATGTGAGATTTGAGGTCGAGGCAGAAAAACTTAGAGGTGATCTGGAAATCTTTATTGTCGGATGATGAGAATGTTGAGCACACACACACGCAGAGTCTGACTATTCTGGGTCATGATTATCAGTCTGTAGTCTTGCCAAAACTTTCAACCTCTTCGCTAGCATGTAACTGTTTTTGCATCCATTCAATAATTTGATGAACGGTGTTTTCCCGGAGCTAATATGAAAAAGTGTGCAGCATGTGCAGAGCCCTTTTAAGCTCATTTACTTCGCACTAATTGCCAAGGATTGGCAATATGCTGGTTGGGGGTTGTGATATTCGCTCAAAAGTACTTATTTTAAGCAATTATCCTTTTAGCGTTATTGCATTCTCCTACGTAAAATACTCTATTTACCTACTTTTCTACGTAAGAGTCTCTTCTGTTGCGTAGAACACACTTTTCTGGACGAAATGGTATATTTGCATGCATTAAACACATTTTCGGAAGTCTAGATATAAAGCCGTTCTGATTAAGTCTCATTACGCGCTTCTTTTATCGCAGGAAACCCGATTGGAGAATTTTAAGGATTGTGGGCCCACAACTGACTGCCAGAGCCTTTAATCAAAGCATAAAGAGCCAATGGACTTAGACAAGAAGAAGTAGGCTGAAGACAGGAAGAGCCAGAGAATCGAAAAAGCCTGAGAGAAAATCAAGAGAAAAGGAGAGACAAGCCCTCAAAGAAGAGACTAAGGAGATTAAAGCTTATCAACTAACATAAGATGAGGACTCACTCAGTTGGTAAAGCATGCAGAAGACCAAGTCAACGACCAGGGTTCAAGACCCTCTACTAGCATTTTCTCTTTATTTTGTAATATTTTCTCTCTCCTCTCTCTAAATCCCATCCTCTCTCCTCCCTCAAATCTACGACCTACCTTGTCCAAATTCCATCGCCCAATCATCACTGTCCATCTCTACTGTACAATCGCTCAGTCAATCCCCCGATCATCCATCTCACCATCTCTTAAAATCCAATGGCCCTCATCACTTCATGATTTAATCCTATGGGCCTAAGCCAAGATGAGATGCGAGCCCATTAGCTGTGATCCACAGCCCAACCATTTTAGTGGACCCCTCAACCCTAGATATTTCTTAAATGATTTTTAAAAGAGGCATGTTTTTAAAAAAGAGGAATATCCTATTGCCATAAAATGATTTTTTGAACAAAACTAGGAAGCTTACCAAATTAGAATTTCTTTTTTTTGAAAAGCTTTATCTTTATGGGTCCACTTAAACGGCTAGAACCGTTGAAGGGAAGGGATAGCCCTTAAAAGATATTAGAAATCATGGGTTTCTAATATAGAAACCCACGGTTTCTATTGTGGGCAGCATGTTCTTCAAGTGGAAAAGAAGAGAAACCCTAAAGCCGTCACATAAAGGGAGCCACGCTCCTTCCATTTCTGCCCGCCCCCCCCCCCCACGTTTTGGGAAAAAGAGAAGTCTTTCTCTCTTGCTGCCTTTCAACCCCAGCCGTCCTCCCCAACTTCTTCCTCTCCCAGCCGTTACATCCACCAGTCAGCAATCACCGCCCTCCTCCACCCGCAAACACCGGAATCAACCCCTTCAAAAACCAGCAACCTCACTTCCATCTTGCTGCACCATGCAACTACTTTCCAGCCACCTGCTGGTAAGTTATTCATGGTGAAACCGAGCCCCTGCTCCTCCTTGTATAACCGCTGCAACACTGGCTTGGAAAGCACCAACCGTTGCTGCTGGTTCACCACCGTCCATTCTATCTCCGGTCTCATTGATAGGTTCGATCCTCTACACCTTGCTGTACATCGGCTCACCTTGAAACCACCTTCTCGGGCTCCTCCTTGACAGTTCGCACAAACAAACTGCACCATCTCCAAGCACTTGCTGTCGTTCTGAAACTCAACACCAGCCTACCACTAGTCCGCCCTTTGCTCCTCTCATCAACGGTTCTATTGGGAACATCACCACTTGCACTACTTCAGCGTCTCACCTTCATCTCCAAGGTTGAAACCTGCTCCTTCAAGTGCCCCACGGTGCTGTCTGCATCTGCCTTCCATGGCCATATCTCCACAGCCCATCTTCTTCCTTGGGTCAGCAACACCACGCTGGTGCACAACCAGTGCACTTCCATGAAGAATGTGGATTCCCTCCTCCTCTTCCACCTCTTGACCGTAGGGTGATCGTACTCTCCATCACTTGGCCAATCTTGGCCGGATCACCATCAACCCAAGCAACCACATGGCCGGCAAAACCATCCATTTTTCAATGGCTGATCTCCCGTTCACCACTCCAGTAAGTTTTGAATGTGAGGAATTCTCTCTCCAGATCTCTCTACCACTTTCTCTCTCCTCATTTAGGTCTCTCTCTAAACTTTTCTCTCCAAGTTTAGATTTCTCTCTTTTAACTCATTTTCTCTCTCTAGTTTTGTTTCTTTCTCTCTCTACTTTTGAAGCTCTTTCTCTCTCTATCTCCCTTCTATTTCATGCTTTCTAGTTAATTTTTGAAATTTATTTATGCACCAATCAAATTCAAGGTTATTGTAAGTTACTTTTCATTTTAATAAAGATGGTTAATTTCATTAGTTTTGCTTATTATATTATGTTCTTCCTATTTTCTCTCTCATCATTTTAGCAGATAATGGTTCCCTCTAAAATTTATAAAATCAATCATATTTTAATCCCGTGATCATCATCCTCACCCTTCAATCTCTTCTGTTTAGCAATTTTTGAGAAAAACCCGTCATCTTATGTCCTTGATTTGCATGAACTAATTCCGAGTGCGGATCGACATCCGACACGAGCCACTGTGCAAGAATTCTAAATTTTGCAGGATAATCGGATCAAATTACAAATCTTGTTGATTCTAGGGTTTCCGTAACCAACGACGCGGAAAAATCCTACTTTCATCAAGCGATGCATAGTGATCCAGCCAGCATGCGACCATGTCTTCGAAAATATCGGAGGCTATCACTACAAAAAGTCAGAAGTCCAATTGGAGAGATTGGATTCAGAGGAATCCGATTTGAGGAATCCAAGGAACAGACGTAGGGAATTGTACATCCGAGAACCAGAAAAGCATCATAGACCCGAGACTTCTTATCAGCGAAGCTCAGATCATATTTAGCTTGAAACTAGGAGACATTGCTGATTTGGTGGCAAAAATGATGGAGAGAAAAAAAACATTGGCCGATGAGATGACGGCCATGTTGACAAGGGCACCCCGGGATTCTCTTTTCATTGGAGAGATTCAGAGGTATCGGGTTCCCGAGTCTTTTTCTTATCCAAGTTTTCTATCTTCATAGGAACGTTGGATCTGGTCAACCATGTCCTTCACTTCTGGAAAGCGATGATGATGTGGGAGTTCCACGATGAATTTCTATGCCGGATGTTCCCGTCAACTCTGAGTGACGATGCCCTCAACTGTTCAATCAACTCGCACCTCAAACTATCTTCGATTTTACCGCGTTGAGTACTTTATTTATCACTCGTTATTCACGCAATCGATTGCACAAAAATGATGTCAACGTATTATTCAATATACGTTGCGGTTAGAAGGAGACATTACGGGATTTCACCAAAAGATTCTATACCTTAATGACCACGGTGGAAGATTGTGACGACAAGCATGCAATCATAACTTTTCGAAAAGCATTGTTTACTAGTTCTAGACTTTTACATGTCTTTAACCAAGAACAGGCCAGTCGACAATGAGACGTTATTTCTACGAGTTGAAAAGTACTCAGAACTCAAAGATGACACGCTCCAACATGATCACGGGGCGACCATATCTGTTCATGAAGTGAAGAAATCTGCTGACTCCAGCAGATCCACAAAATGTAAGCAAAAGGTTGCCCCTAACACCAGCCAAAGTTCCTCTTAAGGAACCTAAGAAGCCGCTAAGCTAGGATATATATCCCTGCCACGAGAAGAGGGTATTCACACTGTTGAATAAAACTGTCACGCCCCGAATTTCGGCACCCGACCCCAACCCGAACGCCTATGGATCAGCTCGTTTACCTGAAATCTAGGGTGTGATTAAAAATAAAAAATTAAAGGCACTTTTGTAAAGACCATTTTGTAAATTTAACCGTTTGATATGTTTTTAAAATTAAAGTTTCACGATTTAATGGTACGGTACCAAAAATAAAAGTTAAATTTAATTTTTATCAAAACTATTGGTTATGATCTTTATAATTACCTAGAATTTATATTAAACAACTTTTGTGAAGAACTTAAGTCAAAACATTTATTTGATAGTGTTTTGAGAAATATTTTTCGTGATTCAGCAGAGAACAACTATTTTTTGGTTAAAATTCAAATAACATTGAAAAATTATTTTATTCAAGGGTTTTGTTCTATAAATAAAGATAAACAACTTTAATAAATGAACTTTTGTTAAAACATGATATTTTATAATTGTTTTGATCATTTTACAATTATCCGCAATTTCTAAAAGTGACTGGCAAAACTCAATTGGTTAATTATTTTCTGACTTAATCGCGTAATTCGGGAGTCAATTCAAAACTAAATCTAACAAGTAATATATGCATTTCATAGTAATCAAAATTTATGATTTTTCTATCAAATAATATAGTATAGGTTTTATTTTAAAAATTGAAGAAGTTGAAACAAAATCAGAAATTATTAAAAATTTGTAATTGATAACCAGTCAGTAAAATGGGTCTACAAGACAGCCCCGATTGAATTAAGTGACCAACTATATATTTTTGGAAAGCTAACTCGAAACGTGTTTTGTGTTTGACCAAAAGATAGATATCCATTGAATGTGGGTCAAAAACTCAGTCGAAGTTGATTAACGTGTGTTGTTTATAAAGGACAGCAACTATGACGTTCACTTTGTAGAGTTCATAAAATAAAAAATACAACATTAAATTTTTAAAAAAATTTGTAATTTATTATGGAAAGCTAACTCGAAGCCCCACGTGTTTTGTGTTTGGCCAAACGATAGATATCGATTGTATGTGAGTCAAAAACTCAGTCGAAGTTGATTAATGTGTGTTGTTTATACAGGACAATAACTTTGACGTTCACTTTGCAGAGTTTCACAAAATCTAAAATAGAACATTAAATTCTTAAAAAATTTTATAAAATACTAGAATCAGTTTTAAAATAAACCCCTTTAGAATCGTATTATTTCAATATCGATAGAATATTTGACGAATATTCTCATCTAGGACGTCGGGTAAATTCGAGTAACCAATTTTTTTTGCAAAAGTACTAAAACATGAATTAAACTATTCTCATTAATCTCAATATAAAAAGTTAGTTAAAAACTCTATATTACAATTAATTATCTTAAAATAAAATATTAGATTTCTTTCTTCGAGTTTCTTCCATCATTCGGCTTAACTTCATCTAATGTGTTCTTCTCAACATGATCAACAAAACCTGAAATGGTGGTTGTAGGAGTGAGCCAAATGCTCACTATATTTTTCACCCAAAAACATGATTTAAACAATACAAGATATAAAGACATATTTGCATAAATTAAATTATCAAACACTAATATCATAGTTATAATGAATGCATGGACAATTAATCAAAAGTAATACACAACCTACACATGAGTCTCCTTCTTCACCCACATAGGGGGTCTTCCCAGGGTTTTTGGGTCTTTCACCCTGAAGAACTCACTCCAAACTTGCTTTATCGCTTCTGAATCGAAAATACAATGCATGCCTTAGCAATTAAATAATTATTCACTGAAATGATAATATCCACACAGGGGATCTCCAATACAAAATAAATAAAATCCACACAGGGGATCTCTAATATAAAATCGGCTATCAATTATAATTTAATAATAATTATATGCTCATGAATTAATAACTTGTATTGAAAGAATTATGAGAAGGGTACCTACCTTAAGCCTTTGTTGATCCTCTAGAAGTGTCACCAAATCCAATAATGATTAATGGAGGAGATGAGAAAGATTTGAGGTGAAAGTTTCTTCAACAAGAGAGGTGGCTAAATTTTGGTGTGGGAGCATCTTAAGTAAATTATTTGAGTAGATTTAAGATTAGAGTTTTTGTATAAATTTTTTGAAGGTCAATTCTTGGCCATCAAATCTAAAGTTGGTAAAGGGTTGGGATCTTTTAGTTCATAATAGAGTTTAGGGTTTTGGTTGAAATAGTCTCCCCCATCTTTTATGGAAATAAAATAACTTCTATTTATCTAAAATTAAAAGTGATTTTCGTAACTCTAAAATTGATAAATTTTACAACACACTAAAAGGCTAATTTTAAATTGGCTATGGGCAAGAAATGGGCCCAAAGCCTATATATATCAACTGGGCTTTAATTAAGGTTGCTTTTAGACCTACAAGATCTCTAAATTGTCCAAAAGGTCTACCCTACTAATTTTTATTCAAACAACATGCAACCAATCATTAATATTTAATATTTATTAACAAAATATCATTAACATAATTAAAAATAATAATTTAAAATTTAAAATATCTTGAAAAAATTTAAGATATTACAAAAACTCACAGTCGAATCCTGAATCTGATAAAAATTGAAAGATATCTCTAGTTCCCCTGACCTATGAAGCCTGACATGAATGGAGATAGAGATAAAACAAACTTTTGTGCCTTCCATTAGGAGATAGGGCACTTGATCGACAAATGTTGGGAACTGCAACACAAATAAGAGGATCTAATCAACTAGGGCTACTTGCAACAGTATATCGCTCGTACAGATGGAGCGGTAGTTGAAGCCGTGATCCCCAAGAAAGACCTCACCCGCGTTGTTTAGCAAGGACCCGGGATGACTATCGACGTCATCCACAGGGGAGGATGATAGATTTCTCGAGGAGAATTTGAGAAACAAGAGAGGATCAAAATCAAGAAAATTGAACACCTGAATGAGGTCTTACATCTATCTATAGGTCCAAGACTCATGGATTCCGTAGATATGATGGAGAGCACATATGCGACTATTTTCTTCTCCGATAAAGATCTCGTCAGAGTAGATCATCTACATTCATACGCTTTGATACTCACTTTGCTGGTGGGTAATTATGAGGTGAAGAGATTACTGATAGATCCCGGCAGCTCAGCCAAGATTTAATTCGTTGAGACTTTCAAGAAGATGGGCTTTCGCCTCTCTGACCTCATCAATAGCGATACACCCTTGATTGGGTTCAATGGACAGAAGGAATATTTGCTAGGAAGATAATTCTGCCAGTAAAGACGGGATCGATCCTGTCTATGGTAGAATTTATGGTGATTGACACCCCGCCACCTTACAATGACAGGACGGGGATGGATACACGAAGTCAAAGGTGTGCCATCAACATATCACCAGATATTCCGTTTTTCGACCGATCACGAGATAATGGAACTGAAGGGAGACCAAGTCATCTCAAAGAAGTGCTATGCCATCGCCCTCAGACCTAAGAGTTCTCATGGTCTGGAAGGTCCACGGGACGAGACTACTTCAACTGGAGTTGCTGGGCAATAGCAACTAGAGCTCATCCTGAAAAGTCTGGAGCAGACTACGCTTAGCCGAGAAGATGTTGAGATATGTCAAGAGGCCAACAACGTTCCTACGATAAAGGAAACTGATCAGATCAACCTCAAAACGGAAGATGATCCAAAATTTACATACATTGAACCCAAACTATCTCCCGAGGAGAAGGCGTCCTACATCAATTTTCTTAAATCCTACTTTGACGTCTTCGCATGTTCATTTAGCGATATGCCAGGTATTCCTCCCGACATCTCTTGTAATAAGTTAAAGGTAGATAACAAAAATTTGCCTGTGAAACAACGACCTCAGAGGATTGCTCCCGAGAAACAAAAGGCCGTCCAGGAAGAGATTGATAAACTCTTGGAAGCTGACTTCATCTGAGAGGTCAGTGACGCTCAACAGTTAGACAACATAGTGCCGTACTAAAGAAGAATGGAAAAATCAGGGTGTTTATTGACTTCACTCACCCAAACAAAGCGTGTCCCAAGGATCCATATCCTTTACCAAGGATACACCAACTAGTTGATGCCACCTTGGGGTATAAAATCCTATCTTTTATGGATGGATACTCGGGGTATAATCAGATTCCATTACACAAGTCAGACCAGGAGCTGACAACCTTTAAGATTGATAGAGGGGTCTTTTGCTACAAAGTGATGCCATTTGGCTTAAAAAACGAAAGAGAAACTGATATTTGCTTAAAAGTGCTTATTTTAAGCTATTATCTTTTTAGCGTTGTCACACTCTCCTACGTAAAATTTATATTTCTGTCAATTTTTCTATGTAAGAGTTTTTTCTATTGCGTAGAACACACTATTTTGGTCAAAATGGTATATTCGCACGCGTTCATTTGACCTACATGCGAAGCCGTTTTGTAGAAGTCTCATTACGTATTTTCATTATTGCAGGAACCCTGATTGGACAATTCTCGAGATTTGAATCGTATGATCAACCACACAACCTCCATCAAATCTACAAATCAATTTAAAGGTTATCAAGCGGACCAGTGAACCAGGGAGGAATCGCAAATGAACCTGGAAGTCAGAAAGCAAATGAATCTAGAGATAGTAATAAGTGGCTTCACCAGTATCTGACACATGTACAACCACGTACAGGAAGATCAAATGGCTCAACTGCTAGGATTATCCAACCCGTAAAGAGCTGAAGTGCAGCACGTGGAAGTGCAGCACGTGGACTAAGATTGGATCCAACGATTACAAGTACAAGTCAGATTAATTCGATCGGATGAGAGGCAGTTGATGGGGGGTGGCTACCTAATGGACAGAGGTTCTTTTCATAGATTTGATGAGACGGTCTCCAATATCTATCCCTTCAATCAGAGGGCACGATCATATGTTTGAGATAACAAAGAATCTTGTTTTTCACAGATCGGTTAACTTGCCAGATCAAACAGTTAATGGATGAGAGCCTAGGTGGATCAACGATCCAAAATCATACTAGTTAGTTGGTTCACACTTTGGATCATGCTAGCTCAAGACCAACGAATTAAGATCAAGAGATAGAGAAAGAAAAGATGGTGGGATTGATGAGATATCAAGTGGACATGTGGCGGCAATCTTGCATGAAAATAATGGAAGCATAGGGATTAGAATTGCTTGCATGGTTAGATGGGTGACACACACGAAAGATGTTAACGGTAAGGATGATGATTTCTCTGACATACATCTAACGGTTCAAAGAAGGTTGATGTGCTTTACACAGATGGTGGTGGCATACAACAAAAGTATGGTCGGTCATGGATGAACAATGGTTATTGCAAAAGTTGGACAGATTGGTAGCTTTCCATGGATGGCCACCTAAATTGGATCATCAACAGAGGATAGAGGTTGTGGTGTAATGAGGAATGAATGGCTGGGATAAGAACAAGCATGGATTATTAATCCACATGGCTGCATGGGGGATCACAAATGACACGTAGGTTTTTAGCATTAGAGGTGGTTTTGATTATCAAAATGGTAAATTTGGCCACAAAGATGTCAACGGTTTTTAGAAACAACGCTTGAGTGGGGTTGGCACTTAACATAAATAAATTTTTGGGTTTGGCAAGAGGATCGTCTTGGACGACATCTCCTAAATTCTCCCTTTTCCCACTCATAGACCACTTGGCCCATTCCTCCTCATGGCCCACAACCATTCTTTCAAGGCCCACATGAGGAAGCCCACGGCTTCTCATGGGAATCCCACGACTTCTCATGGGAATCCCACGACTTCTCATGGGAATCCCACGACCTCACTAGGGAACCCCATATTTGATATAAAAAGAAGGCCTGGACATCTCTTCTTTCCACCTCTCTCACCCCCTAAACCCTAGCCGTCCTCACCTCTACCAACCGATCTCTCACCTCTCATCTTTTCTCTAGCTCTCCTATCCCTTGCACAATAACTTTCTCCCCTTGAGATCTCTCAAAAACACTGCCTCCACCATTGGAGTCACCCCTTACAGCACTAACAACTCACGAGCTACCCTTTCCCAACGAGATGGTCTTCAAGTTGAAGGCCTGCAACTTGGTAGCATTCCACTCTCAAGCCGTCTACAGCCCTATCCCTCTCACCGTCCTCCTCTTAGAAGCCTCTCTCCAAGCCGTCCACTTGCTTTTTGTCCTTTTTCTATTCTTCTCTTGAAACAAAAAAACAACAACAAAGAATGAGAGAAAAGAGAAGTGGAAGCTCTCATCTCTCCAAAGGAGCCACTGCCCCTTTGCTGCCGAGAGTTCTATGCTCCACTTGTAGTCTGGCCAGCCACCTTGCCAACCTTGCTCTCCACGGTCTAGCCAGCCACCTGGATGTCCTCTCTTATCCACAGGCCTACAATCTCTCCGTCAAGAACCATGACCACCGGTGTTGCCCCGCCCTTCACCATTGTTCTATCCACGCTCCAACCATGTGGCTCACCACCATCTCGCACCAGCAACTCTCGATCTGCCTCCCAGCAATGCCATCACAAGTGCAACCTCTTCAAGACACTGTGCAGTAGCTCCTCCATTGTTGGCCAACCCCGATCTACTTCTCCGGCCCATGCTTGCCTCTTCAACGACCACTACCTTTGTCGGGCGTTTCATGTTGCTGCTGCTGCCATGATTTCCTTCACAAGCTGCCACCTTCTTCTTTACCAAAGATCGGACTGCACTTCTCTCTTAGCCATGTATCTTCACAGTTGAGTGACAGTCCATACTCTTCATTGACCGACTACATGAGCCATTCACATGGCCGAAAGGTAAGTCAATGTATTCTTCTTCTCACTCTTCTTTAGTTTCTCTCTTTAGGATAGGTATCTCTCTCCTCTCTAGATTCTCTTATTTCTCTCTCTAAAAACCCTTATTCTCTCATTTTCTCTCTCTAGGTCATAATACTTTCTCTATCTCTCTCTTATCTATTTCTCTCTCTACATGTCTAATCTCCTTTACTAATGCTTTCTAGATAATTTTCTCTTTATTTGTTAAACTTTTGTAAGCACTTTGAATAGATAAATAAAGTTGAATGAATTATAGTTTTGAGTATTATGTTGTGGTTCTTTCTCATTTATGTTATAGTAGTGATAAATTCTCTCTCTAAAACTCACCCAATATGTTTTAAAAATTGATATCCACCTTTCTCATCTCATTATTTTTGGCAATTTTCTGTTATAATTGTTTCGATAATGTACCAACCCTAACCCCGAGTCCGGATCGATATCCGACACGAGCCACTATGCAAACCTATATTTTTGCAGGATTTAAGAAGTGAACAAAATCGGATCATAAAAAAGTGTTGAAAATGGGATTTCTGTCCAACGACCGAAAAAACCTTATTTCAGCAACCTATCAGTGGTTAGTTAACAAGATGTTCCACGATATGGTTGGAGAAACAATTGAAGTCTACATAGACAACATGATAATCAAAACGAGATCTCAGGATCAACATCTGGGTGATCTCGAGAAAACTTTCGATTGGCTTCGAGAATATCAGATGAAGTCAAATCCCGCCAAATGCATCTTCGGAGTAATGTTGGGAAAATTCTTGGGATACCTCATCACACGACAAGGCATTGAGGCCAATCCAGAATAGATCAGAGCTCTATTAGAAATGCCTTCGCCTCAGAACATAAAAGAAGTGCAAAAGCTAGCCAGGCCAGTAGCTGTATTAAACCGCCTTATAGCGAGATCTTTGGACAGATGTCGACCTCTATTCAAACTCCTAAGAAAGAATAGGAGGTTTGACTGGACAGAGGAGTGCGAGGAAGCCTTTCAACAACTGAAGCAATATCTATCACAACCTCTTATCCTTTCTAAACCAAATCAAGGGGAGCCTCTTGGTCTGTATCTTGCCACTACTGATGAGTCTATCAGTGCCATCCTCTTCCGAGAGCTTGATCAAGAAGAGAAGCCAGTATACTTCACCAGCAAAACTCTGATTGGAGCCGAAACCTGGTATGCAACCATCGAAAAAGCAAACCTAGCTTTTATCTACACCTCCAGGCGTCTGAAGCCCTATTTTGAAGGAAGAACCATCACGGTCTATATAGAGCGTCCATTAAAATCCATCTTTAGAAAGATTGACTTGTCAGGAAGAATGGCTAAGTGGGCCATTTATTTAGCTCAACACGACATTCAATTTTCTCCACGAACTTCAGAAAATGGACATGCATTAGCTGGGTTCTTGGCTGACTTCCCAGTGCAAGACGTTGCAAGCACTAAGGGCGAGGACAAGGAAATTTTACAACTCCTAGAGATGCCAGAAATGTTAAATTTGAAGACAGGTTGGAGATTATTCACCGACGGTTCAGCCAATGAAAGTGGTTCCGGAATTGGCATAGTTCTGGTAACATCTGAGAACACAAGGTTTGAGAAATCAATTAAGCTCGGGTTCGTGGCGTCCAACAACGAGGCGGAATATGAAGCTGTGATCATAGGGCTTCGGATAGCTCTAGATCTCGGAATCAAGGATATAATAGTATATACCGACTCTCAGGAACAGCAGTATTTGCAACGTCTAGAGCAACAACAACAACAATCCATGGAGAGCTTGGAACACCGTCTAGGTCAGATAGAATCTAAGAGCGAGGAAGTCAACTTCCCTAGCCAACTTATAGCCTATCCTGAGGAGAATGCCATGGCCACAGTCCATAATGAGGATTCACAAATCTTGTACCAAAACTAGAGTTTCTCCGAGGAAATAGAGGTTGTTATAATAAATGGATTGTGCAACAATATTGATGAGCTCATGTATCCATCTTCGGTGCCCTTCAAAGCACTGACTTCTGAACCTAGCTTAGAGGATTCAGCTACCCCCTGATGCTTCACAATCTGCACCTAACGCAGACATTCCAGACACTGAGCCGTGTCTAGATAGTAGGATCCCACCATTCCTCACCATCGCTGATGCACACATCGGGTGTAGGGACGAGGACGTGTTGACGGTATTTGACAACCTCAAGGGCCGAGGTTACCAAGTTTCAACAGTCAACCGACATCGACATTGTCAATGAATCGTATGCCGTAGAGAGTCTACTTCTGGACTCTCCCGAGGATTTATTAGCCAAGTGTCAAGTACACTTTGAACCTGACTTCAAATCGGAGTCAGACAAATATAGATTTATTGATCTGCTAGAGTTTGCTCCATTCAGATACATTCCCGCTAAACTCAATGAGTTTGCGACTCTAGTAACCATGGTCAGAGAACCCACCACCTCTATCCTCTCAGTTTTTATTGAGAAGCTTCGATCCCTCCCCGTTGAACTACATGTTTTTGCGGGTCTACTCAGAGAACTTACTCTCCCTTTCTCAGTCTACACTAAGAAAGAGTTTTTCTACAAGGGTATACTCAGACAAAGGATAGGATAGCTATTTCTGCTCTACCTGAAAAGTAGGGAATACTGATGATTTACTCAGTCTCCATGTGTTTCAACCTAGTTGAGGATACGTGATATACCCCCATCATATCTGGCTGAAGACGTAAAACTTAGCACTTTCGGAAAGGCAATTCCGGTAGTTACATGAGTCGCATGCATATATTATTGTCAATTCTCTCTGGACTTGCAGGTACACTCATTCTAAAGATCACCAGGTACCACAAATGGTGCAATTTATACCGAATTGGTAAAACCCTTCATAAACCCTTGCATCATGAATTATCGATCTTTCAATATTTTATGTCCCGGTGTTAAGCACCGAGGATGGTGCTGTATTTTGGCTGGTGGTGGATATTTATCAAACTCATGTTTTCATTTTTATTAAAAAGAGAGAGATAGAGAGAGAGAGAGAGAGAGAGAGAAAACCTTGTGTTTTGGCTGTGATTTCATGAGATTTTCTAAAATGCCCTGACTTGATTTGCGAAAAACTACCGTTAAGTCTATTTATTGAAAAGGATGTCGATTTTGATTTTAAAAAAATCACTTGTTAACTCTTAGTTTAGTTTGAAAGACAAATAGTACTACAGTGGAATGAAACTTTTAGAAAACTCAGATCCAACAAAAATTTTCACCGATTAACATCAGAATTATCCGAGGTCTAGACTATCTAGAGATCCAAGAAGAACAATTGTGGAGATCGAACCCAGTGAGCCTTTGAGCTTTTCTTCATTTTTGAGGGTTATAAATAATTCTGAGTCACAGGATGACTTATCATTTTTTGAATCCCCAATTATGTCATCGTAAGATCTCATTAACCCTTGCCTTGGTCATAGAACTTGGAGTGAAGTCAAAGTCGGATTATTACAAAAGAACCTTCTCTATATCCATTCAAGACATCACAGACGAAAGTGCAAAACCCTAAAAAATGATATAGGCCATCTTTCTAAACCAATCAGACCTTTTTAGTTTACCTAACATCTACACCATTAGAAACCCTTTTGAGCCTTATGATGAAAACCTTTTCTTGTTAACCTGTCAACCAATAATCCAATCCCCGAAATAAGCACAACTCAAACACCTACTTCTAATAGGGATAAAGGAGTTATTAGTATAATCACACCAAGAAATCAAGAAAAAAAAAAATAGTCAAGCTGAAAGCAAACATGAGCAGAAAAGAAAGAAAGAAGAAAGAAAGAAAGAAAAGAAACAGAAAAAGAAGGTTGATAGAACAATGTCAAAAAGACAAACAAGTTAGAAAAAGAAAAATAAGGAAAGTCGAGGAAATAGTGTCACCACCCTCTAAAAACGTTGCAAAGAACAGTAAGATATCCTCTTAGAATTCTCGAATCCCTGAATATCCTTATCTTTCTAACCCTTTCCTAAGCCTTTATATAACCCTAACAAGCCCTATTTGATTCTAGGTTAGTACCATTACAAAATGTGGAGAATGGAGAAAAGAGAAACTATAGAGTTTGATCCGACACTCCTGAGTGATATAATATTCCAATCATGAGATCTTCTGAATCTTTTATTGTCCTCCTTTCCACATAGTATATGTGAGACATTTACCAATTTCAAATATCTATCTCTTCACATATAACTTGAGAGAAAAATAAAATCTTTTCTGAATGATTCACTTCCGAGTGGTAAACAAGTGGGAATTGAGGTCAAGGCATATAGTCTTTGAGGTGATCGGAGAGTCTTTACTACTAGATAAGGATGATGTTAAGCACACACACACACGGAGTCTGAGTAATCTTTGGTTCAAATGTCTATTTGTAGACGTGTTACATTTTACTGACAAGCTCTAATTTGTGAATGATTTCTTGCATCCTTGAGATAAACTGACACAACGAGTTTTTCTGAGCAATGCGAATGAGTTTTCTAGCATGTGTCAAGCCCTTCTGAACTCACTATCTCATACTAATTGCCAAGGATTGGCAATATGCTGGTTGGGAGTCGTGATATTCGCTCAGAAGTGGTTATTTGAAGCCATTATCCTTTTAGAAGTATCACACTCTCCTACGTAAAACTTTAATTTTTATCAACAATTCTAGCTAAGAGTTTCTTCCATTGTGTAGAACATATTTTCTAAACGAAAATTAACTATTTGCATAAATTAAACGCATTTCAGGAAGTCTACATGCAAAGTCATTTTGATTAAGTCTCATTACGCGCTTTTCGTTATTGTAGGAAACCCGATCGGACGATTCTCAAGACTTATGGGCCGCGATCAACAACGAAAGTTACAATCAAAGATTAGTGAACCATGCAGGATAAAAAGGTGAATCAAGACAGTGGAGTTGGTGAGGTTAAAGAACGGCCAAGCTGGAAGACTAGTAGACCTAGCTACAAACATGATCTGAGAAATCTGAAGACTATTGGGTCAACGGCAGAGATGGCAGCCAATGGGCTAAGTCAGCGAGCCATAAGGGCAGATATTAAATGAAGATTGGCCAGCATGTGAAAAGTGACAAAGAATGGACCAAGGTGTAGGCAATAACATAAAAAGAACGATGAAGAGGTAGAATTGGGCTTTGATGATTACTTCATGGCAAGAGACATGGGCTGAACATGTGGATCAGAACACTGAGTCAAGAACCAAAGAGCCTATGGGCCGATGGATCATAAAACAAAAAAATATTGGGAGCAGGACGAGTTAGCAGAAAAGGTGGGACCCTGATCATGGACCACAAAGATCTAATGTTTGATCACCTAGGCCACAATGATAGGTCAGGAGATCTTGGTGATCAAACTATACAAATAGGTGGTGTGCCATAGTGTGCAACCATGAGGTGAGCAAAAGATGTACAAGCTAAGAGTAGGCAATACGGATAGTCGTGACTGGTGATTACAAAAATAGCTAATGACTATTCAAAGGAGTGCAAGAAATCGTGAGTTAAGGAAGAGAATTTTGCAAATATACAATTGACTGACAAATGGACCATATCAAGGAAAGAGTTGTGGGCTTGGCAAACAAAGATGAATGGTGGTGATTAAATCACACGAGATAGTCTCTTTGGCATCAACAAGTGGCTGGACATGGAGGCTACAAAGAACAATGTTTGGGAACTAGAATGGGCCCCACAATAACATCTACAAGGCTGAGATGTTGAGACACAAGGCTAGGAGGGAATTGCTGATTTGGTGATGCCAATACATGGGATACTTTTCCAATACCATAAAGACAGCAAGAAAAGGGTAGAAGAGGGCTCTTCCGCTTCTCTTTCTAAGTGTGGGTGAATCTCCTCGCTCACACGGTGGCCCATTCCTCCCTCAACTCTGCTCCCTCTCTCTAAGCCGTTCTGACCTCTCCAAATCTTCACAACCAGCAGCCATTGGAGCCGCACCACTTTCTCACCATTGGACAGCTTCCCTAGCCGGTTGTTCCCTCTTCTCCGGGTAGACCTGCAACTCCGGCAGGTCTGCAACAACACTGTGGGTACATAAAATAACATATCATCATTGTATTGAGAAGGATACACCGCGAAGCACTATATCGCTCCCTTAAATCCTAGAATTCCTCTTGTATCGACAGGTGTCGGATGAAGAACCCTATAAAGGAAAGGATGTGTAGAAGGAATAAAGGGAGGCTTTTGGGTGAATGAAGCTAGAGAGAGAGGAAGAAAATATATAGAGAGAGAAGTTAGAGAGAGAAAATATGTAGAGAGAAGTTAGAGAGATGTAACCTGAAGATTTTGATAAGGAAATTGGCCGGAGATCGGCTTCCCGTGGACGTAGTCTCCGACAAGAGTCTCGGCAACGAACCACGTAAGTTCGTGTTGTGTTTTTCATTTATTGCTTTGATTTTATCATATTGATTAGTTGATTAATACTTATGATTATTGCTTGTGGAGGGTGGATCGGAGATCGGACGGCAAATCCGTCATACCCTCTATAAACACCATGAGGCTGATCCTCACCAGAGTGTCGCTCTATACACCGGCAAAGCTTCCTTGTCACAGATCTACCACTCCGCCCCCTTCACGCCTTGTGTCTCCACTTGCAGGCTATCAAACGGCCTGCGTGCATCACATCCAACGGACTTGCAGACCATCACCTACAGCACTCCTCCTTCCTCTCCATTGATGCCAGTGCACCTCTTCAATCATTGTCTTGCCACTCTCCAACCTGCAACTACCCACCTGCTGATCACTACAACAGACGAACTCCACCTGCTAGTGCATCACATCCGTTGATCTTGATCCACCAAGAAATCCCACCATGAGCATCTCCTCTCCACTAGCTTCCCCCCTTCACCGAAGCCAACAACTCAGGTGGTGTTCTTTCTCAACAACTGCCATCTTCATGTGCCGCACCTCACCTTGGAGGTACACCCAATCCACCGCCCCTTGCTGCCAAGCTTTGTGGTGCTCTTGGAGTTGCTGGTGTGCAACGTGTAACACCAAGCAACCAGGAACACGTCATCTCCAACACAATCACTTGTCCATCCGGCAACCCACAGCCCATACACGATCAACAATCTCTTCTCCAGACCATGTTCACTTTCCACCATCCGTTGGAGATTGATCACTTCACACGGGTGCTGCCCATCTTTTAGCAACTCTTTGCTACACTCTTTACACTTCACAGCTGCAAGTTCCGGGCACATTCTTGCTGCACCTGCCAGACTGTTCACCCAACAACTCTGATCGTCGTCGGCCTACACTCTCTTGCACGCCTGCAAGTTTGGCCCAACCAGCAAGGATTGCCCTGTCATCCCATCTTCACCACCGATCTGGACTCCAGCCATCACCTAGTTTTCACCTAGTCGCGCTCCCCTTCATTGGCCCTCACGGCTGCATATCCCAACTGGATGCCATCTCCTTCCATGGTGCACTCTCTCTCAGGTAAACCACGATCCACTCTCCCATGGTAATACTCGGACTCCACTTTCTCTCTCTAAATTCCCTTCTCTCACTTTCTTTTTTATCTATCTCTCTAGACCTCTATAGGATCACTCTGTCTAGAAAAGTGAGTTTTCTCTCTCTAGGGTTTACTCACTTTTACTCTCTTTTTCTCTCTCTATGTGGTTTTCTCTCTCTAGGATATTGTAATGCTTGTTAGTGATTTTAAATGCTTTGTAGCTAGTTCATTTTCCAAGCATTGTAAGTTCTTTTCAAGTTATTCCAATGAATGAAATAGATTATTTTAATGCAAGTTCTTGTCTTATATTCTTTGTTTTGTTTGTAGTAGTTCATGTTAGTTTCTCTCTCCAAAATATGTGTTTTAAAAGCATTCTTTTCTATGCCATCATTCTCACATCTACATGATTTTTGCAGCATTTCTGTAATTTAGTGTCCTTAATGCATGCCCTAAACCAGAGTGTGGATTGATATCCGACACAAATCCCTATACAAAGCATTATTTTGCAGGAATAGGATTAAGAATCGGATCATATAAATGTGTTGATTCAAGGGTTTCCATCCAACAAACGGAAAGCCTTGTTTCAGCCATCTCCTCAAGTGCCTCGCTCCTAGTGAATCACAGTAAATTCTTTAAGAAATATATGTCAGGGAATGTTGAAATCACTCGGGGGCGAGGACCCTGGCCCATAAAGCCATCAGTCAAGGATACTTCTGGCACTACTTCAAAAGGACGCCAAGCTACTTGTCAAAAAATGCAAAAACTGTCAAAAATATTCTCCACTAGTGCCCGCAGAAGAGTTACATCCCATGTTCAGCTCATGGCCATTTGCAAAATGGGGACTGGATATCATGGGACCGTTTCCAACAGCACCAGAAAATGTCAGATTCCTACTAGTAGTTACATATTATTTCACCAAGTGGATTGAAGCAGTTCCATTGGTACAAATCCAAGCTTCGCATGTTAAGAGCTTCCTATGAGAAAGTATTGTTTGCCGATATAACATCCCACAAGAGATCGTCACTGACAATTATGGAACCCAGTTTGATGCCACAAAGATCAGAGCTTTTTGTCAAGTCTTGAACATAAAGAAACGACTATCTGCACCAAGATATCCTCAAAGCAACAGACTTGTTGAGAGGGCAAATCGAGTCATACTCGAGAATCTGAAGAAAAGATTGGATCATGCTAAAGGCAAATGGGCTGAAGAATTGTCAGGAGTACTATAGGAGAATCACCATTTTCCTTAGCTTACGGATCTGAAGCTGTCTAACCTACTGAAGTCATAGTCCCTACTTCTCGAACTAAAGCTGTAGAGACTGGCCAAAATGATGACATCCTGGCTTGAGATACAGATCTGCTCGAGGAACGACGGGAAGATGCTTTATCAGATTGGAAAATTATTAGCAGACGATCTTACGATCGACGAGTATGGCGTAGAACCTTCAAAGTCAGTGATTTGGTGCTCAAAAACATTTTCGAGAATACCAAAGAAGTCACCAGTGGGAAATTATGTGCTAATTGGGAAGGACTATATCTAGTCGACAGAATTGGACAAAATGGAGCATATTATTTGAAAACCAAAGATGGAGATGTATTTGAAAGGCAATGGAATGCATTTAATATGCGTATCTTCTATCAATAAAAGATGACCTCAATCTTCATATATAAGATGCCACTTTCAATCACAAAAGACCTAGCCTGGAATCTTAAGTTCTTACACATCTTGGCTTGATTGCCTTGATAAGAACTTAAGTGTACAAACTGAAAGGCTGTGATGATTTAAATATTCTAAGTTATGCGACTAGAATTAACGAGATTCCCGACAAACTAATTACAAATGACCCAGTTGAGAATCTTAAGTTCTTACACATCTTGGATTAATTGCCTTGATAAGAACTTAAGTATACAAATCGGAAGGCTGGGATGATCTAATTATTATAAGTCATGCGACTAGAATTAACGAGATTCCCAACCAATCAATTACTAAAGACCTAGCCGAGAATCTTAAGTTCTTATACATCTTGGCTTGATTGTCTTCATAAGAACTTAAGTGTACAAACCGAAAGGCTGGGATGATCTAAATATTCTAAGTCATGTGACTAGAATTAATGAGATTCCTGACAAACCAATTACTAAAGACCTAGCCGAGAATCTTGAATTCTTACATATCTTGGCTTAAAAGCTCCGATAAGAATTTAAGTGTACAAACTGGAAGGCTGTGATGATCTAAGTATTCTAAGTCTCACGACTAGAATTAACGAGATTCCCGACAAACTAAAGACCTAGCCGGGAATCTTAAATTCTTACACATCTTGACTTAAAAGCCTTGATAAGAATTCAAGTATACAAACCGGAAGGCTGCGGTAAACGGAGTATTCTAAGTCATATGACTAGAATTAAACAATATTCCCGACAAATAGCCAGGTGTTAAAAGTTTTTGTTACATTTCAACTTCAAAAATCAAGTTCATGAAAAGAATGGATGCAAAGAGAAGTGGACATCTCTATGAATAGTCAAGAGCAGCGATCTTCCTAACAGGAGAAGGAATCCAGGCACTTTAACTGAAGGTTCAGCACCCGAAGAGCGCATCCTATTGGGAATTGTCCCAGCAAGAGCCCAAACCTTCAATACCCTAGGAATTTTCCCAAGGATATAGTTAACTTTGTCTTCTATATCCCGGGGATATCTCAATGGGCTTTTGACAAAATCTACAAGAAACAAACAACAGGTTGAAGACATTCTCATTCAAACGAACTTGAGAATATTGACGAGATGCAGAGAGGAGCTTACCATCAAGATTGAACGTGCATACTCTGCCAGTAGCAGAGCTCCCCTCTGCACGTTCATCAAACTCCCAAGATCCCATCACCAGCAAGGGATCAGCATGCCATCCTTTATGACTGTCGGGCAAGCTCTAGACGAATTTATGCATCTTATTCCGAGCTGCCATAATCTAGATAGAAGGCATCTGGGCATCTCTTCAACACATACCAAAAATTGATCTCAAGGAGACCTATCTGGTGTCTACTTACAGAGTTGATATACTCAACCCGGTTCATCATACGCCAAAAATTCCCATGCATCTGGCTGGGAACTTAGTCATAAAACTAGAGCACTTCCCTCACAAGATGAGACAACGGGAGACTCATCCCAAGCTTTAATTGAGGCCGAGTAATGCTAATCTCACAAGGGTTAGTTCTTTCCCCTTGAAGAGAACCAAGGTGGATAAAAATAGAGGACGGGATTCCAAATTCAGCCCTTAGACCCACAATGTATGGGTCATTCCCGTGGGTAGGAACCCTAACTAGCTCTCCAAGAACTACAAGTTTGGGTCTAGGGTCCTCTTCATAGTTATCTATGGCCCTATCCAGAGAATCAGAGGATACCTCTTCTTCTTGAACATGAACCCCTTCGGGTTCACGCCCAGCCAACTATTCACTATCTTCTAATACTACCTTCCCCTCATTTTCAAAAGATATAGAAAGGTGTATAAGTGGGTAATAGGAGAAACAGAACAGTGGAATAAATACTAGTTACAGATCTAAAGCAGTAGAGACTGGTGCACTAGAAGGTTCATGCAGATTGATTCATCCGACCTAAGGTATATTCAAATCTTGGAACTTAGTATCAGGAAACCTTGAGGAAGAAGTCTTGAACCAGGAAGAAATCGCACTAGAGCTTGACTAGAGAAGCAAAATGGTGAAAGTGAAGGGGTTCAGATTATTTATAGGCAAGAGATTTTGGGTTAGCAAGCGAATTTCCTGGCAATATCACACTCGGGCACCAAAATTCAAAAATATTCTGCTGATTCGATTGCCCCGTACATCTGGATTCACGCATGTCAATCATTCCATTCGACGGATGTGCACCGAGTTCCACGCTTGTATGGACACGTCATCTTATCAATTACGCCAACATACGCTACATTAAATGCGACGAGTGACGGATGTGTGATCGATAGATAATTCAACGATCAATGAATCACCACGTATCATCAACGACACAGATCTTTTTTAGAAGATACGACATAAATCCTCGATCTTCTTAAAAAGGGGGGCGATGTGGGTACCATATTTTTTGGCCAACAAGATGATGACACATATCATTGGTCTAGCACGTGCGAAGTGCAAAACATTGGCATCTAGCATCTCGAAGCATGCATGAATAACTGTGCCGAAGTGATCTGTAGAGACAGCTATCAACCTTTTTCAGTCACACGTCACACGTCACTTACAAACAGATGGAGCCACGTGTTAGATAAGACGTCCGAGGAACTTGCATCTCGGGACAGGTTAGTAATGAAATGCATTGAAGATTCAACAATAATTCTTTTGGTAAGGCATTAAATCTTTCCCGACAAGTTCAACATCATACTTGAACGGGATTGACATTCAACCCATCCGGACAAGTTCAACATCATACTTGAATGGGATTGACAATCAACTCATCCCGACAAGTTCAAACATCATACTCGACAGTCTTGGAATTCAACCCATCCCGACAAGTTCAACATTATATTGGGAGGTTAAGCAAGAACCCTTCTAGCCAATATCTACATCATATACCTAACGGGTGAAGCTTTCTTCCTATCCCGACAAGTAATGGCATCAAAACTCATCTGGAGAGAAGTATCCCAACCAATAGATCAATTACACGTTGAGCATTTATGTAGAAGTGCCACTTGGTAATTATTATATTCCTGCCACTTTCTTTCATTCAAAATATCTACCGCGTAAGCTATCGTGTCAACTGTTTCAGATCTAACTAAATGAGAGAAGTTTAGATCCAATAGGAAGTTGTATCTAACAGATTCTTCCTGGATCGGATCTGACCAACGAGAAGTGGACACATGGGAGGTGAGTCATGCCATTTCTAAGTCTATAAATATATTATGTCCAGAACTGAGAAAATGATCTAGATCATCCGATCTAAGATTAACAAGACTTTCTTGATAACTCTTTTTGCTTGAGTAATCGATCTAGAATAGAAACTAGATACTGACTTGAGCGTCGAAGTATTGTCAACAGGTGCATCACCGTCGTCCTTGAAGAGATCATCTCGCCAGTTGCAGTAAGGAGTTCAGAATCGTAAGAGCGTTAGATTCTATCCACCTGGCAGATCTACCTCGAGATATGAATCATTTTAACCTCGAAGATTGTGGACAAGATCAGATATTTTTCCCCCACAAATACAAGGGCAAAGCCAAGGCATTGAATGTCACATGGGATGAAGAGTCTGAAAAAGAATCTGATGACTCGAGTGACAATGAAAGTGCTGGAAAATTCACTGCCTTCATTGCAATATTGGTGAGCTCCAATGGTTCTCAAGAGGATGAGACCAAGAATGATGATGCAAAGAGTTCTAGTGACTCCTGCAGTGGGGACTCCGTCATACAGGCTTGAATGAGTTGTATCAAGAGTCGATAAAAATTATCAAAGCCAATAAGGGATAATATGAAAGAGTCAAAATTCTAGACTCGGAGAAAAAGGCTTTGCAGCTAGACACCAAAGAACTACTAGTACTAGTTGGACAACTTGAGCAAGAGAATAAGTCTCTGAAGCAAGGAAACGAGTTTTTGGAATGTGAGTTCTAAACTTGTACTACTGACAAGTTATCCCTTGAGAAACAAATTATTAGTCTAAAAAGGGATATATTTTGTTTTTCGTCAAGCACTGCCAAGCTTGATAAAATTCTTCAAGTGGGTCTATATCATGGTGACAAGAGTGGACTGGGCTACAAAGCCAATCATAACTCTATGTCGACCTCAAAGACTCAATTTGTAAAAGTTAGTCATACCCACACCCATAGTTGACCAAGCCAAAACTATAAAAACAATTGTGTATGTACGTATTGTAAAGGGATAGGTCACTTTATACAGGATTGCCCTAAGCTTAGAAATGATAATCAGATGTCCCGAACGATGTATAATTCCCCAAGGAATATGAATATCAATTTGAGAAAAGATAAACAGATGTCCCTAAAGGTGAATAATTCTACCGGGAATATGGATATCTTAACTCAAAATGAGAGACCTACAGAAGAGGTTAGAGGCATTAAGTAGGTAAATCAAATTCCTAGAGAAGCTCAAAAATCCTCAGTCTCATGACTCAAAAGAGGAAGGAGCACAAGAGAAATGTTCCACCCAAGAAAGTTAAATTTATATGGGTTAGGAATGATTCCTTGAGGTGTAATGCCAACACTGACTACCTGAAATGAATCCACATGGTTTAAAATAAGTCTGTTTAAACGGTTTTAATGGTCGTGAATGAAAATTCGTGTATCCTTATATCACTAGATACCTAGAAATGAGGGTGAATAGGTATTAAAAATTCTCTGAGTAAACTAATAATCTAATTCAATTACTGGTCTGGTAGGGGTAATCTAATTGCATGTGAAGCAATCATAAATAAGTTGATTGAATACAAGTGATTATCTCAACCGAGGAAGATCAAATATATCTCAAGCGTAGAGATACCGTTAGCAGTGACGGATCCCTTTCCTATGACACGTCCACCGCTGCCATCTCACTTGCACATGTAGGAATGGTTACACGGTTACACGTAGGAATGGTTAACTAACAACTCTAATAAACTCAAATGATGCCTAATTAACATATTCAAGCTCATCTTCAACGCTCTATCTTAACCTGGAACACCATGCTCGCTTGGCCGGGTGGTAGATGTGTACCCTCCCCTAGAAATGGGTTCAATCCCATGTATGCACAGACTTTCCCCACTGTTGTGGTAGAGCAATGGGTCAAGGCCCCACAATTATCCTATGGATATAACCTGCCTTGCCTTGTAGACTGATATTGTAGACTGAATCCTATTGCCTCCTAATAAAAAAACTTAATCAGGCAAATAAAAATAACCAAGTGGATCATGGTGTTGCATATTTGGTAAGGCTGGTATGAACCAAGAAATTCCACCGGTCGGTTCTCTTTAACTCAATATACCTAGAAGGGGGGGTTGATTAGGTATTTAAAATTAATTATACCTATATAATTTTACTGGTCTATGGTATGGGGATAAAATCTCATGCCTTGGTTGTTTGAAAAAGAATTATCACAATCGACTCCAATCAAATATACATCCATGGTATATTGTCTTTTAGTCGTTTGATCTAATCAGGATAGAATGCAGAACACAAACAAACAATCACACAAGAGAATTATTTTTATGTGGAAACCTTAACCAAGGAAAAACCACAGGACCACGTCCAGATGGAAAGTATCACTAACTGAAAAGTTAAACGAAACAAAGGTTACCTACGCAGCACCATTGCAAATACAGCATACAACCTTAGCCAAGGCCCACTGCCGATGTGTCCACGTCCTCTGAATCAACGCCACAAATCCACACGTGCCCTTCTAGCCAAGAAGCCTTATCCGCTTGTTCAGTTTGGTACACCCCAAACCTACCTTCGACCGGCTCCTCCGATCTTAATTCTCAACACTCCCGCCTTTGCAGAAGGTGAAGGATTCAGTCCACCCTGAACTCCAAGTTGCTCAAAAGGTGTTTGAGTCACACTAGTACTCTCAGGCTTACTAGGTTGAATATAGAAGTGAAAAATCTAGGCTGAGTAAAAATCAAGCTCTTGGCTTTGATAGAGAAGAGAACAAGCTCACAAGATGTGAATGAAAACAAGCTTCTTGCTCTTCGAATTGGACACTCTGATAAATATAACCTTTACTTCTCTCTCTTGAAGATCGAGTCACTCTGTGTCTCTGTGTGTGTTTAGAGAAGGCATAGAAGGGTTCTATTTATAGAATACCAAGACCCTGAGTTGTGTGGAATGTGGGATAATGGAACCATAAATTTTGAATATGAGAAAACCAATTCTTTTCAAGGTCCAATCGATTGTACACTTGGTCCAATCGATTGGGCCATGTCCAATCGATTGGGGACAAGTGTCCAATCGATTGGGCTCAATAAGTTTTCTGTTCCGAAGGCACCAATCGATTGCAAAGGGTTCTCCAATCGATTTGACAACTATAACTTTCTATCCCGAAGGCTCCAATCAATTACCTAGAGTCTCTAATCAATTGTACATAGAAAGATTTTTGTCCCGAAGGCTCCAATCGATTACACAGTGTCTCCAATCGATTTGGCTCAATTATGTTTCTGCCTCGTATTCTCCAATCGATTACACAGTGTCTCCAATTGATTGGGCTATGTCCAATCGATTGGGGATACATGTCCAATCGATTGGACTTTCCTACTACTCAATATAATTGACTTTGACTCGGGTCTGTCCAATGACTAAGTCTGATCATTATATTTTGTTCATTTTAATCAACTCCTATGGCCACTAAGTCACTTACCTTCTTAATTGAGCGTACACGATATTAACTGACAAATCGACAGTTGCTCAGATGACTCCTGTCGTCAATCGTCTAATTCTTGCTGTCTTTGTCTTTTAGTCTTCAAGTAGTTGGCGAAGTATGCATACCACGACATCTTCACACTACACTGGTGCTCATAGGAACGGTTACACGAATATTTTTATGTCAAACGGAATCTTTACCAAATTGAATATGAAAATATTCCTTACAATCTCCCCTTTTGGCAATTCCGTAACAAAAAATATTTAATCATAAATAAGGTAAAAAATAAAAAATACAATCCCACCCTCTTACATGATTCACTCACTATCTCACACTCTCTTGAAGATAATCGAACAGATATATTGTAATGGCTTTTGATCTGTTCCCTGTACATTCTACCAATAATACATACCATGTAATATCATCGGCAATCAATAGATCATATAAAATGCAGTGAGTATTATTATGCACGTCACAAGTAGAGAAATTGGAAAAATAATGACAAGTTTTTCTCTCCCTAAATTTCTCTCCCCCTATCTCATGGATCAACTTATCCCTATCTCATGCATCAACTTATTTTTATCGACTATAATTTTCTCTCCCCTTTTTGTCACAGATTGACAAAGGTACAGAAATATAAGCAAATAATAAGCATGCAATGAATAATATCATGAGAAACAAGTGCAATATATACATCCATGACCAAATACATACTGGTTTAGACCCTGTAACAAAATATAACACAAGTAGAGTATAACCATACAAACTCTGAGTTTATCAGTGTACAATAATAACAATAAACACACCCAATAACTCTCAAGATAACTCTCTCCAGGAGTCTATGTAGATGGTCCAGCACCATCATGCTGATTAGGACCATGAGCTGGTGGATGCTGTCCAAAGCCCATCATGGTGAATTGGTACTCCATGTAGCGCTGCATCATCTCCTGACCCTCCTCTAGACGGCGAAAGCTCTATGCCGTCTGCTCCTCATGTGCTATGAGACGCTGATCGAATCCCACCATCTGATGATGAAGAGACTCAAAAGAGTAAGGAGCAGGCATCTCAAGAGGCTGGTCAAAAGATGGCTGTGTCTTTGGAGGATGCATATCAGTATCTGGCTGTTGACCCCCTGGCTCGATATCATCCCCCAAGTCCTTATTGAAAATATCATCGAAGTGTGGGGGGACATCTGTCACTCTCCGGACCTGAGACATGCTCTTCCTGATAGTCGAAGGCCCAATAGGCCCCATGGGAGCGCACACCTCCTCATTGGCTCGAATCGCCACATCCAGACCTGCTCTAACCATGGCTCTAAAAATAAACCTCAGAAGGTCAATGAAAAATCCAGTGCCTAGATGGTAAAGAAGCTGAAGACGATCAATGTTCACCTGTGCCCCATGGCCAGGTGGATCAATGTTGTACCCACAGATGAGGTGCAACAAACGATACTCAGGGAGAAGGGATGTAAAAGGTATGAAGGTACTCCAGTCAAATATCTACCCTGTGAGTGTCTCGGTCAACGTGACCCTAGAAGTCATCATCTCACGAGTCATACGAATGTACTCATATGAGGTAGACGGACGAGGAATGTCCAAAAGGGTAGAAATAAGATCAGGTATAATAGTCAAGTAAGCCCCAGAGACAAAAGTTTGGAAGGACAACTCACTCGGGTCATCACATTGAATGGCGTGCATGTTGGCATAAAATAGTTTGACCAAGATAGGGTAAAATGGAATGGTCAAGTGAGTGATAGGAATCCACTTGCGAGATACGAACTGTGAATGGACCATAGTACCCAAAATGGTGCTAAACTCAACTACTCTCTCAGTAGTGAATTTCCGACCAGAGAAATGCTCAAAGCGCTCTCTAGCGGAATAAAAAATAAACTGGGAAATAAGGGCACTCACCGGAGGAGTATCACTATGACGGGCACGACCCCGAGCTCTCCTAGGTGCTCTGGATGATTCACCTCGCTCAGAGTGTCGTGACCCACTGAGTCGACCACCCCGTTTGACTCGCGATTGAGTCGTTGAATCAGCGGTTCTTCATCACCACTTTCCTCCTCATAAATCACAACAGCTCTTCTACGAGAAGATTCGTCGCAATGAGCACCAAGAAAAGAAGAAAATACCAAAAAATCTCTATTTTTGCTCAAAAATTCTCAAAAAGCTCAACGAAGAGGGTGAAGTGGAAAGCAAGGAAATCGAGAGATTCGCTCCACAAAACCTTATGTGAACAGTAGATCTAGTACCTGCGATCAATTGGGATAAATCTGGGAGGCGATCGGATCGATTGGGGTTGAAAATGACCCATTTTGGGTTTTATAGATCCGAACGCCGCACTGTCCAATCTATTGGGCTAAGTGGCCAATCGATTGGAGCTTGTCCAATTGATTCGGCCGTACTCTCCAATCGATTGGACTGGCTTGGGAAAATAAAAAATAAACAAAATTTTTTTTTTAAATTTTAAACCAATAGGCTCATTTTCCAAGACCCCCAAGAACATCTTTTCAAAAAAAATCATTTTTAAAAATTGCTCATGAAAAGATAAATTGTCGAAAAAACATAGAATTCACTTCATGACTACATTCTTGATAAGCAATAAACATTGATTCTGATTTGAGAGAATTAACTAACATGTTAGTATAATCTTTTGCTTCATCAAAAATATTAATTCTTTTAGACATTAGTGCAAGTCACAAATCACTAGTAATCATAGATTCAAATATCAATAGTAATATCATTACGTATAAGTGATCTGAGTCTATCTGTGGTACCGGATAAGATTTCAGTTATAATTTCTTATAAGTATCAGAATCTGGAGGTATCCTGTATCCGATCATAAAATCCTCATTAGAGCTATTAAGGGTTCTCATATATGCTCATGTATATGGGTATTTGCTAATGGATAAGAATTTTTTTAGCAAATTGGTTGTCTTTTACACCCTTTTTATTCACTTTGAATATAGGTAGCTTTCACTCTCCATGTAGGTAGCCCTTTTTCTGCAGCAATGAGAATCAGATTTCAAATTTTAAGCAAGGCCATACAGATGGCATTCACTCTAACTTTTGTGGAGGTAGCTTTTTCTTCAATATAATAACTCTCATTGGGAAGCCAACAGCCAACTATAGTGCAGTTTCGAAATCAACTAAAGGTAGGAACACTATTAATTTGAAGTTATAATCAGTAGAGGTTTATTCCTAATTCCAATACTACAAAATTTTACACTTCTATCAAATCCATTCCCATAGAAATACTTAGTGTGCATGTGAATGTGAGATATACTGTTTCAATAATCTTCAAATGCATACTAGTAAAAATTGGCCAAACATAACAATTAAAAGACAAATCGGCAGTTACTCAGATGACTCCTGTCGTCAACCGTCTGATTCTTGCTGTCTCTGTCTTTTAGTCTTCACGTAGTTGGCGAAGTATGCGTACCACGACATCTTCAAACTACACTGGTGCTCGTAGGAATGGTTACACGAATGTTTTTATGTTAAACAGAATTTTTGCCAAATTGAATATGAAAATATTCCTTACAAACCACATCAAAACTATTAAAATAGCTGCATTGACACATCTTGTACCTTGTCTTCCCTTTGGTTGTATTATGTATGTAGTCTATAGACATCACAAACTGTTGTTGCACACTGACAAATTCTACAGAATAAGAAACTAAATGGTGTAAACTGAATGTATTCTCCCTTGAATGAAGGGCGAGATGAAAGAAAACAAACTGAATATGATCACAAAAGATGAAGATAGAAAGAGGTAATGAGGAAAGAGACAAGGATGAAAAGATGAGCTAACATGGGATGGTGAGATGCTAGAGGGCTGGCAAATCTTCTAAGATTAGTAAGATTATCTAACACACATTGTGGGCAACTTTTTGTTAACCTCAAGATTTCAAAGTCGGTTCAAACAAGTACTCCATAACTTCCTCTACTAGTGTCAGGGATGCTGTACTCTGTACTTGCAAAGACACTCTGATGCTCAAGTCAAAGGATAAAAACAAAGTATTATATGCTAAAACAATGGATTTTTCTCCCCTCCACCTTGGTATTTCTACTGTATTTATACATTTTTTTTGGGAGAGTCCGATTTACACTAGCCGTTAGTCTCTTTCGTTAGCTATCTCCCATTTGGGTTTTGCCAAGTCAGGTCGGGTTCAATCCGAGTAGGATTGGGCTTCCTACTTGGAGCATGCCTGATAGGTATTTCCCATTGTACGCTGCAAATCAATAATCCGCAGAAGTATAGCTTCTGGAGTAAAACTTCTGTCACAATGGGGTTGCAAATCACACAATCACAGCCAATGAGTTCTCGGCACGTACACCTCAAAAGCAAAGCACATGGGTACGTTGCAAAAAGCACTTGCGTACGTGCCGAGAACTCATTGGCTTGTGATTGTGTGATTTACAATGCGCGCCAAGAACTCATTGGCTTGTGATCGTGTGATTTACAATTTGTTGTGATAGAAGTTTTACTCTAGCTCTTGCTATAGAAGAAGCTTTGACTGTGTTTCTATTCTGTTAAGTTCAGTCCACTGCGTAACGATACCTATAATCTATGCCCTGCGCCATGTTAGAGGGGGCATTTAATGCTAGGGGAGACTGGACTTCCTCTTCATGAAGCTGTCCCATCTATGAGATATGTGCGGCTCTGTGGGAGATCTGATTAGGAGGGTTTAAATAATAAAAGAAATTAAAATACTAAATTAACTGGGCCCCACCATCTCATCTCATTAGGTTGGCGTGTCAAATGCCAATAGGTCAGCTGGCCTGCTGGTCGCATGGCTGGCTACTCATGATAGGTAGACATGCGTAACTAAGATTAGTTGGTTATATTTGTTATCTACACATTTTAAAGTTAAGACTTGTGGGTTCCCTTCCCATCATTTTTTAATTCTGATTGGAGGGTGAAGAGAGATGGGGTCCAACAAATATCATCAAGTCTTTAGATTTTTGGCTTGGTGGGAAACTTAACACGATCTTACAAATCTAAAGATCCTTAAATTGAACGAGTTTTTTTGTTCGCTTACACACTGACCTCGCTAGGAGATGAGATTCATTCACTTGCATTGCTAGCACTTCAAAAAGCTCTGGTCTTAACACCCTAACCACCACCACTGTCCCGCCTTTCCTCACTCGAAGTCTCCAGAGGGGGAATGCGTCAAACTACCGTATCATGAGGCGCTAGCAGCAACTTGGAGTGTAACAAAATTCTTACGTTTCCTCCAAAATGTAGTGATCATTTCACTAGAAAGGAGGCCAAGGAGATCTTCTATGCCGAAAACCTACCTCATCAGATGACCTAACGATCCGATATTTTGACTCTCTATTTATGGTTAGAGAAACATGGTGAACAGGCCAAAAGTAGAAATCTGTAGTTCAAATGGTTACAATCATCCCATCAGTCTGGCTTCGTTCTTAGGCCCCCTTAATGGTCAGTTTCCAACCTCAAAATGGACTGCAGCTATGATCCGGCACTGACCCAATTAAGAACCTGAGTGGATTAGGAGAATAATGTAATTGGTATTAACCCCCATATTTCACTGAGAAGATGAAAACTCTCATCTTATGATTAAGAAAGCTGGTTTTAGTGCTGCGTTCCATAACAAAAAAGTAACAATTCGTCAATCTCTACCATCCTGTAGCACTAAAGCTGGTAGCAAAACTTCACTCTTATCCAAACAGAATAGGTCCCTGAAAAGATGCGTAGGAAAATGTGTATACACCTACGTACTATATAGCAGGAAATCATGAAAAAATTCCATTTCCAAAATCATTCCATCTATCCACTTCCTGACTATCAGAAATAGCAATGTACAAATTCACACAACCTGATACTAACCACTAGAAAAGAAGCTGAGGAAATTATATCTCCTCTCTCATTTCATTACAGATACATTATCATGGTTGGAGAAATGCTAAATTACAAAATCTGCACGAGCCCAATATGAGCAGAAAAACGCACAGAGACAATACCAGACTGTGCCGCTTCTCAGCAACAACAGAGATATGGCAAAAAACCACTCCAAAGATTGTACGTCTTTATGAAAATAATGCCGAATCCCTCAGGGATAAGGGATCAAAACTCTAAAATCCGGGCAAAACTGAGAGGTCCGCTATTCCTTTGGGAAGGTCTGCAATTTTCTTGAGTAGTGCAAGCCTGTTCTTCCTAACTCTTTCATCCTCCTGCATATGAGCAAACAGAGTTTCTGGGTGATTTTCTCATGTACAACAGAAATCAAAGTAGGCTAACTAGGTAAAGTACATTAAGAAGAAAAATATTGCTTCAAATAAAAGGGGCTGGGGCTTGTGATTGACATGGCATTATCTAATGTTCTTTAAACTGCCTATATGAATACTGGCACCATACTCAATAAATTACTAAAGCATTACAATAAGGACTACAGGGCTGGTGTGCTTCAGTTTACACTTTTCAGTGGAGCCAAGCAGGACTCTCGTCTCTCCGGGGTCTTCAGTGGTGCCAAGCAGGACCTACCCAGGGCTTTGTGACAGTGAAGTCCCACACCTGTATCTCAGTGGGAGTGTTATTAACGACTAATCTTAGAAGACATTGTTTCACTAAGCTTGTCCAAGTTCGCAAGGGCTTTTTGTGTTGTTGACAGATCTTGGTTTTGAAAACTGTTCTTTCGAGTAACTGATCTCGTTAACCAGGGTTACCCACTTGCAACACAAAACATAGCGCCTTGGAATGTTATCTACGGACAAAGAAATGCTTTCACTAGGCACTGCCAATCATAGAAAAACCCGTAAGACAAGGTTCATCATGGATGTCATCCACTCCCATTTCATGCATTGCCTACATTTGACATGCACGACCAGACTCTCCTCTGTATGTTCCTCGAAGCCAAACCAACTCCATCAATCCAAGTTTCTCCAATACAAAAACATGACCTGACATCAGTCTCATGCTCTTAGGAACAATGTGCATTGAATAGTATAGCAAATGCCAATTATGATGGTCTTAGTGTGTGTCATCCAACATCAAATGGGCACACACTGTGGTACCCACGCATGCAGCAACAATATGCCGCCTAACAATGTGGGACATCAAGTGGTTCCCATCCTCAATGTACGCCCTAAATCTCAACACATGCATCAACATGGAATGGTCCTATGGTTGCATGCCAAATGTTCCTTCAACTGCTGAAACCATAAATTCTAGATAGATCTAAATAGTTTTAGGATTTTTCTCATCATTATCCTCTGAGCATTGTCCCAACTATTTGGGGTCAGCTACACAAATCCTGTTTTACCATTCTTCACTGTCCAGGTACATAGCCTTCATGATTGTATTTGAAATTCCCTTTTAATTACCAGGTTAAGTCCTAGAGGTGGGTGAATAGGACAATTTTTAATTCCTCTGTGAATTCTTTATGGATTAAAAAATTATTGATCACACAAGGCGGAAAATGATCAAGCAATTAAAATATGAATCATCCACAGTGCATAGATATGGGAAAAACTGAGAAACAATTATGCAAACATTCACAATCACACGAAACTCAGATTTATAGTGGTTCGGTGACTCCGCACTTACGTCCACTCTCCAATACTCACCACGAGTAGTATTATATTATTTCAATCATGCATTACAACATTTCTAATCGAAATAAATAA
Source organism: Euptelea pleiosperma (assembly GCA_035048495.1). NCBI lineage: Eukaryota > Viridiplantae > Streptophyta > Magnoliopsida > Ranunculales > Eupteleaceae > Euptelea > Euptelea pleiosperma. The sequence continues at coordinate 22,062,241 of CM068553.1, read as the reverse complement.
TCAACCAATTAAGATTCACTTAGTCTCAATCTAACGAGAATCGCTTCTCGCTCACCGAGAGAGATTCACCTAGAGAGTCACACTAGGCCCATAGTATTTTAGAGAAACGGATTTCTCAAGAATTCCACATTCCTCAACTCAATTTGATGAGTACTCACTCATCCACCAATCACAAACAATTCAAGTTTGATAATATTGAATTCACTCTAAAAGGTTTGTTTTATGAGATACTTACCTTTTTAATGAATTCGATAGAATGGTAAATCCTCGTAGAAGAATTTGCCACAGAGACGCTCTGCCAATAACGATCCTCTTCTTGGAAGAAGGTGATTGCAGGAAACAATACCATTCGTAGTCTCTTCAAACAATTAAAGCAGCCTTCACAATAGATGAACCAGATTTGCTCATATGAAGCTCTCTCAAACAATCTAGAGCCTTCACAAAGGATGTGCAGATTTACACAGGTGAAGCTCTCTCAAATTCCAGATCTCTGCACTCAAAGAATGATAATCAAGGAATGTAGTATAAAGATCTCTTGATTGGGTTAATTTTAATGAAGGGAGAGGGCTCTAATTTATAAGCGGGCCGCCCTTTACTAGAACCGTACCGAATATAGCCGTTTGAAGGGCCAAAATGCGCTTCTAATCACATAAGAGGGTCAAACGAGATCCAAAATGGGCGGGGTCGACTGCATTATAAGCCGGTCAACCGGACCTCGGTCGACCGAGCCTTTAGTCGGTCGCCCGTTCAAGATTTCTTCCAAATTTCCTGAACCCGAGAGTTAGGATCAACCGGACCATTTTGGCCGGTCGACCAAACCTTCAGTCGACCGCTCATAAGGCCGGTCGGCCAAACAGTTTTGTCCATAACCGAATGCTTATAAAGTTGAGAATTTCTCTTCTCGTCACACGCACAATCCCTAACTAACACTTAACCATCTAGGATAAATCAATATCCGCTGGAAACGCGTGGTTTTACCCTGCGATTTGCGTAAGTAACCCAACACGAGTTTCTTAATAGTTGAACGTTCGTTGAGTGAGAACGTACTTGAGCTTTTGACTTTGTCTTCAGTTGAGCTTGATCACTTGACTTTGTCTTCAGCTGAACTTGATTATCTTGACTTTGTCTTCAGCTGAACTTGATTATCTTGACTTTGTCTTCAGTTGATCTTGAATACTTGGGTTGTCTTTTCTTCAGCTTTAATCCTTCATTGGTTTGTTTTGTCGAAGTCCACTTGATCTTTGACACTTCAGTCTTCAGTTGATTTGAGGCACGGCGACATATATAATATATAAATGTATATATATATATATATATATATATATATATAAAGAACTAAGTATTCCTGGGATTTGACAACCGAGACTTTTCAGTATTTCACTTCTTTGAAGTTTGAATTACATTCTTTTCGGCTATAACCTTCTCTTTTTAGAGCCGTCAACCTGCAATAGTGGGTTGGTCACTAGTGCCATCAATGGTCTTCGTTGCACATGAACAAACCATCACCCTTATTTTATCACCTATTGGAGTTTACTCCCAAGATCCCTAGGACGTATTCATTCTTATATTGTCTAGGTTGAGGATTTTTCTCATTTCCACTAAATTCAACTTCACAGATGGGCAGAAATAGATGGCCTGCAAGGCCAAACAAAATCCCTAGAACCTAACAATGCACACTAGCATGTACATACAGAATAGTGACATATACAACAGTTATACACACATGCTAGCGTAGTTATAGGTATACTGGAATAAATGTGGATATATGCATTAATATAGTTAATGTTTAGTGCCACAAAATCCATGTTATGTTAAAGATGCTCTTGAGAGACCTTATTGACGAGTCTTTTTGGTTTTCCTACCTTGTGCTTTATTTTTTCAGATACTTGTTTAATCAATACAGAAACATTTCCTTCCAGATAAATCTCTGATTCCAATAATTATACCCTCATGTTTCCAACAGCTTGCATGTGTACCACTTGTCCACAAATTCCATTTATTAATAATAATTACCATCCATAATACTCGGACTAGATTTATCCTTTTTGTGGAATGATATCTACTGATGCTAATTCCAAACCACTTCTATCACATTTGCAATTTCTAGGTCTGAACCTATTCGAAAGGGGCATACTTTCTCCATTAAACGTAAACTTTCGTTTTTCTTTTATTGGGGATTCCTTGTGAAGTAATATTTCCCATTGAAAATATTGACAAAAGTGAAATGTGAAAGAGCATACCACCATGACAAAGACGTGGTTAAAGAAATCCTCGAGTGGTTGTAGTAGCTGCGATGATGTTTCGACAAAATCATCTACCTCAACACCTAAAAGAGAAAACATAATCATAGAATTATTGAAAATGAAGCACTACTGAAAACATATGAATAGAAGTCATAATTGAATTGAATATTCAAAGAATAGAAAAAGTAACATGAGTTGCAAAAAATACAAACATAGTAACATATCAAAAAGGGAGAACTGAGTTTCGAGGAGTCGACATTTCTACAAATTATGGAGACATAAAAGTACCAGGGTGAATTTTGCTCTTCACTGCCAAAAAAGCACTCCATAAAGCTCTCTCTTCATTTGTTTCAAATGCAGCCTCACTTACCTAATAAGATCAATTTCATGTGAGTAAGGAAGTATGCACAATATTAGTAATGAAAGATCCACAGCTTATAAGGAAATCATTAAATAGCCATTTTCTCCTATATGTGCAAAATATTATGAGATAGAACCTTCTAAAGCAATCAGAAAGTAAGAAACAGAAGAAGTAGATCAAGATTTAGAAAGAACAGAGACCAAACCAAATTCATGAACAAAAGCTTTCAAATCGTAATTTCTAAAAATTCCACAACTCCAAAAATAGCAAATATGTAACAAGCAGCCCTAAGTGAAGTACAAATTATAATTATAGCTATGAATTTGATATATTCGCGGCCCTAATTGACCTTTAACCCTTACACGCCACCAAAACTCACCCACTTTTAGGGTTTTTTGCCGTGTCGGACACCTCGACACCCGGACACGCGTGTCGATACTTCCCGACACACATCTGGACACTTATGGCCGTGTCACCCCTTGTTTTAGTAATTTTTAATATAAAATTGATTTCTAAAAGCAGCTTGGTGTGTTCCATCCTCCATACAATAATAAACTAATAAATATTTTCTACTTCATTTTCTATTTTGTGTTATTTTATTAATAATTTTAAGCATTCATATAATTAATATATTTTAATAAATATATGTACGGGCATGTCTCCGTATCGGATTTTTTTAGGTTGCCGTGTCGGACACCTCGTATCCGTGTCGGACACCGACACCCGTGTCAGTGTCCTTGTTACATAGCATTTAGCGGTTACAAATGGAACCATTCAGGAGTTTCATGGGGGATTTAAATCCATCTGGAAATGGAATGACCTCAAAAAATTCTGATGTCATAGGGATTGGGCTAGGAGACGGAGGTTGGAGCTAAGCTAAGATATCTAAGTAATTGATTACAGCCTTCCTGGAAAGCCTAAAGATAGGGCTGAGTGAACGCAAGGGAGGTTCTGATTGAACAAGACCTAAAAATGAAAAAGGAAGAAGAAGAATCAAAAACGATATTTTCCAGTCTGAAAACTACAAAAAGTTGATGTCGATGCTGTGATGTTGTCACAATGGCATCATCATCTATAGGAACACACTCCAAGCTACTCCCTTTCATCAAGGGTCTCTTTTGGAAGTGTGTATTTTTTGACCAGTTTGACCAAAGTTCTTTGACTATGAACAATTTTGAAAAAAGGAAGAAGAATCAAAAAGACATTTTCCAGTCTGAAAACTACAAAAAGTTGATGTCGATGCTATGATGTTGTCACAATGGCATCATCATCTATAGGACCACACTCCAAACTACTCCCTTTCAGCAAGGGCCTCTTTCAGAATTATGTGTATTTTTGGACCAGTTTGACCAAAGTCACTTTGACTATGAACAATTTTGACCAGCTTGATTTGCCACTTCCTCCCTGTTGGAGAGACAATGTCCTCCGTTGATTGTGCACATACATTGTTTGGATAGGCAACTAGAAGGATTGAATGATTATGCGCAGAGATACATTTAATGGCAAATGAATGATCCAGGATTATGACTTGGATAGCTAACTCTGTCAAGCCTTCCATCAAGATGCCTAATCAAAGGTTCAGAATGCGAAGGAGGCACAGAATTCAAGATAGGTTCTTTGTATGAACCAACTTTGCTTGGTATATTAGCAGGAAATCAAGATACATGCTTCTTGACAGGATGATCTTGCCTTGTACGGTAAGCATCTTGTCTTTTCATTTGATAGTGCAGTGGGCAGGAACCAGATCTCTGGACTGGGTTAGCTACATGGCCACATGCCACACTTGATGTCACAAACTCCATGATGTGAGCTGCAATGTGAGCATGGTCCATGGACAGTTAGACCCTTGGGAAATATCTGTTAGGATGAGACTACATCGGGAATATGCAGTGGGTAGGAATGCCCCTTTGCAGGTGTTGTCGTTCCTTGATGTATCAGAAGGATGCTCATGCTCTGATGCTTTGTGTCTTTTACTTTTGATCTCATAGGAGTTCACCATTTGAGCATTCTCATCTATGGCAATATCACGCTTTCTCTGGGCACATGAACCTCTAATCCTTACCAGGCTTTGGGTGTAAACCCACATTTTTTACGAGACATGTCCTTCTGGCATAGGGTTTTGGGCCATGTTCAGTGTGTACTGTCTTGCACACTGACTTGATGTTTACTATGATATTTGTGATCAAATACTACTGCAGATGTTATTTATGTTGCTTAAACTTATGAACACTTTTTTTATTGCGTTTATTTTCTGATTGTGTTGCACACATGCATCTCCAGACATGTCATATGGTATAATCGGTACAGACAGTTGAAATATTCTAGGGTCAATGGTGAGACCCTAAAGAAGAAGAGAGGAGAGAGAAGAGAAAGAAGAGAAGAATTGCTGGAGTGTTAACCGTACACACTCCAAAGAAAAGATTTTATATTGCTTATTGTGGGCCCTTACATAGAATAAGAAAATAAGGGATAAAGACATAAGAATTAGTGAAATAGCAAGAAAATCCTTCAACACTCCCCCACAAGTTGGTGCATAAATGTCAATCATGCCCAACTTGCTCAAGCACTCATGAAAGGAAGCTGATGCAACACCTTTCGTAAGGATATCCGCTAACTAATCAGCTGAAGGAGCAAAGGGTGTGCAAATTACTCCAGAGGTGACCTTCTCACGAATGAAATGACGATTCACTTCAGTATGCTTGATTCTGTTGTGCTGAACTGGATTATGTGCAATACTTATTGCAACCTTTTTGTCACAATACAATGACATGGATCCTTCTACCGGAAAACCAAGCTCTCCAAGGAACACTCTGAGTTGTAGTAGCTCACATACACCGTGAGCCATAGATCTAAACTCTGTTTCAGCACTTGAGCGAGCTACAACCTGTTGTTTCTTGCTTCGCCAAGTAACCAGATTACCTCCTACAAAGGTACAAGATCTCGATGTTGATCGTCTATCATCTTGGGCGCCCACCCAGTCAGCATCTGTAAAGCCTTCAACACGCATATGGCCATAACACCTAAATAACAAACCACAACCTGGTGATGACTTTAAACATCTCAATATTCTATGAGCAGCTTCTAGATGAGATGCACGAGGAGCATGCATGTACTAGCTCACTACACTCACTGCATATGCGATATCAGGTCGTGTATGAGCTAGATATATAAGCCTCCCCACCAGCCTCTGAAAATTGCCCACATCCTCTAACGGCTCCCCTGAATGGCCATCAAGTTTGTGATTTGCTTCAATCGGACTATCGACTGGTCGCACCCCTAACATACCAGTTTCCTGTAACAGGTTTTAGCACATATTTCATTTAAGAGAGAAAGATTCCTTTAGCAGATCTTGAAACCTCAATCCCCAAAAAGTACTTCAATGTGCCAAGATTTTTTATTTCAAATTCCAATGCCAAAAATTCTTTCAACCGGGTAATCTCTTCAACACAATTACCCGTAACTATGATATCGTCCACATACACAATCAAGACTGTCATATGCCCTTCGGCACGTCTCATAAACAAGGTATGATCTGCTTGACTCGGACTATACCCCAGTTGCTTCACTATCCCACTAAACCATTCGAACCACGCCCTTGGTGACTGCTTCAAGCCATACAAGGATTTTTTTAGCTTACACACTTTCTGTTCACCCCTAGAGAGTTGAAATCTAGGAGGGGCGGCATATAGACTTCTTCCTTCAGATCCCCATGAAGGAAGGCGTTCTTGACATCAAGTTAAAATAAGGGCCAAGACCGGTTCGATGCAAGGGAAAGAATAACCCTGATAGAGTTGAGCTTGGCCACAGGAGCAAATGTCTCCGTGTAGTCAATCCCATATGTTTGAGTTGCAACCAATCTTGCCTTATAACGGTTCACTGAGCTGCCTGGTTTACATTTCACAGTATAAACCCACTTGCATCCAACCGATTTCTTGCCTCTTGGCAAGTCCACTACCTCCCACATGCTGTTTTTTTTTCCAATGCATCCATTTCTTCACACATTGCTTCTTTCCACCTCGGGTCCTTCAGAGCTTCTGTTACAGATGAAGGAAGTGCAACAGAGGACAAGGAGGTAACAAAGGACTTGTAGGATGGAGACAGATTGTCATATGAAACAAAGCTAGCAATAGGATGTTGAGTGCACGATCTCTTTCCCTTCCTATGAGCGATAGGAAGATCAGAGTCATAGGGAGCAGAAATAGATATGGGATTACCTGAGTCCATCAAGCATGACTATTGGCCCTGGAGTTCAGTGGTGGTCTGGGCCCCTTTCAACCGACACCGTGTGTACACTTGCAACTCCCCCTGCTTGCTAGTACCCGTATCAATAGTATCAATTTTGGGAGTACTGTCAAGAGCAGCACTGTCAAAGGCATCCTAGCTAATGGCAAGGGAACAGGTTGCCGTTGCCTTTCCTCACCACAATGCTCCCCCTGAGGAAAGGTGGCACACAGACCTGGAAAGTATGAGACCGACTCAAGGAAGGTGACAACCATGGTGATGAACCACTTACGAGTGGGAGGATGGAAACATTTAGAGCCCTCATGAGTTGATGAATATCCCAAAAAAACACACTTCAATGCTTTCGGATCCAATTTTGTGCAATGCGGACCAAGGATATGAACAAAGCAGACGCAACCAAAAACTTCTGGTTGGACCAAGAACAACGGACTCGTAGGATGCAACAATTGGTATGGAGTACGGAACTGGAGAGATCGAGATTGCATTCGATTTATCAGGTGCGATGCTAGGAGCACCGCATTAGACCAATATGTCTTTGGCACATGGTGCCAGAGAAGGAGTGCCCGAACTACTTCCCACAAGTGGCGATTTTTTCTTTCAGCAACCCCATTTTGTTGTGGAGTAAAAACACACGAATTCTGATGCTCAATCCCATGGTCGGCCAAGTAGGACTGTAAACCCCCATACATGTACTCTTCCCCTTGATCAGATCGAAGGATTTTATAGATTTCCCAAATTGAGTAAGAACCATTTTGTGAAATTGCTCAAAAACAGAGTAGACTTCATCCTTCGACTTCATAACAAAGATCCATGTACTACGGGAAAAATCATCCACAAACAAAACGAAGTAGCGATAACAAAAAGCAGATGTAACCAGGGAGAGACCCCAAACATCAGTGTGAACAATATCAAAAGCAAAAACTTTTATTACCACGTGATGAAAAAACTGTTCGATAATGTTTTGACATGGCGCACACTTCACAATGAAGATCCGAAGTGGTCACCGACTTGAACTCAGAAAATAACAAACGCAAATATGGAAAAGAAACACGACCTAGACGAGCATGCCAAGACATAATATGCTCTTTATTGACCCTATTGCTATGACTACTAGACTGAAAAGCTGCAGAGACGGTAGGAGCCACATCCAGGAGATAGAGACAACCCACTTTAAGCCCAGTGCCAATCGTCGTCCTCGTGACCAAGTCCTGAAACACACAATGAGAAGGGAAAAAGATAGTACAACAGTTAAGGTTCTTGGTAAGAGAACTGACTGATAACAAATTAGTAGAGAATTTAGGAACATGAAGAACAGAAGATAAAGAGAGGTCAGATGAAACAGTGACACGACCTTTTCCCGAAACAGAGGAAAGTGTGCCATCAGCAATGCGGACCTTATCCACCCCCGAACACACGGAATACGAAGAAAAAAAAGATGACATACCAGTCATATGCTCTGAAGCACCCGAATCACTGATCCAGGATGTGCTAGAAGCGGAAGTGGAAGCAGAGACATGGTGGGCAAACGTGATGATACCTGACTGAGCAAACGTAGAAGTAACAGAAGGACTACCAAGCTGAGCCATAAATCGCTGCAAGTTCTCGATCTCATCGTTGGAGAAAGGAACTGCAGAAGAAGTGTTGAGAGGCAAGGATGCTCTAGTCGACGGAGGTGGGGACCTCGGAGACGAGTCCACGGTGGCATTGAGCCGTAGGAGAGGTTCTAGGCAATGGTGGTGGTCGCCCAAAAATATTCCAGCACTTTTCTTTGATGTGCCCTATCTTGCCACACCCCTCGCAAACCTGTAACTTCCAACATCGATCCTTGGTGTGGCCCTTCTTGCCACAATAAGTACACGTAGGTGGGGGACCCCCCTTTGCCACTACTGGAAGATGTTTGAGCTTTGTTTTTTAGGGGAAAAGCTGCCAAGGCTGACTTCTCATGGCCAATAGAGGAAGACATAACATCACGGCGGCTGTCCTCACTATGAACATAAGCATAAACCTGGTTGAGCGAGGGTAAAGTATCACGACTAAGTAACTGCACGCGGGCTAACTCAAAATTTGCATTCATTCCCGCTTAGAACTCGTATATACGATTCTGCTCAACCAATGTACGGTACTGTAGACCATCCGCAGGACAGCCAGGCGTAAAAACCTAGTAATAATCTAGTTCTTCCCACATACTACGAAGTGTAGCAAAATAATCAGCATAGGAAGAGTCTCCCTGACGGAGAGTAGCAATGTTTTGGCGTAACTGATAAATCCAGGAGACATTTTTCTGTTAAGAATAAGTCTGGGCTGCTAAATCCCAATTTTCTTAGCCATGGAAAAAAAAACATGTATCCTCCACTAATATTGACTGACTGTCAGGTTGCCCATCTCCCATCTTTCAAAGGATGGGTCTGTCTCTGCAGGTGCTTTCAATTGGCCAGTAATATACCTTTGTTTCCCACGGCCTCCAATGAACATCTTGGCGGCTCTAGACCATTCCAGGTAATTTTTCCGGTCAACTTTGTTGTAGTAATTTGTAATCCCGGATTTTCCAATGGTGTATTTGCTGGAATATGAGAAGTAATTGTTGAAGAACTAGGTATTGACTGATCAGTAGGTCCCAAAGACACATCGGAGTCGTTTGACATCGACATAAGCACGTCAAATCACCAAAAAACACCAAAAATAATCAAAATAGGACCTTGAAGGTTAGAAACCACATGCCAATAGCACCAAGGTGCATCAAAACCATCACAAACACTTGTGGGAGGATTACCCACAAAAAACACAGACCGAAAACCCCAATAATAGCCGCCGGCGGTACCTTTTGGGTGGAAAAGACAAGCCACAACCCTCAAATCATCACCAACTTCCAAAGTAATGATGTAGATCTGTTGGTACACTTTAGGTGGACCAAAACGAAGCAACAACATGAGGAACAAACCTCAGAAGGTCGCACAAATCGCGCCAAAGCAGATCGGGGATTTTTTTATTTTTTTCGAAGAACAGCCATAAAACAATCAAGGAATGCTCAAAAGATTCCCCAAAAATCACCAAAAATCTTGAAAAATCGAGTTTCACTGGGTAGGGAAGAATCCGGCCATCATCCTCACCCTGTCCGTACAACTGATGACGTCAGCCGTACAACTGGTGATGTCAGCACTCCACGGCTCCACACAGGATGCCCAATAGTCTGGTGATGTCGGGTGAGGCTTCAAACCCTTTGTGCTCTGATACCAAGTTGAAATATTCTAGGGTTAATGATGAAACCCTATAGAAGAAGAGAGGAGAGAGGAGAATGAAGAGAAGAATTGTTGAAGAGTGTTAAACTGTACACGCTCCAAAGAAAAGATTTTATATTACTTATTGTGGGCCCTTACATAGAATAAGAAAATAAGAGATAAAGACGTAAGTATTAGTGAAATAGCAAGAATATCGATCAACACAGGCCCTAGTTGCTAAGTTTGGTATGGCAAATATTCAGTATGGGAAAAGGTCGAGTATAATTGAGGCTAATCATTGAAAAATATGTTCAATAATTCAGAAAAAAAATTTGATAAATTTACAAATTTTCTCCTTAAAAAATTATTTTTGTGCATCATTTGCGAATTATGCGGCTACAAAAAAATTCGCGATATCTTTCCCCAAACATTTGGAAAGTTCGGCCACATTATTCGTTTCTTCGAAAAACTGAAACATTCGTCTATAATATGCAAATTTAGCAACTAGATACAGGTTTGTCACTATATTGGTTTTGTTGGGCAAGTGTTTACTTCGAATCAGTGTCGTATACAGAAACATGTCCATGGCTATGTTACATAGGGGAATATAGGGCAATAATATTAGGGACTCAAGTGGTGCACCACACCATATAGTAAAATAAATACATATTACTTTCTTGAAAATCCTTTTTATGGAAGCATAACTGTAACATGTCTAGCTTTTAATGTATTTGAGGTTCCTCTTTCTCCCTATTTTACATGTGAGCGTTCTGGATATAGGCAGTTCTTCTGCAACTTGTTTGGATTACTAAAATATCTTTAAAAAAATGTAAATCATATTTATCATACTGAGAAGCATGGCACTACCCGTGTAGATTCAACCTTCTATTTTAGTTTTAGAAATTTCCTGTTACACCCTATTAATACACTAGAAAACTTGCATAATGCTTAGTCAGGAATCCAAAAGTTATTTTATCCTTCATCTAGCCCCCATTAAAAAATTACACCACGATTAGAGGAACAAGGCAAAGGTACATAATAACTAATCTAATTAACAAAAACATAAATAATAAACTACCCCAAGTAACCAAATATAATAATTAATCTAGCTAAATATATTTCCACCATATCATAATTAGGTTTGCATTAGATATAACAGAACTTGACTGTATTTTGCATTTGATACTGCGAATTTTATGTCTAAGAATAGATTCAGTGAAAATATAAAATATCCATTAGAAAAATGATCAATCTGGCAAGTTATAAGAACATCACTTGTATAGGCTATCCAAAACATGCGAATAATAGATATCTTTTTCAGTTCTGAAGAAAGCAGTCAATCTAAAGGTCAAAATTGAAGCACCTCAAGATCAGCATCCACATCCTTCCCACGGATAATTCTTGTTGGCCGAGAATATGCTTCAACAACCTTTGGTAGAAGCTCACCTCTTGACAAAGCCTCCATCTACAATGAATAGTGACACTGATACATCAAAATTGTTTTGCATGCCTTTGTTCTAGATATAACCCAAGATGAAACTGTCCAAGTGTTCACTAGAAATTGGATATGGGGCAAGAAATCAATATATCTTTTTATGATTTCCTACAAAATAAAACGACATTTTCGCTAGATCTGATGTTTATAGTTTAATGTTTATGTTAGAGTTCTTAGTTTATTTCATTTATGTTTATATTACATAGTTGGGCTTTATGTAGAGTGTTCGGCCCATATGTTCTATTAATGTAAGTGGGCCCACACCACTTAAGTGACTAGTATATATATCACAACGAGGAGGCCAAACTATATAAGTTTGTGACTCTCTCTCTTTCTCTCTTCTCTTCTCTTTGTTCTCTCAAACCCTAGGACTTTACTTCTTCTTTTTTTGATAAATGTGTGTATATTATAGACAGGGGAAACCCCAAAACTTTACAAAGGCCAGGATCTAACTCTAAACCCGAGGAGTAGAATCCTTGATCAACTCAAACCAACGAAAAACAAAGGTCTCAAAAAAACATCCCCGGAAAGGGGGGGAGCACGAGGACCACACATAGAGCAAGGCCTTGACTTTTAAAATCACTTCCTGCAACCCTTTTTCCTTCTCTTCAAAAATCCTGTGATTCCTCTCCTTCCAAATAGCCCAAATAATCGCAAAAGGTAGGTAACTCCATTGAAGCCGCCCTCTTCCTGACGTCGATTCTTCCGCACACCCTTGGAAGAGGCCACCCACGTGTTGGGGTACAACACCTAGGACTTTACTTCTAACATGGTATCAGAGTATATTTGATCCTAAGAACCCTAGTCCTTCATTCTTTCCCATCCTTTCTTCTTTTTTTCTTTATCTTCTTCAAGTGGGAATACAGTTTCTACGGTTTTTGGTACAAACAAACTTTAGAAATTGTTTGTTTGAAGTTTGTTTACACCTAGATGTGTTATCTAGAGTTTGTTTGGTGTTGTTGTTAGTGTTTCTGAAGGTCGCGAAGCTTCCGTATATGGTTTTGAAACCCTAAGGTGTAGTTTTCAGATTTTGCTCGTCGGGAGGGATTTTTTTGGGTTTTTGTGTTACTCCAAGATTTTGAAGGTGGTGTTATTCTACCATTGCCGCCCCTCCTAACTTGTTTTTAGGAGTTGTTTGAAGCTGGTTGGGGGATTTTCTAATGCTCCGAGCAGAAGTTGATCTATTTCCACCATATCTCTCTCCCGAAGCTTTGTTGGGTTTTTGATTTTTCGAAAAACCACAAGCAGGTGCGTCTACCTACCCTTGCCGCCATCCCTAGATTGATTTTGGGGATTGTTTGCTTCTCGTTTGGGATTTTTCTGACATCCCGTGTGAAAGTTTATTTTTTTACATCCTCCGGATGGCCAGTTCAAGTGCTTCGAGTGTTTCTATTGATGGCAAGTCTCTTGCGTGGGATGGTAATGGTACTCAATTTACATCTATCAAGTTGAATGGCACCAACTACCTTCCATGGTCTCACTCTGTTAGTTTTTGTGTGCTAAGAAAAAATCGAAGTTTTTCAATGAAGATCCACCACTGATAAATGATAAGAAGTATGAAGATTGGCAAAGTAAGAACTCCTTGGTTATGACATGGTTGTGGAATAGCATGGAGCCGTCAGTTTCTTCTAATGTCACCTATCTTGATACTGCCAAGCAGATATGGGCTGCAGTTCGAGAGATGTACTCTCAAGAGCGGAATGTCTCCCGCATTTATGACTTGTTTGAGTCTATGTTTACTATGAAGCAAGGAGATAAATCTCTCGGTGAGTACTATAGTTCACTCCGAGATATGTGGGAGGAACTTCAGCAGTATCAGCCCTTGACCACTGATCTGGAGCAACAGAAACAACAGCGAGAAGAATTTTAGGTTGCCTTGTTCTTATCCAACTTGAATCCTAAGTACAGTTCAATTAAGGGACAAATTTTTGCCAGTGAATCTCTTCCAACTACAGCCAGTGCCTTTTCTCGTCTTCAGCGTGCCTCCCTTGGGAATGTGACTTCTCCCAAGGAATTTTCCGCATTGGTTTCTACTAGTGTTTCTGAGCCTTCCCGTGGTCGTGGAGGTCGTGGTAGTAGTGGACGTAGTGTTTTTAGAGGCCGTTGTACTCGTGGTGATACGAGCTCTCTATGAGAATTTCTCTCAAGTGAGAAAAGTAGGGATTAAGCACATCGAGGTCGATAGACACTTCATCTAGGAGAAATTGAAGCTTGGTCAAATTTGCACACCTTATGCAAACACAATAGAGCAGGTTGCTTATGCACTGACTAAGGGTGTTAGTGAGTTTTGTCTGGAAAACATGTTAGCCAAGCTGCGCACGATAGATATCTTTACACCAGCTTGAGGGAGAGTGTTGAATGTCTTATTGCTGTTTCTTTATTGTAACTCTAGTGTACTAAGAGCATTCTTTGTATTTTCCCTCCTTTTATTAATATATACCAAAACATAGGAAATCGTTCAATACAACAGAACACACACGAATCCCCTTCCCCAATTCTTCCTCTCTTCTACCTCTCTTTCACTTATTCTCTCAATCTACATTTTTTCTCTTTATTGACTGAAACCTAAGTATTTCCTAGGTATGTGATAACAAGTATAATAATCTTTGCTGCCAAGCTATATTTTCTGTTGTGCATTTTCACTAAGAATAGTTTCAGCAGTCATAGGAACTGTTACATTTCCTAGTCATCTCTAAATAGATCAATGGGCCAGGATTACCTTGAGGACACTAGTCAAAGCGAATAATAGTCCAAATACTTTTTCTTTTTTAGTGCATCACCTACTAATACTAGAAATACATAAAGTTGAGAAATCTTCATTATGGAGGGAGATACATGCAAAGGAAGTAATCATCCTAGTCCTTCATAAAGAACTCTTTCACAGCTAAATGTGAAAAATTAAATAGTGTAACATGGCTTTGCACGTTAAGATAAAAGCCTTTTAATTGCTTTGCATAGTCCAGAACGATAAACTGTCTATTTCCAAATTGATATTTGCATGATCGAAAATGAGGTAGACTTTTCTACACTGGTAAACAAAATTAAGTTTCTCTTTTAAATAACTTTCATATTTAAATTTGCAGGCGGTATTGAGCAATATGGAAACCTAAAGACGGTTTCAATCATAAGTCACTTACTTTCGCAGCCGATTTTGTAGCCAGACATGGCCAATTTGCACGCTCTAAAAGGATAGACCGAACCACCTCAGGACTTATACCCTTATCCACCTGCCACAATAACATATCTAACATGTATATAAAGTTCATCTGGACTTTCCACCATAAAGATAAAATACCAGCTGCCTTCACGTAACATGGTAAAGATTAGATACCAAGAAAATCTTGGTTAAGACTAAATTTAATGAGAAACAGGTGATATTCAAATGCAATGTGTCCTAAACCTGGAAAAAGAAAGCAGCATTTAAGAAAAGAGCAAATCTCATGCAGAGCATTTACCAAAAAAACTGAAAGGTAGAACATTTTTTTATCAGGAAATGTCAGACTTGAAAGACCCCATAATTATTCAAATTGACCACACACACATGAATATATCTTGTTCTAAATTGAAATTATGCAAAGAACATGTTTTGTGATATCTCTTGCTCTCCAAAAATCAGCAATCTTGACAGAGTTTGACTACCCCGGTGTCATTTCATGCGCTAAGAGGGATTCAAGTCTGTGTATTCCTTTTAATTCCAATGAAATTTTGACCAGTCTTGTTTTCAGGCTCTATTCATCAAATGCACAGAGAGGCTCAGGAGGAAGCATATAACCAAAGCAGTGGGCACAACACAAAATGGGAAGGGATTCTCATGCCTGGTGCCATTTTATGGCCTTGGACTTTTCACCCTTTTATGTACATATGAAGATTACGTACCCAAATGTTAGTAGTACAATTTACATAAAAGAGACCTAAACTTCCATAGTTCCTCGGAACCATCCAATTCCCATTTCTAGCTTTTGCATCTGTTTTGTAACTTATTTTCATATAGCACCAGAAACATTGACATGCAATTGCAAGATAACTGGTTTAGCCCATCAAACTCTATGATTATTTTGAAAGGATTAATAATATGAGAAGTACTTGCATCGGATTGAGGAGGTTGGAAGAAGCCATCCTCCCTGCATACACAGCATCTACAGGTGGTGTGATGATCCACCATTAGATTGATCTCACTTAGACTTCCTAAGCCAACACTTGATCATATGATCACAACCATCTGATCTCTGGTCATGTTTTTTCTTAGTCCAAAAAAAATGTGATGGCTGATGGTTAGGATCAACAAGCAGATCACTTTTCATCCTAGGAATCTCCTATATGGCCACATCAAATTGTTACTCCAGCCCTATAATATGTGCCACATAAACAGCTAAGTCAGTAAGAATGGCTTCTCCTTTCAGTCATGATGCAAGTATTTCTCCAATGAGATAACCACCATCCATAATTTTTGAAAGGCGCAGTGATATAACAACCCACACTATGAAGAGTTTAACAAGTCATATACATATGAATTTAAATCTTTGTGTCACAAAGAAACCAATAATTATATTAGTTCATAACACAGTGAAGAAAAGTACAGTAATGCAAACAACTCCTTGACGTGGGAACTATACATACCAGAAATTGCTCGAGTCTCCGTGTAACAAATTGATGTACCTAAAACAGATGTTGTGATCATAATTTTCTGTGCAGAATAGATGAATAAAAAAAATTATAATGCAAAAGAGGTAACACTTCGGGTAGAGCATAAAGATGGTAACCAATGGCAAACAGCTAAAGGTAAGGCACATGTAGAGGGATGTGGGACCCAACATTCAATGAGTCCTACATAGGATATCTATACCAAAAAAATTGACCTAAACGGATGACAATAAATATCTCATCTACGTTCCTGTGGACAGCCAGGAACCATGGCCCATAGGGGCCTAAATATCAGAGATGGTTATGATTATCCGATGCTATGCCACTGGTAGACCATTATATGATCTATTCCCTATGTACCCTAGATTTCCTCAATGTGAAAACCAAAGGCATTACTCTCACATCATCTATAGTACTTGTATCTACTCGTATGGGTTGAACTTCTGCAGCAAGTCTCAGAGCATTTCTTATATCCAAGTTCTTTTCATTTTCCACCAACACTTGAACCTAATACCAAACGAAAACAGCATAGTAATGATGTAATCAGATGATGCCTGAAAAATTTATTGCAATCGCGGATTCTCTAGCTAAAAGCACAGTAAATAGAAATCTCTTCGAGCTTTTAATAGACATTGTCATCCGGCCATTAGCACAGTCATTGTGGACTCTTCTCAGAATCCTGACTCGATTTGAGTGACTGATTATTCCCTGTCTCAATATGAGGCGAGGAAGCTCCTGATCAAGAGAGAAGGCCTTCTCAAGCAGCGGGCCGATAGGCCTTCTTTAAACAAGTTAGTCGGCAAGCCTAGAGGGATCTAAACATATAAAGGTAACCCTCCTCCCTAAAGGTCTCCAAGAAGAAGAAATGAAAAAACTCACAAGACCGTAAGAGATTCTTCGCAGGCCAAAAGGGTCATTAGAGGAACTTGGCTGACAACCAACTCCAAATAAGCCAACAAGACTATCTAGTCTGCAACATTCATAGCAAGATTTGGAACCGTTAAAACTACAGAAAATAAATCTTTTCATCCTAATTGGAAAAAAAATAAAAATAAAAAAACCAAGAAGATGAAGTACAAAATAACAGTTAAAGCAAATAAACTTCTAGTTGATCAAGAAGAAAAGGATACACTAGTCTTCAGAAATATAAAGGATTGACTATGGGTGTTCTAGTTAATTTGAAATCTAGAAATGAAACATTTAAGTGGTAACTGGTAAGAACTGTCGCAATATACGTTGAAAGGATTATCCTCATGTAAAATTGTTTCTTGTAATAATTGCAGCGCACTTCCATTTTGTAGTTGAGATGCATACTAATTTCATTTTTCATAAATTATATCAAGTCGTCATGTAGCCTTTGTCATCCGTGGTTATATGGTTTGAAGATTTTAGTTCCAACTTTGAGTTAATTACCATCTTTGGATTGTGAGTCGTGTCAACTTAGTAAGTATCATCACGTCTCTTTTCCATCTAAGCTTGATAATTGTGTGTCTAGTCCTTTTTCAATTGTTCATTCTAATGTCCAGGGCCCGGCCAGGATACCTTTATACAATGATTTTAAGTACTTTGTTAATTTTGTAGATGACTACTCTGTAATGAAATGAATTTTTAATGAAAGATTGGAGATGTTCTCTATTTTTAACTTGTTCTATACAGAAGTGCAAACTCAATTTAGTATCTATATCCGTGTCCTTCGTTCTAAAAATGCTAAAGAATATACTTTTACAATGTTTCAGGATTATTTTGGCTCTTATGGTACATCAGACCTTTTGTGCTGGTACACCTCAACAAAATGGGGTAGGTGAAAGGAAAACATCGGCACGTGTTAAAAGTGGCCCGTTATTTACTTTTCCAGATGAAGCTACCTAAAAAATATTGGATTGATAAGTGATGCTTTCCTCACAGCTTCTTATTTTATAACTAGACCCCTTCGTTACTTTTCAATAGTAAGGCTCTATTCTCAGTTTTGTTTCGAGATACTTCCATGTTCAACGATATATATAGATCAAGATCAGGGGACAACATTTTTTACAATAATTTTGGCGTACCCACATGGAAGATGAATCAATGTCTGATTTTTGGTGAGGGTGATCTACTCACCATATAGATCACCCCTACAAAAAATCAGCCTATTCTGAAATTTCTAACCCCATCAAGTGCGGTCTTCAAGTTAACGGTAAAAATAGACAGTCCAGAATTCTTCAACTTCTACACGAGTCTACGAATATCGGAATGATTTGAATTATCGTGAGGATTATTTCCTTACCATAGAGACCATCCTCACCAAAAGTCATCCAATTCCAAAACTTATAATTTAAATATTGGCCCACGCCAATTTTTTGTTGTAAAAAATGTTGTCCCCCGATCCTGACCCTATATATATATGGATGCTTCTTAGGCATTCCAAACCCTAAGGCTTCCTTAAACCCACCCTCTTCCTCGCTCCCATTCCCGCATCCACTTCATGCAACTAAGCTAACATTTGGCTGACTCATGGCAACCAATTTTGGGTACCTAGCGTAAAATGGTTTATTAGGCTGAGTAATTTTCTAGATCTTTGGTGATTGCTGAGTTTGTCATGATTTTAGAAGGTAGTTTTATGGAGTAAAAAGAAAATGTCTGAAGAATGAGATAAAAATGGCAAATTAAACATTTATTATTATCTATTCTAAATTTTTTAGGTCAGTACGTTGATTAAGTTAGATCATATCAATCAGTACTTATTGCATGGCTAGGATTGGATTGGGAAAGTATAATGGATTGTGGAGATTAGAGGTTGACCTATGGGAAGAATAGGGTTTACTAGAATTATTGAGTTTACAAACACCAAATGCAGGTTTTTTCTTGTTGGACTCATTTTTGGGTTTTCTTCGTGGAAAAGGAGGTCCTCGTGTGCAGCTTTGATCTTTGAAATTTCAAATCCTTCTTCAGAGGGTTAGTTTGGGGTGGTTTTATTATCGCAAGCATTTCCTCTTTTTTTCCTTTATTTTTAAGACTTTTCTACTTCGCATACGCCTTGAACTAGTTTTTACTTAACATTTTTATAAACAAATATTTGTTTTTCCATTCCTTGGTTACCCTAGAATTTCAACAGGTCCAACCGGTTACTTGTACTCGTGTATAAGCCAAACAATTTCTCAAATAACATACTAAAGCATGTGCACTTCTAAAATCGCTACTGAGAAAAAGTTCACATCAAGTGACGTTTTCAGAAAATCATAACTGCAAGGCATAAGCAATGAGAATGTGACTTGTAATTGACCTGTCAGCAATTGCCAAGACTATCCCTGCATCAGTTTTTGGAAGTATATCTCCAGAAAATCTAGGAAGTGTGATCTCAAACAAGGCTTCTGCAATCTGTTGTACAGAAAATGTTAAAACAACAAAGAACCATCGTCAGGTCCAAACATGGTACTAAATGCCAAACACCAAGCAGCTGCTTTATTAGATAGCATTTTGTCAAACTCATGTAACAGTAACATGGAGACAGGCGTCAGTTTCTGACACATATACGAGGTGCCTGACACGGTCCCTTCTAGAAGCCCAAAACAAAGACAAATCCATTCACATGTATTATAATATAATTTGGTAGTTATACTACAATGAGAAGGTTTGTTTTCTTTAGAATAGAAAAAAAGAGAGATATATTTCCAAATTCAAGAGTGACCGGGTAAAGGATTTCTAATTATCTCGGTATTCTATAAGGAACACAAACCAATTGGATAGAAAAATAGAGAATTCATAGATTAGCCAATCTTTTTTTTTTTTTTTTTTTATCAGTAACAAGTATGACTGTTAAAATATAAAGTACAAAAAATAGGGAAACACATTTCCTAAGGATAACAAAAAATAAATAAATAAACTTGAGACGTATCCTGAAAAGACATATCAGGGATCTACGTCTTCAAATGAACTATATCCCACTTATCGACAAAATCTACATAAGACATGTTATAGAATTCCTTCAAAACAGATACCATGCTATGAGAAATCTAACAATGAGTATAATTTAGTCTATCTGTCTCCAAGGTGTCTATTCTTTTCTTACTATATGCCTTTTCAACTTGATCATAAATCTATAAGTTTACAAGCCCCAGTCCATTCCCATTTTGGGCAGAACAGATCTACTAATTCTTTGATTCAAGTTAGTGAAGGGGAGTATTATCGTTAGAAAAAACCTTCTGCAACGGCTTCCGCAGAAACACCCAAATTTTCTAAAAAGAACAAAAATAAAAAAAGTAAACTTTCATTCACTAACTCAAAATAAAATCTCCTTTACAAAACTCTTATAACAACGATTCATGAGGAAGAAAATCATTAAAAGCTAACATAAGGGCTAAGAAATTAATCTCAACCGTCCATCTAAAATAACTTAAGCCTAACTCTAATAATGACCAAAGAAATCTTAAATCACCTCATTAACTCTATAACTAATCTTATAACTGTTAAAAAAGACTACAAATACCTATTATAGATCTCGGAAAGAGCTTTCCAAAGCATCTGACGGCCTGTCAACTGGATACTTGGACTAAAGTTTATGTTCTATCCAACTTGACCCTGGTCTCTTTTCTCAGTATCTGTTCATACGCCCTCAGTTGGCGCTTGATTTTCGACCTCCCTAGACTGTACTTCATCTCCGGATTCAAAGGCATACTGCTTTGGTTACATGCTTTGACCAAGGGGATGAGGACCAATACAAGGTTGAATGTCTTATTCGGTCAAGTTAGGAGATCACTCCCTTTTGTCAAATAGGTTATAATATGAGAATGAAGCAGATTAGTACATGATATAATATTGTATGCTTTAAGTTCTAATTAAGTTATATAAACACTATCCTACTTCCTCATTACTGTAGCAAATAAGAAAATAAATAATATATGTCAAGGCATTTAGCTGTAAGTTAAACAACCTGTTCTGAATAACCATCCCTCAATGCATAATGGCGTGCCATTATTCCAGAGAGGGAAGTAAATTCTGTAACAACAGCAGTAGCAAGATCCGACATAGCTAGTGATGCAGCATCTTGAACAATTGAGAGCTTATCTTCTATTCCCATGGCCAAGCTTAATTTAGTAACAGTACTTTGGACGCGCATCATCTTGTCCAGCATTGTTCCTAGCTTCTCCTGTTGTATTTCACATTGTTGTCATCAGAGAGATACCAGAGATAACGGATATAAAATCCATCAAACAAATACATCTGATGTTTTGAAAACCTAATGACATTTTTCTGGGACTTTCAAAAAAGTGATAAAATAAAGCAGTTATAGTGCATGCCTGAGACTTGCCAAGGTGCGTTGGCCAAGGGAATCTGCACCACATGTTTTGGCTGCACTTCGAGTTCCCGATGCACCGACTCCTAGAGAGCATCGCTGCAACCGATATGTGTGGAGCAAATTACCTTAACACACTCATCTTTGTAAGCCCCAGGCGCACTATATAATTTGCCAAATTATAAATCCCCATGAGAATTTTTCTTGTTCTTTTTTTCTCAAAACAGAATGTGTAGAAACATTATGAGGCATTAAAAAACTTTAATAGTCATATCGCATAAAATACAGTACTGGCATTCAATAGATGGGGATGGAATTTCTGGAGCTATGCTACATAAATCTTCTCAGGACTGATGGGGTTTTAACATGTGGAAACTAGGGTGGCAGGCTCAAAGGGACCACTCTTTTCAGACCTCACATCTCCGTATGTGGCAAGATTCAGACCAACAGCACCAGCATGTGACAAAAAGAGGCATGCTCTTTGCCTTTTTTTCTATTTAAAAATTGTTTAAAATTCAATGGCTGCAATGTATATGGGAAAAGTACAATATCTGGCAAGGTATAGGCAGAACTTGGATAAGGGCACCATTCATGTGGCCAATCCAGAGGGTGTCTATCAGATGGATGATCTGGAAAAATCAGCCACATCAGCTCTCCACGTGGCAAGGGAACACCTCGCAACAAAGGAGAGTTCTGGAGTGTAGCTCCAGAAAGCTTTTATCCCTAATATATACTCCATTTTCTCTTTTTTTTTTTTTTTTTTTTAATTTTCTGGATAGAATCTCAAGATTAAAGAAACCATTATCACATGAGAACTACAACTCCTGAAAAACTCACAAAAATAAGATTTATGATCATGCACGAAATGACATGACTTACATGGAAAAGAATCCCTTCTAGTTGACTTCGGAATTCAGAAAGTTTTTTACGTGTGTCCATCGCATAGAAAAACTTGGCATCCTCGTAGCGAGCTCTGTACCAAAGTAAAATGTTTTTTTTTGGTTCACAATAAAGATGCTACAAAAGAAATTTTATGATATCTTATGCCGTGTGCAAACAAGAATATATGAGCAGGGTCCACGTCTAAACCTGAGTACAGCTTCATTCCCTTTTCTTACTACCATCTCATTGATGGCTCCATTTGCCACCTACAAGAATAATTCTAATTTGAATATTTCAAGAGTACTACCAAAACATTTATTGATAATTTAGAACATCGCACTTAAAGAGTCGTATTGAGGTTCCAAAGCATCTAAACATCTTTTGGGATTTCTCACAGCTATGAAATACGGCAATAGCCTCCCATTACTGTCGGTCATGGAAAAATACTTCTGGTGCTTCTGCATAACCTGCATATTTGGTTTATAGCAGCAATCAGATAAGGACACTAAGTATTTAGACTTAAAAGTTAAAACATAAATTACATCTCCAATAGCCAATTTGAAACATGAACAGAACAGTGTTGTTAAAATGCAGGCACCTAGGCAACCAGGTGGTTTTTCAAGAGTAGGCGGTGGAATGCATAGGCAAGCCTAGACTAGGCACTCGCCTTGTTTAAGCCATAATTTCAGCCAGCACACTTTTATGCAGGGCTGGAATGACCCAAATCTTTCCCACCCATCTTATTACATCATTTTCTCCCTTGTTTTTATAAAGTTAGCATTAAGATAGATCTAGTAAATTAGAAAATTTTCATATAACATTACAGCAGATTATACTCAAAACCCCTATATATAGTCTGGAATGGTCACAAGGAGAGCGCCTAGGCAACAAGCTAGATCCAACACATTGGCTTTCCTAAGCTTTTTTACATCCATGGTTCCAAAATAATATACCTACAACGAATTATAAGGAAACTTGTACGTTATACCCATGGCCTTACTACAGAACCCCACATTTACAATATTAGTTATATTACAGAACAAGTCCACACAACAGCATGATCGAGATGAAGATTAATTGGTTGATGATGATAAAAGAGAACAAAAAAAAAAAAAAAACACAGAAAATGAAATAAGGTCTTTCAAATTACAATCTGAATAACATGGCTCAAGATTCACTATTTCATTTATTAGCAGTACCTTGAAGAAATACGATTGCCAATTCATTACTCATTGTTCTTTCTTTCACTTTGTCAAAGAAAGAGGTCAGAAACATAGTACACCTTAACAATGCTACCTGTTCTATGCACATAGACAAACACATTCATGCTTACATGCACTGAAAATCACATAAAAACGTACATAGACACTCCTGCATGGATAGATGTTCGTATATATGCAATAAATCTTGGGAAAGAAACAAAGTGCTTCAAACCAGTTGCATCCTTTGTTTTCTGTCAAGCTGCTCAAGCATCTAATGGTATATTGTTTAAGCCTCTAAACCAAGTGCCGTGTGGATCATCCAATGCTGATATTTCTGAAACTAAAATCCAGTTTTCCAAATTAATTTCCACTCCTTTTCCCTCTCTTACTGAAATTGCCTCATTTTTTGTACAATTTGCTCGCTGCAGATTTTCCTTCCCGTTTGTTACTCACCTCTTCACTCATGGTTTGCCAATTACAACACAATTTGATTTGCTATAACATTTACATCACAAATATCATATTAATGAATTTTGTTTTCTGAACTTTATTATTTGTGGTCATCAGTAAGTCACTAGTAAAAAATTGATGGAAATCTCCAACTCTGTGCCCTGATGTAGTCTAGGTCTTCAGACCATGGTTGACACAGTGAACAATCAAGAAAAAAGCTTTAGTGAACCAAAAATAAAATAAAAATTTTGTTTCTTCATTAAGACAGAGAAAGACAATCAACATAGACAGGAAAATATAATGGAAACTTTGCAAAGATATCTTCAAAGGAATGCACAATCAGTATGATGGCAACATATGAAGGCCCTGCTATACTAGCAAAGACCAAAAGCTTACTATTCAATTATTGAAGGAATGAACTGTAGTATATTATTTGTAGTAGGTTATCAGGGTAGTTCTGTAAATACCATTCATGTTGTAAGGGCATGCCTGTCTATGTAAATGGTTTCCCATATAAATAAGAAGATTGAGAGTCGTGAGAAACATACCTGTTACACCCAATGTTTTTAAAGGCGTGTGAGGTGTACGCCTTGAGGAGCGCCTCGGGGTGAAGCCCTTGAAAAACACCTCGAGGCACAAGGAAGAGGCGTTTATACAACTGAGACTTACGCCCCACTCCAGGATTGATGAGGTGTGCGCCTCTTCAACGCCTCTTGGAGTGGGCGTACACCTCAGAGGTGTTACTTTTTTTTGGCATAAAAAAAAATAAAAAAGAATTTTAAGATATTAAAAGAAATAAAAACAAGTGTCATTTATACAAAATATAAGAATAAAAAAAACCTAATTTTTTTTTATATTCATAACTCATAAAGGCAAGAGTGTTAATCTACTATTGATTGATGATGAGGAGGGGAATATTGGCTCGGACTATATAATTGATGAAGATGCATTTAATTTAGTAGAAAATTGAGTCTTTGATTGGTGTATTGCTTTTTTGTTACAGTGGTTGGAACTTGGAACTTGGAATTGGAAATATCAAACTTGAAAATATGTTTTTTTTCTGAATTTTTGCTAAATTTATTAATATATTTAAAATTTTAAATACTTATCTACCCAAAAAATGTGTGCGAGTGAGGCTTATGCCTTACGCCTCAAGGTATTGGCTAGTGAAGCGCCTCACCTCATGCCTCAACGTTTAAAAACACGGGTTCCACCCTTCTCCTATTCTCCTTCTTCTTGTATCTACCAAACCCTAACCCTAGAAAGAATCTAACCTAACCCTAGAATCAAACCCACACTTTCAACTTGGTACTATAGCCTTCAAAGAAGAGGACCGTGCACAATTACAAATCACGGAGGTGTTGACGTCGTCAGTACTGTATGGTTGACGTTAGCAACCGTAGGGCCGCACAAATCTTGAGGTCAGTCCTACCTGAAGAAGTGATATTTTCTGAGATTTATGGTATTTTTTGGGAATTTTGTGAAGCTCTTTTTATGGAGTTTTGATCCTTCTTCGTCCAATAAAAGAAGAAATTGTTTCTCTTTTCTCGAATGGTCTGATCTGTGGGTTTTTTTTGCTTCTGTTTGTTGCTTGAATCTGACCCCCTACTATATTAACAACCTAACAAAACAAGTCCCATGGAGTTCTGTTGTACTTCCTCTGCAAATTACCGCCGGTACCCCTTTTTACCCATTTCGAGTTTGTTTTGGGTTCTAAAACCTTGTGGACTCACCCTCCAACTATTTGATGGCCTGTTTATGTGTACACCAACCTTCTTCACCTGTGTCGGTTGATATCGGGTACCCATATCTACTGGAGGAGGTGATGTAGAATCCTCGGGATGCTCAGAAGCAATCTCTGGGAGTGGCGGAGGGTCCGTAGTGACTCAAATTGGCTTCGTTAATCTCAGATTACAGATTCCCACAGCAAAGTTAGATAGAAAGAATTATTTGGAATGATTTCAATTAGCCAAGATGTATATCGGTGGCCAAGGGAAATTCGGATACATCACCGAGCGAGCTGTTGAGCCCGAGACGGTTGATGATCCATTGTTTGAGAAGTGGGAGACTAAGAACCCCACAGTCATGTTTTGGCTTCTTAACTCCATGCAGGCCCACATTAGTTGGGGTTTCTTTTTCCTGCATACGGTCAAGGAGGTATGAGACACGACTTGCCAGACTTATTCTCAGCAACAGAACTTGGCAAGAGCATTCCAACTTCGATAGAGTATCTCGCATCTTCACCAATGGGAAATGTCTCTCTTTGATTACTTTGCCGCTCTTAGGAGTATGTGGGAAGAATTGGACTATTATCACACTTTCCAGCCCTCTTGTACTAAGGATGGCAGCAAGTACAAGAAGCTTGTAGAAGAGATACGGATCTTTGAGTTCCTCGCAAGGCTTAACTCTGAGTATAAGTTAGCCAGGATTTAGATCCTTCACTGTGATTCATTCCCATCACTCAACTAGGTGTACTCCTTGTCTCCATCTTACAGGTCATTTGTTACTACGTTGTTCACCATTCCTATACCTTCCACTGTGGTAGAAGGGCTGAACATCTTAAGTAGAAGTATGCAATGAACTGGTTGACTTTCCTAGAGGGAAGAAACTAGTGGGGTGCAGATTGGTGTTCACTGTGAAGTATAAAGCAGACGGGTCAGTAGAGAAGTATAAGGCAAGAATGGTAGCCAAAGGATACTCATAGACATGGGATCGACTATGTGAAGACATTTGCCCCAGTTGCGAAAATGAACTCCTTAAGGGTGCTTATATCCCTTGCTGCTAACCAGCCATGGCCTCACCATCAACTTGATTAAAGAATGCATTTCTTCATGGGGTTCTAAAAGAAGAAGTGTACATGATTCCTCCTCTAGGATTCAAGCCAGCAGGGGATGATAGGAGAGTGTGCAGACTGAAGAACTCCCTGTATGGGTTAAAGTGGGTATCCCAGAGCATGGTTTGAGAGGTTTGCCTAGGCAGTGAGAACTTGGGCTACACCCAAAGCCATGTTGATCATACTCTGTTCGTTAGGCATCATGGAAAGAGCACCACTGCTCTCATCGTCTATGTTGATGACATTATTGTGATGGGCAATGATGTCGAAGAAGTTGCAAAGCTAAAAAGGCAACTAGTTGGTGAGTTTGAGACCAAAGACCTAGAGGTTGCAAGATCTAGTTAGGAGATTTTCATCTCTCAAAGGAAATATGTCCTTGAGTTACTGAAGGACGTTGAGAGCTTTCAGAGACTAGTCGGGAGGTTGATGTATCTCTCTTTGACTAGACCAGATTTGCATATACAGCCAGCGTGATCAGCAAATATATGCACTCACCTAGAGACATCCACCTAGAGGCGGCACACAAGATTTTGACTTTTGAGGTATCTCAAATTCTCCCCTTGTAGAGGACTTCTCTTCAAGAAGAATGGTCACATGAGAGTGGAGTCATACACCGTTGCAGATTGGGTAGGTGCAAAGGATGATAGATGATCCCCTTTAGGGTATTGCACATTTGTTCGGGGCAACCTTGTGACATGGAGAAGGAAGAAGCAACCTGTGGTTGGTCGATCCAGTGTAGAAGCTGAGTTTCCAGCTATGGCTCATGGCTTGTACGAGATTTTGTGGTTAAAGATCTTAGTAGCCGAACTGGGATTTCTTGTTAATGGCTTAGTGAGCCTGTATTGGGATAAAAAGGCAGCAATCAGTATTGCTCATAATCTAGTTCAGCATGATCGAGCAAAGCACATTGAAGTGGATAGACACTTCGTATGAGAGAAGATTCTTTTTGGGGAAGTTTGTCCTCCTTTTGTGAAGACTGAGAAGAGCATGTAGCGGATGTATTCACGAAGGGAGTTCCTAGTCATCAGCTATACAAGTGTCTCAGCAAGTTGGGCATAATAGATATCTACAAACCAACCTGAGGGGGAGTGTTATCAGAGTAGTATATTAGGATAATTCTGTAAATACCCTTCATGTTCTAAGGGCATACTTGTCCATGTAAATGGTTTCTCATATAAATAAGAAGATTGGGAATCATGTGAAACCTACATGCTCCACCCTTCTCCTACTCCCTCTTCTTCTTGTCTCTACCAAACCCTAACCCTAGAATCAAACCCATACTTTCAACTTAAATACCCATACAGCTAGATAAGCTCAATAACAACATTAACACAAAAACTTTGAAAGTGGAAAGATACCCAAGAAAATAAAAAATACAATCAACCCTTATATAGTTAAAGAACTTACCATTATTAATAAATCTTTAGGGAGCTCTAAGAAGGATTCTTTAAACTTTCCAAGTATTGGAATGGGTGCCTCAACAAGATTCACAACCTACATTTTAGGGATGTAAAAGTCGTAAGTCATGCTTATCGGATAACACAATTCAACAAGAAAGAATAAGACAACCATTACCTCATCAAGTAAGCTATTTTGCATAATAAGATGCCCACCAACACTTTCTGCTAAAGCATTGGAGTGCTCTAAAATTGTTTTCTTGCGCTCCTGCAAGACAAAAGTAACATTAAACATTTGAAACAGTTTTGCCACTTTTCTTGATAACAAGCCCATCTCTACATAACTCGTGGCAATAAAAAAATGATAATTCTTATTTTCTATTAATCAAGGCAACAAACTTCCACAGAAAATGATGAAGCAAATAATCAGTTTAGCATACCTCAATGTCAATTGATATTCCTGCTTTCCTCATTTCACCTACATAAGCCTCTGCACTTTCTACCTGAAAATGGCAAAAAAAGGTAGTCCAAATAAAATTGAAAAGTCACGAATGATTGAAATGAATAGAGGAAATGATGTTAAAGTGCAAGCATATACCTGGACAGTAGCTGAAGGAGTATTACGAAGACCGTAAGATAGGTTCCCACTACATAATAAAAATAAACATTATAAGTACATAATATCTAAATTTCAAAATAACGTTAGCTTGAGCAAGAAGATGCAAATGTATTTTGACATTAATTTGAGAAAAAATGCAAATGTTAAACAACAATAAGAACAATAAAACATTTAATAGACTGAAGGGCACTAGAACGACCAAAATTTAAAACTCACAAAAGACATTAACTTGGTAGCTAATAGAACGTCCCAGACTCATAATACACACTTCTAAAATGATGAAAAGATAAATTCTCGAATTTACAATCATTCATTGTCAGCATACATCCCTCCATCTTGATGCTTATGACTAAAGTCGTACATTGAACATGCTAAGGACATTTAAACTCATACTATGATGGGAAATACATCTGAAATATCCACAAAGGTTTTATCCAATTAACAACTCATGACCTTCATAAGACACTCCAAGAAATTTACATACATCCATTATCTTGCTCATACCCAATCTGACATCAGTTGAATTAGTTTCTAGGGTTAGGTTTAGGATTTAGGGTTCCAAAGGTTGAAGATGAAAAGAAGAGAGAGAAGAGGATGTCATGTGCTTTTTGTCACATGAATCCATAATTCTAATTTATATATGGAGACCAGTACTAAGACAAGAATACCCCTCACATTGAGAGGTATTTACACAAACTACCAAGTACATAGAAATATGCCTAAAATACGTATATGATAACACTCCCCCTCAAGTTGGTGCATAGATATCCAGTAGAAGTTCTTCAGTTCCGCAGGGAGAGGAGAGAGGAGAGAGGAGAGAGAAGAGAGAAGTTGGAGAAGATGGGTTATGTGTGTTAACCCTACACACCCAATAAATCTTATTTATATTAATAAGTGTGGGCCCTTACATAAGTGAGAAAATAAGTTCATAGAAACACCAAACAGTAGCTAATAACAGAGATGTCCTTTAACACTCCCCCTCAAGTTGGGACATAGATATCAATCATGCCCAACTTGTCTAAGCGCTTAGTAAACGAAGCCAATACAACACATTTCGTGAGAATGTTTGCTAACTGATCATATGTAGGAATGAAAGGAGTGCAGATTACTCTCGATGTCACCTTTTCACGAATAAAGTGACGATCCACCTTGATGTGTTTGGTCCTGTCATGTTGAACTGGGTTGTGGGCAATACTTATCGCCGCCTTATTGTCACAATATAATGACATGGATCCTTCTAAGGGGAAACCAAGTTCTCCAAGTAACACCTTAAGCCACAATAACTCACAGACACCATGGGCCACTGATCGGAACTCAACTGTTGCACTCGACCGTGCAACGACCTGTAGTTTTTTATTTCGCCATATAACCAGATTTCCTCCCACAAAAGTACAATACCCTGAAATAGATCGCCTATCATCTTGGGCTCTTGCCCAATCCGCATCAGTGAAACCCTCCACACGCATGTGGCCATGATAACTAAATATTAGGCCACGACCTGGGGAAGATTTTTTAATTACCTCAAAATCCTCTAGGCAGCTTCCAAATGTGGAGTCCGAGGATAATGCATATACTGACTAACTACACTCACTGCATATGCAATTTCAGGGCGAGTATGTGCCAGGTATATAAGTCTCCCTACCAATCGTTGGAAGCTACTCACATCCTCCAAAGGCTCTCCGGACTGACCATCGAGTTTATGATTTGCCTCAATGGGTGTGTCGACAGGCGGAGCCCCTAGCATACCAGCATCCTACAGCAGGTCCAACACATTTCCTCTGGGTGATGAAGATTCCTTTGCTAGATCTCGCAACTTATATCCCCAGAAAGTACTTCAACTTACCCAAATCCTTGATTTCAAATTCCAATACCAAGAACTCCTTCAACCAGGTAATTTCTGCAGCACAATTACCCGTAACAATGATATCATCGACATATACAATCAGAATCATCACATCCTCCTTATCACGTTTGATGAACAGAGTATGATCAGCCTGGCTCTGACTATACCCCATTCGCTTGACTGCCCCACTAAAGTGTTCGAACCACGCTCTTGGAGACTGCTTGAAACCATACACAGTTTTCTGAAGTTTGCATACTTTCTGTTTATCACCAAAAAGTTGAAAACTAGGAGAGAGCAACATATAAACTTCTTCCTTTAAATCCCCATGAAGAAAAGCATTCTTGACGTCGAGTTGAAATAGTGGCCAAGATTGGTTCGCAGCAAGAGAAAGAATAACCCTGATAGAGTTGCGCTTAGCTACAAGGGTGAATGTCTCCTTGTAGTCTATTCTATAAGTCTGAGAGTAACATTTCGCCACCAATCTTGCTTTATACCGATCCACTGAACCACCAGGCTTGCATTTCACAGTGTAAATCCATTTGCATCCAATGGGTTTCTTGCCTCTTGACAAGTCTACCAACTCCCAAATGATGTTTTTTTTCAATGTATCCATCTCTTCATACATTGCTTCTTTCCACCTGGAATGCTTCAGAGCTTCTGTAACAGATGAAGGAAGAGCAATCGAGGACAACGAGGTAACAAAGGATTTGTACGACGGAG
Organism: Euptelea pleiosperma; assembly: GCA_035048495.1. Taxonomy (NCBI): domain Eukaryota; kingdom Viridiplantae; phylum Streptophyta; class Magnoliopsida; order Ranunculales; family Eupteleaceae; genus Euptelea; species Euptelea pleiosperma. The sequence goes on along the minus strand of CM068553.1, from coordinate 22,030,826 downwards.
ATAGATTATCATACAAAACAAAGTTAGCAATTGGATGTTTGGTACAAGATCTCTTTCCCTTCCTAAGGGCAATAAGAAGGTCAGAGCCACTATCATAACAAGAGGGAGGAACAGATCTAGAGGTGAGGTTACCTGGATCCGATGAGGATGACTTTTGGCCCTGGAGTTCAATGGTGATCTGTGTTCCGAGTCGACACCTTGAGTACACTTGCAGCTCCCCCTGCTTGCCAGTACCCCTGTCAATAGTATCAATCACAGTCGGACTGGGACCACTGTCATGAGCAGCCATAGCCAATGGCAAAGAAACAGAATCAAATGAGACAAGCCTTTCCTCATTACTAAGAAGCTCCCCCTGAGGAAAGGCGAGAGTGAGACCTGAAAAATAAGAGGCCGACTCCAAAAAAGTGACATCCATAGTGATGAACCGCTTACAGGAAGGGGAATGGAAACATTTATAGCCTTTATCGAGGAGTACCCCAAAAAAACACACTTCAAAGCTTTCGGATCCAGCTTGGTGCGATGCGGACCAAGGATGTGCAGATAACACATGCAACCAAAGATCTTCGAGGGAACCAAAAGAGGAGGACTTGCAGGACGCAACAAGTGGTACGGCGTACGGAACTGGAGAGACCGAGACGGCATACGATTGATGAGGTAGGTGGCAAGAAGAACTGCATCGGACCAATAGGTTTTAAGAACATGGTGCCACAGTAGAAGTGCATGAGCCACTTCCAACAGGTGTCTATTTTTGCGTTTAGCAACTGCATTCTGTTGTGGAGTGAAGGCACAAGAATTTTGATGTTCAATGCCATGTTCAGCTAAGTACAACTGCAGACCCCCATACATACTCCCCCCCTTGATTAGATCGGAGAATTTTAATACATGTCCGAAACGGAGTAAAAACCATTTTGTGAAACTGTTTGAAGATAGAGTAAACTTCATCTTTTGACTTCATGACAAATGTCCATGTGCAGCGGAAAAAATCATCCACAAAACAAACATAATATCGATAGCCAAAGAAAGAAGTAACAGGGGATGGCCCCAAAACATTAGTATGAACAATGTCAAAAATAGATAAACTTTTATTACCACTAGGGGGAAAGGTAGTGCGACAATGTTTGAATAGCGCACAAATCTCACAATGAAGATCAGACATGAACACTGACTTAAACAACTCAGGGAATAACACCCGTAAATAAGGAAATGACACATGACCTAAAGGAGTATGCCAAGACATAAGACGCTCTTTATGGACACTATTGCTAAGACCACTAGACTGAAGGGCTATAGAGGCTGTAGGAGTCGCATCCAGGAGATAGAGACCACCCACTTCACATCCAGTGCCAATCGTCCTCCTCGTGGCCAAGTCTTAAAACACAATGAGAAGGAAAAAAAAGGTTGCAGAGCAGTTAAGGTTCTTTGTAAGAGAACTGACAGATAACAAGTTAATGGCAAATTTGGGAACATTTAGTACTGAAGGTAAAGATAGGCCAGAAGAGAGAGTGGCACGCCCTTTCCCCGAGACAAAAGAATGAGTGTTATCGGCAATGCAGACTTTATCCGCACCGGAACACACAGAATAAGAGGAAAAAGAAGATGACATACCGGTCATATGCTCTGAAGCCCCTGAATCAATGATCCAGGGTGTACCAGTAGTAGAAGCAAAAGCAGAGACAAGGTTGGCAGAGCTGATGGTACCTGACTGTGCGAATGTAGAAGTAGCAGTGGGACCATCCAATTGGGCCATAAAGCAACGCAAGTTCTCTATCTCATCTCTAGATAACGGTACTGGGGACGTAGCAGAAGGCTAAGGCGCAGCAGTATAGGTGAGTGGCGACCCTGGTGTAGAATCCATAGTCGCACTGTGGGCAGTAGTGGGAGTCACGGGCAGTTGTGGTGGTCGGCCATGAATTTGGTAGCACCGATCCTTGCTGTGGCCTTTACGACCACACCCCTCACAAACATGAAAGCTCCAATATCGATCCCTGGTGTGACCTTTCTTGTCACAATGAGCACAAGCAGGCGGAGGACCCCCCTTGGGGCCACTGGTGGCGACTGAGGTTTTAGACTTAGGGGCCTTTGAAGTAGACGAGAAGGCAGCCAAGGCGGACTTTTCATGGCCGGGAGAAGGAGACATGACCTCTCTGCGGCTGTCATCACTCTGAACATACGCATATACCTGATTGAGGGATGGCAAGGTGTCTTTACTGAGCAACTGGACACTGGCTAACTCAAAATCAGCATTCAAGACGGCAAGAAACTCATAAATCCGGTCTGTTCAACCAACTTTCTATATTGCGGCCATTCTCTGGGCACTTAGGCGTAAAGACCTGATAAAAGTCCAGTTCTTCCCACATACCACGAAGCTTCGCAAAATAATCAGCCAAGGGAAAATCCCCTTGACGGAGGGAGGCAATACTCTGGCGCAACTGATATACACGGGCGACATTCAACTGTTGCGAATAAGTCTGGGCTATCCCAGATCTCCTTGGCCGGGGAAAAAAACGTGAATCCTCTGCTAATGTGGGACTCTATAGAGTTAAGGAGCCATGACATAACCGCTAAATTACCTGTCTCCCATTGTTCAAACTTAGGATCCATCTCAGTAGGTGCTGGTAATCGACCAGTGATGTACCCTTGTTTCCCTCGACCACCAATAAACATCTTGGCAACCCTAGACCACTCCAAGTAATTTTTTCCAGTAAATTTGGTGGTGGTGATCTGCAAACTCGGATTCTCAAACATTAAGATTGAAACGATAGTCCTGGTGGAGCCGGAGGACACATCGGATGCCCTACACTCATTCAAAATCGACATCTCCACTCCAAAAAAGCAAATAAGAGTACCACAAAGAGTAACAATAAACAAAGAAATCAAGAAAAATTCCCCAAGAACAGATCTGAAGGTATATAGAGGAGAGAACGAGTCCCTTGAGAAGACCTCTGCCAGGAGCAGACTTGAGGTACCTCAGAATCCTATGTGCTGCCTCTAAGTGAATCTCCTTGGGTGAGTGCGTGTACTGACTAATAACGCTCATTGCATAGGCAATATCTGGTTGAGTCAGGAAGAGATAGATCAATAGCCCAAACAGCCTTTGAAAACCCCCCACATCCTGTAGAAGCTCACTACTCCAATCAGCTAGCTTGTGGTTCTGCTTTATAGGAGTCTCCATTGGTTTGGCTCCCAACTTGCAAGAATCTTTCAACATAGTAGTAGGTTGAGGTAAAGGAGGTGCAAGGGAAACATCAGGAAGAGGACAGATTGGAAACCTCACTTCACTACTGCTCTCCCCCTGAAGAGAGGCATGGGAGAAGAAAAAAGCCTCATCCTGGAAGGTGAAATCCATGGAAACAAACTTCTCAAACAAGGGGTGGTAACACTTATATCCATTGTGAGTGGGAGAGTAACCAAGGAAAACGCATTTTAGAGCTTTGGGATCTAACTTGTTCCGATGGGGACCAGAATGTGCACAAAATAGACACGTCCAAAAATGCGAGGAGTGACAACAAACAAGAGTTGGGAGCAAGAACCTGAACCGGGGACTGGAAATTGAGCACATGCGAAGGCATCCAATTAGTCAGGTATGCAACAGTCAAAATAGCATCAGACCAAAAAGATTTGGGGACATGAGAGCCGATCAAAAGAGAACGACCAATGACCGAGCCCCTAGGCCAGATGGCTTCTCTTTGGCCTTTTTAAAAATGTGTTGGGACATCATTGGTGACTATTTTATGAGTGGTTAAAGAGTTTAAAGAGGGAGCTTTTCTGGATAGGTGTTTGAATGGTACTTTTATCACTCTTATCCCTAAGGAGGGTGTGGAGTCTCTGCCTGACTATCACCCGATTAGCCTTGTGGAGAGTACTTATAAGATCATCTCTAAGGCTTTGGCATCTAGGATGAAGGAGGTGATGGGGTTGGATATATCCCTTTCGCAAGGTGCTTTTCTGAAAAAGAAGGCACATCTTAGAACTTGTGTTGATTGCTAATGAATGCATTGATTCTAGATCGAGACAGGGGAGGGCAGGCATTTTTTGTAAGATCAACATGGAAAAGGCTATGTATGTTGGAAGTTCCTCGATTATCTACTGGACGGGGATGAGGTTTGGTTGGAGGTCGAGAAAGTGGATTCGGTGTGCATTTCTTATACTTCTTTCTACGTTCTAATAAATGGCGTTCCAGTGGGTTTTTCAATAGCTCTAGGGGGTTGAAACAAGGAGACCCTTATCCCTGTTTCTGTTCACTGTTGTGGTTGAAGCTTTAAGCAAAATGATTAGTAGAGCAGTGGATGGTGGCAAGATTGAAAAGTTTCTTCCGAGTAGCTGAGGTCATTGATTTCTCACTTGAAGTTTGTTGATGATACGATTATCTTTGCTCAGGCTTCTCATCATCAGTTGAGGTATATTCGATGTATTCTGAGATGCTTTGCGGTTCTAGGTTTACGTATTAATGATGCAGGACGCACGTGATGGCCTAAGATCTTAGAGCTGAGATTAACAAAGATTATTAAGAATAATGAAATAATAAACTTCCATGCTAATCACATGCAAACATTCAGATTCAAGCAAATAGATTCATCAGAGTTCAGGTATGCACGCACAATCCCACAATATTAGACCCGTTGCTTTAACGGCGCAGATCTAATGGAAGATGGAGCTTCCAACAAGCTTAGGGTCAACTAATATAACCCATGCGGAGTGTCTTATACGCACTTTAGGATTTAAATAAAATTGTCAAGGTTCAACCCATCATATATCATAGCAAAAGTGTGCAAGGAATAGTATTGTTGCTGCCGGTAAGTTATAGGGTCCAAATAGATTAGCTACCAGTAATCCCAAACACTTGTGTGGCGCAAACCATGGGTGTTCAGGCCTGGACTAGTTCGGCAGGGGTATGTGGGTTCGGATTTGGGGGAGAATCGTGATTGTAGGTGAGGGTTAAGGACATAGGGGTACTGACTAGCAGCAAGGGTTTATGGGGAGGCTGGATTCCGTGCTAGGGGCGGAGACATGACAAAAATGGACTGAAATGAGTTTCAATCAGCCTGCATAGGGTATGGGAGATGATGGCAGCAAGTATTAGAAACTTTAGGGGCTTACGGCTGCAAGTTGGGGCTCGGCATTCAGGTTTAGAGGACATTATAGGTGGTGGTAACAACTTACAGACCTGTGGGGGTTGGCGATTTGAAATCTGAAGCTTAGGGTTTAGTGATAACCCTTAACAGGGGTTCGTGTAGGGTTTGTAGGGTATGGGGAAGTGGTGGTTGTGATTTGGGGGCTTGGGTTTCAATGGAAACCCACTATAGGTGGCTCGGTTGTGGGACTACAGAGTATAGAAGGGGTGACAGCAGCTACACGAGGTATAGGACATGATGAATGGAGGGTTTAGGACAGATCTAGGGCTTGTAGTGGTTGTCGGCTGCAGTTGTAAGGGTGATGAGGGCTGGCAGTTGCAGATCTAGGGTGTAGGACGGTGTATGGAAGCTGCAACAGCATGTTCTGAGGTTCGTGGAGGTGGTGGTGGCTACAATGGTGGAGTTCTGGGATCGCGGATGCAGGGTTTAAGGCCTACAGAGGCAGGTGGTGGCAGATCTAGTTTAGGGGGCTGATGGCTAAAGGTTTTGGGAGTTAGGGTTCAATGGGAACCCCCATTAATGGTTCGGCTGGATTCTTGCAGGCTATGGAGGCAGCAAGACGCCAAACCCCATCAAAGAGGGTAATCTTTGCGTTGAGCTCAAGTGATTTAGGGTTTGAATGGGAGAAAACTTAAAGAACAATACAGAAAATAGAGAAGATGAAGAACAAACCTGGAACACTTGTGGGAATCTCTCCCTTGGCCACACACCAAACCCATTAAGGGGAAATCATGCACAAGAGCATCATCTTCTTCTTCATCATTCATCAAAATTTCATTAACCCTCAACAAGAATTTTTAACGAGTATTTAAATGAAAAAGAAACCCTAATCTAATCTTTGGCCATCCAAGTAATCAAATGGCCCAAATAAAAGAATGCACTTAAACAACTAACCAAAAATTAAAATGAGCTCCACAATTTTGAGCTAATTACAAAGACAACCAAAAGACTAAAAAAAAAAACCAAGCCTAAAAAAAAAAAAAAAAACTATCAAGTAGAGTGCTCCCGCATCACTTAACCTTGCCAAAAGCGAGTTGTTTGGGGTTGGTGAGGTGCCAAATTTGAGAGATTTGGCGAGGAGTTTGGGCTGTAAGGTTGGGACACTACCAACTACCTATCTTGGGCTTCCGTTGGGTGCCAAGTATAAGGTTGTCTATTTGGGATTCGGTAGTGGAGAGAATTGGTAAGAGGCTAGCAGGGTGGAAAAAGAGGTATCTCTCAAAAGGGGACAAGGTTACACTCGTCAAGTGTACTCTTTCTAGTTTGCCTATTCACTACCTTTCTTTGTTCTCCATCCCGGTTATTGTGGCCAAGGACCTAGAGAAGATTACAAGAGACTTCTTGTGGCACGGAAGAGGGATACTCATAAGTTTCACTTGGTGGAATGGGCTAGGATATGCAAGCCTAAGGTGGAAGGTAGTTTGGGTGTTCGCTTCATTAGATAGATGAATCCTTTTGGGGAAGTGACTATGGCGGTTTGGTGAAGAGAGTTTATGGCAACAAGTTATTGCAGACAAGTATGGTGAGGTTCTGGAAGGGGTGTGGGGACTTCAGTGTCCCAGTCCTATGGGTATAGCCTATGGAAAGGCATTTTGAAGGTCATGGTTCAAAATACATGGTATCGTTTCGGTATATTCATGGGTGATACCAAAACGTATCGGAAGTACCGTTCGGTTTCGGACGAAACTTCGTGAAACTGAAATGAAATGTTAGTGCAAATTTACACATAAGATGAGGTATCATTCGGTTTCGATCGAAACCAACCAAAACATATGTAGTATCGTCCTAAAGTGAAACCGAAATGAAACAGACGAAACGTTTCAATTCGAACAAAACTTTGAACCATATTGAAGGTGTTTGACCATTTTAGAGAAGGCATCCAATTTAAAGTAGGGAAGGGGAACAATATCCACTTCTTGGAGGACATTTGGTGTGGTGATGAACCCTTAAAAGAAGCCTTTTCGTCTTTATTTCTCATTTCTGATCTTCAAAGGGCTAAGATTCAGGAGTGTGCCAGAGATTCGAGGGGTTTGGCTTCAGGAAGGCTCGGCTTCAGGAAGAACATGAACAATTGGGAGGTGGACAATTTGGGCAATCTCTTGTCTAGGATTGGTGGCATTCCTCTTTTTTCGTTAGAGGCAGATCGGAGGGTTTGGAGATGGAATCCCAAGGGCTTATTCTCGGTCAGTTCATTTTTTCCCATCTTAACCGGTCGGAGCTGTGTTCTTTTCCCGCATCTATAGTTTGGGGGGCTCCCATCCCGACAAAAGTTTCTTTTTTTGTTTGGACATCTATTCTGGACAAGATCTTGACGGTGGATCATCTGAATAGTAGGGGGATGATGCTTTCCGAACAGGTGCTCCTTGTGCAAATCTAGTGGCGAGTACGTGGATCATTTGTTGCTTCATTGCCCGTTCTCATTTTCTATTTGGCAAACTTTTTTCTGTTTCTTTGATGTAGCCTTTTGATGCCGGAACATGTGGTTTCTTTAGTCCGTGGAACCTCTCTGAAAGTGTTCACAGGAAGAGGTAGGTTTCTTTAGTGTATCCTTCCTTTTGTTGTTATGTCACTATGTGGGCCATCTGGAAAGATAGGAACTGTCGCATCTTTGAAGGAGTAGAAGAAGACATCCGTAGAGTAATCCTGGGGATTAAAGCTTAATTGTACATTTGGTCCTCTATTTTGCCAAATTTTAGAGGATCTTTCTTCTATGCTTTTGTCTTTAGTTGGGAGGAACTATTCAAAGGTTCTTCCCTGGTTTGATCGGTGTGTTGTAGTGTGTGAGACTCTTGTCTTGAGATCCCTTTTTGCTGTTCGGTTTGGGTTTTTGCCCCTTTCTAATATCAAATCCAACATATCAAAAATAATAATAATATACCGATGCAATGGTTTTTGAATTTAGTTAAACTTTTGACATGTCGTTTGTTGTACAGATATAATAACTTAATTGGTAATGCTTTCTCGCATACAGCATGATCTATAAGATATGGTTTCTCTTGGCTTCAAAATTAGGGCAGTACAGATGTTTACCACTAAAACAAAATCAACCCAAGAGAGTTTTCATCTCAAAGTTGAGTCAGAGTTGTGAACACTGTTCCAAAGAAGAACCACAAGTTTTCCCCAATCACTTCTGTTCTGTTCAGGTGTTTCAAGGTCTCCTTGTTGTTCTACTACAATTCCCCACATTGTTCTTATACCCGTTAACCGTTTCTAAACCATTCTCTTGTAGAATTCGAACCACTTCCAAGTCTTCCTCAACCATTCTCATCTATGTACTGAATGTTCCTGGTATGTTCTCCTAAACATTTTTATTTTTGTTTCCAAGTTTGAGGAAACCATTTCCATGTCTAAGGAATCCTTAGTTTAGGAGACGATTTTCATGAATTTCCCAATTTCAAGGGTGGTATTTCATGTAATAATTGTTAAATAGAATCAACCCAAGCCAAGTCAACTTCATAGAATGCAGTTGACAGGAAACATCCAGAAAAGTAAAAATAGTTACCTGAAAACTCCCGCAAACGTGAAGGGCACAACAACATCTCCGTGGAGGGCCAAAATCCAACGAATAGGCCTACTAAACATGACCTACAAGAAAATGAAATAAGCAATAAAATAATTTCAGTCCTACTGAAAGTAACTACCATAAAGGCCAGTGCGTCCTAGATTCCATTAAGGGACTTAGCACAGGTGCAACAAATGAAATACTCATCTAGAAATGTACTGTATAGTCGGTGAACTTGGTTCAACCAAAGAGAATGACCAAACTATAATTGGGAGTTTTATTCCGTCCAAACAAACTAAGCAAAAAAAAATGAAACCTCTGAAAGAAACTTTCTAAAACCTAGTATAGTAAGTAGAACCTACTTCTGTTCTATTGCCTCATGCAAATATACTTCTACAATTTCTAAATGATTGTGCATGTTGTACACACATTATCTTCTCTAATTAAAATATGCATATGTAAAGAATAAACTAGAATCCTAGCACATCAACCATGGGTAGCTTGGAATCTTATAAGCAAGATTCCTCTAACTTGGACTCGTTGGCTAATTTACATGAATATGAATACAGATACAAGGACAAATTAATTCACACAGTGCATATGTATGTAGAAAAATCTTCCATTTCATACATTAGAATCAGCATAAATCGTATCATATATAATGTACATACAATTTTCCTTTTGATAGGTGATGAGTTATCATATTAGAAATAAAAGAGTGTACGAAACAAAGAAGCCCAAACAAGAGGAAAAGAGTTAATGGGAGGGCAAACAAGATAGCTCACGAAAGGACAAAAAGAGTACTAACTTGAGTTGATGCCCGAAGCAAAAACCTCAAAGTTTTTTGCAAAATCCACAAAAAGATACACCATTTTAAGTCATTGAGAATTGTTGTAAATAAGGTTGTAACCAGTAGATGAAGGTTGTAGATAGAAGAGGGAAAAAAGTGTAATGGAGGCAGAAGGTGGAGAAGGAGATTAGGGTTAAAGAGAGAAGTTGTGGGAAGAGGAGAGAATGAATTGTTAATTCATTCTCCCGCAACTCACTGTATATATATAAATGATGGGGAGAAACCCTACAAAGGAGAACACTATTCACGTGTTACTATTCACGCGACACTATTCATGTGAATAGTAAAAACCCAAAAAAAGCCCCACGTGGGAAGTGGGACGCAGCCCACTTGAGACACCCACGTGGGTGTATTACATAAACTCCAACACTCCCCCTCAAGCTGGGTGCGAAGATATCCATCATTCCCAGCTTGCCAGTCAAGGTATGAAGAATAGACTTGTTCACCCCATTTGTGAGTATGTCGGCGACCTGTTCCTGTGTTCTCACATACGGAGTACAAATCAATCTTTGTTCAAATTTCTCTTTGATGAAGTGACGATCAACTTCAATATGCTTGGTCCTATCATGCTGGACTGGGTTATAAGCAATGCTGATGGCAGCTTTGTTGTCACAGTAAAGGCTCATCGGCTCTGTCACCTGGAGTCCCAGTTCCTCAAGCATGGTCCTCAACCAAAGGAGTTCGCACACACCATGTGCCATAGAGCGAAATTCTGCCTCTACACTGGATCGAGCTACAACTGGTTGTTTCTTGCTTCGCCAAGAGACAAGATTTCCTCCAACAAGGGTACAGTATCCTGACGTAGACCGACGATCAGTAACTGAACCTGTCCAATCTGCGTCAGTATATACTTCCACTCTAAAGTGTCCATGTCGTCCGAACAGTATTCCACGACCTAGAGAGCCCTTGAGGTACCGAAGAACTCGGTGAACTGCCTCAAGATGTGATGACCGTGGTGCATGCATAAACTGACTGATAACACTAACAGCGTAAGCAATATCCGGATGGGTGTGTGCCAAGTAGATCAGCCTGCCAACCAATCGCTGAAACATAGCAACATCCTCAAGGGTGTCGCCCTCCTCAGAATTCAGCCGATGGTTCTGATCAATTGGAGTCTCTGCTGGTCGAGCTCCCAAATACCCAATCTCATCCAGAAGGTCCAATACATACTTCCGTTGAGAGATGAAGATGCCCTTCTGAGACCGAGCAACTTCAATTCCCAAGAAGTATTTCAGTGGCCCCAAATCCTTTGTCTCAAACTCCGAGGACAAGAATGTCTTCAGCTGCTTTATCTCTTTAGGATCAGTCCCAGTGATGACAATGTCATCAACATAGACGATCAGTGCCGTGGTACCAGTCTGTTGGTGCTTCACAAACAACGTGTGATTGGCCTGACTCTGCTTGTAACCCACTCGTCTGATCGCACTACTAAACCGCTCGAACCGTGCCCTTGGAGATTGCTTTAGCCCATACAAGGCTTTTCTTAACTTGCACACCTCGTCGTCACTTCCAGCAAGTGTCAACCCAGGTGGTAGTTTCATGTACACCTCTTCTGTCAAATCTCCATGCAGAAAGGCATTCTTCACATCTAATTGATGCAATGGCCAGGACAGGTTGGCAGCTAAGGATAGAAGAACTCTGACTGAGTTCATCTTGGCCACAGGTGCAAAAGTCTCCTAATAGTCTATCCCATATGTCTGAGTAAATCCCTTGGCTACGAGTCGTGCCTTGTATCGTTCGACTGACCCGTCAGCTTTATGTTTCACTGTAAAGACCCATTTGCACCCCATAGGTTTCTTTCCTCTGGGTAGTTGAACAAGTTCCCATATTTTGTTCTTCTCAAGAGCCTGCATTTCATCCATCATAGCTTATTTCCACTTTGGGTGACTAAATGCGTTTGCAACACTGGAAGGCAAAGAAACAGAAGAGGCAATACTGACAAAATTCTGATATGACGGAGACAGAGACTGATACGAGACAAAATGTGAGATAGGGTGTTCCGTACAAGTACGTACACCCTTCCGAAGTGCAATAGGGAGGTCAATATCAGTGCTCATATGATCGTCAGGAGTAGGAGATGCATGTGGCTCAAGAACAGAAATAGGAACTGAGGCAGGGACAGAAGCAATACCTGGAAATGGATCCGAGGGGAGACTTGCAGATGTAGGCGCAGGGACAGTGGCTTGTCCTTTCTTCTTGGTTCTGACATATACACGCCCATCAGCTGCAGTAGTGGAAGTGTCATTGCCACTAGACTGAGGTCCCGGCATAGGAATAGAGACAGGCAGAGGGCTGGGGACACTCTCTTCTGCAACATCATGCTCCCCCTGAAGAAAGGTCTGCTCACCAAAGAAGGGGATGGACTCAACGAATGTGACATCCATAGAGATGAAGCGACGACGGGTAGCAGGATGATAACATTTGTACCCTTTTTTATTAGAGGGGTACCCCAAGAAGATGCACTTTAAAGCCCTTGGATCTAACTTGTCCCTCGAAGAACGATGAATATGGACATAACAAACACACCCAAAGACCTTTGGAGGAACAACAAAAGCCGGGCGGTCAGGAACCAGGAGAGATAGGGGAGTCTGAAATCCGAGAACCCGAGAGGGCATACGATTGATGAAGTAAGCAGAAAGTAAGACAGACTCAGACCAATAGTGTTTCGGAACCTGCATGCCTAACCGGAGAGCACGCTCAACTTCAAGAAGGTGACGATTTTTTCTCTCAACAGTCCCATTCTGTTAAGGTGTCGAAGGGCACGAGGTCTGATGAACAATGCCATGTGAAGCAAAGTAGGATTTCAGACCCACATCGAGGTATTCCCCCCCATTGTCAGAGCGAAGAATCTTAAGAGTGGTATGGAACTGAGTGGTAACCATCTTATGGAATTCTCGGAAAATGGAGAATACAGCATCTTTGGTTCGCATAAGGTACACCTAGGTACAACCACTAAAGTCATCTACAAAGGTAACAAAGTACCGATATCCAAACAAAGAAGTCACAGGCGCGGGGTCCCACACATCAGAATGCACAATAGAAAAAAGAGTAGTACTTTTATTCTCACTAATGGGAAAAACAGAACAACAAAGTTTGGCGAGTTCACATGTTTCGCAATGAAACGGAACTACAGAAACAGAAGAAAAACCAGGAAAGACACGCTTTAAGACTGACATGGGTACATGACCTAGCCGGTTATGCCAAAGCATTAACTGGTCTTTATTGACTCTACTACTAGTACTGATGCTAGACTGGTGTGCAGATGCAGAAATCGAAGAATCTAGGATGTATAAGCCACCGTCGTCACGTCCACTGCCAATCGTCCGCCTCGACTCTAGATCCTGAAACACACAGTGAGAAGGAAAAAACGTTACACTGCAGTTAAGACTTTTTGTAAGACTACTGACGGATAGTAAATTAGCGGTGAATTGCGGAACATGCAAAACAGAAGACAGAGAGAGCTGGTGTGGCATGAACATCCCCTTTTCCAGAGATAGAGGAATAGGTGCCATCAACTATCCGAACTTTGTCACGACCAGAGCAAATACCATAACTCGAGAAAACGGAGGACAAACTAGTCATGTGATCAGACGCCCCTGAATCAATGATCCAAGAAGGGCTGGAAGGTACAGTAGGCGGAAAAAGCAGTCCTAGTACCTGTGTTAGCAAATGCAAACGTGGAAGTGGAGGCCTGGCCATTGAGTTGGGCCATCATGCGGCGAAATCGCTCAAGATCTGTAGGAGAGAACAACTCTGTGTCCCCAGAGGAGGTAGACGCTGGTGGTGCAGTGTCCTGTGTGACTGAGTGCGCTAAGGGAGGTCCCTGTTTTGCTAATTGACGCTGACGGGAAGTCGGGGCCTGTCCCGGGGGACGTCCATGGAGCTTCCAACAAGTGGCCTAGATATGACCCATGCGACCGCAGTGATCACACTTGGGTCTGGGTCGGTCCCCAAACTCCTACGGACTGGATGTCTGGCCCTTCTGATTGGTAGCAACCAAGGCGGAGCGGTCCTGAGTATCACTCCCACTGCGGAGTTGCATGGCAGAGTGGCGGCTGTCCTCCCCCTGAATGTAACCATAGACCTGTGCTAGAGAGGTAGGAGCAGGATCCCTACCAAGGATCTAAACACGAGGTCCTTCAAAGCTCGGATGAAAGCCGGAGAGAAACTGGAAGATCCGGGAATGTTCAACCATCGCCTTGAAGCACTTGACGTCATCTACGCACTTGGGGGAGTAACTCTAGTAGTGATCGATCTCCTCCCATTTGCTTCGAAGGGAAGCATAATATGTACCAAGCTTCATCTCCCCCTAACGAAGACAAGATATCTCTTGTTTTAGTTCATAGAGCTTGGCGAAATTGCCCACCTGGGAGTATGTCTGAGATACGGCATCCCAAACATCTTTGGCCGTTGGTAGGAACATAAACCCTTTGCTGATCTGGGTTTGCATCAAGTGAAGAAGCCAGGACATGACAGTCAGGTTCTCCATAACCCAAATCCGATGAGATTTGTCCTTCGGATCTAGTTCTTTAGTAGCACCTGTCAGATACTCACTGTAGCCACGGCCCCCAATGTACATGAGAGCGGAAGTCTTCCATTCCAAGAAGTTGGTGCCATCGAGCTTCACAGTGGTGATGCAGAGCTGAGGGTTGTGATCTCCATGAAAGCCATGAGTCACAGGACGATCCTCAGAGGAAGAGCTAGAAATCAAAGATGTGGCCTCGGGGGAACTCATCAAAGCAGGACTACCAAAAATAGCAGGTAGTGTACCGGAGGCTCCCAGAAAATTGAAGCGAGGTCTAGAAGATCCCTAAAGGCCCAATGAGTGGTGCGCCTAGGACAGGAGGACCCAGAGAGGTCTAATTTTGAAAGAAAATCAAAACCCAAAAAGTAGCGGGGGATCCGGGTGATTTTTGGAAACTAGCAGTACTGAAGAGGGCGACAAGGTCAGAGGGGCCTGCTGTTGCACGAATATCACAAAAAACCAAAACCCAAAAATCCTCGAAAAACGTGTTGGCCGGAAAAACGCTGGAGAAGCTTGAGAAGAAGATAAACTGGATCTCTGATTCGGCTGAGGGAAAAAACTAACCAGAAAATAAGAGCCTCTGGTGTTTTGCCTCAAGATTAATCCCCGAATAGCGCAGGAATGATCTCTGCAATTTCTTCAAAAGTTCTCATCGATTCCAAATGCTCACATAACCGTCTTAGATCGGAATGGAGTCTCTAGGGGACAAAGACACATGCCCTAGAGCTACCATGCTCTGATACCATGTTGTAAATAAGGTTGTAACTAGTAGATGAAGGTTGTAGATAGAAGAGGGAAAAAAGTGTAAAGGAGGCAGAAGGTGGTAAAGAGAGAAGTTGTCGCACTCACTGTATATATATATATATATGATGGGGAGAAACCCTACAAAGGAGAACACTATTCACGTGACACTATTCACGTGTTACTATTCACGCAACACTATTCACGTGAATAGTGAAAACCCAAAAAAGGCCCCACGTGGGAAGTGGGACGCAGCCCACTTGAGACACCCACATGGGTGTATTACATAAACTCCAACAAGAATGATAGCCCAATGTGCAATTGGAAAAAAATATCCTCCTCACCACCCTCTCTAACGTGTCAACCTTGTCTTCTATAATGCGATTGTTCCTCTCCTTCCAAACACAATATCCCCAAGCGAAGGGTATCATCTCCGAGCAATTGCCCTCTTACCATCCAAATCTTATAGAAACCAGCCTTGCATGAGCTCTAAAACGCTATTTGGAATGACCCATCAGACGCCAAACATATCCAGAAACTTATTCATATATTGATTGTAAATTAACAATGAATTAAAAAAGGATTAACCAATTCTCCCCATGCCTTGCATAAGAAGCACATGTTTGGCATTATTTGCTTTTTTCTTACCAGATGATCCGCAGTAAAAAACCTCATTGAGATAAACTGTCAATATGACGACAAATAAAATTAAATTGGAAAGCATAAAATTGTGAGATAAAATTCTCTTTTATTTGAGAGCATAAATCTTTAATAGCAATTATAAAAAATCTTCCGTTTAAGAAAAAATTAACTTTGGCAAGGGAGTCCACTTGAATTATATCATAAATCACAATCATAACTTGTAAGATTCATACAGAAATCCATATAAACAAAATATGATGATGATAATGATACATGGTTCAAAATCGCATCCCGTCTTGGCCGAGACATTTCGTTCCAGTAAGGTATGAAGACATACATTTAGGTATATATAATCTCATACGAAACCAAATTTAAGTAATTAAAATTTGTTTTTATAGTAAGTGTGTCTTTCATAACACATATATAAGATAAACAACACATTTTAGTTTAATTAAGCACTATAAATCATTTCATTTAATGCATATTCGTATATTTGTATATCAAGACGCATCATTTTTTTCAACAGCGAGAGGGTCCTCCACAAAGGCTCTTTCAACCAAAAAGTGAAGAAATCATGGTCTTGATTTAGTGAAGAAACCCAAGATTTCATATCACTGTGAAGAAACTTTTGGCCATTGAAAGTAAAAAAAAAATGGTATAGTGAAGAAAATCGAGATTTCATATCACCATGAAGAAACTCATGAAATAAGACTTTCGAGCTAGAAGGAGATGGAGACTCAAAGGAAAGTTCCCTGTGCATCACTACATCAAGGCCTTGGAGCAAGATAGATGTGTGACATTATGGAATCTCATGGCTGGAGCAGGTTCTTCATGAGCCTCTCTTAGCTAGCACCATCCAGGAAGCCACTAGTGTGGAAACATCAGAGCTTAGGGAGAAATGATAATTGTAGAAGGAAGGAAGAACAAAAACAGAAGCCAAACGGTTGATTTCTGAGTGAATCAAATTACAAAGGATCCCCTGAAAACCGATCCATGTGTATTCCAGATGGTGTATCGTGTAGAGGTTGGAGGGATATGCAACGTATCCTCCACTTCTTCAAAGGGAGGCATGCATATAAGAGTTCAATGTTTGATAGAGGGAGGACGGACTATCATTAGAGAAGGCTGCTCTCGTCCCCATCTCTGGATAGGGAATCAGGAATCACAAAGTAACAGGAGTTGGAAGGGTAGTATAAGAAGAATAATGGTGTATTTCGGATTTGTTCTACAGCTATTGTTTGTAATGTCATCTCAGATTCAGTTCAGTGGGACCTTGTTAGCTACCAGATAGCCTTACATTTAAAAATACCCCAAACCCATCCAGTTTTTGACATTTGAGAGGTGTAGAGGAATATTTTTTGTGGGCTTTGAAGAGGATCTCATCAAACTACGTAGGACCTAGCCATGGAAAACGGAGAATATGTGGATCATATTGCATAGATGTTAGCCAACAGTGAATACTAGATCAGAGCATTGCTGAAAAGAGAAAGATGACAGCCTTGAAAACGACTTCCCTTCCACTCATGAACGGCCAGCATAAACCTATCAGATATTTGTGCAGGTCCAGCTGATATAGACAAAGAATTCCTCAAACAAACTAACGGATGGGGGGGGGGAGGAGTTTTCAACTCTTGGTCAAAGAGGAGGGGTGGGTTCAAAGTTGGAAGGTTGAAGAAAGTGACATCTGGTGTTAGTAATCAGGGTAGTAAAAAAATTTCAGCTTACATGGACCTTGAGTATGTGGGTATAAATAAAATAGAAGGTGAGATGAGGAGTGGCAAAAACGGCACTGTATTGTGTCGGGATGATGCTGATTGGACAGATACGGGGCGGAAGACGGGCCAAGAAAATTCACAAGACAACTTTAATTCCAAACTGACATTGGATTTCCAAATTAAAGGACAAAAACACACATGTGGTTCCAACAGAGAGCTCATTACACTAGAGGTGGTGGAAATGGACAAGCGCAGTCATACCCCGTCGATAATGTTTCAGGAGTTAGGCCTGAAAGCTGTCATAAACTAGATTGTCACCAGAAGTGTAAGATTGAGAGATTAGAAAGAGAAGAAGAAGAATAGGGTTTTGGAGAGAGAATGGAGTGATTGAACTTACTGTTCAATCTCCTCTCAAGTGATATATACATATAAATATGTTGGGGAAGACCCCTTGTACAAGTACAATAGAAATAGTGGTGGGTTAAGATGGGGGATGTTGGAGTTTATTTAATACACCCACGTGGGGCCTTTTCATGGGTTTTCACTATTCACGTGAATAGTGTCGCGTGAATAGTGTTCTCCTTTGTACGGTTTCTCCCCATCATATATATATATATATATATATATATATAAGAGAATGAATTAACAATTCATTCTCTCCACTTCCCACAACTTCTCTCTAACCCTAATCTCCATCTCCACCTTCCGCCTCCATTACACTTTTTCCCTCTCCTATCTACAACCTTCATCTACTGGTTACAACCTTATTTACAACATGGTATCAGAGCATAGTAGCTCTAGGACATGTGTCTTTGTCCCCTAGAATCTCCATTCCGATCTAAGACGGTTATGTGAGCATCCGGAGCCGAGAAGAACTTTTGAGGAAATCGCAGAGATTATTCCTGTGCTATCCGGGGATTAATCCTGGACAAAACACCAGAGGTTCTTATTTCCTAGTTAGTTTTTTCCCTCAGCCGCATCAGACATCCAGTTTGTCTTCTTCTCAAGCTTCTCCAGCGTTTTTCCCTTCAACGCGTTTTTCGAGGATTTTTTGGTTTTTTATTTTCTTGAGATCCGTACCACTAGGGTTTTCTACCCTAGCCGCCCCCTCCAGTATTCACCCAAGGACTGTCAGAAAGTCGCATCGCATTTTTCCGACAATCGGATCATCAGTTTTCAAAAATCGGCCAGATTTTCAGATATTTGGGTTTTGGATTTTTGTGATATTCGCATAACAGCAGGCCCCTCTGACCTTGCCGCCCTCTTCAGAACTGCTCGTGGAATAGTTCGAAACTTGATTCGACAAATTCTGACCGTCAGAACCCTAGTCTCCAAAAATCACTCGGATCTCCCGGCTACTTTTTGGGTTTTGATTTTCTTTCAAAATCAGACCTATCTGGGCCCTCCTGTCCTAGGCGCACCACTCATTGGGCCTTTAGGGATCCTCTAGACCTCGCTTCGGTTTTCTGGGAATCTCCGATACACTACCTGCTATTTTTGGTAGTCCTGCTCCGATGAGTTCCCCCGAGGCCACATCTGTGATTTCTGGCTCTTCCTCTGAGGATCGTCCCGTGACTCATTGTGACTCATGGCTCTCATGGAGATCACAACCCTCAGCTCTGCATCACCACAGTGAAGCTCGATGGCACCAACTTCCTGGAATTGAAGACTTCCGCTCTCATGTACATTGGGGGCCGTGGCTACAGTGAGTATCTGACAGGTGCTACTAAAGAACCAGATCCGAAGGACAAATCTCATCGGATTTGGGTTATGGAGAACCTGACTGTCGTGTCCTGGCTTCTTCACTCGATGCAAACCCAGATCAGCAAAGGGTTTATGTTCCTACCAACGGCAAAAGATGTTTGGGATGCCGTATCTCAGACATACTCCCAGGTGGGCAATTTCGCCAAGCTCTATGAACTAGAACAAGAGATATCTTGTCTTCGTCAGGGGAGATGAAGCTTGGTACATATTATGCTTCCCTTCAAAGCAAATGGGAGGAGATCGATCACTACCAGACTTACTCCCCCGAGTGCGCAGATGACGTCAAGTCCTTCAAGGCGATGGTTGAACGTTCCCAGATCTTCCAGTTTCTCTCCGGCCTTCATCCGAGCTTTGAAGGAGCTCGTGTTCAGATCCTTGGTAGGATCCTGCTCCGACCTCTCTAGCACAGGTCTATGGTTACATTCAGAAGGAGGACAGCCGCCGCTCTGCCATGCAACTCTGCAGTGGGAGTGATACTCAGGAACGCTCTGCTCTAGCTGCTACCAATCACAAGGGCTAGACATCCAGTCCGACGGAGTCTGGGGACCGACCCAGACCCAAGTGTGATCACTACGGTCGCATGGGCCATATACAGGCCACTTGCTGGAAGCTTCATGGACGTCCCCCAAGACAGGCCTCGACTTTCCATCAGCGTCAATCAACAAAACAGGGACCTAACTCAGCGCACTCAGTCACACAGGACACCGCACCACCAGTGTCTGCCTCCTCTAGGGACACAGACTCGTTCTCTCCTGCAGATCTTGAGCGACTTCGCCGCATGATGGCACAACTCAATGGCTAGGCCTCCACTTCCACGTCTGCATTTGCTAACACAGGTAGTAGGACTGCTTTTTCCGCCTCTACTGTACCTTCCAGCCTTTCTTGGATCATTGATTCAGGGGCATATGATTACATGACTGGTATGTCCTCCGTTTTCTCTAGTTATGGTATATGCTCCAATCGTGACAAAGTTCGGATAGCTGATGGCACCTATTCCTCTATGTCTGGAAAAGGGGATGTTCATGCCACACCAGCTCTCTCTTTGTCTTCTGTTTTGCATGTTCCGCAATTCACCGCTAATTTACTATCCATCAGTAGTCTTAACTGCAGTGTAACGTTTTTTCCTTCTCACTGTGTGTTTCGGGATCTGAAGTCGAGGCAGACGATAATCAGTGGACGTGAGGACGGTGGCTTATACATCCTAGATTCTTCGGTTTCTGCATCTGCGCACCAGTCTAGCATCAGCAGTAGTAGTAGTAGAGTCAATAAAGACCAGTTAATGCTTTGGCATAACCGGCTAGATCATGTACCCGTGTCAATCTTAAAGCGTGTCTTTCCTGCTTTCTCTTCTATTTCTGCAATTTCCTTTCATTGTGAAACATGTGAAGTAGCCAAACCTCCCTATTGCACTTCGGAAGGGTGTACGTACTTGTACGGAACACCCTATCTCACATTTTGTCTCGTATCAGTCTCTGTCTACGTCATATCAGAATTTTGTCAGTATTGCCTCCTCTGTTTCTTTGCCTTCCAGTGTTGCAAACGCACTTAGTCACCCAAAGTGGAAAGAAGCTATGATGGATGAAATGTAGGCTCTTGAAAAGAACAAAACATGGGAACTTGTTCAACTACCCAGAGGAAAGAAACATGTGGGGTGCAAATGGGTCTTTACAGTGAAACATAAAGCTGACGGGTCAGTCGAACGATACAAGGCACGACTCGTAGCCAAGGGATTCACTCAGACATATGGGATAGACTATCAGGAGACTTTTGCACCTGTGGCCAAGATGAACTCAGTTAGAGTTCTTCTATCCTTAGTTGCCAACCTGTCTGGCCATTGCATCAATTAGATGTGAAGAATGCCTTTCTGCATGGAGATCTGACAGAAGAGGTGTACATGAAACTACCACCTGGGTTGACACTTGCAAGAAGTGACAACAAGGTGTGCAAGTTAAGAAAAACCCTGTATGGGCTAAAGCAATCTCCAAGGGCATGGTTCGAGCGGTTTAGCAGTGCGATCAGACGAGTGGGCTACAAGCAGAGTCAGGCTGATCACACGTTGTTTGTGAAGCACCAGTAGACTAGTACCACGGCACTGATCGTCTATGTTGATGACATTGTCATCACTGGGAATGATCCTAAAGAGATAAAACAGCTGAAGACCTTCTTGTCCTCGGAGTTTGAGACAAAAGATTTTGGGCCACTGAAATACTTCTTGGGAATTGAAGTTGCTCGGTCTCAGAAGGGCATTTTCATCTCTCAACGGAAGTATGTATTGGACCTTCTGGATGAGACTGGGTATTTGGAGTTTATGTAATACACCCACGTGGGTGTCTCAAGTGGGCTGCGTCCCACTTCCCACGTGGGGCCTTTTTTGGGTTTTCACTATTCACATGAATAGTGTCACATGAATAGTACCACGTGAATAGTGTTCTCCTTTGTAGGGTTTCTCCCCATCATATATATATATATATACAGTGAGTGCGGGAGAATGAATTAACAATTCATTCTCTCCTCTTCCCACAACTTCTCTCTTTAACCCAATCTCCTTCTCCACCTTCTGCCTCCATTACACTTTTTCCCTCTTCTATCTACAACCTTCATCTACTGGTTACAACCTTATTTACAACAGGGGACCCACATAACCCTGAAATGTCCATAGCATCCGAACAATATGGCCCAACCCGGAGATCCCTTGAGATATCACAGTACTCTGTGAGCTGCCTCAAGGTGTCGTGACCATGGTGAGTGCACAAACCGACTAATGACACTCACTACAGAGCCAATATCAGGCCTTCTGTGAGCTAGCTAGATCAATCTGCCAACCAATTGCTGAAACATGGCTGCATCCTCAAGGAGATCACCATCCTCGGAGTTTAGCTGGTGGTTCTGATCTATAGGAGTCTATGCTGGTCACCCTCCCAAATACCCAGTTTCAGTTAGCAAATCTAAGACACACTTCATCTGAGATATAAAGATCCATTTTTGTGACCTAGCAACCTCAATCCCTAAATAGTATTTTATTGGTCCTAGATCCTTTGTTTCAAACCCAAAAGAAGAAAGTCTTTAACAACTTGATTTTTTGTGGGATCACTACACGTGATGACAATGTCATACACAGAGACAATCAACACTACGGTACGGGTCTGTTGGTGCTTCACAAACACCGTGTGATATTCCTGAGTCTCTATAAAACCAACCGTTCTGACAGCACTGCTGAACCGCTCAAACCATGCTCGAGGAGATTGTTTTAACCCATACAAAGATTTATTCAGTTTGCACACCATGTTTTCACTTTCAGAAAGTTTTAATCTAGGTGGTAACTTCATGTAAACTTCCTCTGTCAGGTCCCCATGTAAGAAGGCACACTTTACATCCAGCTGATGTAAAAGCCATGACATGTTTGCAGCCAGGACAGTAGAACTCTGCTTGAGTTCATTTTGCAACGGGTGCAAATGTTTCTTGATAATCAATCCCATAAGTCTAAGTGAATCCCTTTGCAACTAGGCAAGCTTTGTACCTATCAATGGAACCATCGGCCTTATGTTTCACAGTGAAGACCCATTTACACCCCACAGATTTCTTCCCTCTGGGTAATGGAACGATATCCCATGTTCTATTTTTTCCAAGAGCATGCATTTCGTCTATGATAGCCCCTTTCCACTTTAGGTGACTCAGAGCATCTACAATGCTGGATGGCAAAGAGATAGAAGACACTGCACTAACAAAGTTCTAATAAGATGGAGATAGAGATTGATAAGAGATAAAATGATAAATAGGGTGCTCTGTACACGTTACACACCCTTACAAACTACAATGGGGAGATCCTCCTCTAGAGTAGGAGGTTCTGGAGGCTCATGAACCAAAGCAGGGACAGATGCATTACCTGGAACTCGATCCGAGGGTAGACTGGAAGAACAGAGCCAATAACTTGTCCCTTCTTCCTGGATCTAACGTAAACTCACATGTCCATTGCAGTAGTAGAAGTGATCATGTCAATAGTGGACTCATGCCGCACTGTAGTAAGCGACTTAGCAAAGGTGAAGTCCATAGATATGAAGCGCCGACGAGTGCCTAGATGATAATACTTGTACCTTTTTTATTCGAAGGGTACCCCAAAAAGATGCATTTCAATGCCCGTAGATCTAGTTTGTCATGGGAGTGACGATGAATATGTACATAGCAAACATATACAAATATTTTTGGAGGAACAAGAAAACTAGGACAATCAAGAAGCAGAAGAGAAATAGAAGTGTGAAAATCGAAAACTCGGAATGGCATCCGATTGATAACGTAGGAGGCAAAAAGAACTGATTCAGACCAATAAGATTTTAAACCCTACATCCCAAGACGAAGGGCAAGCTCAACCTCAAGAAAATGACAACTTTTCGCTCGGCTCTTCCATTTTGTTGAGGTATCGAAGGACATGAGGTATGATGCACAATGCCATGAGGGGCGAAATAGTCTTTAAGCCCCCCAACCAACTATTCACCCCCATTTTCAGAATGAAGAATCTTTAGTGGAGTATCGAACTGAGTGGCGACCCTCTTATGAAATATCTAAAAGATGGAAAAAACTTCATCTTTTGTTTTCATGAGATACACCCATGTACATCACTGAAGTCATCCACAAAAGTAACAAAGTAGCGATATCCAAATGAATACGTCACTGGGGCAGTACCCCACACATTAGAATGCACAATTGAAAAAGGAACATCGCTTTTATTTTCGCTAATAGGAAAAACATAACAACAATGCTTCGCCAGTTCACACGTTTCACTATGAAACTGAACGGTGGACATAAAAGAAAAAACAAGAAAGATATACTTTAAAACTAACACAGGGACATGACCAAGCTGGTTATGCCAAAGCATTAACTGGTCTTTATTGACTCGACTACTACTACTGGTGCTGGACTGATGTGTTGATGGAGATACTGAGGAATCTAAGAGGTACAAGCCACCATCCTCACGTCCACTGCCAATCGTCCGCCTGGACTCCAGATCCTGAAACACACAGTACGAAGGAAAAAAGGTTATACTGCAATTCAGACTCTTGGTAAGACAACTAACAGACAACAAGTTAGTAGTAAACTGAGGATGTTGTATCGGTGTGTAGGTCCCCTAAAATATGGAATAAAAATTCATGGATCAGTGGGGCCAAAAGATTGTTCTATGCGGCAATTCGGGGATGCTGTATCAAAATTTTATACATAATTTTGTGTCAGAGATCAGCTCGATTGGTGAAACAAAAGGGGTGGGTCAAACATCCATGCGGTCACTGGCCCAATAAGTGAGTTCACCTACGACACGAAGTTTCCGTCGCAAAGTTTGCGACGGGGTCCACTTTTGCATGATTGTCATATGGGAGTAGAACTTTACTGACTACCCACAATATCAGCCACGTGGCACACTCGTAGAGACGCTGACCATATGGGTGTTTGGCTAATCCCTAGGTGGACCTACAAAACATAAATAAAATATGCACTCACAAGATGTCTATGTGCATTGGACGCTTTGTCGGGGAGTGTCGTCGGCACGGGCCACCCACTACTCTATATAATAAGGGAGGATTGTTGTCCCCACTTTTATCCCACCTCAATGACCCCATAAAGGGTGGTCTAGATTGAGTTATCTATATAACATTTGGACGGTTAGATTGACACTCCTACTTATTCAACCCACGTTCATCAACATAAGAGCGCCTCAACCGTGGAAACCATCTCCCACACGCCCTCCACTTCTCCACTTTGCTCTCCACTACTCTTTCCACGATCTCTGAAATAAAATGATGGAAAGCTCTCTTTGGGTTCCTCTCCTTTCTCTACACCAAGTCCTCTCATCGCCGCTTCAACTCTTCTCGCCACTACTGCACCTCCTCTCCAGGTATCCCCCCTCTCCATCTCTCTCTATCTCTCTCTCTCTGCTTCTCCAGGACAGTTTAATCCAAAATTTGGTTTGGGGAAAGACAACAAACCTAATTTATAGCCGTTGGAATGAGTATCCCAAAGAATGCTTGAATCATACAGATGAAAGAAGTCGAATAGAAGATATGAGGGACTTGAGGGAATTGATTCGAAGTGGTGAAGATGAGTTTGAGCAGTCTTCAAAACTCGACGGCAGATCTGTCACGCTCAGGTTTCTTGCATCAAAATAACTTTTTCTATTGTAGGCCATGAGGGTTTTCACGGCCTCTACGGGGCTTTGATGTGGTCTCATTGTCACCTTTTCTTGATCTCACTTCAATATGTGATATACCAAATTTTAATGCTTGCTCTGATGTTATGTGGTGTGCCTAGATTCAGGAACACCAACTGTTTGCTATTTTGTCTATGAAACATTGTTGCTCCAGGTATCTTTCTCTTCTCTTTCTTTAACCCAACCGTTGCATTAGGTCAAGGCCTGCGAAGTTGCAGACCACTGACCTGGATTTTTCCCACCCTTTTCTGAACTTATATACCAAAAATCAGGCTATGTTGAGATGTTGAATCTTTTGGAATTTCTTTCTGTAATCATCTCTATGATGGCCCCTTGAGCCTAAGCTGGGAAAGAGCATTACAAGAACCACACACCCCTTTAATAGCCAATGCCCCTTCATCTGGACCAGTGCAAGGAATTCTAGTGTTGTTGGCCGCAATCTCAAGAATCCCTAGAATGGACATGAGCAAATCTCTGGCCTCAACCTCATGCCCTACGAAAGACAACCCCAAGGATATCCCCAATTTAATGTTGCATCTATACCATTCATTTAAAGTCCGCTCGTCTGAGTTCAGGGACTCGATAGGCCTAGGGATCTCTTGATTGCCAATCGTCTGCAACACATACTCAAATTCTCCTGTGCACGGTTAGCTTCTTGACGAGGAACCGTCTTTTGCAACATCTGCCTATCTCCAGCGAGATCCGCTGCCATATTCGTGGATGTTAGCATCCCGTTCTTCATCCCCGGGTGGGCCTCCTTAGGAACAGCTACAAAGGGATCAGTTGGCAACTCAACCCCTGCTAGCCTTTCCTTAATCCCCACTCCTGTAGACCCCGGCTCTTTTCCCAGCTCAGGCCCAAGCCGTGAACTATCCCCAAAGGGAATACGTGGAAAAAGAGAAGAACCAGAAGGGGGATTGGGAGAAGAGTGATTGTTATCCATACATGTGGACCGAGCCTCCATCGGTAGCTTCTCGACTGGCATACTGAGAGGAGTCCCAAAAACTGGAGATGGGGGGGATAGAGGGGCTAAGTTAGGTGGTGGGGTCGAAGTCGACTTACTAAGATTCCCCTTTATATGTGACACTTTTAAGTCGTTTGCTCCTGACACACGTGGCGAATCCGATGCCCAACCTTTGAAACGTGTCTTAACCCTAAATTTAATCCCCAGCCCGGATCCACGGGTTTGCACCGCATAACTCCTGACCCGGCTCCACTTATTGTTCCAGAATCCATACCTTTTTTCGCTACTAGCTTTTCTTGTATTGCGCCACCGGTACTTCAATAAAGCAAATCCACCCAACTTCTTACCTCTTCTGGATAGAGCTACAATATGAGAAGACAACTCCCCCTTCTTACCATTTAGGGCATTATGACCAGAGCTGTGTGATCCCGCTTCTCTCCTCCCGAATGGGTCACCTGGTTTCGTCCCGTAAGAATCTGCCAGAAGGGAGCTATCCGCTGTAGCCAGGCGTTTACTCACCGAGGTCCTTTTGAACTTCAAATCGATCTTTCCCACCTCACCCCTCCTCACCTTTGAGGTACAGCCGTGCAACACCACGTCTCGCCTCCTGATAGGTTCTCTGTTACTCCCCCAATCAGCTTTGTCCACGACAGAATCGCCTGCAACAGATAGGGAATCTGGAACGATGCTGACCTCCACCGCTACCGGAGGAGCAACACCTCCTCATTCCGACTTGCTACTCCCGATAGCTGGCTTGGAGCAGTGACGACTTTCAAGCGGGTTCCCTAACATGGAAAGGAACTCAATAGCCACCATTAGGGAGATATCCTTATCCCACAGCAATAAAGTCCTTGGTAGGTCCCTAGCTTGCCGACGAACCTTCATACGGAGTGTAGCATAGTCTGTCCCCGTAGATGTCGTAGCGTCCACATCCACCAGACCTCCCAACTTTCGTCCTATCTGCTCAAACATCATATTGTTCCACAAATGAAAGGGTAGGCCTTGAATAGAGATCCAAACTGGAGATGCGTCCCAAAATGAAGAGATGGAGTTAACTGAGGGCCACCATCTACTGATGTAGGCAATAGCGTGTCCAACCCCGATGGACCCCAGTTCGCAGAAGAAGCTCCGTGTCGTCAAGTCTTCAACGAAGAACAACCTTTTTCTCTCACCACACGAGATGAGATAGATCAGAGCTGAGGAGCCAAATATCCACGATAAAGCGACTACTATATCTTCCCAGTTAAGTTTCAACTCCGAAGATTCACAGATCATTGAGAAGTTCCAGCAATCCTGGTAGACCGAGGTCTCTCCTTGAGGCCTGGTAGTAACAGCATATGCTAAAGTTTTTGTCTCTACCCTGTCCTTGGGAGGCGGTGCATGAGGCAGAGCTTTCCGAAATGGCTGTGTGTGGATTAGAGAGAGGCTATCTGCCAGTGAAGCCCAACCCCCACCCTTGGGACCTTCGGGAAGCAAAAACACAAATTTTTACCACGGGGAGTAAACTCTGAAAGTTGGATGTAGTTGCCTCCGCCATTACTTCTCTCTTCAACAATGAAAGTGCTCCCTTGAAAGACATTCTTTCTCCAAAGTCTCTTTGGTGATTTGGCTTTAATGGCTTCTTTGAAAAGGCTAGCTAACCACTGCCCAAGTTCCACCGGAACATCTGCTTCCTCAGCCCACCTTCTCCCTTCTCTAATGCGAAGCAGAGAACTCCCCCTTTGCTAAATAACTAAGAGATCGAAGGATTTGGCTTCAACAACCACCTTCATTTTTCAAGCTGATTTTGTGGATTAAAAGCACTTAGGTCCTTTGTCATTGAACATTGCCGAGGGCAACGACGTTGAGGAAAGTGGAGGCCCGCTTTACCGAGGGCTCGTCAACGTCTTCTTCGACAATCATAAATACTTTAATTATTTTATCACATTAAACATTATTATCCTCATTATTATATAAAAAGTAAATACTATGTTTCGCATTATTTAAAGTATATTGTCGAGCCCACAAATCCTATTTTTTAAGGTTCGACAAGTCGGACACTCGCAGCCGTGTCAAACTCTAACACCCGTATCAATGCAACATAGAGTATGAGGGACTTTGCCAAATTTGTGGAAGGAAATAATCGATGGATCTTTCGATAGGGTTTATAAAGTTCAGCATTTGAAATTGTTTTATAATTCGCCTTTGGACGACACTATAAGTCATTCACATAATGGTGCAAAGTCCATAATTGTTTTACACTGACCAATTTAATCAGATATACACCATAGTCATAAAGCATGTATGCGGAGAACATACGCATTTTCATTCCATGAAGCATAACATAAAGACAAACATACAAGTACATGAAGATATCCCTGAAAGCTTAGGTGTGTTTGAAACATGAATGTCCAAACAAAAACCAGAGATAAGAATTGAATTTGCATATACCTGAGAACTCCAACGCATAGACTTTGGGAACGAGATTTTAGCAATGATTCCAGGCAAATCTTCAGCCAGAACCTAGCCATAGAAACAAGCAACAATGAATAGTATCATTAAAAAGGGGACAAATCCCAAAAGGAACAAAAGAAGGCAGATCCCCCGATATACAATGAAACATCTTGATAAGGGATAAACCAGAATATACATATGAAACTAAAAAATGGCCTTCCTTGAAAGGAAAACATGGTCCACATTGATTTGGTACACAGTACTAATACGTAATAATTAACAAGACAAGTTTCGTATCTGCATTCTGAAAACACTATTATTTGATACTGTCCATCTAAACTAACCTAATCCTAGCCACAATAATTGAGTTCAATATGGTAGATTTCACCACTATTATCTGAATTCATAACATTGTTTAGAGGCCTAAAACAATAATGCCATTGCAGTGACCCAAAATATAGTTTTCATGAATCTTTGGAAGAGTGTTCCAATGCTTCTGGAAGATCTCCAATTGGACACCCAAGTAAGAAAGTTATGGCCTCTAGAATATTTATGTATCATTCTCACTGCGGGATTGAAGATTCTGGATCTGTTTTCCAAGCATTTGTTCGCAATGACTTCAATTAATTTGGCCTCCACATGCCTAGGAATCTCATGCCAATTCAATTTCAAAAGACATGTTACTTCCAATGGCATCAAAAACTAACTAAGAAACAATTTTTTTGATAAAGTGGATTTGATATTAGAAAGGGGCAGAACCCAAAACGAGGCCATCAGGGATCTCAAGGCGAGATACCCACAAACCAAAACAGAAAGCCGATCAAAAAGGGGAAGATTGTAGCATAATCTCTTCCAATCTAAACACAAAAGCATAAAAAAGAAACAGCCTCGAAACTCCGGCGAAATAGAAGACCACAGATACAAAAAATAGGGTTGCAACTTGGGCAGGCTCAACTCGACATTGGGCTCGGCTTTGGTTGGCCCCTTCAATACTCGGGCTCGGGCCTAGGATTTGAAAACCAATCAAAATCGGGTTGAGGCTTTGGGCAACCCAACCCAACCCGAGCCCGATCATACACACAATATATTATACCGTACATATATTTTAACAAATCCTACCTAAAATATATACATATGCTCCATCCCAAACCTCGAATCTCCCATCTCATCTCTCCCTTCTTACTCCTCTTAGGATTAGGATTAATTTTCACCCTCATCACGCCACACATATGCCTCCTCGTTGTCGGCCACTAACGCCTTCTCATTGCTGGCCATTTGTACAGAGACAACGATGTTTTGGACGGGAAACTTCTGATCACACCAAGTCTGTTGCTATTCTCTCTCTCCAACTTCTTTCTTTCTTCCCTCTACTCTTCAGTCTTTCATGGCATGTGCATTCAAATCCCATTTTGTTTTCTTCTCTTTTTGTTTTTGACACAAATGGATTGGTCTTTGATTTCGAGGTTTGGTTCATCTAGAAATGTTCCAAGTATGATCAGAGCTTTCGGTTTAGAATTCGAGTTTATACAGTTTCGATGTTATCTTGCTTGAATTTGTGACTAGGAAGGAACCAACAGGTCCCAATTTCAAAGAGATAGAGGGTGGAAATTTGTTTGGTTCGGTCTTCCAGAAGAACAAGTAGGGGAGGCCACTGACATCCTTGATCCTACCAACCTAAACATGGGTACCAAGCAAATGCTACTACAGATTTTGCAAATAGCCGCAAAATGTTTGTGAAATATTCTAAGCAGACTATGCTGATGGGAAATGGGATCCAGACGCCTTTTTTCTTTCTTTGGATTTGTTAAGGTCTTCGGAATTTTCCAACCCGACTAACCCGACCAACCCGATCGGGTTGGCCTCGGGCTGGGATTTTCAAACCCGACCTTGGGTTGGGTTTAGGCTCGCGGCCTTAAAGGTCGGGTTGGGCTCGGGCTGGGCTCCAACCCGACCCAACCCGACCAAGTTGCAGCCCTAACAAAAAGGCTTTAATTCTCAACATAACTTGAGGTATATCTTCCTCTACCCTATCAGAATACACTCCCATCTCAGTCGAGTCGAAAAACGAGTCCACGTGCCCTAGTTCTACAAAAGCGATCCCGAAAAGAGAGAGCCATGCTAGCCAAATAGAATAAGTGACAGGGCAATGAAGCAGCAGATGATCGACGGACTCGCCATCTGATTTGCGCAAGGGACACATGTTAGGGATCATCATCCCCCTTCTATTTAGGTGATCCACCGTCAATATCTTATCCAAAATAGCAGTCCTTACGAAAAACATCACCTTCGTCGGGATGGGGGGGCCCCACACCCAAGACGCCAGAAATAAATTCTGACCCAAGCTACTAAGATGGTGGTAAAAAGTACTGACTGAGAACAAACCGTTATATTCAATTCTCTTATCGGCCTCTGTCGAAATAGAAGGGACATGGCCGATCCTAGACAATAGATTGGCCAAACTTTCTACCTCCCAATCGTTCAAATTCCTCCTGAAGCCAAGCCTCCACAAGGTCACCCCCTCACTAACCACAGTATAATCCTAGATCTTTACCCCTTGGAGGTCAGAGATGAGATATAAGGACTGAAAGGAATCTTTTAAGGGTTCATCTCTACACCATATGTCCTCCCAGAATCGTATCCTATCCCCCTTCCCAACTATAAACTAGATTCCTTCACTAACTTGTCTGCCACCTTCCAGATACATTTCCAAAGGCTGCACCCGTACAACTGAGAAATTGAAGTCCCAACTCCACACCATATTTCTCAGCTATAACCGACCACCACAAGTTGTCTTCATTTTCACCAAAACGGCAAAGCCATTTCCTCGGAAGAGCCATATTCATCTCTCTTAGGAAACGGAAACCTAAACCACCTTCTTCCTTGGGCTTACAAATCCTAGCCCAATCCACCAGGTAAAACTTATGGTCATCCATCTTTCCATGCCACAAAAAGTTCCTCATCTTCTTCTCCAATTCCTTTGCCACACTAACCGGAATGGAGAACAAAGAGAGGTAGTAGATGGGCAAACTGGATAAAGTACTCTTAATGAGTGTGATCTTACCTCATTTAGAAAGGTACTTCTTCTTTCATCCTGCAGATTTGATAAATACCGCTAACTCTCAGTGGAGTATTAAAATAGAAAGATGCATTAGATAATGAAGTATTGGTTCTAAGCCATCTCTGGCGATGAATCAACAATTTAAAGTGTTTTTCTTGCGTATTCTTGATGAACTAGCGTTTACCTTAAGAAGAAATAGGGAGATATGAAGTGTGGGAAACAATGCAAGAAGTGTTTGATACAACTAGTAACTTTAAGTAATGACGGCAAAACTCTTGATTGATCAACAGTAAACCTATACTGAAAAAAAAAAAAAAAAGGAATATGACTTGGCGACTCAAGAATAAAGTAAGAAGTTAGTCTCTTTTTTCGAGCTTATAGCTTTCTTTTTTTCTTTTTTTTTTTTGATTGGTAATAGCTCTCTTTTTCACATTCCTTGTTCTGTTGAATCAATCCAAGAAGGCACGCAAAAAGCGGCCGGCATTTGGGCGCGCAGAGCTACTGGCTTTAGGGCTGGCACGACAAGAGGGTGCAGCTAGAAGGCGTGATTGGCTGACTAGCTTTAAGGCTAGCGCAACTAGCTAGCAGAGGACAGCTTTTGCATGGCACGACTAGCTTGTCTCCATAACGACTAAAAAGAATGCCAAATGGGAGCCCAAGGGTCCATCCAGCCTCTAGTTCGTTTCCTATCTCCAATAAGATGAAGGATGAGATGTTTTGCAATGTCTCTAATTTTGATGATCCTTTTCCAAAGCTTTGATCATTATGTCGGAATATTAACAGTCCAAATCAAATGATGTTTTAGATACTTAGCAATTAGCACAAATCCATTTCACCCAAAGAATAGGATATCCTGAAGCGATCACCCAAAATTGCTTGAGTCTATCAGCTAGGTCCAATCCTTAGAACAGTGAAGATTTAGACCAACTTCAAACGGACAACAAACTTCCTCCCACACAATGATCTACATCTTTTAAGAAAAAGAGGAACCACTCCAGAGGAAACGGTTTAGAGTACTATCTATAATATCGTAAATATACATTGAATATAGGAAGCACCACTCCAGTATAATTGGAAAGAAGAGAGGGTGGATCTTATTAATTGAACTCGCCTACATAAGATAATGCCGATTTTTTTCAACCTTGAATGCGATGACTAAGCTTCTCGATAATAGGCCAACAATCTGAGAGAGTAAGCTTAGAAGAAGTGAGAGGGAGCCCAAGATATTGAATGGCAAATTTTCTTCTCTTGTTCCAAAATTCTACAAATATCTTCTTTAGGAATATAACTACTTTCGGAAAAGAAGATTTCGGATTTGTTGATATAAACAAGTAAGCCAGTTATTTTGGTGAATCTATTGAAAATATGCTACATTTTATACACCGATTGCAAATCAGAGTAAATTAAGGCCATCAATCAACTCAAGTTATATTGTTTGGACCTTGGATTATCCCGACTTTTCCCTGTGTCACCCTCACCTTTCCTAAAATGATTTCCCTGACCATTCCACAAAGATGTAACCTACAATTACCATGATGTTTCGAAAACTTCTCTAACCAATTTGTCCAACCTTTCAGGTCTTACGAATTTCACATCTTTCGACACTTCCAACTTCAAATTGCAACAATACCATCCCTAATGGTGCTCATCCTTTTGAAACAACAAATAGCGCACTTAAAAAAATGTTTAAAATGCTATGTAACAAGGACACGACACTTTTAGGGATTTTTGCCGTGTTGGAAACGTTGAGACATGGACACGTGTGTCGACCCATCCAAACACGTACGGCCGTGTCACCCTTTATTTTAATAATTTTTAATATAAAATTGATTTCTAGGTAAGTGCATTCCATCCTCCATGCAATATTCTTTTGAAGTTGTTAAACATAGCTATAGTTGTTTGATAGTCATCCCTTTTATAAATCTACTTATATTTACTATGTTATTGGGTATCTCTATGGTTTATAGAAATATTTTCTTTTACTTTTCATATATTTATTTTGCTTATGCTTACCTCAAAATAAATTTTGATTTAAACAAAACTAAAATATTATATTATAATACATGTGCACCGACATGTCCGCCAATGGCTTCTTAAAGGTGTCGTGTCAAGCACCTTGTATCTATGTCAGACACTGACAAATGTGTATGTGTCATTGTTACATAATTTAAAATATATGTTTTAAAGAGGCAAGCAAATAAACCCAGTATTTAAACTGGTGCATGTTTTGTATTATGGAAACAACATTTGTCATTGAGATGAAAAACTGCCAATTATCAAAAAAAAAAAAAAAAACATAGCAAACAACCCAGTTTCACTAATAGTATTAGAAAGGAGAAAGCTTGGAAGTGAACCTCTAAAGCAAGTCGTGCGGACTCCTTCACTCGAATATAAATGTACTCTATCTTCCCTGCAATAAAGCACCTCTTAGTACCAAAACGTTTAGTGCAATCCCTAAATATTACTACAAATACATGCATAAGAGTGGTAACAAGTCAAGTTTCGGTTTGCCTTTGACACAATGGGGAAACCCAAATAAAACCCGAACCGAAATTGGCTTGAAGCAAGTTATTATAATTTGATTTCGAGGAATATTTCCACTAGCTTGGAAATTGAAATATTTCAACCAATGTGGAAACAATACAAATTTCGTGGATATAATGGAAATATGGTTGAATTTTTTGTTAAAACTTTAAGAAATGATAAAACAAGCATAATGCTCCCATCAGTGGGTACAAGTTTTGATAATCCTAGATTCATTTCTCATATTGCTGATGATGAACACCCACTAATGCTCCCATCACTATGTACTCTAATGTAAATACCATATCTGACCCACTCTCCCCAGCATGACACGTGGCCATACAATCCGTTGGCCCACTCGTGCGAATACCACACCAAGTATGGAACCCACTAAAGAGACCGAACTTAACCCAGAAACTATGCTCAATTAATTTCAACGGGCAAGTCTCCTGCCAGCTGGACTGTGCCAACAAGGCAAGAATCCAGCTAGGCATTACCCTTGCCCATCATGACAGCATACGCCATCTCGCACTTTCTGGTTAGACAAATGCCAGATCACCTCTAACTGCAAGAAATATAACAGACTCCTAAAGATCAGGGATTAGATGAACAATAGCAATGATCAAGCAAGAGGTGAAAGGAAGAAGATATCTATACAAAGACGAAGCAAGATCTTCCCAACCAAGAAAGAGAGATTCTCAGAAAAACAGGTATCTCCATCCTATCAAGCAAGAGGTGAAAGAAAGAAGATATATAGAGGTTGAGGGGCAAAGGTATGAGGGTCGAATCGTAAACTCTCTAACCCAAAACTACATTTCTTTGTTATTCCTTCCCTTGCTGACTACCACACCAAAGTGTTCTTGAAGGTACAACCCATCCCCATTTCTTCTCCAAAGAACGGTGACAGTTGCAATCGAGGATCGGATCTCGTATTTGTTGTCAAAGACCTACTTGTAATATCTTATATTCTACGAGGAGCTCTTGTAATATTGTAAAACTTCACTTAATATATATATTAGATGAAATCGTGTAGGCTATTCTAAGCTCTACACGATTTCTCCTCTTCCATCAATTCTCTTCTCTTCTCCTCTCTTCCGTCTCTCTAACCCTAATCTCTTATCTTGGTTACGATCCAAGATTACAACATGGTATCATAGCATGTTTATGTAACCATGGCTCAATCCTAAAGGTCTGAAGAACCCTAGGGATTGTGGAATCCGATGCGAAGGGTTTTCCAAAGAAGGATATAATCTCCCATGGATAGCCGCATGCTTTAGAAGAGTCTGAAACCCTAGCCGCCCACTCCAAAAGGTTGGAGAAGTGCTCCCAGGCCTAGCCGCCCACTCCAGAAGCCTAGAGAAGAGCTACTAGGCATAGCCGCCCACTCTAGAATGCTAGATAAGAGCCACCAAGCCTAGCCGCCCCTTCCAAAAGGTCAGAGAAGACCCTCTGGACCTAGCCGTAGGTCTCAGAGGAGCCCAGAACCTCTCCCTGGTTCTACGGTTCTATCGCACCTATCCAGGAACCTTTTTAGGTCTCCGGAACTATTCATAAGTTTCCCACGGGTGGTTTTTTCTCCAATAGAAAATCTATAAAGGAGTTGTTCCAAAAAGGTCCGAATTCTTATCAGTCCAAGTTCGGGATTTGCACCTCCCTAGCAGCAGTTCGGGTGACTTTTTATCAGCACAAGTTACTCTTTTCCTAAGAAAAATCTTCTCTACTATCATGAGTACATCTGAGGAGTCATCTTCTGCCAAGTCAGAGATCATTGCTGGCCCACCCAGTCTGGGAAGTCATGGTGATCACAGCCCGGGCCTACAGATCACTACGGTGAAACTCAACGGGACCAACTATCTCGCATGGTCTCAATCTGCCAAGATGTACATCACCGGACGAGGCAAAGCTAGCTATATCACTGGACGTGTCACTGCACCTAATTCCTCCAATGCCACGTTTGAGAAGTGGGAAGCTGAAAACTCGCCATGTCATGGCTGCTTTCACTCCATGCATCCATCGATCAACACATGCTTCATCTTTCTCCTGACTGCCAAGGATATATGGGACACTGCATCTCAGACCTACTCCCAAGATGGGAATTTTGCTAGGATGTATGAACTTCAGCAGGAGATAGCACATCTGAAGCAAGGCAATCTTCCTTTGGGATCATACTACGTTGCATTACACAGCAAGTGGGAAGAGGTAGATCACTACCAGACCTACACCCCTGCATGTACCAAGGATGCTACGGAGTTCCGGAAGATGATAGTGCAAGGTCGCATATTCGAGTTTCTTGGCGGCTTGCTATGAGCAAGTTTGAACCAACATCTTGGGTAGAGATCCACCGCCGTCGACCATTGCACAGGTCTACTACATCCAGAGCGAGGACATCAGGAGGAGAGCCATGAGCTCTAAGATAGATGTTGATGTACCTTTATTTGAGAAGTCTGCCTTGGCCACTCAAATGGAACAAACCCACATCCAAGAAGGATGGGGATCTTGATGATTGTGATCGACTCAGATGTGATCACTGTGGCAAGCGCCGCCACACTCGGGAGACCTACTGGAGTCTTCATGGTCGTCCCGTACAGTTCTCTAAGGGGAAGCAAGGCTCCTCCAAGAAGCCCTCTGGTAGTAAAGATGGAACCTCAGCCGCTCATGCCACCAGTCAGGATTCCTCTGATGTCAACCCTTCCTCTGGACAGTCCAACACCTTCTCTAGCATGGACATTGACAGGCTTCGAGTTTTACTCAGCTTGATGACCCTTCCCCACCTACATCATCCTTTGCTCAGACAAGTACATCCCATTCAGCCCACCATGTGTCTACGGCACCCATTGGTCCTTCCTGGATCATTGATTCTGGTACCTCCAATCATATGACCAAGGAAATAAATTTCCCGAAATTATCGAAATATTTCGCGAAATATTTCCATTTTCTAGGTTACCGACGGGAAGGAATACATACACGAAATATTTCCATTCATGTCGAAATATTTTGCGTCAACAGTAAATTTCAATCAATTGACAATATAGATATGTATTATTTATGTGAAATGTTTCGACATGTATGGAAACATTTCAATCCAATGTAGGAAACATCTCGTTTGAACTCATAATTGCCATAAATCCCATATTTGATCCATTTTTTGGTTCGCGGTTTGATCGTGAAGACGAATCGAATCCCATTTTAGAGTGTTTCAAATTCGAAATGTATGCAAATATAAAATTTCTTGCTATCGTTTCTTGTTACAAATAGATAGATTAAGTGTAAATGCATCAAATCTATGATGTATTTGCACCATATTTGTGCACGGATTGAAAGATCGTTTAGGGTGAAAATTTAAATTTGGGTAAAACCCCAATTTCATTGGTCTTTACCCTAAACATCCATGATTGTGCATAAATTGATTATGTATTGCATGACTTAGCCTGTTCTACAAGTTGGTTGGGTTAAACGTTTTCCAAAAAAAATTTAACATTTAAAAAATTAAGTAAATGTTATAAGTTAATAATAGATATGTTTTTAAAAATTATACCAAATAATATTACTTTAATATAAGTGAATAATGATTTGTTAATACCTTGCTTTATGACTTTTTTTATATAATTATCAATTAAATAATAGTTAAATAATTTATAATTCCTTGAATGCCAATCAAATACCTGCCTCAATGTATTACAGAGCGCTATGGTCATTCATTTCCACACTATATATGGTTGTATATTATGGTTTGATAGCTTATGAGTGTGTTTTTATGCTTGTTTTATCATTTCTCGAACTTTCCTCAAAAATTTCCATCATTTCTGCATTATTTCTATCATTTCCAAAAAAAATGTATTATTTTCACACTGGTCGAAACAATGCCGGGTGTCTTTTCCGACCAGTAAAAAAAAAAGTATGTTTCCTTCACAGCTTGTGCACTCTGATGTTTGGGGACCCAATCCCACCACTTCTATCTTTGGTTTTCGCTACTTTGTGGTTTTTGTGGATGACTACAGTCGTTACACTTGGATCTACCTTATGAAATCAAAAAATGAGGTGCATACTATCTTTCAGACCTTCCATAAAATTGTGTGCAATCAATTGGGCACCACCCTAAAAATCCTACGCACTGACAATGGGGGGGAATACATGTAAAGTGGCCTTGCCTCCTACTTTGAGGAGCATGGAATTCTTCATCAGACTTCATATGCCAATACACCTCAACAGAATGAGACCGCTGAGCGAAAGCATCGCCATGTCCTGGAGGTTACTCGGACACTTCTTCTTAGTACTAGGGTACCCAAAGATTATTGGGCTAACGCTGTTTTGACGGCATCCTACTTGATCAATTGGATGCCCTCCCGTGTCTTGGGGTCAAAGTCTCCCTTTTCACTCTTGTTTCCTTCCTGTCCAGTGTTCTCCATTCCACATATGGTCTTTGGTTGTGTTTGTTATGTTCACGCCCATCACAGGAAGGACAAGTTCGATCCAAAGCCGTTCAATGTGTGTTCCTTGGCTATTCGTCCACTCATAAGGGATATCGGTGTTTCCATCCCTCTACCCGTCGTCGATTTGTTTCTCTAGATGTCACCTTCTTTGAGAGTCTTCCCTTCTTCTCAATTGATCGGACTTCTCTTCAGGGGGAGCTTGGGAGTATTGACGAGAGTCCGTTACCCCAACTAGTACCCCTTGATTTGCCATATGCCAGACGACGTCAAAAAGCGAAACAGTCCACCATCCAAGCTCACTGCCAAGAAATCCAACTCGATCCAGGTAATCGTGTCCTCAGTGATCCTCATGAAGATATTTCTGTTGCTCCTTTTACTATCATTCCCATAGACATTGATGTACCTATTGCTCATCGGAACGGTATTCGGAACTGTGTTACCAAGCACCCTATCTCAGGAGAAGGTGTAATACCTGGATCCAAGGATGGAGCAACTGGTACGCCTGGACATGTATCAGTTGTGGCCTTTCCTCTTCGGGTATAGACCTTGAATTCCCCTAGAGCACTACCAGAACTTCTATCAACTCCCACAGTAAGCCAACTAGTAGTCCCAACCAAGATAGTGGGAGGAATCGGAATAGGGAGAGGGACAGTTGAAGGCCTCCCTTCATCACAACTTTGCTCCCCCTGAAGAGTGGTACGAGAGGAAAAAAAAAGACTCTTGGAAAGTGACATCCTTGCAAAAAATATATTTCCTAGAAAAGGGTGATAACACTTGTACCCCTTATGGGAAGAGGAATAGCCAAGGAAGACGCATTTAAGAGCCTTGGGGTCCAATTTGGTGCGGCTGGGACAAAGAATGTGAACATAACAAACACATCCAAACACGCGAGGTGGAACAACAAATAAGGGAGAATTAGGCTTAAAAGTCTAATAAGGAGTGCGAAAATGCAAGATGCGGGATGGCATGCGATTAATCAAGAAAGCAGCAGTAAGGACAGCATCACACCAAAAAGACTTAGGCATAGAGCTACAAATAAAAAGGGAGCGAGATACCTCAAGAAGATGACGGTTCTGTTGAGTATAGATGCAGGAATGTTGATGCCCAATCCCGTGAGCATCGAGATGCAGGAATGTTGATGCCCAATCAGCACGGAGGTGTTTGATTGAAGAACCGACTGGATCATCCTGTGAAAACTTTGCAAGATGGAATAGACTTCATCTTTAGATTTCATAAGGCAAATCCAGGTACTCTTAGTATGATCATCAACAAAACTAACAAAATATCGAAAACCAAGAGGTGAAGTAACTGGTGCGAGACCCCAAACACCAAAGCGTACAATATCAAACAGAAGCAAACTACGGTTGCCCCTGGAAGGGTAAGAGGAGCGACAATGTTTCGCAAGTTCACAAGTCTCACAATGTAGATCATTCATAGAAACATAAGTAAATAACAAAGGATGTAAGAGTTTTAAGTACTAAAAAGAAATATGTCCATGGCGAGCATGCCAACAGAAGATAGACTCTAGACTACTACTACAACTATGGGATTGGAAGGCGGTAGGCTCCACAGGCGGTCCATCGAGAAGATAGAGTCCATCAACCTCATGTCCAGTGCCAATCGTACTCCTCATCTCCAAGTCCTGAAATACACATGAAGAAGGAAAAAAAATGACAATACAGTTCAAGCTCTTAGTGAGAGAGATAACAGAAAGGAGATTAGAAGTAAAGAGAGAGACATGTCAAACAGAAGACAAGGAAAACTTAGGAGAGAGATGGACATTGCCTTTCCCAGAAATAGAAGAAAACGAACCATCATCAATTTTAACCTTATCTCTACCAGAACAAATAGAATAGGAAGAGAAGAGTGAAGAATTACCCGTTATGTGTTCTAAAGCACCTGAATCAATGATCCAGGCAAGACTGAGTGAAGTAGTAGACACATGATGGGCATTGCTAATGGTACCTGACTGGTCAAGGGAAGAAATGGCAGAAAAACCCTCAAGTTGGGCAAGGAATCTCCGAAGGGTTTCGATCTCGGATGGTTGCACAGGCAGAGTGCAGGTTGGGGAGCCCTTAGTAGCCATAGGTGGAGATGTCCAAGCAGGCGAACAGGAACACAAACAAGAGTCTCTGAAGTGGCACTGTGAGCAACGGGTGCCGCTGGACGAGTGAGGTGGGGAGGACGACCATGTATTTAGCATTCACATGTCCAAGTCGGCCGCAGTAGTCACACTTAGGTCGTTCCCGAGTAGAAAAAGGCCCAGTGGAGGGTGCAGATGCAGGTGCAGATGGTGTGAAGGCACGGTTCTTCTGAGGGTACTAAGTAGGTGCAGACACAAGTGCAGATGTAGACACGAGCTGATTTGTCCAGCACAGAGGCTGGGGTCATCACACTACGGCGACTCTCCTCACTCTAAACATAGGAGTAGACCTGACTGAGGGAGGGAAGTGAGTCACGGCTAAAAAGCTGAACCTGAGCTAGCTCATAGTCTGAGTTAAGCCCTGCAAGAAACTCAAAAATCCGTGTTTCCTCGACCAATTTCCAATATCGTGTAACAGAGAGTGCCTATACAGTCAGGCTAATATGTATGATAATAATCGAGCTCTTCCCACATGCTTCTAAGCAGAGCAAACTAATTACTAATCGGACGGGCTCTTATCCCCTTGATGAAGGTGAGAGA
Organism: Euptelea pleiosperma; assembly: GCA_035048495.1. Taxonomy (NCBI): domain Eukaryota; kingdom Viridiplantae; phylum Streptophyta; class Magnoliopsida; order Ranunculales; family Eupteleaceae; genus Euptelea; species Euptelea pleiosperma. Next base: position 21,989,671 of record CM068553.1, on the reverse strand, counting down.
TACTCTGGCGAAGCTTGAAAGCACAGGCTAAGTTCTGCTGCTGGGAGTAGGCTTGAGAAGAGATGTCCTATACGGCCTTGGCTGTATCCATGAACATAAAACCACGACTAAGGTGAGGCTCCATCGAATTGAGAAGCCATGACGTGATGGTGAGATTTTGTCTCCCATTTCTCAGAAAAAGGATTAGTTGTAGTCTCCGGTGCAGTGATACGCCCGTTAATATATCCAAATTTCCCGCGACCACCAATATACATCCGAGCTGCCCTAGACCATTCTAGATAATTTTTCCCATTTAGCTTAACAGAAGTAATCTGTAAGCCGGCATTCTCAAAACTTACATGAGTCACCATTGGACCTCCGGCACCACTTCAGACAGCTTCGGTGCTCATAGAGATAGTAGGAGGATTGGTAACCTTTTCTAAATCCGTAAGAGGAACGGTAGCCATTTCCACCACAAAAAACAACAAGGGTAAAAAAGGGGCTATGCAAAGGCCAAGAGGGAGTCCCAAGGCACACTAAGCATCAAGAACTGTTGATTAAGTATCATTAGGATCACAAAGAACAACCAAAAAAGGATTCAAGTGCTACTGGGAGTTGCAGCCACTTGGAATCGAACAAAAAATGGGTCGGCGGTAATATAAGGGTAAAGAAAACTAATGCAGGGGTATTTTCACACAGGGCTCAAGTGGGGCAGCCAACGTATATGAGGCACACTCGAGGTGGGATGGCCCGTGTGAAATGGGACCCACGAAAGAGGGTTCGATCGAAAGCCTGGATCATGGGCTATGAGATAAAGGAATTTAATCTCACGCTACCAACAGTCGCGACTTTTGGGGAGTATTGGTTAAATATCCTGCATCAAAGTGGTATCAGAACAGCAGGTCTCGTGTTCGGGACTCCTCGTCAGGGGTGATTAATGCAGGGGCATTTTCACACCGGGCTCGAGTAGGGCAGCCTGCGTATATGGGGCACACACGGGGTGGGATGGTCCATGTGAAATGGGACCCACGAAGGAGGGTTCGACCGGGGGCCTGGATCATGGGCTATGAGATAAAGGAATTTAATCTCACGCTACCAACAGTCACGGCTTTTGGGGAGTATTGGTTAAATGTCCTGCATCAAAGTGGTATCAGAGCGGGAGGTCTCGTGTTCGAGACTCCTCACCGGGGGTGATTAATGCAGGGGCATTTTCACACCGGGCTCAAGTGGGGCAACCTGCGTATAAGGGGCACACTCAGGGTGGGATGGCCCGTGTGAAATGGGACCCCACGAAGGAGGGTTCGACCGAGGGCCTGGATCATGGGCTATGAGATAAAGGAATTTAATCTCACGCTACCAACAGTCGCGGCTTTTGGGGAGTATTGGTTAAATGTCCTGCATCAAAAACTTCACCAGACCTTCAATCCTCCATGGATCTGTACATGGATGGATTCAATAGGTTCCTCCAATAGTAGAGGACTAAATCCAAGCAAAAAAAGCAGACAAGAAACCCCCAAGCGATCAAATTTTGGGCTAGTTCAAAAACCCAATAAAAACGATTTTTCGAAGGGTCTTAAGATCATCCAAAAGGCTCCAAAAAATTCTCAAAAAAGTACAACAATTAAGGAAAAGCCAAGATCTATCTAGGGGGAAGGTTTCCAATAGACCTCGAAAAACGTGTCCGTATGGCTGATGATGTCAGCCGTACGGCAAAATGACGTCAGCTGACGCCAGAACTCCTATGATCCCCCTCCGGTTGTATTTCAGTTGTAAATCAAGGATAGATGGCTCTGATACCAAGTTGAAAGTTGGATTTAGGGTTAGAGTTCCAAGAGAGAAGAAGAAGAAGAAAAGTTAGAGAAAGAGATTAGGGTTTCAAGAGAGCATGTATTAACTTACATGACTCCCTACTCTTCATTATATACTAGTAATCAATAGCCTGTGCTAAAGCACGGGCACTGTTAAAATAATTTACATATTGAAATAATTTTTTTGACATGCCCAATAATAGCATAAATGACAATATTCATAATCTAACCAAGAAAACCCATACATCTAATTATTGCTTAGTAGAGGAAACACGATGCTTGCAGCGCCAACAATTTTTGTACATTGTTATCCCAATCCTAAACTTTATCCTCCTCTACTGCATCAATGCTCAGTTTTAATGGCAATTTCCAGAGCATCCTACACCAGATAATCCAATCTTAGTGGATTCGGCGGTGGAGAGTAGGGAATAGATAAAAAGGATTTCTTTTGACGACGATGAGAATGGGACGTAGGTTTTTTGAAGGTCCCAATTCCAAATTTCATCATCCTTCTCTATGCAAAATCAACGTTCGTACCGCATTTAATGGCGATTTTCAAATCTTCCCTCACCAGATAATCTAATCTTAGTGGATGCGTTGGGTGGAGAATAGGGAATAGATAAAAGAGGATTTATTTTGTAGGCACGTGAGAATGAGACGTAATGTTTTGGAAGGAAATCAAATAATATTTATAGAGACGTTTTTAAAAATTGATGGAGAGATTTTAGGAAATAATTGGGGAATGATGCGATGTTTTAAAAGCTGATGGAGGGATTTTAGGAAATAATTGGAGAATGGTGCGACATTTTGGAAATAGAATATGTAAAGGAAAGTTTTAGGGAAAGAAGAAGTTGTAAAGACTGAAGAGGAGTTTAAGGAGAAGAAGAGACAATCTTGGTTGGAAGAAGAAACGGTTTGGAGAAGGAAGAGTCCAAAAGAAGACGTTTTGGAGAAGGAAAATTTTCAAAAGGTAACATTAATTTTGGTTGAGAGAATAAATATGGGTATTTTTGGAAAAAAACGATGTAAAAAAGATGTAGAGAGCGCCACCTCAGCAGTGCCGAGCTTTAGTATATATATATATATATATATAAAAGAGATTTTTTATTTATGGTATGAGAGGTATTACATAGTATAAGAGGTTTTCTATTTAAGAAAGAGAAAGATATATTGAGAATTGAAAGAAGGTGGAGAATTTTATTTATGGTAAATAGGGATAGATTTATTAAAATAAGAAAGAGAACATGTTTTTATTGGTAGGAAAATTAAGAATTGATGAGGGATTTAAGGAGAGATTTATTAAAATAAGAAAGAGAACACGTATTTATTGGTAGGGAAATTAAGAATTGATGAGGGATTTAAGGAGAGGTATAGTTATGAGAATGAGTAAATAGAGGAGAGATAAAGTTGAGTGTAGGGATATTTTTGAAAAAAATGTTGAAAAAAATATAGAGGGTATTTTCGGAAAAAATGTTGGAAAAAAGATGGAGAGAGCGCCACCTCAGCAGTGCCGAGCTTTAGTATAGATAATAGATATGAGAAATACAATGGACTAAAAAGCCCTTACCAAATGTACAGGGTTCCTTACAACATAAAGGGTACACCTATCAACAACTTCAACAAAATAAGAGGGCTCAAGATCAAAGCAAGCCCAGGCTTTGGATACATTAACATGAGACATCTTAGGACTTCAACCCTACAAAGTGGAACTCCAAAATTAAAGGACTGAAATGGTTAATAGGAACAGTCGAGAAGCATTTGCCAATTTATGAAAAACGGGTCACAGGGAAAACATATGCTAAGGATATTTCAATCAATCAAGAAGAAAAGACATGAGGTTAGAGATGATTAGACATCATCATAGTCTAAACCACTAACAGCATTAAATTGAATTGTGAGAAGTAGTGCACTGGGCATTACTCTGACTTACTAAGATCCAAACAGAAATTCAACACCCCCGTCCCCAACCCGCACAAAAAAGAAAAAGAAAAATAATAAATAAATAAAAATAACTAAGAAAAGAAACAGAAAAGAAGCTGGTGCATAACAATAGACATAACAAGTAGTCCTCCTGGAAAAAAAACTGCAAAACCTGTAAATGCTTTCAAAAATAAAGGAAAAATACCTATTAAACAAGATAAAATAATCTGAATAAAACTGCAATGGATTTTCACTCATGCAATCCCTCGGTAGAATACTGGATCAAACCATTAATAAATGGCAAGAGTATGCAATAATGAAGGTAATGAAGCAAATCTTGCAGCAATAAATATATAGGCAAGTTTGGAAAAGCAACATCCTATATGTCCATGCATCAGCACTAACTCACCATCAGCCTTTTTAAACACCGAGTCCAGGGGTACACCATATTTACGGCAAAAACCCTCAGCAGCCTGACAAATAATAACAAGGTAAATAATTGAAGGCAATTAAAAACTAGTATCAACGAGTACAAATGAGAGCTTAATAGCTCTATATAAATATTTAAAAAGAAACAAATGAAGCATCCAACCTAACACTCACTTCCTCAAAATTTAATTCATACAGCAAAGCAGTTATCCAAACATATGAAGGATTTCGGAGCATTCAAAACTCTTACAGAATTTTTTCCTCAAAGAAAAACATAGTACAAAGGTTCTATAAAATAAATATTACCAAATATTAAATACAAACTGTTTATGTAACACAAGGTTATTTCTATACTTTAACCTTTATTACAGCATTAGTATATATAATAATTGTGAGGGTCTACTAATGTAAGTTTAAGACACTATTTTGACTTCCTCTTTTCTCTCTCTATCTTCTCCTTCCTCTTCCTCTTCCCATCTCAAAACCCTAATTACTTTACAAGGTATCAGAGCATATGATCCATCAAGTATCTTCCCATCTCAAAACCCTAATTTACTTTACAAGGTATCAAAGCATACGATCCATTAAGTAAGGTTTCATCATTTCTTCTTGTTCTTTCCTTCTCTCTTATTTTTTTTTCCCTTCTTTGTGTTAGGAATAATAACCTAAAATCTGGTCTTGACACCCTAAGTTTTCCCATTTTTTCTTTCCCTATTGTGGTGGTTCCTACCACCTTACTAAGTGTGGATGTGCAAGAAAGGTTTAAAATTTCATTTTGGAGAAATATCACTGTCAAGTGAAAAACCGAGACAAACTTCGATACAAAATGAAACATTGAAAAAATGGCGAAACAGCGAAATTTCCGAAACATTACAAAACATTCCCAAAAGCATGAAATCATATTTTTATCTGTTTTTTTATTGTACCATATTGTATTGTAATGTCTCAATTGTCTCGACAAAACAAACCGAGACATTAAGAAATGAAACGAAATGTTTCGTTTCGGTTCTCTAATTCCGAAATGTTTTGTACGAAATATTCCGAAACATTTTGAAATTTTAAACCACTTGTGGAAGAGGTCCTTCATGCAAATTTGAAAGGATAACCTTGGCCTCTGTATGTATGTGCATGTTGCAGATGAAAAGTTGTTGCAGCATGATGTATTTTGTCTCCAAAGCTTGGCCTTGTAAGTTAGTAAAGTATATCTTCGTCCCTGCTTATATAAAGGGACCCAACTCATGTAATAAAACATCTCAATCTAATCTCATTATTTTACATGGTATCAGAGACAAACTCCCACAAGTCGCGACTGATGGGGGCATGAGACTCATAGCCCAGATCCAAGCTCTTAGCCGAACCTCCATGTGGGTCCCATCTCATTGGCCACCGCACCCCGAGCATGCCCCTCGTCTCTCACGCAAGCTGCCCCACTCGAGCCCGGTGTGAAAATGCCCCTGCATTACACAGTCTCATGTGAAGCCTGAAGCAAACCCTACAGTATTCATGGTTGTGTTCGTAGTTGCCGATGCTACCATAGTAGGTGGAGTTTCTTGTGTTATCATGGAGGATAAAACTCTAAAGTTGGGTATCCCAATCAATCTGAATTTTCGGGACTGCAATGACCGTTGTGAACTTGAATGGGATGAATTACCCGCAATGGTCGAAGTCGATGCAAGTGCTTCTCAATGCAAAAGGAAAGTTTAGTATTTGATGGCTGAGAAGCCTCTATAGAATTCCAACACGTACAATGAGTGGGTGCAAGAGAATGCACATATTATAACATGGCTATGGCATAACATGGAACCCTTAGTGAGCACCAACGTTATGTTTTTGGACATAGCGAAGGAGATTTGGGATACTCTTCGGAACATGTATTCTTCCGAGAAAAATATATCCCGTGTTAGATTTTAGGGTTTGGTAGAAGAAGGAAAGAGAAGAGAAGAAAGAAGGGTGGAGTCGTATATGGTAAAACCCATATGACCCACTTTTATATTTAACAAGTTAGGGTCTAATTACAAATTAGCCCCTGTATAAGTACAAATATTAGATTACAAATTAGCCCCTGTATAAGTACAAATATTAGAGGATACCTCCCTGCTGCATATATACATGAAAAAGTAGTAAAAAGAATTACTAATTCTAACACTCCCCCTCAAGCTGGTGCATAGATATCACGCATGCCCAGCTTGCCAACAAGAGCGTCGAATCGGGATTGGCCAACGGCTTTTGTCAAGTCATCAGCGACCTGCTTATCCGTAGGAAGGAAAGGAGTACATGTCACCAGTCACTAGTTTCTCGCGGATGAAGTGACGATCAACTTCAATATGCTTGGTACGATCATGTTGGACAGGATTGTGGGCAATACCGATCGCAGCTTTGTTGTCACAATAGAGAGTCAGAGGCTTCATGACGTGACACCGCAGCTCCTGAAGAAGTAACCGTAACCATAGTAACTCACAGAGACCATGGGCAATGGAGCGAAACTCAGCTTCAGCACTGGAGCGCGCTACAATAGGTTGCTTCTTGCTTCGCCAGGTAACCAAATTGCCAAATACTTTGGTACAGTACCCAAAGGTGGATCTACTGTCAGAGAAGGATCGAGCCCAATCCGCATCGATCCATGCCTCTACTTGGGAATGATTATGTTTCTGCAAATAACAAGCCCTTTCCAAGACAACCCTTCAAGTACCGGACAATTCGCAAAGTGGCTTCAAGATGAGCAGTCCGAGGGGCATGCATGAACTAACTGACCACACTAACCGCATAAGCAATATCCGGTCGAGTAAGGGAAAGATAAATCAATTTTCCAACTAGCCACATTAACCAAATGCTTCCCATCATAGTCACTCAACTTGTGATTCGATTCAATGGGTGTGTCAACGCGTTTGGTGCCGAGCTTGCCTGTTGTCTGAAGTAAATCAAGAACAAACTTCCGCTGAGAGATAAATATACCTTCCCGGGAACGTGCAACCTCAATTCCAAGGAAATATTTTAGGGGGCCAAGGTCTTTGACCTCAAATTTCTTTCCAAGAGAGTTTTTGAGTGTCTGAATTTCGCTCGGATCATTACCGGTGACAAGAATATCATCCACATATACGATGAGAGCAGTAGTGCCAGAAGATAAATATTTGACAAAAAGCGTGTGGTCGGCTTAACTTTGCTTATATCCAACCTCACGCATAGCACTGCTAAAGTGTTCGAACCACGCTCGCAGTGACTGTTTGAGTCCATACAACAACCAACAGACCTTCCCATTCGCATTGGGAAGTCGAAAACCCGGTGGAGGATCCATATGGACTTCTTCATGAAGGTGGCCGTGTAAAAATGCGTTCTTAACATCCAACTAATGAAGGGGCCAAGACTTATTAGCTCCTAGAGATAACAGTACTCTGATGGATTTCATTTTCGCCACTTTTCGCCACTGGGACAAAGGTCTCCTGATAATCAATACCATATGTCTGAGCATAGCCCTTTGCAAACAACCGGGCCTTATACCTTTCGACTGTGCCATCAACTTTGTATTTAACAGTGAAGACCCATCGACAGCCCACAGATTTCTCGCCGTGAGGAAGTGGGACTAGCTCCCACGTGTCATTTTGTTTTAGGGCTCGCATCTCCTCCTCCATAGCCTCACGCCACTTGGGATGAGATAAGGCATGGGAAACACTAGAAGGAATAGGCACAGATGACAGGGATACTACAAATGATCGATGAGATGGAGATAATGACTGATATGAAACGAATTGGGGAATAGCATGTGAAGTACAAGTGCGCTTACTTTTACGAATAGCAATAGGAAGATCAAGATCATGAACGACTGTGGGAGGAGAAATACCTGAGGACTGGCTCAGTTCCGAAGAGATGTGGTAGGGCAGATCAGTGGTACCAGGTCTCGTTCTTCACGAACCCTAAAACATGACCAGTAAGTGATTAAGTCATTACTCATTAGAGTTAGTATATGGTCTAGTATTAAGGTTAGGGACGTTTAGTCCCACAACGGATACGTTAGTCAAGTCTGCTTTGGTCCCTACTTATATAAAGGTACCCAACTCATGTAATAAATTATCTCATTCTAATCTCATTATTCTACACTTTGTTCATCGTTTAGGTCCAGGGGGAATAAACATGATTTTCGTTACATCAGTTGCATCTTTTTATAGTGGTGTTACAATTATAAAAGAAAAATCATTCCCTTCGCCAACAATTTTTTTGCTGATGTCACATTTTTTGAGTTTGTTCATTTCTTTTCAAATGAGAGCCATCATGTAGATGATGAGGTGTTCTCTATTCATCTTCATCTAACTGGTCTTCTTCCTCTTGATATATTTGGCACTATACCTCCTTCTATATCTACTCGTTCTAATTTTGATTTGCAGGTCTATGTTCGACTGCGCCATCCCACACATCTACCAGTTGTTGTCTTTGAACCGTCGACTATTCATGTGCCTCCTCTATCTTTTTGCATGTCTATAAATCTGTCTCCCTAACTAAATCTTCACATTGCTCTTTGTAAAGCTAAACGTGTGTGCACTTCGCACCCTATTTATCATTTTGCTTTTCCTACTCATTTGTCTCATTTTTGTACGTTTGCCACCTCTCTTTCCTCTATGTCAATTCCTACTAATCTTAAGGACGCTATGTCACATTCTAGTTGGTGGAAAGGAATGCAGGATAAAATGGACGCTCTTCATCACAATGGCACTTGGGACCTTAACTCTTTCCTTCCTGGAAAGCAAGTTATGGGTGTATACCATCAAACATCTACTTGATGAATCTGGAGACAGACTTAAGGCTAGTTTTGTTGCCAAAGGTTATTCTCCCCTATGGCACTAACTATGTTGAAAGGTTTTCTCCAATGCCTAAAATATCTTCGGTTCATGTCATCATCTCTCTTGCCACTAATGCGCAGTGGACCTTCTACCAGTTAGACATCAAAAATGGTACCTTAGATGATGAGGTTTATATGGAACAACCACCAGGATTTGTTGTTCAAGGAAAATCTTCCAGGGTGAATAAATTACAGAAGGCAATATATAGGTTGAAACAATCGCCTCGAGCTTGGTTTGGCAGGTTCAGTGATCTTGTACTTCAGTTTGATTTGAGATGATGTCAATCAAACCATTATGTACTCTATCGAAGGTCTGAGGTTGAGATGATCGTTTTGGTTGTGTATGTTGATGACATCGTAATTACAGGTAATGGCGTCAATGGTATAGAGAATTTGAAGCAGTTTCTTTATGTACACTTTCACACTAAGGACCTTGGACAGCTACCATACTTTTGGGCAAGGAAATAAATTTCACGAAATTATCGAAATATTTCGCGAAAGATTTCCATTTTCTAGGTTACCGACAGGAAAGAATACTTACGTCGAAATAATGTTAAATTTCCCGAAATATTTCCATTCATGTCGAAATATTTCGCGTGAACAGTAAATTTCGATCAATTGACAATGTAAATATGTATTATTTCGGTCGAAATGTTTCGACACGTATGGAAACATTTCAATCGTAGGTAGGAAACATCTCATTTGAGCTCAAAACCGTTATAAATCTCATATTTGATCCATTTAATCCCTTTCCATACATTTTGTTTATACAAATGATCATTCCATTGTAGATTTTTTGGTTCGTGGATTTTTTGGTTTATGAAAACATTGGGAGTTTTTTCAAATTCAAAATATACATAAAGATAAAATTTCTTGCTACAAATAAATAGGTTAGGTGTAAATTCATTAAATTTATGAATCTATGATGCATTTATACTAGATTTGTGCACGGATTGAAAATTGTTTAGGGTGAAATTTTGGAATTTGGGAAAAACTCCAATATCATTGGTTTTTACCCTAAACATCCATGATTGTGCATAAATTGATTATATGTTGCATAATTTAGCCCGTTCTACTAGTTGGTTGGGTTAAAAAAAAATTATCCCTAAATTTTTTTTTCAAATAAAAAATTAAACGTTCAAAAAATTAAATAAATATTATAAGTTAATAGTAAGTAGGTTTTCTAAAATTACATATAATGTTAAGAAATTAATGTAAGTGAATAAGGATTTGTTAATATATTACTTTATGACTTTTTTATAATTAGCAATTAAATAATAGTTATATAATTAAATTAAACCTTGACTAATTAAAGATACTTGCCGCGACATATTATAGACCATTATGGTCATTCATTTCCACACTACATATGGTTGTATATTATGGTTTGAAAGTTTATGAGTGTGTTTTTGTGCTTGTTTCATCATTTCCCAAACTTTCCACAAACATTTCCACAATATTTCCATCATTTCCACATTATTTCCATCATTTCCACGAAAAATGTATTATTTCCACACTGGTCGAAATATTTCCACGAAATATTTCCATTTTTAGACTGGTCGAAATAAACCTCGAAATCGAAATTTATTTCCTTGCTTTTGGGTATTGAAGTTGCATGGTCAGAGACTATAATTAATTTATCTCATCAAAATGTATTCTAGATTTACTTGAGGAGACTGGTTTACATGGAACTAAACTAAGAAAAGCTTTAATGGGTCATAATGTGTAGCTTATTGTTGATTAGGGAGCTTTGTTTAATAATCCTAGAAGGTATCGGAGACTAGTCTACAAGCTTAATTACCTCACCATCACTAGACCGGATATTTCTCTCGTTGCCAGTGTAGTAAGTTAATTTATGCAAGAGCCTCAGATACCACATTGGGAGACTTTGATTCATGTTCTAAGATATCCCAAAGGAGCTCCTAGCCATAGTTTGTTATACCAAACGCATAGTCATGTATGTGCTAAGAGCTATGCAGATGCTAATCAGGCTAGCTCATCATCTGATAGGAGATCTACCATGAGATATTGCACATTTCTTGGTGGGAACCGGATGAGGACATCAAGACGTCCAACCCTAGAGTGTACCAGAGGAGGAAGAGACTAGACCCACTCCTTTTTCTTTGTACTTGGATGACTATGTGGGCCCCAGAATGATCGTGGGAGCAAAAGACCCCCACATGCATGGATCTTGAAGTCTCCACATTGGAAAGATGCATGTGGATTGCATGGAGGAGTTATTTGTTAGGTTCTATTGCTTTTTATACTTAGTTTTATTTTTTAGTTGTTTGCTTAGTTGTTTAAGTTGCAGTATTTTTTATGGCCATTAGCTGTTTTGGATGGCTGAGATTAAATTAAATTTAGTTGAGTTGGTATTTAAACTCTTTTTATGTAACTTTCTCATTATAAATGAAGAATTAGAAAAATCTCCTTTGAGAAATCTCTGGTCGTGATTAAGTCATCCTCCCTTGGTGTGAAATCGACCTAATTTGGTGTGAAGCCAAAGGTAATTCTCTCTCTCTCTCTATCTCATCTCTATTATTCTCTTCTCACTCCCTCCATTGTTTTCTTTATTTTGTGACCATCATCCGTACCCATCAAAACCCTAACTCTAATCTTATCACATGATTCCCATCCATCCCCAAACTCTAACCCTAATTTCCCATCATCCATAACCATCAATCGATAATTAAGGGTTTTACATTGCTTGATTATGAATTCTAACCTTGGAACAATTGATTTAATTATTTGCTAGCATATCTACATATTTGCGGTAGGTCGTTAGATTTATATTTTTTTATTATCCATAATAATTTTTCTGTGATCTCAGTTCATCATTTAGGCTAGTTATCATAGTCCTGCATCAAAACCTTGTGTCGTGGCGAAATAAGAAACACACTATGGTGGCTTGGTCTAGCGCAGAAGCTGAGTATCGGACTATGGCTCACACTACTTTTGAGTTAAACTAGTTGAGGAATCTCTCCAGGAGATAGGATTTGCAGTTGATCTCCCTATTCCTCTATTTTATGATAATTAAGTAATTGTCCGTAGTACTTATAATCCTGTTTTTCATGATAGGACCAAGCACATTGAAGTCGATTGCCATTTCATCATAAAGAAAGTTGAAAATGGTGACATTTGTACTTCATATGCGAAGTCAGAACATCAGTTAGCTGATGTATTTACCAAGGCATTGATTCGCGCAAGGAGTGATTTCTTATGTTTTTTTGATAAGTAAAATCTTCATTAACGAAGGCAAGAGCCAAAAAAGGAACACACAAGACAGCTATAGAGGTCGAGAGGACCTTCTAAAACTGAAGAAAACAAAGAAATAAGGTACAGAAACAAAAAGCTAAGAGACAACCATCAAACTTCTCTAAAGCAAAGGGCATCCAAGCGGAAGACAAAATCTTCGAAGAATAACCCTCGGCACTCCAAGGACGTCTTCGACCAGAAAAATAACAAACCCTTAATGTTCAGGATGATCGAGGATATGTCAGCGCTCCTATCCTCAAAAGATCTCTTATTTCTCTCCCTCCACAGACCCCAAGCTATCGCAAAAGGGAGCATCCTCCAAAGAATGTGGCCTCTGAAAGAGAACGCCTGAATATGCCAACCATACATGAGATCCACAAATGAGCTCGGCATCACCCACGAGACACCAAACTCTACAAGAAAGGAATTCCAAATCTCCTTAACTACTCCGCAATGTAAAAGAAGATGGTTAGCTAATTCCCCATGGTGGTTGCACATCGAACAGTAGTCAACTATGAAGATCCCTCTAGATCTCAACCGATCCACTGTCAAAATCCTCTCTAAGGATGCCAGCCAAACAAAAAAGCTCTCTTTGTCGGAACCTTCGATCTCCAAACCAAAGAAGAGGGGAAACCAGAGTCATCCGAGCTAGCTAAGCTCTCATAGAATGAGTGGACTGTGAAGAAACCTCCCTTGTTCCGTGTTGGGTATATTTGATATATGCTCCAACTTTAGAGAGAGGGTTAATGTAACATAAGGATATTTCTCTACTTACCTTTATCTTTTTTTTTTGACAAGTGTAGACTTTATTAAGGAAAAGCAAAAAGACGAAAGGCCTAGGAGGTCGAGAAGACCTACCTAAGGCTAAAGCAAAAACACACTATGCAAAGCAAAAAAGAAAATCGAAACGGGTAAGTAGGGATATTTCTCTACTTACCTTTATCACAACATTAGTATATATAATAATTGGGGGGTTGACCAGTATAAGTTTAGGACACTAGTTCAATTTCCTCCTCTCTCCCTATTCTTCTCCTTCCTCTTCCCATCTAAAAACATAACTTACTTTACACAAACAATGACAAACAATATAGAAATATTATAAGACTTAAAATACTCCACCCAAAAGAAAACCAAACTAAATAAGAGAAAAACAAAAAAAGAAGAAAAATAGAGCAAATAAAAGTGCATATACAGCACATGGTACAAGGATAAGGGGTGCCATCTTAATACAGCTACTATATAATCCGTGCCCAAAATCCTTAGAAGAAAATCATATTATCAAACAAGAATAATTCTAAGAACCAACGACAAAACATCAAAGTGACACTGGTTCAATTCCCTCTTCTCTCTCCCTATTCTTCTCCTTCCTCTTCCCATCCAAAAACCTAACTTACTTTACACAAACAATGACATAAACATTATAGAAATATTATAAGACTTAAAATACTCCACCCAAAAGAAAACCAAACTAAATAAGAGAAAAACAAAAAAAGAAGAAAAATAGAGCAAATAAAAGTGCATATACAGCACATGGTACAAGGATAAGGGGTGCCATCTTAATACAGCTACTATATAATTCGTGCCCAAAATCCGTAGAAGAAAATCATATTATCAAACAAGAATAATTCTAAGAACCAACGACAAAACATCAAAGTGACACTGGCAAACATGACAATACCTTAGTGGGATTTCCTTGGAGGTCATATGCCTTCGCCACTGGTGGTCCCCGTACTTCAACCTCATTCTCAGCTTGCTTAGAACAAAGTCCCTCAACACAAACCTGCAAAGGCAATTCTTCAAACTCAATCATTGTGAAGTATGCAAAAAAGGTAAAACAATAAAAAGAAACTTGTGGAGAAGACCTAAATGGAAAAACTAATAGATCCTTTTGTTGTACTACAGGTTGATGCCAGAATCCTAATACACTGCTTAAATATAGTTAGACCATCCAAAGGAAACTCCAACAAAAATAGTGTTCACTCTTGGTTACTACTTACAAGTGTTTGTAAGTATATGATCCATATTTGTGTTGGCTAAATACCATTTGACAAAACACAGTGAAACCAATCTGAGTGTGTGTTAGTTAGGCTGAGAGTGTGGTTGTGGTTTCATCACTCAAGTACTGCCTGAAGACTACTTGGATAAAGCCTGGTGCCCCAAAAGATTAAAGACTGATTCATCTGAAGGCTCGGAGCTTTGTCAGATTATCCAATATCACACATTATAGGTTGGTAAGTGACTTATAGACCATAGAAAATAGTTGATCAACTTGTAATATTATTTGGTTTAAGTTTGCTTGAGTTGTGAGAGAGTTCCCACAGCTACCAAGCTTGTTCTGGAGGTTTCTGGACATGTCCGATCGATTGGAGCACTTGTCTGATCGATTAGTCTGAGAAAAATTCTCACCCGGAACATCTAGAGGCAAATTGGGTTGTCTGAACACAGTCAGATCGATCAGAGTTTTGGCCCAATCGTCCGATCAATCGGAGTTGTCCGACCGATTGGAGAGCAAGGTCCAATCGATCGGAGGTGTCCAATTGATTGGAGCTGACCTCTAATCAATCGGACCGAATCGGAAACAATTCTTTAATTATGAGAAAGATTCCGATTCCGAATCCAACTCTTGCCAAATTCGTTATATATAGGTTCGAAAACCTAAAACACCAAGAGTTATGAGCCTCATAGATGCAAGAGCGAAAAACACTAGGTATTTACTCTAACTTTTTGAGGTTTTCCCTTGGATTATTCAAGCTTGTGAGTTTGTTTTAATGGCTATTTTTCAAGCTTGAGTACTATTCATCTAGGACCATTCAAATCTTTACCTAGTTGATTAGAGACCACATGGTTTGATATACTCAATTCTATTGAGCTGTTGTGTGTCATCCAGGGTTGGACCGGATCCTTGCAATTCAGGGCTGGATCGAATTTACTAAAGAAAGCTTAGGGTCGTACTGATCGAATGGTAAGTTTGGGGCTAGACCAAACTGAATCGTGTGGAAGGGATCAACAGACGAAGGCGTTCATGTGATTCGTACCTGAAAGAAAAGATGACGTGAAAGCATCGGTAGTTGCTTGAGAGGTTCAAGTGTATGATGTGATCAACGGTGTTGCGTAGGTAACTTCTTGTTCTTTGGTAACTTCTTAGTGGTACTTTTGCATCTGGACGTGGTCCCATGGTTTTTCCTTGAGAAAGGTTTCCACGTAAAAATCGTGTGTTGATTGATTTATTTAATTCTGCACTTTATTGATTAGATTAAATCAAACGAGGAAGAAATAATATATCTTTGATATATTAAATCTGAATCGGTTGAGGTAATCACCTTGCCAATTAAAATCAATCATAACTAGGATTGTTTGCATCCGATTAGTATCCCTTACCAAGACCAGTAATTTGAATACGGTGTTAATTATTAGATTAATTTAAAAAAAGTATTCACCTCCCACCCCCCCCCCCCCCCCCCCCCCCCCCCCCCCCCTCTAGGTATCTTTGGATTAGATCAGAAAAACTTTTAGTGTTTTTCGCAAAACGATCGTACCATAACAAATCTTAAGGATCTAAACAACATTGAGTAAAAAGCAAATGTGTAATTGAATTAGAAGGGTCTTGGAGTGGACAAGTATAGAATTTGGAGGTACTAAAGGGGGTTTCTTTTTATGTTTTTGGAATAACCTTGTTCTCAAAGTTTGGTACCCTTATTGTAAAGTTTCCACTTGTAAATTGAAAATGTTTTACCATATTTGTACACATTTTCTCATTAATAAAATCTCTTTGTTACTAATTAAAAAAAGTCAAATTCTTAAAACTTGAATTTTTGGATGGACAAAGAGAGATTTTGGATGATCAAAACCTAAGTCCAAAATGGAGATTTCAAAAGCGAAAGAAATCTGCATGAACGCATATATAGAAAAAATAGTATGAGAAATGAGGAATCATAAAGCACGTAGCATTTGTTTGATTAATAATGACACAGAAATCAGAAATCTGCATGAACGCATATATAGAAAAAATAGTAGGAGAAATGAGGAATCATAAAGCACGTAGCATTTGTTTGATACTACATAATAATGACACATACACGTGTCGGTATCCAACACAGATACAAGGTGTTTGACACCGTGCCTTTAAGAAACCCAACAAGTAGACACATCCGTCCACATGTATTACAATATAATATTTTAGTTATATCTAAATCAAACTTTTATTCAATAAAAATAAGGAAAGAAATATATGGAAAGTAGAAAAAGGAAACATTGCTACATGCCATGGAGCCATCCAATAACGTAATAATTATAAATAGATTTGTTAAGGGGAAAACTATCAAACAACTATAGTTGCGTTTAATAACTTAACAAAGTACTGTAAGTAGGATGGAACACACTAACACTCTTTTAGAAATCATTTAGTCAACAAAAAATCATTAAAATAAAGGTTGACACTGGCTTATGTGTCAAGATTGTATTGGGATGTATCGAAATGCATGTCCGTCTGTCAACGTGTCCGCTACGGCAAAAAACCCTAAAAGTGCTGTCCTTTTTACATATGTTTGAAAGCCACAATGTGTCACATTCAAAATAACCACTTTAGGAACTTTAGGCATGATAAAACTGCAGGGACATAAATATCATATTTGCTTGCCCATGTTCAATCCCATTAGTCAGATGTGTCTTACAGAGGACCAAACATTCACAAGCAACCCAAAGGATTATCTGGAGGTCAATGTCGTGACAGTTTGTCACTTATTAAAATCTTACTTTCCAATGTGATGAACCTCCCATAGTAGTGCCTTTGTACTCCACAATTTGAGCATTAGAATTTAGTAAAGTTGGCATCAATTTTACCCGGGCACAGCTGAGACACGGCCAGGATACGTCAAGGACAAGGCATTTACACTTAAAAAATGAAGCGACGGACATGGGTACAACATCCATATTGAAGTTTCCGGATAACATATTCAATAGACATCTAGAATCTAAATGCATTTCATTCTCAACAAATGTCTTATTTTTTTTATTCCTAAATCTATTTCCTTATATTGTACTGCATTAAACATATCTATTGGGGGAAGATTGAGTGTTAAAAGTCTTAGAGATCCCCGTACAACTCAGTTGAGGACACTTAGCACCTGTACCCAGTGGCGGAGCCAGGAAGGGCCAAGGGGAGCAGTTTTGCTTGACCAAACTACCCTGGTTTAGAGATAAATTACCCCCCTTGACCCCCACCCCCCCCACACCCCACCTCAACTTTGTTGTTTGCCCCCCTCTGGAACAAAATCCTGGCTCTGCCACTGCCTGTATCATGTGTTCGTAAAACTGCCCAGAGGGAAAAGCTTCACTGCATTTGGAAAAGAAACAGTGTAAATCAAAATGGTTTATGTAGTTGCAAATGTTCATTAAAGTAGTCAAGCATTGTAGCATCCTCAAAACACTGCATCTTTGTAATGCAAGGCGTGTGTTAGCTGCTTATAAAGTTGAATTAGAAACATATGGCTTCACAAATGGAACTCCAGAGATTTGTGTTATGCTAAATTGCGAAAAACAATCGGTGTCTACAGCATAGATTTCATATTTCATGTAGCACAACATCCAACCATAGTAGATGAGATGAAGAGAAATAAGCTAACGAGTATTTCCAGAGAATAAATATCAGCCAGTACACTGCTACATTCTCCACATACAAAAATGTCTGACAACAATGCGGAACCCAAGAAAAATGTTAACAAGAGGATATGAAGGGCAAGGAATTCAAAAATGCATCAGAAACAAATACCACTAGTCTGCGAGGTGTACCAAAGGCGAACATTTCTTCATGGCTCAATCTTTGTTTTTCTAGCACCTGCATGATTAAAGCTTTAAGCTGCAACAACAAACAACTAATTATCATCACAAAAGGCAATCAAAGATTCGTTGTTTTCCTATGAAGTGGATGAAAAGATGGAAGTACTTCAAAACATGACGCATCTTTGATAGGAAAAATCAACTAAAAGTAGCATCCCCCTGACAGTCTCAGAGCTAAACTGATCGGTGGATTGGCTCATAGACTCCGATTTGGGCCATATAGTAAATTGGGAAAAAAGCCGTACAGTAATTGGTAAAAGAGCATGTCAAGAACAGACTCCATTGCATCATATAAAAATAAAAGATATACCTGCTGGCTTGCATCAACTACATCCTGAGGAGGCACCTCTTCTGTTCCAATTTCAAGAACAAATGTCCTAGGATCCTTTAGCACCTGTTACATAAGTTACACAGTAAACAGATACTACTTTTTATATAAATATTTGTATTAAAAGAGGAGAAAGGAGAAAAACACCACCTTTTTGTTCTTTGTTTTTATTCAGCCTCTAGTAGGTCATCTCGACCTCTTTAGCTGTTTAGATTGTATTGGTTTGCTTTTTGCCTTTCAATGGATTCTATACTCATCAAGAAAACACCACTCTATCTTTAAACATGTGATTGTTTCTTTCATTCCAAATTATGAATGCTTGACTACATCTGATTAATTGATTATCTTATTTTTTATGAAATACATATAATCAAGGTACTAAATTCTATTTCTCCCTAGACTTTGTTCAGTTAAAATTCGAAATTAATTCGAAGATGTCCAATTCGACTAGGAGAAGTTTCATAAAAATTTGCCAACATAGAGAAGCTTGGAGATTTGATGTATTAGACATTTGTAATGTTAATTTAACTTAAACGTATGTAAAAAACATGAACTTACAGAGAAAAATAGTTTTTAATGATGAGCATGAAAATACTGAACCCGGGGGGATAAATGTGTTTTAAAACACTTCTCATCTATGTTAAGGTTTTGATTTTAAATAGTAAAATTCGCCAAAATATTACAGGTAAGCTTTATTTCGACAGGTCATAAATCGACAAATGCACCAGAACTTCGGTAAATTTTAATTCCATGCATATACTTTTTAATTGTTGAACGTTGATGTAACTAGATATACCAGGTGTTTGGCATGGAACTTTCACCTGTTAAGGTAAATCATCAAAAAGAACAGGTAATAAGTTTATTTTCTTATTTTCCTTTTATTTCAAAAGTTTTTTTTTTTTTTTTTATAAGTGAACGATTTATTAATAATGAGGGAAAAAAACTTACAAACACCGAGGCTAATAGAGGATGATGATTTTTGTGGAATTTTTAGAGCATTTTGAAGAATAAAAAATCGAGGCTTACGGCTCGTATTGCCTCTAGGCTCACACCTCGCCTCACGAAGGCAAACCGCCTCGTATATGCCACATGTTCTTTAAAACATTGATCTTATTCTACAGGAGACGAAATTAGAGAAAGTAGATGTGGACTTGAGAGCTTTGTGGGTTTAGGGACTGCGGGTGGGAGAACCTTCCGGCATGGTTTTAAAATTCAACAAAATTCGGCGAAATTAGCCGAATTAATTCCAAATTTTGAATGACCGAATTAAAGTGTACATGTATTAAAAAATTTACAAAAATTCGCCAAATTAATTCCTTTATTTCGAAGTAAACAGTAAAAAATCGGCTAATTTCTCGTAGTTTAGCATTTTTTTAGTGCAAAAAGTGCAAAGATTAACCGAATTAATTTGAAGTAAACAGTAAACTTAGAGACGTTTAGAGCATTTTTGCCAAAACGTTAATAAAAGACATTGATTTTTAAGGATATGATAAAAACAAGAATGATAAAACACTTATAACTCAGTATATCATAAAAACAGCTATTTAGAGCAACCTAAGCAAGATTAGTATCATTTCACTCATTTTGGCAAAAATTCTCCAAACTTCACCAAGTTGGCGACTTTTTACAGAAATTCTCTAAACCGAATTGAACTTCCCCGAATTAATCCCGAATTTTAACTGACCGAAGTGTAAGGCGAAGTCGAAGTTTAGAACCTTGCCTTCCAGCAATTGGGACTGCGGGAGGTATCATGATTATTTGGGACCAGAATTGTATTGAAGTAGAGGATGTATTGGTTGGGGCTTTCTCAGTGTCCTTACGATGCAGATGTGTGGGGGAGCAGCTTTATCGGGTTCTTACTGAGGTCTATGAGCCATCAGGTAGTAGTTACCGGGACCAGTTTTGGGAGGAATTGGAAGACATTTCAGGCCTTTGGAATGATCCGTGGTGTATAGGTGGGGACTTTAATGTCACTCGTTTCTCTTATGAAAAGAATGTGCGTAGAAGAGTGACTAGAAGTATAAGGGAGTTTAATGATTTTATTGACAAGCACTTTCTTATGGATATCCGGATGGGAGGGGGCAAGTTTACTTGGTCTAATAACCAGGGAGACCCTATGTTATGCAGGTTGGATAGATTTCTTGTTTCTTTGCATTGGGAGGATCTTTTTCAAGGTGTCTCTCTTTTGGCTATCCCTATGCCTGCCTCGGATCATGTTCCTTTAGTGCTTGACTGCGGGTGTTTTAGATCCCACCCACAGCCCTTCCGGTTTGAGAACATGTGGTTGACATGTCCCCAGTTTAAGGATAGGGTGGAGGAGTGGTGGCAGTCTCACTTGTTCGATGGGAGGGCGGGGGTGAGCTTTAGGCGCAAGCTTAAAGCGTTTGAAGGAAGGATTAAGTTGTGGAACATGGAGGAGTTCAGTAGAGTTGATCTGAGAAAGGGTCTTGCACTAGAGGAGATAGCTAAGATTGACAAGAAGGAGGAAGATGAGCCTTTATCTGCAGAGGATCGTGCTAGGAGAATCAATATTAGGGCGGAGTATCAGTAGCTAGTGAAGATGGAGGAAATTAGCTGAAAGCAAAAATCTAGGGTCTGGTAGTTGAAGCATGGCGACAACAACAAGAATTTTTTTCATAAGATGGCCAATGCTCGTAGGAGGAATAACCACTTGGCCCATCTCAAGATTTATGGGGTCTCTTTGGAGGATGAGGATGCTATCAGAGAAGGAGTGGTGGGTTGTTACTCGCAACTTTATTCTAGCTCATCCACATACAGACCTTCGTTGGATGGCCTTCATTTCAACAGCATCAGCAGGGAGGATAGAGAGAGAGGCTGGAGAGATCATTTGAGGAGGAAGAGGTGCTCAAAGCCTTATCAGATATGGCAAGAGATAAGACTTCAGGTCCATATGGGTTCTCTCTCGCTTTTTTCGAGCATTGTTGGGACACAGTTGGCCTGGACTCCATGAAGGTGGTACGGGAATTTCAAGAGGAGGGTTTTTTGGATTACTCTTCTAATAGCACGTTCATTTCTATGATATCAAAGATTCAAGGGGCAGACGACATGGCTGACTTTGAAGCGGTGTCAAGGTTATGGGTAAATCTGGCCAAAAGCAAGGTGTATGGGGTGGGAGAGATGAAGAACATTTTAGTTTTGGCCGACACTCTTAACTGTCGTATTTGAGAGTTTGCATGCTATGTATCTGGGCCTCCCATTAGGGGCGAAATACAAATCGAAGGCGTTGTGGAAGCCGGTGCTAGAATGCTTCAAGAGAAGGCTATCTTTGTGGAAATCCAAATATCTTTCAAAAGGAGGCAAACTGGTCTTGATTAACAGCACCCTAGCTAGCCTTCCTATTTATTATATCACTTTTTACGATTCCGAGTAGTGTGGCACTTGCACTGGAAAAGATCATGAGAGATTTCTTGTGGCATGATAGGATGGATAATCATAAGATTCACTTGGTGAAATGGAAGTCGGTGTGTAAGTCCAAGAACAGAGGAGGCCTAGTGATCAAGAAACCTTTCTGAATTTCAAATAACTTATAACCTCTTGGAAAATGAAACCATTTCAGATCTATTTCATCATTTAAATGATTCTCTAAGCTTGTTGCAAGTTCCACCTTCCATTAGATCATCGCGTTAAAGCAACGAGTCTAATATTGTGGGATTATGTGAGGGCCTTGAATTTTAATAAATTTATTTGCTTGAATCTGATATTTTGCGTGTGATTAGCATGAGAATTTATTATTTTATTGTTATAATTTTCCGTTAATCTCAGCCTTTAGTTGGAAGCCATCACATTCGTCCTGCACGGCTGCACCAGTGACTTTCTTCGTCTGGGCGGCGTCTTTGGATAAGATCTTGACGGTTGGTCACTTGAGATCTAGAGCGTATGTTATTGTGGATTATTGTTGCATGTGCAAGCACAACGGGGAGACTGTCAACCACCTTTTGATACATTGCGACCTGGACAGGGAGGTGTGGTACGTGTTCTTGTCGAACGTTGGGATGAATTGGGTGATGCCAGAGTCACTCATGGATTTGTTGCTTAGCTGGCGATTTCCTGAGTTATCTACTAGAGGTTGTATCCTCTGGAGACTTCTTCCGTTTGCGATCATTTGGGGACAAAAGCGAAGACCTGGATACGATCGTTCTCAACATAAAGGGGTTGGTTTTCTTATGGTCTAAAATATTTTCGGAGTGTAGAGGCCTCTTTTTCAAGGACTTTGTTCTTAGATGGGATGCTCTATGTCTCAATGATGGTTGAGGGTTGGGTGTTTTCCTTTTCTTCTGTTGTGTTGTTTGTGTGCTTTGTTAAGTGCAGGTCACCTCGACCTCACTAGCTTTGCCTTGTATTAGCTTGCATTTTTTTCCTTTAATAAAGTCTTTTATACTTATCAAAAACAAATTAACTTATCAATTTCATTAGTTATCATAAATCTTTAAAAAAGGGTCTATTCCCAAGCTTTTGTCAAATTTTTAATAAAAAAATGAAGAATCCCAACGAAAACAATCAAACACCCGCCTATCTAACCCCCTCCGTGTGGAGGCAGGCCTAGCAGTTCATCCGATCTGAATACAAATTGATGCAAAAAACACCCCTTGAACTCATGAGTGAACGGAGTCCAAAGATAGAAGAAAGCTTTAACTTTAAGAACCACTTCTTGAACCCCTACTTCAATTCCCTCAAAAATCCAGGTGCTCCTTTCCTTCCATAACGCCCACGTAATGGCGAAGGGAAGAATACACCAAAGGAGTCTTCCTCTACCAAGAAAAGAATCATCAGAACTCCTATGGAAGACGCCTTCCGCACAATTTTTTGTCATGTGCTAAACAAGGAAGTATATACCCTAATCTTGTGATTCATTCTCTTAACACTAATACACTTCCTAGTTGATTATCTAAAAAAAAAAAAGGATTGCCCATCAAGTTTCATATCTTAACTAATAAATTTCTCCTCAATCCTCTTGTGATGAACTCAGGTACAAAGCCCATCCTATTGGAAATGAACTCACAATCCTATCGAATTTGTACATGCCTTTGAACCAGCAGTTATCTGTTTAACAGAGGGAGTTGTTTGCTAAACTTCGTCAATATCCTCAATAGTGTACCACACAATAGAACCTTTCAAACCAGGACAAGAAGACCAGCTTTAGCTCATACCTCTTTCCATCTTCCACACAGGATTCAACCTTCCCAGGAAAGCCTGGTGTTTGCTCCATAGCGCCTTATTCTTTAAATCATGACTTAAAGACTCCCTCATGTTGCTTATTATCATTTCCCCAAAAATAACCATCTTAACGTGCCAAACCAAAGAAGAAGAAAAAACCAAAGGGGTGGGACGTCGTGCCCTATGTGACCTCATCTATACGAGATGATAACTGCCATTCCTGACCATTTCCTTTTTCCTTGATGCACTTTTGCCGCAATTCTGCCATGGGAATGGGCTGTCTAATCGAAATTTTTTGAACCGGCTTTTCTCTCCTGAAACAACGGCAGCTAGAAATTTCCAGCAAATTAGTTTTGGAAACCGCTTCTTCATTTGGTACCACATCAACAACCATCTCAGAGTTAACTTATATAAAAATAACAAATTAATTAATACCATAGTACAAGATTTAGAAGTCAAAGTATTGATGCGGATAAATCAAATAGAGCTCCCAATCAAGATGCACAAACAAAACCTTAAGAGAACTTATCCAACTAGTCATGACCTATATAACAAAGACAAGGACACGTGTGTCGATGTTCAACACAGATACAAAGTGTTAGGACAGTGACCCCCCCCGCCCCCCAAAAAAAACCTAATATGCCGACACATCCATACAGTTTAGCCCATACATTGAGAAATATAAGTTTAAAATACTTTAGTTCATGTTAAGCATATTTTATATAAAGAACGGGTTTAAATAAGCTGCAATACATTAAACATATAACGAATATATATAATAGCTGGAAACACAAAAATTAACTAAGATTGGTTTGAAAAAAGTGTGCCAGCAATTCAGCATGTATCCAACATTTGAATACAACATGTTGTCCAACCTAGCCAATTCGGGGGAAAATGGGATTGTCCTCACTACTTAGGTCATGAGCAAAAGTTTGTATACAATGGTGAAAGGATTACTAGTATTAAATCTCAAACAAGTTAATACAGCTTTTATTAACAAGAATGGCACAAAGTCATCTGGTTAGCTTTAGTAACTTTAACAAACTGCTATATGAAAATAATTAACTGAATAAAGCAATTTCAAGTTGTTCTTGGAAGAAAAGCTAACCTTTCTCGTTGCCGTTTCAATAATCTCTTGGGGATAAATCATATGATTGGGCTCAGAAAGAATGCCCAATGGATGCCCAAGAGACTCTCGTGTCTTCACCCAAAGTTGTGCACATTGGCGGGCTAAACTGTTCAACAAACAAATAAAGGACACATTGTCGTGGGGCATATATATATAAATCTGCAAGTGTCTACTATATTTATTGAAAATGAATACAGTTTTTTTTTTTTTGGCCAATGGAATGAGTTCAGGGATGTTCAGTAAGACCCCAAAAAATTACAGGAATCTAGAAAGAAGAGCAAATCAAGCTAAATTTTTGTGCCATCAAATGCGCACATGATATGACTCAAGTGACAAGGCATAAAAAATATATGAATGATAAATTACATGAGATAGCTATGTAAAACCATCAAATAGTGTACTTAATTTAGTTCCCTTACCAAATCCAAGTAGATAAGTGATGATGCGGAAGCTATGGTTGAACAATTCAAGGAGCTACACCAAGAAATCTATGATAGGTTGCAAAAGAGCTCCAACAAGTATAAAGATGCCGCCAACACTCATCGAATGGAAGAAGAGTTCAAAGAAGGAGACCATGTCATGATCTATCTTCGTAAAGAAAGGCTTCCAAGAGGAACCTAACACAAATTGCGATACAAAAAGATTGGTCCTTAAAGAATCCTCAAGAAAAGAGGAACATATGCATATAAAGTAGATTGTCCAAGTGACTACGGCATTACCTATTTTGAATGTTGCCGATCTATAGAAGTATCATGGAGAAGAAGGTGAACCACAAATTGAAGAATTGGGTAAACACCCAAAGAACAAAAAGGAGATTCTTAAAAAATACTTTGGAACGGCGGAGTATGACTACTTGCGGTGGCACATATACTAATTATATTGTCAAACAGAAGAATCAACCACTTCAAAAAATTCATGGATTTTAGAAGAAGAACTACGCTGAATTGACGAACAAAAGTTGAGTTGATGTCTTGATGAAACTCGAAGGCAAGTTTCTTTCGAACCGGGGGAAGATGATGAAAATCAAAAGAGATTTTCAAATTATCCTGGCCACTATTCAAGAAAAGAGTCAACTTCAAGTAATCCAACAATCACATGAAAAAGCTAAGAAGGGAATCAACTACCATTTATTTCAAGGCTTTGGGCCTATGATCTTGACCCAATTCGTTACGCCCAATGGACCTTGTATCCAGTTGGATATCGGACTTGGGTTGGGCTTGGTCTATTAGTTATTATTGTTAATGTAATTAATGTACCGGCATGCCACGGGAGGGGGGGGTCACAAGCCGTAGGCCACTGGGGGCTGGGGTCCCCGAGAGAAACGCAATTCCTCCCTGGCCATTGGGCCGGGCCGCTATACAATGTCCATACGTTTCCTAGGGGTATTTTGGTAATTTTGTTCTTACTGTTTTATGTTATATATATATTAGGGGACATATCGAGATATGGTTATGTTGCTTCGTACGGTTCCCTCGTTCTCCAATTCTTCTCTCATTCTCCATGAAACCCTAATTAACTAACATGGTCCAAGCCCATAATTTTGACCCAAAAGAAAATGATAAGGTGATGTCCACTAGCACCATAGTTTTCCTATAACAAGGGAAATTTTGGAAAAGGGTTGTAGGCCTGAAGCATCCAGCTAGGTAGACCATTAAATTAATGATTTGGAAATGATGAAAAGCCTTGGGACTTGGTCATTAATTGCTTTACTTGCAGCCCCAAAGAGAGACTTCTACAAACTTCAAGATTTGGTTGAAATTCCAATTGTGCTCAATTCCTATGTCTAGGAAATCCCTTTTTGTACTTTCTAGAGAGGGATTTAATTTTTGGTTTTAGTAGTTGAGCCTTCATCAATATAAGTTCATGGTTAGGAACATCTTAGGTTCCTCTTTACTAGTTTGAAATCTCATATTTTTAAGCACACTTGTGCTTTTAGCTTAGGTAGTTTCTACCTCATTGAATACAACTCTCCTTGGCAATCTTTCATCACTTCTTCTTGCAGTTGGTTTTCATTTTTGAACTGCATCAAATTGGTATCATAGCAGGGCTATTGTCATTCATTTGAGAAGTCACAGTGAAAGAGGTCATAATGTTCCCGCAATGCACCAAAACAGAACGTCACTTGAAGAATATGAAGTGCTACAGCGACGAATGGAAAATTAGAGCAAGAATTGCTCCAACGGAACCAATCAGAGAGAGCTCGGCCCACAATGGTAGTTCATCCGAAAATGAGAACCTATTTTATCAGCGCCGAAATGAAAATGTCAGCAAGTTGTAGATTGGAACTCACCACCAATCCTCGATACATATCCTGGAGATGAGGATCTGGTAATCACCAATTTTTAAAGTAAGATTGGTGAATCACTGGGGAAGGTGAAAGATGAAGAAGATCCTGACTTGTTGAAGGAGAAATCACACGAAACCAGATTTGCTGCCAAATTTGGAAAAGGTGATTGAATTGGTAAACAACATATCATTATCTTTATTGACTTATGTTGATTCATTCTTATGGTCTTTTTCAGTGTGTTTTATATCGATAAGATCTATGATTTTTTAAGCTCTCGTGGAAGATAACCTTCTAGTTGCAATGTACTGAAAATTCAACAAAAAATAACGTGTAGAGGAAGCGATGTGGACCCATCAAAGGAAACCATTCCATCAAACTCAAGGAAAAATCCTCCAATGTGAGAAGAATGATAGATACAAGCAATAGTAGTAGGCCTCCTAAATTAAGTAACTGACAACCAAATTTAAGCATAAATCAAAGTCACGACAAAGAGGCCCTACACCTTCAAATCCTGTCAAGCTTAGAGACAGTAATCTTCTATAAGGCATAACATTTTGCTTAAGTATCAGATTGAGAAGCCATCAACTGTTGGAAAGCTCATTTCAAGATCTATAATATCTATCTCACAACTTTTTCTCAAGATTCTGATGTTTTGAGCTTCAAAACAATGGCTGAAGTCTGGCTATAAGATTTATGACATGATTGATACGTTAATCGGTTCCAAGATCTTCTCCAAAATTGATCTTAGACGTGGTTATCATCA
The DNA here is from genome assembly GCA_035048495.1 of Euptelea pleiosperma. Lineage (NCBI taxonomy): Eukaryota > Viridiplantae > Streptophyta > Magnoliopsida > Ranunculales > Eupteleaceae > Euptelea > Euptelea pleiosperma. The sequence goes on along the minus strand of CM068553.1, from coordinate 21,961,935 downwards.
AACGTCTAAGTGATAAATGGAAAAGTGTGTTCAAGACAAGGACTTTATAGATGGTAGGTACTGCCATTCAAGTAATCAAATGCCCCATGTAATTGCATGCATATGATGAACCAAACTTTGCACTCTTTGACTGGAATAATCCGCTGTTGTGCACTTTAATGACATTCTCATATATAGTACGAATCCGGAGAAACACTTTGAACATCTTAGGCAAGTGCTTCAAATACATCACAAAGAGAAGTTATTTGTCAACTTGAGGAAATGTTCTTTTATGGTGGAGCAACTAGTGTTTTTGGTATGGAGTACAAGCAGATCAAGGAAAAGAGAAAGGTGAAAGCTATTCTCGATTGACCTACACCTAAAACTATTGGTAAAGTTGAAGTCTCCATGGTTTGGCATCTTTCTATCGTCGATTCCTCAAGGATGTCAGTACTATCATGGCACCACCCAAACCCCCTTTGAACTTGATTTAATCATGTATGGTTGAGCTTCCTACTCAACCTCAGATTAAGCTGCATAGAAGCTACAGCAACATTGAAACTCAACAGTGCTTTAAGTCCAAGCACACATGGCTTTACTCGCCAACCAAAATAATGGCACTTCTAGTTGCATCAGTTAAAAAATCTAAAAAATGCTAATGCAGAAGATTTAAGGAAATGGTATTACTGATAATAGGCTGGGTTAAAACATTAACCCCATTCAAAGAAGAAACATAATCCCTAATTGAATATAGAATTGTTATTCGTACTTTTACATGTTCTTGCACAAAAACACAGCAAATTTTTTTCTGGATATAAACCAGGAAAGTAGTCTCACCTACGCATCCGGCCAAAATAGCGAGCCCGTTCAGTTACACCAACAAAGCCTCTGGAGTCTAAAATGTTAAAAGCATGAGACGTCTTCAGAAGCTGATCATACCTAAGACGTTGTAGAGCAAAAGTTAACTTCAACAAATACTGAAAAGTATAAATTCTGGAGAAGATGTATGGTTAACAAAGTTAAGTGTATAAAACATACGCAGGGATGGCAAGACCCAGTGATAGCAAGGAGCGAGCTTCTTCCTCAAACAATTCGAAGTGTTTCTGAATATGATTAACACTGGCATGTTCTAAATAATATGCACTCATTTCCTTCCTGTAATGGAAACAATGAACCTCATCACTTGTGATTTCACATTGATGCTAAGTAGTAAGCATGTGCAAGCTTGCAAGACTAGCATCTTCTCATTGAATATGGTTAGATTCAGTATGAGGAAGAATGATGGAAACAGATATGAACATGATACAGAAAGAACACCTTTTTAAGGCAGTCAAAACACTATCAGAAGATTAGCAACACTGACAGGTTGAACTCACAAAACCTGTATACAGATCTTCCAGACGTTTCAACTTGCAACTATGTACTGGGCATAAAATAAAAAGAATATACAGAAGACAAACATAAACAGTTATCTCAATGTTCCTTTACCTAGTTATTTACACTTTTTATAGGTAAAATAAATTTGAACTAATGAAGAAGGAGGGGGAAAAAACCCCACTACACAAGAGAAGGAACAAAAAAAAAGGAAAAAGGAGCTAGTGAGAAAGACAATAACTACCCAAAGACAAAAAAGATTAAGGCCAAAACACTAGCCAGACCCATTTACAATATCTTGCTATCTGAAAACATTATATTAAAAGCACAAGCCCTTGAACTCCTTGAGAATAACTGAATAAAGCCCCCCAACCTGATCCTAAAGAATGTGGTCGTTCCTCTCTTTTGAAATGGCCCAACAAATGGCGAAAGAGATTTGTCTCCAAAGAATGCAACCCCAAGGACTAAAGGCCTATAAGAACCACCCTTGAAGGAGCTCAAGGACGCTCTCTGGACTGATCCATCTAACGACAGATTCTTGGAAAAAATCATCACAATTCACTGGCGAAATGACAACGGAAAAGTAGTCCACCAGCTCACCACTAGACTTACACATGAAGCACGAATTAGAGATGATCGTCCTCTTACAAATCAAATGACCTACCATGAGAAGTTTTTTGTGAACCCCCGTCCAAACAAAACATGTTACCTTTAATGGAATGGGAGAACCTCACATTGAGGAGACTAGAAAAGAGCAGAGCTCAATGGAGCCAATCGCTGATTAGAAAGACTGCGCTGAAAAGTCACCTATGGAGTCCCAATTCCATATCCACTTATCGGCTGCATTATCTAACGCATGCTCCCCTCTAAGCCCATTAAGGAGTTTGACTATATCATCCATTTCTCAGACGTTGATGTTTCTCGTTAACTCTCAATTCCACATCAAACTACCATCCGATCTCAAAAGAATACTTAAAAAGAGCACCCTGAAGGTCAGACCTAGCATAGAAGGGAAACCTTTACATAAAGGGACATCCTCACCATAATTGAAACTCTCGGTATCGGGTTGGATTCTTCGCGCTGAGACCGAGTCAACTCGGGCAATCCGAACAATCTGACCCCGAGATGGCACGAAACAAATCCCAGCCCAAAAGAGAGAGAGAGAGAGAAGAACAAGTCATCGGATTCAAGTGTTTTCATGGTTTGATTAGTTATTTTTAATCGTCGGATCCAGCCTCATGCACCTAGGATTATCGTCTCCAAATTGTTCCACAAGACAGAAATGCTATGGGATGTGAGAGGATGGCTTACTTTTTTCTTTTTAATTATGAGGGAGTACAGGGGAGGGCTTGCAGGTGTGGTTTTGCTAGGTTGGGTTCAGATTGCAGGTGTTCATTCCATAAGACAGAACTTCAATTTTGGGTTTTGGGTGTTCATTTGAAAATTTTTGGAGCTTTGATAGAAATCTTTTTTTCTGTGAAAATTGCAGAAAACTAATTTTCTAGACTTTTTGAAGCAAACATTTCAGATATCAGGTGTTCATCTCCTCATTCAATACGCACTCCTCCACCATAACTTCTTTTCTCCCTCTTTTTCTGCCTAACTGGTTTGAATTGCCTAATCAACTCAGTGATTCGAAAAATCCTTGGCCATTCGCGATTCACAAGGGGTTTTTGGATCGTAACCTGGCAATCCAAAGTTAAATCACTTCGAACCCACGCCATAAAATCCCCAAAAATCTCACCCTATCACCGGCCCTATCTTATACGAATGCCATTGTTAGAAGTAAAGTCCTAGGGTTTGAGAGAAGAAAGAGAAGAGAGAAAGAGAGAGTCACAAACTTGGGTAGTTTGGCCTCCTCATTGGGATATATATATACCAGTCACTTAAGTGGCGTGGGCCCACTTATATTAATAGAACATATGGACCCAACATTCTGCATCAAGCCCAACTATGTAATATAAACATAAAGGAAATAAACTAAGAACTCTAACACTCCCCCACAAGCTGCAGCATACAAATCAAACATGCCCAGCTTGGTACATAGAGTAGAAAAGGGATTCCTAGGCAAAGCCTTTGTAAGAACATCTCTCAACTGATCTGCTGACTTGATATATGGAGAGATGATCCGTTTGAGTAACACAATGTCATGGATAAAATGACAATCAACCTCGATGTGCTTTGTCCGCTAATGAAACACTGGATTGCTAGCAATAAAGCTAGTGGCCTGATTATTAGGCATAGGAGAAGGAACCTCAAATCCAATCTCCCTAAGAAGGGACTAAACCCATAACATCTCACGTGCAATGTGGGCCATAGCCTTGTATTCTGCTTCGGCACTGGAGCGAACGACAACATTCTGCTTCTTACTATGCCAAGTCACCAAATTACCACCAACAAATGTACAGTAACCTGAAATAGATAAACAATCTGTACGACTAATAGCCCAATCAGCATCAGAGAAACCGGTAATAGCTAAAGTCTGCGATGGTCGATACAACAACCATTTGTCTGGTGACACCTTCAAATAACGTAGAATCCGGAAAACTGCATCCCAATGTGGCCATCATGGGGCATGCATAAACTGACTAACTACGCCAACAACAAAGGTTATGTCTGGACGAGTGACAATAAGGAAAATCAACTTACCAACTAATCGACGGTAACGACCAACATCAGCATAACCTCCCCTGTCCAGAATCAAGCTTAACAGTGGGATCCATAGGAGTATCAACCAGCTTTGATCCTAGCGTACCCGCTCAGATAAGAGGTCCAACACATACTTGGGCTAAGAAAGGCTAATACCAGTTTTGGAAAGAGCAACCTCAGTGCTAAGAAAGTAACGGAGAAGACCCAAATCCTTAGTATGAAATTGCCTAGACAAATGAATCTTCAAAGATGAAATACCACGGAGTCACTTCCCGTGACTGTGATACTGATGTTATCCCATACACAATCAGAACAATAACACCAGCAGAAGACCGTCTGACAAAAACCGAATGCTTGGAAGTGGAGAGTAGAAACTCATAACCAAGCACAACTGAACTAAACTTATCAAACCAAGCTCAAGGCAACTGCTTCAAACCATAAATAGCTTTCCACAGGCGACAAACCAACTGAGTCTAACCAGAAGGAACATACCAGGCGGTTGCTCCATATAAACCTCTTCCTGCAAGTCCCTATGCAGGAAAGCATTCTTTATATCCAACTGATATAAGGGCCAATCACAACATATTGCCACAAATAGAAGAACTCTAACAAAATCCAACCGAGCCACCACACGAAAAATCTCAAAATAATCCACACCAAAAGTCTGAGTATACCATTTGGCGACCAAGCGCTCAACAGATCCATCAGGAAAATACTTGATGGTGTACACCCATCGACATCCAACAGTCTGCTTCCCTGGAGGAAGTGGAGTAAGATCCCAGGTACGATTATGATGAAGAGAAGCCATCTCCTCATCCATAGCCAATTTCTAACCAAGAGAAGACTACGTCTGCGTACGAGAAGTAGGAACAGAAACAGCCAACAAAGAAAGAGCAAAACTCCGAAAGGTACGAGGCACACGATAAAGTGAAACAAAGTCAGCAATGGGATGTTTAATGCACGTGTGAGTACCTTTCCTTAAGGCAATCAGTAAGTCGGCAGCGAAAACTGGAGAGGGAACAGAAGTAGGAACCTCAACCGAAGACGATAATATATCAAGGGCTTGAATAGCAGGAGGTAGACCCTGCCATAAGGCACAACTGCACGCGATTTGGTACGCGAAAGAAGAACGACCATTTAGAACTGACAACGACATACGGTTAATAAGGTGGCAAGCAATGAGGACATCATCACCCCAATAAGGCTTCAGGACATGCATATGAAACATAAGGGTACGGGCAACATCCAACAGATGACGGTGCTTAGGCTCCACAACACCATTTTTTTGGGAGGTATGAGCACAAGAAGTCTGATGTATCATACCTCGATCTGCACAAAAGGTCTGGATAGATGTTTGCATGTATTCAAGAGCATTATCAGAACGAATTATTTTAATAGGCTTGCCAAACTGAACAGATATCTCATTATAAAACATGGTAAAAACACGAGGTAATTCAAAGCAATCTTTCAACAAAAATAGCCATGTCATTCTAGAATAATCATCCACAAACACAACAAAACAATGAAAACCAGATTAACTTTTTATTCTTAAAGGACCCCAAATATCCATGTGCATTACCTCAAAAGGACTAGACTTACAACTCTCAATACGACACGGAAAAGAACTATGGTGATGCTTGCCTAACTGACAAGCTTCACATTTTTAAACAGACACGGGACTCAACTTACACTGAAGTGGCAACACAATTGCACTCATCGCAGATGCAGGTGTGCCAAGATCCAGGTAATATAAACTGTCCTTCTCGTGGCCCAAACCAATCACCTTCTTCGTCTTGACTCTTGAGAACTTGAAAAACAAAGGAAGTAGGAGAAAACATTACTGAGCAAAGTGGAGGACAAAGGAACAGATGGAGTAGGGTGAATATCACATTTCCCCACAACTTTATGAGTGGACCCATCAGCTAAAGCAATATGAAATCTAATAGACTAAAAAATAGAAAAAATTGAGGGTATACCAAACATATGAGCACTCGCCCCTAAATTGATGACCTAGGAGGAAGGAGACTTGGCGACCAAACATGCAGAATTACCTGTATTTGCCATAGTGGCCTCAGGCAATGATGAACTGACGGTCAACGAATTCAACTTCTGAAGGAGCTGGCTAGGTTGAGCAGTATACTCGGAAGGAGCAACACCAATGGGTGCCTGAGAGGGGGGGTCTATAGGTGGCTAAGAAGACTCATCAGATGCTTGATTGGCCCAAGCGGGCTTCCCCCACTTATCCCAACAATATTGTTTGTATGTCCAGAGTAGCCACAATACGTACACTTCATCTCACCACCCCAACCGCCATCACGCACACCACGAGAACCAAAACCATGACCACAACGAGTACCACGGCCTCTAAAACCACTACGTCCACTACCACCACGACCTCCACAACCATGAGAAGACTCCGAATCACTACTTGAAACCAATGCGGAAGATTCCTTGCGAGAAGTCACATTCCAAAGGGAGGCACGCTGAAGACGAGAAAAGGCATTGGCTGTAATTGAAAGAGATTCACAAGCCACAATCTGTCCCTTAATCGAAATGTACTCAGGATTCAAGTTGGATAAAAACAAGGCAACCTGAAATTCTTCCCGCTGTCATTTCTATTCCTCTAGATCAAAGGGCAAGGGCTGATACTACTGAAGTTCCTCCCACATACCTTGGAGTGAACTACAATACTCACCGAGAGATTTATCTCCATGCTTCATAGTAAACATAGACTCAAACACGTCATAAATGCGGGAGACATTCCGCTCTTGAGAGTACATCTCTTGAATTGCAACCCAGATTTGCTTGGCAGTATCAAGATCGATGATGTTAAAGAAACTAACAGCTCCATGTTGTTCCACAACCACGTCATAACCAAAGAGTTCTCACTTTGCCAATATTCATACTCCTTATCATCTATCGGTGGTGGATCTTCAATGAGAAATTTTGATTTTTTCTTGCCACACAAAAACTTTAACGGAGTGAGACCATGGAAGGTAGTTGGTACCATTCAACTTCATAGATGTAATATGAGCACCAATACCATCCCACGCAGGAGACTTGCCATCAGCAGAAACATCCAAAGCACTCGAATTGGCCATCCGAAAGATGTAAAAAACTAACTTTCACACAGGATGTCAGAAAAATACCAAACGAGAAGAAAACAATCCCTAATATCAATCTAGGGAGGGCGACAAGAGTAAGTAGACACACCTGCTTGTGGTTTTTGAAAAAATAAAAAACCAAACAAAGCTTCGGGAGAGAGGTATGGTGGAAAAAGCCGAGGTAGAAAGAGGAAGCTCTTAGATTTATAACTTGCGCAAAGAGGAAGCTCCAAATACGAGGTAGAAAGACTGCCTACCTAACAATCCAAACAATTAGCTAACTCCCCCAAATTAACCACTTCTCACCCTCCAAACACCTCACTCTTGGCGAGGTTGATACAAAGCTAAAATAGCCTCAAAGCATTTAGGGATGCATCTCAGATATCTAAGATAGCTATAAGAGGCTTTGGTTAATATTGTGTCATCCACAAACTAAAAAGTGAGAGATTATTGAATAGAATTCAGAAACCTTAAATCCCTCAAAGACTCTCCCCCTTCTTATAGCTTTCTTAGCATTCTACTTAACACCTCAACAAGCACAATAAAAAAAGGGTAAAGAGGGTTGCTTTGTCTAAAGCCTTTGGAACTTTTGAACTATCCTACCGAAAATCCATTAACGGAAATGGAGAAAGAAGCCGACAAGATGCACGGTCTCATCCAGTTTCTCCACCTTAGCCTGAAACCCATTCTACCTAATATGTTCAATAAATTCCAGATTATGTGATCATAGGCCTTTCCCATATCAACTTTGCAAAGAAACACCTAGTTCTCCTATGTCGATTCTTAAATCCATGGGTCAAAGGTGTTGGAGTTTATTTATTACACCCACGTGGGTGTCCATAAGTGAGTTGTGACCCCCTTCCCACATGGGAAGTTCTTTATTAACCCCACGTTTGGCTATTTTTGGGAGTTAAGTGGACCCACCACTTAACTCCACGATTTTGGCTTTGTAGGGGTTTTCCCCATTGCATATATATATATATATATATATATATATATATATATATGAGTGAGAGAGATTGAATCAATATTCAACCTCTTCTCTTTCCCACAACTCTCACTAACCCTAATCTCCTTCTCCACCTTCTTCCGCCTCCATTACTATTTCTCTTCTTCTCTCTCTAATCTTTCTCTATTGGTTACAATCTAAATCACAACAAAAGGCTCGTTCCATCTAAGTCGAACCTCCCGCTAAGAATTATTTCTCCAATAAGGTATCGAGACAATACATTCCAGTACAACATAAACAACCATTGTCATCACACTATAAAAGATAAACAACACATTTTTATCCAACCAAAGCATTAGAAATCATTTAATTTAACATATATTCATATATTTGCATATCGAGACGTATCATTTTCTTCCAATGTCTCCTTCTGACTCGTTAAATCTCGATTGAGACATCTCATCCCATTAGCTTACCGAGACACTAAATAAGACTACGATTTCAAAACTCTTCTTGGATCTACACATTCATTAGCAAGAAGAACCCCAAATAGAATTTGCCTCCCTTCGATGAATGCTTCTTAAGAGGAAGAAATGACAATTTCCAACTCTTCTTTGATTCATGAAGCTAAATCTTTAGCAATAATCTTGTACATACTACCCACTAAGGTGATCAGCTAGAAATCCTTAAGTGCTTCTACTCGACATATCTTAGGGATGAGCATAATGAAGGTACTTAAACTCCAATCAAGGTAAGCATCATTGTGGAATTCCACAACCATCTCATAAGGTCTTCCCTTATGATGTTCTCACACTTCCTGAAAAAGGCACAACTTGTTTGTGGTTATGGTGCAGAATGTCAACAAATTGAGTTACCAGATCAACTACATCATCAACTGAAATTACCACCATAAAACATCCTATCGAAGTATCCCTTGGGAATCTCACACGGTTATGTAATAATCTTGTTGCATTGAATCATCAATGTAGTGCAAATTAAAGTATAAAAAATTGCAAAAGGAATTGACAAATCACTAGTCATTAAGCAGCTCTTTTACTCGCTCTCCAAAAACAGCTCTCCATATGTAATTCCGTCAGCATATTGAATTTTCTTGAAATGATCAACCCCCTGCCAATTATGTTTGCATCAGAATATGTAACACCTGACCAAAGTATTTTAGTTCAAGTACCCAAACAAAAATAAAAGGAAAGAAAAACGCATGCTGGAGATATGGACCAATATAAATTTATTAACTTAACCTGAAGCAACATGAGAATACGTTCAAGGCCATAAGTTATCTCCACAGATATTGGTAGCAATTGAATACTTCCAGCCTGAAAAGAATCGAGAGAAACACAGATAGAGCACCCACAACACACCTTAAAAGAATTCAACTATCTTCTGCAATATATTGTTGACAAAAACAAAAATTGATAGCCTGAACCTGTAAAAATATTAATCCTGAATGGCATACAGAATGTACAAAAAACAATGATGCCAGACGAATCATATAAACAATTACACATTAACTATAACTACCTGCTGGAAGTAGGTAAATTGTGTTATCTCCATACCATCCATCCAAATTTCCCAGCCCAATCCCCATGCACCAAGAACCTGTGAACATTTCAAATTTAAAGGAAGGAGCCAAAGTTTTCTGATAAATATGACTCAATATATGAGCCAAAGTTTCCTAATAAATAGGTACAAATTTCAAAGTAGCAATTATGAGTTTATTTAATAAAACCCAACTAAATTGTGTTCCAGCATTACAATATTAATCTAGACAGCGGAAAAACAATATAACTGATGTAAAAGATAATCAAAGACCAATATATTCCACCGATCAGAATAGGTGGCATTACCGGACTTTCCCAGTTGTCCTCCACAAAGCGTATATCATGTTCATTGACATCAATACCTGTCATGCATGGAAGTTTCAAAACCCTGAGGAAGAGTAGAATTACAAGTGCCAAATAAAGAAGAATGTAGAAAACAGTACATCTACTTATGGCTAAAAACAAATAATTCCTTCACTAAAAAGCATATAGCTGATCATGACCCCTTAGAATTTCAAAGGTTTTGAATTGACAATAGCTGTTCCTTCTTCACCAATTTAATTTTTTGTTGTATTTCCTGCTAATTAATGAATTTTTTCAGTGGAATAAAATATACCACTAAAAAAGAGCAAAGCTAAGATGGCAAGTCAGCAGAAAATCTTCAGCCACAGGAGTATGAGCAAGATCATTCAAGACAATGAATGTTTGATGCGGGAGCATTCTACGTGATGGTCCGCAGCTATACCGGATCAGTGAAGAGTGTTTTTATTTGCTTTCTAGTGTTAGCTTTTATTTTTTTTAGTGTTTTGGGTGTCTTAAGTAAATAGCCAAAGTTATGGGGCTCATTGTAATTTTGCTTAGTTGGTTTAAGTTGTATTTTTTTTAGACCATTGGATCTTATTAGTTTATTTGGATAGCTAAGATTAGATCACGATAATTTGAGTTAGTATTTAAGCCATCTTTATGTAATCCTCTCATTATGAATGATGATACAAGAAATAGAAAAACTCTTTTGAGAAATCTCCTGTGAATGGAAAACCTGGTGTGAAGCCAGTTAATGTTTTAAGTGGTTCAATGTAGAAATAGGGGAACACGCCTAGGCCGTTACGCTCAAGACATCAACTCCTCTCTTCCCCAATTCTTCTCTCTCCTTCTATATTAAATCCTAAATATCTAACAATCTTCATGATGCGGACATCAAAGCGTCACATGGATTCTACCAGTAGAAGACAAGGAAAAAAAATTTGAAGACCTCACATGCATGTGCATCATGAAGACTCCACGTTGGAAAGATGCATGTGGGCTACGTAAGGAGTTTTTGAAGAGTTTTTATTTGTTTTCTAGGCTTATTTTAATGTTTTTTAGAGTTTTTGGTGTCTTTGCAATTAGTCCAAACTTAGGAGGCTCATTGTTATTTTGGTTAGTTGTTTTAAGTTGTTTTTTTATAGCTATTAGATTAGATGGATGGCTAAGATTAGATTAGGATATTTTGACTTATTATATAAACTCTTTTAGTTGTAATTTTTCATTAATGATGAAATATATTGAATTTTGCTATTGAGAATTCTCTTGTGGAGTGCTCTCTTCTGCCTTAGTGAGAATCTAAGCTTCCTTGGTGTGAATCCAAGCTACTCGGTGCGAATCCGAAGGTAACTTATTCTATCTCTATTTCCTCTCTTATTCTCTTCTCTTTTTCCATCTTTGTTTTATTTATTTTCCTTTTCTTTTGATAATATTTGACGTAGAAAACCCAACCATATCTCTTCCATCTCTAAACCCTAATCATTGAACAACACTGTGAATAGTGTTGCGTGAATAGTACCGCATGAATAGTACCGCGTGAATAATACCGCGTAAATAGTAACTTCCTTACACCAGTTCATCCTACGGCACCATAAACCCTCCCAAAACCCTTACCACAACCCCCAGACACTTCCAAATCCTTGCGGTAACCATAGGAATCCCTAACCCCATCATAAACCCTAATTTTCCACAGTTCTCATTTTTCTTCCGAAACCCGGCTAAAATCTGATACTTGTCAAAAAGCCCCGAAACTTGCCAGAAACCTTCATGACCTTCAAAGAACTTATAATCTCTTAGAAAATGAAGTCATTTCAAATTTGTTTTCTCCCTTAACTGATTCCCAAAGCTTGTTGGAAGTTCCATCTTCCATTAGATCCTCGTCGTTAAAGCAACGGGTCTAATATTGTGGCATTGTGAGAAGACCTTGAACTTTAATAAATTTATTTGCTTGAATCTGATTATTTCCGTGTGATTAGCATGAGAATTTATTATTTTATTGTTCTTAATAATTTTCTATTAATCTCAGCCTTTAGTCGGAAGCCATCATATTCGTCCTGCATCACTTCATTCTCATTCTAGTCATTTTTTTTATTTAAATTTCATATTTTAATACATGATTTAATTATTTTAGTTGTATTTGATTTATTTAAAACTTTTGTGATAGTTGATTTAGAATTTTTAAAAATGATATTGTGTTTCTCCTATTGTTTATATGCATTGATGTTTTTGAGTTTTTGTGACGTTCAAAACCAGTATATCTGGCAAAACCTACTGCACTAAATTCCAAGAAGAGGCATAATATTGCAATTGGTAGCAAAACCAAACATCTTAAAACTTCAAACCAAGCATGGAATAAAAGCATAAATAACTAAATAAGTGGAAGTATCACTAAACAGACATATAACCACAATACCAAGCAAGTTGATAAAGGAAACTTTGCAACTTACAATGCTACCCCATCGATCAATTTTCAAAGGCCAAAATAATCTCTTGCATAAAATAATAGAGGAAAACACTACCTAAGGCTGAAAGACTCTGGATAAAAAGGTCTTGTGAATTTCCCGGATCTGGCTTTAATATAACCTAAGATCATATCCAAACAAAAACATAAATTCAACGGAACATGTTTAAATGTGCACCTTTCAGAAAGCTTCATAACACCAATCATGGTCCCATCATGATCAAGATAAGAAATCATACTTAACCTGAAATTGAGTGTGGCGTTGGAGCCTATTTGGGTTTTCCCCATAACGACTATCATCTGGCCGTATACTAGGTTCCACATACCTTTCACCAGAAACTTCAAAATTAGGAATGACAATAAATAACTTTTGAGAACCCTAATGATCTTGATGTTGGTATCTAGGAACATATACAACTTGGAACCATGCAAGAAGATTTCATTACCATAATCAAATATATCCCAAACCTCAGCAAGAGCAAAGCATTCACCCTCACTATAAAGATGCAACAACTACCCAAAGCAAACAAAAAAACATACAAGGTCCATATTCCAGAAAGACCACAAATCCCACACTACACATTGAGGGGCATGTGGATGCTAATTGGGCTTCATTCTCTGATAGAAGATACACCACATGTCTTTTTTTTTATTAGTAAATATCATTAAAAGGGACGAATCCCAAAAAGAGAACAAAAGAAGGCAGATCCCTCTCTCTATACAGCTCGAGAGGAATCCCCTAAAATCTCATTCCATCCAAATACAAAAGATTCGAAAAAAACTCCTGCAATCTCAAGAAAAATAAAAGACCGTAAATACATCAGGGATTTGATATTCAAAATCAAATCAGAAATTGAAGCTTCCTTCCCTTCGAAGATCTTAAAGTTCCTTTCCTTCCAAACTGCCCACATCAAAGCAAAAGGAAGAATCATCCAGAGAAATTGCCCTTTCCCAAAAAAGATGGCTCCGAGGTGCCTAGCAACATCTTCCCCACATGCTCTGGGGCCACAAAGCTGACGCCAAATAGAGAAAAAAAAACGTTTCCAGACCTCAAAAGTAAGCTGCAATGAATCAGCACATGATCCACCAAATTCAGCGGCTGACTTGCATAAGGCACATCTATTCGGCAATATCATCCCCTTCTTAATCAGATGGTCAATCGTCTGAATCTTGTCGAGACTAGCAGTCCAAGTAAAGAACTTCACTTTAGAAGGAACAAGAGCCTTCCATATGATAGGTCCCCGTGGAAATTCCTATCCTGACGGAGAACAATGTCGAAGGACCTAACAGAAAAAGTACCTTTAGGATCCCATTTCCAAATTCTTCTATCATCCACCAATGACAATGTCGGGTTATCGCCAACCACAAGGAGGAAAGAGGCAAGACAATCCAACTCCCAATCATAGGCATGTCGACGAAAACCAAAATTCCAGAAAGCCAAACCTTCGTGTAACTCGACACACTCTGAAACAATAGCCTCTTTCCGATCGAAGAGACTGTAAAGAGAAGGAAATAAGGATTTGAGCGGCTCCTCTCCGCACCACGGGTCTTCCCAAAAATGCACTTTATCCCATCGACCCACCTTATAAAGAATACCTAATGCAGACAGCGAAGCCCAGACTTGGGCCCATCATCCTTAAGAGATGTCCCCATTAGATTGCTCAAATAAGTGGGACGTCCTACTCTTATACCCCAAAAACACCAACTGGCCAATCGATCTTCGACGCTAATACCGACCCACTATCGCTTATAGGGGTGCAAGGAGAACACGAAGAAGAAAGAAGATCGAGACGAGAGGAAACAAGAAGATTAGGTATAGTACTAACCTGATTCCCAACAAATGTGCCCTCACCGATCTGAGAGACCACCGGAGAAGAGGTTACGTTAGACCCACCGTCGACTAAGTGGGGTTGACGGGTCTCTGAGTCGAACTTTCCTTCCCGAGCTACCTCATGTATCTCTTCCAACTCAAAGAGTTGTTGTCTCTCAAACCCCCCATAAGCTGCCTTCGAACATTCCCCAGGTATATAAGAGTTATCGCCTACCTGATCATACCGTATAGAGTCGTCGGAGCTACTAGATGCTCCAGCAACTTCCCTAATTAACCCTTTGTCTTTGCCGCTAATTCCAATCGAGTCTTTCCTCAAATCCCTTCCCATCTAACGGCCATCCTTATCAATAATAAAGATGCCTTTGTTTGAGTCAATGCAGGCTACCCTATCCGAAAATCTACAAGGCAGATATTTATTCGCCAGCTCATCGTCGCGAACCTTCCCTCCATTTTTCGAATGAAACAATGAAGCGATATGGGGAGCTTCTCCCGCACCAAGCTTGGTGCTCACAATAGAGGAAAAACACTACCTAAGGCTAAAAGACTTTGGATAAGCCCAATCAACTTAAGTCCACCCAATAGTTCAGCCCCATTAGATGAGCCCATAACCCACAAGCATAACCACTTCAGACCCGACCCATATACTCACTTAATGACCCAATCCATGACACGGTCCAAAAAAAGGAAGGCGTGAATATTGGAAGTTATGCCTCAGAGATAACTTCTCTCTGTCTGCATCATTAAGTATTACACCGATAACAAGGCTGCAGTTATTGTCGATACTGTAGGAGACCCGTTTGATCAGGATGATTGGGGAACTATGCCAAGTGGGTCGTCTGCACTTGAATTCGAGGTCGAATTCTTTCAACCAGAAGGGTTTGATGCGAGAGCATTCTATTTCGATGGTCCGCTGCTACACCGAATCAGTGCTCGGTCAAGCAAGTGGACCCCATGAAGATTTGTTTTATTTAGTTTTTAGTTTAATTAGGATTTTTCCAATTAAAGTTAGATTTTGTTTCCAATTAGGCTTTTATTATTGATTGCAGTAGTTGAAGTGTACTTGGAATTTATTATTTTAAGTTTGATTAGAATTAGGAAAGTCAGGTTAGATGGTTTAACAAATAGGGTTGTAAGCTTTGATTTTAGGGAATGACTAGATTAATGAATTTTCATATTGAATTTCTCTTTGAGGAACTCTCTCGTGATGCAAAATCACTCTATCTTAGTGCGAAGCCGAAGGTCCTTTCTCAAATAGTAGGGCGGTTCTCCCGTCCTGCGTCACCAATGGTTCGGGGGCTGAGGCCCCGAGGGGAACGTAATTCCCCACCAGGCCAAAGGCCCACAATGTTTGTACAAAATCTATATGATTTTAGGAGTATTTTAACAATTCTCCCTTATTGTTTTATTTTATTCATATTAGGGGATATAGGATTCTCTCATTCTCCCCAATTCTCTCTCTTCTACAAACCCTAGTTTCCTAACATAAACCATGTCAGATTTCATGGAAACACAAATCCAAATTTGGATCTTGAGTGTCTTGATGTTAATGCATTAGACTTTAATGAAGTCTTTTTACAACCTCAATATATTAAGTTAAGAACATGCAGTCCTTTACCATAAAGGGGAAGCAAGAACTTCCATCCTTAGCCATTGCAGTCTACTCTTTAAGCATGATCTATAATTCAAGATGAACGTGTAACATATATATTTGAATAAACAATTAACTTACTTTGAAGAACATAGAAATATAAGATAGTAAAGAAGTGCTCATTGCAACACTCCCAAAAGCATACTCACGCAACATTCCATGGTTCTGGACCCAAAACTCTCAAGAACGTCAAAGGATTCATAGTTCCAGCTCCAACCTGAATAACAAAGTCAAACTCCCAATTAATATGACAAGAACTTGAACGGGATGAAAATTATGAAACTAAGGGACTCTATAAAATGAATCTAAAAGGTGGCAAAAGCAAAGAAAGAACGAAAGGGAAAAAAAAAAGAATGAAAAGCAACAACACCAGATGTTAAAGTACCACACTGCACACACATACAATTCCAATCCTCATGCACGTACATGTATGTGCATGACAGAACAAGTCCAATACTTTCCAAAGAGATAGGCAGCAGCAGCATATGTCTTCAAATAAAATGTTCTTACTTATCAAAAAAAAAATGTTCTTTTTTTATAACTGTCTTCAAATAAAATGTTCTCTTCTGTGTTGGTATTTTCTTAGGAAATAAAGATGTTCAATAAAAGAAAACTTGAAAAACAAAAAAAAAATCACTACCTCTGTGTTGCTACATTGCATTATAGCGCATCCAACAGAAGCCCAATACTCCTGTATTATTCAAAAGGAAAAAAATTAAGAAATAGACAATAGAATAATACAAGAAAATCCAGTACCTCTGCCATCACTGCAGACTGATATTGCAAGATTTAATCAACAAAGGCATTCTGAAAGACTAAAAGCTTAGAGCATCGAAAATGATGAATTGGAACTCGTTTCCACAATGACCCAACTTTACAGCAACCAGAAGGCTCAGTACCAAGAATTGAAGCTAGTCGTGTTTGATTCTTAGTGCATTCAAGATAGATCAATGTATCACAAATTCACAATAAGGTTTTCGCATTCGAAATGAACCAATGCAGTAGATGTTATGCTGCATTTTAAGATCATAATGTGGGTTTGGATAAAACTATATATAAAATTACACTTAACAAATATAGTAGAAAATGATGCAGTTAATCCTCGTGCCAAATTTAGGTTAGCTTTTAGGATTTCGAGACAAAAATTACTTCAACTTCCAATAAAAGGACCCATTCACATCCAACAAGTACGAAACTGAAGCAGTTACAAAGGCTTTATACTGTTCAAAATCATCGAAAATCACCTTTTAGATCAACTCAGACAGAAGAAAACAAGGTATGAATAACAACAAGTGACACATAATTTCCATCAAAAATTCAGGGCAGATTGATACGGAGCTGTTTGGACAGCCCTCAAAACGCAATTGGTGTTAGTTTTTTAATGTGAGCACAACTGCGTTTTACGGTATTTGATGAGTTTGGACGGCAACTATTTTGTGCCACGTAGAAAATAGCGCTAGTGCCGTTGAAGGGAAGGAGGCGTTTCTTCGCCATCAAAATTTTACTACCTATTTCAATTTGCGCTTATTCAGCCTCCAAACGGGCCCTCACAGATTCGAATGTGGCGACGTACCTGGAGACGCTGAATCGCCTGTTGAAAGGTAGGGACAGAAGCTCTGGTCGGAGATTTTGGATCGTTCGATGAAGCTTCAGATATCACAGAAGTAGTACTGATTGACGAAACACTGGTTTTGTTGAACCGAAGCGATGAACGGCAACGATTTAGAGGATTATAGAGCTGGCTAGGGTTTCGCTTTCCGGCGTAGAGAAGTGAAAAGTGAGCTCCATGGGACTTTAGAAGGGTTAGAGCTAAGGGAAAGGCGAGCATGGCCATGACAGTGAGAGTAAGGAAACCGTAATGAGGAGGTGCAAGAGTGAACCAACCAATCGCCTTAGCTAGTTTAGTCTATCCGAAGGAAGCAATTTTGAGGATGACGATACTGTAGCATAACGTCCCAAGGTCCAGACCCCTGATGGTCATCGAGATTCCCACTGTAGCAATCTCCAAGACCACCAGACAAATTTCAAAGCACATTCATTCTAAGGGTCTGTTTGGTAACCCGGAATTGAGCCGGATTTGGATTTGTGATTCTTGTCTCCGTGTTTGGGAGGACCGAATTCCAGGAATTATATTTCCAGCTCCGTGATTTTTCCGGAATTAAAAGTTTTAGGGGGGAGAAGAAACTTCAAATTTCTGGAATTCTATTTCCAGGCGGAGAGATTCAAAGAATTTTTTTTCGGACTCCAACTCTCACGCTCATCCCTAGGTGGACCTATAAATAAAAAATCAGCAAGATTAGTTATTTGAAACCGTTGGATTTGTGTATTTTTTTTTGGTTGATTCTTAACCGTGTGATATCTAGCATTATTTGGGGTACTTAGATCCAAAGGTTAGAAAATTTTAATCAACTTGATTTTTAGCATGTAGGTCCACCTACGGATGGGACAAACATCCATATGGTCCGTGGTCTCTACTAATATGCCACGTGGCTCATGTTGTGGTCCATCATCAACAGATTACAATTTTGTAACCGTTTGATTGATGTCTTTTATGTGTTGATTTTTAACCGTGGGATATATATAGCATTAGTTGGGGTACAAAGATCCAAGTTGAGAGATAACTAATCAGCCTGATTTTAGTTTGTAAGTTCTCCTAGGGATGTATCTAACCGTTGGATTGGTATCTTTTATGAGTTAATTTTTAACCGTTGGATTTCTAGCATTAGTTGGGATACGAAGATCCAAACCTTATAAATAACCAACCGACCTTATTTTTAGTATGTAGGTACACCTTGGGTTGTTATAAATATCCATACAGTATTAGTGATTTATAACCATTGGATTGGTGTCTTTTATGGGTAGATTTTTAACTATGGGATATGTAATAATTTGGGGTACTCAAATCTAAAGGTTAGAAATAAGTAATCAACCTGATTTTTAGTATGTATGTCCACCTAGTGATGGGATAAACATCAATACGATCTATTGTCTCTAATAATGTGCCACATGGCGTGCTCAAATTGTAGTCCATCATTAGTGTTGATGATAGACATCTGTATTTGTTGCAACAGGTACAACTTAGGCTTTAGCCATTGATATTTTGACACGGGTTAATCATAGTCAAAAAATTATCAAAATAATTTTAATTATTATTTTTAAGTTTTTTTCTTTAAATGGAGTAAAACTTGGTAGACCGTCCACAATATGAACCCGTGTCACATTTTAGAGGACACTGACCATATGGATGTTGCCCAAGGTGGACCAACAAGCCAAAAATCAACCCGATTAGTAATTTATAGCGTTGGATTGGAATCTTGTCACCGTGGGAATTTGAGCATTATTGACCATTATTTGGGGTACAAGGATCCAAAGGTTTGAAATCACGTACTATTCAGTCTGATTTTTGGTTTGTTGGTCCACCTAGGGATCGTCAAACATCCATACAGTCAGTGTCCTCTAAGTGTGTGCCACATGACTCATATTGTGGAGGCTTCGTTGACATTGGACGGTCAGCAAAGTTTTAGTTGGCCTTTAGTAAAACGTTTTTTCAGACCTTAAGTTTGAAATAACTTATTGTCAGTGATTTCTGCAAATTTAAATTGCATGATAAAACTGAATTTTAATGCTTAATTTCCCCACTTGACTTTTTCTTTTAAGGCCCTCCTTCGTATCGTTCAAATATTTGTTTGCAAACGTTTGCGCAGCATGTTTTTTACATTTTAGGTGCTTGGTTGCACCCCACCATTATTAACCGAGGGAAATATTTACTGTGGATCCATATTTTTTTACAGTTCGAGCTACTAATGTTTGCATGCAAAAAATGGCTGCAGACATTTATTTTTCGGCTCGAGCTTCCTTGAAATATATATTAAAAAAGAGGTTGTGAAGTTGAAACGCTTGTCTCTCTTCATCCTTCCGCTACCCGCAATGATGATATACCGAAATTAATCAATCCCCATTTCACCAAGTAAAGAAAAACCCTTTGGATCAAACTAACATCACCAATCGACGATTTGTGAATCTCCGTGAACGTAATCCTTCTAGAAGGATCTTCTTTATACTTTGTTGATGACAAAAAAAAAAGAACAACTCAAATGTTCGTCTGTAAGCACAAGTTAGGGACCAACAAAATAAAACTTAGCTGCAAAGATACTGACCACCCACAATATGAGCCACGTGGCATATTCTTAGAAATTTTTGACCGTATGGATGTTTGGCCTCTAGATGGAGAGTAAAACTTCGCTCACCGCCCATGATGATAACCATTAATGACTACCACGTGGCACACTTTTAGAAGATGTTGATCGTATGGATGTTTGGCCGATCCCTAGCTATATGGGCCTACAAACCAAAAAATAGCCTAATTAATGATTCCAAATATTTGGATCCTAGTAAAATTTCTAAACTGCAAATGCTGATCACACGGTTTGAATCCCTCTGAATGGACGAGAATGAAACATTTACTGATTTTTATGCTAAACTTAGTGATGTAGTTAACTCTATCCACAATCTGGGAGAGATTATGCATGAATCCAAAGTGGTCAGGAAGATATTGAGAACTCTTCCGGAGAGATTCTCAACTAAGGTTACGACAATCGAGGAGAGCAAGGATTTGGACTCCCTCAAGATTGACGAATTGGTTGGGTCTCTACAGAGATACGAATTAAATATGAGACAACCTAAAAAACCTAAGGGCATAGCCGTAAGAGCTTCAAAAGCTCGAGAACCAAAGTCTGATTCTGACTCTAATGAAGAAGATCTTGCAGTATTTGCAAAGAAATTCAAAAAATTCTTTCGCCTGAGACAGAATAAATTTGATAAATTCAATAAATTTTTTGATAAAACTATAGAGAGATCTAGACCCCATAAACAAGAGCTAGCAAATCAGATAGATAGGAAATTTGAAGAAGTTGAATGCTCCAAGTGTCATGGTTACGGTCACTGTGCTAATGTGTGCCCAAACAAAGATAAATGGGGCAAAGCCAATGCGTTGAATGCCACAAGGGACGAAGAATCGGATTTTGAACAATCCGAAATCCGAGGATTCGAGTGATAATGAAGATGCTGAAAAATTCACAGCCTTACAAGATTTACCAGTCCTAGTGGTTCTCAAAGAGTTGAAACTATTAATGCAAATGCAGAGAGTTCGGATGACTCTTGTAATGAGAACTCAGACGACTCAAGAACAACCATGAGTGAGCCGTATGAAGAGTCGAAAAGAATTATCAAAGCTAACCATGTTTTATCTAGAGAGTCAAAAATTTAGACTCTTAGAACGATGCTTTGCAACTACACACTAATAAACTGATAGTGTTAGTTGAAGATTTGGAGCAAGAGAACAAGTCTCTTCAGAAAAGAAACAAGTTCTTGAATGTGAATTCCAAATTTGTAATAATGACAGATTATCTCTACAAAAATAAATTATGAATCTTAAGATCATAGAGCAGGAACAAGGACTAAGAGAGGGAAAAATAACTGGAGACCAAGAGAAGGACTTAGATGTTAAAGGCCACACCAATTGCTGTGGCTTCTCGCAAGGGATGATGGTGGTCGTGGCGGCTCAAAGAGGAACGTGCAGGTTTTGGGCAGAAGGCATGGAGGAGATGGAGAGAGAGGGCATGGAAGGAGAGAGCTGGTGGCTTGGGGTCGTTTGAATGCAAGGGGAGGACGTGGGTTCAAGAAGAGAGGTGAAAGTTGTGGAACATGGGAGAGGAGCTTAGAATGGAGGGGTCACGGTCAAGAGAGAGGAGATCCTCTCTCTCCTTTTTCTTTTTTAAGGGTTCTAATCTAGGGTTTGGAGGATGGGCTGTACGTGTGTGGGGAAAAGGTTGTGGACCGTGGGATTGTAGTTGGGATGTGAGGTGTTGATGAAAGAGGAGTGGAGGTGCTGCCATCTACCACTTTTTAGTGCCACAATGTTTTCCACATGTGCCCTACATTACGCACCCACCAAGAGTTCTCAACTCACCCACCTATTCTTCTATTTGCCCATGCTATCCACACCCACCATTCCTAGTAAGGCCACCATTGAGCAAGTGTCTCTCGTCCATGCATGTTGTAAACCTAATTCTTTTATTTTCCATCACACGTCTTCACATGTCGCCCCCGTTTCTCATCTTTTCTTTCGATGCTACATCATTCATTTTATTGCTTTTCACACCCTCCTAGCAAAACTTTGGATTCCACCATATCTTGTACGTGTATTATTTCCTTCATTTACTCTCTGTCCTTGTGGCTTGTCGACTTGGCCCACATCTTGGTTTGCGATCTTAATGGAGTAGTCCGCTGGCTTCTTTGGTTTTGATAATCGGTGGCCTGTTGTTCTCAAGAATCGTCCACTCTTGTTTCTGCTTCGTTTCACCGTGTTGCACACTTTAGTTCTCCCTATACATAACCCGCGATTTTAGTGGCGTGATTCACTGCTATTTTTGAATTTTGGCATTCTTCCTCAGGCCTTGGACTTGATCATCTTGGATTGACTGTACGATGGATAGAGGCTTTTGAGGTTGATCGTGGGACTGCCAGTTTCGAGAATCATCCGGTCAAATTTTCTGCAATAACGAAAAAGCGCTTATGAGAGTTAATTAGAATGGCTGTATATCTAGACTTCCAAAAATGTGTTTAATGCATGCAAATATACCATTTCATCCAGAAAAGTGTGTTCTACGCAATAGAAGAGACTCTTACGTAGAAAAGTGAATAAATAGAGCAATTTTACGTAAGAGGGTGCGATAACGCTAGAAGAATAGTTGCTTTAAATAGCACTTTTGAGCGAATATCAATTGTGGCGGATGAAATGGGCAGCAAGGAGACGTTGCTATTTGACACTTTGCACCTCGATGTGGGGGCGTTAATGGTGAGCTCACCGGAGAAGAAGGGTGAAGAAGAAGAGAAAGAAAGAAGAAAGAGAAGAAGAGAAGGGGGAGGAAAATAACCCAAGAAGGAGAGATCGTAGATCTCTTATAGACTTTTTTTTTCTTTTACTTGTTGTAAAAATGATGACCGTTTGATCTCTCTAGATCCAACAGTTGGGAATGGGTTAGTTAGATGAGAGAGAGAGTGATTAGGATAAAGAGATATGGGGGAAAAAAGAATCGGTCAAGTGAGACCAATTCTCTCTTGTTGTTGCAAATGAGCATGAGCATGGGTCATGGGTATGGGCATGGGTCATGGGTCATGGGCATGGGTCATGGGTATGGGTCATGGGCTTAGGTCGTGGGCCTAGGTCATGGGCCAATATAGATAGATAGAGAAAGAAATAGGAAAGAGGTGAGAAAAAAATACAAAAATAAAAGCATTGGAGGGTCTTGAACCCTGGTCTTATTTATTCTCTCTCGTCCGCTCCACTAATAAGTCATTAACCATTGATCTTGAAATTTTCACCACTATTATTTTAACATATAAGAGTCATATGAATGAAATATCATCTTTCAACCATGCTAGCACAGTTGATATTTGCTTAAAAGTGCGTATTTTCCACTGTTATCTTCTAAGCGTTTTCACACTCTCCTACGTTAAAATGCTCTATTTATCTACTTTTCTACGTAAGAGTCTCTTTTGTTGCGTAGAACACACTTTTCTAGACGAAATGGTATATTTGCATGCATTAAACACATTTTCGGAAGTCTAGACATGAAGTCATTCTGATAGAGTCTCATTACGTGCTTCTTCTGTCGCAGGAAACCCTGATGAGACAATTCTCGAGACTTGTGAGCCCACATCGATCAGGAAAGCCCATTATCAAAGCTTAAAGAGCACACATGCTATGACTAGAAGATATGGGCCAAATATGGGCTGAATAAGATGACCAAAAAGCTGGCCCAAAGAACGAAGAGAGTAGGAGAGCCAATGACCAAAAGACGGACCAAAACATTTAAAGCCACATGAGTCAGCAAGGAATGATAGTCTACTCTACTGGAGAAGCGTGAGGATGGTCACAGTGAAGACTAGGGTTCCAGACCCTCTGCCAATACTTTTATCTCTATTTTCTGATACTTTCTCTCGCATCTCTCCTTATTCTCTCTCTCTTCATCTCTCGGTCCTCGAATCTACTGACCTAACCCCAGAACTCCTGCCCATCGGCTCTATCTCATCTCCCTTAGCTTTTTGACCGTTGGATCTTCAATCGGACCATTGGATCTCTCTAGATCCGTCGATCTACCAATCTGGGTCCCAATCAAGTCACCATCCATCCGATCGCCATCAGACTGTCTGTCACATCATCTTGTGAGACGATGGACATCATCAATCCATGTGGGCCAGTAGCCGGGCCCATCATCATCGACCCGCTGTTCAACTAGTTAGTGGACCCCGTGAATTTCAAAATAATTTTAATTAAATTTTAAAAAATGGGGGGTCCACTAAATGGGGACATTCCCCAAAGAAAAGTAGTGTTTTACTTAAAAAAATTTTTTTTTTTTATTTCAAAAATTCTCTAATTTCCATTAATGGAAACTAGGGAGCTTTAAAAGGGGAATGAGAAGGGTTCTTTGGAACCCTAACCCCCCTCCCATCTCTTTTCTCTCCTTCCCCATAACCATTCCCGACTTTTTCCTCTCCTCCTTCTCCTTTTTTTCCTTTCTTTCTTCTTCTTCCTTTCTTCTTCTTCATCTTCTCTTTTTCCGGCGAGAACCTGCAACTCCGGCAGGTTCATCTTCCACGCCTTCTTCTTCTCTTCCGCCCTTCTCCTCTTCTATTTCCCCTGCTCACCAACCAACGAACCGTCCTCTCCTTCTTGTTCTTCTTTCTTCTTCTTTTTCTTCTTATTCTTTTTTATATCTTCGTCGGAGTTGCCTGCAACTCCGGCCGTCTCCGCCTTCTTCTTCTTCCTTTATTTTTCTCTTTTTCCTTATCTCTTTGCTGCTGCACGACCGCTAGCCTCCCGCTGCACCTCCACTTGCGCCTGCAACCAGCAGGCGAGTTCTCAACCTCCACCACCGCCAATCATCACCGCCTGCGCACCACCTTCGCCTCCGCCTGCCTGCGCGACCGCCCTCCACACCGCCTTCTTCTCCGCCCGCCTGCGCGATTGCCTCAGGGTCATCCTTCGTGCAGCACCACTACTGCTGCATGCAAACCAGCACCGCCCCTCTCCAAGAAGGAAAGAGAAAGAGGAGCCGTCCTCTCCAACCTTCCTTTCACCTACTCTCATTTCTCTCACCGTTCTTGCTGGCCCAACCAGCAAGAACGACCAGCTTGCACCACAGATCCAGCCAGTTATCACTTTGCTTCCCCTCTCCAACCATCTTGCTGCCCTTGCAGGTGGTTCTCGCCACTTGCTGCTTGTACAGGTTGAGAACCACGTGTGCATCCACGCTCAAACACCACCAGCTGGTCCACCTGCACCTGTACCTGCACCTTCAACCTATTCACCACCCTTTTTGAATGCCTGCAAGAGAGCATGCCATGACCTCCTTGAGCGCCTGCAACTTGCTGCCGATCTTTTACTAAAGGCACCACCAACTACCTTGAAGTCCACCATCATGCACATTGGCATGCGACCACCCTTTGCTATACGTGCTACACAAAGACTCCACCATTATTGGTGAGTCTCTTCTCTTGGTGGTTGCCTCAGGGTCATCCTACGTGCACACCGACAACTCCAATCAAGGGTAGATGGTAGATCTTAACCATTGATTTTAGGTAATCTCTTTTTACCTCTTTCTTTCTTTCTCTCTCTAAAAATTGTCTCTCTGTCTAGATTTAGATCTCACCACTCGTATTTCTCTCTCTCTCTCTCCTCTCTTTCTCTCTCTAGATCCAAATGTTTTAGTTTATTTTGAAGTAGATTTAAATTTCAATAAATGTACTAGATTGCTTAATTATTGAAGAAAAGTTTGGTTTTGCGAATTGTCGATTACTTCATCTTTGTTATTTTTATTCTTTTTGTGTTAAGCAATGTATCTCTCTCTACAATCATCAAATCAAGTTTTAAAAATCACTATCAACCACCATTCGCACCCTTCCATCCTTTTACTTTTAGCAATGTCTAAAAAAATCTGTCATTTCATGTCCTTGAATTGCGCAAACTAACCCCGAGTGCGGATCGACATCCGACACGAATCCCTATGCTAGAATCTTTGTATTTTGTAGGATAAAATCAGATAAATTATAAAATCTTGTTGAGATTAGGGTTTCCGATCAGACGACACGGAAAAATCATACTTTCAAATGGCGCCGATGCCGCTCGGGTGTACGGGAGTGCGAAAAAGGATGTAAAGACGGAATTGGAAAGTTGCTGAAGCGGAAAGCTGCTCAATTTGGACAGCCCGACCTTTTCGGGAAACTTTCTATTTTTTATTTTTAGTGATTTTTAGCAATTTTTAAATTACTATTTTTAATGCCTCGGAAGGCCGAGTGCAAATTTGTAATAATTTAGGAATTTTACTGCTTTCCATATAACTGCTAGATCTTGTTCTAGGGTTTTTTAGAAACCCTAGATTAAGTGAAAAATACCAAAAAAATTCAAAAATCAAAATTCAAAAAAATTAGGGTTTTATATTCTGCAGATTTTTAGAAATCACCAATCAAGGATTTGCGATTTTTGGAAAGATTCTAAAATCTTGAAACTTTGCTAAATTAGGGTTTCCCCTCTTAGAAGTTTCCTCTTTAGAAGAATTTCTATCTTTAGAAATCTTCTGAATTTGGAAAAGTCTGCAAAAGGAAACACCCCAAATCTAGCAGAATTTCAATTTTGGGAAATTTCCCAAAATTGTAAGGGATCTCGCAATCAAATCTTTCTTGGAAGATCTACACAGTTCAGGAAACTTTTCAATCTAGGTATTTTCCATCTGGGAATTCCTAAATTTTAACCCATCTCGAACTTGGAAATTAATTCAAAAACTTGTCTAAATTCAATACGTGCTCTGTGAACTCTAAAAAGGCACGGATCTTCCAAATAGAATCCCAAATACCTAGACCGTGCGATCTAACTTTTCTGCAGGAACACTATCCAGTGTGGGTAGGGAGCGAAAGCTCAAAGAGGTGGAGTCGGGCCCAAGCCCATTAGGATACCCCTCCCTAACCCACGGAGGAGACCCCGTGGCGTGGCCCACGGGAAGTAAGTTCCTCTCCTCGCCTTGAGTGCGATACGGTGTTATTGGGTGAATCATTGCCGCTTGTCTATTTGCTTTCGCACACATATTACTCGACTTGCGTGGCGTGGCCATTAATCAATCAACTCTAAGAGAGCAAACCCAGCTCCAAAATTGAAACTGGTGGGATTTCATCACCAACCTCATCACTCCAGCTGAAATTGATCCCTAGGATCCATCTATAATAAAAAGAATCAAGAAGTAGAGCCAATTAGCCCGGTGTTCGAGGAAAAATCCACACAAAGCAAACCCGCTTAACATCCAATCGAAATAAGACCACGAGCGTGGGTCCCTGTTGTCTAACACACCCATAAGTCCCTGCTACTCAAGTACACTGAGCTCGACGTGGCATCTTGGACTATTCGGCGGTTAGTTGGGTGTGGACTAGGAACACGCACCAGCCCTAGCTTAACCAGAGGGAACACTCTTCTTATACACTTGACCAATCCGGTTAGTCTGGGACGTACTTAAGACAACCATTGTGCCGCACGTCTGTCTAGGCTTCGGATTGCCTTGTTGTTGACTAGAGTTAGTACTAAAGGATTCGCTCTGAAGAGTGTAGCCTGGTGAGAATCTCTAAGTGCAAACAGTTAGTCCGGCGGCTAAAAGATAAACCAGTGGTCCGCCCACTGTCATAATCTACTCTAGCCCCAAAACTAACAAGATAATGCCTAAAATATATCCTGATTGTTTAGAATAGGATTATTTGTGCTTGGTGTGCATCATTTAGAATCACCACTCCAGTATCTTCTTTTGGCAACTTTTTGCCAAATCTTGGGCTTACTTTTTCAAGTAGAAGCCCGGTTGGACCTGTCCTCACCTTTTACTGACTTGATCTGAGAGTTAGTCCACCGCACCCTCTATCGCCTCTAATGGTAGATGAACGGCCTCTGTATGAGACCTACTACAGTTTCTGTGAGAATTGAGGTGATCACTCTCAACAATGGTATGACAATTCTGCGTATCATCATGATACTCCAGTCTCGCACACTTCTACAGGGTATGATAATCACCGAGATCCGGAGTACAATTCTGTACTCCAAGAACTTAAAAATTCAGTCTCTGCCCTTCATGCCGCAGTCCAGCAACCTGTGTACCATTCTCAGTCTGTAGGATATTACCCTCCTATCCAGCAAGATGTCTGTACCTTTCCATCTCCATTGTAGACCTCCTATGACAACACTTATTATCCGGACAATAGGAGTCACCATAACTTTAGTTGGGAACAGTCTGTCCTCCCTCAGCAAATGTCGCAGGATAATTATCCTTCCGGGTTCCATCAACCCAATGGAGAGTATGACTGGCAATACTCGCAATCCCAGTACCCGTCATATCCACAGAATGACTATTCTGATCAACAGTGGGCCCCTCAGGATTTCCAGAGTCAGCAACTAGTCCCAGACTCCACTCTACCTTACAACTTTCATACCCAGTCGGACTACAATCAAGAGTTGGCACCTCAGCTCCCCTTGGCTGAACCGCCTCCGTTGGCTACTAAACCCTGTCTAGAGGACCTTCTCTCGCAGTACATTGCCCAGCAACAACAGTATTTCCAAGGTCTAGAGCACCAACAACAACAATCTATGGAGAGCTTGGAGCAACGTCTAGTTCAATTAGAAAATGAAAGAGAGGAAGTCAACTTCACTAGCCCACCAACAGCCTATCATGATGAGAGTGATACGGCCACTGTCTATAATGAGGAGCCGCACAATTGTACCCAGTACTAGCATTGCGAGGAAGAAATAAAAGTTCTACCCACGCTTAGATCGAGCCAGACTATTGAGGAGCCAGTGTATCCATCTTCGATGCCTTTAAAAGCACCACATCCTGAACCTACATCAGAGCAACCTATTTCTCACTCTACCACTACGGCTTCTAACCTGGACCTTGAAGATGATCTTCATGACACTGAGTTTTGCCTCGATCGTAGGATCCCAACTGTCCTAGATCTACCGTTCCTCCCCACCTCCCTTGGATTGTGCAACAATAGTGATGAACCCGAGTCTCAATCTTTGGTGCCCTTAACAGCATCAACTTCTAGATCGAGCCCAGAGAAACCTAGTTCCATCTCTATCTCTGATAAATCTTTCTCTGTACTGGATGCAGACATTCCCACCGTAAAGCCGTGTTTAGGAAATGGGCCTCCCGCTGTCCTAGACCTACCGATCCCCACCGAGGAGGAACATATTGAGTGTAGGGATTGGAACATCCCTATCACATTAGGAAACATCGAGGAAGAGGTCAACAGTTTTCACCCGTCACCTTACGTCGATGTTGTCGATGAACCGTATGTCATGGCGAGTCTAATTCAGGACTCTCACAAGGATAAATTATCCAAGTGTCAAGAACACTTTGAGTCTGACTTCATCTTAGAGTCTGACAATTCTAGTATTACTGATCTGCAGGAGTCTGCTCCGTTCAGATACATTCCCGCTAAACTCAATAAGTTTGCAGCTCTGTTAACCATGGTCAGAGAACCCACTACTACTCTCCTCTCAGTCTTTACTGAGAAGCTTATATCCCTCCCCGCTGAACTAAATGTTTTTGTGGGTCTGCTCAGAGAGATTACTGTCCTTCTCTCAATTTACACTGAGAAAGACCTGTTCTACACAAGTATCCCTAGACAAGGGATAGGATAGTTGTTTCTGTTCCACCTTAGGTGTCAGGAAGACTGCAGATTCACTCAGTCTCCATGAGTTTTAACCTGGTTGGGGGTACTTGATATACCCCTGTCATGTCTGGCTGAAGACGTAAAACTTAGCGCTTTCAGAAAGGCAATTCTGGTATTCCTCGAGTACATGAGTCTCATGCATTTGTTATTATTGTTATATCTTTGGAAATGCAGGTCCATTCCTTCTTCCGATCATCAGGTATCACACACTGTCGAGTTTCTGCCGACTTGGTAACATCCTCCCTGAACCTTTGCATCATCATCACCGATTTTTCATCATTTTATGTCCCGGTCATGAGCACCGAGGACGGTGCTGTATTTTGGTTGGGGGTGGGTATTTACCAAAACTCATGTCTTCATTTTGATAAAAATAAATAAAAAATTTTATTTTTGGGGTGATTTCCGATTTTCTCCAAAAGTTTTCTAGAATTTCAAAAATGTGTCAAATACCCTGACTTTGATTAGCTGAAAACCTCCGTTAAGTCAGTATTGAGGATGTCAATTTTTGTTTAAGGTTAGCTTTGAGTCATGTCAAGCGTGGCTACTGTAGTTTTGAAAACTTAGAAAAACTCAGATTCGGCACAATTGTACACTATCAACATCAGAGTCATCCTAAGTTTGGAAATTCTAGAGATCCTGTGAGAAGAATTGTGGAGACCTAACCTAGTAAGCTTTCGAGCCTTTAATCATTTCAGAGAGTTATACATTAATTATGAGTCACAAGATGACTCACTATTCTTCATGCCCGCAATATTCGTTGAGAGATCTTATTATCTTTTGCTTCGATCATAAAACTCGGAACGACATCAACATTAGATTACTACGACAGAACCTTCTCTGTATCCAGTTAAGACAGTATACATGATAGTGCAAACCTTAGAAAATGATTTTAGGCCATTTTTTTCTGAACCATTCAGCCTTTTTACTCACCTGAATTATACTTCATTAGAAACCCCTTGAGCCATTCTATAAAAACATTTTCTTTGTAAACCCATCAACCTAAAACCCAGTCCAGCTACGAAGCATGGCTGGCTATCCTTATTTTGAGATGGACAAAAGAATAACTGATGTGTGTATACCATGAAAAGAAAAGTAAAGAAGAAAAATCAAAAGTGGTTCAAGCTGAAAATAAAATATAGAAAGAAAGTATGAAAAAGAGCTGAAAAGAAATTGAGCAGTCTCAGAAATATCAAGAAAAAGAGGAAAATACAAAAAAAAAGGAAAAAGAACCAGATAATGGTGTTACACCGCAGGAAAAATGCAAGAAAATGGCAATATCCTCTCAAGATCTTTGAAATCCTGTATCCCTTTATCTCTCTACACCTGACCTAAGCCTCATTACAACCCAGGAAAGTCCTACTTGATTCTAGGATAGTACGATCATAAAATGTGGAGATTGGAGAAAGAGAAGCTATAGAGTTTGATCTGATGTTCCCGAGTGAAGTGGTATTCCAATCATGAGATTTTTTTCTGTTAAAGATGTCCTTCCTTTAAATAATACATATGTGAGATCTTTGCTTTCATATATCAACACATCTCCTCACATATAAATTGAGAGAAAAGAAGAAAACCCTTCTTGTGTGATTCTATTCTGAGTGCTAAACATGTGAGATTTGAGGTCGAGGCATAAAAACATAGAAGTGATATGGAAATCTTTACTGTCGGATGATGAGAATGTTGAGCACACACATACACAGAGTCTGACTATTCTGGGTCATGATTATCAGTCTGTAGTCTTGCCAAAACTTTCAAACTCTTCGCTAGCATGTAACTGTTTTTGCATCCATTCAATGATTTGACGAACGGCGTTTTCCCTGAGCTAATATGAAAAAAAGTGTGCAGCATGTGCAGAGCCCTTTTAAGCTCATTTATTTCACACTAATTGCCAAGGATTGGCAATATGTTGGTTAGGGGTTGTGATATTCGCTTAAAAGTGCGTATTTTCCACTGTTATCTTCTAAGCGTTTTCACACTCTTCTACGTTAAAATGTTCTATTTACCTACTTTTCTACGTAAGAGTCTCTTTTGTTGCGTAGAACACACTTTTTTGGACGAAATGGTATATTTGCACGCATTAAACACATTTTCGGAAGTCTAGACGTGAAGTCATTCTGATAGAGTCTCATTACACGCTTCTTCTGTCGCAGGAAACCCCGATGGGACAATTCTCGAGACTTGTGAGCCCACATCGATCAGGAAAGCCCATTATCAAAACTTAAAGAGCCCACATGCTATGACTAGAAGATATGGGCCAAATATGGGCTGAATAAGAGGACCAAAAAGCCGGCCCAAAGAACGAAGAGAGTAGGAGAGCCAATGACCAAAAGACGGACCAAAGCGTTTAAAGCCACATGAGTCAGCAAGGAATGATAGTCTACTCTACTGGAGAAGCGTGAGGATGGTCACAGTGAAGACCAGGGTTCCAGACCCTCTGCCAATACTTTTATCTCTATTTTCTGATACTTTCTCTCTCATCTCTCCTTATTCTCTCTCTCTCTCTTCATCTCTCGGTCCTCGAATCTACTGACCTAATCCCAGAACTCCTGCCCATCGGCTCTATCTCATATCCTTTAGCTTTCTGACCGTTGGATCTTCAATCGGATCGTTGGATCTCTCTAGATCCGTCGATCTACCAATCTGGGTCCCAATCAAGTCACCATCCATCCGATCGCCATCAGACTGTCTGTCACATCATCTTGTGAGACGATGGACATCATCAATCCATGTGGGCCAATAGCCGGGCCCATCATCATCGACCCACTGTCCGACCAGTTAGTGGACCCCGTGAATTTCAAAATAATTTTAATTAAATTTTAAAAAATGGGGGGTCCACTAAATGGGGACATTCCCCAAAGAAAAGTAGTGTTTTACTTAAAATATATATATATATATATATATATATATATATATATATATATATTTTTTTTTTTTTTTTATTTTAAAAATTCCCTAATTTCCATTAATGGAAACTAGGGAGCTTTAAAAGGGGAAGGAGAAGGGTTCTTTGGAACCCTAATCCCCCTCCCTTCTCTTTCTCTCCTTCCCCATAACCATTCTCAACTTTTTCCTCTCCTCCTTCTCCTTTTTTTCCTTTCTTTCTTCTTCTTCCTTTCTTCTTCTTCATCTTCTCTTTTTCCGGCGAGAACCTACAACTCCAGCAGGTTCATCTTCCACGCCTTCTTCTTCTCTTCCGCCCTTCTCCTCTTCTATTTCCCCTGCTCACCAACCAACGAACCGTCCTCTCCTTCTCCTTCTCGTTCTTCTTTCTTCTTCTTCTTCTTTATATCTTCCCCGGAGTTGCCTGCAACTCCGGCCGTCTCCGCCTTCTTCTTCTTCCTTTCTTCTTCTCTTTTTCCTTATCTCTTTGCTGCTGCACGACCGCTAGCCTCCCGCTGCACCTCCACTTGCGCCTGCAACCAGCAGGCGAGTTCTCAAACTCCACCACCGCCAATCATCACCGCATGCGCACCACCTTCGCCTCTGCCTGCCTGCGCGACCGCCCTCCACACCGCTTTCTTCTCTGCCCGCCTGCGCGATTGCCTCAGGGTCATCCTTCGTGCAGCACCACTGCTGCCTGCAAACCAGCACCGCCCCTCTCCAAGAAGGAAAGAGAAAGAGGAGCCGTCCTCTCCAACCTTCCTTTCACCTACTCTCATTTCTCTCACCGTTCTTGCTGGCCCAACCAGCAAGAACGACCAGCTTGCACCCCAGATCCAGCCAGTTATCACTTTGCTTCCCCTCTCCAACCATCTTGCTGCCCTTGCAGGCGGTTCCCGCCACTTGCTGCTTGTACAGGTGGAGAACCATGTGTGCATCCACGCTCAAACACCACCAGCTGGTCCACCTGCACCAGCACCTTCAACTTATTCACCACCCTTTTTGAAGGCCTGTAAGAGAGCAGGCCGTGACCTCCTTGAGCGCCTGCAACTTGCTGCCGATCTTTTACTAAAGGCACCACCAACTACCTTGAAGTCCACCATCATGCTGATTGGCATGCGACCGCCCTTTGCTATACGCGCTACACAAAGACTCCACCATTATTGGTGAGTCTCTTCTCTTGGTGGTTGCCTTAGGGTCATCCTACGTGCACACCGGCAACTCCAATCAAGGGTAGATGGTAGATCTTAACCATTGATTTTAGGTAATCTCTTTCTACCTCTTTCTTTCTTTCTCTCTCTAAAAATTGTCTCTCTGTCTAGATTTAGATCTCACCACTCGTATTTCTCTCTCTCTCTCTCTTCTCTTTCTCTCTCTAGATCCAAATGTTTTAGTTTATTTTGAAGTAGATTTAAATTTCAATAAATGTACTAGATTGCTTAATTATTGAAGAAAAGTTTGGTTTTGTGAATTGTCGATTACTTCATCTTTGTTATTTTTATTCTTTTTGTGTTAAGCAATGTATCTCTCTCTACAATCATCAAATCAAGTTTTAAAAATCACTATCAACCACCATTCGCACCCTTCCATCCTTTTATTTGTAGCAATGTCTAAAAAAATCTATCATTTCATGTCCTTGAATTGCGCAAACTAACCCCGAGTGCGGATCGACATCTGACGTCACGAATCCCTATGCTAGAATCTTTGTATTTGCAGGATAAAATGGAATAATTTACAAAATCTTGTTGAGATTAGGGTTTCCAATCCGACGACACGGAAAAATCCTACTTTCAACAGTCATCACGGCTATACATCCTCAAGATAAAATTCACGGTTTTATAATACCGATTAAAAACCATCAATCGCATAGTTACCTCTACCAAGTAATATCTAAAATTATTACATTTAAATCATACTTAAAGTTCCAGATCTACTAAGAATCAAAATAAAAGAGTCAATGTTACGTCATTTCCCATGTTGGCATCCTCGAACGCATCATCGGTCGCCCCGACATCATACCCCTCGTCAAACGTATCCACTCCGATATTTGCCTCGTCCTCTACAAGATCTAAATTTTTTTTG
The DNA here is from genome assembly GCA_035048495.1 of Euptelea pleiosperma. Lineage (NCBI taxonomy): Eukaryota > Viridiplantae > Streptophyta > Magnoliopsida > Ranunculales > Eupteleaceae > Euptelea > Euptelea pleiosperma. The sequence goes on along the minus strand of CM068553.1, from coordinate 21,927,355 downwards.
GTAAAACACCATGAGCCGAGGCCCAATAGACAAACCACCATACACTCTTAACACTAATGAGAACCCATTACTTTATACTTATAAACATATATCATCAATGAGGAGCAATTACACGTACAAGAGGAAAACGCATATCAATCCATGAAATCTAGAATCGTGACAATATGCAATATAGTGTTAAAACAAAAAAATCAAATCATGCATAACCCATCTCAAGGTCTCCATCTCCTTCCCATGACAGGAGTAGCTCGGCCGAGAGCTCTTCTGCAGGGGTTCAGGGTTTTTCACCCAAGGGCACCGGGCCCTACTTAGTTACAAAATTTCGAGGCACTTCTAATACACATGATGCATCCATTACTCTTACATGAAGCACAACGTTTTACATATGCGTCAAATAGCATTAACATCAAATACAATCATGGATTAGCATGTTATACAAAGGATTTCATGCAAGAAAGATCCGTTATCATGATGAGCATCAATGTAATCATCTAGTATTAACACCGATTATTTATCCATTCATTTCGAAATTGAAAGCTCAAGAAGAATACATGTCATAAGGGTAAAGTGACCGATTCATTTAGTAGTAAGGAGTGCACCCACCTTCTTATTGATTGATCCACTTGAATCGAAGACGGTGAAAGGTGATGCTATTAATGCTCCTAACAATCCCGGCACTATGGAAATAGATGGGGTCATGTGCGTGCTTCTCCAAGATAGTTGTTGGGTCGTGTCTCAATGGTGAGCCTTCAAGCCTAAGACGTTTCCTCCTTGCTGGTCCTTATCTCTTTGGCGAAGACGTACGTTCTCTGTTTTAAGGAGGTCACTATGATTGCTCTAATGGTGGAACACACACATTTTCTTAGAAGTTTGATCAAGTGGAAGTGATTTGCGTTGATGAGCATTGGGTATTCATACCCACCACGGTTTAGCTATAATTGGTAGTTCTATGGTTGAAATTTGAATTATGTCTATTCTTGGTGAAAGGTGCTAATGCGACGCGCAGTGTTTAGGTAAGTGTATAATTAGTTGGTGTTTCTTCCTTTCTTTGGTGCGGGTCAAAGTTAGAAATTTGGGAAATCAACCGATTCTCACCAAGGGAAAACATGTGATGTGTGGCATTAATAGTGCACACGTCCAGCCATCAATGAAGCACTTTCCTATGTGGGATATTTCCTACAAGCTGTTTCTTAACTAATGGGTTTGTCCTATGGTCTCAAGTTTTGATAGAGGGGTCCACTACCTACAACATTATAGCCTCTATTGGAGCTTCCAAGATGGTTCAACGGCTTGTCCAAGAGGTGTGGATATGATCCTGTCCATTCATTGAAGTTGGCTAAATTAGATTAGTTTCACAAAGGAGGAAAGTTAGTTTGTGTAGGCCAATAGGTATCCTATCCATTATCGTCAATTACCTAATTAAGATAAGTCCCAATTTATTTTAATTTAGGATATCCTTTGCTGGAAAATACATACCTTTATGTCGGAATTTCCATTGGGAATGGTTTCACAAGTTTCTTTTACATTTTAGTTGATTTTTTTTTAAATGATGATGTGTCACCATGAGGATTGGAAGGTCTTTCCAAATCTTCAAAAATGCATGGACGTGCTGCCCATGGGGGTGTACACATCCATTACAAGGTAAAATATTATAATATTAAGATTCTTTCTTTCTCCTTATGTCCCATGTCTCACATGTATCAAATGCATAAAATTGATTATTTTAATTAAACAAAGTGCTCAATTTTATTAATAATTACAAATGTGCCATTTTAGGCAAAGGCTCATGTATATTAATTATGGTCCATGAGAGGTGTATCATGTTGTAGTTACTCTTTAGGTTCATAGCATATCATCTTATTTATAACCTTAATTACCAATTAAGTCTCAAAAATGTGTTATCGTTCATTGTACAAAATCGTCCTCAAATATACAAATTATGTAGGTAAGTCCTTAATGTCCGATTTGATTATACCGGGTGTTCAATCATTCACTGTAGGCTCCACCGCTTATGGATTATTCAAAATATAGTTATTATAGGTGAATTAGAGTCGTTGGTGGGTCCCACACCTTAGAGTTCATTATGCTTCTAATATATCAAGTTCGTTATAAGCAGCTATCTAGAGTGATCCGACATTAATGCGTGTACTAGTGTGAGCATGCAATTGTTCATTTGTGGGTGTCAAGTGTTTGAGAAGTTCTTACGTGACATGGTATAAGAGTTCTCATATAAGTTCTGTAAGTTTTGTTAAATGTCAATCATGCGGTGCAACGGAAATAAAGAATTGTAAGCATTATCAAAATGACTAAGTTACCCTCATAATTGTGATTTACATTAATACCCTTGACCAAAGGTTCAGGGTATTACAACCTACCCCCCTTAAGAGAAATTTCGTCTGCGAAATTAGTGCTCACCTGTGGTAACAAAGGGGTCTGGATACTTCTCCCGTATCTCAGACTCCAATTCCCAAGTCGCCTCTTCTAGGTCATGATGTTGCCATTGTACCTTGACCAATTTGATCGTCTTGGTACGTAGCACCTGGTCCTTCATATCCAATATACGCGTTGGCTGCTCCTTGTAGGCTGCATCCTCCTGTAGCTGTAGTTCCTGCCATTCAATGATATGAGTAGGGTCTGGTTCGTACTTGTGCAACAAAGAGATGTGGAAAACGTCGTGTATCCTTGAGAGCTGTGGTGGTAGCTGTTGATAGTGAAATATGGATTGTTACGAAAATCACAACCAAGGGACGTGAAGATTGACCACCGACGCATAACCACACATGTCATTTCTTCAAGATAATGACATTGTTCAGTGCAGAGGACTTTAAGAGGATATTTTACTGCGGAGATGAGCCCATACGGTTGTGTGAGAGAAGAGAATATACAACCGTATTCAGTCAGAAAGGGGACAACTGGCACAAATTTCAAGAAAATGAAGATGGTCAATTTTGAGCAGAATCAACCTAATTTCCTAAGATGTAACTACATACGATTGTGTAACACATGAGGATACACAACCGTACACCCTCAAATTGGGCAGAATAGGGCTAGATTTCTGCATAAAGGGCATGCCTCAATTTCTGAGCCAACCACCCATAGATCAGAGAATTTAATTGGATATGGTTATGTAGGAAGGGAAGCTACACAACCGTATGGAGTCAGATCTGGAAGATCCATGGTAAAAAGGGAGAAAAAGCACATGTGCCCTTTTCCTCGAGATTCGTGCGGTGGGATGAAAAACAATTCACATACGGTTGTGTAGGACCTCCTCCTACACAACCGTATGCAATTATATTTCTAAAAATACCCCTCAAATCCCTAGAAAGCACCCATGCCATTTTCTTCGAGATGTGTGCAGGAGATTCAAAAAGTGATGCTATACGGTTGTGTAGGAGGAGGTCCTACACAATCGTATATAGTTAAAATTTTAGGACAACCTCTCATTTGTTCAGAAAATGACATAGGCCATTTTTCTTGAAAAGCGTGCAAAATCTGCCAGAGTTAGTGCGATACGGTTGTGTATCTCTAGGAGCCCTACAATCGTATGTAATTATTTTGTTAAGATTGTTTGTAATTTTTCGTTATTTTAAGCATTGCTTCTTATAAAGGTGAGTCTGCAACATGTGCAGACCCCTCCCCAGAACTCTATAAATAGAGGACTTTGGAGACAGAAAAGAGGATCTGGTCATGTTTTATTGTGATAAGGCTATACTCTGTCAAAATTCATCTAGAATTTGACCTAGTGTTTTCCTTCAGCATATGTGAGATTTATCGAAGAAATACAGAATCTCAAGTTCAGATATCCTATGCAACACTAGTAAAAAGGTAATCCCTAATGAACTATACTGGATAGATGTTCCTCTTCTAAGGACTCTTTGCCGAGTTACTACACGATTAATGCTTGAGTGACATATTTCCCGTCTTGAGGGGAATAGACTGAAGCAAGAGAAAAAGCCTATCCTTTGGGGGTCCAGGGGATTCCACTTAGGGTTGAAAAATGGTTAAGAATCCGTCACCTAGAATGTGATGGAGTTGTCTTACCGTACAGATGTTTCTGTCACATCGCTTAATGAACCTATTAATGTTATTGATACTTGGAGATTTTCTCTCCATTGTTTAAAAACAGGACGCTTAAAAGAAAATCATGGACTAATTAATGAATTAATCGAACCATACCCCTTTGGAGACTATCTAACCGAAGGACGACTCCATTTAACAATGTTTGAAACCGTTGGATGCATTTCGGACATTCCCCAGTCCCTTAGTGTGATAGGCTGAGGGACCCATTCAGCATGACTAGATTAAGATCACCTTCATAGGGAATGATGAGCTGGATACCATGTTTGGCGTGTATGCATCATGTAATCCAGCGAACCGTTAATGCATTCCGATTTTCTCATTAAGAAGATGCATTTTCACTAATCCGACATGCCCATGTCGCATATCCCATAACCTATTATACAAGAAGCGTGTTAATTATGATTGTTTGGAAACTAATAATGCAATAATCAATTAAATCTGCGACGATGAGGAGATGCGAATCCACGTAGGGTCTAGTACCCGCGAGACTCGTGTTTCCTTCTCCTCCGAACCTGCTCAATTGTGACATTGCTCCAACATCCAAAAAGGTTTAACATTGGATGTAGGAGATCAATTTTATTAACGAGTGGTTCTTTAAACCTTCATTAAAATATCCATTTTAGTCGATTGTTTTAAAGTCGGATTTCATGTTTGTTTCGCCTTTTTCAATGAGGTGGCCTAACCCCATGTGTTAGATCTTGAAAGAGTCTATATTTTCATAAAAGGATGATTTTAATACTTTATAAATCAATCACTTTTGAAAAGATTTTATTATAAAAGTTATTACGATTTTAAAAGTGAATTTCTTGTTCTTGTTTAAAAAATATAGGCTTAAAGCCACTCCGAGAAGGAAGCTTTTTCTATATCTATACCTCAATGTTTTAAAATGGGGCCCTTCAGGCAACGTACGCATGGGGAGCTATGCTACTTCATGTCCTTTTATCGCTTATGTTCTGTTTTTTTCAAAATGCCTAAGAGGTCAAACATTATTTTCTCAAAACGAGTATAAGTTACCCTATTGAAGGTTTCTTTTTCTTTCATGGAGTTCGAGAGAGAGGCATATGACTAGCAAGAGCTGTTTTGGACTGAATATCGAGGAAGCAATACGAAAAGCAGTAGAGGTACGGGAGCAAGCAGTTCTGACTCGTTCTAATTTCTGACTTTTGGATTGTATCGACAACCTTATGCAGCAATATCAAGAACTCATGGCTCTGGACCCATCTGAACATTAGCACACTGAATTGGAACAACTGTGGCAGGAGATGGGACGGCTTTCAGCCCAAATGGAGAAGACTGTGGAGAAAAGGGCCTATGGAGGGGCCCTTCGTGGAAGAACTGGATGCCCATCGGGCAGTTAGGGAAGAGAACATGGCCCTCAGGGATCAATTGAGGGACCTGCGGGTGCAGTTCTGAGAAATGAGGGATGGACAAGTCCCCCCGCACCAGAAAGCCCAGACCTCAACGGCAGCACTGATATTCGCTCAAAAGTGCTTATTTTAAGCCATTATCCTTATAGCGATGTCGCATTCTCTTACGTAAAACTTATCTTTTCGTCGGCTTTTTCACGTAAGAGTTTCTTCTAATGCGTAGAGCGCATTCTTTAGACAAAAATTAACTATTTGCATGAAATATACGCATTTCGGATAGTCTAGATATGAAGCCGTTTTGATTAAGTCTCATTATGCGCTTTTCTCTCGAAGGAAACCCGATCAGACGATTTTCGAGAATTGCGGACCCACGATCAACCATAGAAGCCTAATATCCAAGCTTAAGGAGTCAACAAGCTATGACAAGAAGATACTGGCCAAGTATGGGTCAAGTCTGAGGATCGTAGAGCCAGATAAAGAACCAAGAGAGAGGCAAAGCTGAAGACTAAGAGACGGGCCAAAGTGATTCAAAGTGGCACCAACTGACATAAAATGACGGCTTACGTAATTGGTGAAGCCGACGGAAGATTACATTGAAGATCAGGGTTCATGACCCTCCGCTAGCTCTTTTGCCTTTATTTTGTATTATTTTCTCTCTCTTTTCTCCTAATTCTCTCTCCATCTCTCTAGACTCTAATATCTAACCCGTAGATCATCTCATCCTACCATTAGATCCCCAGATCTACCATCCGATCCCCCTCTCCATGATCGAATTGCCTATATCTCACCATCCGATCCTTAGATCGATCATCCTAACCCTCCGATCTCCATCATCTAACTTCAGATCTTCACTCCTTTAGCTTTATTCCATCTCTCATAGTTCTTCTACCGTTAGATCTTCAATTCGACCATTAGATCATTCATCTGACTGTTGGATCTCTCCAGATCCTACGGTCCGCCAATTGTGGACCAAGTCAACCTTGACCACTTCTCATCAATCCCCAACTTCATTCCTACGGTTTTTCTCTTCCATAACAAACCACTCCCTTTAAAAGAGAGAGAAACCTTGGGTTTCTTTTTGGTTCCCTCCCCCTTCTCGGCCTCTTCTTCTCCTTCCTCCGTTCCTTCCTCTCCGGCGAGCCACCACCACCTTTTACACCGGAGGTCCTCCATTGGAGCCACCTTGCTGTGCATATCCTCACCACCACTTTGATCTGCAGTTGCAGATCTGAAATGTTTGCTGGCCTCCTATCTCCAACGGTTAAAACATCACCAGCCACCCGGCGATTCTCCATTGGAGCCACCACCAACGTTGACGCTTCAACCAGCAGGTAAGAGCTCATCTGTTCTTTCCTCCTCCTTCTTCTTCTTCTTCTTCTTCTTCTTCTACTTCTTCTTCTTCTTACCCACCAGAGTTGCAGCCTGCAACTCCGGTCACTGCAACACTTCACTACCGGCAGCAACGTGAATAAATCACTACTCAAACCGTTGCTGCACCTTTCTCTCTTTTCTGTGGGCAAACCAGCAGCACCACTTCCTCCCAGACGGACTACAACACCAATTCCTTGTCCTTCCGGCCACCTGCCATCTTCACCGCGCCCTTGCAGCACCGTTCTCCATGCTGAAACAAACTCGAACTGGTTCGTAATCGTCACCTGTTGCTGGCCAATCCAGTAACATTTACCGTCCTTGTTGCTGCCGCTCTCTCCACACCGTCTGCCCCTTCAAACGGCCAAGCCGTTGAGTTCTACCATCGTTGCTGCATATCATAGCCACCCTCTCCTCCAATCTTGGTGTAACAGCAACCTGCTGCCGCTCCCAACTTAGCCACCCTAAAGAGATCCAACGATCTCTTCTCTCCACCTGCAACTCCATTAGAGCAGCCTGTTATTCTTCAGCCTGCAAAGCTCCTCCTTGCTTTGCTGGTTGCAAGGCAACCCTTTAACCCCTCACACCAAGATCTGCTCCTTCCATCAACGCCGGGCAACCACTAGTGCGAGTCTTCTTTTAACGGTTTTGCTGTCCCTTGACCTGCGTGCATCCTCTCGGGCAGAACAGTGGAAACTCACAGTCATTTTGCTCCCCTCTACCATTACCTTCAGCACCTTGGCATCTCCACGATCTAAGATTTTCATCTTCAACCTGATTCTCGATCGTCCTTGCCATTGCCAGACTGCAAGTGCACTAGGCTGCAACTCTGTCGACCTTGAAGGCAACAATCTATTCTCCTTCACCATAAGATCCATCTGCACTTCACAAGCCTCACCATCCTCACCACCTTCCATCTCTCTCTTCTACCAACCTCTTCTCAACGGCCAGCAATCCCTCATCAACACCTTCATCCACCACAAGTGCAGCAGCACCAACACCCATCCATCACCGTTCCCCTCCCAAGCTCTCCTTGCTAGTGGAACACTGCCCAGTCATGCACCAGCTTGTGTAGCACACAACAATCTTTCAACACCTGCAAGTCCCGTGAACCAGCAAGGAACTGGTGCATTCTTCTCTTTCAAATAAGTCACCACTTGCCACTTCAGTGATCAAAATCTCCATTGGCCGATCCACCCTTGATTGGATGATGAAGTGTTGATCTCAAACATCCATCATCGATAAGTTGAAAGGTAATTCTTTTCTTTTCCTTCATTCTTCTCATTTTCCCTCTCTTGCCATATACCCTCTCTCTAGTTTCTCTCTCTAGATCGCTTAAAATCTTCCTTTCTCTCTCTAGTTTCTCTCATGTCTCTTAGGTTTCTCTCTCTAAACCTCACTTTCTCTAATTCCTGCTTTCTAGATTAGTTTGAATTACGAAATTTTTATTTCGATGTAAGAAAACTCCAATTAATGCAATTATTCTTATTCTGGTATTCTTTCAAATGAGTTGATCTTCATTGTTATATTTTTATTCTTATTCTTAGTTATTCTTGTTTTAGTTAATTGTGAAGTTTCTCTCTCTAAAAATTACTACATCATGTTTTAAAAATTGACCTTAATCACCACTCTTGCCCTTCCATCATTTTTCTCAGTATTTCCATTATTATTGTTCAATTATTTGCCCTAACCCCGAGTGCGGACGATATCCGACACGAGCCACTATGCAAATCTGCATTTTTGCAGATTAAGTGAACCAAATCGGAGAAATTACAAATATTGTTGAAATCAAGGGTTTCTGTAACCAACGACGCGGAAAAACCCTAATTTCAAGCACCAACTAGGGATCTTCAGTCGCCGTTTACTATCAATCGAGAGAGCGGACAAGGGAGCAACGTTACTATGGACCCTACCCAACTCCGTGAATATGTTGACCATATTCTATGTGAGAGAGACCTGACTCTGGGGCCCTCCAGCCCTAAGGGTGTCTTTACCCCTAACATCTCTCAACAGCCGTACCCAGCTGGCTTGGTAGTCCCTACTTTCACACCATATGACGGGACCACTGATCCCGCCTAGCACTTGGTGTGGTATAAATTTCAATGTGAGGAGCATTCTATGAACCTGCTGTTGATGGCTAAGATATTCTCGGTCTTCCTTAAAGGGACAACATTTTCATGGTTTGTAAGTCTTACCCCTCACAGTATTTTTAGTTGAGAACAGTTGAAGAGAGCTTTCCTCCAGAAGTTCTAGGCCCATAAGAAGGTCTTTACTCCGAAAAATCTCCAGAATTGCCGGCAGAGCCCCGGTCAGTCTTTGACGACCTACCTTGATAATTTCGAGAGGGAAGCGGGAAAGATAGCAGAAGCTATCAGCGATAGCTCTATCATGGATGCCTTCGTTCGAGGCGCCGATTTTATCTTTCAGAAGGACTTGATCCTCTGTGGTGCCCCTTCCTTGTCCACGATCCGTAGCAGTGTCGGCTTCATTGATCATGACCACAATGTGAGGAACCCGGCCCGCTTTGTGCATGTGGCTGAAAGAGTCGAGCAGAGGCGACCGGAAGCAAACCGCTTGCAGGCCGACAACCGAACTGTCCTGCCTGACCAGAATTGAACTTTGACTACCAGAAGACAGAGGAGATTTTCAATCGGCTCATGGCAGCTAATCAGCTCATCCTCCCACCTTTGAACTATGCAATCCGACCAGCCAACCAAGGGCCCGATGCCAAGTGGTGTGTCTTCTGTCGCAGCATCACTCATAATACCAAGAGTTGCTTCAAGCTGCAGGACATCATCCACCAGAAGATTTCCACTGGTGCACTGCAGGCCCAACCTAGGGAGGCGCCGACACAGGTTGCAGGCAATAGACCCCCAGAGATTGGGGCCAATGCCCGCATGGCCAGTCACTCGTATCCATGCTCGGATGACTCCTGGTTGGAGGAAGAACGGGCCCTTGCCTCTTTTACTAAGGAGCAAGGCCCTCAGAGATATTTTGCGGGAGTAGTATCGCATGAGAATGTTGCTGCAGAGCAACTATTTGAAACCTTGGTGGTATAGACTCGTGGAGTTAGAAGAGCCATGGATGGCTCCACGAGTAGGGATTCCGCCACCCTTGTTGACTTGCCCGCAGAGGATACTGAACAGAACAGGGCCCCCACGGTCTCGACTGAAGTAACACCAGACCCATAGTGGGTCGAAAGAGAGAAGAAGCATTTGGAACAGATTACTAAGCTCCGAATGCAAGCTGCAGAGCTCACTCGGGGGAAGTCAAAGACTCATGCCCTATATGATGTGGTGGCACATCTAAAGAAGATCCTGGCTGTGATGTCTGTCTTCGAGGTATTGAAAATTTTCCCCCAGGATGAAGCTGGCCCTCGAGGTGGCTATCGTGAGGCAATTCTAGAATGGGGAGAACATGAAGTCTTCTTTGCTTGTACCTCACAGAGTGAGCCTGGGAAGATCTAGATGAATACCCCCTACTTTCGGTTGAAATAATTCAGACCTTCGCTTCTGAGCGAAAAAAAGCACCGTTCGTCGATATCTCGACACCCAAGGAGGGGAATGAACAGGGGCTAGCAAGGACATCCCGGAGCTCCGCCGAAGTCTTCGCCGCCTCTCGTCTCTCACGGCTGACGGAACATGCCTCGCCTGCCATAACTTTCACGGATGCAGACATGGTCTGATCTGACAGGAGGCACAACCGCCCTTTGTATATTCTAGTCCTAACAGGGGACGTCGTCGTACCCAGGGCTCTTCTGGACATGGGATCTTCCGTCAACATCATCCCTTTAGGTATGCTACCCCCATTGGGCATTTCCATGGACGTCGTGGATACTACCCGCCCTACTTATATCCACGGGGTAGGCAGGGCCGTGCAGAGATCGATTGGGATGATCCAACTCCAAATAGTGGTGAACGAGTTGGACCATGTCCACCGCTTCGATGTGCTTGACACCACCCCTTCCTATCATCTGCTGTTAGGTAGGCCGTGGATCCATTACTACCACGAAGTCCCATCATCTTACCACCAGTGTTTCAAATATTGTGCGGACGGTCAGCAAGGGATCGTCATGGGTCTAGCACAGCCATTCGAGAGATGGGAATCCTGCTATGTGGATGCTCGTTTCTATAGTTTGTCAGATGCCGCTGATAAGCCCGTTCCACCCTTTTGCGAAATTAAGGGAAAGAAGGTGGTCTTTGTGGCCGAAGAGGGGGTCCCGAAACAGATGACGCGACCGGAATATCCAAACGGGAATACAACCATCTCGTTATCCGACATCTCAGACGAGGAGGGTGTCACGCCCATCAACACGGACGGGATTTGCTTTGTACCGGCGGAGTTTCTTCAGTTCATCAGGGACGACGAAGAACCATCGCTCTCCGAACCCTTTGTTTACAATTGGGGGTAACAATGGTTACTTCCTTAGCAGAACAGATTCTGATTTCCCTTCCCTTTGTTGTTTTATTTTTCTTTTTAGCCCGTGTTTCAGGCTGTCACAGAGTGTACTTCAAGGTATACATACCTTGAGGGAAGTTCACCCTCACCTGATCTGAGTGCTTCGATTCTTTTTTGTTTAGCGCCGGAACTTCTGTTGTTCTTCATTCTCCGTTTTAAATGAAGATTATTATGTTCCTGTGTTTTCATACTTATTTTGATCTCAATGTTTCCTATTTATACATGCATCTACATTGTGATAATGACCTAAATATTCTCCGTAGACCATCGCAAGAGGACTAGGAGGTCTATGCTATGTACTATTTTATCATGGTCTCTTCTTTCTCTGAGGATGGTTTCGGTCAAGAGTTACTCCATATAGTCCATATCGCACTCGCCTAGGGACCCCACGCACTTGGGGGCTGAATGAGTAGATTGGATAGTGTGGACCTATCTTTTGATCTTCTTTGGAACGTATTAAGGTCATTTTACTTAAAAATCATTCATCATATTGCAGTCTATGCGTCTTTCATATATGATTGCAAAAAATTATTTGCTTGTAGTGGTGTCATGCTAGATAGCTGTTGATTTATGTTGCGCCTTTTAAAAATGTCCACTCTTGCACAAGCCAATGCCCCATTCAACTGCTTTGTGTGAGAGCATAGTACCGAGTTCGTCACAGAGGAGGTTTACGCAGTCGAGAACGCAAATCTACCAGAAGAGTTAGGTACGAGCCCAGCTTCGGACTGTTTCGAGGAAGGAGTGGTAGCAGTGGAAGAAATCTTGAAAGAAATTAATTTGGGCCAGCCTCAGGAAAATCAAAAGGTCTTCATATCAGCATCCTTGGGAGATCATGAAGAGACCGATCTGATAAACCTCCTATTCGAGTATCGTGATGTTTTCGCATGGAGTTATGAAGAAATGCCTGGTCTGCCAGAGGATATCATAGTAGACCATTTGGAAATTTACACTCATGCCAAGCCTGTGAAACAAGCACATAAGAAATTCAACGCCGAATTAGAAATCCAAATCAAGATCGAACTCCAAAAACTTACTGAAGTCAATTTCATTCGTCCCATTCAGTGGTCCGAGTGGTTGGCCAATGTCATGCCAGTCAAGAAGAAGAATTGACAGATCAGAGTTTGTGTGGATTTCCAAGACTTAAACAGCAATTGTCCTAAAGATGATTTTCCCCTACCCAATATGGACATCTTGATTGACAACACGTCCTATTATCAGATGTTCAGTTTTATGGATGGTTACAGTGGGTGCAACCAGATCAAGATGGCCCCAACAGATGAGATCCATACTAGTTTTTATTCCCCGGTGGGTAGCTTTTGCTTCATTGTTATGCCTTTTGGCCTAAAGAATGCAGGGGCCACCTACCAAAGAGCTATGACTAAGATCTTTGACGAGATGATGCACTATGAGATGGAGGATTACATCGATGATATAGTCATAAGATCCTCCACAAGAGGGAGCCATTGTGACATCTTGAGGAAGGTGTTTGAGCGGTGCAGGTAAACAAATTTGAAGATGAACCCGTTGAAGTGTGCATTTGGGGTCAATTCCGATAAGTTCTTGGGATTCTTGATTCGGCATCGGGGAATTGAGATTGGCCCGACCAAGTTAGACGCGATACAAGGTTTACCTCATCCTAAAACTCTTAAACAAATCAAGAGTATGTTGGGACGTTTATCCTATATCCGCCGCTTTATACCCAATCTTTCCACGAAGATGCTTCCAATTACAGGGTTGTTAAAGAAGGAGGCCATTTTTATTTGGTCTAAGGATTGCGAGAAGGCTTTCTTGGAAATTAAGTAGGAATTACTTAAACCTCCAACTCTAATGGTGCCTATTCATGGACAGCCCTTTGTTCTTTATTTGTCCACCTCGGAAAATGCTATGGGTGTTCTCTTGGCCCAAGATGATGAATAGGGTGTGGAAGAACCTATTTATTATCTCAGTCGGGTCTTGTTACCGGCCGAAACTCGTTATTCCAAAATCGAGCGAGCATGTTTAGCTTTGGTCTTTGCCTCTCAAAAGCTTTGCCACTACATGGTGGCTCACTCCATTACTCTGATGTGTGGAAGCGACCCTATAAAATACCTCTTAAGTCAGCCAGTTCTTTCGGGTTGTTTGGCCAGATGGTCCTTGATGCTGAGTGAATTCGATATCACATGTAAGATGCAGAGGTCGATTAAGGGACTAGCTATGGCCGATTTATTAGTCGAGAATCCGGTACCCTACTGTAACGCCCCGGGCCCGCACTAGTCGAATATTGTCCACTTTGGGGTCATCCCCCTAACGGTTTTGTTCTTGGTACGTGCCCAATGGCACGCCCAAAAGGCCTTCAACTAGTTTAGGTCCGGCTTGCCCTTATAGCCCAGGCTCCGGACGCTTCCTTATCCGATGTGGGACTAAACTCATGTACCCACCTGCCATTCCACCCAGTAACCCTGGCGTGGCGCACTGGCTAGGCCATGACACCTACAGAGGACTCATTATCGAGGATTTGCCAGATGAGAAAGTTTTCGAAGCCACGACCAATTTTGAATCCTGGCTCATGTTTTTCGATGGATCTCCTAATAGGTTGTACTCACAAAACGACGGAGGGGCAGGCATCGTGTTCCGATCACCGGAAGTGCCCTTGTATCATTTTCCTTTAAGTTCGCATTCGAATGCACTAACAATATGGTAGAATACGAGGCCTTAGCGATCGGCTTGGAAATGGCCATCCTGGCAGACATCCACCATTTTTGAGTTTTTGGGGATTCCATGTTGGTCGTCTATCAGGTTACGGACCTATTCAAGGTCAAAGAAGAACATTTGAAGCCCTATCAGCAGAAGGTGTTGAGATTACTCTCGACTTTTGAGACGTTTGAGCTGGTACATATCCGTCGAGCAAAAAATTCTCATGCTGATTCCTTGGTCACCATAGCGGCCAAAATTCAGATGGGGCCTGACGAGTATGCCAAGGACGTCGGCGTTATCAAAAGATTCTTACCAACATCCTTTTTGGAATCTGACAGGGAAGAATCTTACCTCGTGAATACTCACAACGCCTTAGCCGAGTTACCTAAGGATGAATGGTTTTGGCCCATATGGGATTGGTTGAAGCATGGTCGTGCCCCGACCGACCGGGATGAATCTAGAAATGTCAAGCGGCAGGCAGTCCGATATGTGGTCCTGGGAGACAGGCTATTCAAGCATAGTTACAGTGGAGTCATATTGCTCTGTGTTTCGCATAGAGAAGGGAAGGTCATCTTGAGGGAAGTACATGAGGGAGACTGCGGTGAACATCAAAGCAAGGTCAGGCTGGCTCATCAAGTGATACACTTGGGGTACTATTGGCCTCATTTGCACAAAGACAGCGTTAACCTTGTTCAGAAATGTTGAACGTGCCAATTACATTCGCATGTCGACCATTTGCCACCAGGTTATCTTCATCCTATCAAATCTTATTGGCCTTTCCAGACTTGGGGGCTGGACCTCATTGGGAAAGTCAATCCAGCCTCCAACAAAAATCATGTTTGGATATTGGTTGCCACAGAGTATTTCACTAAATGGGTTGAAGCTGTTCCTTTGCGACGAGCTACTTCTGCGGCCGTTGCCGAATTTATAATGAGTCACATTATTTCAAGATTTGGAATTCCTCAGAAGATTGTCACCGACCATAAGACTCAGTTTCGGGGAGATGTGGAAGAGCTGCTAATGAAGTATGGCATATTTCATAGCCAGTCCACGACATATTATCCGCCAGGGAACGGACAAGTTGAAGCCATTAATAGAGTTTTGTTAAAGATTCTCAAAAAGACTATTAATTTGTGTCAACGAGATTGGCATGTGAAGTTAGTGAATGCTTTGTGGGCTTACCGTACTGTCGCACGTACCTCTACTGGTGAAACCCCCTTCTCTCTTGTGTATGGTACTGAAGCTGTTGCCCCCATCGAAATTCGAATTCCCACTCCTCGTATGGAATCTACCGTAGTGCTGGGTTACCGTGAAGTTGAGTATGCTTTCCTCAGACATTGTGACCTGCTAGCTATCGATGAACACCGCCTCCGAGCCAGGAAAAGTCTGGATGTTTATATTCACAGAATGACTTGGGCATACGACAAGAAGGTCAAATTCCGAGCCTTAGGGGTAGGGGACATTGTTACGAAGGTAGCCGATCATGTGCGGGCGTCAACCTCGCACACTAAGTTTACGCCCAATTTTGAGGAAGAATTATACATCATCACCAGAGCGTTCGATTCCGGTTATTATCGCATCGCAACTTTTGATGGTTTTAAGTTAGAAGCCTCAATTAATGGCAAGTGGTTGAAGAAGTATTATTGTTAAGAGTTGAATGGGCGTTGGCTTTTCTCAAATATATTTCTGACACTTCATTTTTTGTGTACAATTATACTTAACCTATTATCAAATGTTGGTTTTTTGTGATGTTGGTCTGAATTTGTAGAAGCGTCACTACTTATTTTATTTATTAGAGCTCCCTAGAGTGAAGATTTCCCCCCATAGCAAGATGTCTCTTCAAACTTTTAAAACCCTAAACTAATAGAACCCATCTCGGTGTTTCACCAACACACCGACCCCAGGGACTTGTTTTTGGATGTGACATCCATTTCTATGTGTGATTACATTTTAGACCTCTTTGAGGCATTGATTTTTCTCTAATACGGATGTGACATCCATTTCTGCGTGTGATTATGTTCAGGTTATTTTATTTTCCTGATTCAGGACTTGCGTAATTGACCCTCTGGTTGTCTTGCCATTTCATCGGGGCTGTTATCCCCCACCTTTAAATCTAAGCATTCGAGGGTGTCTCCCCACCTTTAGCTCTAAGCATTCGAGGGTGTCTCCCCACCTTTAGCTCCAAGCTCTCCATGGAGTGTTGTTGTTGGATGATGTATTGCGAGAGGAGTTCTTCTAGACTAGGTTTAGTAGCAGACTGACTGTGGCGGTTCAACTAAGGGAAGCTGAGGTGTCAACTCTTGAATATAGTCCGACTGAGTATGAAAGTTATAGGATGGAAGTGACTTTGGGACTATCTGCTGACTCTGAAAATCCTCCGGGGTCCACTGTTGACCAAAATATTCAGTCTGTGGATTTGGCTGGTACTGCGACTGCAAGTACTGCTTATCATATTGTCCACAGGGTTGGTGAAACCCAGAAGGATAATTATCCTGCGGAAGTGGCTGCTGGAGAAAAGATTGTTCCCAATCAAAGCTATGGTGACTCCTATTGTCCGGATGATAAATGTTATTGTAGGAGGTCTGCAGTGGATGTTCAAATGTACTGAAATTACAGACCTCTTCTTGGACATGAGGGAAATATCTCACTGATTTGGAGTGATAAACAGGCTTCTGGACTGCAACATCAAGGGCGGAAACTGATGTTTTCAAATCCTTAAGTAGGGATGTTAGGACTGAATCGCCCTTTGCTTCATATCCCATGGAACTCTGTGAGACTGGAGTATCATGACTACACGCAGGATTGGTATACCAGTGCTCAGAGTTATCTCCTAGATCTTCAAAGAAATTGTGGTAGGTCTCGAATAGAGGCCGTTCAGCATCCATCAGAGAGATGTGAGTTTCTCAGAGGACGGAGATAGATTAGGTGAAAGAGAGCGGTGCAGTAGACTGACTCTCAGATCAAATCAGTATTGGGTTGGATCAAATCCAAATGGGCATATTCTTGAAAAAGTAAGCCCCTAGAGTCGGCAAGAGGTTATAAAACCGAATGAGCCTAGATGATGCACACAGCGCAATAGATAATCTTAACCTAAACAATCATGATAGTATTATGAATTATCTTGTAAGTGTAGGGATAGTGTAGATTATGACAGTGGGCGGACCAGTACTGGTTTATCTTCAATTACCCGCCGATCTAACTTTTCACTCTCTAGGTTCTCACCAGGATACACTCTTCAAAGCAAATCTACTAGTACTAACTCAAGTTGACTGCAAGATAATCCGAAGTCTAGACAAACGTGCGGCACATCGGCTGACTTAAGTACGCCCCAGACTAACCGGATTTGTCAATCATGAAAATGAGTTTTTCCAAAAGAGGAGCTAGGGTTGGTTCATGTTCCTAATCCGATACTAAGCTAATCATACAGACAATCAATGAGGCCACTTACGAGCTCGGTATACTTGAGTAGTAGGGACCTATGGGTGTGTTAGATAATAGGGACCCGCACTCATGGACTTAATCGATTTGATCTTTGAAGGGGTCGCTTTATGTGGAGTTTTCCTCGAACACCGATCACTTCTTGATTGATTTTAATTTTTGGCTATGCTTGCACAAAAGCTAGAATGATGAGGTGAGTGATGAAATCCCACCAATTTCAAGTTAGAGCTGGGTTTGCTCTTTATGTATTTTATTATGGCCAAAGCAAGCAATTCCGATAAGTTTTGCAGAAGTAAATAAACAATCGGCACAGTGTTTGCACAATGATCACGATCGCACTCAAGGCGAGGTGTAGAAACTTACCTACCCGTTGGCTACGCACGGGGTCGCCTCTATGAGATAGGGAGGGGTATCCAAATGGGCTTGGGCCCGACTCCACCTCTTTGAGCTTTCGCTCCCTACTCACTTGGTAAACGCAATCCGCAATCACGTCAGTCCACAATGGTCTATGGTATGGAGTTGGAAGGTGTACCGCATTTGGGGTTTCAAGAAACACGCAATGATTTAGGGCCGGTATTGTAAATTAGTTTCAATTAGGGTTTGAAATTCAACCTTAGCTATTCCCGAATTAGGGTTCGGAAATATCTACTTTTGAATTACCCAGTGTTGGAAACCTTCTAAAGTGAACAATTAACCAATGGTGATCTAACTATAAATAGCAGAATTGAAATCTAACCCTATATTTTTTTGTGTTTTTTAATTAATTAATTATCTAGTAGTTATTCTAAAAAGAGAGAAATGAATCCCTAAGTTATTACAACTTTGCACTCGGCTGATAATCAGTGGAAAATGGGAAAATTAAAATGAAAAGTTTCCAATTTGAATCAGATCTTCACGAATAAGTAGCTTTCCAAATTCCTGTTCGTCCTTTTGCAATCCCATCAACCGAGCGGCAACGACGACATTTGAAATTAGGGTTTTTTCGCGTCGTTGGTTACGGAAACCCTAAAGTTCAACAATATTTGTAATTTCTCCGATTTGGTTCACTTAATCTGCAAAAATGCAGATTTTCACAGTGACTCGTGTCGGATATCGTCCGCACTCGTGGTTAGGTAGCACAATAAGAAACAAAAATAATCAGAAAATGCTTGGAATAAATTGAGGGGTGAGAATGGTGGAAGTTGATTTAAAATATGCTTGAGATTGTTGTTAAAACTATTAGAATGAAAAAAAAATATAAGAGAAACGAGAATAAAAAAACACAATAAATAAAAATAACTTAAACTTGAATTTTAAACTTGTTCATTAAACTAAAAACAAATGCTTACAATGCTTGTCCAAATGCTTTACAACAAAAATAACATTAAACAAAATTAATCTAGAAAGTCATTAAAATATTACCCTAGAAAGCATGTAAAGGTAAAGAGGGAAAGAAGAAAGAGAAAGAAGGTAGGAAGGTTATAGAGATGAATTAGAGAGAAGCTTACCATTGAAGAGGTGGATGGTGCAACTTCGATTGGATCGACCTCAATAGGATTGATGATTGTAGCCTTTGATTGTGGCGGATGGAATGGGCAGTAAGGAGACGTTGCTGTTTGACGCTTTGCACCTCGAGGTGGAGACGTTAATGGTGGCTTGCTGGAGTTGCTCGCCGGAGAAGAAGGGTGAAGAGGAAGAGAAAGAAAGAAGAAAGAGATGAAGAGAAGGGGGAACCAAGCCAAAAAGGAGAGATCGTAGATCTCTTATAGAATTTTTTTTTTGCTTATTGTAAAAATGATGACCGTTGGATCTAGAGAGATCCAACGGTTGGGAATGGGTTAGTTAGATGAAAGAGAGAGTGACTAGGATAGAGAGAGATGGGGGAGAGAAGAATCGGTCAAGTGAGACCGATTCTCTCTTGTTGTTACAAATGGGCATGGGCATGGGTCATGGCCGGGCATGGACATGGGCATGGGTCATGGGCATGGGTCATGGGTATGGGTCATGGGCTTAGGTCATGGGCCAAAATAGATAGATAGAGAAAGAAATAGGAGAGAGGTAAGAGAAAAATACAAAAATAAAATATTGTAGGGTCTTGAACCCTGGTCTTCTTTATTCTCTCTCGTCCGCTCCACCAATAAGTCAAACTTATCCTTTGATGTTAATTGGTGTGGCCTTTAACACCTAAGTCCTTCTCTTGGTCTTCAGCTATTCTTCTCTCTCTTAATCCTTATTTCGGCTCTACGATCCTCTAGCTTTGCCCGTACATGTCTTTTATCTTTTTATCCTAGCCTGTTGGCTCTTTTAGCTTTGATAGAAGTCTTCTGTGGTTGATCGTGGGCCCGCCAGTCCTCAAGAATCACCCGATAGGGTCTCCTGTAAGTGAAAAAGTGCGTAATGAGATTCAACTAAAACGGCTTGATACTGGACTATCTGAAATGCATACATTTCATGCAAAAGTCAATTTTTGTCTAAAGAATGCGTTCTACGCAATGGAAGAAACTCTTACATGAAAAAGTGAAAGTCAGATTTTTCCGTGTGTCGTCAATTCGGAAACCCTAACTTCAACAATATTTGTAAAATCTGATTATCTGCAACATGTAACTTGTATAGCAGTATGTGTCGGATGTCGATCCGCACTCTGTGTGAGTTAGCACAATAAGGAATTAAAATTGACAAATAATATACAAAGAGAAATAAGAATTGTGGGAAGATGAGAAGGGCGAGTCGATTTAAAAACATCATTCATTTGAGATTCAGAACACCAAAATATCAAAAATCAAATTTCATTAATCATCGAAAAGTGAGTACATAAATCAAAATTACATAAATAAAGAAAGCATGTAAGAAAGCATATAAAGGGATGAGAGATGAAGAGGTAAGGGAAAGAAACATCCATTGAAATCTCGGAGCTAAGGGCGCTACCGATCAAGAAGAAGAACGTCCAAGACTTCGATGAATGCTTCAATCAAGAGAAGGGTTTTGACAGAGAAGCATCCCATGACTTTTGGAGCTAGGGGCACTACCGATCAAGAAGAGGACCGTCCACATTTCATGGAATACTGCTCAATCGAGAGAAGGAGTAAGGGAAATAAACGTCCATTGAAATCTCAGAGCTAAGGGAGCTACCGATCAAGAAGAGGATCGTCCAAGACTTCGATGAATGCTTCAATCAAGAGAAGGGTTTTGACAGAGAAGCATCCTATGACCTTTGGAGCTAAGGGCGCTACCGATCAAGAAGAGGACCGTCCAAATTTCATGGAATGCTGCTCAATCATGGAATCCACATCGGATCTTACCGGCCGACAAGGTAGATGTGAATTGGCAAATGTACGATAATGTGCCCTAAGAAGCTCACCTTTTCACTCGCCGAAAGGAGTCGGCCAAGTGAATAGGCGATCGGCCTGAGAAAGTAAAAGTGGATCTAGAGAGAGAAAATAGAAGGTAGAAATCTCACTCTAGAGAGAGAACACGGGATTAGGGATGTCACGTCCCTTCCATGTCGTCTAGAGAGAGAATAGTGAGAGAAACAAGGTAGAGAGAGAAAGTCACTAGCTCTAGAGAGAGAAAGTGAGGGTTAGGACACAGGTTTAGGGATGAGACGTCCCTTTCATGTCCGTTAGAGAAAGAGGATATTTAGAGAGGGAAAGTAGATTTCTAGAGAGAGAAAAGAGAATTCTAGAGAAAGAAAGGAGAATTATAGAGAGAGAAAATACCTCGTGGTACTTACCATTGGATCGGCCCAAGGAGATTTCCACGGGGATTGCACACATGGTTTTGCCGATAATGTGAGATTTGGGCATGTGAAGATGGTGCCCTCGAGTGCACATGCGGGTGTGTGCATGAGCTGGAGCATGTAGTTCAGCCAAGTTGTCAGATTCAGCCATGGAAGTAGAACACGTGGCGAGAGAGTAGCATATAGTGCGGCAACCAAGAGGATGTTGCTGGTTGTGCATTGTACACAGTGGAGGAGCCCGAGTTGAACATGCTGCCATGTAGACCGTGGTGGAGGATCCACATGTGGAACTGTTGCATGGGTGGCATCAAGTGGTACCAACAGATGACGAGTGGAAGGTGGGGACCTACATGTGGCATCAGTAGTTGGGGGAGCTGTTCGCAAGCAAGGTTGAGGGAGTGTTGGTGGCTGATTTTGGTCCACCTTGCTGAAATTGCAGTCCACTGGTGCAGGTTCGAGACATAGTTGCATAGCCTAAATGAGATGTACAGCACCATTCTAGATCATAGGCAACAATAAGGAAATCGTGGTGGCAGCAACAAGGAGAACCACCATGATCTTGAGAGAGGAGGTTACCGGCTGGAGGCTATGAAGAGAACCAGCAATGTTAGTTGCAGGTGTTCTTGGCCAGTGCGTGAAGAGTTTGCTGGAACATCCAGCAAGGGGTGTGAATAGAGAGGGCTCATAGCCTCACGATCGAAAGTTGCAGGTGCAAGGACAGATGGAGAAGGGCCTGGCAGTACTAGTGGTGCTGGTTGCAGCGACGGTGTGCAGCAGCAGGCCGTTTGGCCAGAACAGAGGATCACCAAAGGAGGTTCGGTTTGTGACGAGAAGGAGGGCCTGCACACGGATCCAACATGGATGGAACACCACCACACCGTGCATGGATAAAAAGAAGAAGGAAGAGAAGATGGAAGGAGAATTCACCGGTGGAAATGGAGACGATAGTGATGGCGGTGGTTGTTGAAGACCTGCTGGAGGAAAAGAAGAAGATGATGAAGAAGGGTGAGGATCCAATCAGCAGGTCTGCTTGGAGAAGTTGCAGTCCGTGGGAGTAATTTTAAAGTAGGTTTTTTCCGCGTCATTGGTTACGGAAACCCTAACTTCAACAAGATTTGTAATTTTGTCCGATTTTATCCTGATTATCCTGCAAAATTGACAGATTTGTATAGGGATTCGTGTCGGATGTCGATCTGCACTCGGGGTTAGTTGGCGCGACTCATGAACATGAAATAATGGATTTATCTCAGAAATTGTGGTGGGGTGAGAATGGTGAAGCGATTTAAAACATGCTTAGTGATTTGTAGAGAGAGAAATTGCCACAAACAACCAAAAACACAAAAGTAAACTAACAAATGCAAAAATAACAATTTTATTCATCCTCAATGAGTTTTACAAAATCAAATTAAATTCAAAAATAATCTAGAAAGCCTTAAACAGATTTAATCTAGAGAGAGAAAGATAGGTCGTAGAGAGAGAAAAGAACTAGAGAGAGAAGCAATACCTTGGACTTTCCAAAGATCGGGTGCACAGTCAAGCCATAGGGCAGCAAAGAGGAAGGGCGCACCAGGTTTGTACCCCTCCCTTCCTCTTCTTCTTCTCTTCTATCCTCTTGTTTTTCCCTTTTTTTTTTTTTTTCTTTTTTGTCCGTTTTCTTTTGGTACTGAAAACGGCTAGAATTGTGGAAGGGATTAGGAGAGAAGATGTGGGAAAGAAAGAGAGAGAGGGACGTGCAGGTGGTAATGGCAGTGGGGTTACTGCTGCAACAAGGCAGCAGGCGTTAATGGAGGCTGGAGAGGAGTTGCTGGTGGCACTGTGATGGTGCTCTGTGACATTACAGGCGGTCCAGCAGGTGGAGGTGGCACGGAACGAGTTGCAGATTGCAACGAGTGAGTTGCAGGTCCTCCCAAATGATGCCTGGAGATTTCAGAGGTGGTGGAGGCGGTCTAATGGTGGCAGCGGTGGAGAAAATAAAACCAGTCCGGCGATCAAGTTCGCCGGAGTTGCAGGTTTCGACCGGCGTTGATGGTGGCGAGGCTGGCGTGGAGGATAAGCGGACCTGCAACTCAGAGTTGCAGGTCTTGGTTGCAGGCGGAGATGCTATGGCGGATTGGTGGTTGCAGGCATTGGATGTGGAATGGCGGAGCCACCTGCACGTGGATCAGCAATGTGAAGGATGGACAGGTTGCTGGCGGGCGGAGCAGCAGGTAGAGGAGCAAGGACCGAAAGGAGAGAAGAAAAAAAATGGAGAACAATGAGGAGGCAGCCGGAGTTGCTGCCTGCAACTCCGGCGAGAAAAAAACAATGAAGAAGATGAAGAAGAAGGTGAAGAAGAAGATGGAAAAATCGCCAAAAATCGAGGGGAAGAAGGGGCAAGAGAGTTTGGGGAGAGAATGGAAGAGATTGGAGGGGGATTAGGGTTCGAACGAACCCCTCTCCTTCTCCTTTTAAAGCTCCCTATTTCCATTAATGGAAATAGGGTATTTTTAAAATAAATTTTTTTTTTTTTTTTTAAGTAAAAATCTACTTTTCTATGGGGAATCTCCCCAATTAGTGGACCCCCCGTTTTTTTGAAATTTAATTAAAATTCTTTGGAAATTCACGGGGTCCACTAACTGGTCGGACAGCGGGTCGATGATGATGGGCCCGGCTATTGGCCCACATGGATTTGTGATGTCCATTGTCTCACAAGATGATGTGACAGACGGTCTGATGGCGATCGGATGGATGGTGACTTGATTGGGACTCAGATTGGTAGATCGACGGATCTAGAGAGATCCAACGGTCCGATTGAAGATCCAACGGTCCAATGGAAGATCCAACGGTCAGAAAGCTAAGGGAGATGAGATAGAGCCGATGGGCAGGAGTTCTGGGGTTAGGTCAGTAGATTCGAGGACCGAGAGATGAAGAGAGAGAGAGAATAAGGAGAGATGAGAGAGAAAGTATCAGAAAATAGAGAGAAAAGCACTGGCGGAGGGTCTGGAACCCTGGTCTTCACTGTGACCATCCTCATGCTTCTCCAGTAGAGTCGACTATCATTCTTTGCTGACTCATGTGGCTTTAAACGCTTTGGTCCGTCTCTTGGTCGTTGGCTCTCCTACTCTCTTCGTTCTTTGGGCCGGCTTTTTGGTCCTCTTATTCAGCCCATATTTGGCCCATATCTTCTAGTCATAGCATGTAAGCTCTTTAAGCTTTGACAATGGGCTTTCCTGATCGATGTGGGCTTGCAAGTCTCGAGAATTGTCCCATCGGGGTTTCCTGCGATAGAAGAAGCGCGTAATGAGACTCTATCAGAATGACTTCATGTCTAGACTTTCGAAAATGTGTTTAATGCATGCAAATATACCATTTCGTCCAGAAAAGTGTGTTCTACGCAACAAAAGAGACTCTTACGTAGAAAAATAGATAAATAGAGTATTTTAACGTGGGAGAATGCAATAACGCTAAAAGGATAATTGCTTAAAATAAGCACTTTTGAGCGAATATCAAGTAACCACCGTTGAAGTTATCTTCAAGGATTTTTTCCCGCTGGAGAAAGTAGATGCTTGCTGGTTGTGTTACAAACCTGCAACTAGGTGTTGCAGGTCTGAAGGTAACGGTGGTCCCGATTGCTCACCTGTTGAGAGAGGTTCTCGTGGTGGTGAAGAACGCACCAGCATCGTGCTGGTTGTGGAGAGCAGCAGCCAAGGGGAGAAGAGTTCATGGGGAGGAGCACACAGCTCCTCCCTTCTTGTTGGCCAAGAGATGGAAAGGTGCATGTGGAGGTGAGGAGGTGGCATAACCGTTGCAGGTTGAAGAGTTGATGATCGGCCGGAGTAACTCCGGTGATGAGCAAAGAAGAAGAAGGAGAAGAAGAAGATGAGCAAGAAGAAGATGAGCAAGAAGAAGGAGAAGAAGAAGATAGGAGGAGCAGCATGGAGAGGTGTTGTGGAGGACAATCTGGAGGTGGAGAAGGGTGCTGCACATGGTGGTTTGCAGGTGCTGCCATGGAAGGCAGGTTGTAGTCCAGTCCAGGCGGAATTGAAGGCGCACTCCCGAAGCGTGAGGTGCACGGTGAAGAAGTGAAGAATGTGTTGATGGGGCAGCAAAGGAAAGGAGGAGAAACATGGAGGAACTAGCCTGCATCTTGTGCAGCCGGTGGTGGGAGGTTTTGTTAAATAACGAGAGAAGGAGTGGGCGATTTTAGTGGTGGGTTCGTTAGAGAGAGATTAGGGGAAGGAGAGTTTTTAATGGAAATCATGAATCAGTCCAAGGTGGGAGCGTGGGTAACTGAGGAATAGAAGAGAGAGTAGTCATAGGAAAGAAAGAGGATACTCCTCTTTGGTGCTGCCATGTGGATGAGAGAGAAAATGGTTAGAGAGGAGGGTAGAATGAAAGGGAGGTCAGCCACATATTGAGAAACCATGGGCTTCTCTATGAACTAAGGTCGTGGGCCTTTGCCATTTATTTTTATTTTCTTTTTCCTTTTCTTTATTTTATATCTTTTATTATTATTATTTTTCTTTGGGAGAAATGGGAAAGTGATAAGGTGACGGGCGTGTGGCCATAGATATGTGAACTGTCAAATCTGGAGAGATCCAACGGTGGAAAAGCTATGGGAGAGGTGATAAAGCTAGATGAGAGGAGATTAGAGGTTAGATGATGGAGATCGGATGGTTAGGATGATCGATCTGAAGATCGGATGGTCGATTTGAGGATCTAATGGTAGGATGAGATGATAGAAGAGTTAGATGTTAGGGTTTAGAGAAATAGAAAGAGAATTAGGAGAGATGAGAGAGAAAATAACACAAAATAAAGGCAACAAAGATGGCGGAAGGGTCTTGAACCCTGATCTTCAATGTAATCTTCAGTCGGCTTCACCAAAATATGTAAGCCATCATTTTATGTCCTTGGGTGCGGCTTTCAATCACTTTGGCCCATCTCTCGGTTTTTAACTTTTTCTCTCTCTTGGTTCTTTATCTGGCTCTACAATCCTCTGACTTGACCCGTACTTGGCCTGTATCTTCTAGTCATAGCCTGTTGGTTCTTTAAGCTTTGATAGTAGGCTTCTATGGTTGATTGTGGGCCCGTAAGTCTCGAGAATAGCCTGATCAGATTTCCTGCAATAACGAAAAGCACATTATGAGACTTAATCAAAACTACTTCATATCTAAACTTCCAGAAATGCGTTTAATGCATGCAAATATACCATTTCGTCCAGAAAAGTGCGTTCTATGCAATGAAAGAAACTCTTACATAGAAAAGTGGATAAATAGGAAAGTTTTACGTAAAAGAGTGCGATAACGCTAAAGGATAATGGCTTAAAATAAACACTTTTAAGCGAATATCAAAAAGTAGACGAAAAGACAAGTTTTACATAGGAGAATGCGACAACGTAAGAAGGATAATGGCTTAAAATAAGCACTTTTAAGCGAATATCACCCGCTAAGTTCCAGCATGTCGATGACCTCCTGCCATCTTTTGTCTAGAGGGGCTTCAGTTCCCCTTGTATGTGTCTCCTGTCTCACTGGCCATTCCAGCTCTGCCTCGACACCTGCATGAGAGTTTTAATTAGTGCCGTTTTCAACAAAGCCTAACGTCTTATCTCATTTGGAGTTACAACATCACATTTTTAATACATTCCTTGATCTTGTTTACCTGTGGTGCCAATACCATGTACAGTTGCTTCCGTGATGACTGGTTGGAGGGGTGGCTCGGCCCTTATTGGGGAATCTGATTCATCCCTAGAATATTCAGTTTTTGGCTTTATCTGGATCTCAGGCCTTTGGACCCCGATCTTTTTGATTCGTTTGAATGGGCTAGCTGGAACGGTCCTTGTAGCTTTCTTTCTCTGGGCCACCCTAGGAGGTATTTTACTGGGGCGCGTCCCACGAGGTGCAGTGCCCCCAACGATCTCTATTTGAGCCCTCTTGGGACTTTTATCCCGACCCCGCTTGGTTCCTCATTGCAATCTCGTCGATCTCCGGAGAGGTGAGCATACCTCGATTCTGGAGGTTGCTTCTGTTTCTCCTAACCCCGGGGCAACTTCTTGTTCTTCTTTCTGCCGGGTGGAGTCCAATTTCCACTTGGATCGCCTCTCCCTTATTGACTCGCTAGTGGAGCCTTCACCCTCCGCCCTCAACAAGGGGTCCGGTCCAGAGATAGCACCTCGCCCTATGTAGTTCCATTTATTCTCGAGGGCGTCGGCGATTTCTTTTATCTCCAACTCGCCATAGCTTCCGAGACAAAGCCTTGCCATTTCCAAATGGCGATATATCATTTTCCCCTACCTTGAGGGTGGCACCACTTTCAACACTTTGGTAGTGCAGACGCAATTGAAGAAATAGTGTACTGGCACCCAGTCGTTGCCCACTTGTTGGGAAGGAGATAGGAGATGTCTTGATCAAAGCCAAGCTGCCGTGTTATTCGGTGTGGTCGGTAGGCAATGGCTACGGCCTCTTTTTCGGGCACTGGAACTTTGCCCCATGACCCTTGGCGCATTTCACGGGTCGGCATAACAAAAATGAATGAGGGGTTGATGATTCTGCTGTATATCAGCAATGGCTCTCTCAGCGTCCCGTCGGCTTCATGTGCAACTGGCCCCACGATATCAATGGGTAGGAGCGACTCTCCTTGATATAAGGGCTCTTCGTACGCCCGTGCTCGGAAGTGCTTCTCTGTGTTCAGTATGTTGAAGATTGTTCCGATACTGAACACGGGTGGATCTTCATTGGCATACTTCAAAGCCCTTACTGTCTACGTACGGAACCAATTTGTCATAATGCCCGTACGTCCATAGCTGCAACAACCAAAAAGGGCCAAAGAGGTAGATTTCCTTGGACGGCAATGTCTTCCCTTCCTAGCTTACTGCCCGGTCTTGCAAGGTCTTTTTGTACTGACTCATGCCCTGATACAATTGTGCCGTCACGATCGATGCCCAGCATATCTTTTTCCCGTGAAAGGTCATAGCAGCTGCGCAAAAAGAGCATTCCACTACCGTGTGGGCTGGTGGTTGGGGACACAGAAAGATGGAGATTAGATAGGCAAGAACTCCTCTTCAGACGTTTGGCCTTTAAATGATTCTGTCCACCAGTTGGCCTAGGATCTCCTATCACTGCCCTTATACGCGACAATTAATCTTTCGTTCCTCCTCACTAGCATATCGAACGACGCCCTCTCATCGTCACTCAATAGCTAATGTCATCTATAAAGCATAAGGTCAAAAGAAACATAATATCAAAAGAACAGATGGTCTACAAGTTACAGTTCATCAAAACGTCACATCTGTTCTACGATCCAAACAATAAAAATAATGGATTTTATTACATGAATTCTTAGGCAATGAAATAATAAAAGACTAATAATGTTCATCTGCAAGGTTCGGCTCCTGCTCCTCGGGTTCGTATGTCTCCTCTCCTAATTCGTCAACGGGTTACACTTCCTCCTCGTATCCTTCCTCGTACGTCTAGGTTTCATCTACATCTGAAAAATTTTTGTTGTAGGAGTGAGCCAAGCACTCACTCAAATTTTTCACCCCGAACATAATTCAAACAATTCAATTTATAGCCATGCTAGCACAGATTGAATTGTCCAATAGTAATATTATGGTCATAATGAATACATGAACAATTAATCAAAAGTAATGCACAACCCACACAGGGGGTCTCCTTCTTCACCCACACAATGGGTCTTCCCGGGGTTTTCGGGTCTTTCACCCTAGAGAACTCACTCCCAACTTGCTTTATCGCTTCTGAATCGAAAATACAATGCATGCCTTCATTTATATAAGAAATTGCTAAAAGTAAATATCTACGCAGGGGATCTCATTCTGAACATCTTATCATACTAGTAAACAGAATTATCATGATACAAGATCTATCGTTTAATAATCAATACATATTCGCATACTTCTAAACCATATTGTAAAAATCATGGGGGTACCTACCTTGATCGCTTTTCCAAGATTTCACCTTAATACTTCAAATTGACCCTCTTCGCATAATTTCAATCGAAGATTATAGAACCTTCAATAACCATATTTTAGTTAGGTGTCAGTTAAAACCCAATTCTTGTAAATGTCGAGGACCGTTGTTGTCTGGACCTAGAGGCGACAATAAGAGTTAACGACCATTAGGTCATGATGACAATAGTCTGTAAAATGATTAATTGTAAAATAAACATTTTTAATGGGGAATGGTCGAAATATCATCATTTTATTATTTTAATATATATATATATATATATATATATATATATATATATATATATATATATGTGTGTGTGTGTGTGTGTGTGTGTGTGTGTTTTTCCAAAATATCATCAATAATGATAAAAGCACATTTGTCCAACTGTAATAGTCATTACAACACTAAGCCCATATTCTATTTATTATTCAATATAATTTATTTATTTTTTTAAACATGGTGGTTGTTAATCTAGACCATCCGACTAATGGGCACCCCATCATGAAGTCATGTAGCCCATGAATCGAACAATCATAATAGAAAGAAAGGAATGGAAGACTTTAATAAGAAGTAAATTATTATTATTATTATTATTATTATTTTTTATTTTTATTTTTTAAAACTTGTTTAAATAACCTAATATGCCATGGAATCTCAAGGATCTCCTAAGGAAAAAGGGGTCGTACGGTCTAAAAGTTGGGAACTTAGTTCCAACAACATAATTGTATAAAAAGTGATAATATTCTTGACAAAAAAAATTTAAGAAATAATTGGTAAAATTCTCTTGTTACAAAAGTTACTCACAATCAGGCAATTTGAATAAAATCACCTGGGTAAAAGATGAAATCTAACATCCTTCTTGGCACCCCAAACTAGATGGTTGTAGGGGTTAGCATTATCATAAATGGGTTGGAGTGGCACAAGACTTGGTTATTGGTGGACTGGGTTGACAGCAGCAACTGCTAGGTCTTTGGTTAAGACAATAAGAATGGCCAACGTTAAGGGTGATTCACGACATAAGACGACTTCACGATCCCTTCTATAATACAACAAAAAGGAGAAAACAAAAATGAAAATCAACAAAAGAAAACTCACTTGAATACGATGGCAAAAAGTGGAGCTATAAATCAACCTCACGGTGAAGATTCGATGCAATAGCGAGGATCCGTGAAGGCTACACGACTGCGACTTTCCAGATGATAGGCTGCACTTTTCTCCGGCTGTTAAAGTTCCACAACGTGTTGAGTATGGGAGGAAGATAAAAGGCTTGGGAGCAAGAGGAGAATGTGCCTTGATGATAGTGGGAGGGTTTCGACGATCTGCAAATCCTGAGTTTTCTTGATTCCTTATTGAGGATGAAGATGGCTGCACTTTTTGGTGGTGAGTCTGGTCTTCAAGAAAGCCGCACAAATGAGAATGGGGCGATCCTAATAGCTTGTATATATATATATATAGCAGCTGGTCTATGGTTTGGTGAGAGGTTGAATCGTGTGTTGATACAACACCGAGATTTGAGGGGATAAAAATAGGTATGTGAAAGTGGCTGGAACGGTCAAAGGAGTGGAGGTCCGGTGGATGGAAGAGATTGGTATTAAATAGGTCAACAAAAGTTTTGGTTAGTATATTTTAAAGAAAAGGTGTTGAATAAAATTTGTTGTTAAAGGATTTTTTTTAAATAAAACATAAGTAACTTGGGTTTACACAAAAGCAAAAAGGGTATCCATAGGATACGGTCCAAAGGTATTGATTTGGTTGTGGGTTTACAAAGGTTACTAAAAAACTAATTCCTAAGTATGGAAATGGCTTTGTATGGCTGTTGGGTTTTGATATTGTGTTTCTCAACACACCAAAAGAGGATAAGGGCTTAGGAAAGAAGGGATAGAAATTACAAAATTAACCTAGGAGTATAAAAGGGTTTATAGTTTGGTTGGGTCAATGTGTGAATTGTTTAACATTGTGGTCACAATAATAAAGAAACATGATATGATATATGGGCTTGTATGGGTGTCATGACTTAGTTCATTCTATATAAAAAACATTTTAAAGGTGAGTTGGCTTTGGGATAGGATATAATATATTTCAGAAAATTATAATGGATGTAGGGCGTGATAGGTATAGGCACCGTGTACGCATGACGTGTACATAATATACGTACGTACATTAATGCGCGCAAGGCATATGTAAAAATATTTGTAAAAATAAAAATAAAATAATTACACCAATTATATTTAAAATAATACACTATGCATATGGGACTTAAAACAGTCCATAAAAATGCATGGGCTTACTGAGCCAATGTGGGCCCACAAGAGTCAGCCCAAAAACCCTGAAAAATAATTTTTCTCGGAATTTGTTGAAACTTCACAAGGATGTCATAACCATTAAAATATAGTGTTTCATGAAGAGGAAAGTGTGAAAAAAGGTTCTAAAAATTAAGATTGACCAAAATACACTTTTTATGATTTTCGGGGTTTTACACTGCCACTCATGCCTGACCCTTTTACATCGGTCTCTGGCCCACTCCCTAGTACAAGCCCTACAATGGAAGACCTCTCAACCTTGCCATGGCCGATTCCAAGTGGCCCAGTTGCTCTCAGGTGTCCTGCACCTACAGCTCCTTTTGTTCTACCAAGGTGCCTAGTATGCTTGCCGCACCTGAAATTTCACTGGTCCGTTCTCTTTAACTCAATATACCTAGAAGGGGGGTTGATTAGGTATTGAAAATTATTTATACCTACACAGTTTTACTGGTATAGGTAAGGGAATAAAATCGCATGCCTTAGTTGTTTGATAAAAGATTATCACAATCGACTTAAATCAAATATACCTCCGTGGTATATTTTCTTTTCGTCGTTTGATCTAATCAGAATAGATTGCAAAATACAAACAAACAATCACACAAGATAAGAGATTTTTACGTGGAAACCTTAGCCAAGGAAAAAACCACGGGACCACGTCCAGACGGAAAGTATCACTAACTGAAAAGTTAAACGAAACAAAGGTTACCTACGCGGCACCATTGTAAATACAGCTTCCAACCTTAGCTAAGGCCTACTGCCCATGCATCCACGTCTTCTGAATCAATGCTACGAATCCACGCACGCCCGTCCAGTCAAGAAGCCTTCTCCGCTTGTTCAGTTTGGTACACCCCAAACCTACTGTCGATCGGCTCCTCCGATCTTAATTCTCAACACTCCCGCCTTTCCAGAAGGTAAAGGATTCAGAATACCCTGAACCCTAAGTTGCTCAAATGGTGTTGAGTCACACTGGTACACTCAGGCTACTAGGTCGAATATAAAAGTGGAAGACCTAAGCTGAGAAAAGGATCAAGCTCTTGGCTTTGATCAAGAAGAGAACAAGCTCACAAGATGTGAATGGAAAAACAAGCTTCTTGCTCTTCAAATGGACACTCTAATAAATATAACGTTTTCTTCTCTCTCTTGAAGTGTTAATACGTTGTCATTATTCTGCCTCAAGATGCTCTATTCTGATTATTCCATCCTGACACGTGGCGCTTCCTATTAATGGAAGTCGTGTGACAGTGATGGGGCAGTTTATGGCTTCTGATGATGCTTTCGGTGCATTCACTCTCACGCGCTGGTTATCATCACGTGTCATCCTCTCATGATCTGCACATGTCATGACAGTGATACGTGTCATTATTTTACTTGCTGGAAAATACGGCACCCACATAGCCCCCCTTTTTGAGAAGATCGAGAAGCTACTATCGTATCTTCTGAAAAAGATCCTAACCGTTCATGACCTACTACAGCTTCCTAGCCGTTGGATCTTCCATCAATCATTCAACCATTGCCCTTCTCATTTAATACTACGCCTATCATTGCTGTATCTAGGGGACGTGTTTGTACTGGTGTGCTGCCCAACGTACGATCATCGAATGGAATGATTGACGGGTACAATACTCGAAGAAATAGGTTACCGAACCGTCGAATGACAATTTTTGAATTTTGGCGGCAGGGTTTGATATTGCCAGATTGTCGGTTTGCTAATTCCAGATTCTTCATCTATAACTAGCTCATTCCCCCTCATTTATTTATTTTCTTCTTTCGATCGGTGCTCTACAGCAGTTCAAGCTTCAACTCCAAGCTGTTCTTGTCTTCGCTCTCCCTTCCTGCTGTTACTGCACTGTATACGGTATTTTTCCCTTACCTGTCATCTTTCTTCTATCCTCTTTCCCTTTCTATTTTCTTCCGACAATGAGGGGTAAAGTAGTTCTTGATGATACTAAGGAAATGGTTCCCAGAGAACCAGTAGAGACTAACATTCCGGAAGAAGAAGAAATATCATCTGATTCCTTAGATCATGCCATAGATTCGTATAGGGAGGAACCAGTAGTTCCTCGGGAGATTGTTAGGGTCCCTACCCATGAAAATGACCCATACATAATAGGTTTGAGAAGGGAATTTGCTATTCCGTCTTCTGTTTTCATCAAACTTGGTTCTCGTCATGGGGACAAGACCAATCCTGGCGAAATCAGCATCACTCGGCTTCAATTGAAGTTCGGGTTAACTCTCCCTCTGACCCCTATGGTGAGGGAAGTACTCTAGTTTTATGACCGAGCTCCCGGCCAGATGCACGGAAACTTCTGGCGTCTGATGAATAGGGTAGAGTATTTTAACTCTACAAACAAATACCAAATTTGTCTCTTTGAGATCGATTACCTGTATGCATTGAGGAGGTGTCCGGATTCTTTCAATACGGACTTGTTCTAGTCTGTTGCTGCTCAGAAGAAAGAACAGAAGATTGTTGAGAGCCTGCCTTACAGTCATAAGGGATGGCACTCTGATCTTGGGAATATGACGAACATGCGAAGGGGGGCTCCAACAGCCATAGAGTACGCACGAACTTTAACCTGTCAGGTAAGCTTCTCTCTGTGTACTGTCGATCTCCTTTAGACTGATCTAATCAATCTACTGACCCGTCGCCTTTCTTCTTTGCTGTAAACTATGTCAACTTCCCTAGAGATATCCTCATGATATAAAAGAAAGAGTCAATTATATTCTGAGGAAAATCCCCAAGGTCATGAAGCAATGGTCCTTGGTGGGATTAATTAATAATAAAAGAGGGTCGTCAGTTGCTGGTCCCGCCGTCCCTCCTGATCAACGGATTGCTGCCCCCGATTATTCTAGTAAACGTCCGTCTTTCGGGATCACGATTGGAGAAGCCCCATCCCGGGAAGGTGAGTACATAGGCCCCGAGATCCGTTTAATAAAAAGACCTCGTCAAATGGGGAGGACTCCCATTCGTGTAGATCCACCAGTCAGTCGGGTTGGGCCTACTCCTTACCCAGTAACAGAATTTTTTAGGCATCCTGATGGTCGTCAGGAACCGTCGAATGATTTTGCTCGAGAACTTATACGGATGGAAGAGGCAGAGGTATCTTCCATCATGCTTGAGATACTCATTTCATATTCTCTCAGATAGACTAAATTGTTCTTTCCTTTGCAGATGGAGGGTAGAATGGCTGAAATGAGGAAGGATACTTTTGCTGCCCCGGCTCTGGCACCAAGGAAGAAAAGAAGACTGGTCAGGGGGTTAGCACCCGAGCTAGAAGCAGCTTCTACTCGGGACAGGACGGTGACTTCTAAAGCCAATCCGGCAGGTGGTCCTTCAACGATTCAACCCTCTGAGGCCACTGTCTCTCCTTCAGCAGCCATCGTTCCTACCGCTTCTCCCTCGATCACCATAACGAGGTCTCCACCTGGATTTCAACCTTCTCCTGTGCTCTAGATATCTACCCCTCCATCAACCTCTCATCCAACAAATGTTGCCGGGCCCAATAATATAGTAGGTGAGCACATTCATTTTCCTTCATTCCTGTCTGGTACGGTATTTGATTTAATTGACACATGGGTTATGCTAAAAGAATTGTGGCGCAAAGATAACCCTCTTGTAGGTCTACGGGATTTCAATGGCGAGGAGCCGTATATCATGAATGCTGGCTGCCTGCCTAATGGGAAGCCCATCTCGGAGCAAAGCTCCATTGCTGATGTTGGGGTGGCTGCAAGCCTGATCGAACGGATTTGTCTCCCCCGGGACAGATTACGTTATATTGACATGCCTTCCCCGAAGCCATGTGAAGTTCTCGGTCATTCTCTTCTGGAGGTAATTATCCTTGGGATATTTCTTCCTTCAAACTTCTAATTCAAAGTCTAACACTTCTTTCTACTTTGTGCAGAGCATCCATGCTTATGCAGGTTTGAGAGATTATCGTGACCTCTTCCAAAATTACACTGCCCTTGTCGAGAAATCAAGTGCGTCTGAGGCTGCACTTAAATTGGCTGAGGAGCAAATCCAGGCTGTCAATCTATCTGCCAAGGTCTCCAAGACTAAGGCTGAGATGGAGAAAAAGGTGGCCATTGAAGCTCTTGCCTCGAAGAAGAAAACCGAAGACGACTTGATGAAGGTCAAGGCAGAATATGCCCAATTCAAGGATAGAGCAAGCCACCTACAAGAAAATCTGGAGAAGATGACTGTTGAGAGGGATGAAACAAAGCAAGCATCTGACGCCCTTCAACAGGAATCTTACGATAAGGGATACCGAGATGGCTTTGCCAAGTGTGAAGCCATAATGGAAGAGGAGGAAGGAGATGAGGATACAATTCAAGGCGTGGCTTTGCCTAAACTAGTTGCCGGGATGAATATTCCCGAGGATACATCCCGAGAACCTCCTCCAACTATCCAAGTTCCCCAAGACACTCCAGATCCTTCCCAGATAGAGACGGTGAATTCAGAAGAAGGTACTCTTGTGAATCATGTTATTCAGCTGCCTGGCGGGCAGGATATGGTGCCCTCTCCATAATTTTTGTATTCTCTGACTGCCCTGTGGGCTTATCTTCCGTAACTACCGCTGTGGCCATTTTTTTCTTTTGCCCACGGGGCCCTCATATGTAGATGTCATTGATATTCGCTCAAAAGTGCTTATTTTAAGCAATTATCCTGTTAGCGTTATTGCATTCTCCTACGTTAAAATACTCTATTTATCTACTTTTCTATGTAAGAGTCTCTTGTGTTGCGTAGAACACACTTTTCTGGACGAAATGGTATATTTGCATGCATTAAACATATTTTCGGAAGTCTAGACATGTAGTCATTCTGATAGAGTCTCATTACGCGCTTCTTCTGTCGCAGGAAACCCCGATGGGACATTTCTCGAGACTTGCTAGCCCACATCGATCAGAAAAGCCCATTATCAAAGCTTAAAGAGCCCACATGCTATGACTAAAAGATATGGGCCAACTATGAGGACCAAAAAGCCGGCCCAAAGAACGAAGAGAGCAGGAGAGCCAATGACCAAGAGACGGACCAAAGCGTTTAAAGCCACATGAGTCAGCAAAGAATGATAGTCGACTCTACTAGAGAAGCGTGAGGATGGTCACAGTGAAGACCAGGGTTCCAGACCCTCCGCCAGTGCTTTTTTCCATTTTTTTGATACTTTTTCTCTCATCTCTTCTTATTCTCTCTCTCTCTTCATCTCTCGGTCCTCGAATCTACTGACCTAACCCCAGAACTCCTGTCCATCGGCTCTATCTCATCTCCCTTAGCTTTCTGACCGTTGGATCTTCCATCGGACCGTTGGATCTTCAATCGGACCGTTGGATCTCTCTAGATCCGTCGATCTACCAATCTGGGTCCCAATCAAATCACCATCCATCCGATCGCCTTCAGAATGCCTGTCACATCATCTTGTGAGACGATGGACATCATCAGTCCATGTGGGCCAGTAGCCGGGCCCATCATCATCGACCCGCTGTCCGACCAGTCAGTGGACCCCGCGAATTTCAAAAATAATTTTAATTAAATGGGGGGTCCACTATTTCCATTAATGGAAATAGGGAGCTTTATAAGAGGAGGGAGAAGGGTTCGTTCGAACCCTAATCCCCCTCCTTTCGGCTCCATTCTCTCCCCCAACTCGTTTCCACCTTCTTCCCCTCGGTTTTAGACTGTTTTTCCTCCATTTTTTTCTCAAATCACCGTCTTCATCTTCATCTTTATCACCGGAGTTGCGCCTGCAACTCCGGCCGTTCGTTCCACACCTTGCTGGCCTTTATCCCCCCCATTCTCTACCACGTTCCACCATCTCCTCTCTCATCTTTTCCTCCTTCTTCACCGTTTTCTTCAAAAAGAAAAGCAAAAAAAAAACCAGAAAAGAAAAAAAAAAAAAAAGAGATCACCGGAGTTGCAGGTCGCAACTCCGGCGAAACCAGCAACCCCACCATCTTCTCAAGCCGCATCCCACCTCTAGCAACAACACCTGCTCCTCCACATCTCCTCTCCATCACTTCACCACGACCTACAACGTTGAGTTGCAGGTCTGCTTCGCTAAGCCATCTTCTCACACAAAAAAAAAAGAAAAAGAAAAAGAGAAAAGGAGAAGAGAAAGAAGGAGGAGGCGCCTCCTTGCTGCTGGTGCGCACGCCCAGCTCGCCTCCCTCATCTTCACCGGTTGCCATCTCCTTCACCGCCACCTGCTGCTGCCACGACCTGCAAGTTGCAGGCCGTTAAATCCTTCACCATCACCAAGCCGCCTCCTCCAACGCTTCCTTCTCACCACCGTCTGCAACCACCCCTGCACGTTCCTCCTTGCTGCTGCTTCCATCTTACCACTTCACCTCGGACTCCACCGTTCTTGCTGGGCGAACCAAAAAAAAAAAAAAACTAACTGTGCAACCTTTCTCTCTCCCCATTAAAAAATAAAAGGAGAAAACAGAAAAAAAAAAAGAAAAAAAAGAAGATAAGAGGAAGAGAGGAGGAAGGTGCTGAACTGACCTCTACCACCGTTAGATTTCTCCTCTCCACCCGAGCCTGCTCCTCACGTGCAACCCAACCATCATCCCGACCACCTTCTCCTCCCACGGCCTGCCAAAGCCGTGCTTCACAACCATCACGCCTCCAAGATTTCTCCACCCCCTCTTCGTCTTCATCACGAACTCTCCTTGCTGCCCATCCGAGCACCTCCATATCTTGACCCTGCAGCACCACATCTCGCATGCACCATCCTCACTCGGATGCAGCACACCAGTCCACGGTCGATCATGATCGAACTTCGGGAAGGCCATCATGCTAGTGGAACTCACATGGCCGAATCAGGGTTTTCTCTCTCTCTAGTCTCTTCTCTCTCTCTAAAAATTCATACTCTCTCTCCTCTTATTCTCTTCCTCTCTCTAGTTCTTACGGCCTTATAGTTTAATCCTTTTAGTTCTTTTTATGTTTAGTTCGCAATTTTGATTGAGAATATTGTAAGAAAGTTATTATTTCAATAAATTCTAGTATTACTTCATTGTGTTAGTTATTTTCTTTTTAATCTTATGGCAATTTCTCTCTCTAAAAATCACTAAGCATGTTTTAAATCCATCACCATTCTCACCTCTCCATGTTTTCTTGATAAAAATTCGTCATTGCATGTTCATGAGTCGCGCTAACTAACCCCGAGTGCGGATCGACATCCGACACGAGCCACTGTACAACCCTGTGATTTTTGCAGGATTTGAGTGAAAAAGAATCGGATAATAACAAATATTGTTGAGATCTAGGATTTCCGTAACCAACGACGCGGGAAAATCCTACTTTCAGTCATTTATGGCCTTTAATACAATAGAAAGTTCTTTTCTCAAGTATGAATTTGAAGTTTGCTATTTTTAGTTCATAGCTAAGTTGTTGGGATCCTCATTCAATTTTTTCGTCTGGCTAACCTATACACTTGAGTCTTTAACAAGGTAATAGGCCAAGTTGTATAAGAACTCAGGACTCTCGGCTAGATTTGTGGGTTGTCGGGAATCAAATTAGGCTATCCCGGCCTGCTGGTTTGTATACTTGAATTCTTATTAAGGCAAAAGGCCAAGATGTATAAGAATTCAAGACTCCCGGCTAGGATTTTAGAGTTGACAAAATTCCTGTTAATTCTAGTCGTATGACTTAGAATATTTAGATCATTCTGGCATCCCGGTTTGTATACTTGAACTCTTATCAAGGCAAAAAGCCAAGATGTATAAGAATTCAAGGCTCCCGGCTAGGGCTACAGACTTGTTGGGATTCTCGTTAATTCTTGTCGCATGACATAGAATATTTAGATCATCCCGGCCTTCTGGTTTGTATACTTGAATTCTTATCAAAGCAAAAAGCCAAGATGTGTAAGAATTCAAGGCTCCCGGCTAGGACTTCAAACTTCTCAGGATTCTCGTTAATTCTTGTGCATGACATAGAATATTTAGATCATCCCGGCCTTCTGGTTTGTATACTTGAATTCTTATCAAGGCGAAAAGCCAAGATATGTAAGAATTCAAGACTCCCGGCTAGGACTTCAGACTTGTCGGGATTCTCATTAATTCTTGTCGCATGACATAGAATATTTAGATCATCCCGGCCTTCCGATTTGTATACTTAAATTTTTATCAAGGCAAAAAATTAAGATGTGTAAGAATTCAAGGCTCCCAGCTAGGACTTCAATAACGTAGATAACACCTTTTGCAAGAGAAATCTAGATTTGTCTTTATTGATAGAAGATGCGCATATTAAATGCGTTCCAAGGTCTCTCGAACACATCTCCATCTTGGCTCTTCAAATAGTATGCCCAGTTCTGCCCGATTCTGTCAATAAGGTAAGGTCCTTCCCAATTGGCACCCAATTTGCCACTCCCAGGTTCTCTGATATTTTCGAATACTTTTCTTAACACCAAATCTCCAACTTTGAAGGTCCTGCGTCTGACACGGCGATCATACGATCGTTTGATTGTTTGCTGATAGTTCACCAGTCTTACAACCGTTTGTTCCCGCCATTCTTCAAGTAAATCATTATCCCTAGCCAGAATCTCCTCATTTTGTCCAGAATTGACAGCCTAAGTACGAGATGTCGGGACAACAACTTCAATAGGGATGACTGCCTCTGTTCCATAGGCTAGAGAGAACAAGGATTCTCCCGTAGTCCTTCTCAGGGTGGTTCGATATGCCCATTGTACTCCCGACAACTCTTCTGCCCATCTTCCCTTCGCCTGATCCAATCTCTTCTTCAAATTTTAGAGTATGACTCGATTTGCCCTCTCAGCAAGTCCATCGCTTTGGGGGTATCTCGGGGTTGATCTTGTTGGAATCAAACTGGGTTCCATTGTTCGTGACAATTTCTAGTGAGATGCCAAATCGACAAATGATATTTTCCCACAAGAATCTCTTAACATGCGAAAATTGTACTTGTACTAATGGAACTGCTTTAATCCACTTTGTGAAGTAATTTGTGGCTACCAACAAGAACCTGACGTTCCCTGGAGTTGTCGGGAATGGTCCCATTATATCCAATCCCCATTTTGCAAATGGCCACGGATTGAATACAGGATGTAACTCTTCGGCAGGGACTTTGATCAATGGAGAATACTTCTGGCATTTCTCACATTTCTTGACAAGCAATTTGGCATCTTTCTGCATATAAGGCCAAAAGTATCCTTGGCTGATGGCTTTATGTGCCAAGGTCCTCGCCCCCGAGTGATTTCTACATTCTCCCGCACGTATCTCCTAGAGAATTTGCTGGGATTCATTGGGGGTGAAGCATTTTAGGAGAGGGCCCGATGTTGATTTTCTGTATAAATCTTGGCCCACCATAGTGTATCTTTTCCCAACCCTCTGAATTCTCTTAGCAGCATCTCTTCCAGATTGGAGGTCTCCATTCTGTAGGAATCTTCGAAAGTCATCCATCCAATACGCCTCAGGATTGATCTCAATCGGGGCTAAGTACATCTCAACTGGCATATGGATACTCGGGAATTCTTGATAATCCACGGGTATGGTTCTTGACTTAGTATCTCCCAACATAGTGGATAGATAAGCCAAGGCATCAGCATGTCAATTCTCCATTCGAGGTAATTGACGAACTTCCACATTGTCCAACCGTCTTGTCAACTATTGGACGATATCCAAATAAGCGGTCGTTCTCTCATCTCGGGCTAGATACGTCCCGGCATACTGACCGACCACCAACTGAGAGTCAGTAAAGACGATAATATCTTTTATCCTGAGATCAAGTGTTGTTTGAAGTCCAGAGATCACTGTTTCATATTCTGCTTTGTTGTTGGATGCTACGAACCCAAGTTTAACAGATTTCTCTAATCTAGTGTTCTTGGGTGTGACCAGGATAATTCCTATACCTGATCCATTCTCGCTGGCCGATCCATCAGTGAACAACCTCCACCTCATCTTTGGATTCAACATTTCGGGCATCTCGGGAAGTAGAAGGACTTCTTTATCCTTGCCCCCAGTGTCTGCCACATCTTGCACTGGGAAATCAGCTAAGAACCCGGCTAGGGCATGTCCCTTCTCAGACGTCCTTGGTGAGAATTGAATGTCGTACTGAGCCAAATAAATTGCTCATTTAGCCATCCTCCCTGATAAATCAACCTTACCGAGTATAAATTTCAAAGGATGCTTTGTATAGACCGTAATAGTTCTTCATTCGAAATAAGGTTTGAGACGCCTGGAAGCGTAGATCAAAGCAGGAGCAGCTTTTTCGATTGTAGCATATCTCGTTTCTACTCCAATAAGAGTTTTACTGGTAAAATATACTGGCCACTCTTCTCGGTCTAGCTCATGGAAGGGAACGGCGCTGATAAATTCATCAGTTGTGGCCAAATAAAGGCCCAGAGGTTCTCCTTGGTCGGGTTTAAAAAGGATGGGAGGTTGTGAGAGATAATGTTTAAGCTTTTGGAAGACCTCTGTCCAGTCAAACCTTCTATTTTTCTTTAAGAGCCTGAATAAAGGTCTACATCTATCTGACAATCTTGCTATGAAGCGATTCAATGCAGCTATCCTTCCAGCTAGCTTCTGGACCTCCTTGCTATTCTTCGGTTAAGACATTTCTGTTAAGGCCCTGATCTGCTCAGGATTTACTTCGATACCTCGTCTTGTAATGAGATAACCTAAGAACTTCCCCGAGGTTACTCCAAAGAAGTATTTGACAGGGTTGAGCTTCATTTGATACTCCCGTAGACGGTCAAATGTCTTCTCGAGATCCCTTAGATGAAGTTTTCGGGTTTGAGTTTTAACCATCATGTTGTCTATATAAACTTCCATTGTCACACCAATCATGTCATGGAACATTTGTTGACAAGACGCTGGTAAGTGGCTCCTGCATTCTTGAGGCCAAAATGCATCACTTTGTAACAAAAGACACCTCTGTCAGTCGTGAAGGCCGTCATCTCCTGATCTGATTCATATAATGAAATCTGGTTATAACCCGAGTAACCATCCATGAAGGATAAGATTTTATATCCTGAGGTGGCATCGACAAGTTGATTAATTCTTGGTGATATTCGCTCAAAAGTGCTTATTTTAAGCAATTATCCTTTTAGCATTATCGCACTCTCCTACGTAAAACTGCTCTAATTATCCACTTTTCTACGTAAGAGTCTATCTCATTGCGTAGAACACACTTTTCTGGACGAAATGGTATATTTGCATGCATTAAACACATTTTTAGAAGTTTAGATATTAAGCCGTTCTGATTAAGTCTCATTACGCGCTTCTTCTGTCGCAGGAAATCCTGATTGGATGATTCTCGAGACTTGTGGTCCCAAATCGATCATGAAAGCCCATTATCAAAGCGTAAAGAGCCCACATGATATGACTAGAAGATATGGGCCAAATATGGGCTGAATAAGAGGACCAAAAAGCCGGCCCAAAGAACGAAGAGAGTAGGAGAGCCAATGACCAAGAGACGGACCAAAGCGTTTAAAGCCACATGAGTCAGCAAAGAATGATAGTCGACTCTACTGGAGAAGCGTGAGGATGGTCACAGTGAAGACCAGGGTTCCAGACCCTCCGCCAGTGCTTTTTTCCATTTTTTTGATACTTTTTCTCTCATCTCTTCTTATTCTCTCTCTCTCTTCATCTCTCGATCCTCGAATCTACTGACCTAACCCCAGAACTCCTACCCATCGGCTCTATCTCATCTCCCTTAGCTTTCTGACCATTGGATCTTCCATCGGACCGTTGGATCTTCAATCGGACCGTTGGATCTCTCTAGATCTGTCGATCTACCAATCTGGGTCCCAATCAAGTCACCATCCATCCGATCGCCATCAAACTGTCTGTCACATCATCTTGTGAGATTATGGACATCATCAATCCATACGGGCCAATAGTCGGGCCCATCTTCATCGACCCGCTGTCCGACCAGTTAGTGGACCCCGCGAATTTCAAAATAATTTTAATTAAATGGGGGGGTCCACTAATTGGGGAGATTCCCCATAGAAAAGTAGGTTTTTACTTAAAAAAAAAAAAAAAAAATATTTTTTTTATTTTTTTATTTTCAAAAATCCCCTATTTCCAAAGCTTTAAAAGGAGAAGGATAGGGGTTCGTTCGAACCCTAATCCCTATCCCCTCTTCTCCTTTCCTTTTTCTCCCTCTTTCCCTCTTCTTTCTTCCTCCCGTGGCCCTCTTCTCTCTTCCGGCGGATTCCTCCGGCGAATGGGTGCGCCTTCTTCCTCTCTTCCATTTCTCTTTCTTCTTTTTCCTTTTTCTTTCTTCTTCTTCTTCTTCTTCTTCTCTTCCTCCTCCTCTTCTTCTTCTTCGTTTTCTTTTTCTGTTGCCGGAGTTGCTGGTCTGCAACTCCGGCCGGCGGTCGTCGTCGCCACCACCGTCCTCACCACAGCGAGCTGGTGAGGGTCCTCCCCCTCTCCTTATATTCTTCTTCTTCCTCTTCGTTTTCCTTTTCTTCCTCTTCGTTTTCTTCTTTTTCCTCTTCGTCTTCTGCTGCGTTTTCTTCTTCTTCTTTTCACGTTCATACCAGAGTTGCTGCTGCAACTCCGGCCTCCACCACCAACCAGCAACCACGTTGCTGTTCTTTCACTTCTCCTCCACGATTTTGACTCCACCGCTCCGCCATCATCATCCCTACACCATCTGCAACTCCATCATCAGAGGAGTTGCAGACTTTCAATTCCTTTCACACCAGCTCGCCGGACTGGTTCGTCTTCTCCGGCGAGCTCTTCAACTCTCTCCACAGCCACCGTCCCTCTCCCATACTCCCTGCATACATCCCATCCATCCACCATTGTTCTTGCTGGGCGAACCAGCAAGAACGGAGTGCCATTACAACACCGTTCCGCCCAAACCAACAAAAAAAAAAAAAAGAATAAAAGAGAAGAAAGAAAGAAGGAGGAGGGGACGTCCTTACCTGCTGTTCCAGATCGCCACCACCTGCTGTCTCCACGGTGAGCACAAGGTGCTCCATCGTTCCATCCCTATCTCTCTCTCTCCATTCCCTCTCCAAACGGTGCTACACGAACTTCTCGTTTCCTCCTTCTTCACCGCCAAACCACAGCGCCTCCACGTTGTAGCATACAGCAACCTTCTATCCACACCTCCAAATCTGAATGTTTCATGGTTCACCACTGTGCAACCACGAACCTGCTGCACTCCATCTCCTTCACCGCCAGCCAACCTTTGTCGCACCGAACATCAACGTTGAAGAAAGCCT
The DNA here is from genome assembly GCA_035048495.1 of Euptelea pleiosperma. Classification (NCBI taxonomy): domain Eukaryota; kingdom Viridiplantae; phylum Streptophyta; class Magnoliopsida; order Ranunculales; family Eupteleaceae; genus Euptelea; species Euptelea pleiosperma. The sequence goes on along the minus strand of CM068553.1, from coordinate 21,882,832 downwards.
TGCACCACTGGACGCACGCCGTACCAATCTCTAGCCGCCAGCCAACATGCTCTCTCCAGCCAATGAACCACCATCTCCATGCCCCGAAGGCCAGCAACCTCTCCCTCAAATCCCTTTCAAGAATCATGGTAAGCATTTCTTCCTCTTTCTACTTTCTCTCTCTAGGTTAGGCATCTCTATCCTTCTCTAATTCTCTCTAAATCTCTTTCTCCTTCCACTTTCTATCTCTACCTCTTTTTAGTTTTTCTCACTTTCTCTCTAACATTCTCTCTCTCTAGGGTAGTTCTCTCTCTAGATTTCTCTATCTATTTCTCTCTTCGCTACATAGTTTCTATCTCTAGAATAGCCTTCTTGATAGTTCTCTCTCTCTAGAAATACTCCCTCACTTCATTTTCTCTCTCTAACTCTCTCTAGAATTTTCTTCTTTAAAATTGCTTTTTAGTTTATCTTATTATATGTTATTTTCGATTCAAGCATTGTAATAAACATTTGATCTCTGAATGATGAAGTTTGTTTTTATCTATTATTTCTTGTGATGATCCGTCAGTTTTTGTTCTTATTTACGCTAATCCGACTAATCCCGAGTGCGGATCGACATCCGACACGAATCCCTATACAAAAGTTCATATTTTACAGGTTAAAAGTCTCGGATAATTACAAATATTGTTGAAGTTAGGGTTTCCGTAACCAACGACGTGGAAAAACCCTATTTTCACTTGGTAAAGAATATGGATTTTAGGGCAAGCTTTGTTCAAATGGGTGAAGTCGATACACACTCTTATCTTCTCATTCTTCTTTGGTACAGCCACTATGTTGGCTAACCACTGAGCATTGTTGACTTCTCGGATGAACCCGGTCATCAAGAGCTTATCAATCTTTTCTTGGACAGCCTTCTGCTTCTCGGGGGTAATTATCCGAGGTCATTGTTTCACATGTAAATATTTATTATCTACCTTTAAATGATGATGGGAGATGTCGGGAGGAATACCTGGCATGTTGCTGAATGACCATACGAAGACGTCCATATATGATTTTAGAAAATCAATATAGGATATTGATATTCGCTCAAAAGTGCTTATTTTAAGCAATTATCCTTTTAGCGTTATTGCATTCTCCTACGTAAAATACTCTATTTACCTACTTTTCTACGTAAGAGTCTCTTCTGTTGCGTAGAACACACTTTTCTGGACGAAATGGTATATTTGCATGCATTAAACACATTTTCGGAAATCTAGATATTAAGCCGTTCTGATAAAGTCTCATTACGCGCTTCTTCTGTCGCAGGAAACCCCGATGGGATGATTCTCGAGACTTGCGGGCCTAGATCGATCATGAAAGCCCATTATCAAAGCTTAAAGAGCCAACAGGCTATGACTAGAAGATATGGGCCAAATACGGGTTGAAAAAGAGGATCGAAGAGCTGGCCCAAGGAACCACGAGAGCGGGAGAGCTGATAACCAAGAGAAGGACCAAAGCATTTAAAGCCACATCAAATGATGGCCTGCTCTACTGGCAAAGCTCAAGTGAAGAACAATGGAAAACCAGGGTTCATGACCCTCTGCCAATACTTTTTCTGATATTTTCTCTCTCATCTCTCCTTATTTTCTCTCTCTTCATTTCTCGATCCTCGAATCTATTGACTTAACCCCAGACCTCCTGCTCATTGGCTCTGTCTCATCTCCCTTAGCTTTCTGACCGTTGGATCTTCCATCGGGCCGTTGAATCTCTATAGATCGCCATGTGATCTATCAATTCTATGCATCCGACCATCCGATCATGCTACTGATCAGTCAATCATCCATCCTATCAACCACCCGATCTCCAGTGTAAAATATCAGTCCCTAAGGCAGGTTTGATTGTAGAGTAATGCCTCAGATTATTGATCGTGGCTGAGAGCGTAGAGCTCGATTTCCGAAGAAAGGAAAATACATCTTTCCTTGATGGGTATTTCAAGGGGAAAAATGCATTTTTCTCCCCTGGCAACCAAACACACCCTAACCCACATCCATCGAGCCCAGTGGCCCACTATCCTTCTCACCTACCTTCTGGCCCATGGCCGATGCACTCTGGGCCCACGATTTTGAGCATTCCCATTGGCCAACCACTGGCCAACACGTGGCATCAGCTTTTGGCCTGGTGGTCATGGCCAAATAGCCCACGAGCCCAAGCCCGTAACCCACATCACTTTTCAAAAATAAAAATTAAAATAAAAAATAAAAAAAAAATGAAAAAAAAATGAATTTTTTTTTAGAAACCGTGAGTTTCTAAGTGTAGAAACCCACGGTTTCTACTTAAGGGGAGGGTTGAAAAACCCTCAAGGGCTCTCTTCCTCCTCCCATTTTTCTCTTTCTTCCTCTTCTGCTCCGCTCCTTCATCTCCGGCGAGCCACCACCGGACTGGTTCGCCGGCGTCTTCTTCTTCTTCTTCTTCTTCTTCTTCTTCTTCTTCTTCTTCTTCTTCTTCTTCTTCTCCTCCTTCTTCTTCTTCTTCTTCTTCTTCTTCTTCTTCTTCTCCTCTTCCTCCTCCTCTTCGTCTTCTTCTTCGCCTGCACCGTCGCCGGAGTTGCAGACAGCAACTCCGGTCGTCGTTTTCACACATCACCTCCAGCACGTTCTTTCCCCCCCTCTCCTCCTATCCTTCTTCTTCCTCTCCGTTTTCTTCTTCTTCTTCTTCTTCTTCTTCTTCTCCTTCCCTTGCTCCTCCTCTTCTTGCTCTACTTCGTCTTCATCTTAAAGCTCGCCGGACTGGTTCATCTTTTCCGGCGAGCTCCTCTTGGACCACCTCCTTTTCTCCGTCTCCCTCCGTTCTTCTTCGTCTATTCCTCTCTCTTCCTGCGTCTGCAAGTGCAAGCAGCACTATCCATCACTGCCTGCACCGTTCACTTCCACCACCATCATCATTCACACGCCGGACTGTTTTTTTCTCACCGCCATTAACGCCTGAAACTCCTCCATTTTCTCCAACAACCAACGGTATCCCCTCCATCAACCATTCCGTCCCCCACAGGTCCAACCTCCTAGTTCTTCACAGCACCTCCATCAATATCCACCATCATCTTCTCCACCAGCACAGCCACGGTCCTGCAAATTCCGGCCAGCAGTTCCTTCATCGTCTTCTATCCATAAGACGTTGCAGACCCTCTCCTCAAGAGCTCCTCTCTTGGGAGCACCAGATCTACCATCATGCTGCAATCAGGCAGCAAACAACGGTTGCAGCCACGTCTGAAAAAATCGGAATACATGGTCTCCTTGATCGTGTGCTGCATCACCATTTAACGGTGGATCTTCTCCAGCAAGAACTATCACACCGAGTTCTGCCACCTCTTCATCATCACAGCCTATCTTAGGCTGAACACCACCACTGGTGCTCTTCACGGGACACCTAGCTAGTGGAAATCCTTCAATGCAAATGCACCACCGTTCAATCTCTTCCATTGCAATTGTGTTGACCAGATAAGGAAACAATCATGTGGATTTCCACAGTGAATCCATACCCCCACCATCAACTCTCCTTGCTACATATGCAACTGAGTAGCTACTTCATCTCCAACGGTCGTGCATGCACCATGCAAGCCATACACCATTCCATGCCCGACAATTACCACTTGGTTGGACATGATCTCCGATCATCATCTTGTGGTAAGTTTCAAGGTAATCTCTAATTTCTCTCTCTAAATCTCACTTTCTCTCTCTACTACTTATTTCTCTCTCTACCTCTCATTCTCTTTCTAGAAATATTGTTTTAGCCATTTTCTCTCTCTAGATTTTCTCTTTCTCTCTCTACCCTAATCTCTTTTAATGCTTTCTAGTTTAGTTATTTTTATTTGATTTTCATTGTAAGAGACAAGTTCAGTTAAATAAATATGAATTAAGTGTGATTGAGTTACTTTCTCTGCAAATTTCCCGTCATTTTATGTTCATTATTGCGCTAATCCGACTAATCCCGAGTGCGGATCGACATCCGACACGAATCCCTATACAAAAATTCATATTTTACAGGTTAAAAGTCATGGATAATTACAAATATTGTTGAAGTAAGAGTTTCTGTACCAACGACGCGGAAAAACCCTATTATCAAATGGCGCCGCTGCCGCTCGGGTGTTCGGGATTGCGAAAAAGGACGTAAAGACGGAATTGGAAAGTTGCTGAAGCGAAAAGCTGCTCAATTTGGACAGCCTGACCCTTTCGGGAAACTTTCCATTTTTTTGTTTTTGTTGATTTTTAGCAGTTTTTAAATTACTATTTTTAATGCCTCGGAAGGCCGAGTGCAATTTGTAATAATTTAGGAATTTTACTGCTTTCCATATAACTGCTAGATCTTGTTCTAGGGTTTTTTAGAAACCCTAGATTAAGTGGAAATTACCAAAAAAATTAAAAAATCAAAATTCAAAAAAATTGGGGTTTTATATTCTGCAGATTTTTAGAAATCATCAATCAAGGATTTGCGATTTTTGGAAAGATTCCAAAATCTTGATACTCTGCTTAATTAGGGTTTCCCCTCTTAAAAGTTTCCTCTTTAGAAGAATTTCTATCTTTAGAAATCTTCCGAATTTGGAAAAGTCTGCAAAAGGAAACGCCCCAAATCTAGCAGAATTTCAATTTTGGGAAATTTCCCAAAATTATAAGGGATCTCGCAATCAAATCTTTCTTGGAAGATCTCCACAGTTCGGGAAACTTTCCAATCTAGGTATTTTCCAAACTGGGAATTCCTAAATTTTAACCCATCTCGAATTTGGAAACTCATTCAAAAACTTGCCTAAATTCAATGCTTGTTCAGTGAACCCTAAAAAGGCAAGGATCTTCCAAATAGAATCCCACATACCTAGACCGTGCGATCTAACTGTTTCTGCAGGAACACGATCCAGTGTGGGTAGAGAGCGAAAGCTCAAAGAGGTGGAGTCGGGCCCAAGCCCATTAGGATACCCCTCTCTAACCCACGGAGGAGACCCCGTGGCGTGGCCCACGGGAGGTAAGTCTCTATCCTCGCCTTGAGTGCGATACAGAGCATATTGGGTGCATCATTGCCGCTTGTCTATTTGCTTTCGCATCCATATTCTTCGACTTGCGTGGCGTGGCCGTTAATCAATCAACTCTAAGAGAGCAGACCCAGCTCCAAATTGAAACTGGTGGGATTTCATCACCCACCTCATCATTCCAACTGATTTGATCCCAAGGCTCCATTTAATTAAAAAGAATCAAGAAGTAGAGCCTATTAGCCCGGTGTTCGAGGAAAAATCCACACAAAGCGAACCCGCTTAACATCCAATCGAAATAAGACCACGAGCGCGGGTCCCTGTTGTCTAACACACCCATAAGTCCCTGCTACTCAAGTACACTGAGCTCGACGTGGCCTCTTGGACTATTCGGCGGTTAGTTGTGTGTGGACTAGGAACACGCACCAACCCTAGCTTAACCCGAGGGAACACTCTTCTTATACACTTGACCAATCCGGTTAGTCTGGGACGTACTTAAGACAGCCATTGTGCCGCACGTCTGTCTAGGCTTCGAATTGCCTTGTTGTTGACTAGAGTTAGTACTAAAGGATTCGCTCTGAAGAGTGTAGCCTGGTGAGAACCTCTGAGTGCATACAGTTAGTCCGGCGGTTAAAAGATAAACCAGTGGTCCGCCCACTGTCATAAACTACTCTAGCCCCAAAACTAACAAGATAATGCCTAAAATATATCCTGATTGTTTAGAATAGGATTATCTATGCTTGGTGTGCATCATTTAGAATCACTACTCCAGTTTCTCCTTTTGGCAACTTTTTGCCAAATCTTGGGCTTGCTTTTTCAAGTAGAAGCCCGGTTGGACCTGTCCTAACCTTTTACTGACTCGATCTGAGAGTTAGTCCACCGCACCCCTCTATCACCTCTAATGGCAGATGAACGGCCTCTGTATGAGACCTACTACAGTTTCTGTGAGAATCGAGGTGATCACTCTCAACAATGGTATGACAATTCTGCGTATCATCATGATACTCCAGTCTCGCACACTTCTACAGGGTATGATAATCACCAAGATCCGGAGTACAATTCTGTACTCCAAGAGCTTAAAAATTCAGTCTCTGCCCTTCGTGCCGCGGTCCAGCAACCTGTGTACCATTCCCAGTCTGTAGGATATTACCCTCCTATCCAGCAAGATGTCTGTACCTTTCCATCTCCAATGCAGACCTCCTATGACAACACTTATTATCCGGATAATAGGAGTCACCATAACTTTGGTTGGGAACAATCTGCCCTCCCGCAGCAACTGCCGCAGGATAATTATCCTTCCGGGTTCCATCAACCCAATGGAGAGTATGACTGGCAATACTCGCAATCCCAGTACCCGTCATATCCACAGAATGACTATTCTGATCAACAGTGGGCCCCTCAGGATTTTCAGAGCCAGCAACTAGTCCCAGACTCCACTTTGCCTTACAACTTACATACCCAGTCGGACTACAATCAAGAGTTAGCACCTCAGCTCACCTTGGCTAAACCACCTCCGTTGGCTACTACACCCGGTCTAAAGGACCTTCTCTCTCAGTACATTGCCCAGCAACAACAGTATTTCCAAAGTCTAGAGCACCAACAACAACAATCTATGGAAAGCTTTGAGCAACGTCTAATTCAATTAGAAAATGAGAGAGAGGAAGTCAACTTCACTAGCCCACCAGTAGCTTATCCTGAGGAGAATGATATGGCCACTGTCTATAATGAGGAGTCGCACAATTGGACCAAGTACCAGAATTGCCAGGATGAAATTGAAGTTGTACCCACCCCTAGATCGAGCCAGACTATTGAGGAGCCAGTGTTTCCTTCTTCGGTGCCTTTAAAAGCACCACATCCTGAACCTACCTCAGAGCAACCTATTTCTCACTCTCCCACTGCTGCTTCTAACCTGGACCCTGAAGTTGATCATCATGACACCGAGTTTTGTCTCGATCGTAGGATCCCTGCTGTCAAAGATCTACCGTTCCTCCCCACCTCCCTTGGATTGTGCAACAATAGTGATGAACCCGAGTCGCAATCTTTGGTGCCCTTAACAGCACCAACTTCTGGACTGAGCACAGAGGAACTTAGTCCCATCTCTATCTCTGATAATTCTCTCTCTGCTCTGAATGCAGACATTCCCACCCAGGAGGAACATATTGAGTGCAGGGATTGGAACATCCCTATCACATTAGGAAACATCGAGAAAGAGGTCAACAGTTTTCACCCGTCACCCCACATCGATATCATCGATGACCCGTGCGCCGTAAAGAGTCTAATTCAGGACTCTCCCGAAGCTCAATTATCCAAGTGTCAAGAACACTTTGAGTCTGACTTCATCTCAGAGTCAGACAATTTTGGTATTACTGATCTGCAGGAGTCTGCTCCATTCAGATACATTCCCGCAAAACTCAATGAGTTTGCGGCTCTGCTAACCACGGTCAGAGAACCCACTACTCCTGTCCTCTCAATCTTTACTGAGAAGATTCGATCCCTCCCAGATCAACTCCGTGCTTTTGCCGGGCGGCTCAGAGAGCTCAATGCCCTTATCTCAATCTACACTGAGAAAGACCTGTTCTACACAGGTATACCTAGACAAGGGATAGGATAGTTGTCTCCGTTCCACCTTAGGTGTCGGGAAGACTGCAGATTCACTCAGTCTCCATGAGTTTTATCCTGGTTGGGGGTACTTGATATACCCCCGTCATGTCTGGCTGAAGACGTAAAACTTAGCGCTTTCGGAAAGGCAATTCCGGTATTCCTAGAGTACATGAGTCTCATGCATTTGTTATTACTGTTATATCTCTGGAAATGCAGGTACATTCATTCTTCCGATCATCAGGTATCACACTGTCGAGTTTCTGCCGACTTGGTAACATCCTCCCTGAACTTTTGCATCATCATCACTGAATTTTTATCATTTTATGTCCCGGTCATGAGCACCGAGGACGGTGCTGTATTTTGGTTGGGGGTGGGTATTTACCAAAAACTCATGTCTTCATTTTGATAAAAAAAAAAAAAAAAAAAAAATGTTGTTTTTGGGGTAATTTCCGATGTTCTCCAAAAGTTTTCTAGAATTTCAAAAAAAAATGTGTCAAATACCCTGACTTTGATTAGCTGAAAACCTCCGTTAAGTCAGTATTGAGGATGTCAATTTTTGTTTAAAGTTAGCGTTGAGTCAATTCAAGCGTGACTACAGCAGGTTTGAAAACTCAGAAAAACTCATATTCGGCACAATTGTACACTATCAATATCAGAGTCATTCTAAGTTTAGAAATTCTAGAGATCCTGCGAGAATAATTGTGGAGACCTAACCCAGTGAGCTTTTGAGCCTTTAATCATTTTAGAGAGTTATACAATAATCCTGAGTCAATGGATGACTCACTATTCTTCATGCCCGCAATATTCGTTGAGAGATCTCATTATCTTTTGCTTCGATCATAGAACTCAGAACGACATCAACATTGGATTACTGCGACAGAACCTTCTTTGTATCCAGTCAAGACAGTATACATGATAGTGCAAACCCTAGAAAATGATTTAGGCCATTTTTTTCTGAACCATTCAGCCTTTTTACTCACCTGAATTATACTTCACTAGAAACCCCTTGAACCCTTCTATAAAAGCCTTTTCTTAGTAAGCCCATTAACCAAAAACCAAGTTCAGCTACGAAGTGTTACTAGCTACCCTACTTTTGAGAAGGATAAAAAAATAACTGATGTGGGTGTACCGTGAAAAGAAAAGTAAAGAAGAAAAATCAAAAGAAAAAGAAAGTGGTTCAAGCTGAAAACAAAATATGGAAAGAAAGTATGAAAAAGTGCTGAAAAGAAATTGAGCAGTCTCAGAAATATCAAGAACAAGAAGAAAAATACGAAAAAAGGAAAAAGAACCAGATAATGGTGTTACGCCGCAGGAAAAATTCAAGAAAATGACAATATCCTCTCAAGATCTTTGAAATCCTGTATACCTTTATTTTTCTACACCTGACCTAAGCCTCATTACAACCCAGGAAAGTCCTACTTGATTCTAGGATAGCACGATCATAAAATGTGGAGATTGGAGAAAGAGAAGCTATAGAGTTTGATCTGACGTTCCCGAGTGAAGTGGTATTCCAATCATGAGATCTCCTTCTGTTAAAGATGTCCGTCCTTCAAATAAAACATATGTGAGATCTTTTGCCTCTTTATATTAAATACATCTCCTCACATATAAATTGAGAGAAAAGAAGAAAACCCTTCGTGTGTGATTCTTTTCTGAGTGCTAAACATGTGAGATTTGAGGTCGAGGCAGAAAAACTTAAAGGTGATCTGGAAATCTTTACTGTCGGATGATGAGAATGTTAAGCACACACACACGCAGAGTCTGACTATTCTGGGTCATGATTATCAGTCTGTAGTCTTGCCAAAACTTTCAAACTCTTCGCTAGCATGTAACTGTTTTTGCATCCATTCAATAATTTGACGAACGGTGTTTTCCCGGAGCTAATATGAAAAAGTGTGCAGCATGTGCAGAGCCCTTTTAAGCTCATTTATTTCGCACTAATTGCCAAGGATTGGCAATATGCTGGTTGGGGGTTGTGATATTCGCTCAAAAGTGCTTATTTTAAGCAATTATCCTTTTAGCGTTATTGCATTCTCCTACGTAAAATACTCTATTTACCTACTTTTCTACGTAAGAGTCTCTTCTGTTGCGTAGAACACACTTTTCTGGACGAAATGGTATATTTGCATGCATTAAACACATTTTCGGAAATCTAGATATTAAGCCGTTCTGATAAAGTCTCATTACGCGCTTCTTCTGTCGCAGGAAACCCCGATGGGATGATTCTCGAGACTTGCGGGCCTAGATCGATCATGAAAGCCCATTATCAAAGCTTAAAGAGCCAACAGGCTATGACTAGAAGATATGGGCCAAATACGGGTTGAAAAAGAGGATCGAAGAGCTGGCCCAAGGAACCACGAGAGCGGGAGAGCTGATAACCAAGAGAAGGACCAAAGCATTTAAAGCCACATCAAATGATGGCCTGCTCTACTGGCAAAGCTCAAGTGAAGAACAATGGAAAACCAGGGTTCATGACCCTCTGCCAATACTTTTTCTGATATTTTCTCTCTCATCTCTCCTTATTTTCTCTCTCTTCATTTCTCGGTCCTCGAATCTATTGACTTAACCCCAGACCTCCTGCTCATTGGCTCTGTCTCATCTCCCTTAGCTTTCTGACCGTTGGATCTTCCATCGGGCCGTTGAATCTCTATAGATCGCCATGTGATCTATCAATTCTATGCATCCGACCATCCGATCATGCTACTGATCAGTCAATCATCCATCCTATCAACCACCCGATCTCCAGTGTAAAATATCAGTCCCTAAGGCAGGTTTGATTGTAGAGTAATGCCTCAGATTATTGATCGTGGCTGAGAGCGTAGAGCTCGATTTCCGAAGAAAGGAAAATACATCTTTCCTTGATGGGTATTTCAAGGGGAAAAATGCATTTTTCTCCCCTGGCAACCAAACACACCCTAACCCACATCCATCGAGCCCAGTGGCCCACTATCCTTCTCACCTACCTTCTGGCCCATGGCCGATGCACTCTGGGCCCACGATTTTGAGCATTCCCATTGGCCAACCACTGGCCAACACGTGGCATCAGCTTTTGGCCTGGTGGTCATGGCCAAATAGCCCACGAGCCCAAGCCCGTAACCCACATCACTTTTCAAAAATAAAAATTAAAATAAAAAATAAAAAAAAAATGAAAAAAAAATGAATTTTTTTTTAGAAACCGTGAGTTTCTAAGTGTAGAAACCCATGGTTTCTACTTAAGGGGAGGGTTGAAAAACCCTCAAGGGCTCTCTTCCTCCTCCCATTTTTCTCTTTCTTCCTCTTCTGCTCCGCTCCTTCATCTCCGGCGAGCCACCACCGGACTGGTTCGCCGGCGTCTTCTTCTTCTTCTTCTTCTTCTTCTTCTTCTTCTTCTTCTCCTCCTTCTTCTTCTTCTTCTTCTTCTTCTTCTTCTTCTCCTCTTCCTCCTCCTCTTCGTCTTCTTCTTCGCCTGCACCGTCGCCGGAGTTGCAGACAGCAACTCCGGTCGTCGTTTTCACACATCACCTCCAGCACGTTCTTTCCCCCCCTCTCCTCCTATCCTTCTTCTTCCTCTCCGTTTTCTTCTTCTTCTTCTTCTTCTTCTTCTTCTCCTTCCCTTGCTCCTCCTCTTCTTGCTCTACTTCGTCTTCATCTTAAAGCTCGCCGGACTGGTTCATCTTTTCCGGCGAGCTCCTCTTGGACCACCTCCTTTTCTCCGTCTCCCTCCGTTCTTCTTCGTCTATTCCTCTCTCTTCCTGCGTCTGCAAGTGCAAGCAGCACTATCCATCACTGCCTGCACCGTTCACTTCCACCACCATCATCATTCACACGCCGGACTGTTTTTTTCTCACCGCCATTAACGCCTGAAACTCCTCCATTTTCTCCAACAACCAACGGTATCCCCTCCATCAACCATTCCGTCCCCCACAGGTCCAACCTCCTAGTTCTTCACAGCACCTCCATCAATATCCACCATCATCTTCTCCACCAGCACAGCCACGGTCCTGCAAATTCCGGCCAGCAGTTCCTTCATCGTCTTCTATCCATAAGACGTTGCAGACCCTCTCCTCAAGAGCTCCTCTCTTGGGAGCACCAGATCTACCATCATGCTGCAATCAGGCAGCAAACAACGGTTGCAGCCACGTCTGAAAAAATCGGAATACATGGTCTCCTTGATCGTGTGCTGCATCACCATTTAACGGTGGATCTTCTCCAGCAAGAACTATCACACCGAGTTCTGCCACCTCTTCATCATCACAGCCTATCTTAGGCTGAACACCACCACTGGTGCTCTTCACGGGACACCTAGCTAGTGGAAATCCTTCAATGCAAATGCACCACCGTTCAATCTCTTCCATTGCAATTGTGTTGACCAGATAAGGAAACAATCATGTGGATTTCCACAGTGAATCCATACCCCCACCATCAACTCTCCTTGCTACATATGCAACTGAGTAGCTACTTCATCTCCAACGGTCGTGCATGCACCATGCAAGCCATACACCATTCCATGCCCGACAATTACCACTTGGTTGGACATGATCTCCGATCATCATCTTGTGGTAAGTTTCAAGGTAATCTCTAATTTCTCTCTCTAAATCTCACTTTCTCTCTCTACTACTTATTTCTCTCTCTACCTCTCATTCTCTTTCTAGAAATATTGTTTTAGCCATTTTCTCTCTCTAGATTTTCTCTTTCTCTCTCTACCCTAATCTCTTTTAATGCTTTCTAGTTTAGTTATTTTTATTTGATTTTCATTGTAAGAGACAAGTTCAGTTAAATAAATATGAATTAAGTGTGATTGAGTTACTTTCTCTGCAAATTTCCCGTCATTTTATGTTCATTATTGCGCTAATCCGACTAATCCCGAGTGCGGATCGACATCCGACACGAATCCCTATACAAAAATTCATATTTTACAGGTTAAAAGTCTCGGATAATTACAAATATTGTTGAAGTAAGAGTTTCCGTACCAACGACGCGGAAAAACCCTATTATCAGATATCTTCTCTTTTATGGATAGACTAGCCCCGATAAAGGTATATTTTGGATCTTCCTCGGTCCCCAAGGTTGATTTGTTCAATTTCCTCTATTGTAGGAATGCTGCCAGGCTCAAACTTAACCTTCTCATCTTCTCAGCTAAGCGCTGTCTGCTCCAGACTTGCTGGGAAGCGCTCTGGTTGCTATTGGTCAGCAACCATAGATGAAGTTCCCTCTCCATGTGGATCTTCACGATCGAGAAAATTCTTAGGTCGGAGGGCAATGGCATAACACTTCTTCGATATGACTTGGTCACCTTTTAGCTCTATTATCCCATGATCAGTCGGGAATCGGAACAACTAATGATAAATAGATGGCACGCCTTTCACCTCATGTATCCATCTTCTCCCCAAAATGTCGTTATAGGGGGATGGAGTATCTAGAACAAGAAATTCGACCATAGACATGATCGGTCCGGTCTTCACTGGTAGAATTATCTTTCCAAGTGCATATTCCTTCTAGCCATTAAATTCGACTAGTGGAATATTGCTCTGGATTAGATCTGATGGGTTTAAATCCATCCTGCTGTAAGCTTCTGCAAATAAAATCTCGGCTAAGTTACCGGGATCTATAAGCAAACGCTTTACTTCATCTCTAAGGGGTCTGTCAATCTAGGACCCGTTGAGAGATGCAGGATCTCATTAAGGTGTTCTACCTTCCTGATTTTGATCCTATCTTCTCTCTCTGTCTCTCCACGGGAGAGCTATCGTCCTCCCTTGTGGATAATGTCTATAACCAGCCCACGCTCTTGCTATTTAACATGGTTATTATCTTTCTTGGGGATCTCGGCTTCAGCTACTACTCCATTCGTGCAGGCAATAAACTGCTGCAAGTAGCCCTAGTTAATCAGATCCTCAATCTTGTGCATCAGTGCCCAACATTTATCCGTTATATGCTCAGCTTCTTGGTGGAAGGCACAGAACTTCGTCTTATCTCTATCTCCTTTCAAATTTGGGCTCATTGGTCGGGGATATTGGAGATATTTCTCATTCTTAATCAGATCAAAAATCTGACTGTGCGTTTTGTTCAACGTTGTGAATATCCTCTTCTCCCGATGAGGATACTGATCTGAATTTTTCGTCTTCTCTGATTTCTTCTTAGGAATCACTGTTGGTGCCACCTCATTGGCAACCTTCTATTTTCCCTTGGAGGTTCTGTTGGGTCCGGCAACCTTCTTCACTTTATGTACAGATATGGTCAATTCCTGGCCATGTTGGAGTGTGTCATCTTCGAGTTTAGAGTACTTTTCAACCCGAAGAAACAAGGCTTCCATACTAATCGGCCTATTCTTAGTTAAGGACATATAAAGTCCAGAACCTGTAGGCAATGCCTTCCGAAAGGCTGTGACAGCATGTTTATCGTCGCAATCTTCCACTATGGTTATTAGAGTACTGAATCTTTTGGTGAAATCCTGTAATGTCTCCTTTTGGCCGCAACATATATTGAACAATACATCGATGTCATTCTTTTACAATTTGTTGCATGAATATCAAGTGATGAAGAGGGTGCCCAACTCGGTAAAGTTAGGTATGGTCCGAGGAGCTATCTGGTTAAACCAAATGAGTGCATCATCACTCAGAGTAGAAGGGAACATCCTACAAAGGAGTTCGTCATGGAACTCCCACATTGTCATCGCTTTCCTGAAGCAGAGAACATGGTTCACGGGATCTGTGGTCCCCGTGAATATCGAGAATTTAGGATATGAGAAAGATTTGGGAGCACGATATCCTTGTATTTCCTCCGTAAAGAGGGAATCTCGGAGAGCCCTTGTTGCCATTGCCATCATCTTATCGGCTAATGTTTCTTTCTTTTCTATCATTTTAGCTACCAGATCGGCGATCTGCCTCCTGGTCTCAGGCTGAATATGATCCGAGCTTCATTGACAGGAAGACTCGGCTCTGTGACGCTTTTTCGGTTGTGGGATTTGAGAATCCCCACGTCTGCTCCTTGGATTCCGTAGGACAGATTCTTCTGAACCTGACCTATCCGACCGAAAATAACTCTTCTGGTGATGACTATGACCGGCATTCTCAGATATATAGCCACTTGAATGTTGAGCTGTCTGATATTCGCTCAAAAGTGCTTATTTTAAGCACTTATCCTGTTAGCGTTATCGCACTCTCCAACGTAAAACTGCTCTAATTATCCACTTTTCTACGTAAGAGTCTATCTCATTGCGTAAAACACACTTTTCTGGACGAAATGGTATATTTGCATGCATTAAACACATTTTCGGAAGTCTAAATATTAAGCCGTTCTGATAAAGTCTCATTACGCGCTTCTTCTGTCGCAGGAAACCCCGATGGGACAATTTTCGAGACTTGTGGGCCCAAATCGATCATGAAAGCCCATTATCAAAGCTTAACAAGCCCACATGCTATAACTAGAAGATATGGGCCAAATATGGGCTGAATAAGAGGACCAAAAAGCTGGCCCAAAGAACGAAGAGAGTAGGAGAGCCAATGACCAAGAGACGGACCAAAGCGTTTAAAGCCACATGAGTCAGCAAAGAATGATGGTCGACTCTACTGGAGAAGCGTGAGGATGGTCACAGTGAAGACTAGGGTTTCAGACCCTCCGCCAGTGCTTTTTTCCATTTTTTTGATACTTTTTCTCTCATCTCTCCTTATTCTCTCTCTCTCTTCATCTCTCGATCCTCGAATCTACTGACCTAACCCCAGAACTCCTGCCTATCAGCTCTATCTCATCTCCCTTAGCTTTCTGACCGTTGGATCTTCCATCGGACCGTTGGATCTTCAATCGGACCGTTGGATCTCTCTAGATCCGTCGATCTACCAATCTGGGTCCCAATCAAGTCACCATCCATCCGATCGCCTTCAGAATGCCTGTCACATCATCTTGTGAGACGATGGACATCATCAGTCCATGTGGGCCAGTAGCCGGGCCCATCAGCATCGACCCGCTGTCCGACCAGTTAGTGGACCCCGCGAATTTCAAAAATAATTTTAATTAAATGGGGGGTCCACTAATTGGGGAGATTCCCCATAGAAAAGTAGGTTTTTACTTAAAAAAAAAAATATATATATTTTTTATTTTCAAAAAATACCCTAGGAGAGTGCTCTAGGAGAGTGCGATAACGCTAACAGGATAAGTGCTTAAAATAAGCACTTTTGAGCGAATATCACAACCCCCAACCAGCATATTGCCAATCCTTGGCAATTAGTGCGAAATACATGAGCTTAAAAGGGCTCTGCACATGCTGCACACTTTTTCATATTAGCTCAGGGAAAACCCCGTTCGTCAAATCATTGAATGGATGCAAAAACAGTTACATGCTAGCGAAGAGTTGGAAAGTTTTGGCAAGACTACAGACTGATAATCATGACCCAGAATAGTCAGACTCTGCGTGTGTGTGTGCTCAACGTTCTCATCATCCGACAGTAAAGATTTCCAGATCACCTCTAAGTTTTTATGCCTCGACCTCAAATCTCACATGTTTAGCACTCAGAATAGAATCACACAAGAAGGGTTTTCTTCTTTTCTCTCAATTTATATGTGAGGAGATGTATTTAATATAAAGAGGCAAAAGATCTCACATATGTTTTATTTGAAGGAAGGACATCTTTAACAGAAGAAGATCTCATGATTGGAATACCACTTCACTCGGGAACGTCAGATCAAACTCTATAGCTTCTCTTTCTCCAATCTCCACATTTTATGATCGTACTATCCTAGAATCAAGTAGGACTTTCCTGGGTTGTAATGAGGCTTAGGTCAGGTGTAGAGAGATAAAGGAATACAGGATTTCAAAGATCTTGAGAGGATATTGCCATTTTCTTGAATTTTTCCTGCGACGTAACACCATTATCTGGTTCTTTTTCCTTTTTTCGTATTTTTCTCTTTTTCTTGATATTTCTGAGACTGCTCAATTTCTTTTCAGCTCTTCTTCATACTTTCTTTTCATATTTTGTTTTCAGCTTGAACCACTTTCTTTTCCTTTTGATTCTTCTTCTTTACTTTTCTTTTTCACAGTACACCCACATCAGTTATTCTTTTGTCCATCTCAAAATAAGGGTAGCCAGTCATGTTTCATAGCTGGACTGGATTTTAGGTTGATGGGTTTGCAAATAAAAGGCTTTTATAGAACGGCTCAAGGGGTTTCTAGTGAAGTATAATTCAGGTGAGTAAAAAAAGGCTGAATGGTTCAGAAAAATGGCCTAAATCATTTTTTAGGGTTTGCACTATCATGTATACTGTCTTGACTGGATACAGAGAAGGTTCTGTCGTAGTAATCCAATGTTGATGTCGTTCCGAGTTTTATGATCGAAGCAAAAGATAATGAGATCTCTCAACGACTATTGCGGGCATGAAGAATAGTGAGTCATCTTGTGACTCAGAATTGTTGTATAACACTCTGAATTGATTAAAGGTTCGAAAGCTCACTGGGTTAGGTCTCCACAATTCTTCTCACAGGATCTCTAGAATTTCTAAACTTAGGATGACTCTGATATTGATAGTGTACAATTGTGCCGAGTATGAGTTTTTCTGAGTTTTCAAACCTGCTGTAGTCACGCTTGAATTGACTCAACGCTAACTTTAAACAAAAATTGACATCTTCAATATTGACTTAACGGAGGTTTTCAGCTAATCAAAGTCAGGGTATTTGACACATTTTTGAAATTCTAAAAAACTTTTGGAGAACATCGGAAATCACCCCAAAAACAAGAATTCTTTTTTTTTTTTTTTTTTTTTTTTTTTTCAAAATGAAGACATGAGTTTTGGTAAATACCCACCCCCAACCAAAATACAGCACCGTCCTCGGTGCTCATGACCGGGACATAAAATGATAAGAAATCAGTGATGATGATGCAAAGATTCAGGAAGGATGTTACCAAGTCGGCAGAAACTCGACAGTGTGTGATACCTGATGATCGGAAGAATGAATGTACCTGCATTGCCAAAGATATAACAATAATCACAAATGCATGAGACTCATGTACTCTAGGAATATCGGAATTGCCTTTCCGAAAGCGCTAAGTTTTACGTCTTCAGCCAGACATGACGGGGGTGACAGGCACCCCCAACCAAGTTTGAGCTCAGGAGACTGAGTGGATCATCAGTCGACATAGACAGGATCGATGAGATCAATTTCAAAAGTCTGAATGAACGATACATCAAGTTCATGGAATTGCTTAAGACGCTGGCCATTGACCTGGAATGAGGAGTGATCCTTGGGATCCTCAATAGTGATTGCCCCAAAGGGTGTGACTGCTGTGACCGTATAAGGACCGGTCCACCTAGATTTCAGTTTCCCAGGGAAGAGATGAAGACGAGAATTATAAAGAAGGACCTTCTGTCCTGGATGGAACTCTTTCCTGAGGATGCTCTTGTCATGTATCCACTTCATTTTGGCTTTGTAATTCTTGGACAAGTTGTAGGCATCATTTCTGAGTTCTTCTAACTCATTCATTTGAAGTTTCCGCTCCTCCCCTGCGGAGTCTAGGTCGAAGTTGAGCTTCTTAATGGCCCACAGAGCACGATGCTCAATCTCTACCGGAAGATGACAGGGTTTCCCAAAGACCAGACGATAGGGAGACATATTGAGTGGGGTCTTGTAGGCGGTTCTGTATGCCCATAAAGCATCAGTGAGACGAGTAGACCAGTCTTTACGTGTGGTATTGACTGTCTTCTCCAAGATCTGTTTGATCTGACGATTAGAAACCTCCACTTGACCACTAGTCTGCGGATGATAAGCTAGTGCAACCTTGTGGGTTACCCCATACTTTTTCATTAATTTCTCGAATATCCTATTGCAGAAATGGGTGCCCCCATCACTAATGATGGCCTTAGGGGCACCGAATCGGGCGAAGATGAACTCTTTTAGGAATTTGACCACTACTTTGTGGTCATTGGTCTTGGTGGGAATGGCTTCTATCCATTTGGATACATAGTCTACCGCAAGGAGAATGTACTCAAAACCATAGGAAACTGGAAAGGGGCCCATGAAGTCGATGCCCCAAATGTCAAATAATTCATCGACCTGGATGGGAGTTAGGGGCATCATGTTCCTCTGGGAGATGCGGCCTAGATGCTGGCAATTAGGACAAGTTTTGCTGTAGATATGGGCATCTTTAAATAATGTGGGCCAGTAGAATCCGCATTGCAGAACTTTTTTTGCAGTCTTCTTAGTGCTGAAATGACCACCACAAGGTTGGTCATGACATGAGGACAAGATATTGAGTTGGTCCGACTCAGGGACACAGAGACGAATGATCTGGTCAGGACAGTATTTATACAAATAAGGGTCATCCCAAGAGTAGTACTTAACTCTTGCTAGGAATTGGCTTTTGTCCTGTTTTGACCAGTGTGAAGGCATTTCTTCGGTGGCAAGGTAGTTGACAATGTCAGCATACCAAGGATTAACAGAGATGGCGAACAGTTGTTCATCTGGAAAGGTTTCAGGGATGGGCTGGGTGTCGAAGGATGACTCTAAAGTCAGTCTAGACAAGTGATCAGCCACTACATTCTCAGTTCCTTTCTTATCCTTAATCTCGAGGTCGAATTCCTGCAGTAAGAGAATCCATCGAATTAATCGAGGCTTGGTTTCCTTTTTCGACATGAGATAACGAAGGGCTGCATGATCAGTGTACACTACCACCTTAGTGGCTAAGAGGTACTGACGGAATTTATCAAGGGCGAAGATTACCGCCAGGAGTTCTTTCTCAGTGGTGGAGTAGTTCATTTGGGCAGAGTTAAGAGTTTTGCTCGCGTAGTAGATCACGTGTGACCTTTTGTCAACTCTCTGCCCTAGAACGGCGCCTAACGCGTAGTCAGAAGCATCGCACATTACCTCGAAAGGTAGAGTCCAGTCCGGGGGACGGATAATGGGCGCAGTAGTGAGCTCAGATTTGAGACGCTCAAATGCCTTGACACAGTCAGCATTAAAGTCGAAAGGACTATCTTTAGCCAGAAGATGGGACAGAGGTCGAGCGATTTGAGAGAAGTCCTTGATGAATCGCCTATAGAATCCTCCGTGTCCCAAAAAGGACCGGATGTCACGTACGGACTTAGGAATGGGCAAGGTCGAGATGATGTCAATTTTAGCTTTGTCGACCTCAATGCCCTGATGGGAAATGACATGTCCCAGAACAATGCCCTTCGTCACCATGAAGTGGCATTTCTCCCAATTGAGGACAAGTCGCTTGTCCTGACGGCGGTGAAGTACAAGCCCTAGATGGTTCAGACAGTCATCAAAGGATGACCCAAAAACTGAGAAGTCGTCCATAAAGACTTCGAGGAATTTTTCCACCATGTCAGAGAATATGCTCATCATACACCTTTGAAAGGTCGCGGGTGCATTGCAGAGGCCAAAGGGCATGCGCTTGTAGGCAAAAGTGCCAAAGGGACAAGTGAAGGTTGTCTTCTCGTGATCCTCCGGGGCGATTGGTATTTGATTATACCCTGAGTAACCATCAAGGAAGCAGTAATAGGAGTGACCTGCTAGTCTCTCCAACATCTGGTCTATGAAGGGTAAAGGAAAATGGTCCTTCCTAGTGTTGGTGTTGAGTCGTCGGTAATCGATGCAGACTCTCCACCCTTTCTTCAGGCGTTGGGTTACCATTTCCTTGTTCTCATTTTCCACAACTGTGAATCCTGCCTTTTTAGGGACGACATGAATAGGACTCACCCATTTGCTATCGGAGATGGGATAAATGATACCCGCATCTAACAGTTTAAGGACCTCATCCCGGACTACATCCTTCAAGACGGGGTTCAACCTCCTCTAGTGTTCTCGAGAGGTTTCGGATTCATCCTCGAGATAGATGTGATGTTGGCACACCGAGGGGTCTATGCCTCGAATATCATCTATAGTCCAACCTATCGCAGATTTGTGCTCGTTGAGCAGCTCGAGAAGTTTCTTACGTTCACTCTCAGACAAAGCGGAAGCAATAATGACAGGGTAGGTTTCCTTAGGACCAAGATAGGCATAGGAAAGATCTGTTGGAAGAGGCTTAAGCTCCAATTTTGGAGCAGATGGAGTAGAAATAGGTGTCACAGAAGACACGGATTGAAGAGGTTTGACTTCAGTAGGTAAAGGAATGATGGGTTCTCTGGCCATGGTTATCAGAGGCTCGAACTCGATGAGAGGAGCGGGGATCTCTATCAGTGGAGCAGTCTCCAAAAGATCATTGAGATCAGAAATAGCTGACTCTGTTGCAAAGTCAGCTCCAAAGTGTTCTAGACACTGCTTAAGAATATCTTCGGTGGAGTCCGGGATTAGACTCTCAACGGCACACATTTCATCGGCCACATCGCGATCGGCATCTTGTTGCATTAGACGAAAGATGTTGACCTCAGCTTTGAGGTTACCGAAAGCAATGGACATGTTTCCGTCCCGGCACCCGATGTGTGCGTTCACGGTGGCAAGGAATGGACGGCCTAAGATGACCGGAATGCGGTTATCCTGACACGGCTCGGTGTCTAGAATGATAAAGTCCACAGGATAATAAAAGTCAGCAACTTTTACTAGGACATCTTCAATAATTCCTCTAGGAATCTTGATGGACTGATCAGCTAATTTCAGGGTGACATTGGTAGGCTTCATATCTTTCAGTCCTAACTGCTGATATACCGAGAATGGTATGAGGTTGACGCTAGCCCCTAAATCTAGCAAGGCAGTGCAGCTAAAGTTGTCTCCAATTTCACATTGGACAGTTGGGCTACCTGGATCCTTGTGTTTGATCACACTATTACGTTGAATGAACGCGGTAGCTTTTTCGGCCAAGAAGGCAGCTTTGGGTACATGCGTACGCCGCTTAATTGTGCACAAGTCCTTGAGGAATTTGGCATAGGAGGGGATTTGCTTGATAGCAGAAAGGAATGGGATATTGATCTGGACGTCTTTAAAGACGTCTAAGATCTCTGAGAATTGCTGATCCCGCTTATCTTGGACAAGTCTGTCCGGGAAGGGAGGCTTTACTCGACAAATGGATTTGTCTTTAGCCTTAGATTTCTGCACAGGGATATCTGATGTTGGTGCAGAGGTAGGATTGGTACTAGTTTCCTCTGTACGAGTGATGGGTGCTGGAGATGGCACCGGTGGTGGTTGGACTCCCATGTCCACAGTTTTTCCAGATCGTAGGGTGGTTACAGCTTGCACCTCCCCTTGACACTTCTCATTCTGGCTTTGAGATTGAGATCCGATCTCATATATTGCTCCTTTGGCATTTCCTTTTGGGTTAGCAATGGGTTGGCTAGGAAAAATGCCTTTAGCTTTCTCAGCTTCCAAGTTGCCTAAGCGTTGCTCTAGACGAAGCATGGATTGTTGTTGCTGTTGCTCTAGGCGTTGCATAGATTGTTGTTGCTGAGTAATGAGTTGAGCTAGAAGGTCTTCAATACCGGATTTGGGGACCGACTGTTGGGGAGCAGCTAATGGGAGCTGAGGCACCAACTCGCGACTCGAGCTCATCGGGGCATTATAGTTATAGGCGGAAGAATTCGTTGGGACAATCTGTTGGTTCTGAAAGTTCTGGGGAACTCTTTGCTGATTCTGAAATGTGCTCGATTGTCCAGAGTATTGACCCTGTTGGAACTGCTGGTTCTGATTAGATGGGTACTGATTCTGCTGGTATTGTCCCTGATTGAATTGCCTATTGGGTTGATTGAACCCAGGAGGATACATGCCCTGAGGTTGACGTGGAGGTTGAGCTTGTGGTTGAGTAGATTGAGGCCTCCAAGAGAAGTTAGGGTGGTTCCTCGTGTCCGGATGGTAAGATTGACTATACGAGTTCTGAGTGGGTGGTTTGTATGTGCTGAAAGCACAAACTTCTTCCTGAAGAGGATTAGACCATCCTTCATTTAAAGGACAATGCTCAGTAGTATGGGAGGGTTGCAGACAGAGGGTGCAGGATTCCATAGGGCTCTCGTGTCCCACATGCATGACTGGGGTAGATTGTTGAGTAGGCTTTTGTACAGACACAGCCAGTGCCGAGACTGACTTGCTCAACTCTTGAATGACAGATCGAAGCTCAGTATCAGCTGTAGCATCATGTCCCTTGGTTGTCCTTTGGACTGAAGTGGTTCGACTGAACTCTGAGTCAGTCGTCCAATGTTGAGAGTTTTCTCCTAACTCTCCCAAGAATTTGTATGCATCGGTCGGAGTTTGGTGCAGGAATTTTCCTTGGCACATTGACTCTACCATGGTCCGGGACTCATCAGTAAGTCCCTTATAGAAGACGTGGACAAGATTGCCCTTGTCGATGCTATGGTGGGGACACTTAGTCAGGTAGTCTTGGAATCTATCCCACGCTTCAAAAAATTTCTCATCGGACTTTTGTCGAAAGTCCTGGATGAGTTGCTTCATTTGGTTGGTCCGAGTCATGGGGTAGAATTTAGACATGAATTTGCCCACCAACTCTTTCCAACTGCTGATTGAATCAGCGGGTAAGGAGTAGAGCCAATCTGAGGCTCGGTCTTTGAGCGAGAATGGGAAAACTCGCAGACGGACATTGTCATCATCAAGGTTCTGATTCTTGAAAAGTAGGATGACATGTTGGAATTCCCTAATATGGGAATATGGGTCTTCTCTTGGGAGACCACGAAAGGTTGGCAGCATTTGGATCGTCTGCGGCCTGATCTCGAACTGTATCGCCGTAGTAGGTGGGAGAACAATGCAAGTGGGTGGATTGGCAGAGATAGGAGCGAACGTCTCGATAAGAGGTCGTTCGACTGCCATGACTACAAAGGTAGTAGTACTGGGGGAGGTGAGTGGGGAAAGAGATGGGGAAGAATTCAGTGGAGGATCCACTGTAGGGACGTGATTCTCAGATCGAACCAAGCGCTTGTTCAGGCGAGTCCAACCGGGCATACGCGAATGAGGCAAGCTCTATACTTGGCAAAAAGTTGCCAGAGAGGAACACTATCCTAAATGATGCACACCAAGCACAGATAATCCTATTCTAAGCAATCAGGATATATTTTAGGAATTATCTTAGTTAGTTTTGGGGCTAGAGTAGATTAGGACAGTGGGCGGACCACTGGTTTATCTTTTAACCGCCGGACTAACTGTTTTGCACTCAGAGGTTCTCACCAGGCTACACTCTTCAGAGCGAATCCTTTAGTACTAACTCTAGTTAACAACAAGGCAATCCGAAGCCTAGACAGACGTGCGGCACAATGGCTGACTTAAGTACGTCCCAGACTAACCGGATTGGTCAAGTGTATAAGAAGAGTGTTCCCTCGGGTTAAGCTAGGGTTGGTGCGTGTTCCTAGTCCACACGTAACTAACCGCCGAATAGTCCAAGATGCCACGTCGAGCTCAGTGTACTTGAGTAGCAGGGACTTATGGGTGTGTTAGACAACAGGGACCCGCGCTCGTGGTCTTATTTCCATTGGATGTTAAGCGGGTTCGCTTTGCGTGGATTTTTCCTCGAACACCGGGCTAATTGGCGCTACTTCTTGATTCTTTTTATTATAGATGGATCCTGGGGATCAATATCAGCTGGAGTGATGAGGTGGGTGATGAAATCCCACCAGTTTCAATTTTGGAGCTGGGTTTGCTCTCTTAGAGTTGATTGATTAACGGCCACGCCATGCAAGTCGAATAAGTTGTTGCTAAAAAAAAAAAATAGACAAGCGGCAATGATGCACCCAATATGCTCTGTATCGCACTCAAGGCGAGGATAGAGACTTACCTCCCGTGGGCCACGCCACGGGGTCGCCTCCGTGGGTTAGAGAGGGGTATCCTAATGGGCTTGGGCCCGACTCCACCTCTTTGAGCTTTTGCTCTCTACCCACACTGGATCGTGTTCCTGCAGAAAAGTTAGATCACACGGTCTAGGTAGTCGGGATTCTATTTGGAAGATCTTTGCCTTTTTAGGGTTCACAGAACAAGCACTGGATTTAGGCAAGTTTTTGAATTAATTTCCAAGTTCGAGATGGGTTAAAATTTAGGAATTCCCAGATTGGAAAATACCTAGATTGGAAAGTTTCCCGAACTGTGGAGATCTTCCAAGAAAGATTTGATTGCGAGATCCCTTATAATTTTGAGAAATTTTCCAAAATTGAAATTCTTGCTAGATTTGGGGTGTTTCCTTTTGCAGACTTTTCCAAATTCGGAAGATTTCTAAAGATAGAAATTCTTCTAAAGAGGAAACTTCTAAGAGGGGAAACCCTAATTTAGCAAAGTTTCAAGATTTTAGAATCTTTCCAAAAATTGCAAATCCTTGATTGGTGATTTCTAAAAATCTGCAGAATATGAAACCCTAATTTTTTTGAATTTTGAATTTATTATTTTTTTGGTATTTTTCACTTAATCTAGGGTTTCTAAAAAACCCTAGAACAAGATCTAGCAGTTATATGGAAAGCAGTAAAATTCCTAAATTATTACAAATTGCACTCGGCCTTCCGAGGCATTAAAAATAGTAATTTAAAATACTGCTAAAAATCACTAAAAACAAAAAAATAGAAAGTTTCCCGAAAAGGTCGGGCTGTCCAAATTGAGCAGCTTTTCGCTTCAGCAACTTTCCAATTCCGTCTTTACGTCCTTTTTCGCAGTCCCGAACACCCGAGCGGCAGCGGCGCCATTTGAAAGTAGGATTTTTCCGCGTCGTTGGTTACGGAAATCCTAGATCTCAACAATATTTGTAATTATCCGATTCTTTTTCACTCAAATCCTGTAAAATGAGCAATTTTGCACAGTGGCTCGTGTCGGATGTCGATCCACACTCGGGATTAATCACGTTAGTGCAATAAAGAGCATGAAATGATGAATTTTTGCTAGAAATTGGTGGAGAGGTGAGAATGGTGGATTCGGGATCTTAAAACATGATTTTGGGATTTTTAGAGAGGAACATTAACTAATACCATGAATGAAATGAACAACACCATACATCAAACCGTTAATCGAAGAAAACTAACTTAAGATTCTTCATAAAAACCATTATCTTTTACAATGCTAAAAATCAAAATACCACAAGAATTAAAACAAAATAAAATAAACTAGAGAAAGGATAGAATCTAGTGAGAGAGAAGGGAACTTGATGGAGAAGAAATTTAGAGAGAGAAGTGAGTTGTAGAAAGAGAAAGGAAAGGATGAGAGAGATTACCATCAAAACTTACTGGAGAATCGATCGGATGAGAACCAATGAAGGGGGTGTAGTGGTGGGCCATGAAAGAGGTGTTGTGGTGCGTGGAGTTGCTATTCATCCATACGGTGATGGCTGTTGGAGGAGATGGTGCATTAGCGTGGAGGATCAAGTGGTGAGGTTGTGCATTGCAGATGGCGGTGTAGCAGGGAGGATCCACGGTGGGAGATCGTGGAATGAAGCAGGGTGCTCACCGTGATGGTTGGTGATGCTGGGAGGTCTGCAACCATCGAGGAGCAGCACCGTTGTAGGTCTGGGAAGGGAAAAACGGTAGAGAAGGAGATGGGTGGCAGTGGAGGTGGACGGCCAAGAGAATGGTGTTGCAGGTTGGATCTTGGTGGCCTGCAACACGTTGAGACGTGATGGGCTGAGTGGCTGCAGCGGTGGTCAGTTGGGGGTTTTGGTGATGGCGGCCTAACGGTCTCCTTTCTTCTTCTCTTCGTTTCTTTTATTTTTCTGGTTTTTTTTTTTTTTTTTTTTTTTCAATGAGAGAGGTGGCGGTAAAGAGGAGGAGAGGATGAGAACGTGGGAGAAAGATGGGCCAAAGAGAGAGGTGATGACGGCTTGGAGATGCAGCAACGGTTCTTGGAGAAGAGAACCGGTGATGGAGGCGCTGGTGGTGGAGTTCGTGACCTGCCGGAGTTGCAGCCTGCAACTCCGGTAAAAACGTGAGAAGAGGAAGGCGGTATGAAACCTTGTGCTGCAACCAGGTGGTCGTGGATGGATGATGGGCTGCACCAGGCAGTCGTGGATGGACTGTGGAGGCGTTGCAGCAAAGGGGCAGGGGCGTAGATGCTTGGTGGAGCAGCTCGCCGGAGAAGAGAAGGGAGAAGAAGAAGAAGAAGAAGAAGAAGAAGAAGAAGAAGAAGAAAAGAAGAAAAACGGCCCGGTGGAGGGAGAACGTGGGGGGGATTGAAAGGGGGGAAGAGAGGATGAGAGGGGAGAGGGATTAGGGTTCGAATGAACCCCTATCCTTCTCCTTTTAAAGCTTCCCTATTTCCATTAATGGAAATAGGGGATTTTAGGGAAGCTTCCCTATTTTCTAAAATCCCCTATTTCCATTAATGGAAATAGGGAAGCTTTAAAAGGAGAAGGATAGGGGTTCATTCGAACCCTAATCCCTCTCCCCTCTCATCCTCTCTTCCCCCCTTTCAATCCCCCCCACGTTCTCCCTCCACCGGGCCGTTTTTCTTCTTTTCTTCTTCTTCTTCTTCTTCTTCTTCTTTTTCTTCTCCCTTCTCTTCTCCGGCGAGCTGCTCCACCAAGCATCTACGCCCCTGCCCCTTTGCTGCAACGCCTCCACAGTCCATCCACGACTGCCTGGTGCAGCCCATCATCCATCCACGACCACCTGGTTGCAGCACAAGGTTTCATACCGCCTTCCTCTTCTCACGTTTTTACCGGAGTTGCAGGCTGCAACTCCGGCAGGTCACGAACTCCACCACCAGCGCCTCCATCACCGGTTCTCTTCTCCAAGAACCGTTGCTGCATCTCCAAGCCGTCATCACCTCTCTCTTTGGCCCATCTTTCTCCCACGTTCTCATCCTCTCCTCCTCTTTACCGCCACCTCTCTCATTGAAAAAAAAAAAAAAAAAAAAAACCAGAAAAATAAAAGAAACGAAGAGAAGAAGAAAGGAGACCGTTAGGCTGCCATCACCAAAACCCCCAACTGACCACCGCTGCAGCCACTCAGCCCATCACGTCTCAACGTGTTGCAGGCCACCAAGATCCAACCTGCAACACCATTCTCTTGGCCGTCCACCTCCACTGCCACCCATCTCCTTCTCTACCGTTTTTCCCTTCCCAGACCTACAACGGTGCTGCTCCTCGATGGTTGCAGACCTCCCAGCATCACCAACCATCACGGTGAGCACCCTGCTTCATTCCACGATCTCCCACCGTGGATCCTCCCTGCTACACCGCCATCTGCAATGCACAACCTCACCACTTGATCCTCCACGCTAATGCACCATCTCCTCCAACAGCCATCACCGTATGGATGAATAGCAACTCCACGCACCACAACACCTCTTTCATGGCCCACCACTACACCCCCTTCATTGGTTCTCATCCGATCGATTCTCCAGTAAGTTTTGATGGTAATCTCTCTCATCCTTTCCTTTCTCTTTCTACAACTCACTTCTCTCTCTAAATTTCTTCTCCATCAAGTTCCCTTCTTTCTCACTAGATTCTATCCTTTCTCTAGTTTATTTTATTTTGTTTTAATTCTTGTGGTATTTTGATTTTTAGCATTGTAAAAGATAATGGTTTTTATGAAGAATCTTAAGTTAGTTTTCTTCGATTAACGGTTTGATGTATGGTGTTGTTCATTTCATTCATGGTATTAGTTAATGTTCCTCTCTAAAAATCCCAAAATCATGTTTTAAGATCCCGAATCCACCATTCTCACCTCTCCACCAATTTCTAGCAAAAATTCATCATTTCATGCTCTTTATTGCACTAACGTGATTAATCCCGAGTGTGGATCGACATCCGACACGAGCCACTGTGCAAAATTGCTCATTTTACAGGATTTGAGTGAAAAAGAATCGGATAATTACAAATATTGTTGAGATCTAGGATTTCTGTAACCAACGACGCGGAAAAATCCTACTTTCACTGTCATCCGTTGTTTCAGCTCTTCATTCTCTTCTCGCAACTGGACAATCATTTTCTGCTAATTCTCTAGTTCTTTGACCCTTCTGCCCTCCATGATAGTATCTCTGAGATCGCTGGGAGGATTTCTCTCCCTTCCACTCCTGAGGCCTGTACGTCTAGTATCAACCATTGTTTGAATCGAATCTCTCTTAGAATGAAAAACTTCTAGTCGCTTCCTACAGACGGCGCCAAAAGATGTGGAGAAAAAATATCTGATCTAACCCACACAATCTTCGAGGTCAGACGATTCGTATCTTGGTGATGATCGGACGACTCCGGTGCTTTAGGATGAAAACTGCTTTATCCTCCACGAAGGATAGGATGATCTCCAGATAAGATGTGGTTGTACCTGTTGACAATACTCTGACGCTCAAGTCAGTTTATGATTTATAATAGGGTTCAGGAAAATAGTAAAATAGTTCAGAGTTTAGGCTATCTAGATCTGGAGAGCAAGATCCTCTTCTCAGTCCTGAGGGTCTCGTATTTATACCCCTAGAACTTGCGTGACTCACCTTCCAGGTGTCTAGTCGTTATCAATCAGTTATGATCTAGATGGATTCTGTTATGAAATAGAATCTTCTTGTTAGATCTCAACTTCCTTTATTTGGTTATACCTGAAATGACTGAAGTGGCACTGAGGTGGCATCCTTTGTGTCAGACATTCGAATAAGAGGATGTCAAAACTGTGATAGTTCAATTAACTGCCATGTGACCAAGATTCATTGGTTAAGAAACTAATTGCGTTTAGAATACTTACCTCGTTCGTAGGATCCTGTATACTTGTCGGGATGAGATGACGATTGATCCCGTCAAGTAAGTCATTTGATCTTGTCGGGATATATGCATCCAATGAGTCATTTGACCTTGTCAGGATGAAATGAAAATCGATCCTGTCAAGTAAGTCATTTAACTGTATTGGGATGTGTATATCCAATAAGTCGTTTGACCTTGTCGCGATGTATGCATCCAATAAGTCATCTGACCTTGTCGGGATGAGATGAAAATTGATCCCGTCAAGTAAGTCATTTAACTGTATTGGGATGTGTACATCCAATAAGTCGTTTGACCTTGTCGGGATGTATGCATCTAATAAGTCATCTGACCTTGTCGGGATGAGATGAAAATCAATCCCGTCAAGTAAGTCATTTAACCGTATTGGGATGTGTACATCCAATAAGTCTTTTGACCTTGTCGGGATGTATGCATCCAATAAGTCATCTAATCTTGTCGAGATGAGATGAAAATCGATCCCGTCAAGTGAGTCATCTGCCCTTGTCGGGGTGAATGGAATATATTGAAAATCTCTCCTGTTAAGGACGATAACCAAACCATGTAGGCCACTGGACCTTGTCGGGGTGAGTTGAATATCAATCACGTCAAGAAGATCAATGATTAATATGTCGGGCAAAATTGAATGCTTCCCGACATATTAAAGGTCGAAACGTTAATACGTTGTCATTATTCTTCCTCAAGATGCTCTATTCTGATTATTCCATCCTGACACGTGGCGCTTCCTATTAATGGAAGTGGTGTGACAGTGATGGGGCGGTTTATGGCTTCTGATGATGCCTTTGGCGCATTCACTCTCGCGTGTTAGTTATCATTACGTGTCATCCTCTCATGATCCACATGTGTCATGATAGTGACACGTGTCATTATTTTACTTACTGAAAAATACGGCACCCACACCTGCCATAGTCCCCAGTACGCAAAATATCTTCTTGCTTTGTCTAAGCCACCCCTCGGCCTTGATGGGGTCTGCAGTGCCCATGAAGCTAGGTGGGTTGTGTATCCTGAATCGCTCCAATGCGAGGGACATGTCAGACTCCTGGGTTAATCTCTGCTGTTCCCGTGCCTCCTCTCGGGCTTGTTGGTGTTGTATGACCTAAGCTATGTCCCTCAGTGCCTGAAACACACCGCTCAGGTCGCCCTGACCATTTGGCTTTGCCTTGAACGTTGGCTGCACCTCTCACCATTTCTTGATAAGGGTACAATAGAGTCAGATTAATGAGATAGTCAAGTCAAAAGAAATTAGATACAGTTCAAACTTAGTCAAGTACACAATCAAGTTTTACTGAGTCCTCTAGTGGTCTATTTCCCATGGGTCCCTAGAATGATCTACTAGTTATGCTCTGATACCACGCTGTCACACCCCAAATCCGGGCACCCAGATCTGACCGAATTATCTATGGGTCGGTCCATACCCGAACACTGACATGAGAAAAAGATTGTCCTTAAGGCCAATCTAACCTAATGAGTGAACCAGTTATCTGTAACCTACCACGTAAGCCCATTAAGGTATTAGGTACAGACGTACTTTATCAAACTATGCGGAAGCATTAATATTAAATTCAATAAAATAGTCTCTGAAATCAACATATTATATAAATGAGTTCAAACATCAACGGGTCATGCGATACATCCCAATGTGGCAATATCGGGTACTAGTTGATTTTTCCAAGTCTAGTGACTCAGTCGATTCTAACCTATGCACAGTAATTTGACTGTAGAGGTCAGCCCCGATTGAATCTACTGACGCACTTTATATCGTCGGAAAGATAATTCAATAAGATCTGACTTTTCTATTTTGTCTAAGGTCAGCTTTTACAAGTTACTATGTGAAAAAGGTGTCTTAAATCTGAAAACAAAACCAGACTAGTTTGACATAGGTTCAATGATTTGGTTGTCTAAGACAGCACAATTTGAATCACTTGACGCACTTTACATTTCTGGAAAATTAACAGAAAGAGCGTCGTTGTTTCAGTTCGATATAAAGTCAGATTCTACTGTTTAATGAATTGAATAGGTGCTGCAAATTGGAACACAGGTCCAGACAGATTCGATATAGTGTTTTGGCCCCCTATGATAGCACAGATCGAATCTCACAACGCACCTTATATGTTCGAAAAGCTGATAGAACGAGTACGATTTATCTATTTTCTCAAAAGTCTGGTTCTATTGTCTTCCTGGCAAAGAAGGTGCTGCAAGTTAGCAAAACAGAATCTGTCCATTCAAGTTTTTAGTGATTTCTTCGCTTAAAACATTATTTTATGCATCTAATTATAACCATTGATCTTGAAATTTTCACCACTATTATCTTAACATATAAGAGTCATATTAATGAAATATCATCTTTCAAACATGCTAGCACAGTCATCATGGCTATACATCATCAAGATAAAATTCACGGTTTCATAATACCGATTAAAAACCATCAATTGCATAGTTGCCACTACCAAGTAATATCTCAAATTATTACATTTAAATCATACTTAAAGTTCCAGATCTACTAAGAATCAAAATAAAAGAGTCTATGCTTTGTCATTTCTCATGTTGGCATCCTCGAACGCCTCATCGGTCACCCCGACATCATACCCCTCGTCAAACGTATCCACTCCGATGTTTGCCTCGTCTTTTACAGGATCTGAATTTTTTTGGTAAAACACCATGAGCCGAGGCCCAATAGACAAACCATCGTACACTCTTAACACTAATGAGAACCCATTACTTTACACTTATAAGCATATATCATCAATGAGGAGTAATTACACGTACAAGAGGAAAACGCATATCAATCCATGAAATCTAGAATCGTGACAATATGCAATATAGTGTTAAAACAAAAAAAATCAAATCATGCATAACCCATCTTAGGGTCTCCATCTCCTTCCCACGTCGAGAGTAGCTCGGCTGAGAACTCTTCTACAAGGGTTCAGGGTTTTTCACCCAAGGGCACCGGGCCCTACTTAGTTACGAAATTCCGAGGCACTTCTAATACACATGATGCATCCATTACTATTACACGAAGCACATCATTTCACATATGCGTCAAATAACATTAACATCAAATACAATCACGGATTAGCATGTTATAAAAAAGATTTCATGCAAGAAAGATCTGTTATCATGATGAGCATCAATGTAATCATCTAGTATTAAGACTGATTATTTATCCAGTCATTTCGAAATTGAAAGCTCAAGAAGAACACATGTCATAAGGGTAAAGAGACCGATTCATTTAGTAGTAGGGAGTGCACCCACCTTCTTATTGATTGATCCACTTGAATCGAAGACGGTGAAAGGTGATGCTATTAATGCTCCTAACGATCCCACCACTATGGAAATAGATGGGATCATGTGCGTGCTTCTCCAAGATAGTTGCTGGGTCGTGTCTCAATGGTGAGCCTTCAAGCCTAAGACGTTTCCTCCTTGCTGGTTCTTATCTCTTTGGCGAAGAAGTACGTTATCTGTTTTAAGGAGGTCGCTACGATTGCTCTAATGGTGGAACACGCATAGTTTCTCAGAAGTTTGAAAGTGGAAGTGATTTGCGTTGATGAGCATTAGGTATCCATACCCACCACAATTTAGCTATAATTGGTAGTTCTATGGTTGAAATTTGAATTATGTCTATTCTTGGTGAAAGGTGCTAATGCGACACGCACTGTTTAGGTAAGTGCATAATTAGTTGGCGTTTCTTCCTTTCTTTGGTGCGGGTCAAAGTTAGAAATTTGGGAAATCAACCGATTCTCACCAAGTGAAAACATGTGATGTGTATAGCATTAATGGTGCACATGTCCAACCATCAATGAGGCACTTTCCTATGTGGGATATTTCCTACAAGCTGTTTCTTAACTAATGGGTTTGTCCTATGGTCTCAAATTTTCATAGAAGGGTCCACTACCTACAACATTATAGCCTCTATTGGAGCTTCCAAGATGGATCAACGGCTTGTCCAAGAGGTGTGGATATGATCCTGTCCATTCATTGAAGTTGGCTAAATTAGATTAGTTTAACATATGTGGAAAGTTAGTTTGTGTAGGACAATAGGTATCCAATCCATTATTGTCAATTACCTAATTAAGATAAGTCCCAATTTATTTTAATTTAGGATATCCTTTGCTGGAAAATACATACATTTATGTTGGAATTTCCATTGGGAAAGGTTTCACATGTTTCCTTAACATTTTAGTTGATATTTTTTTTTTAAATGATGATGTGTCACCATGATGAGGATTGGAAGGTCTTTCTAAATCTTCAAAAATGCATAGACATACTGCCCATGGGGGTGCACACATCCACTACAAGGTAAAATATTATACTATTAAGATTCTTTCTTTCTCCTTATGTCCCATGTGTCACATGTATCAAATGCATAAAACTAATTATTTTAATTAAACAAAGTGCTCAATTTTATTAATAATTACAAATGTGCCATTTAGGCAAAGTAAGGTTCATGTATATTAATTATGGTCCATGAGAGGTGTATCATGTTGTAGTTACTCCTTAGGTTCATCGCATATCATCTTATTTATAACCTTAATTACCATTTAAGTCTCAAAAATGCGTTATCGTTCGTTGCAAACGTATGCAGACTAGATTTAATTTGTCTCAAAATATTTCTAATATTTAATCTATAATAACATCACGAATAAGAACTTAAAAGAAAAAACAAATGGTGCTTTAGATGCCATCAAGATTACCAAGAAAACAATGATGCAAAACTAACTGGTTGTCCAAATCAAGGCAGCATGAGGGAGCACGGTAAGTTAACTTTACTCAAGGGTTTATAGAGTAGGATAATTGTAGTGTCCAATGCCAATAAAGTAGTGTCATATCTATCAATCCATCTATATTGTTATAAAGCAAGAACTTGGGTTGGCGATGACGCGAGCTGCACAAGACGCTCACCTTGACAGGTTGTTCAGCACGCCGACATCCCTCATCAATGATGAGGGACCACGGACTGTATGGATGTTTGGCCCATCCCCTGGTGGACTTAGGTACCAAATATCAGCTTGATTAGTGATTGCAAGCCTTTAGATCTGAGTATTCAAAAGCCATGGTTAAAAATAAACCATGGAAAATACTCTAATGATCCAAAGGATAGAAATTACTAATCAGGTTGAATTTTGGTATGTAAGACTATTTAGGGACTGGACAAACATCCATATGGTCAGTGGTCTCTAAGAGTGTGCCACGTACATGGCTCATACTGTGGTCTGTCATCAACGTTGATAGAGACCCCTACAATCATACATTTGCAACGCATGTGCCGCCCCCTACTGTACGTACTTAAGAAAACTTGGATATATACCATGCCATCCAGTTTTCCCTCTTTGTTTTTCATATTTTGTTTGTCCGAAGCAAGGTTTAAAAAATGGCCGTTATAACTAAAATAACGGCCGTTATAACGGATTCGGACCTACCCCGTTACGTTATGGACCGTTAAAACGCCCAGAAAATAACGGTCGTTATTTTCTGTTATAATGAAAATAACGACCGTTATTTTCTGGAAAATTTTGTGAAAAAAGTGGCTGTTATTTTCATTTTTTTCCGTTATATTCCGTTATTTTCCCTTTTTCAGCCATTTTTTCTGTTTTTTTCCGTTCTTTTCCATTATTTCCGTTATTTTCCCATTTTTTTTTCCATTTTGTGCCCTGTGCAAATTTTTTTTCATTATAAGGGAAAAAACGGTAACTCCCCGAGTCCGTTATACCGTTATAACAGTCCCCTTTAAACCTTGGTCCGAAGGAGGGATAAATTCCCTAGGTAGCCTGTAGCTCTCTCATTAATAGTTGGATGAGTTAAGGGTCCAACGACAGATAACCTTATAACAACCCGGCCAATAGAGTAATCTAATCCTATACATGAAATACGTGATACTAATTAATCTCCATATATATGGAGCAAATATGTTCATCCTAAGTTTGAAGTCTCAGTAAGTATGTTTCATACTTCACAATCCCAGAAATCAACAACTGATTTGTATTGCCCTTCAGCCGAGACAAACTCATTTCCTTGGAAAACCTTTCGCTGTGGAAGGAGACTAATCTTCTGCAACTCATCCTCACTTAGTTGCCAATCGAAAATCTCTATATTTTCTTTCAGCCTTTCTTTGTTGAAGCTTTTGGGTAAAAAGCTCACCCCTTGCTCAAATGCCCATCTCAAACAGACCTGCACATTGCAACCCCCATTCTATGAAATCCAAATTAAAGTTCACATACCGCACCTTTTTTTTTTGGTTACCTGTGCAATGCTCTTTCCTTTAGCCTGAGCAATCTGTTTGATTTCGTTTGATTCGAGAACTAGGTTGGAGCCCCAAGAAGAACCCTTTCCTCCCAAAGGAGAGTAAGCACTCAAATGTATACCATTGTTTGCACAGAAATCTCTCAATTCCTTTTGTTGCCAAAAAGGGTGCATTTCCACCTGAGCATGAAGATGCAGGGTTAACACCAACACCTATATATACAATCAGGTGCACCCTTGATAAATTAAAAAAAAAAAAACCCTTCGACTTGACTGACCTGATTCACGGCCGGAGGGATAGTTGCATGGGCTAGAAGTTGTGAGAGCTTCTTGCACGAGAAGTTGCTAACTCCAATAGACTTAGCAAGGCCGAGTCTTTGACACTCCTCCATGGATTCCCATGTGCTCTTAATATCAAAGGGAAGAAGATCTGCCTTGTTAATGGAGAAGCTTATATTCTCTCCTTTCAGTCTCACTGGGAAATGAATGAGGTACAAATCCACGTACTCCAACCCCAGAGCCCTAAACGATGCAGAAAAAAAGAGATAAATGAGGAGATCGGGCGAGAGATGACAATAAAGATGGAACAATATACAATATATGTTATATATAATTTACTGGAGAGTTTTGTGGAGAGCTGGAACGACAAGGTCGTGGTGTGCATCGGTGCACCAGAGCTTGGAGGTGATGAACAGCTGGTCTCTACTCACAATAAGGCCTCGCTTGATGGCTTGTGAAATTGCTTGACCAATGGGTGGCTCAGATTGGTACACACTGGCGGTGTCAAAGTGCCTGTAGCCCAATTCAATGGCATAAATGACGGAGGAATGAATGAGGTCAGGAGGTGGGATAGGATGGGCTGCTGTTCCCATCCCCAATACTGCCATCCTCCCTCCCGAACTTAGCACTACCTCTGGAATACTTCCCATGCTCTTCTGTAAGACAACTACCAATAAAAAACTGTACCATTTATATAGAGCTTTTCTTTTCAAGGATTTTCGTCAAGTCACCTGTCATACTGACGTGGAATGAAACAAAAGTCAAAAGTTACCCCTGTACGTAACGTGGAATGAGACAAAAGTTGCTAAGAAAGCGTTTTTATGATCATGTGATAGTACCTACTCTAATTATCCTCTTTAGAAGTTGATGATGGATCATATAATAAGCCACTTGGCACACTCTTAGAGGTCATGACCGTATCGATGTTTGGCCCAACCCTATATGGACCTACAGACAACAAAAAATTAGCCTCATTAGTGATTTTTCAAGCGTTGGATTTTAGTTATTTTCGTGGGTTGTTTCATGGTTTTAAAAACGGAAAATCGCATAAAAGAAAACAAACTTTAATTTATTTATAAAAAAGAATACAACTTTTCGCAAATCCCAAAAAAGAAAACGAAAAAAGGGTGTTTCGTCTGCTGTCAGTCCAATCAGTCGCCGACTGACTAACGAATGACTGATGGCTGACACGTCTGACAAACGCCCTTTTAAAGGGCGTTTATTCTTGAGAAATTTTAAAAAACGTCCCATAATTCCTCAACTTCTAAACCAATCTACGAATATCGGAATGATCTGAATTTTTGTGAGGATGATCTCCTCACCGTAGAGATCATCCTCACCAAAAATCAGCCATTTATTCATCTTCTAGGTACGCCAAAATGGGCGTAAAAATTGGGGTATCAAAAAACGCCCTTTAAAATAACGTTTGTCAGTTGTCAGAGATTTGTACTGAAAAACGCCCTTTAAAATGACGTTTTTTACTGACAAACGCCCTTTTAAAGGGCGTTTTTTGATAAACATGTGCCACGTAATGAAAGGGCGTTTCGTTTTCTTTTTTGGGATTTGCGAAAAGTTGTATTCTTTTTTGTAAATAGATTAAAGTTTATTTTCTTTTTAGAAATTTTCCGTTTTAAAAATGGCCGTTTAAACGGTAACGCCCCAAGCCCGTTTCGGTTAAAACCGTTTAAACACGTTTTATCGTTTTGAATAAAACGGTCGTTTTTTTGTTTTAACAGCCGTTAAAATCGTTTAAACAGCCATTTAATTCTGAAAAATTTCGTGAAAAAAACGGCGGTTAAATTCTATTTTTTTTTAAATTTTCAAATTCAAAATTTGAATTTCAGCGCCATTTTTTCCATTAAAATCGTTAAAACTGTTAAAATCCGATTAATTCCATTTTTGCTCCTGACCGTTTCAATCCGTTTTAACGGCCGTTTAAACTGTTTAAAAGCCCCCAGTCCGTTTAACCGTTAAAGTGGCCTTCTTTAAACCTTGGGTTGTTTTTTAACCGTGTAATTTGAACGTTATTTGGGGTACAAATTAAGATCCAAAGGTTTGAAATCACTAATATATCAGGCTGATTTTGGTCTCTAATTAGTCCACCTAGGGATGAGCCAAACATGCTTAGGGTCAGCAATCTCTAAAAGTATGCCATGTGGCTCATACGGTGGTCTGTCATCACATACGTCAGCAAAGTTCTACTCTCTTAAGAATGGAGGAAAACCGACAAGCTAGCAAAGCTTTCTGAGAAACGTGTCAAACAAATTAAAGCTTGACCTCCAGACATTTGGAACGAGTAGAACTTCCGTCAGCAATGACGGATCGACAACAATTTGAGCCACGTGGCTTACTCTTAAAGATAGCTGACCGTATGGATGTTTGGCCCAATCCTAAGTGGAACTACAGACCAAAAATAAGCCTGATTAATGATTTCAAACCTTTGGATCTTTGTACCCAAATAATGCTCAAATACCCCGCTTAAAAATCAACCCATGAAACGACCGTGTGGATGTTTGGCCCAACCATAGGTGGACCGATCGACCAAAAATCAGCCTTATTACTGATTTCAAACCCGTGGATCTTTGAACCCCAAATAATGCTCGAATTCCACGGTTAAGAATCAACCCACCAAAACAACTCCAATCCAACGCTTAGTAATCATTAATCAGGCTAGCTAATTTTTGGTATGTAGGTCCACCTAGGGTTGGGCCAAACATCCATACGGTCAGCGATCTGTAAGAGGCTAGGCTAGCTACCTTAAATGTATAGGTGGCTCTCCGTAATTTGGATGTTGATCGTCCATGGCTACGATGTCTCCTCACATATATAACGATAACGCACCATTTTTATTTAGATAGAATGCTTTGCAATTAGAAACTATGATCCGGTCTTGTTCTTTTTCCGGTGCTTATGGAAATGGCGAAAAATCAGACAAAACCATTACGTCATCGCTTACGATAGAATTTTTTAAATTAGATTGAAAAAACACATTTTAAATAAAATAAAAGAGAGATTCGGTGATCAAAAACATAATATGATAATGGAGAAATGACTACTGTTTTGAAAGATTTAATATAAAATAAACTGAGAAAGGGGAATAAGTTTTAGTAATATAAGTTCGAGAAAGGGGAATAAGTTTTAGAAGAGTCCATCTAGAGATACACCCATTCCTTACATCCAATTCTTACACCCAGTGGTAGGGCCCAAATAGAGATAATGTTAGACAATCCAACCGCACAATGAGTTTTTCATATTGTAGTTACTCTCCCCACAAAAAATCATAACATTTGGATATTCCTAACCTTATGAAAAATTGACTTTAATTTGAAAAATCCAGACCGTCCAATTAAACCATTATTTTGGGTATATTATTTTTATATTATTAGCAATGGTGAAATGGACTGATTTTTGGTGATATTGATCATCATGGAAAGAACAACTCAATGTATGGTTGGATTGCCCAACATGATCTCCATGTGGGCCTTACCTTAAGAATTGGATGTAAGAAATGGAAGTAGCTCTAGACGGACTCTTATTAGAATTATAACAAAATATGTAATCTTTACTATTATACAATATTCTTCTACGTAGAGTTCTTGCCAAATACAGTTGCCTTCTTCTAGGGGTGTCAATCTGGCCCTCTTGTAAAGGGGGCCCGGCCCAGCCGGCCCTTTGAAAGCCTTACAAGGAGGGCTTTTTTTATAAACTTCAAACCCTTGGGGCTGGGCCGGGCTCAAATATGTAAGGCCCTTCTGAATAGGGGCCGGATTAGGGTCACACTCAAGGGGGCCCGGCCCTTCCTGACCCTAATTAGTAAATCATTTCTATTTTATTTATTTTTAATTACATTCCATGAAACAACGCACTTAGTACATCTTTTTATTTTAGAAAACACACAATAGAGCTGTGTTTGGTTCGCTGGAAATGGCTTTCTAAGAAGTGGGTTTTCCAAGAAGTTCCACTTCCTGGAACCAGTTCTTGGAAATCCTTTTTCGTGTTGTTTGGTTAATTCCTAGAAATTAGAAGAATTTTTTGTAATATCAAATTTTAAAGAACGTCTTTACAAACCGCATATTGTGCATATATAATCGGACAACAGCGAGCAATTCAATTGAAATCTTAACTGTTGGGAGAGCTTCAACTGTAGATTTTAATGACGGCGGAGTGTCGTACCGGTTGGGATCGTTCTCCGCAAGTTGTTGGATCAATACTCGCGGATCAGTTGGTCGAGTCCGGGACTGATGTAGTCACTGAGATTCGTCGGGAGACAAAAATCGCCAAGGCCAACTTTTGACGAGATTGTGACTAAATTTTCCATAATTTGTTCTTAAACCCCCATCTACATGAAGAAATGGTTAAAGAATAAGAAAATTGAAAATTTTCAAAGATTCTGGTTTCTCATCCCCACCATCTTCTTTTTGGCATCATTCTCATCTTTGCTGCAAACTTGCACCGATTGCTCACAAACACCTATGTTTTATCCAAACATCCATTTCAAAACTCAAAAAGTAAAATCAATAAAACAATATTTATAATCACTTAATCCCATTTCCTCTTTAAGCTTATCTCTCATGTCTTGCCTTCAGAATTGCAACAATCGCATCACCAAATGAACAAATTGTCACTCCCCGAATCCGGATACCCAGATACGATTCGAAAGTCCATGGATCGACCCGTACCCAAACCCAGAGGTGATTCATTAATATCCCCTAGTGGTCTAATTAGGTCAATTACACTACTAAGGTTTATTCGAAAACCCGTTAAGTATAAAAAAAAATCTAGATGTAGAAAACAAATAATTAAAATAATTCATAACTCAAACAATTCAATCAATCAACTAAGTGTGGAGAGATAGAGGTGAGAACATGCTCTCAATCAAAGGCCTACATGCTTGTGAAAATAAATAAGTAATATTATAAAATAATCAAATACACATTTCTAAAGTGTGGGATCGACTCCCAAATCCTCGTTGATCTCCTCGAGTACTCTGGAATCTTCCGTCTCAAAATCATCCCACTTATCCAGTTCCTCAAAATCTGAAAATGATATCGGTGTAGCACCGTGAGCCGAGGCCTAGTAATACAACAGTGTGCATGGCATGATGTCATACTATACAAGTTTTTAACCAATGTATACATATCAATCATATAATAAGGTTGACATGAATATGAAGGTGAATGCAAGTGAGTACGGGATGCAAATGCAACTAGTACCCATAACCACATAGGTCTCCATCTCCTTCTTGCACTGGGAGTGGTCTCATCGACCCATCTACAGGATATAATAACGTCTGGGGCCTTTCACCCTAGGGTACCGAACCCTGATTAATTGATAAAATCAATATATACATATATAATATACTTCAACCCTGTTCCCTTATGCACCCTTTATATGAAATGACATGATGATCATGGTATGACAACAAGATGGTACTAGGGTTACATGGCATAAGCACACATGCATTTAACATTTAAATAAGAATATAAAATGAACAGATAATCATCAAAAGTGATAACATAGGAACAAATTAGGGTTAAACATGAATAACATGTAACAATCACCGAAGGTCACAATCAACACGGATGAACAATATAAGTGAAAATCGCACGAGAATTCAACACACCATAGTCGAACCTTATGAGAGATCCATGACACAAGGTCGAACCCTAAAAATGGATCCAAGACACATAGCCGAACCCTATGAGAGATCCAAGACACATGGGTGTGATCTCCATGCATACAAGTATAAGTCAAACCATCAAGGGTTTAGTCAAACAACAAGGGCTAAACCCCTTAATAGTCAATAAGTCATGACCGAACCACTAAGGGTTTCCAAGGCCATTAATCGTCCAAAATCTAAGAAATAGGTTTTTTTTACAGAAAATGTGTTTCTTTGTAAAAATCATAACTAAATAAATATAAATTAAAAAAATATAAACTCAATGGATTTAAAAACTATATTCATACAGGTTTTTATGAAAAATAAATTCAAAAATACTTATTTCTAAAATTGAAGTCAAAATTCTTAAAGAAGAGGACTGCACAGAATATAAAATTCTAGGTTTTGTAGAAAAGGTGAATCCCTTAAAAAAATTACAACTAAATAAATACAGATCGTAAAAATACAAAATTAACGGATTTAGAAAATAGATTCACATAGGTCAACAGGAAAAATAAATAGAAAAATATTTAATTTCCAATTATATGTGTAAATCCTTAATCAAATGGACCGCACTGAATTTAAAATTTTGAGTTTTACAAAAAAGTTCAGTACATTAGAAAAAACATAACTAAATAAATAAAAATCAGAAAAATACAAACTCAATGAATTTGAAAAATAAATTCATATATATATCTATGAAAATTAATTATAAAAATATTTAGATTCAAAATATAGATTAAAATCTTTAATGAACTAGACTGTACAGAATTTAAAATTCTAGATTTTATAGAAAAGTCCAGTACAGTTGAAAAATCATAACTTAATAAATAAATATCCAAAAAAAACAAACTCAACGGATTTGAAAAATAGATTCATATATATATATCTATGAAAATTAATTATAAAAATATTCAAATTCAAAATATGGATCAAAATCTTTAATGAAGTAGACAATACAAAATCTGAAATTCTGAGTTGTGAAAAAAAGTCCAGTATATTAGAAAATCATAACTAAATAAATACAACTCAGAAAAATACAAATTCAATGGCTGTGGAAAATATGTTCACAGAGTTTTCTAAGAAAAATAATTAAAAAAATATTTAAATCTTAAACCTTATACAAAAATTATAAAGAACATTATCATCTGTTGTGGGTACTAAATAAGTCATGGCCAAACTCATTATGGTGGCACAAAATAATTATTAACTCAATAAAAATAAACTAGATCATGCCTAAACTAATTTATAGTAAAAATCTACCATTATATAATGGAAGAAAAGCAATAACTTGAAGAAGAACAAGCATAGGATGGATCAAAGACGCTTACCTTAAGATTTCTTGAAATTTAATAGAAATTGAAAATTTTATTCAAATTTGAAAGTTGTTGGATCGTGCTCTTCTCAAAATATGTTCTTCTATTCGGAGTCCCCGTCAATTCTCCCTTCTTACACGAGTACGATCAGTGCCCGGACAAAGATTTAATGAAGATTTTTCTATTCTTTAATGGAATTTGAGTTTGTGAAAGCTTCTAAAACTTTAAGGTTATCATAAATAGGTTTAGGAAAGGATTATGGTTTCTATTTTAGTAGAATTTCGTAACTATCAAAGGAATGACTTTTTCAACCATCAAAAATTTATATTTTACATTACTAATGGGTTAGAAATGGGCCTAAGGCCCATATATATCAACTAGACTTCATTGAAGATTATTATTAAGCCCAAAAGGCCTCTAGATTGGCCATACGAGCCCACCCAACAATCATAACACAAATAATCATTCATTGATTCAATTAAACTATATTATATAATTTAAAAGTCATACAATAAGGTATTGACATATGTCACACACATAAATCATAAAAGTGTTCAAAGCCCTAGAAAAGTGTCAAGATGACCTCGGAATGATTCGAAAAGTAATTTTGGGTCCCACACTCCTATTAAATAAATAAAATATAATTAAATATTATTTTAAAAAAATATAATAATGGTAGGAAAGTTCAAAAATTATGAAAATAATATTTTTGTCAAAATTTCCTGAAATCTCCCGCTAAGGTTTTTATGTGTCAAGAAATAATATAAAATTTTCAGATAAGCTGGGAATGGTAGAAGAGGAATATTTTTTGTGTCTAGGGCCCACAAAATAATTTTTTTATAAAAGTTCTGAAATTTTAGCTATGGTAAGAAAAAGTCTCCTGCAAGTTATAGTTCATTATTTTTAGCAGAAATTTAGCCGTAAAGAGCGAGTTTCAAAAATAGTAGGTTTTTCGAAGTTGTTAGAATGAAACCAAATTAAACAATAATACTCAAGCATGATATTAAACCATAAAAATAATAATAGAAGTCTGAAAAAGTTTTAAGTTTTCATTATTAGGTGAATTTACCATAATACCCTAGAACGAAAGTTCAGAGTATTACACAAATGAAAATCTTTGCCATCTTCCTCAACTGCTGCCACTACCATATTGTTTTGTGATTAACATATACATGTGCATATGTGGAATCAGTGTGGGGTCAATTATTGTAATTGTTGTTAATGGAGCCTGTAGTGGGACGTTATGAAGTTAGTTGTTGTAAACATGTTAGTAGAGTCTGTAATTCAGTTGCATTTTCAGTTATTGAGTCATTTATGAAGTTGGGATGTGTAAGTTGTATTTAAGGAATGATGTGAATGAAAGAGTATGAAGTTATTATCCAAAAAATTGTTTGTTAAAGAGGAGGCTATCCTCAAAATAGCCATTATCGTTCACAATTGCTACGTCCAAAAGAGGATCACGTAACACTGGTATCAAAGCCGACGATCCTATCATGGCTGAGGCCATGAGAAATGTGAAAATTGATGAAATGATGGGATCGATTATTGAAGGAGACAAATGATACACATGGAAAGAAGTTGCATGGACTAATATGCAAAGACTCACAACCATAGATTCCAAAATTGAAACTCTTGCAAGTGGCCAAAACAAAGATAAAGGGGGATCATCTCATGATCGATCTATCAATAGAACTCATGACGACTGTATACCGGAACCTGATCGAACTTTTCAAACACGAACAACCAGATTACATTTTCCTCGCTTTTATGGATTTGATCCCTTCGGGTGGTTGTACCGTGCCGAACAATT
This sequence comes from Euptelea pleiosperma, assembly GCA_035048495.1. Taxonomy (NCBI): domain Eukaryota; kingdom Viridiplantae; phylum Streptophyta; class Magnoliopsida; order Ranunculales; family Eupteleaceae; genus Euptelea; species Euptelea pleiosperma. The sequence continues at coordinate 21,838,389 of CM068553.1, read as the reverse complement.
TTATCTTCATCAACAAATTCTGCCTACTCAACAATTGCTCATGGCATCCTTCCATATGGAAGGAAATGCCCTCCACTGGTTCAGATGGATGGAGAGATCTGGAGCCATTACCAATTGGGGTGACTTTTCCAAGGCTCTATTGAACCGGTTTGGACCATCACAATATGAAGACCTCACTGCATTATTGTTCAAACTTAGGCAAACCACTTCTGTCGAACAATGTCAAACTCAATTCGAGGAATTGGCTAATCGTACTGAGGGCATCAATGAAGCATTCATGATAAGTTGTTTTATTGGAGGATTGAAAGAAGAACTTTGGTTGAGCATTCAAATGCTGCGACCATCGACACTCACCAATCCTATTGGACTTGCACACATGCAAAAAGAGAAGATCTTGGCACGAAGACGACAAGAACGACCTGATGTGGGCAAAACACAGCCAACAACAAGTAGGGGAGGCAACAAACGGAAATTCACACCCATCAAAATATTAACCCCGGTCGAAGCCAAGGAAAGGCGAGACAAAGGCCTTTGTTATAATTGCGACGAGAAATTCACTCCCAGCCACCGGTGCAAGGTACAAAATTTATTCCTCGTGGATGGAAGTTGGCCTGATAATAATTTTGAGGAAATTCGAAGAAACAATTGAAGATGATGATTAGGTAGGACGTGAAGATCTAACTCCACAACCGCAAATTTCTCTTCATGCAATTGCGGGTTCCCAAACACCTCAAACCATGCGAGTTAAAGGGCGGTTGGAAAAGGCACATGTAATGGTGTTGATGGATTCAAGGAGTACCCATAACTTCCTGGACCCGATTATTGCTCGAAAGGTAGGTCTTAAGGTGATCAAAAGTGATGGATTCAAAGTGGCGGAGGCCAATGTAGATAGAATACCTTATTTGGGATGTTGCATGTGAAATTCCCTTTTAATTACCACATTATGTCCTAGAGGGGGGGTGATTAAGACAATTTTTTATTTTTCTACGAATTCTGTATGGATTAAAAATTAATGATTACACAAGGAGGAAAAGGATCAAACAATCAAAATACAAATCATCCACAGAACATAAATATGGAAAAATCTGAAACAAAAAATGCAAATATTCACAATCACGCGAGACTCAGATTTATAGTAGTTCGGCAACTCCGCACCTACGTCCACTGTTTAATACTCAACACGAGTAAAATAATATTATTTCAAGCACTCATTACAACATTTTTAATCGAAATAAATAATTAAGCAACTAAGATTCACTTAGTCTCAATCTAACGAGAATTACTTCTCACTCACCTAGAGAATCAGCCCAGGCTAGTAGTTTTTTTAAAGAAGCACTCTTCTTATGGATATATCAATTAATAGTTCATACACAGAGTATAGGTATGGAACAAGAATAACAAGTATTTCTAGAAAAAATCATAATTAAAAAAATTAATATGTACATGCAACCAATAACCCATCATGGGTCTCCTTCTCCTTTCCACGCCGGGAGCAGTTTAATCGAGAACTCTTTTGCAGGGGTTGGGATCCATCCCGCACTTATAAAATGTATGCAATCTAATATCCAACCATTCAATAGATTTCCAAAATTATAATATTACATTAAGAATAACAAGATCAAGACAATCATGCTATAATGCTAAGTCCATATGAAAAATAACAAAATTCAAGTGTAATACATATACAAATAGTATAACCAAAATTAATTAATCAAAAAATTATATAAGAGTGTACTTATCTCAATTCATATTTTTCCTTAGATTTGAAAGAAATGGAAATGTGTCGTACGTTTCTTTTGATTGTTGTCGAATAGAATCCTTCTTTTAGAATGTTATGCTTCAGGGTCTCATCAATGTTTTTATCTTTAAGCTTGAATGCAAACGAGTGAGGTATGATGCTCTTCTGGGGCTTCGAATGTTCTTCAAGTTCTTCTCTAATAGAGGTGTGTTCTCCTTCTCTAGCTCTCACTGATTTGGTTATGGAGAGTTCTTCTATTTTTAATAGTACCTCAAAATAAAATGGTAAGTCTTTATTTATTTATGTGTGTTATTAATTATCATTAGTAATTTATTTAAATTCAAAACTTATTTTTCTTTGTTTAAAAGAGAGAATATTAGTATCTTACCTTTTTTATTTGTGTCCAATTTAATTTCTATATGTGAAAGTGAACATTTGAAGTTTATTTATTTTTAAAGTTCAAGTCTTTGATTAGAAATGAAATTCTCTTTTGATTACCAAGTTAAGTCCTAGAGGGGGGTGAATAGGATAATTTTTAATTCCTCTGCAAATTTTTTATGGATTAAAAATTATTGATCACACAAGGCAAAAAAGGATCAAGCAATTAAAATATGAATCATCCACAGAACATAGATATAGAAAAATTTGAGAAACAAATATGCAAGCATTCACAATCACACGAGACTCGGATTTATAGTGGTTCGGTGACTCCGCATCTACGTCCACTGTCCAATACTCAACACGAGTAATCTTATATTATCTCAATCATGCATTACAACATATCTAATTGAAATAAATAATTAACTAAGATATCACTTAGTTTTAATCTAACGAGAATTACTTCTCACTCACCTAGAGAGTCAACCTAGGCCAGTAGTCTATTTAGAGAAATCTTTTTCTCATGGTTCTATAATCCACAACTCAGTTAGATGAGTCCCCACTCATCCACCAATCACAAAATACACAGTGTTCATAAATTTTGAATTCTATCGAAAATGTATTTGATCATAAAAAAACACTTACCTTTCGATGAATACGATCGGATGAAAAATCCTTTAGAGAAGAATAAGTTTGACTAATTGGTGGAGCGGACGAGAGAGAATAAAGAAGACCAGGGTTCAAAACCCTCCAATACTTTTATTTTTGTATTTTTCTCTCACCTCTCTCCAATTTCTCTCTCCATCTATCTATCTTGGCCCATGACCTAAGCCCATGACCCATGCCCATACCCAAGAGGTCTATAATTTTAGTACATTTGAACCTCTGCTGCAGACCTCATTTGAAATTAAGGTTTTTTCGTGTTGTCGGATCGAAAACCCTAGATTTCAATAATATTTGTAATTCTGATTCACATTAAATCTTATAAAAATGCAGACTTTGTATAGCGATATGTCGGATGTCGAATCCGCACTCGGGGTTAGTGATGTTCGCTTAAAAGTGCATATTTTCCACTGTTATCTTCTAAGCGTTATCACACACTCCTATGTAAAACTGCTCTAATTATCCACTTTTCTACGTAAGAGTCTATTTCATTGCGCAGAACACACTTTTCTGGACGAAATGGTATATTTGCATGCATTAAACGCATTTCTGGAAGTCTAGGTATAAAGACATTATGATCAAGTCTCATTACGTGCTTTTCTCTTGCAGAAAACTCGATCGGGCTATTCTCGAGACTTGCGGGCCCACGATCAACCACAGAAGCCTAATATCAAAGCTTGAAGAGCCCACAGGCTATGACTAGAAGATATGGGCCAAATACGGGCTGAAAAAGAGGACTGAAGAGCTGGCCCAAAGAACGAAGAGAGTGGGAGAGCCAATGACCAAGAGATGGACCAAAGTGTTTAAAGTCACATGAGTCAGCAAGGAATGATAGTCTGCTCTACTGGAGAAGCGTGAGAATGGTCACAGTGTAGACCAGGGTTCCAGACCCTCTGCCAATACTTTTATCTCCATTTGAAATTAAGGTTTTTCCGTGTTGTCTGATCGGAAACCCTAGATTTCAACAATATTTGTAATTCCGATTCACATTAAATCCTACAAAAATGCAGACTTTGTATAGCCATATGTCGGATGTCGAATCCGCACTCGGGGTTAGTGATGTTCGCTTAAAAGTGCATATTTTTCACTGTTATCTTCTAAGCGTTATCACACTCTCCTATGTAAAATTACTCTAATTATCCACTTTTCTACGTAAGAGTCTATTTCATTACGCAGAACACACTTTTCTGGACGAAATGGTATATTTGCATGCATTAAACGCATTTCTGGAAGTCTAGGTATAAAGACGTTATGATCAAGTCTCATTACGTGCTTTTCTCTTGCAGAAAGCTCGATTGGGCTATTCTCGAGACTTGCGGGCCCACGATCAACCACAGAAGCCTAATATCAAAGATTGAAGAGCCCACAGGCTATGACTAGAAGATATGGGCCAAATACGGGCTGAAAAAGAGGACTGAAGAGCTGGCCCAAAGAACGAAGAGAGTGGGAGAGCCAATGACCAAGAGATGGACCAAAGCGTTTAAAGCCACATGAGTCAGCAAGGAATGATAGTCTGCTCTACTGGAGAAGCGTGAGGATGGTCACAGTGAAGACCAGGGTTCTAGATCCTCTGCCAATATTTTTATCTCCATTTTCTGATATCTTCTCTCTCATCCCCTAATTTTCTATCTCTTCTCTCCTTATTCTTTCTCTCTTCATCTCTCGGTCCTCGGATCTTCTGGCCTAACCCCAGAACTCCTGCCCGTTGGCTCTGGCCCATCTCCTTAAGCTATCGGACCGTTGGATCTTCCATCAGACCGTTGGATCGTCCATCAGACCGTCGGATTTCTCTAAATCCGTCGGCCTACCAATCTGGGTCCCAATCAAGTCACCATCCATCCGATCGTCATCAAATTGTCTGTCACATCATCTTGTGAGACGATGGACATCATCAATCCATGTAGACCAGTAGCCGAGCCCATCATCATCGACCCGTGGCCCGACCATTTAGTGGACCTCGCGATTTTCAAATGCTTTAAATTAATTATTTTTAAATAAAAAAAGGGGGGTCCACTAAATGGGGAAATTCCCCAAAGAAAAGTAAGGTTTTACTTAAAATATATTTTTATTTTTATTTTTTTATTTTCAAAAAAATCCCCTATTTCCATTAAAGGAAATAGGGAAGCTTTTTAATGGGAAGATAAGGGTTCATTGGAACCCTAATCCCTCTCCCATCTTCTCTTCTCTGCCCCAAAACTTCCCCTCTCACGTTTTCCCCTTCTTCCTCTCCTTTTCCTTCTTCTTTTCTTCATCTTCTTCTTCCCTTTTTCCCAAACCGGAGTTGCAGCCTGCAACTCCGGTCGCCGGCGCTTCCATCTTCTTCTTCTTCGTATTCTGCCTTCTATTCTTCTTCTTCTCATCTTCTTCCTAGCACTGCTACACCGCTACCCCTCTTATCTCCAACAAAGCTTGTTGCAGCCCTCTTCAACGAATTGCAAAACCTGCAACTCATTATTCCGGCGATCTCCACCATTTGTTGTTTTGCAACAGCCAACCATCACTCCATACTGCCCCTCTCCTCTCTCCGGTAGCTATCCACATCTCTTCCACGCTTCTCCCCCTCTCAACCAGCTTCTCACGTTCTCCAGCTATCCTAACCATTCTGCCAAAAAGAAAAAAAAAATAAAAACAGAAAAATAAAAAGAAGAAAATATAGAGAGAGGAGGAACGGTTGTTCTTCATCCTCTTCATTCTCTCCAGCACCGACCTCACAACCCCATTAGAGGTCGCAACAGTCAGCGCCTCCCTCTCCATCCATCACCGCAGCCACTTCTTCATTCTTCATGCTCCACGTAGCCGCTCCCCTCTCCATTGAAGACCACCCACGTCCCTACGTTTCCAGCAAGGCTACTCATCCTCCGGCAATCTCGTTCACACCATCAGACTGGTCCGTCTAGTCCCACCTCCTTGCTGGGCATGAGATCTACTCGGTGCGCCTCCTCCTTGCTGGGCGAACTCGCTGCAAGGTCTGCAACTTCACCGGAGATACATCAGACCGGCTTCCCACAAACCTGCAAATCTCCCTTGCCGGCCGGAACACTTGCTGCAACCTGACCGTTCTTATAAAAAAAAAGGAAAAGACAACCATAAAAAAAAAGGAAGATAAGAAGAAGAAAGAGGAGGGGGGACACCTACCTGCTGGTTCGCCCTCTCCTTGCCGTCCACATCCATCCATCAGCAGCCACCGTCCTTAACTTCAAGGTGCCGCTGCACCAGCCCATTCCAGCCACCTTGAAAGTCTCCCCACCAGCATCGCCACCATCTCTCCCAGGCCCAACACCAGCAGATCTTTGAGGGCGGGTCTTCACCTTCCCCATCCACGGTTCGGGTCCCTTTTGCAATATCTATTCTAAAAACTTGCAGACCAGCAAGTTGTTCCACCATTCTCCAAGCGTCTCCGGTCTTTACACGTGCAAACATCTTGGCCGTCATCACCTTGGCCGATCATCCCTGGGCCGAACCACTCACCGGGCTGATCTTATCTCTCCAAATAAGTTTAAGGTAAAGCATTTTTTTTACCATATTTTCTCCCTCTAACTCATCATTTTCTCTCTTTTTTATCTTCCCTCTCTAGATTTTTTTAATGCTTAGGAGTGATTTTTAATGCTTTGTAACTAGTTCATTTTTCTTGGAATTGTAAGTTATTTTCAAGTCATTCCAATAAATAAAATAGTTTATTTCATGCAAAGTAATGTCTTTTATTCTGTGGTTGTTTCTTGAGTAGCTCAGGTCAATTTCTCTCTCTAAAAATCACCAACAAATGTTTTAAATCGATCACCCTTCTCACCTTTCCATTTTTCTAGTGCAATTTCTGTGAAAAAAAATCTGTCATTTCATGTGTTTGAATAGCGCAAACTAACCCCGAGTGCGGATCGACATCCGAAACTTCCCACTGTGCTAGAATTCTTAATTTTTGCAGAGAAAAAGAACCGGATTAATTACAAATATGTTGATTCTAGGGTTTCTGTAACCAACGACGCGGAAAAACAGTTAGGGAACACAATTTATCAGAACATTAGAACAATATAAAGTGCTTGAAAATATGGATGGAATGGTGAGAGTGGTGATTAATGATTGAGATTTAAAATAATCTTTTTGGAGAGATTTCTATCAACTAATTAACATAAGTAAAGAGAAAGAAACACCATAAGCGGAAAAGAGAAATTTATTTATTAAAATAATTTAAGTTACAATGCTTGAATCTAATTTATTCATAAAAGAAAATAAAATAAATAACCATCACTTTAGAAAGCATAATAAGAGAAAAAATATAAAGAGAAAGAACAAGATTTTAGAGAGAGAAAATGAAAAAGAAGATAGAAAATGGAGATTTACCTTGGTGATTACCAATGGAGAAGAGGTTTGCATAGCCGTGTTCTTGATGGTTTTTGAAAGAGAACCGAACTAAGGAAAGGAGAGATATAAAGAGGTTTAGAGAAGAAAGGGAAAGAGATCCTAGAGGATTGTATGTTACGAGAGGGGGGAGAGAACCAGCCCAAGAAGGAGAAATTGTAGATCTCTTATAGACTTCTTTTTTTTACTTGTTGTAAAAATTATGACCGTTGGATCTCTCTAGATCCAACGGTTGTGAATGGGTTAGTTAGATAAGAGAGATAGTGACTAGGATAGAGAGACATGGGGGAGAGAAGAATCGATCAAATGAGACCAATTCTCTCTTGTTGTTGCAAATGGGCATGGGCATGGGTCATGGGCTTGGGTCATGAGCTAAGATAGATAGATAGAGAGAGAAATAGGAGAGAGGTGAGAGAAAAATACAAAAATAAAAGCATTGGAGGGTCTTGAACCCTGGTCTTCTTTATTCCCTCTTGTCCGCTCCACCAATTAGTCAAACTTATCATTTGATGTCAATTGGTGTGGCTTTTAACACCTAAGTCCTTCTCTTGGTCTCCAACTATTCTTCTCTCTTAGTCCTTGTTCCAGCTCTACGATCATCTAACTTTGCCCGTACATGTCTTCTATATTTTTATCCTAGCCTGTTGGCTCTTTAAGCTTTGATAGAAGTCTTCTGTTGTTAATCGTGGGCCCGCCAGTCCTCGAGAATCGCCCGATAGGGTCTCCTACAAGTAAAAAAGCACGTAGTGAGATTCAACTAAAACAGCTTGATACTGGACTATCTGAAATGCGTATATTTCATGCAAATAGTCGATTTTCATCTAAAGAATGCGTTCTACGCAATGGAAGAAACTCTTAAATGGAAAAGTCAACGAAAAGACAAGTTTTACGTAGGAGAATGAGACATCGCTATAAGGATAATGGCTTAAAATAAACACTTTTGAGCGAATATCAACACTCTGCCAAGAGTAATCCTCTTCTTGGAAGAAGATGCTTGCAGAATAATAATACAAAATAGTTTCTTCCAAACACTTAGAGCCTTTACAATGAATACTAAGCTTTGCTCTGGTGAAGCTCCTACAAATTTCAGATCTCTGGACTCAAAGAATGATAATCAAAGAATGTAGTATAGAGATCTCTTGATCGGGTTAATTCTAATGAAGGGAGAGGGCTCTTATTTATAAGCAGGCCTCCCATCAATAGAACCGTACCGAATATAGCCATTTGAAAGGCAAAAATGTGATTATAATCGCTTAAGAGATTTTGTCAAACGAGATCCGAAATGGGCGAAGTCGACCGCACTATTGGCTGATCGACCGGACCTCGGTCGACCGAGCTTTTTGTCGGTCGCCCGCTCAGGTTAACACCCCAAAATTTTGAACCCAAGAGTTAGGGTCAATCGATCTTCGGTCGCCCACTCAAAAAGGCCGGTCGGCCGGACCACTTTGTCCATAACAAACACTTCCAAAGTTTTTAGAATTTCTCTTTTCGACATGCACACGATTCCTAACTATCACTGAACCATCTAGGGTAAATCAAGATCCGCTGGCAAGGCGCGGTGTACCCTTAGATTTACGTAAGTGATATTCGCTCAAAAGTGCTTATTTTAAGCCATTATCCTTATAACGATGTCGCATTCTCCTACGCAAAACTTGTCTTTTCGTCGACTTTTTCACGTAAGAGTTTCTTCCAATGCGTAGAGCGCAATCTTTAAACGAAAATCGACTATTTGCATGAAATATACGCATTTCGGATAGTCTAGATATGAAGCCATTTTGATTAAGTCTCATTACGTGCTTTTCTCTCTCAGGAAACCCAATCGGGCGATTTTAGAGACTTGCGGGCTTTTCATACATTTTTGTCCCGGTCTGAGCACCGAGGACGATGCTGTATTTCCGTTGGGGGAAACCCAATCGGGCGATTTTAGAGACTTGCGGGCACACGATCAACCATAGAAGCCTAATATCAAAGCTTAAGGAGTCAACAAGCTATGACAAGAAGATACCGGCCAAGTACGGGTCAAGTCAGAGGATCGTAGAGCCAGATAAAGAACCAAGAGAGAGGAAAAGCTGAAGACCAAGAGACGAGCTAAAGTGATTCAAAGCCGCACCAACTGACATAAAATGACGGCTTACGTAATTGGTAAAGCCGACGGAAGATTACATTGAAGATCAGGGTTCATGACCCTCCGCCAGCTCTTTTACCATTATTTTGTATTATTTTCTCTCTCCTCTCTCCTAATTCTCTCTCCATCTCTCTAGACTCTAATATCTAACCTGTAGATCATCTCATCCTACCATTAGATCCCCAGATCTACCATCCGATCCCCCTCTCCATGATCGAATTGCCTATATCTCACCATCCGATCCTTAGATCGATCGTCCTAACCCTCTGATCTCCATCATCTAACCTCAGATCTTCTCTCCTTTAGCTTTATTCCATCTCTCATAGTTCTTCTACCATTAGATCTTCAATTCGACCATTAGATCATTCATCTGACCGTTGGATCTTTCCAGATCCTACGGTCCGCCAATTGTGGACCGAGTCAAACTGCCACCTCATCTCATCCAATTATCATAGTTTCATCATCTAACAGCCCCCATGGCCAAGTGACCCACAAGCAAATTGGAAGCCCACGGCCTTGCAACCCGTCCTAGAGCCCATGGTGTTTTGGGCTCATTTACCATTTTTTCTCCTCTAGCGGCCAAACGCACCCTAACCCATGGCCTCGCAAGAGGCCCATATCTATCCGGCCCATTAGCCCGCTTATCCTTGAGCCCATGCCCATACCCATTGACACATGGTCACAAGGCCCACGGGCCAATTATCCTTGTAATGACCAAATCAAAGCAAGTGGCCAACATAAACCCATGGGCTCTCACAAGCCCACATTCAAGCCAATGGGAGAAGTGGTCAACTTTGACCACTTCTCATCAATCCCCAACTTCATTCCCACGTTTCTCTCTCCCACAACAAACTACTCCTATAAAAGAGAGAGAAACCTTGGGTTTCTTTGGTTCCCTCCCCCTCTAAAACTCTCTCTTCTTACCCCTCTCTTCCCGGATCATCGTTTTGCTCCTTCTCTTCGCCTTCTCCGGCGAAAATCACATCACCGTCCACCATGGAAATCAGCCATCTCTTCTCCTCTTTTTGGCCGGCCAGCCGCCCTCTTCTCCGGTGACTGGTTTGGATTTTCTTCTTCTTCTTCCTCCTCCTCTTCTTCTTCTTCTTCTTCTTTTTCTTCTTTATTTTCCTCACCGGAGTTGTAGGTTCCGGCCAGCACAACCAGCTGCATCCTTCTCATTCACACACCGTCACCACCAACCATTCTCTCCATCTGTTGCTGAATTAGCAACAGAACTGCCCTCTTCTTCTTTCTCTAGAGTTGCACGCCTGCAACTCTAGCATTTACCACCGTCCATCTCCATTTCTTGTGTGCACACCAGCACCACCATGAAACCACACCTTTGCATCAACGTTTTGATCTTCTTGATCCTCTTCTCCTTGATCTTATTCTTCTTGATTTTCTTCTCCTTCTTTTCTTCTTATTCTTCTTAGTCCACCACTTGGTAGCAACATTCCACGTTGGTCAAAAGCCAACCCTTTTATCGGCCGAAAACCTACAACTCAGGTTTCCTCACTGCTGCCATCTCCTCCATCCATTAACCAGCCATCTCTCTCCCTCTTCCAACCCTCTTATCAGGGCTCTCACCCTTGGACAATCTCCAATCGACTGGAGGTCTCTACCACGCCTGAGTGCGCCAACAGCACCACCGTTGTTGATGTGCAACACCGAGAAAAGAAGCACTTGCAGGTGCTCTTTTCGGGCTCCTCCTCACCATTAATGCTTGACGGCATCTCCAGTCCGCGCTCTCCTCTTCTCTTCGGCAGGACCATCTCCATCTTGATCTCCATTGTGGACACCTGCACATAAGCAGGTTGTTCAACAACCAGCACGATCGCCCTCCATTCACAGCCGGCTTCTTGCTTGGCAAAACCACAAAGCACCATCACCATCACCTCCTTTGGACAGATCAAGTCCTTGCACCCTTGCACAGCCCAACAGTCCGGGATGTAGCTCCCCTCTCTTTTGTCTCCACTACACCGCCAAGAACATCTTCTCCACGGCCCAAAACAGGGCGTCCTTGCTGCTGCACCTTGGTCAGCACACCAAACACCTGCAAGAACAGCGTAGTACTCCTCCAAGAACCAGCGCTCTTCACTCTGATTCCTCCCCCTGCTGCACAGTCCGTCAACATCACCACCAGCCACAAAGTGGCCAGCTCGGGATCCTCCTCTTCACCACATGGTCCATTTCCCAACCGAGGAAACTTTGGTAGATGCACTCCTCTTGCCGGTGTTAGCTGCGACCACTTGGAGCCACGAGTTGCTGCCCCGTGTTGTGTGGCAGTCCACCAAAGTTGCAACTTGCAACTTCTCTTCTCCACAGTGCACCTCCTCCACCAATCGCTGCCCTCCCTTCACGAGTCATTCCTTTGGCTGCGATCTTTCTCCGATAAGTGCCAAGGTAATCACTTTCTCTCTCTAGATCCTCTTCCTATATCTAGATCTATTTCTCTTTCTTTCTCTACCTTATTCTCTTTCTCTCTCTATCATTTTCACTCTCTAAAAATCACTTCTCTCTCTAGATTTTAAAAATCTCTTGTTTCCCCCTAGTTTCTCTCTCTAGTTTTTTTTTACATGCTTTTGAGTTTGATTAATTTCTAGTTAATTGTTAGTGAATTTTGAATTGATTTTTGTAAGCACATTTGATCATTCAATAAATTGAGTTGAATTTTATTATTTTGGTATTTTCTATCTTCTTTTATTTCTACTCAAATCTATTTTCTTTTCTCCAAAAGAGTGTTTTAAAAATCAATCATATCACCATTCTCACCCTTCCATAAATTCTCAGCAGTTTCTATTATTATTGTTCTTAATTTGCCCTAACCCCGAGTGCGGACGATATCCGACACGAGCCACTGTGCAAATCTGTGTTTTTGCAGATTAAGTGAACCAAATCGGAGAAATTACAAATATTGTTGAAATACAAGGGTTTCTGTAATCAACGACGCGGAAAAACTTAATTTCAGTAAGTAACCACAACACGAGTTCCTTCATAGTTGAACGTTCGTTGAGTGAGAATGTACTTGAGCTTTAACTTTGTTTTCAGTTGAGCTTGATCACTTGACTTTTTTTCAGTTGATCTTAAACACTTAGGTTAATTTTTCTTCAACTTTAATTCTTCCTTGAATTGTTTTGTCGAAGTCCACTTGATCTTTGACGCTTCAGTCTTCAGGGGACTCGGACACAACAATATATATATATTATTGAAGAACTAAGTATTCTTGGGATTTGACAACCGAGACTTTTCAATCTCCCCATTTGTCAATACCAGGACAAAAATAAATAACTACCCAATTATATTATAATTTTTTGCCCAGTAAAAAACAAATCAATAATGTTCCCCCTAAGTACAATAACTTCCCTCCCCCTAAGTTAAAGGCCCAAATAACTTATCTTTGAAGGATGAAGAGGCAAGGAGGCAACACTGTAGCTCGCGATTAGTACCGTGATTGGTACCAAACTTACTGCACACACCCTGTTGCTACAAAATAATCAACTTGACAGAAAAATCTTTGACAATAGCTTCTCCTTAGTGTATTAGTCCAAACATACCAAAAATGTCTTCTCAGTACATTAGTCAAATAAAACCAATTAAGAATCACAGATATTTTATGATAAGTATTTCAATAAAATAGAAAGTAGCAAGTATATCAAAGTAAAGTAATAGAAATTCCCAACAGTATTATACCAAAATATAATTGATTTCTCTTCATTTTTGTTATACATTGACAAAGGGAAGAACTCCAACCTGTGATGATAAAGAATATAATGATATGGTAATCAATCATCTAGAAAAAAAAATCATACCAAAATATATCAAACTAACAAAAAAGAAACGGCCAACAAAGTGACCAATATCCATCATCTCATAACACAGTAAACCAAAGTATATCAGTAACAGATATTACAGACTAATAGTATCAAATAATACATCCCAAAAAAATGTTCTACTGATCTACAGAGAAACATAGCAAAATATGATCTAATCATAGTCGTCATTCTCATCGGCATCGTTATCACCATCATTGTCATCAGCATCGTCTTCTTCTTCTTCATATTGGCCCTCATCTTCATCTTCGTCTTCATCTTCATCTTCGTCATTTCCAGCCGTAAAAGGCACAGTCGTCTCCTCAGGTGAAGACTCTGGATAGTTAGGATGCTGAGACCTAAGAAATAAAGTCATACACTGTTGTCGTTGAGAAAATTTATCAATCGACGCACAAAGATTGTCCAACTTGGATGAAAGACCTGCAATAGATGCAGATACAGATGAACGGCGAGATCCAAAACTCGAAGTAGAAGCGAAAGCTGAAGCAGACATAGACGAGTCACCAACCAACATCTTACTAAAAGTAGCTTAATTGATAAGTGAGATGGGATGCAAAGTTTCATCGGAGTCAAGAATAGAAACTTTATAATGACTCATAATTTTTTAAACAAGAATGCAAAAAGGCAAAGACCGCTTGCGATTCTCAATCATCAAATTTTCTACCATGAGATGAAAAATTACTGAAAGACCACAGATTCTCGTGCCCTGAGAGACACAATATAGAATGTACTGGATATAGGGACTGATCTCACTCTGATGTCCCACTTTTGGGACCAAGTTGTAGGAGAAGATCAACCCTAGCAAATGATACATGTGAAGTAATTCCCTAGTAGCCAAATTAAAGGTCCAACGGACTACCTTCCCACAGATGGCTTTTGAGATAGCCTTTTTGTCCTTAAGAGGTAGGGAAGGAGGAAAATTTCTCCATTAAGAACACGAGGAAGGCATGTGATCTTTGAGATCAAAGATAATGTAATTTTAAACCTAACTCCTCGGACCTCAGAATAAAGAAATGGACCATCTGGATCATGATTGTTCAGATTGAAATAAAACATCCTGACTAACTCAGGATATGCAACACCAGAAATTGAAAGAAGTTTAGACCAACCTACCGAATTCAGAAGATTGGGGATCCCAGTCATGGTCACTTCTTTTTCGATAACCCCACGCTCAACGGCAACGGCTCTTTTGATGTAGTTCTTCATGAAGCTAGCCCTAGCCATGGGATTGATGAACAAGCTAAGAGGATAGGGTTCACTTGAAGATGATTCCCCTCTTGCTCTTTTCTCTTGTGGAACCATTAGAACACGACAAAGAAACTTCACAAAAAATTTGGGTAATGGTGAAAGTAGGAATCTCTAGAAAGATATTAGAGTTGAGGGCTAATAGATTTCTCAAATGGGAATGGGAGACAAAAAAAATTTTCTATGGTTCCAAAAAGGGTTTATAATGACCCAAAATTGATTTGGAGTTATTTATAATCAAGGGCGGCGGACCGGACATGGGTCGACCCGCCCGCGAGAATCATATGACGTTCGGGTGTGAGGCGCAGTCGACTGGTCATAATAGTTGGTCTACCGGACATGTTCGGTCGACCAGATATGTTCAATTGACCGGACCAAATGTTCAGTCAGCCCGTCCCCGCAAACATACATTTCAAAACTCAAACCAAATTATCTGGTCACCCAGACCAAATGTTCGGTCGACCCGACATCACAAACTATATTTTCAAAAACCCAAACGCCTCAACATTTTCTTTAGTCGGCCTGACAATTTCATTGGTCAGCCCAACTTTGTGAATGTCATTTTTAAACACACAATCATCCCAAATTATCACCAATTTTTCCAAACAATCAAGATTTTCAAACAATTGAAATACCACAACATTTTTCCAAACAATATTAGCTAATCATTATTTTGAATGATTAGACTATAAGACTAACTGAAATACTGAAAATATGTTTTTAATGATAATCTGAATATTTCAATCAGTACCAAAACAAATCAATCAATGGGACAAATTTTGATAGATTTCCCCAGATATTCATATCTGAGCAAATCTAAAGGTTTAATCAAAATATCAACAAGTTAAATTTATGTGTTCACATACTCCAATGAAATTATCTGTTCTTCAACCAACTCTCGAATAAAATGATATCTGATATCTATGTGCTTAGTTCTAAAGTGCTGTATAGGATTTTTATAAATACAAATCGCACTCGTGTTATCACAGAATAAATTCATAGATTCTTGATTAATTTCATAATTCAACAGCATTTGTTTCATCCAAATTAATTGGGCACAGCAACTGCCTATAGCAATATATTCTGCTTTAGCAGTAGACAAAGATATGGCATTCTGTTTCTTGCTGTGCCAAGTAACTAAACAATTTCCAATATAAAAACACCAACCACTGGTGCTTTTAGGATCATCAGCATTTTCTACCCAATTGGCATCCGAATAACAGACAATTTCACTGTTAGTCTCAAAAGGATCCCAGAGACCGTATTCGATGGTACCACTGACATATTTAATGATTCTTTTAACAGCCGAGAGATGAGATTCTTTCAGGTCAGATTGATACCTAGCACAAGCTCCTACACTAAAAGCAATATCGGGTCTGCTAGTTATGAGATAGAGGAGACTACCAATCATACTCCTGTACAGAGCATCAATTGATTTACCACTTAAATACTTGGTGAGTTTAATGCTGGTGCTCATAGGAGTGTGAGAAGATTTAGAAGATTCTAGGCCAAATTTTTTAAGCAATTCTTTAAAATATTTAGATTGAGAAAAGAAAATATCATTTTCTAATTGTTTAACTTGAAGACCTAGAAAGAAATTCAGTTCACTTTTCATGCTCATCTCAAATTCAAATTTCATAATTTGAGCAAATTCTAAAACATGTATCTTAGTGGTTGAGCGAAAGACAATATCATCAACATATATCTGGGATATCAGAATATCATTATCTCTTTTCTTAATGAACAGTGTTTTATCAACAGTTCCTCTTGTGAATCCATTTTCTAATAGAAATTGAGTTAATCTTTCATACCAAGCTCTCGGTGCTTGTTTCAACCCATACAGGCCTTTCTTAAGCCTGTAGATATGATTATTTTTATAAGGATCTTCAAAACCTTTAGGTTGTTCAACATAGACTTCTTCTTCCAAAATCACATTCAGAAAAGTACTCTTAACATCCATTTGATAGAGTTTAAATTTTAGAACATAGGCTAATGCTAAAAGAATCCTACTAGATTCTAGTCTAGCCACAGGGCAAAAGTCTGATCAAAATCAATTCCTTCAACTTGAGAGTATCCTTGAGCCACTAATCTGGCTTTGTTTCTAGTTATAACTCCATTCTCATCAAGTATATTCTTATATATCAATTTAGTTCCTATCATATTTTTATCCAGAGGTCTAGGTAAGGTTAGAAACCAAACATCATTTCTCTTAAATTGATTTAACTCTTCTTGCATGACATTTATCCAATGTTCATCTAAAAGAGCTTCTTTAATATTTCTTGGTTCAATTTTAGAGGTAAAGCATAAATGACTGGATATATTTTCCAATTGACTTCTTGTACGCACACCACTATCCTTGTTTCCAATAATGTCTAAACTAGGATGATCTTTAATGTATTTTCATTCTCTGGGTTTTCTGGGTTGTGAACATTTGTTTCACCTTTCTCAATATTTGTAGGTTCTACCATCTCATATGTTTTATCACCAATTCTTGGAGATTCATCATTAATGACCACATTAATAGATTCATTCTTCTATGGTTAAGGTTCTTTTGTTAAAGATCCTATAGGCTCTGCTTCTGGTAGAATATCCTAAAAAAATACCTTCATCACTTTTGGATTCAAACTTTTTAAGGTTTTCTCTGTCTTTTAGCATATAGCAAGTACTCCCAAAGATCCTGAAATATTTTACATTTGGTTTAACTCCATTCCAAAAGTTCATAGGTTGTCTGCAATGTTCCTGTTCTCAAATAAACATTATTGATCGTATAGCATGCAGTATTGACTGCTTCACCCCACAAGTTTTCTGTCAAATTTTTACTGGCAACCATAACTCTCTACCCATTTCCTCAAGAGTCCTATTTTTTCTTTTAGCCACACCATTATGCTGAAGTGTTTTGGTTGCAAAGAATTCATGTTTAATCTCATTTTCATCACAATATTCATCAAATTTGTGATTATCAAATTCTCTCTCATTATCACTTCTAATTATGAGAATAGTCAAACATTTCTCATTTTGAACCTTTTACAGATCTTCATGAGTTCGTCAAATGCTTTAGATTTTTCTCTAAGAAAAGCTATCCAAGTAAATCTCGAGAAATCATCAACAACAGTTAAGAAATAATTTTTTCCTCAAAGACTTTCTATTCTATTAGGTCCAACTAAGTCCATATGTACCAATTCTAGAATTTTAGAGGTACCAATATTTTTTTATCTTTTTGTGAGAGTTTTTAATTTTTTTTCATTTTAAACACAACCCACAAACAGTTTGATAATTCTTATCGAGTTTGGAACACCTCTTATTAATTATTTTCTACTGATCTTGGCTAAGTCTTTAAAGTTTATGTGTCCTAGACGTTGGTGTCATAGTTCGGTTTCATTTGTTAGTGCCATGTTGCACTTAATCGAACCACCAGTCTCAATGAGATAGCAATTATCAGTATTCCTTTTTCCTTGAATAATAACTTTGTTGAAAGTTTTGTTTATGATTTCATATTTTTCTTTTGAAAACTTACAGATATGATCTTTGTCACAAATTTGACTAATGCTAAGTAGATTATGTTTTAGACCATCCACGCACAAAATATTTTCAATCTTAGGTATTTCTGGACCTTGGATAGTTTATTTACCAATTATTTTAGCACTACTGTTATCTCTAAATATAACCTCACTATCATGGCATTCATTAAAAAAGTAGAAATGAGATTTTTCTCCAGTCATGTGTCTGGAGCATCCACTATCCAAATACTAAGTTTCATTAGCAATAAGAGCAGTATGGATGACTAAACATTTTTTAACATATTTTTTATTCCATATTTTTATAAAAGCATTACTAGTCTGATTAATCTGAGAGTTGTTAAGATTATCTTTTATGTTTTTAGCTTTAACATTTAAAGCCGTTATCTTTTTAAACAATTTCTTTTGTTTGTTTAGTTTTTTAGTTTTCTCCAAGATTCTTAGATCATTCTCTTCCTTTTTCTTTTGAAATTCTAATTTTTTTTCAAGAATATGACAATTATATTTTGTATGTCCAGAATGTCAACAATAATGACAAATAATATTTAGATTTTTAATTTGTTCATTTTGGATTGAATCCAGAGTGGTTTTTACAAACACAATTTTGAAATTTGAATTTTTAACTAATTTTTCAATGTAACCAAGTCCTCTCCTGTCATGGTTTGCTTTTTCCATGGTTAATAGATTTTTCAGTCTAAAATTTCCTTGAGTAATGCTTGTAATCAAAGTTACATTTTTTACTTCAAAATCATTTCTTTCAAGACTTAATTTCTAAATTTCTTTTTCAAGTTCTTGTTCTCTGCTTAAGATTTGAGTTACTTCATGTTCTTTGTTCATCACTGTTTGATATAGATTTTTTAACTCAATTTTTAGTAAATTATTTTCACAACACACAATAGTTTTCTCTTTTTTTAGGTTCTCAAAAGATTTTGCCAGAATTAAGCTTTCCTTATACAAATTATTAAAAGCAATCTGAATATTTTATTCACTTTCATCATCACTTAAATCGGTTTCATTATCCACTTTAGCATTTCGAGAGTTACAATTTTCATTAAGATTAGCAATAGTCATTCATGCTCAAATATTAGATAATTCTTCGCTATCACTTGATATGTTCGTTTCAGTATCGGATTCATCACTATTTATGTCCCAAGCAATAGCCTTCATAGCTTTAGTTTTTCCTTTCTTACTTTTATTAAAACAATCAGTAGAGATATGACCAAACCCCCTGCATTTATAACATTGTATTTCATCTTTATTGTTTTCTCCTTTTTTGTATTTATCAAATTTTTTAAAAGGTTTTTTATTCTTTTGTGTGAAATTTTTCTTGTCTATATTTTTGAAAAACTTTTTCAATTTTTTTAACAAAAAGGACAATTTCATCATCAATGTTATTAGACTCATCAGAGTCACTTTCTTCTCTTCATTATTTTTTAGAGGTTTTTAGAGCTAATCCTTTCTTTTTAAGTATATGAAGTTTCAGGTTAAATGTTTAAATTGATCCTATTAGTTCTTATAATCTTATCAGATCAACATTCTTACTTTCTTCAATAGCTGTAATTTTAGGATAAAACCTATCAGGTAATGATCTCAGAATTTTTTTAACAATTTTTTGTTCAGGAATAGCTTCACCAAGACCCCACATGGAGTTAATTATTTCACTTAGCTTGGTGTAATAGTTTGTGAAACTTTCATCCTCATTCATTCTAATAATTTCAAATTGAGTTGTGAGCATTTAAAGTTTTGACAATTTAACAGAATTTGGTCTTTCATGGGTCATTTCCAAAATGTCCCATGCTTGTTTTGAGGTTTCACAAGCAATTATCCTTTTAAATTCATAAGGAGATAAAGCACAATGTATTACATTCAATGCATGATTATTATACTGGTATGCATCTTTATCTCCTATACTCCAATCTCTTTTTGGTTTGATAGCAATAGTAGTTGATTCACCAACAGTCGTTGCTACAATAGGGGATGTCCATCCCACTTCTACCATTGTCCAAATTCGTTCATCCAGGGATTTTAAGAAAATTCTCATTCTGGCCATCCAGTAGGCGTAATTAGTACCATTGAATAGATGAGGTATTGACACAGAGTAACCCTCTTGACTCATGGTTATTCTAAGGGAACTAAGAATCATACTTAGGTTGTTAAGCCCTTTACAAAGTGACCATGCTCTGATACCAATTGAAATTCCCTTTTGATTACCAAGTTAAGTCCTAGAGGAGGTGAATAGGATAATTTTTAATTCCTCTGCGAATTCTTTATGGATTAAAAATTATTAATCACACAAGGCGAAAAAGGATCAAGCAATTAAAATATGAATCATCCACATAACATAAATATGGAAAAATCTGAGAAACAAATATGCAAACATTCACAATCACACGAAACTCAGATTTATAGTGGTTCAGTGACTCCGCACCTATGTCCACTGTCCAATACTCAACACGAGTAATCTTATATTATTTTAATCGTGCATTACAACATATCCAATTGAAATAAATAATTAACTAAGATATCACTTAGTTTTAATCTAATGAGAATCACTTCTCACTCACTTAGAGAGTCAGCCTAAGCCAGTAATCTATTTAGAGAAATTCTATTCTCATGGATCTACAATTCACAACTCAGTTAAATGAGTCCTCACTCATCCACCAATCACAAAATACACAGTGTTCATAAATTTTGAATTCTATCAAAAATATATTTGATCATAGAAACACTTACCTTTCAATGAATACAATCGGATGGAAAATCCTTTGGAGAAGAATTTGCCCAAGAGATACTCTGCCAAGAGTAATCCTCTACTTGAAAGAAGATGCTTGCAGAATAATAATATCAAATAGTCTCTTCCAAATACTTAGAGCTTTCACAATAAATACTCAGCTTTGCTCTGGTGAAGCTCTCACAAATTCTCGATCTCTGGACTCAAAGAATGATAATCAAATAATGTAGTATAGAGATCTCTTGATTGGGTTAATTCTAATGAAGAGAGAGGGCTCTTATTTATAAGCAGGCATCCCATCAATAGAACCGTACCAAATATAGCCATTTGAAAGGCCAAAATGCGCTTATAATCGCTTAAGAGATTTTGTCAAACGAGAGCTGAAATGGGCGGGGTCGACCGCACTATTGGCCAGTCGACCGGACCTCAGTCGACCGAGCCTTTAGTTGGTTTTCCTTTTAGGTTAACACCTCAAAATTTTGAACCTGAGAATTAGGGTCGACCGGACCTTCGGTCGCCTGCTCAAAAAGGCTGGTCGGCCGAACCACTTTGTCCATAACCGAACACTTCCAAAGTTTTTAGAATTTCTCTGTTCGACACGCACCCGATTCCTAACTATCACTGAACCATCTAGGGTAAATCAAGATCCACTGGCAACGTGCAGTATACCCTTAGATTTACGTAAGTAACCACAACACGAGTTCTTTTATAGTTGAACGTTTGTTGAGTGAGAACGTACTTGAGCTTTGACTTTATCTTCAGTTGAGCTTGATCACTTGACTTTGTCTTCAGTTGATCTTGAACACTTGGGTTAATTTTTCTTCAACTTTAATTCTTCTTTGATTTATTTTGTCGAAATCCATTTGATCTTTGACACTTCAATCTTCAGGGGACTCGAGACACATCGACATATATATTACCGAAAAAATAAGTATTCTTGGGATTTGACAACCGAGACTTTTCAAGAAAAATATTTTTATTATTTCCAAAAGACTAAAACTTATGGAGAGTTTTAATTAAGGCAATTAGGGTGTAACTCAATGATGTTAATTATTTTAATTTTACTGTTTGTCGAAAATACATTTCTAAATGTGAATTACTCTAATACGCCTGGACAAAAGTTCAGGGTTGTCACGCCTTGAATTCAAGCACCCAAATCTGATCCGACTGCCTGAATAATGACCCGTTTACCCAAGATCCAGGGTGTGATAAAAATTAAAATACTCTGAAATAATTTTTAAAAATAACTATAATTCATAATATATCAAAATAAAGATATTTAGTAAAGACGTTTTGGTTAAAACTTCAGTTTGATAGACTTTCGAATTAACTTTTCAGAATTTAAACGGATATGCGTAAATATTTTGAAAAAAATATGATTTCAATAAAAATTTATTAATTAATTCTTTACTATTTAAAAATCATTATAAGCATCTTTTATGAATGCACTTTGATACAAAATAATTTAAACGAAACTGGCTCTATCGAGTTTTGTTGGAAAGTTAAACGAAACAAAGGTTACTTACGCAGCACCGTTGCAAATGTAGCTTTCAACTTTAGCCAAGGCCTACTGTTGATGCATCCATGTCCTCTAAATCAATAGTATGAATCCACGTGTGCCCTCCCAGCCAAGAAGTCTTGTCCGCTTGTTTAGTTTGGTACACCCCAAACCTACCTTGATCAACCACTCTGATTTTAATTCTCAACTCTCCATAAGTCACTCAAATAGTGTTGAGACATACTGGTACTCTCAGACTATTAGGTTAAGTTGTTATGTGGAAGACCTAAGCTGAGTAAGAGATCGAGCTTTTGGCTTTGATCTAGAAGAGAAAAGCGCACAAGATATTTATGAGAACTAAAGGTTTTTTGCTCTTCGAATGAATACTCTTGATAAATAAAACTTTCTTCTCTGAATTCTAAAGTGTAGAAGTGTATTTTGTAAAGCCGGAGATGAGATATATTTATAGATTTCATAGCCCAGAGTCTTTTAGAAAGTGTCATAAGTGGAAACTAGAATTTCGGATCTGAAAAGGCCTCAATCTATATGAAGTCCAATCGATTGTACTCTAGGTCCAATCGATTGGGCTAAGTGCAATCGAATGTACTTTGGGTCCAATCGATTCGTCTTGTACGGATGGATTATCGATTGTACAAAGTCCAATCGATCGGACTTAGATAAGTTTCTATCCCGTAAGCTCCAATCAATTTCACAAAAGTCACCAATCGATTGGGTTTCAATTAAGTTCTGTCTCGTAGAGTCCAATCGATTTCATAGAGGTCTCCAATCGATTGGGCTTTGTCTAATCGATTGGCCTAAATAGTCCAATCGATCGGACTTTTCCAGAAGTCAATTAAATTGACTTATACTCGGGTCTGTCCATTGACTAGGTTTGACCATTATATTTTGTTCATTTTAAACATATTCCTATGGTCACTAAGTCACTTACCTTCCTAATCGAGCGTACACGATCTATAACCGACAAATGGGCAGTTACTCAAATGACTCCTTTCGTCAACTGTCTTATCCTTGCTATCTCCGTCTTCTAATCTTCACGTAGTCGATGAAGTATGTGCACTACGACATCTTCACACTACATTGGTGCTCGTAGGTAAGGTTACATGAATGTTTTATGTCATACAGAATCTTTGTCAAACTTGAATATGAAAATATTCTTTACAGAGTGTACTTACCTTAATGGAGAGTTGATCTAACTTTTGATCAAGGCTGAAGATCCACGACTCTTAATTATTTAAGAGAAATCAAGATAAACTCTATCTCACATGAACTTAGAGAATCGACTAATTTTTTTTTTTTAACTTTTCTCTCTTGAAAAAGAACGTTTTCTCCTCTAAAAGAGGCTCTCAACTATTTTTGAAATCAAGAAAGCCTTATGCCTTCACTCCTATTTATAGGTTTTTAAGACCCTCAACTTCCTCACATATCCGATGTGGGACTAACATTTTTAACAATTAATTAATAGTAATTTCCGTTACTTTAAAAGGGATGATTTTTACAACCCACTAAAATCCTTATATTAAAATGGATATGAAATTCCACCAGTCCGTTCTCTTTAACTCAATATATCTAGAAGGGGGGTTGATTAGGTATTTAAAATTAATTATACATACACAGTTTTACTGGTCGATGGTAAGGGGATAAAATCGCATGCCTTGGTTGTTTGATAAAGGATTATCACAACCGACTCAAATCAAATATACCTCCGTGGTATATTGTCTTTTTGTCGTTTGATCTAATCAAGATAGATTGCGGAATACAAACAAACAATCACACAAGACAATATTTTTTTACGTGGAAACCTTAGCCAAGGAAAAACCACGGGACCACGTCCAGACAGAAAGTATCACTAACTGAAAAGTTAAACGAAACAAAGGTTACCTATGCAGCACCGTTGCAAATACAGCTTCCAACCTTAGCCAAGGCCTATTACTATTGCGTCCACGTCCTCTGAATCAATGCCACAAATCCACGTGCGCCCTTCCAGCCAAGAAGCCTTATCCGCTTGTTCAGTTTGGTACGCCCCAAAACCTACCATCGATTGGCTCCTCCGATTTTAATTCTCAACACTCCCGCCATTGTAGAAGGTGAAGGATTCAGTACACCCTGAACCCCAACTTGCTCAAAAGGTGTTGAGTCACACTGGTACTCTCAGGCTTACTAGGTTGAATATAGAAGTGGAAAACCTAGGCTCAGTAAAGATCAAGCTCTTGGCTTTGATCGAGAAGAGACCATGCTCACAAGATGTGAATGAAAAACAAGCTTCTTACTCTTCGAATGGACATTCTAATAAATAAAGTCTTTGCTTCTCTCTCTTGAAGATTGAGTCACTATGTGTCTCTGTGTGTGTTTAAAGAAGGCATAGAAGGGTTCTATTTATAGAATTCAAAGACCCTGAGTCGTGTGGAACGTGGGATGATGGAACCTAGAATTTCGGATCTGAGAAAGACCAATTCTGTTTAAGGTCCAATCGATTGTACACTTGGTCCAATCGATTGGGCCATGTCCAATTGATTGGGGATAAGTGTCCAATCGATTGGGCTCAATAAGTTTTCTGTTCTGAAGGCACCAATTGATTGCACAGGGTTCTCCAATCGATTTGACATAAATAACTTTCTGTCCCGAAGGTTCCAATTGATTACACAGAGTCTCCAATCGATTGTACTCAGAAAGATTTCTATTTCGAAGGCTCCAATCGATTTCACAGAGTTTCCAATCGATTGTGCTCAAATAAGTTTTTGCCTCGTAGTCTCCAATTGATTACACAGTGTCTCCAATTGATTGGGCTATGTTCAATAGATTGGGGATACATGTCCAATCGATTGGACTATCCCACTAGTCAATAAAATTGACTTTGACTCGGGTCTGTCCAATGACTAAGTTTGACCATTATATTTTGTTCATTTTAATCAACTCCTATAGCCACTAAGTCACTTACCTTCCTAATCGAGCGTATATGTTAGTTAATTGACAAATCGACAGTTACTCAGATGACTCATGTCGTCAACCGTCTGATTTTTGCTTTCTCTATCTTTTATTCTTCATGTAGTTTGCGAAGTATGCGTACCACGACATCTTCACACTACACTAGCGCTTGTAGGAACTGTTACAAGAATGTTTTTATGTCAAATTGAATATGAAAATATTCCTTACAGGATATGGGCTAAAAATAGGCCTAAGGCCTATTAGTATCAAATAGGCTTTGAATAAGATTTTTTTGGGCCAAAAAGGTCTCTAAATTGGTCTGAAAGGCTCGCCAAATAAATAAACTCAACTAACATGCAAAAAAGCATTAATAATAAAATTTACTAACAATTACTCATTAAATTTATAAAAGACAATAACAACTATTTAAAATATATTTAATTTAAATTTTTTTCTAAAATTATCTTTTTTTTGTAAAATATCACATTGTGATAGGAATCCTAAGGGCCCCAATGGTGACAACGCGTTGATTAAACATGCCTTGGTGACATTCTTCATTTAAAAATATTATTATTTTTTTAAAATAACCACTCACTTAAAAGTATGGTCCTAGCTAGTTAAGTTGGTTATCCAGTACACAAAATGTTATAGTACAAGTACACATGAATAAAAAATAATTTTAATGTCATTACAATAAAATTTCCAATGTGTCATGATATAAATATTATGACTAAATTCTCAAAATTATTCTTACGTGACATGATATAATGCAGTAAGGCACAAAAGTTCAAAAAAATTAGGATGTCAATTTTATCTTTTTACAGTTAATTTACTCCAATACCCCTGAATAAAAGTTCAGGGTATTACAATCAGAGTGTTTTTGCAGGTCCCCCTATTGAAGAATACATTGTAATAAGTTGTGTGAGATGCACCTTATCATTATTGGTGTATCTCATCACAGAATCTCCGCGGTTGTCAATGAAATTCCACCGGTCCGTTCTCTTTAACTCAATATATCTAGAAGGGGGGGTTGATTAGGTATTTAAATTTAGATATACCTATATAGTTTTACTGGTCGATGGTAAGGGGATAAAATTTTATGCCTTGGTTGTTTGAAAAAGAATTATCACAACCAACTCAAATCAAATATACTTCCGTGGTATAGTTGTGAGGAGAGTTCATAATATCGCTAAGTTTTGCATAAAATTCAGTGAAAGTATCATTCTCCTCAATTCTCATGGATTCGAACTTGGATGTCAGCATTTGAAGCTTGAAAATTTTCACGGCTAATGTACCTTCATATGTGACTCTAAGAATGTCCCATGCTTCTTTAGCTAGGGAACAAGTAGAGATTCTTCTAAATTCATTTTTATCAACGGCATAAAAATGGCATTTAAACATTTGCTGTTAAGACAACAACAGTCTACGTCATCTTTAGTCCAGTCATTTTTTGGTTTAAGAATGATTTTATCTCTTACTTACATTGTGGGTGGTGACCAACCATCCACTACTGACATCCAGACTCTTTCATCAATGGACTTTAAAAAAGCCATCATCTTAGCCTTCCAATAGGCATAGTCTTCTCCATCAAACAATGGAGGTCTGGATGTATTACCATCTTCTCTTTGCATTTTGTCAAATTAGTGAAAATGGACTGGTTTCTCATGAATCTAAATTCAGGTGATTAAACCTTAATTAGAAATACCTACTTTGATACTAAATGAAATTCCACCGGTCTGTTCTCTTTAACTCAATATATCTAGAAGGGGGGGTTGATTAGGTATTTAAATTTAGATATAACTACACAGTTTTACTGGTCGATGGTAAGGGGATAAAATCTCATGCCTTGATTGTTTGAAAAAGAATTATCACAACGGACTCAAATCAAATATACCTCCGTGGTATATTGTCTTTTTGTCGTTTGATCTACTTAGGATAGATTGCGGAATACAAACAAACAATCACACAAGACAAGATATTTTTAAGTGGAAACCTTAGTCAAGGAAAAAACTACGGGACCATGTCCAAACAGAAAGTATCACTAACTGAAAAGTTAAACGAAACAAAGCTTACCTACGCAGCACCGTTGCAAATATAGCTTTCAACCTTAGCCAAGGCCTACTGCCAATGCGTCCACGTCCTCTGAATCAATGCTACGAATCCACGCGCGTCCTTCCAGTCAAGAAGCCTTATCCGCTTGTTCAGTTTGGTACACCCCAAACCTACCTTCGATCGGCTTCTCCGATCTTAATTCTCAACACTCCCGCCTTTGCAGAAGGTGAAGGATTTAGTACACCCTAAACCCCAAGTTGCTCAAAAGGTGTTTGAGTCACACTGGTACTCTCAGGCTTAATAGGTTGAATATAGAAGTGGAAAACCTAGGCTAAGTAAAGATCAAGCTCTTGGCTTTGATCGAGAAAAGAACAAGCTCACAAGATGTGAATGAAAACAAGCTTCTTGCTCTTCGAATGGACACTCTAATAAATATAGCCTTTGCTTCTCTCTTGAAAATTGAGTCACTCTGTGTCTCTATGTGTGTTTAGAGAAGACATAGAAGGGTTCTATTTATAGAATTTCAAGACCCTGAGTCGTGTGGAACGTGGGATAATGGAACCATGAATTTTGGATATGAGAAAATCGATTCTGTTCAAGGTCCAATCAATTGTACATTTGGTCCAATCGATTGGGCCATGTCCAATCGATTGCGGACAAGTATCTAATCGATTGGGTTCAATGAGTTTTATGTTCCGAAGGCACCAATCGATTGCATAGGGTTCTCTAATCGATTTGACATTTATAACTTTTTATCTCGAAGGCTTCAATCGATTAATCAAAGTCTCCAATCGATTTGACATTTATAACTTTCTGTCCCGAAGGCTCCAATCGATTAATCAGAGTCTCCAATCGATTTGACTCAGAAAGATTTTTGTCCCGTATTCTCCAATCGATTACACAGTGTCTCCATTCGATTGGACTCAATTATGTTTCTGCCTCGTAGTGTTCAATGACTAAGTCTGACCATTATATTTTGTTCATTTTAATCAACTCTTATGGCCACTAAGTCACATACCTTCCTAATCGAGCAAATCAATTTGTTAACTGACAAATCTGCAGTTACTCAGATGACTCATGTCGTCAACCGTCTGATTATTGCTGTTTATGTCTTTTAGTCTTCACGTAGTTGGTGAAGTATGCGTACCACGACATCTTCACGCTACACTTGTGCTTGTAGAAATGTTACAAGAATATTTTTATGTCAAACGAAATCTTTGCCAAATTGAATATAAAAATATTCCTTACAGTCAAGATTCAGAAGATTAGGATAATATCTTAGATTAGATCTGTTAGATTTGGTCATCTTTAGATTTTGTTTATCTCTATTTAAACCTTTGGTTAGTTAATGTAATCTCATCGAAGTTATTTCGTAAAATCAAAACCTCTTCATGGTATTAGAGCCATGATCTTCAAAGATCAAGCTCTCGATCTTGGTGCCCTTTTCCCTTGACCACTTCTCCGATAGGCGGCATCACCATCGCCTGTCGGGCCCTTGTCCTCATTAAAAACAATCAAAGTTGTCATTCTCATCAACATCATCATCACCACTGTTCCGCAACTCATCTATCTTGGTAGCAACCTCTTGTTATCATTGCCATATGTCCCAACCTTTACAACTCGATGTCTGTTGAGTTGTCGTCCTCTAAACCACTACTTCAACATCAACATCAATACCAACCACTTCTTTCTTTTTGGGTAAGAAAAAAAAGGACACGCTTCATTACCCCATCATTGTTGTTGCTAACAACAAATCCACCACTGGGGAACACACAGATTCAACGTTTTTGTCGTCGTCCCTATTACCTTCAACCCAAAAAAAAAAAAAAAATCTAATGCTTGAACGATGGATTCCGATTCTCATTCATGCTTGAATCACGTTATAGCTGCTGCGTCGTTCTAAAATAGAGCACCATACCGCACCACCAACATCTCTATCATTGTTGCGTGCATATTGGATAGCAAGGACAAAAAATATATATAGAAGAGTTCCCACAAACATACTGTCCGCCTTTCTAACCAACACCGTCGTCGTTCGCCATTCTTTGTAAGCCGTAAACCCATCTTCCACTTCAACCGTGCTCCACCAAGAGAAAGGTTAGTGTTTCATTTATAAAACCCAATCTCTCGTTCGTTGTTGAAAAAGGAAGACAACTTCATCTTTTAATTTTCTATCGGGCCCATTATTCTCATTATTTGTGGGTAGTAGACTTAAGTACTTAAGTAGTACAACCCAAATTATCCTTCGCCCACTAGATCAGCCCATATTTAAGCCCTTTCCCACCTTAGTTCTAGCCCAAGCTCACTTGACTAAAGCGCCCAAGCTCAAATTTTTTTTTGCTTAAGGACGAAGCCCAGATAAGCCCAACTTTTGTTGGTTCAAGCATAAAATTATTGAGTAGAAAATGCAAAAAAATAAATAAAAAAAGAAGAATAAAAGAATAAAAGAAAGAGAGAGATTTGCTTGTGGATTTTTAAAGCCCAAGCCCCATGAGGTCCGAAAGAGGCCCACATCCTTCTGCTTGAGGAATCATTAAGCCTAAGCCCATGAGGCACAAAGATGCCCACACACACTCTCCTTGGCTCAAACTAGGCCCAAGTTAGTGGTGCCCTAGAGAGGCATACCGATGAGGCCCAACAAGTGGTCTACACTTTTCCTATGAGATCCAGAAGAGTCCCACACACCTCATTGCTTGTGGACTTACAGAGCCCCACACACCTCATTGCCTGTGGACTTACAGAGCCCAAGCCTGTTGAGGTAAACCAATGCCCACACACATCTCGGCCCAATGTGGTCCTTTATTCGATCAAAATTTGACGGGGTTCTAGTCTAGCCTAAATCGAAGATTTTTCTGGGGTAAGTTCCCGTGTGACCACCATGGATCAGTACTTTGATTGGTGAAACTAAGATTTTTCCGTGTCGTTGGTTACGGAAACCCTAATTCCAACAAAATTTGTATCTTTTTCGATTTAATTCCTGCAAAAATAGTAATTCTTGCACAATGGGAAGTGTCGGATGTCGATCCGCACTTGGGGTTAGTTTGCGCGGCTCAAGAACATAAAATGATGAATTTTTCTCAGAAAAGCATGGAGGGGTGAGAATGGCGAGATGGGTTTTTAAAATAGGATTTTGTGATTTTTAGAGAGAGGAAATACCGCAATGAATAAAAGCATAAAAGAAATTAAAGAAACAAACTGCTAATTAAATTCATTAATCTGAAAAATTCTTACAAGGCTTGAATTAAATTATGCAATAATCAAAACTACACTAGAAAGCGAATAGAGAGACTAGTAATGGAGAGAAGCTAGTGAGAGAAACAGTAGATTTAGAGAGAGAAAATTAAAACTACAAGATTTTTAGAAAAAGAAATGGATTGAGAGAGAGATGAATTGAGAGAAAGACAACCTAGAGAGAAAAATCAAGAATAGGAGAGAGAAAATAGAGAGAGAAAGTGAGGAAGTAAAGAGAGAAAATAACCTCACTGTGGGGAACTCACCGTTGGATGCTTGAAGGATGAAGAGAAGGTTGTGGGGACATCGGCCAATGGATGAGCCTTTGAGGAGTGTTGTAGTTGACTGTGGGTGCTTGGAGAGGTGCCCGAACCGTGAGAGAGTAATCACTGCAAGCTGTAGATGGGGAGAACGGCCAAGTTGCAGGCATGCAAGAAGGTGGGATGAATGAGGAGGCTGATAGGCTGTTGGAAATTTACAGATGCAGAGATGACGGCCTACAAGAGTTGCAGGCCGTTACTTTGCAAGTTGAAAGGGTGGAGACATGGAGGTGCTTGAGGGCAGAGCGCACAGGTGAGTTGATCTCCAACCACGATCTTCTCTTCTCCTTCTTCTTCTCCTCTTTTTTCCTTTGGTTCTCTCTTGAGAACGGCTTAAGAGGTTGAAAGATCGGAAAATGAGAGAGGAGGCAGCTGATCCACTTGCTGTGGAGAAGACGGACTGGTGGGCTAGGCGGTGCACAACTACTGGTTGTTTGCTGTTGGACGGTGGTGGAAGGGAGTTGCAGGCCCCTCAAATCGCAGCAGCAGGTGGTGATGGGGATCCAGCAGTGATGGAGAGGTCGCAGGCGGACCTGCAACTCGAGGTGGTGCGTGGTGGAGCAGACCTGCAACTAAGAGTTGCAGGTCGTGGTGACGGTAATGGTGGTGGTGACGTTACCTTGTTGCTGCTGATGATGCAGATCCGGGAGAGGAGATGTGGAAGACGATGCACTGGCTGGTGGTTTGCTGTTGGACGGTGGTGGAAGGGAGCAACATCAAGGAGGTGAAAAGCAGGCTTTGGAGGAGGCACACAAACCAGGTGAGGGCGTTCCTCCCCTCTTTCTTCCTCTTTTCTCTTCTTCTTTTCCCTTTTTTTTGTTTTTCTTTTCTTGCCGGCAGAGAGAGAGGATGGTGATGTGAGGGAGAGGGGTGTTGACGGCTTGAAGGGAGAGAAATAGTAGTAGGGGGTGCTGCAAATACGAGCACGAATACCGGAGTTGCAGGCGCAACTCCGGTGAGGAACGTGAAGAGGAAGACAAAGAGGATGGAGGAGAAGAAGGTGAAAGAAGGCGAGAGAGAAGAGAAAAACGTGGGGAAGGGTTTTTGGGAGAGAAAGGAGAAGAAAGGAGGGGGATTAGGGTTCAAACGAACCCTTCTCCTTCCCCTTTTAAAGCTCCCTATTTCCTTTAATGGAAATAGGGATTTTTTGAAAATAAAAAAATAAGAAAAATAATTTTTTTTTTAAGTAAAACACTACTTTTCTTTGGGGAATTTCCCCATTTAGTGGACCCCCCATTTTTTAAAATTTAATTGAAATTATTTTGAAATTCACGGGGTCCACTAAATGGTCGGACAGCGGGTTGATGATAATGGGCCCGGCTACTGGCCCACATGGATTGATGATGTCCATCGTCTCACAAGATGATGTGACAGACAATCTGATGGCGATCGGATGGATGGTGACTTGATTGGGACCCAGATTGGTAGATTGACGGATCTAGAGAGATCCAACGGTCCGGTGGAAGATCCAACGGTCCGATTGAAGATCCAACGGTCAGAAAGCTAAGGGAGATGAGATAGAGCCGATGGACAGGAGTTCTGGGGTTAGGTCACTAGATTCGAGGACTGAGAGATTAAGAGAGAGAGAGAATAAGGAGAGATGAGAGAGAAAATATTAGAAAATGGAGATAAAAGTATTGGCAGAGGGTCTGGAACCCTGGTCTTCACTGTAACCATCCTCACGCTTCTCCAGTAGAGTAGACTATCATTCCTTGCTGACTCATGTGGCTTTAAACGCTTTGGTCCGTCTCTTGGTCATTGGCTCTCCTGCTCTCTTCGTTCTTTGGGCCGGAGTTTAAGTCCTCTTATTCAGCCCATATCTTCTAGTCATAGCATGTGGGCTCTTGAAGCTTTGATAATGGGCTTTCTTGATCGATGTGGGCTCGCAAGTCCCGAGAATTATCCCATCGGGGTTTCCTGCGACAGAAGAAGCGCGTAATGAGACTCTATCAGAATGACTTCATGTCTAGACTTCCAAAAATGTGTTTAATGCATACAAATATACCATTTCGTCCAGAAAAGTGTGTTCTACGCAACAAAAGAGACTCTTACGTAGAAAAGTAGATAAATAGAGCATTTTAACAGAGGAGAGTGTGAAAACGCTTAGAAGATAACAGTGGAAAATACGTACTTTTAAGCGAATATCAATTGGCAACCATCTTCATTCATTAGCGAGCACGGACTTCAAGGCTTGACCAAGGCATTTCAATCATCAAGGCGGCTTAAAATGGTGATAACATTCTTCAACGACACTCAATCTTCAAGGCATTGGATTTCGGCAAACTCATGATAATCGTTAATTTCTGATCCCCATGAGTTTGAGGGGAAATATTAGAGAATATATTGTAATACGTTGTGTGAGATGCACCATATCATTATTGATGCATCTCATCACAAATTCTCCGTGGTTGTCAAGATTCAAAAGATTAGGATAATATCTTAGATTAGATCAGTTAAAATTGTTTCCATCCTTAAAATTTGTTTATCTTTATTTAAACATTTGGTTAGTCAATGTAATCCATCAAAGTTATTCAATAAAATCAACCCCCCCCCCCAGGAATCAAGATCTTGGCTCATAGTCAACGCCGACCATCGGGGATCATGTAGTGAAGAAATTTTCTTAGAGTTGGCTTTTAGCTTTTTGAAAAACATTTTTTTTCTAGATTTTGCTTTATTTGTCGGGTTAAGCAAAAGTTATTGAAATCATCTGGCTTATTGCTTATAACTAATGTTCAAATCCGAAATTTAATGCAACTCTTTAAATACTTAAAATGCCATTCTCTTCTTTCAATACAAATTATAAATGACAACTAAACCTTTAATAAATTATTTGAATAACAGAAATATCCGTATAATTATGTCATACATTTTTTAATGATCAAATCATCCTTTCTGTACCTAAACCAACGCATAGCAATAAGCTATAAGCTATGGGCTCGGGTTAAGCTTACACAAGCACAGCCGGGTTAGATATTCGAGTAGGGAAAAAGTTTTTAAATTCATAACCAGCCTGACACTCGAAGCCGCTCAGGCTTGTGCTCATTTGCCCATTGGGCAAGCCCCGCAAAATCCCTGAAAATGCAAACCAAATCTGCTAATACACGTGGCATCCTTCAGTCGGCTGTGGACACCCAATATATTATTAACTAGTGTTATTGACCCGTGCTAAAGCACGGGAGAAGAAAATAAGGAAAAATTATTAATAAAAATTTAAAATAAATATAACTTTGATAAATAATAATAGTACTTACAATGAATAAAATACCACTTCTATATAGACGATATATTAATGCAAAAGTCACATACATTGAACGATGGTCATAGTCAATATCAGATATTGGGCCGTTATAATGAAAATAACGTTAATGATCCTATTCGTTAACAAAATTACTAACTAAAATAACATGTTTTAATATACCCATAACTAAATAAAATACTGCAGACAATAAAAAAAAAGAACTAAAAACGCTTTAGTAATTAGTTTAGAGAAAAATTATTCTTACTAAAAATTGAGTTCTGGCGGCCCGACGACATATTATTAGCCCTGCATAGACGGGCTCGTCCATTGAATGGTGGCTTCCACCTTATATAGAAGGGTTGGTCCTTCTTGAACACAGTAAAAAAATAATGTTGCCTTTACAATTTGGAGTGATGATTCTTATATTATATGCATATAATACGTTTCAGGCCCAGTAAAAAAATAATATTACCTAATATTTTGAAAGGCTCGGTCATACACTATTTTTTCATTAATCATAATATTTGCATAATATACATGAAATTACTAAGAACGGGTTTTCTCTACCCAAAACTTATAAAGAGAGCATTGAAGAGTTGCAGGGCTGACGTGTCTTTGACACCAATAAGACCGAAGAACTCCTTCCAAAGTAAAAAAATCAAGAAAATAAAAAGAAACAAAAGAGGGGTATTTTGGACATATTTGGGGTTTAGCGTGAGACACACAAAAAGGACCTTCGTCCGTCATATATATAGTAGAATAGATGTTCTCATCTTATCCTATGACTTTTGTATACGGCAAATATACGGATTGCAGTTTTTTTTTTGACACAATTCATGTAAAGTTCGGTAGTATAATACGTTTGTGTATAAACTTTGAAAAGTCCAATTCGGCGCAATTTAAAAAAAATTAGAAAAATCGTGTATAATAATTCAGGAAGCAAATGATTAGTTGGCACGTGGAATGGTCTTGCATCACTTTTCACCTTTAAACCTAGCTCAAATACGAAATGATATATATCACTAAATATGAAACTCTTAAATAGAAATTTCACTAAAATAAAAACTCTTTCAATAATTCTCTCCTAATTTGGATCTTCAAACCCATGGTATCAGGCTTTTTGTTTTTTCTTATTTTATTTTGGTTTTTTATTTACCTATATTTAAGTTTCCTTTATAATAACAGTGAATGTTTCACCGATGACCCAATAGTTAATCTGGTTGTGTGTGAAATTATGTGTCAGCTGAGCCTAACCAATTTTTATATTGGGAAGTCTATAATATCCCTAAATATTACATTGACGACCAATGAAAACAACTCCAATCATTGCTTATAAATCACTAATCAGGCTAACGTTTGGTTTATACATCCACCTAGTGTTGGGCCAAACATCCACATGTTAAAAGATTGTTAATTTGTTCGATTATCCGTAGGGTAGCACAACTTTTTCAATATTGTCTTATTATTTCTCGGATTATTATTAATCTCTTTTTTTGGCATGTGTGGTACCTTGTTGAATATTTGTCACTGTGGAGATGTGAACCGGTTAAAAAGTACATCTGGCACACCATTTCGGGGCTCACTGATCCATGAAGGATTTGTCTACCACGTGATGGACCAACACACCAACAATTAGACTGATTAGTGTTGTCTAGCCATTGGATTTTTAACATTTTTAATGAGGTGATTAATAGTTGTTGGATTTGAAAAAAAATCTTGATAGTGAAATCCAATGGCTAACAATCACCAATTAGATTGAATTTTTTGGTGAGTGGATCCATGATGGAGTGGAACATCATTCATGGATCAGTGGGCAAAAAGAGTGTACCGACTGTTAGTTGGATTCGACTCTCTAGGTGTTCGATGAAATGCCAATCGATATTTGGTTTCTTGGGCATGTATAGATCTCTATCCCCTCATTCCCTTCTCTACTTCTCCTTTAAATATGTTTTGGAGAGATTTGGCTTAATAAATTCATAATTAAAAAGAAATTATCAATCTTAAAAATAAAAAAAGGAAAAAAAAAAACTATCCATTGGACAGAATTAGTGGAGATTGGGTTTTCTCGAATAACAATCGGTGGTTCCAGTTGTTAAACCCATCGTAAATAAACAAAAACGACAACATTTGCAACATTACGCTCCCCTCTGAAATCAGGCAGCCGACCAACGTTGGAAGTTGTTGATCTCTTCTTCCTCTTTATACTCAAAATCGTCCGTCGTCAACTTAAATCTGCACATTGGGCAAGAATCCCTCAATCCCAACCATGGTAACGGTTCATTGTGCTGCTGATGCACAATCCTTACTCGAAGAGGGAACCTTCTTGATTGACCTCTATCAATTTCTCCGAAAAAGCTATTTCTATTACTGGTGAAATGCTGAAACGGACTACAGATCCGTGTTTAATGAGGAAGAGAGATCTTTTGATGCTTTAAAATAAATCCAATTTGAGAGTCTTGGGAGATGGGGAGACGTGAAACGCTAAGAGGTTTTAAATGCCAAACCGAAGCAATTAAACAACTCTCTTTTAATTTGTAACCGACACATGCCGGTTTAAAATGAAGAAATGAATAAGAGAAATGTCGTTTTGAGAACAAAGAAACGTACGGGAGAGGAAGGGATATAGGCTGATGTGGCACTCTTGAGGCTGAGGGAAAGTGATGGATCCGGAACCGGAACCGATTATGTATTTAGGTCGGTTCTGGTTCCGGTTCCGGGTTTATTGGGCCAAATCTTGAGAATATGATAATATTTACACTATATTTATTTATCGGTACCGATTCTTATCGGTTTGGTTCCGGTTCTTATCGGTTTCGGTTCCATATTAGGCTACCCAGAACCCGAACCGTTACTTTTTAATCGGTTCCGGTTCCGGTTCCGGTTACTTTTTAATCGGTTCCCAAAAATGTAGAACCGGAACCGATGTTTTCGGTTCCGGTTCCGATTTGGTTCCGGTTAAACGGGTAAAATCGACACCCTTAGGTATGAAAGGTATTACATATTATAAGAGGTTTTCTATTTAAGAAAGAGAAAGACATATTAAGAATTGAAAGAAGATGGAGGATTTTATTTATGGTAAATAGGGAGAGATTTATTAAAATAAGAAAGAGAATATATTTTTATTGGTAAGGAAATTAAGAATTAATGAGGAATTTAATGAGAGATTTATTAAAATAAGAAAGAGAATATGTTTTTATTGATAGGGAAATTAAGAATTGATGAGGGATTTAAGGAGATGTATAATAGTGGAAATGAGTAAATAGATGAGAGATAAAGTTGAGTGTAGAGGTATTTTTGGAAAAAATGTTGAAAAAATACGTGGGTATTTTTGGGAAAATCTTTGGAAAAAGGAAGGAGAGAACGCCACCTCAACGGTGCCGAGCTTTAGTATAGATAATAGATTTTCTTGGTTCATTTATGTGACAGCTTCTGAAACGACATCCAGACGATCGATGGCTGAAGAAGAAGAAGTGCTTATCGAAGTCGAAGCTGTTCAAGCCGTTTACGGCGACGATTGCCTGGTCATCGAACGTTTCCCACCTCATCTCCATGTCCACATAAAGCCTCGAACAGCCGACGATTCATCACAACAGGTAATCAGGTGTCGCCTCAATATATTCATGTATCTGATCAGTAATGCTTTTGTTCTTTGCTTGGTTTAGGGTTTATCAGATTAGTTTTGAAACCAAGACAATTGCTGATTAAATTTTCTGTTGTTTCGGTCTCTGATTTCTCACATTTCATTTTTTGTTAATTGTAATTGAGATAAATCTTTTTTGTTTCTAATGTTTGTTCCCTCAGCTGGGAACAATACACAGAGGCCAATGTGTTTGATTTATTTACTAATCAAACTTGTAATTAACATATGTGCTCCATGAAGCGAGACTGGTACTTCCGATTTGTTAGCGACAATGACAAGTTTGATATCCTTAGTTTTCTTGATATTTCAAGCGTTAAGGACCTAATGAGAAGAGCACTCTATGATGGATAGTTCCCAATAAATGGTTGTAGCCGTAAGTGATTGTAACCTGATTCAGAATCATTTGATCACCTACATAGAGAAAATATACCACCACGGTTGGAAGAATTATGACAACGATTGGTCATGTCATAACAATGCTTAGAGGAGCTATAAGCAAGGATTTAAATTTCGATTTCGACTGGGTTTTGGCCTGGGTCGAAACCAAAATTTAAACCAAAATTTCGGGTGAAATTTCGAAAATTCAGTAAAATCCTGGAAAACAGAACGAATGCTTAGTGGTGAGATTATATAAAATCCCTTATTTATAGGAACAAAATCTAATCTCTTTCTCTCTCTACAATCCCTAAGATAAGGAAATCTTAATTCATGCCTTAATTATTAGATAAAATGTATTTTTTTTGATAAGTAGACAAAAAATTATCTCATTTTCTATTTAAATTGAATACTTACCTGAAATTTTAGAATTCTTTGTGTTTCGATTTCGATAGAGGCCGAAACTGAAATTTCGTCTATTTCGACAAAATTTAAAACACTGGCTAGAAGTCGTAGTATACTGTCTTTTTCATGTGAGGTGGTTTGTCCATGATTCGACGGACGCATACTATAACTAAATCTTAAATTTATAGACCTTTTTATTCAGACAAGTAAGTCATAGAGAAAATGACATCCTTTAGTGGAAAACTCGTTGTCCAATCTTATTTTCTTTTGTATTTCCCATTTATCATTGCTTAAATAGTCATTTGGCTTGGACGCCCTCTTTGCTTCCATATGCAAGTTTTGATGTTTTTATTGGGTAGGGAGCAAATGTCTTTTATGTGATTCTGTTGTATTTTATACATACATACATACATACACATACATATACATATATGTACATGTATACATGTGTATACA
The DNA here is from genome assembly GCA_035048495.1 of Euptelea pleiosperma. NCBI lineage: Eukaryota > Viridiplantae > Streptophyta > Magnoliopsida > Ranunculales > Eupteleaceae > Euptelea > Euptelea pleiosperma. The sequence goes on along the minus strand of CM068553.1, from coordinate 21,799,653 downwards.
TATATACATGTGTATGTGTATACACATATGTATACACATGTATATATGTATACACATACACATGTATATATGTATACACATGTATACATGTACATATATGTATATGTATGTGTATACATATATACATGTATATATATATATATATATATATATATATATATATATATATATATATATACACACATGTATATATGTATATACATATATACAACATTTTTGACAACAATTTTGGCATACCCACATGGAAGATGAATCAATAGCTGATTCAGTGAGGATGATCTCTTCATCATATAGATCACCCCTACAAAAAATCAGCACATTCTGAAATTTCTAACCCATCAAATGTGGTTTTCAAGTTAACGATAAAAATAGACGGTCCATAATACTTCAACTTGTAAATCAATCTACAAATATCGGAATGATTTGAATTTTGTGAAGATGATCTCCTCACCATAGAGACCATCCTTACCAAAAATCATCCCATTCCAAAACTTCTAATTATACATTGGCTTGCGCTAATTTTTTGTTGTAAAAAATGTTGTATGTGTTGTCCCCTGATCCTGACCCTATATATATTTATAAATTTACTTTGTGTCTAGCTAATGAATTGGCAAGTGGTGTGCATTGGGTGTTTCTGTGGGTGATGATGGATTTGTTCTTGTGTTGTTTGCATGTTCCTTTTGCTTCAAGAGGGAAATTACTATGGAAGATTCTTTTGCATGCAAGGTTTAAAATTTCGTTTCAGAGGAATGTCTCGGTCAAGTGAAAAACCTAAACAAACTCCGAAACGAAACGAAACATTCACGAAACATTGAAAAAATGGTGAAAAAATGAAATTTCCGAAATATTCCGAAACATTACGAAATTTTACGAAACATTCCGAAACATTACGAAATATTTTCAAAATCATTAAATTATATTTTTTATTTCTTTGGATTGTATCGGATTGTCTCGGTTTGTCTCGGCGAAACATTACGAAACATTGAATGTATTGAATGTTTCATTTTGGTTTCCTTACGAAACGAAACGAAACGAAACATTACGAAACATTCCGAAATTTTAAACCATGTTTGTATGCTATTTGTTGTGGTGGTGGAAAGATAGGAGTAGAGGAATATTCGAGGAAATTGTTTGCTTAGTGCTTGTAGTTTGTTTTTAAACCTGGATCGGACCGAACAATTTAACTGTATCACCTCTCTCAACTCCCACCGAACCCACCAAGCCTTGGTGCTCAGCTAATTGACCATCAACACTTATGTCTAGTTCTCTTAAGCTTCAAACCCTAAATCTAACCCAAATCTCAAACCAAAATAGTTCCTGATGGCCATGAAAGCAGTCGAAGGAGGCTACATCACAGGTTTTAAAGCCGGGGAGGAGAGCCCAGTTATTTCCCACTTGCAGTTTGCAGATGACACAATTTTTTTCCTAGAAGCAGACATTAGTCAAGCCCAAGCCTTATGAGGGGTCTTGCGCTGCTTCGAAGTGGTGTCGGGGCTTCGGACCAACCTTGCCAAAAGTGAAGTCTTCGCTGTGGGCGAGGTGGAGGGTTTGGATGAGATAGCCGACTTTTTAGCCTGCAAAAAGGGGAAGCTCCCAACGAAGTACCTCGGCCTACCTGTTGGAGCTAAAAGTAGATAGAAGGAGATCTGGGATCCGGTTCTAGAGCGGATCCAGAACAAGTTGGCGTCGTGGAAGAAGAGGCTCTTATCTAAAGGGGGAAGACTTACTCTGATTAAGAGCACCCTGTCTAACTTGCCTATATACTTCTTGTCGATGTTTTCTATTCCTAAAGGGACGGCTAAGAAGATTGAAAGCCTTATTAGAAACTTCCCATGGGACGACGGAGAAGATAAACACAAATTTCATCTTGTGAATTGGGACAGGATATGCAAATCGAAAGAGGAGGGTGGTTTGGGGGTTCACCAAATTATGCTCATGAACAAAGCTTTGCTCGGAAAGTGGCTTTGGCGTTTTGGGATCGAGAGGGATAGCTTGTGGAGAAGAGTTATTGTGGCCAAGCAAGGTACTGAGAATAATGGCTGGGATAGCTCGACGACAACCCAACCGTACGGGGTTGGGGTTTGGAAGGGTATCTCGAAGATGAGGAATGAAATCAGAAATGGGAATAGTTTCAAAGTGGGAAATGGCTCTCAAGTGAGATTTTGGGAAGACACTTGGTGTGGGGACCGATCTTTAGCAGAGTCTTTTCCCTCTATCTACGCCCTTTCCAGTTGTAAAGGTGTTACAGTCAGTGAGCTGGCTTCTAGGGAAAACGGTCTTCCTTCTTGGAATTTAGGGCTCAGGAGGGGGGTATTAATGATTGAGAGGTGGATACCGTGGCGTCTCTTATAAACAGACTGGAAGGGTCTCATCTTGTTGACGGGGTCGACGATTTGAGGTGGTGGAATTACGATCCCAAAGGGGGATTTTCGGTCAAATCTCTCTACTCTATGCTTAGAGGGGCCGGCCTTAGGAGCTTTCCAGCCAAGCGACTATGGAGCACTCCCATCCCCTCCAAAGTTATCTTTTTTGTTTGGTGTGCCATGCTTGACAAGATCCTGACTGTGGAGAATCTTAGAAAATGCGGTTTCCAGACCCCTAGTAGATGTAGTCTGTGCTGCCGTGACGAAGAGACTACCAACCACATGCTCATCCACTGCTGTGTGATTAGAGAGATTTGGGAGTACTTTCTTCAGCTTTTTGGGGTCTTTTGGGTCTTTCCGCACTTGGTGCTTGACACTCTTAGTGGTTGGTCTTCTAAAGCTTTTTCAGCTAGTGGTCGCACTCTTTGGAGAATTACCCCTTTCGCAATCATTTGGGAAATCTGGAAGGAAAGAAATTGCCGGATCTTCGAAGACAAAAAGACAAGCATAGATGAGTTTGTCATGAATATCAAAGCCACTATGTACTATTAGGGATCAGCCATTACAGAGCTCAAGAGGTTTAGATTTGACTACTTTGTATGCCGGTGGGACCGTTTGGTTTCTTGATTTTGTCCCTCTTGTTCCCCTAGGCTTGATGTTTGGGGGTCTCTTTTTCTCTATTTTTTTCCCCCTGTTGTGTTGTGTACAGCTTTTAGGGCTCTCTCAGCCCTCCTTTTTATCTATATAACCTTTTACTGATAAAAAAAAGAATAGTACCTGATCTAATTCTTTGAACCCTGATTTGGATTTTGGAATGGGGTTTTAGTGAGGAACAACCTCTTCTCCTACATCAATTTTGGTATCCAAGCTGTTGTCTGACATCAATTACATATAAAGATTGGAGGAGGTCTTGGGAGGTGTGGTTTGAGGTGGTAGAGCAAGGTGAAGGAGAGAAGGGTTGGGAAGGAGTCGGAGGTTATATCGTGGAAGGATAAGAAGAGGGATCTGATTCATTCCTCGTCTCACTCTCTGTGTATCTCTTATTGTTTTCAATGATTTCCAGGAATTGAAGATTTTGGATTTCCTATACAACCGGAGGAGAAGAGTAGATTCCGAGCTTGAAAGGTATGAGATTTCTTCATTCTTAGCCCTAGGTTGCACTTACAGAGAAGGGCATGCCTTTGAACAGCTTTCGTGAGCTTGGGATGAGAGTTCCTTGGGTCGGGGCTCTCCCCTCCCTAAGGCTCCCCCCAACGGCAATATTGAGACAAAGTGAGGCCGTTTGGTCCACGGGGGCCTACATGAAATTCGACAAGGCCATTGGAGTTACTTTCGATCGTGTGGAAGACTTATCTAGAAGAAGTTTTAGTCAAACAGAGGCTTTGGGTAAGGGAATCAGTGATACCAGAATCTCTGCCATTACTTTGGAATCGGCCCAGGAAAATGCATCCCCTAATCTTGGTTTGGGACTAGAGGAAAAGAGTGGAATTACCTGTAGCTCCAGGGGTTTACCAGGGGTGGGGAGAGACCCTGATGGGGAGGTTCCGAAGGACAGTAGGGTGGGGAAAAAGAGGGGCAAAGTAATTAAAGAATCGAACAAACTTGTTAGCCACATCAATTACGATGGGAAGCTTCAGTCGAGGCGCAGTTGTAGGAAAGTCGAGGCCAATGTCCAGTCCAAATGAAGTCCAAAATTTTCTCTTGGAATGTGAGGGGTTATGTAGTAAGGCCAAGAGAACATCGATTCGTAGCATGATTAGCAGGTGGAAACCTAATCTTATGGTGTTTCAGGAAACGGAGATAGGAAAGATGGAAGATAATACTGTAGTTGAAATTTGTGGGAAAAGGGGCCTCAGCTAGAAAGCCATCCTAGCCTTGGGTTCTTCTGGAGGTGTGTTGGTAGTCTGGGATCCAGATGCTCTGGAGGTGGAGGATGTCCTCCTAGGTGCTTTCTCTGTGTCCATCTTGTGGAAGTGCTCAGACGACGGATTCCAAAGGGTTTTCTCTGGCGTATACGGCCCCAATGAGAGGCTTGCTTGTACCCAGTTTTGGGAGGAGTTGGATGGTGTGCATGGGTTATGGAACCATCCATGGTGCTTAGGGGGGGATTTTAACGTCACCAGTCCCTCCTTTGAGAAGAAAGGGAGAGGTCAGAACAAGATCACTAGAAGTATGAGGGATTTTTCTGACTTCGTCAATAGATACGACTTGATGGACCTTCCGCTAGCAGGTGCCAACTTTACGTGGTCCAACCATCAAGGCGAATCCTACGTTATGCAGACTGGATATATTCTTGATATCCAGTAGTTGGGAGGCACACTTTTTAGAGGTTTTACAATCGTTCATCCCCAATCTGGCACCGCATCATTGCCCGGTGGTCTTAGATTGTGGGGGAATCAAGCGCAAGCCTTTGCCATTCCGTTTCGAGTTGATGTGGATGGACGAGCCCTCTTTTTTGAAGGAGGTGGAGTCCTGGTGGAACTCCTTCAATTTCTCAGGCAGAGTAGGTTTTATTTTTTGGAACAAGCTCAACGCGCTTAAAAAGCACTTGAAAGTGTTGAATGTGGAGGTGTTTCGCAGAACTGATAAAAAGATGGGGGACTTGCTTCAGGACATTGCGAGGATTGATAGGGAGGAAGAGAACGATTCTCTGTCTAGAGCGGAGTTCAGCAAGAGGGTTGATATGAAGAGGGATTATATGTCCTTAGCACACTTGGAGGAGATTAGTTGGAGACAAATCCAGGGTGCAATGGTTAAAAGAAGGGGATAAGAACACGAAGTTCTTCCATAGCATAGCCAATGCTAAAAGAAGATCCAATACCATATCCCGTCTAAGGGTGGAGGGGATGATAGTAGAAGAAGAGGAAAACCTAAGGAATGCTATAGTTTCTTTTTATTCTTGTCTGTATTCTGAGACTTCGGTGTATAGGCCTAAATTGGACGGGATTTTCTTCGACAAGATAGAGGATAGCCAGAGTAGATGGCTGGAGAGACCTTTTGAGGAGGAGGAAGTGCTGAATGCCATCAAATCTTTGGGGGGCGACAAGGTTCCTCGGCCTGGCGGATTCCCCTTGGCCTTCTCCTTCTATTGGCCCATAGTGGGGAAGGATTTTCTGCATGTTGTGGAGGAATTTCACTAGGATTCTTGGCTTGATTGGAGGGCCAACACCACGTTTATCTCTCATACCGAAGAAGGAAGGTGCTATGTCTCTCACGGACTTTCGTCCCATTAGCTTAGTCGGGAGCACCTACAAAATTATCACTAAAGTGTTGGCATCAAGATTAAGAGGGGTTTTGGGTTGCATTATTTCTTCCTTCCAAGGGGCTTTCGTGAAAGGCCGTCAGATTTTGGACAGAGTTCTGATCGCCAATGAAGTTATTGAATCCAGATAGCGCAAGGGAACACCAGGTATTATCTGCAAAGTTGATCTGGAGAAGGCCTATGACCATGTCAGTTGGTCTTTTCTTGATTACATGCTGGGCTGTTTGGGCTTTAGGGCGAGGTGGAGGAAATGGATCCATACATGCATCTCTACAGTCCGCTTCTCGATTTTAGTCAACGTTGCCCCAACCGGTTTTTTCAGTAGCTCAAGGGGACTTCAGCAGGGAGATCCCCTATTTCCTTATCTGTTTATCATCGTAGCCGAGGCGATGAGCAAGATGGCGTCCAAAACGGTTGCTAGAGGGTTCATGTCAGGCTTTGCAGTAGGAGAGGAGGGTCCCATCATTTCTCACCCGCAGTTTGCAGACGACACCATCTTTTTCTTGGAGGTCTCGCACATACAAGCCTAGGTCCTGAAAGGGGTTCTTCGTAGTTTTGAAGTAGTTTGGGCTTCGTATTAACTTACCCAAGAGCGAGGTTTTCGGGGTGGGGGAGGTGGAATTGATGGATGAAATTGCGGCTTGCTTGGAATGCAAGAAAAGGAAGCTTCCCACGGTGTATCTTGGCCTTCTTCTCGGCGCTAACAGCAGATCTAGATCCCTTTGGGACCCGGTGGTAGAGCGCTTCTAGAGGAGATTGGCGTCTTGGAAGAAAGACTTTCTATTCAAAGGAGGTTGGCTTACTTCTTGTCAAGAGCACGCTATCTAAAATGCCAATCTATTACAAGTCCTTATTTTCTATGCCTAAGGGGGTGACCAATAGTATTGAAAGAATTATAAGGAATTTCCTTTGGGACGATAGAGAAGACAAACACAAGTTTCATCTTGTCAGATGGGCCAGGATCTGCAAGACAAAGAAAGATGGCGGTCTAGGAGTACGTCACATCAAGCTCATGAACAACGCCCTTTTGGGAAAGTGGCATTGGCATTTCGGGATCGAGAGGGACAGCTTATGGAGGAGTGATATCAGCTAAGCAAGGCACAGAGAACCATGATTAGGATAGTAGAATTCCCTCCACTTCGTATAGAGTGGGAGTTTGGAAAGGGATCGCCAAGACTTCGGATGCCATTAGAAACGACAGTTGCTTCAAGATGGGTAACGGTTCCCAAGTGAGATTTTGGGAAGATATATGGTGTGGGGATTTATCTCTCACAGAAGAGTTCCTCACAATCTACGCTTTGTCTAATCGTAAAGGGGACTTGGTCAGGAATGTTGCTTCTAGAGAGAACGGCATGCTCTCTTGGAACTTGGACTTAAGAAGAAGAGTTAATGATTGGGAGGTGGACTCCGTGGCTTCATTGATGAATAGATTGGAAGGGGTACAGCTTGTCAATGAAGTAGAGGACAAGAGATGGTGGAACCACGATCCTAAGAGGAGATTTTCGGTCAAATCTCTATACACCAGTTTCCTTGGAATACCCCCATTTGTCCAAAGTCATATTCTTTATGTGGTGTGTCATGCTTGACAAGATTCTCTCTGTGGAAAAGCTTTGTAGACGTGGTTTTCACCTCCCTAGCAGATGCATCTTGTGCCGACGTGACGAGGAAACCACCAACCATATGCTTATCCATTGCCATGTTTCTAAGGAGATTTGGGAACGCTCCCTCCACTGGTTCGGGTTATCCTAGGTTTTCCCCTTAACAGTGTTTGACACTTTCGTGGGATGGAGTACCAAAGCTCTTTCAGCTAGTGGTCTCATGTTGTGGAAGATGACTTCGTTTGCTATTTGTTGGGAACTTTGGAAAGAGAGAAATCGTCGGACGTTTGAAGATAAGGAGGCCAACGAGTATCTTCACGAACATTTTAGCTACTCTTTACCATTGGGGATCCGCCATTCCCGAGCTAAGCAAGTTCAGATTCGGAGATTATGTTTTCCGGTGGGAGAGATTGGTGTCATTATAGTGTTTGTCTTTTTTTGGTTGTGGGGCTCTGGTTGTTGTTGTGATGGTTTTGTTTTCCTTCCCTTTCCATGTTCTGCTGTATAGTTTCTTGGGCTCCCTCAGCCCTTTTAATATATATATATATATATATATATATATATATCCTTTACCGATCAAAAAAAAATTTGTATAGTGGAAGGCTGGTTGACAATCCTAAGGGGGTTTGTAAGAAACCAGGAAGAGCTTAAATGAAACTCAAATTTGACGGATGCACATTTGGAAACTCCGACCTAGCCAAGATTGGAGGGGTAGAGAGATGAGAATGGTATTTCAAAGGCTTTCTTGAGTCCCATACTGCCATAGGAGTGGCAGACTCCTATGAACTGGAAGTTGAGCTCCTTTTCAAGGCTTTGGGATCTTTAAAGATATTTTTTTGTTTAAGCCTTTGGTGGCAGAGTGCAATTGGGCATATACTATCAGCTGGGTGAAGAGAAATTGAGCATGTACTAACCATTGGGACGAGGGAGATTGGGAAAATGCTATTTATTGGGCGAAGAACAAGGAAAGAGGTTCGGTGAGATTGGTGATTTTCTTAGAGCACATTAAGGAGTTGTCCAGTGGATGGTTAATTATATTCACTCATACCTTAAGAGATGCTAATGTGGTGGCTGACTCTTGGGCTAAAAGAGGTAACATTTTTTGCACATAGGGAACTCTCTTTCCTTATTTTGTATCAAATGTTTACTAATAAGATTCTTCCGTTGCTTAATTACAAAAAAAAAATGATTAATAATATCGTGAGTGTGAGTGAAGATAGTAGCGGATCTATCTTATTTTTATCTCTCTAGCCCCCTTACTTTGGCAATATGAAACTCTCACCAGATATGCATAATTTTTTGGTCACTCCAGGGTACACCCTTTTTTGTTTTGTTTGTATTTGGTGTCTCTGCTAGACATAATGGGGAGATGGATGGTTTTATTACAGTTATTTCTCCAAGAATTAATGATTTTCTATTTTGTTTAGCTTATGAGAACATTATATAGAACGTATTAAAAAAAAAACATTATATTGAACTTTTTTTTTGCTTTTTTGATTAGTTTATATTGAACTTTTTTGGACTGACATTAGTGAACTGAAATGGTTACCTTGTTCTGATGTTGGTTCATCATATTTGATTCAGTATGATGAGTGACAGGGAGCTTTATGTGTATGCATTTTGAGGGTGAACTTTTGTTTTTCTTGCAGTTTGTGGAAGCTGTTCTTGGACTACAAGCAGGTCCGCAGGTATTAACCAGCAAACAAATAAAGAAGCATCTTGGACATTGTCTGTAATTAATTACTAAACTTTAGGTTTTGGAGGAATTGCGTTTGTATTATGCAATTTTTTTGTGGAGACATGGTTAAATTGATGCCATACATGATAAACATATTGGAGCATTCTGAAAGAGGCAAACTACTACCAAAGTGGTAGTCAGTGGCTTACAAGATGCATTTAGTTCAGTGATAAATAACAAAGAAGGATCTGGATTGTGATTATACAATGAAGCAGTAGAGCTCTCTAATGCTTTCTTTAATGGTTATTGACTTACTGGTTTTCTTGTAAATATTAAGAGTGCTCCTGGATCACTGTTGGGCTTGACTGCTGTTTTATTTTTCAGTACTTTGTCCTTGTTTTGTTTTGGAGGATATTCTTTGTTTATTGACCAACATATTTTACTTCATACTTTTTTTTATGTGTTGTGTCTCTTTTTCTGTGCATCTCTCAACAATGTACCATGATTGTTATTGTAAAAGGGCATCTAATACAGTAGGCTTATTTCTGGCTTGATGGATCTATAGAAGTTAAGAGAGGTGTCTACCACTGACCTTTATGGATAAATTACTACATCCGGTTTGTTTTCAGATTTCTGGATTTCTTGTATCAGGAAGTTGTCTTTCCAACAAAAATCATGTTATGATCTTCGTTCTGAATTTTTTCAAGTTTTTCTGTAGGGTCTCATAGAAGCTTAGGCCTATGAAAAGCTTTCATTAGGTAGGGAAATTAATTTTCATTCAAGTTCAAGAATAGGCAGGTCTTGATAAGTTAGAGAACTTGACTTTGTTAGACATGATAAAATTGCTTGTTAATCTAGGAAAGCTGACCCAAAATTGAAACACTAAATCCTGCTTCAGTCATGCCCTAATAACAGGGTTAGAAAACATCAATTCTCAAAGTAAAAGAACATAGTTGAATTAGCTTGATAGAAAAATCAGTAGTGGCTGTCCTCAACTTTTCTTTTGGATAATGAGATAAATGGAACTTAGAGTTACAAAAGGAACCAATTAAGGATAATTATGATTGAATTCCTTTTGCAACCTGCTTCCTCTAGTTGGGTTACTTATTTGTGGTAGATAACCCACAATTATGGATATAAAATCCTTGCATGTCTCATATTTCAGTGATATGTTTGATGAAACGCAATTCTAAAAATATTCTTTAGATGCCTTACAGAAAAAAAAAAATTCTTTAGATGTTCCCCTTTTCATCAACAAAGGATTCAATAGTGAAGTACAATACTGCCCCCATTCCTCGGATGCACACATAAATTTATGAGCAATTTACCTTGACTATCTTTTTAGATTGAGTTTCAAGTAAATATGCTCCCTTATATTCTCAGGGACGGGCTTTTTGAAGTCACTTCAAACCTCTTCTCTGCATGGATGGGGTTTTGTTACACATGCAGCTAAGGTTGCAGGCGGGCCCAAATGGGTCCATGCGTTCTGCCACTGCATCCTCTCCCATGCGGCAAGTGCAAATCCAATAGCACTCTGCCACGTGGCAAAAAGGGGCAGGTTTTTTTTTGACCTTCTCTTCTATCTAAAATTTTTAAAAATTCAAGGGCTGCCTTTGATTGGGGAGAGGTTCAATACATGGTAGGGTATGGGAATGATATAGACATGGGCACTAGCCACGTGGTCAATCTAGAGGGCTGTCTGGTAGAGGGTTTTCTCAGGCCTGGAATAAAGATGCACCGCAAGTGGGTTAAATAATCCCCCCTCCCCAGTTGGGCAGCCACGTTCAAATCTTCCTTTACGGAATTCAGGTACTCTCCTGGAGTTTTGCACAAACTATCCCCAAGGTCAAAATCTTTTTGGAATAAAAACTAAGAAAGAATGCATTTAGTCGTTCAGCTTCTTACTGATGAACGATTCCTTCGCTACTGCCACCACTCCTGCACACACAAAATCATTGGAGAAGGATAGGGGGCCTTACTAGATTAGGGAGCCCTCGTATCAGCCATACTAAGTAAAGCAGTACCTCTTCCTTCGATACTTAAGCTAGCAGAGAATGATTAATAGCTGCCCCATTAATTGAGTCGGGAGTTGCAGCACCGAATTGCAGCACCGAATTGCATGTCCATTCAAGTCCGGTCAGAGAAATTCATACCTCCACCTCTTCAATCGGAATCGGACTTATGAAAGTTTACCCGCCGGGGTCAGACTCGTATTCCTACTTCCCGGGACATCTACATTCCACAACCCAATGTGAAAGTCCCCATCTCTCCTTAAAGGCCAGTAGCACCCACCTCCAAAACGCCCTGGGCCTGTGTTGAAATCCCCATAAAAGCTAAGCATAAGCAAATAGAAGGAGAGAACATGCAACAAAGAGAAGATATGAAATTTCTTCTCTCAAAAGTTGCCTTACACCCGCCCATTATACTTATTTATAGCTTTCACCAATAGCTGAACACTCAACAACCAAGCTAACAATAGCTTAAAACCCAATGTACCAATAACTTGCGTCATGGTGCCTACTACAAGAAATGGACATACCTAACATGCTGCATTGCCTGCTACAAGGCATACACATTAGCCTTCTCTTTTTCTAACTTATGTGGGGTCCACTTGAGTAAAGCTTTTATCTTTTAAGAGATTTAGAGGCCCTTTCTACAGTGTGTATTGGGAATATTTTAATCAGATGCTCCTGTATGATTATGTTTTCTTTACTTATTTGGTCTTTTTCTTCCATTATGTTTTCTGGCCTTTCGTATTAGTTGTTCTTCTACGTGTGCTGCATCAATCCCCTTGGGTGGGAAGAACTCAGCTTCGATGAGTTGAGTTGCACATAATGGGCCTCATTCAAACTTCATATATCTTTGAGCTGCCACCACTTTCTTTTGAAGTCTTTCACTTGGATTTTTCTTGGAGTGGTAGAATTTAGAGTGCTTCTTTTTCTTTTTCCTTTTGGATGGACAAGAAGCTTCTATTCCAAATTGTCGACATATATCATGATTGACGATGGATTTCTTTTCTCCTTCGAGAGCTCATTTCTCTGAGCATCGTTCGATAAGGAGATTATCGACTGTGGAGAATAGTCGTACATATGTGAGCACATCCATGTTGACTTCTTTGAGCTCGACTCAAACGAGATCTCCCAGTCCATGGGCTTGTGGCTGTTGGAAACTTGAAACTCTCTCAAGGAAAGTCTTCTTGTACTAGTTGTACTCGTCCATGACTTTGATAAGTTGCATGTAACTTTCTGCGAGATCAATGGGATCAACGAGCTCTCTAATTTCTTTAAGTTCTACTGCTAGGTTAGGACTAGTCTTGTGATAGAGAACCCTTAATGCAAAATTCGTCCAGTTGAGCTGTTGATGAATGAGTGAGTTTGTTGGCATAACTCTACGAGCATTTTGTTTGATAAGTGGTACAGCAAGGAGGTTGGGGTTGCCATCCACACAAATTAAATCGTCTGGCATCGGTCCATTTTGGTGCTCCCATAGCTCCAATACTATGCCCTTTAAAGAGAGTAGAGTGAACCTCTCAAACCAAGCTTTGGGGGATTGCTTAAGCCCATAAAGGGCTTTCCTCAGTCGACACACCTTGCTACTATCCCCTGGGGGGGTGAACCCTGGAGGAGGTATCATATAAACTTCTTCATGCAGATCGCCATGAAGAAATGCATTCTTCACATCCAGCTGATGCTAAGGCCAAGCTTGGTTTGCTGCCAAGGACAACAAAACCTTGATGGAGTTCATCTTTGCCACATGTGCAAAGAGTTGGATTTGAAAATTAGGGTTAGGGTTAGGTTTGGAGAAGAGAAAATAGAGAAGAGAGAGAGAGAGAGAGAGAGAAAGGATGTCTATTGTGCTTGATTCATAATGACTCCATAAATCTTATTTATATAAAAGGTTACAGGAGAAGACAAGTATACCCCTCATAAGAGGTATTTACAGAACTACCCCTATACAAGACAAATACGTATTTCTACGTATCTGATAACACTCCCCCTCAAGTTGGCGCATAGATATCTTTCATGGCCAACTTGCATAAACATCTATGAAGTTGCCAACTGGGAACTCCTTTGGTGAAGACATCTGCTACTTGCTCATCTGTCTTTACAAAGGGGGTACAAACTTCCCCAGACACGATCTTCTCCCTGATGAAGTGGTGATCCACTTCAATGTGCTTGGCCCGATCATGTTGCGCCGAATTGTGAGCAATGCTGATAGCCGCCTTGTTGTCACAGTACAAGCTCATGGATCCTAAGACTGGAAAGCCAAGTTCAGCAACCAACATCTTCAGCCAGAGTATCTCACACAAGCCATGGGCCATTGCCCTAAATTCTGCCTCTGCACTGGATCTGGTAATTACTGGTTGCTTCTTGCTCCTCCAGGTAACCAGATTGCCTCCCACAAAGGTACAATAACATGATGTAGATCTCCTGTCATCCTTGGCGCCAGCCCAGTCTGCATCAGTGTATGATTCTACTCTCATGTGACTATTCTTCTGAAAGAGAAGGCCATGGCCAGGGGCAGACTTGAGATATCTCAATATCCTGTGTGCCGCCTCTAAGTGAATCTCCCTAGGAGAATGCATATACTGATTGATGACACTGACTGCATAGGCAATGTCTGGGCGGGTTAAGGAGGGATAGATCAATCTCCCAACTAGTCTCTGAAAGCTCCCTACGTCATGTAATGGCGTACTACTCGAGTCGGCCAGCTGGTGGTTCTGCTTTACAGGAGTCTCCACTGGCTTAGCTCCCAGCTTGCCAGAGTCCTTCAATAGATCTAGGACGTACTTCCTTTGTGAGATGAAGATCCCTTGGCTGGATCTTGCAACCTCTATGTCGAGAAAGTACTTGAGAAGCCCCAGATCTTTGGTCTCAAACTCCCTTGCTAGATGATTCTTTAGCTTGATCACCTCCTCTGCATCATTTCCTGTCATAATGATGTCGTCAACATAGACAATGAGGGCCGTAGTTCTCTTCTTTAGGTGTTTCATAAATAGGGTGTGATCGGTTTGGCTTTCAGTATATCCCAGCTTCTTCACTGCTAGAGTGAACCTCTCAAACCAAGCTCTAGGAGATTGCTTAAGCCCATAGAGGGCTTTCCTCAGTCGACACACCTTGTTGCTATCCCCTGGGGGAGTGAACCCTGGAGGTGGTACCATATAGACCTCTTCATGCAGATCACCATGAAGAAACGCATTCTTCACATCCAGCAGATGCAAAGGCCATGCTTGATTTGCTGCTACAGACAACAAAACCCTGATGGAGTTCATCTTTGCCACAGGTGCAAAGGTTTCCACATAGTCAATCCCATAGGTCTGAGTGTACCCTTTGGCTACCAGTCTGGCCTTGTACTACGGACCCATCGGCCTTGTACTTCTCTACCATAGCAGCTTTCCATCTAGGATGTGCTAACCCTTCTGCTACGGAAGAGGGAGTGGGAATGGTAGAAACTGATGTGATAAAGGCTCTGTATGAAGGTGACAAAGAATCGTATAAAACAAAGTTGCTCAATGGATGCTGAGTACAACTTCTGGTGCCTTTTCTAACAGCAATAGGAAGATCAAAATCATTAGTAGACAAGGGAATGACAGATTGACAGGTATAGGGAGGGATGGAGGATTACCTGGATTTGAGGAAGGAACCACTGGTCCTAGATTAGCTGTGACTTTCGCCCTTCTGCTATAGACTTTGAGCTCCTTCTGAGCTCCAGGAGCACTATCAATCACAGTAGTATGAGTGGGCGGAGACCTCTCAAACTCTAGAGGATGAGATAAGGATATAGCAGGAAGATGAACATTCCACCTCTCTTCATTACTACTCTCCCCCTGAAGAGAGGTGGGGGAGAAAAAAGAAAGCTCCTTACGGAAGGTGACATCCATGCACACAAACTTCTTCCCAGAGGAAAGATGGTAACGCTTGTACCTTTATGGGTAGAGGAGTAACCGAGAAAGACGCACTTGAGCGCTTTGGGATCTAGTTTGGTGCGATGGGGACCCAAGATATGTACATAGCATACACACCCAAAGATGCGAGGAGGAACAGGGAATAGAGGAGAACCAGGAGCAAGAACTTGAATAAGAGATCGGAAATTGAGCACGCTAGACGGCATTCTGTTAGTCAAGAAGGCAGTGGTCAACACATCGTCCGACCAATAGGATTTGGGGACATGAGAGCCAATCAAAAGAGATCGAGCTACCTCAGTCAAGTGTCGCATTTTTCTTTCAGCTACACCCTTCTATTGAGAGGTATAGCTGCAAGAATTTTGATGACAAATCCCTTGGTCAAGGAGGTAGTGTTGAAGACCCCCAAACATATATTCCCCACCCTGGTCAGTACAAAGGACCTTGATATAAGCACCATACTAGGTTTTGATCATCTTATGAAAACCCTGAAAGATGGAATGAACCCCATCTTTGGTTTTCATGAGATAAACCCATGTACACCGAGTATGATCATCAACAAAGGAAACAAAGTAGCGGAAGCCAAAGAGAGAAGTAGTCGGGGCAGGGCCTCATACATCAGAATGCACAATTTCAAAACAAGTAGAACTTCTATTACCTCAGGAGGATAATTCGATCTACAATGCTTGGAGAGCTCACAAGTCTTACAGTGTAAAGCAGAAAAGAAACAGAAACAAACAAACTAGGAAATAAAAGTTTCAGATACTTAAAAGAAATATGCCCCAGACGGGCATGCTAGCTCAAAACAACATCTATCCTACTACTACTACTAGCAAAAGACTGTAGTGTTGTGGGCTCAGGAAGATGCCCATCCAGAAGGTGGAGGCCATTAGCTTCATGTCCAGTGCCAATCGTCCTCTTCGTCTCTAGGTCTTGAAAGACACAAGAAGTAGGGGAAAAAGTGACACTGCAGTTTAGGGCCTTAGTCAAAGTACTAACAGAAAGTAGGTTAGAAGTAAATCTAGGAACATGCAAAACAGATGAAAGAAGTAGTTTAGGAGAGGGAAGGATATTCCCTTTCCCAGACACAGGATAAGGTGCCATTAGTTGAATTGTAGTATTAGGGTTAGGTTAGATGTTTCAAAGTATAGGAGAAAGAGAGAAAGATGGGAGATGAAAGGATGTCATTGTGCTTAGGTCACAATGACTCCATAAATCTTATTTATATGAAAGGGGAATAACAAAAGACAAGTATACCCCTCACACCCAGGGGTATTTACATAAGGGAAAATTACTTTTAAGTCCATATTTACAAAAATACCGACCATTTAGTCCCCTCTACAAAACTATGGACACTTTGGTATAATTGTTTACCCATTAAGGCCTTTCTTTTGAAATGCCCATACTACCCTCCAGCTAATATCAGTTTGAATTGATAGTATCATTTGATTTGAGGTTTGACTGACGACACAATACCGTACGTCAGTTTTGTCCAGCTCCTCCCTCCATTTGCTTGCTCTTGAGCTTTTTTCCCTCCATTTTCTTCTTCCACAGCCTTTTTTTCTCTATTTTCTTGCTTCACAGCTCTTTCCCTCCATTTTCTTCCTTTATAACTCTTTGCAACTCATTTATACTCCATTCAAGGTGAAGAAAGATGAAGGTAGTGCAAGTTTAAAGATTTTCATCTAGTCATCTATTTTATAGCATCCCAGTTATCCTCTACAGTTCTTTGCAACTTGTCTATGTGCCATTGAAGGTGAATAAAGAAGGCGACGCTGGTTTCAAGGGTTAGTTAAGAAAGAAGAAGGTGAAGATAGAACAAGAAAGAAGCTGAAGAAGATGTTTACTACTTTAATTTTCGTTAAGCAAGAATCTTCAAGGAAGAAGCTGAAGAAGATGGTTATCATTTTCATTTTCGTCAAGCAAGAATCGTCCGTCAAGTTTTAGTAATGATATTCACAAAACTGGTTGAACTAGGACCATTTTCCCAAAATCGGTTGAATAAGTACCATTTTCACAAAACTGGTTGAACCAGTACCATTTTCATGATGTATGTATCTGTTTACAGTTTGAGTATTGAGCTCAACTTAGTTGAAACACTAACACAGTTAGACTATAATGAAAAGATGATGAGAAAATGCATCTCTACGAAGAAGAACCCATGTAACAATGTTGGAAACCAAACAAATATTTTTTTCTAAACCAGTTGAACCAGTACCATTTTCATGAAACCTGTATTCGTTTTCAATTTGAGTATTGAGCACAACTTAGTTGAATCACTAACAAAATTAGATGATAATTAAGAGACGATGGGAAAATGCACAACGAATAGGTACCCCTATAACAATAGTAAATCAGATAAAATTTTGTCAAATGAATCGTTCAACTTGATCGAACCAGTACCATTTTCACGATTTTGTTTTCAGTTTGAATACTAAACCTTAAAATCTACAAGCAAAGCTTCATCTCCCTGACTGTTTCTATTTTGTAAGACATGTTTAAAACTCCGTTTCACTCTCAATACCTTATCTATTTCTCTAACCATTTTGTTAAGTCGGTATTTTATTTCAAGTTTGAGTATTGAGCTCAAACTGGTTGAACCAGTAACAATGGTGAAACGGATGTCAAAAGTTTTTCAAAGGAATTAATTCTTCCAGCGTCGTAAACAAGGAATTGTATATCAGTGTCAGTCAAGGATAAGGATAAGGGCATTGTCGTCTTTTCATTCTGATTTAAAATATATTTAATAGTAAAAGTAACCAAAGAAGACTTATTGGTCCATCAATCCATAAAGCACAACTAAATCGGGTGAAAGTTTTTTTTACGGTCAGATACGACCAACATGCTCGTAACTACGGCTTTTATGGTAATTCTCGCTATACATAATGACCCAATACGTATAAAATACGCATCTGATAACACTCCCCCTCAAGTTGGTGCATAGATATCTCGCATGCCCAACTTGCATAAACATCCGTGAAGCTGCCAACTGGGAACTCCTTTGGTGAAGACATCCACTACTTGCTTATCAGTCTTCACAAATGGAGTGCAAACTTCTGCAGAAATAATCTTCCCCCTTATGAAGTGACGATCCACTTTAATGTGCTTGGCTCGATCATGCTGTACGGGGTTATGAGCAATACTGATAGTAGCCTTGTTATCGCAATACAAGCTCACGGACCCTAAGACTGGAAAATCAAGCTCGGCTGCCAACATTTTCAATGTTTCGTGAATGTTTCGTTTCGTTTCGGAGTTTGTTTCGATTTTTCACCTGATTGAGACATTCCTCCGAAATGAAATTTTAAACTTTGGCAATACCCTGAGGACCTGAGGTAGATCTCTTGTCATCCTTGGCACCTGCTCAGTTTGCATTAGTATATAACTCCACTCTCATACGGCCATTCTTTTCGAAAAGAAGGCCTAAACCTTAGGTACCTCAGGATCTTGTCTTCTACCAAGTGAATGTTTTTGTGTGAGTGCACGTACTGATTGATGACACTCACTGCATATGCAATGTCTGGTCTAGCAGTGAGAGATAGATCAATCTCCCAGCTAACCTTTGGAAGCTCCCTACATCTTGTAGTAGCTCACCACTGGGATCTGCTAACTTGTGATTCTTCTCTATAGGAGTTTTCCACTAGTTTGGCTCCCAACTTGCCCGAATCCCTTAGTAGGTCTAAGACATATTTTCTCTGAGAGATGAAGATTCCTTGGTTGGATCTTGCAACTTCTATACCCAGAAAGTACTTGAGAGGTCCTAGATCCTTGGTTTCAAACTCCCCAACTAGATGACTTTTCAGCTTAGCCACCTCTTCTGCATTCCCTTTAAGAATGATGTCATCAACATAGACGATGAGGGCAGTGTTGCTCTTCCCTTGGTGCTTCATAAATAGGGTGTGATCGGATTGACTTTGAGTGTAACCCAGCTTCTTTACTACTAGGGTGAACCTCTCGAACCATGCTCTCGGAGATTACTTAAGCCCATAGAGAGCTTTTCTCAGTTGACACACCTTGCTATTGTCCCCTGGTGGAATGAATCCAAGAGGGGGCACCATGTATACTTCGTCATGCAGGTCATTGTGAAGAAATGCATTCTTTACATCCAACTGATGCAAAGGCCATGCTTGGTTTGTTGCCAAGGACAATAACACCCTGATGGAGTTCATCTTTGCCACAGGTGCAAAGGTTTCTATAGAGTCAATCCTATAGGTCTGAGTGTGAAATTCCCTTACAACTACTATGACTGTCCTAGAGGGTGGTGGTGGTGGTGGTGGTGGGTGGGTGGGTGGGTGGGTGGGGGGTCGGGTTCTTAAAATTAATGGCGGATTGTAGTCTAGTTCAATTCCCAGTTCGTTGCATTCACACACATTCACATCCACAAATAATATAACGTGAAGCAACCACAAGATAAGATAAAAGAAATAAAGACAAAAGATGCAAACCACAACACAGGAGATTTATAGTGGTTCAGTGTTCACACACCTACATCCACTGTCAACTCTCTCAAGGAGCAAGAATCCACTATTCAATCAAGTATTACACTATTACAATTGAATAATAAATGTTAGAAATCCAACTAACCTAACACCGAGAGAATCGCTTTTCTCAACGCCTAGTTACGCTCTAGGTCAAGCAGAGTCAAGTAACAACGCAACTCTCAAGGGATTTCTCGCAACGAGTCCAAAGTGAGTAACGACTCACTACGACTCGAAATGATTTGGGGTTTATAGAATTTTAATCACAATTAATGCCTCTTAATAGGCTAAACCAAATCAAACAAATCTTACCTCTTTATATGAAAAATATAAAGGCGATGAAGCTTTGATGAACGCTATTCCAAATTGTGGTGCTACTCTAAGAACTGAATGACTCCCTTGACACGTGTAAGTTTCGTCAAAGATGTAGAAGTCGCTCCAAATGCACCAACCAAATCTCCAAGATGGTTTTTCAAAACATTTGAAGCTATGGGGAGATTAGGTCTCAAGCGATTTCTGAGTTGGCCGGTGATAAGGCCCCCGGTCCCGATGGCTTCACTATTGCTTTTTACAAACACTGCTGGGAGATAATTGGAGAGGATCTCATGAAAGCTGTTAAGGAATTCCAAGAGGAGGGGTTTCTGGACTTCCCTTCCAACAGTACATTCATTGCTCTGATTCCAAAGTTCCAAGGGGCTGTCGACATCGCCAATTTCAGGCCTATCAGTTTGGTAGGCAGTGTGTACAAAATCATTGCGAAGGTGCTTGCCACGAGGTTCAAAGCGTGCTGCCATCGGTTATCTCTCCTGCTCAAGGTGCTTTCGTGCAAGGTCGGCAGATCCTCGACGGAGTTCTTATAGCAAACGAGTGTATAGACTCAAGATCTAAACTTGGGATCCCGGGACTTGTATGCAAAATCGACATGGAAAAGGCGTATGACCATGTGGACTGGAAATTTTTGGACTATATGCTTGGAAGGCTGGGACTCGGGAGTAAATGGAGAACTTGGATCTGGAAATGTATCTCTTCAGCCTCCTTTTCTGTTCTTATCAATGGATCTCCAGCAGGCTACTTTAAAAGTTCCAGAGGATTACGCCAAGGAGATCCTTTATCGCCTTATCTGTTCTTGGTCGTGGTGGAGGCTTTGGGAAGATTGTTCTCTAGGGCCACCGCCTTAGGCGAGTTGGAAGGTTTTGCAGCGACCCCCGGCACCCGAACCATATCCCACCTCCAATTTGCAGACGATACACTAGTATTCTTGGACGCTTCTATCCCTCAGTTGAGATTCCTCCGTGGGCTTCTATGTTGCTTTGAGGCTGTTTCGGGGCTTAAGGTTAACCTATCCAAAAGCAAGGTTTACGGGGTGGGCGAGGTGGAGAACATTTCTGGCCTGGCTAACATCCTGGATTGCAGTGTTGGCGAATTGCCTTCCACATACCTCAGCCTCCCCCTCGGTAACGTATACAGATCGAAGGCGTTGTGGGAGCCCGTTATCGAATGTTTTGGCAAAAGGCTAGCCACGTGGAAATCTAGATATCTCTCTAAAGGAGCAAGATTGGTGCTTATTAAGAGTACCCTCTCCAGCCTCCCGATCTACTATATGTCCCTTTTCTCTATCCCCAGCAGTGTGGCGAAGATCCTAGAAAGGATAATGAGGGACTTTCTGTGGCACGGTAGGGAAAGGAAACGGAAGATGCACATAGTTAACTGGAACAAAGTTTGCAAGGCAAAAAAGAAAGGGGGTTGGGCATCAAGAATCTTAAAGTGATGAATCAGGCCCTTCTTAGCAAATGGGCTTGGAGGTTTGGAGAGGAAACCTCTAGCCCTTGGAGGGAGGTCATTGCGGGAAAGTACGGAGTCTCTCTTTTTGGATGGTCTAGTAGGAGGGTTCGTACTAGCTATGGATGCAGCGTGTGGAGGGGAATATCCAAGACCACCCAGGATTTCGATAGGCACGTTCGGTTCGTGGTAGGCTCCGGCAACCGGATAAGGTTTTGGGAGGACCTGTGGTGTGGCGAGACTCCTCTACGTATTGACTTTCCTGAGCTCTACTCTATCCCGGAGAAGAAAAACCGGTCTATTCAAGAGTGCGCCCATATGGAAGGAGAGGAACTTGGATGGGATTTAGGCTTCAGAAGGTATCGTAACGACTGGGAGATAGAGCCTCTCTCTAGACTGATCCTCCGTCTCCAAGATGTTCATCTCCGCCCCTTGTGCCAGGACCAACGAGAGTGGATTTGGAACAAAGGCGGGTCTTTCTCCGTTTCATCCCTCTACGAGGTTTTACATCCTTCAGGAGGGCCTACTTATCTTGCTTCTAAGGTTTGGAGCCCCATTGTTCCTTCCAAAGTGCCTTTTTTCATTTGGGAAGCCTCTTTGGACAAGATCCTGACAGTGAACCATCTTCGATCTAGAGGTTTCATTATTTTGGACTACTGTTGGATGTGCCGTCATTGTGGAGAAACAGTCGAGCACTTGCTGCTTCATTGTGACGTGGCCAAGGCTGTGTGGTCCTATTTCCTCTGCGAGTTTGGGATGAGTTGGGCGATGCCGGGTACTTTGATGGATCTTATCCTCTGTTGGAATTCCAAAGCTTTTTCCTCTAGAGGAAATATTCTATGCAGAATGTTGCCTTTTGCCATCGCCTGGGGCCTGTGGAAGGAAAGAAACTTCAGAGCTTTCGAGGATAGAAGCGAAGACATGGCCTTGATCATCCTTAGCATCAAGGGTTTGTTATTTGTGTGGTCCAAAGCTTTCTCCGAATGTAGGGATCTATTTTTTGAGGACTTTGTTTTTAGAATGGACCTTATATGTTCTAGGGATTGATGCCCTTGGTGCCCTGCAGGGCTTTGCTTCTTTTAGGTCCCCCCGGCCTAGTTGGTTAGCTCGACCTACTTTCGTTGAGGTTCTTGTACTTGCTGTTCCTTTCTTAATAAAGCTTCCACTTATCATTTTTTTTTTTTTTTCGGTCTCAACCAAACAACTTATCTAGGCTTAGGGGTTGCTCAATATAAGCTAAGTATAAGCTTGCAAAAGTTGTTCACGAAATAGGCCACAAGGGGTATAAATAATACCAATGATATATTATATGAAGTATGTTGATAAATATTTCATTGTCCAAAACAAAGAACTAGCCTAAGGTCAATAAGGAGTTAAACCAATAAAGTCTAATTTAGTGAAGATTAACCTACAAACACAAACCTGATATACCTGTTGAGTTTGGATCATCTTGGGCTGTCTTTGAACACTTCTAAAATGTGTTGAAGATGAATCAATATCTGATGTGCAAAGCTTGAGGCTAACATATCATCTTCAATGTCTCTTCCGACAATCCTTGAGCATTTCTATTCTTCAGTCTTTTCTTTGATCTCTCCAATCTTTAGCAAATGCCTTCATTTTGACCATGATGGAGTTTGAAGTACTTTGTTTGATCTCCCTTGAAGTGCTAGATCAGATGATTTACCAATACAACTTGATCCAATACAGTTATGTTCTTCATGCTTTGTCTCTCTCAGATATTACATGACTTGGAATAGACAATGACAAATACAAGATGACATACACTTGTCATGGAATTGACAATACAATAAAATATGACTTTACAGAGTATACCCCTTGGTTACCAATCTCGCTTTGTACTTCTCAACTGACCCGTCTGCCCTGTACTTCACTGTGAATATCCATCTGCAACCACCAGGCTTCCTGCCTCTTGGCAAGTGAACCAACTCCCATGTTCTATTTTTGTCTAAGGCACTCATTTTTGCCACAGAAGAGGGAATAAGAATAGTGGAAACTGACAAAAGCTTTGTACGAGGGAGACAAGGCATCATAAGAAACAAAGTTGCTCAAGGGATGCTGGGTACAAGTCCAGGTGCCTTTTTCAAAGCAATGGGAAGATCAGAATCAGAAGCACACATGTCAGTGGAAGAAGGGATAATAGGTATATAGAGGGAAGAAGTATTACCTGGATCCAAGGATGGTACAACTGGTACTGGATCAACTGTGGCTTTCTCCCTTTTACTATAGACTTTGAGTTCCTTTTGAGTTCCAGGAGCACTATCAGTCACACTAGTAGGTTGAGTAGGCTGAGACCTCTCAAACACTAGAGGAGGAGATAGGGATATAGCAGGAAGAGGAACATTCCACCTCTCTTCACTATTGCTCTCCTCCTGAAGATATGTGGGGGAGAAAAAAGACAGTTGCTCATGGAAGGTGACATCCATAGACACAAACGTCTTTCCAGATGAAGGATGGTAGCACTTATACCCTTTATGGGTAGAAGAGTAACCAAGAAAGACACATTTAAGTGCCTTGGGATCCGGTTTGGTACGATGGGGACCCAATATGTAAAGCATACACACTCAAAGATGCGATGAGGAACAACAAAGAAGGAAGAGTTGGGAGCAAGGACTTGAAAAGGGGATTGGAAGTTGAGCATACGAGATTGCATTCTATTAGTCAGGTTGGCTGTAGTCAAAACAACATCAAACCAATAAGATTTGGGGACATTGGAGCCGATCAAAAGAGAACGGGCTACCTCAGTCAGATGGCACATCTTTTTAGTTGCACCATTCTGCTAAGGGGTGTAGCTGCAGGAATTTTGGTGACAAATCCCATGGTTCAAAAAATATTGTTGAGGGCCTCCAAACGTATACTCTCCACCCTGGTCAGAACGAAAGACTCTGATGGAGGTACCATACAACCTTTGAAGATGGAATGAACCTCATCTTTGGTTTTCATAACATATACTCATGTACACCTAGTATGATCATCAACAAAAGTATCAAAATAACGAAAGCCAAAGATAGAAGTAACGGGGGCAGGACCCCACACATAAGCAAGGAAATAAATTCGGTTTCGAGGTTTATTTCGACCAGCCCGGAAATGGAAATATTTCGACCAGTGTGGAAATAATACATTTTCGTGGAAATGATGGAAATAATGCGGAAATGATGGAAATATTATAGAAATGTTTGTGGAAAGTATGGGAAATGATAAAAACAAGCCTAAAAACACTCATAAACTATCAAACCATAATATACAACCATATGTAGTGTGGAAATGAATAACCATAGCGGTCTATAATGGATTGGTCTTCTATATATATATATGGAAAGGGGTTAAATGATCAAATATGGGATTTGTGGTGCTCAAATGGGACATTTCCTACCTTCGATCGAAATGTTTCTATTGATGTCGAAACATTTCGACCAAAATAATACATATTTACACTGTCAATTGACCGAAATTTACTGTTAACACGAAATATTTTGACATGTATGGAAACATTTCGTGTATGTATTCTTTCCTGTCGGTAACCTAGAAAATGGAAATATTTCGCGAAATATTTCGTTAATTTCGGGAAATTTATTTCCTTGCACATAAGAATACACAAAATCAAAAGAAATGAAATTTCTATTACCTCTGGAGGGATAAGTAGATCGACAATGTTTTGAGTGCTCACAAGTCTTACAATGTAAGCAAAAAATAAATGGAAACAAATAAAATAGGAAATAAAAGTTTCAAGTACTGAAAAGAGATGTCCTAGACGAGCATGCCAGCATTAATTGATGCTAAACTACTACTACTATTAATATGAAACTAGTGCTGTGGGCTCAGAAGATCGTCCATCCAGAAGGTAGAGGCTGTCAGCCTCACGTCTAGTGCCAATTGTCCTCCCTGTTTCTAGGTCATGAAAGACACAATACGAGGGAAATAAAGTCACATTGCAGTTCAAGTGTCTAGTAAAGGCACTTACAGATAACAGGTTAGATGTAAAAGTTGGGACATACAAGACAGATGATAAAGGAAGTTTAGGAGAGGGAAGGACATCCCCTTTTCCAGAAACAAAAGATAAGGTCCCATCAGCAGTCTTAACCTTATCACGACCAGAACAAATGGAATAAGTGGAGAATAAGGATGACATACCCGTCATGTGCTCGGAAGCACATGAATCAATGATCTAGGTGGGACTGGATGAAGGAGTGGACACATGATGGGCTGGTCTAATGATACCTGACTGTGTGAACGAGGTAGTCGATGTGGCAGAGGGACCATCCTGCTGTGATAGTAAATGTCAGAGGCCTGCAAGCTTAGAGGCCGTCAAAGGGTTAGGAGAAGCCATGGCAGAAGAACTCGGCAGTGGTTGGCCCTAAGTAGGCATAGAAGACTCCATGCTGGCAAAATGGGCACCAGAAAATCCCGGCTGGCTGGAGCTAGGAGCAGAAGACTAAGGGCGACCATGTAACTTCTAGCATGTCTCTCTCACATGCCCAAGACGACCACAAAATTCACAATTGGGCCTCTCCTTGGAAGTGGAGGGTCGCTCTCCTTGGAAGTGGAGGGTCACCCAGCTGGAGGACCAGAGGACTGAGGGGGCCTACTCCTCTGAAACTGCTGGGGCTGAGAGGCGGAAGCAAATTTAGACCGATCAGGAGTAGGAGATGATAGTTGAAGTCTTCAATTAGGGTTAGATTTAGAGAAGATAGAAGAGAGAAGAGAGAAGGAAGAAGAGAGAAGAGAGAAAGGAAGTATGTCTTGTGAGTAGGTCACAATAACTCCATAATCTTATTTTATGTAAAATGGAATACTAAAAGACAAATATACCCCTCAAGGGTAATACATGAAATATACGTAGAAATACGTATCGAAATACGTATATGATACACTCCCCCTCAAGTTGGTGCATAGATATCTCTCATGCCTAACTTGAACAAACATTTATGGAGTTGCCAGCTTGGAACTCCTTTCGTGAAGACATCTACAACCTGTTTAAAAGTCTTCACAAATGGGGTGCACACTGCCCCAGAGACAATCTTCTCCCTAATGAAGTGCCGGTCCACCTCAATGTGCTTGGCATGATAATGCTGCACGGGATTGTGAGCAATACTGATGGCGGCCTTGTTGACACAGTACAATCTCACAGACCCTGATACTGGGAAACTAAGTTCAACAACCAACACCTTCAACCAGAGCATCTCATACAAGCCATGTGCCATTGCTTTGAATTTGGCCTTTGCACTAGATCTGGCGACAACGGGTTGCTTTTTGCTTCTCCAAGTGACCAAATTGCCCCCAACAAAGGTTCAATATCTAGAAGTTGATCTCCGATCATCTTTGGCCCCTGCCCAGTCGGCATCGGTATACGCCTCTATACGCATGTGGCCATTCTTCTCAAACAGAAGACCTCTACCAGGAGATGACTTGAGATATCTCAAGATCCGATGTGCTGCCTCGAGATGAACATCTCTGGGTGAGTGCATATACTGATTGATCACACTCACTGCATAGGCAATGTCAGGTCGAGTCAGGGAGAGATAGATCAATCGCCCAACTAGCCTCTGAAAGCTCCCTACATCCTGTAGTAGCTCACCACTGACATCTGCTAACTGGTGATTCTGCTCTATAGGAGTGTCCACTGGTTTGGTACCCAATCTGCTTGAGTCTTGTAACAAGTCTAAGACATACTTCCTCTGAGAGATGAAGATCCCCTGACTGGATCTTGCAACTTCGATGCCTAGGAAGTACTTGAGAGGTCCTAGATCTTTGGTTTCAAACTCCTCTACTAACTGGCGCTTCAGCTTAACTACCTCTTCTGCATCTTTCCTGTGAGAATGATGTCATCAACATAAACAATGAGGGCAGTGGTGTTCTTCCCTTGATGCTTCAAAAATAGGGTGTGATCGGCCTGGCTTTGATCATAACCTAGCCTTTTTACAGCTAGGGTAAATCTCTCGAACCATGCCCTTGGAGATTGTTTAAGCCCATAGAGAGCTTTCTTCAGTCGACACACCTTGCTACTATTTCCTGGTGGAGTGACTCCAGGAGGGGGCACCATATACACTTCTTCATGTAGGTCCCCATGAAGAAAGGCATTCTTCACATCTAGCTGATGCAAAGGCCACTCTCGGTTTGCTGCCAAAGACAACAACACCCTAATGGAGTTCATCTTTGCCACAGGTGCAAAGGTCTCCACATAGTCAATCGCATAGGTCTGGGTGTACCCTTTGGCTACTAATCTCGCCTTGTACTTCTCAACTGACCCGTTTGCCTTGTACTTGACCGTGAACACCCATTTGCAAACCACGGGTTTCTTGTCTCTTGGCAGGTCAACAAGCTCCCATGTCCCATTCTTGTCCAGAGCTCTCATTTCCTCTATCATAGCAGCTTTCCATCTTGGTTGAGCCAGCCCTTCTACCACTGAGGAGGGTACGGGAATAGTGGAAAGGGACGTGATAAAGGCTTTATAGGAGGGGGACAAGGCATCATAGGAGACAAAGTGGCTCAGAGGATGCTGAGTGCAGCTTCTGACTCCTTTTCTTAAAGCAATGGGAATATTAGAAGCATCAATAGAAGGAGAAATGACAGGTATAGAGAGGGAAGGAGAATTACCTCGATTCATGGATGGTACCATTGGTACAGGATCAGCTGTGAATTTCTCCCTTCTGCGATAGACGATGAGCTCCTTCTGAGCACCAGGAGCACTATCAGCCTCAGTAGCAGGCAGAGTAGTCTGAGACCTCTCGAGCTCAAGATAGGGAGGAGAGAGTAATATAGCTGGAAGAGGAACATCCTCACACCTCTCTTCACTACTATTCTCCCCCTGAAGAGAAGCGGAGAAAAGGTAACATCCATGGACACAAACTTCTTCCCTGTGGAAGGATGGTAACACTTATACCCTTTATGGGAATAAGAGCAACCCAGAAATACACATTTAAGTGCTTTGGGATCAAGTTTGGTACGATGAGGACCAAGGATGTGTACATAGCATACACACCCAAAGATACGAGGAGGGATTGTGAGTAAGGAAGCATCAGGAGTAAGAACCTGTAGAGGAGACTTGAAGTGGAGAACACGAGAAGGCATTCTGTTTGTCAAATAAGCAGCAGTTAAAACTGCATCCGACCAATAGGATTTGGGGACTTTGGAGCCGATCAGAAGAGATCGAGCCACCTCAGTCAGATGTCGCATCTTTTTTTCAGCTACACCATTTTGTTGAGGGGTGTAACTGCAAAAGTTTTGGTGACAAATCTCATGGTCTAAAAAGTATTGCTGGAGCCCCCCATACATAATACTCTCCACCTTGGTCAGAACGAAGGACCTTGATGGAGGCACCATACTGAGTGAGGATCATCTTATGAAAACCCTTAAAGATGGCATGAACCTCATCTTTAGTTTTCATAAGATAAACCCATGTACATCGAGAATAGTCATCAACAAAAGTAACAAAGTAGCGGAAGCCAAAAATGGAAATCACAGGAGAAGGACCCCACACATCAGAATGCACAAGATCAAAGGAAACAGAAGTTTGATTACCTCTTGAAGGATAAGTAGATCGACAATGTTTCGAGAGCTCACATGTCTCACAATACAAGTCAGATAACAAGACAGAAGTAAATAAAGCGGGAAATAACAGTTTGAGGTACTGAAAAGAGATGTGCCCCAGACGGGCATGCCAACATAAAACAGAAGCTATCCTACTCCTACTACTACTAGAGGGCTGCAGTGCTGTGAGCTCAGAAGGTCGTCCATCAAGAAGGTATAGCCCATCAGCTTCATGTCCAGTGCCAATCGTCCTCCTCGTCTCGAGGTCCTGAAAGACACAGTATGAAGGAAAGAAAGTCACACTGCAGTTCAATGATTTAGTAAGAGCGCCAATAGATAATAGGTTAGATGTGAAATTTGGGACAGGCAAAACGAATGCAAGTGGAAGCTGGGGAGAGGGAAGGACAGCCCCTTTCCTAGAGACAGAAGATAGAGTTCTAACCTTATCGCTGCCAGAACAAATGGAATAACTAGAAAATAAAGAAGACATACCTGTCATGTGTTCTGAAGCTCCTGAATCAATGATCCATGGAGGATTGGGAGGGGAAATGGACACATGAT
Source organism: Euptelea pleiosperma (assembly GCA_035048495.1). Taxonomy (NCBI): domain Eukaryota; kingdom Viridiplantae; phylum Streptophyta; class Magnoliopsida; order Ranunculales; family Eupteleaceae; genus Euptelea; species Euptelea pleiosperma. The sequence goes on along the minus strand of CM068553.1, from coordinate 21,770,490 downwards.
GGGCAGATCTGATGATACCTGACTGAGCGAAGGAGGAGGTGGTAGAAGGACCATCCAGCTGGGAGAGCAAGTGTCGAAGCCCCGCGAGCTCAGATGCAACCAAAGGACCTGTAGAAGCCTGTGAAGAACTTTGGAGAGGTAGGCCTGGAGAAGGTGCAGAGGTGTCCATGCTAGCTGAATGTGCACTAGAAGATCCTGACTGACTGGAGCGAGGAGTAGAAGACTGGGGCCGACCATGCAACTTCCAGCAAGTAGCACGCACGTATCCAAGGCGACCACAGAAGTCACACTTGGGCCTCGCCTTGGAGGAGGAAGATCGGCTAGCTGAAGGTGCAGAGAATTGAGGGGGTCGACCCCCTTGAAGTTGCTGAGGCTGATAAGCAGATGCAAGGGCAGGCTGAGAGGCAGATGCAAAGGCAGGAGCAGGTGAAGAGGTGACAAGCGCTGATTGCTCGTGTATGGCAGACTCATCCTGAGTAGATAAACGTCGGCTCTCTTCACTCTGGAGATATGAGTGGACCTCGCTGAGAGTAGGTAGAGGGGCCCGGCTGCTAAGAATCTGAACCATGGCCAACTCATATGAAGGATTGAGTCCAGATAGGAACTCAAAAATCCTACCCTCCTCAACGTGCTTCTGGTACGTGACTACTTCATCTGGAGTAGGAAGATGATACGAGCAGTAGTAGTCTAACTCCTCCCACATACTCCTCAGAGTCGCAAAGTAGTCAGAAAGGGACTTGTCGTCCTGACGAAAGCGAGAGATGCTCTGCTTCAACTGGTAAGCTCTACCAGTGTTCTGCTGGTGTGAGTAGGTCTTCTTGGCGGTTTCCCACACATCCTGGGCTGTACGCAAGAAGAGGAAGCCACGACTAATGTGAGGCTCCATGGAGTTGACTAGCCAAGATTGAACCGAAAGGTTCTTAGTTTCCCATTGATCAAACATGGGATCATCTTCCTTAGGCTCTTTGGTTCGTCCCGTGCAATGCCCCATCTTCCCACGGCCTCCAATAAACAACCGTGCTGCTCTAGCCCACTCCAGATAGTTAGGGCCATTGAGTTTAACGGATGTAATCTGCAACCCGGGGTTCTCATACATCACTTGTTGCATCATAGATCCTCCAGTACCTCTGGAGGAGGATTCCGTGCTAACAATTGAAACCGAGGGAGTATCCGAGGGAGGTGGATTTGCCATAACGAAGAAGCAAATGAGTGAAAGAGGCAAGAAAAAAGCCTATATTACCTAGAAAAGGTTTCCAAGAACAAAAAACAGATACCTAATGGAAGCCGGCGAACAAGGAACACTCATACAAACCTCCGAACATCAAAAACAAAGGATTATGGGCATGATGCAGCAATATAGGGATGGACGGAAGCATCCTAGGGCCATTAGAGGGCATTTATGGAGGTCTGAGATCAAGTTGGGGAAGTTTAGAACCCAACTGAAAGTCCTATAGGACCAATTGATGTCGCCGGCGGTACCTAGAGGGTGAAACAACCCTCACAAACACTTCAATACTTGATGGTTTGGTTCAAAAGAGGTATGAGCATGTTGGTATGATTGTATAGGACCAAATCCAAGAAAAAAGTCTGAGAAGGGCTCCAAAAAAGAGCTGGTTCGAAAAATAGTTTTTACCGATTTTTGTGGGAGATGGAACAAAAGACCAACCAAATGAACCTAAAAAAATCTCAAAAAATCACCAAAAACCTCTAAAAATCGAGATCTACCAAACCTTAGAGTTTCAAGATGAGAAGAGTACCCTGTTCGTACGGCTGATGACGTCAGCCGTATGGCTCTGATGATGTCATCACCTGCTGGTTGCTCCCTGGGTTGAAACCTCTGAGAAATTCTTCAATATAGCTCTGATACCAAGTTGAATTTATTCAATTAAGGTTAGATTTAGGGAAGAAAGAAGAGAGAAGAGAGAAAGGAAGGATGTCTTGTGATTAGGTCACAATGACTCCATAATCTTATTTTATGTAAAAAGGAATACAAAAAGACAAATATACCCCTCAAGGGTAATACATGAAATATACGTAGAAATACGTATAAAAATATGTATACGATAACAATGATGTGACAAGCGCTGATTGTTTGGGAACAGGAGACTCATCCTAGAGAGATAGACGTTGACTCTACTCACTCTGCACATAGGAATACACTTCACTGAGAGAAGGAAGAGGTATTCGACTGCTGACGATCTGAACCCTGGCTAACTCATAAGAAGGGTTGAGCCCTAAAATGAACTCAAAGATCCTACCCTCTTCGACATGCCTCTGATACTTAATTACTTCCTCTGGGGTAGGAGGATGGTAAGAATAGTAGTAATCTAGCTCCTCCCACATACTTCGAATAGTCGCAAAGTAATCAGAAAGGGACTTGTCACCCTAACGGAGATGAGAAATACTTTGCTTCAACTGGAATGCCCTACCAGTGTTCTGCTGCTGGGAATAGGTTTTCTTCGCAGTTTCTCAAACATCTTGGGCCGTACGCATAAAGAGGAAACCCGGATTAATGTGAGGCTCTATGGAACTGAGAAGCCAAGACTAGACTGTGAGGTTCTCGGTGTCCCATTTCTCAAACACAGGATCATCCTCTGGAGGTTCAGGTGTGTGTCCGGTGCAATGTCCTATCTTCCCACGGCCTCCAATAAACAATCGGGCAGCTTGGCCCATTCAAAATAGTTCTTCCCATCAAGCTTCACGGAGCTAATCTGCAACCTGGGGTTCTCATAGACCAACTGATGCACCATAGGCCCTCCAACACTTCTGGAGGTGGCTTCCGTGCTCATATTGGACCCCGAGGGGATATACGGAGTAGGTTCCGGGGTAGTCATAGCTAATCGAGTCGATGGAGAACCAAGGAAATCCACATGGGTGCTGTATGCACAATCGGAGCACCAAAGAGTGCAAAATAGGGGCTGACGGTAACTACAAGGGGAAGAACTCTTCACCGGCTCTTCAATCCTCCATGGAATCACACATGGATGGATTCGGGGTGTTCTTAGGATTGTAGGGGATAAAAAACGAGCAACAAACCCCAACATAAAATCCCCAATAGATCGAATTTGTGGCTGGTTCGAAAAAGCCATTAAAACGATTTTTTGAAGAAGAGTCTTAAAACCATCAAGAAGTCCCCCAAAAAATTAAAAATTGTAAAGAATATTTTCGTACTCTAGTTTGGCAAAGATTTCGTGTGACATAAAAACATTCATGTAACCTTACCTACGAGCACCAGTGTAGTGTGAAGATGTCGTGGTGCGCATACTTCGCCGACTACGTGAAGACTAGAAGACAAAGACATCAAGGATCAAATGGTTGACGACATGAGTCATCTGAGTAACTGCCCATTTGTCGGTTATAGATCGTGTACGCTCGATTAGGAAGGTAAGTGACTTAGTGACCATAGGAATAGGTTTAAAATGAATAAAATATAATGGTCAAACCTAGTTAATGGACAGACTTGAGTCTAAGTCAAGATTATTGACTTCTGGGAAAGTTCGATCGATTGGACTATTTAGGCCAATTGATTGGACAAAGCCCAATCAATTGGAGACCTCTATGAAATCGATTGGAGCTTACGGGACAGAACTTATTTAAGTCTGATCGATTGGACTATGTACAATCGATTGGATTTATGAAGGAAAAACCTATCCGTACAAGACCAATCGATTGGACCCAGAGTACAATCGATTGGACTTCACACGGATTGAGTCCTTTTCAAATCCGAAATTCTAGTTTCCACTTATCCCACTTTCTAAAATACTCTGGGTTACGAACTCTATAAATATAACTCATCTCTGGCTTTACAAAACACACTTCTACACTTTAGAATACAGAGAAGAAAGTTTCATTTATCAAGAGTGTCCATTCGAAGAGCAAAAAGCCTTTAGTTCTCATAAATATCTTATGAGCTTTTCTCTTCTAGATCAAAGCCAAAAACTTGATCTCTTACTCAGCTTAGGTCTTCTACATAGAAACTTGACCTAGTAGTCTGAGAGTACTAGTGCGTCTCAACACTATTTGAGCGACTTAGGGTTCAGGGTGTACTAAATCCTTCACCTTCAGCAAAGGTTGGAGAGTTGAGAATTAAGATCGGAGTGGCTGATCGAAGGTAGGTTTGGGGAGTACCAAACTGAATAAGCGGACAAGGCTTCTTGGCTGGGAGGGCGCGCGTGGATTTATAGTGTTGATTCAGAGGACGTGGATGCATCGGCAGTAGGCCTTGGCTAAGGTTGGAAGCTGCATTTACAACGGTGCTGCGTAGGTAACCTTTGTTTCGTTTAACTTTCTAGTTAGTGATACTTTTCGTCTGGACATAGTCCCGTGGTTTTCCTTAGCTAAGGTTTCCATGCTAAAACTCTTTGTCTTGTGGATGTATGATTGTTGTTCCACTAAATCTATTGATTAGATCAAACGACGAAAAGACAATATACTACGGAGGTATATTTGATTTGAGTCGGTTGAGATAATCCTTTTATCAATCAACTAAGGCATGCGAGTTTATCACCTTACCTTGACCAGTAAACTTGTGATAGCTTAGATTAATTTTTGAATAACCTAATCACCTCTCCCTTCTAAGTATTTCTAATTAAAGAGAACGGACTAGTTATTTTTTCAAAAACAAGATCTATCGGGAGAGAAGGAATTCGATAGACCTCGGGATGCGTGTCATACGGCTGATGACGTCAAAGGACGCCAGTACTCCCTTGGTTCTCCTCTAGTTGTTCTTGATCTGTAAATCGATGTTGTAGGCTGTGATACCAAGATGAGAGAGATTAGGGTTAGGTATAGGGTTCCAAGAGAGAAGAAGAGGAGAGATAAGAGAGAGAATTAGAGAGGAGGATGCCATGTGCTTAGGTCACATGACTCCATAATTCTTATTTATATGGAGAGAACATTACAAAGACAAGTATACCCCTCACACCAAGGGATATTTACAGAACTACCCTTTACATGGAAATACGTCTAAAATACGTATATGATAACAATCTATTGTCAGTATGAGGTAGAATATAATATAAGTTGTATGGTGGGTTTAGATATGAAAGTGGGTGTAATTGGGTTTTACTCTAATGATATAAGTAATATTGTGGGATGTATGGAAGGTTTTACACTCTCCAATGATTTCCCTCTCCTTCTCTTCTGCTCTTCTTCTCTTCTCTCCATTGAACCCTAAAACTTCTACTTGGTATTAGAGCAAATGATTGAAGCTTCATCGTGACACCGGCGAGTGCTGACGTCACTAGCCGTACGGACGGGGTGAGGATGATGTCCAAAATTTCCCTTATCTAGTAAAACACGTTTTTTTGGGATTTTTGGGGAATTGTTTGAGCATTCGTTGATAGTTTTATGGTTGTTCTTCGCGAAAAATCAAAAAAATTCTCAATTTGGTTCGATGCGATTTGTGGAACCTTCAGAGGATTGTTTTCTGCCATTGTTGCTTCCTTTTGGTCCACCTAAAGTGTACCAACATATCTACATCCTCGTCGTACAAGTTCGTGACGATTTGAGCGCTGTGGCTTGACTTCTCCACCAAGAAATTACTGCCGGTATTCTTTTTTGGGTCTTTTGACCTGCGTTTTTTGTGGGTACTCCTCTCAAATGTTTTTTTGGTGCTAATAATGCACTTTGGTGTTGTTTCCTACGGGATTTGTGAAGATTTGTGGCTGGGGGATCGTTTCCTCCCTCTAGTGCTTACCGCCGGCAACTTAGTGGCCCTTATTGTGCCCCACGACACTTCTCTATTGCAGATGGCTGGATCTTATTAGGTCTTTGACCTTGTTTGGATGTTTTCTTGGACCCTCGGACTGATTGCCCCGCTCCGTGGCCTTGTGGTTATTGTTGCTTTAGCAGTGTGGCTTGTTTCGATCCCGTTTATAGCCTGTTGTGCTCTCGGGTTGCTTCAGATTATTACATCTGTGTTTTTGGTGACTTACATCGTGTTGTGTGCTTGTTATTGGTTGTTTTTGACGTGACAATGTTGGCTTCGGCTGAGTCCAGGGCTTTGGATGTGTCTCCCAGGTCTCTTGGCCCTCCGTTTCAACTCCTACTCCATATGAGAATCCTGTGTTGCAAATCACCACTATCAAGTTGGCTGGAAAAACTACTTGAAATGGTCTAGGGCTACCAAGATGTTTATTGGTGGCCGTGGGAAACGAGGATACCTTACTGGCCGTCTTGCAGCCCCTGCAGAGGCTGACCCCGAGTTTGAAAGATGGGAATCAGGCAATTTGACCGTTATGTCTTGGCTTCTTAACTCTATGGAGCCCCACATCAGTCGAGGATTTCTATTTCACACCACTGCAAAGGAAATCTGGGATTCTGCCGTCCAGACCTATTCCCAGCAAAAGAACATTGCTCATGTGTATTAGTTCATTGCCACTCTTCGTCAAAGGGACTTGCCTTTGGCCGAGTACTTTGCTAAGCTTCGCAGCATGTGGGAGGAACTTGACTATTATCAAGTCTTCACCCCTGCCTGTACCACAGATGGTACGCCATATCGCAAATTGGTTGATCAGAATAGGATATATGAGTTCCTTGCTGGCCTGAATGCTGATTTCGAGTTAGCCCGTGTGCAGTTGCTTAGTAAAGATGATTTACCCTCGCTTAATTAAGTATATACCTACGTTCAGAGTGAAGAAAGTCGCAGAGATGTCATGTCTCATCTTTTCCCAAACATGAAAAGTCTGCCTCGGTAGCAGTCTCATCATCACAGAATCGCCATCCATTGTCGACTAGTAGCCTATGTTACCCGGATACGGCAAGGATACGGGACTGACATGGTGTGGATATGGCATTTACACTTAAAATGGAAGTATCCGACACGGATACGGCCTCCATTTTGAAGTATCCGGGTATCATAGCTAGTGGCCCTAAAGGCCCTCCACCTATTTGTGCGCATTGTGGCAAGAAAGGCCACAGTCAAGATAAATGCTGGAGCCTTCATGTGCGTGAGGGGTGTGGGAAGAAGGGACACAACAAGGAAAAGTGTTGGAATATTATTGGACGACCCCCGTCGTTGTCCCTGCTGTCGTCGCGTGCACAATCCACATTCCACTGCCCATAGAGTTGCTATGGATGCTCCTACAGGTCCATCCCTTTCCTCGGACAGGTCACCAGTTATTATTTCTCACGAGGAGCTCGAGAATATACGTCGTTTTATGGCTCACTTGGATGGACCTTCGGCCACTGCAGCATTTGCCCAGTCAAGTACCATCAGTTATGCCAATCATGTTTCCGCTTCTACTTCTTCGTCACCCTGGATTATTGATTCGGGGGCCTCAGAGCATATGATGGGTATGTCCACTTTGTTTTCTTCCTACTCTGTGGGCTCTGGGGCTGATAAAGTCCGCATCGCAGATGACACACTTTCCTCTGTTTCTAGGAAAGGGTGTGACGGCTACGCCTGAGATTCCTTTTCTTCTGTTCTTCACGTTCCCAATTTTGATACTATACTGCTTTCCGTTAGCTCTCTCACAAGAACTTTGAATCGTTGTATCACTTTCTTTCCTTCTCATTGCGTGTTTCAGGACTTGGTCACGAGGAGGACGATTGGCACTGGACGTGAAGTGAATAGTCTCTACCTCCTGGATGCGACTCCCACAGTTCCCGCAGCATTGCAGTCTCATAGTCATAATACTAGTGTCGATAAGGAGCAGCTCTTGTCTTGGCATGCTCGTCTTGGTCATGTGTCTTTTCCATATTTGCGTCTCTTATTTCCTGCATTGTTTAAGTCTGTGTCGCTGTCTGAACTTCATTGTGAAGTGTGTGCTTTGTCCAAGCACACTCGTTCTGTTTTCCCATCACGGGGTAATAAAAGTACTGCTATCTTTGATTTGATTCACTCTGATGTTTAGGGCCCATCACCGGTTACTTCCATTTTTGGTTATCGCTACTTTGTCTCTTTTGTGGATGATTTCTCTAGGTGCACATGGATCTTTGTTATGAAATCTAAAGATGAAGTGTTTTTTGTTTTCAAGAACTTCCACAAAATAATCCTTACTCGGTTTGGGAAGTGTATAAAAGTCCTACAATCTGACCAAGGGGGATAGTATATGTATGGGGGGTTGAAGTTGTATTTGGCAGAGCATGGTATTGAGCACCAGAATTCGTGTGTTCACCCCACAACAAAACGGGGTGGCTGAAAGAAAAAATAGACATCTACTGGAAGTGGTTCGTTCTCTCATTTTGTGGTACAATGTTTCAAAAAATTATTGGTCTGATGTTGTGCTTCTTGCAGCCTTCCTCATCAATCGTATGCCTTCTAGGTCTCTTCAGTTTCGCACTCCATTTCAGTTCCTCCGTCCTTACTCCTTCCAGCTCTCCCTTTGCGGTTCCTCCAAAAATCTTTGGTTGTGTTTGTTACGTCCATATCCTTGGCCCTCATCGGACAAAGTTGGACCCTAAAGCCCTTAAATGTGTGTTTCTCGGGTACTCCTCTTCCTCGAAGGGGTACAAATGCTATCATCCTCCCACACGGAAACGATTTGTTACTATGGATGTCACCTTCCTAGGAGGAGAGTAGTTGGTGTGAGGAACGACATGTGACCCCTGCTCTGCTCGTGGCATTAGATGATCCAGTTGTTGATACTATTATGCATGATAGAGAAACTAGCAACAGGGGGAGTTGCAAGTCCATACTTGTAGTAGGCTAAGGGAGACAGACCATTCCTGAATGTCAAGGTCAAGACTCTTCCTCGTTGGATCCAGGTAATCCCTCTTTTGGTTTCCCCTTCTTTATGTGATAGTGGTTATGGCTATTCTTCCTTTTTCTGTCACAGAAGCTTTGGCTCAACCTAGATGGAAAGAGGCAATGGTTTAGGAAATGAATATGTTGGAAAAAAATAGTACATGTGAACTGGTTCGGTTACCACAGGGCAAGAAGTCGGTTGGATGTAAGTGGGTTTATACAGTGAAGTGCAAGCTAGATGGATTTGTGGACAGATACAAGGCACGGTTGGTGGCTAAGGCCTATTCTCAGACTTATGGTATTGACTACAAGGAGACGCTCGCTCCTATAGCCAAATTAAACTATATCCGGGTTATTCTCTCACTCGCAGCAAGTTAGTCTTGGCCACTATTACAGCTCGATGTGAAGAATGCCTTCCTTCATGGTGACTTGAAGGAAGAGGTTTACATGCTGCCCCCTTCGGGGTTTCGGGTGTCAGATGATGTACAGAGAGTGTGTAAGTTGAAGAAAACTCTGTATGGTTTGAAACAGTCACCAAGGGCATGGTTTGAAAGATTCGGTGGAGCAGTTAGGCAACTGGGATACAGCCAGAGTCAGGTAGATCATACACTATTTATCAGACGAGTTGGGGAGACCACGACAATTCTGATTGTGTATGTGGACGACATTATTGTCACAGGGAACTGTGCAACAGAAATTTCTAGACTAAAGAGTTTCTTGGCAGTTGAATTTGAAACTAAAGATCTGGGCACCTTGAAGTATTTCTTGGGCATCTGAGGTTGCACGATCAGATGAGGGAATATACATCTGTCAGAGGAAATATGTATTGGATTTACTACAGGATACAGGCATGTTAGGGGCACGACCTGTTGATACCCCGATTGAAGCAAACCATCGGTTAGATGGCCAATCAGGGGAGCTTCTTGAGGATGTGGGTAGTTTTCAGAGACTTGTGGGATGTCTCATCTACCTAGCTCACACACGACCGGATATAACATATGCCATGAGTGTGGTAAGTCAGTACATGCATGCGTCTCGCACATCACATCTAGAAGTTGCTAACCGTATCTTAAGATACTTGAAATCATCCCCAGGGAAGGGATTGCTATTTCGTTGTCTTGGGCATACGAGGGTAGAAGGCTTTACTGATGCCGATTGGGCAGGTGCCCAAGATGATAGGCGGTCTACTTCAGGCTAATGCACGTTTGTGGGAGGCAATTTAGTAACATGGAGGAGCAAGAAGTAGCAAGTGGTAGCTTGGTCAAGTGTAGAAGCAGAGTTCTGATCTATGGCTCATGGTTTATGTGAGTTATTATGGCTCAAAATTTTACTTAGAGAATTGGGTTTCCCGATTGAAGGATCTATGTCACTGTATTGTAACAACAAGGCGGCCATAAGTATTGCACATAATCTCATACAACATGATAGAACAAAGCACATTGAAGTGGATAGACATTTTATTCGTGAGAATGTTACATCGGGAGTAATCTGTACACCGTTTGTGCTTACATCAGAACAAGTGGCTGATGTTTTCACCAAAGGTGTTGTTGTTACTCCATTTCGGGCATGTTTGGACAAGTTGGGCATGATCGATATCCATGCATCAACTTGAGGGGGAGTATTGTTAGTATGAGGTAGAATATAATATAAGTTGTATGGTGGGTAGAGATTTGAAAGTGGATGTAATTGGGTTTTACTCTAATGATATAAATAATATTGTGGGACGTATGGAAAGTTTTACACTCTCCAGCGATTTCCCTCTTCTTCTCTTCTTCTCTTGTCTCCATTGAATCCTCAAACTTCTACTCAATCATCCTCACAATAAATTAGCCCTTGAATCATCTCCATGTGGGCCCCACATAGGCGTGTCAAGATAATGTGAGAGAATTGATATATGTTTTATTTGAAGCTGCCACGGGTATGTGAATGATGTAGGTTGTCAAAATAATGGGACCCTATATATATTGAAACGCCTTATCTTCATCCGCCAAAGTGGGGCCCACATGGAGATGATTCAAGGGCTGAGTTTGGTGAGGATGTTCTCCTCAACATTGAGATCATCTTCACCACAAATCAGCCCATTCTGACATTTCTCGACTTATGAAAAGTAGATTAGAATTGAAAAACTTTGAGTTGTCCATTTCACAGTTAATTGAAGTCCACAAAACACTGTGTTGCATAGATTCGTCCAACTAGCATCCGAATCGTGCGTCCATACGTGTGGACATGGACTTGCCACAGATTCGACTTTAAGGAGTAGCAACAACAGAAGAAGAAGAAGGATATGCACCTCAAGTCGTTGCTGTCAGCCGTTACCGTCGTCATCGGTCATCGCTGCCACCACTGCTGCCGTCATTGATCATCGGCGCCACCACTGTTACCGTCGGATGAGATGGGGTTAGGGTTTCCCCAAAACCCCCCTTTTTGTTTTGAGGGACCTCCCCTCCCTTTTAATCAAGAATTTTTTTTAGGAAAAAAGATGTATTAAGGTATACCCAATGTGGAAGCACGATTTTTGTTACTCACCAATGCCATCTGGATTTGGGCCAACTGATCGCATGGATGTTTAGCCCAACCCTTGGTGGATATACACCGAAAAACATCCTTATTGGTAATCTCTTAACCCTTAGATTTTAGTACTTTTTAAGGTGTGATTATAGCCGGTGGATTCAACCATTTTTCTAGTATTGAAATCAACGGATAAAAATCATCAAACAAGCTGATTTTTGGTATGAATGTCTACTAAGGGCTGGACTGAATGTCCATGTGGTCAGTGGGCCCAGATGGCGATAGTGAGTAACAACAATGGGGCACCTTGTTACAACACGCCCACAACCCTCATCAATGATGACGAGGGACATAGTATGAGCCACGTGGCACATTCTTGGAGACCACTAGCCATATGGATGTTTGGCCCATCCCTAGGTGGACCTACATACCAATAAGTGATTTCAAACCTTTGGATTTGAGTACCCCAAATAATGCTCGAAATCCAAGGTTAAAAATAAACCATCTAAAAGACTATAATCCAATAGATAGAAATTACTAATCAGGTTGAATTTAGTATGTAAGTCCATCTAGGGATGGGCCAAACATCCACATGGTCAGTGGACTCTAAGTAAGAGTGTGCCATGTGGTGAGTCCCCGAATCTTATTTTTTGGGGTTTGCCGAGTCCGACACCTCTTATCCGTGTCGGACTTTGACACACGTGTCCTTGTGCATGCAACACATGTCTACAGTTGATAGGGTTAAAAATTTCACAATGGATGTTGAGGAGACCATCCTCACTAAAAATCAGCCATATATATATATATAGTTTAACGGATTTTGACATGGCTCTGTGAGGCTCACATGGGGATGATTTAAGGGTCATCCTCACACAAAATCAGACCATTTTGAAAATGTGGACTTAAAAGTTAATGGTGTACTGGACGGTCCAGAATTTTTCACATTGTAATCCACTTTTCATAGGTCTAGAAATGTCGCAATGGGTTGAGTTTTAGCCCTTGACTCATCTCCATGTGGGCCCCATAGTCGTGTGTCATTTAGTGTTAACTTTGAGTTATATATGGGAAGAACTTCCTTTTATGGATGGTCAGATGCTTAGCAGTAAGGACGTCGTCCTGAGACTTGTCACATGGAAGAAACAACTTCAGAAGGGATTGGCACCTTCCAAATCTTCCTAGCTTGGAAATTTGTTTTTGTCCCCTTCCTGCCAATGAGATGTTTTGAAAGATTGAATCGTGAACCGAGAAAATTCATTTTTTGTTCCGTGCCCCCCCAATGAGATAAGTTTTGAAAAAGAGAATTGTGAAGCACCTGCTATGATTTCATCTCCAAAATCCCATACTGTGGCTGTTCGATAGAATCTATTAACCCTCAATCTTGGAAAGAAGGCTAGGCAAATGCAGCACTTCATAGTTCTTGATGTCTTGAAATAACCTTTGCTTCCATTCTATTCTTCGAGCAATCTAGTTGTAGCATCTCTTCTCTACTTTATTCTACTCTCTCTCTCTCCCTCTCTTGCTCTCTCACTCACTCTATCTATCTGTAACTCTCCACCTACCCACCCACTGTAATTCTCTAATGATTTACTCTAGAAAATTTTCTATTTCCTCTGGTTGTGGAGTTCTCACTTGCTACAATGCCATCTAGTCATTAATGAGCCTTATCAGTATGATGTGATGCAGGTGGAGTTGGACCCAACACACTGTTAAGTTTTTCTTAAGAGCGAAAACCCCTAAAAAAGTTCTTGTTGGGTGTTCATCCAAGCAATCCCACGAGTTCACAAAGGAACTAAAAAGCCTAAAGGCAAAATTCATTCAATAATCAAAAGTCTCCTTTACAGTGCATTCTTAATGACTATTTATAAGAAAAGAAAACCCTAGAAACTTAAGGATTAAGAAACTAATTTGAACCATTAATGTAAAATACCCTAAATCTAACTTCTAAAATGATTAAAATATCTTAATTCATGTCACTATTAATACATCTATAATTTTAACAAAATTTTGAAGCCTGAAACATTAGAATCTTTAAAATGCCATGAGATAGCTATTGTAGATAAAATCAAAATTTCTAGCTCATCTAACAACTCTTTAATTGGATATATGAAATAAAAATTAAGCCTCCTGGAAGCTGACTGCATCATTCTTTTCCGATTGGAGAAAACTCGCCCTTGAGTTTGTTTTGCCGTATTTTAACCTTCTCTCTTTGGTGGCCACTGGTGATGTAGACTGACAACCATCTATGGTTTACCTTCCTTGGTTCTTCGCTTCACCACTATCTACTCAATCTTATATTGTTGAATTATCTCCTCTATATGCATGAATGACGACAGATTAGAATATTTCGTTTGGAAAGGATCTTCATATGCATTTTTATGAATCAGATAATTCAACACATCTTCACATGAATGATCTTTATCATGCATAGATTCATCACTTATATAAATCATTCCAACACCCAAGCCTTCAGTTTGGCATTTTCTCAAACAGTTGGATGACATCAATTTGATAACATCTCTACTTTGTTGTCAACTAAATCTTCTTCACCCTTATAATCTTTTCTACCTTCATGGAAATTATGAAGCTTTATGATTTCACCTTCACTATAGATGACATCATCATCAAAAATGGATTTATAATTGTCTTCACTAATCTCATCGTAATTAGGCTTTGAATTAAAGAAGGATTCACTATCATTTTCTCTTATTATTTCCTCATCAAATATTGGTGGTTACTCCCAATCTATTATAACGATGGAATCTTCTTCCTTTGGATATTCATAAAAAATTGGTAGTGACCTCAAATCTCCAATGCTTGAAGATTGTTCTCCAACGCTTGAAGAATGTTAAAAATAGGATGAAAATAAAAGTAATCCGATTGGACTAGTTACCTTAACATCAAGGTCTTCTAAAATATTCAATCTCTTAGTTATCTCAGCATCATGAGCACCCCAAGACCACTTCTTTGACCGGAGGAAAGCCTTGGTTTGATACCATTTGACATAGGCGGACTTGGACTTAACGCACTGCTAAGGTTTTCTTAGAGTGAAAATCCCAAAAAACGCTCTTGCGGAGTGCTAACCCAAGCAACCCCAAGAGTTTACGAAGGAACTAAAAGCTTAAAGGCAAATTTCATTCAATATTCGAAAGTCTCCTTTACAATGCTCTCTTAATGACTTCTAACATAGTTTTGAAGCCCAAAACATTAGAATCTTAGAAAAAAAGCGTGAGATAGCTATTGTAGATATCGGAAAGAGATTTCCCGTGCATTTAACGGCTCCTCATTCAGATATATGAGTAAAACATTAAGCCTCTTGGAAGTGGAAGTAGAATTTTAGGGTTTCAGGAAGAGAGGAGAAGAAGAGAGAAAAAGAAGGGGGGAAAGCGTTGGAGAGTTAAATCTACCAACGTCCCACAATATTATTTATATTACTAGGTCAAAACAATTACACCCACATTAATATCCTCACCCACCATATATCTTATATTATATTCTCCCTCATACTGACAACACTCCCCCTCAAGTTGGTGCATGAATATCGATCATGCCTAACTTGTCCAAACAAGCCCGAAATTGAGCAACCGCAACACCTTTGGTGAGAACATCAGCCACTTGTTCTGACGTAGGCATGAATGGTGTACAGATTACTCCCGAAGTAACTTTCTCGCGAATGAAATGTCTATCCACTTCGATGTGCTTTGTTCTATCATGTTGCACGGGATTATGTGCAATGCTTATGGCCGCCTTGTTGTCACAATATAACGACATAGATCCTTCAATCGGGAAACCTAGCTCCCTAAGTAAAATTTTGAGCCATAGTAGCTCACACAGACCATGGGCCATAGATCGGAATTCGGCTTCCGCACTTGACCGAGCTACCACTTGCTGCTTCTTGCTCCTCCAGGTTACTAGATTGCCTCCCACAAATGTGCAATAGCCTGAAGTAGACCGTCTATCATCTTGGGCACCAGCCCAATCTGCATCAGTAAAGCCTTCAACCCTCGTATGCCCATGACGACGAAATAACAATCCCTTCCCTGGGGATGACTTCAAGTATCTCAAGATACGGTTAGTAGCTTCCAAGTGCGGTGTGCGAGGCGCGTGCATGTACTGGCTCACCACACTCACGGCATATGCAATATCCGGTCGTGTGTGGGCTAGGTAGATGAGGCGTCCAACGAGTCTCTGAAAGCTACCCACATCCTCAAGGAGTTCTCCTGATTGACCATCTAGCCGATGGTTTGCTTCAATCGGGGTATCAACAGGTCGTGCCCCCAACATGCCTGTATCCTGAAGTAAATCCAATACATATTTCCTCTGGCATATGTATATCCCCTCATTCGATCTTGCAACCTCAATGCCCAAGAAGTACTTTAAGGTGCCTAGATCCTTAATTTCAAATTCAGCTGCCAAGAAGCTCTTAAGTCTGGAAATTTCTGTTGCACAGTTCCCTGTGACAATAATGTCGTCCACATACACAATTAGGATAGTCGTAGTCCCCCCTACTCGTCTGATAAAGAGTGTGTGGTCTGCCTGACCCTGGTTGTATCCCAATTGTTTAACTGCTCCACTGAATCTTTCAAACCATGCTCTTGGTGACTGTTTCAAACCATACAGAGTTTTCTTCAACTTACACACTCTCTGCATGTCATCAGACACCCGGAACCCCGGAGGGGGGAGCATGTAAACTTCTTCCTTCAAGTCACCATGGAGGAATGCATTCTTAACATCGAGCTGTAGTAGTGGCCAGGACTGACTTGCTGCGAGTGAGAGAATAACCCGAATAGAGTTTAGTTTGGCTACAGGAGCGAATGTCTCCTTGTAGTCAATACCATATGTCTGAGAATAGCCCTTAGCCACCAGCCGTGCCTTGTATCTATCCACAGATCCATCCGGTTTGCATTTCACTGTATAGACCCACTTACATCCAACCGGCTTCTTGCCCTGTGGTAACCGAACCAGTTCCCATGTGTTATTTTTTTCCAGTGCGTTCATTTCCTCAACCATCGCCTCCTTCCATCTGGGTTGTGCTAGAGCCTCTGTGACAGAAGAAGGAAGAGTAACAGAGGACAGGGAGGTAACAAAAGATTTGTAGGATGGTGATAAGTTATCATAGGAAACAAAATTAGCAATAGGGTGTTGAGTACAGGATCTTTTCCCTTTCCGAAGAGCAATAGGAAGATCAGAACTACTATCACATAAAGAAGGGGAAACCAAATGAGGAATTACCTGGATCCAGTGAGGAGGAGTCTTGACCTTGACATTCAGGAATGGTCTTTGTCTCCCTTACTCTACGACGAGTATAGACTTGTAGCTCCCCCTGCTTGCTAGTGTCTCTGTCATGCATAATAGTATCAATAACTGGATCATCTAATGTCACGGGCAAAGCAGGGGTCACATGCCGTTCCTCACACCAACTACTCTCCCCCTGAGGATCGGCAGGGCTAGCAGCGGAAAAAAAAGGAGCCGATTCTAGAAAAGTGACATCCATAGTAACAAACCTCCTTCGTGTGGGAGGATGATAGCATTTATACCCCTTCGAGCTTGAGGAGTACCCTAGGAACACACGTTTAAGTGCTTTAGGGTCCAACTTTGTCCGATGAGGGCCAAGGATATGGACGTAACAAACACAGCCAAAGATTTTCGGAGGAACCGCAAATGGAGGACTAGAGGGACGAAGGAACTGAAAAGGAGTGTGGAACTGAAGAGACCGAGACGGCATACGGTTGATGAGGAAGGCGGCAAGAAGCACGGCATCAGACCAATAAGTTTTGGGAACATTGTACCACAAAAGGAGAGAACGAACCACTTCCAGTAGATGTCGATTTTTTCTTTCGGCCACCCCATTTTGTTGCGGGGTGAACACACATGAATTTTGATGCTCAATACCATGCTCTGCCAAGTACAACTTCAACCCCCCATACATGTACTCCCCCCCTCGATCAGATCGGAGAACTTTTATACACTTTCCAAACTGGGTAAGGATTAGTTTGTGGAAGTTCTGGAAGATAGAAAACACTTCATCTTTAGATTTCATAACAAATATCCATGTGCACCTAGAGAAATCATCCACAAACGAGACAAAGTAGCGATAACCAAAAATGGAAGTAATCGGGGACGGGCCCCAAACATCAGAATGAATCAAATCAAAAATAGCATTACTTTTATTACCCCGTGGTGGGAAAACAGAACGAGTGTGCTTGGACAGAGCACACACTTCACAATGAAGTTCAGACAGCGATACAGACTGAAACAATGCAGGAAATAACAGACGTAAATATGGAAAAGACACATGACCAAGACGAGCATGCCAAGACAGTAGCTGCTCCTTATTGAAACTATTATTATGACTACGAGATTGCAACGCTGCTGGAACTGTGGGAGACGCATCCAGGAGATAGAGACCATTCACTTCACGTCCAGTACCAATCGTCCTCCTCGTGACCAAGTCCTGAAACACACAATGAGAAGGAAAGAAAGTGACACAACAATTCAGGGTTTTTGTGAGAGAGCTAACAGAAAGCAGGTTAGTATCAAACTTGGGAACATGAAGGACAGAGGATAAAGAAATCTCAGATGTGGCTATGACACGACTTTTCCCAGAGACAGAGGAAAGGGTGCCATCTGCGATGCGGACTTTATCAGCCCCAGAACCCACAGAATAGGAAGAAAATAAGGTAGACATACTCGTCATATGCTCTGAAGCCCCCGAATCAATAATCCAGGGTGAGGAAGAAGTAGATGCGGAAACATGATGGGCAGAACTGATGGTACCTGACTGGGCAAATGCAGAAGTGGCCGAAGGTCCATCCAAGTGGGCCATAAAGCGCCGTATATTCTCGAGCTCCTCTCGAGAAATAGTAACTGGTGGTGTGTCCGAGGAAGGGGATGGATCTGTAGGAGTATCCATAGCAACACTGGGCAGTGGGAGGTGCGCGTGATGACGGCAGGGACGACTGCGGGGGTCGTCCAACAATATTCCAACATTTTTCTTTACTATGGCCCTTCTTGCCACACCCCTCACACATATGAAGACTCCAGCATTTATCTTGACTGTGGCCTTTCTTGCCACAATGAGCACAAGTAGGTGGAGGACCTTTAGGGCGATGCTGTGGTGGTTTCTGTGATGATGAAACTGCAGCCAGGGCAGACTTTTCATGTTTGGGAAGATGAGACATGACATCTCTGCGACTTTCTTCACTTTGAACATAGGCGTATACTTGGTTAAGCGAGGGTAAATCATCTTTACTGAGCAACTGGACACGGGCTAACTCGAAATCAGCATTCAAGCCAGCAAGGAACTCATATATCCTGTTCTGATCAACCAACGTGCGATATGCCTTACCATCTGTGGTACAGGCAGGGGTAAAAACTTGATAATAATCAAGCTCCTCCCACATGCTACGAAGCTTAGCAAAATACTCGGCCAAAGGCAAGTCTCCTTGACGAAGAGTGGCAATGCTCTGGCGCAACTGATACACACGAGCAACATTCTTTTGCTGGGAATAGGTCTGAGATGCAGAGTCCCAGATCTCCTTTGCAGTAGTATGAAATAGGAATCCTCGACTGATGTGGGGCTCCATAGAGTTAAGAAGCCACGACATAACAGTCAAATTGCCCGATTCCCATTTCTCAAACTCGGGGTCATCCTCTTTAGGGGCCACTAGATGGCCAGTAAGATATCCTTGTTTTCCACGGCCACCAATAAACATCTTGGCAGCCCTAGACCATTCCAAATAATTTTTTCCAGCCAGCTTGATAGTGGTGATCTGCAACACAGGGTTTTCATATGGAGTAGGGGCTGAAACTGGGGGGCCGGTAGGCCTGGAGACCACATCTGAGGCTCCGGATGCATCTGACGTCGGCATAGCTGCGTCACAAACAATAAATAACAAGCAAATAATAGAAAAAGACCACCCAATAAACAGCTACCACGATTTGAGACAAACCGGAGGCACAACGGAGATCGAAACGAGTCAAACGACTCAAGCCACGCTAACCAAGAGATCACGGAGTGATGGGATCATCCCAAAGTTCCAACAAAGCATCCAAGAAAGGATTAAAGGCATAGGGGAGCCAACCAACATGGATTGAGGGTGTTCGTGATGCCCAATAAGGGCAAAAAAGACGTCGGCGGTAATAATAGGGGGGGAAAATCGATCCCCCAGCCTCAATACTCCACCAAACTTGAAATAAATGGCATAGGCCTGTAGGTAATAATGGGAGGGACCAAAACGAAGCAGCAATCGAAGCCAAGAAGCTTTGAAAGAGGTCGCAAATCACCATGAACTGAAACGAGCCTGTTTTTCAATATTTTCGAATATCAGCCATAACATGCTCAAAAAAGGTCCAAAAAATTCCCAAAAAATCACCAAAATTCCTAGAAAAATGTCATCTACTGGAAGGTGAAGGTTTTGGAGATCTTAAGCACCCTGTCCATACAGCTGATGACGTCAGCCGTACGGCTCCATGACGTCAGCGATGACGTCAGCAATGTTGATAACCCCTTGAAGGTCTGAGGCGTGAGGAGATTCACCCCTGAAGTTTTTGTGCGGATTCGATTCGCTATGCTCTGATACCAAGTAGAATTTTAGGGTTTCAGGAAGAGAGGAGAAGAAGAGAGAAAAAGAAGAAGGGAAAGCGTTGGAGAGTTAAATCTACCAACGTCCCACAATATTATTTATATTACTAGGTCAAAACAATTACACCCACATTAATATCCCCACCCACCATATATCTTATATTATATTCTCCCTCATACTGACAACAGTGGACTGCATCACGATGTCAGCTGTGGAAGTATTTTGACTTTGCATATTTCTTAAAGTGCACTTTACAGCTTTTGGGTTTTGGAAGGTCATGCCATTTGTGAAGGATTTTGTTTTGTTAAGATTTGATAGTGCACTATGATGATCTTTTCATACTCTTTCGGCCATATCCATACATCACAAACGATATAGACCAAAAACTTTGATGTAAAGCTCAATGTCATCACCTTTGGATATTTTATGTGTGATTGAGAACTGTGGTTCTTACGAAAGCATATAAACAGTAAAAATGAGTTCCAACACTTTGTGCACTTATTTTTTTTTATCTCATTCTCGTGGCAGTATCCCAAGGAACCACCTCGTATCGATATTGTAGAATCCAAGGGTCTTGATGAGAGACGACAAGCATATCTGATAACAAGCATACAAGAGAAAGCCCGTGAACTCTCCTCATTTCTAATGCTTGTAGCACTTTGTGAGGTAATTTCTGGTTCGATTATATCTAGCGTACCCGATTGTTTCCGGAGGTAAATAGCTGGTATTTTAGTTCAGTTGAATGTGGAAATAAAGTATGAGGAAAATCATTTTGAGCGTGTAGTTTATATGCTTGGCGTTAGTTCACTTATTTGGTAGTTTTTTGTCTTTATACTCATTGATGCTGGTGTTTCTATCCCGGTATTTGCCATCTTTCACAGAATAATCCCTGGATATCCTTTCACTTCACAAAAAGAAGTGTATGTATCGATACATGGAACTTATGGCTGGTTCTGATGATTGAAACTCATCAGGCAGAAGTTATTACTTGTCTATATTGATTTGATGAATAAAATAAATGAAGTGGAGCATCTCGATCCTCAAATAAAGCTTTATAAAAGATATAGCGTTTTGATCTCACATGTAAACGTCTGTAGAACAAATTTCATCTTTCCTTAAATATACAAAGGTTATTATTGGAATAGACTATTTGTGTGCCAGATGACACTTTTCTTCTTATAGTATGTCTTATATCATGTTTCATGTTTAACTCGCAAATCTCTTGATAATAATTGCATTAAGATGAGCCTTTCAAGCTTGGTTTTTATATCTTTGTTTCTTCTGTTGCTTGATTACAGGAGACATTTTCAATAAATATTAATTACAAAATTCTTCTATGCTTATTTTCTAATTTTGAGATTTGAGATAGTATGCAAATCAGAAACATGTTTTTGTTACCACCTTCATTTTAACCAAACCAAATGCTAGAAGAAATAGTCAAATATTCCATGATTGGTTCCTATAGTATAGCCGGATATTCTTTTATGGATATCCAGTAATATAAGTAGGAACTATGAGGTAATATCCGTGGTTGAATAAATTATCATCCATTCCTGCAGGCAAGCTGTTTCAGTAATTTATTTTGTGTTGATACTTTTCATTTTTCAAAACCATTTTATTTAGGAGTAGATATGGTGATCAGTCTGATCTTTCCTGTATGTACATAGTCTGAGAAAATTTACAGATCATCCAATTTGGACTCTTCAGTATGTAGAAGGACATTTTCTCTGTTGTCTCGAGAGAGAAAGTTTAGGCCATGTTTGGACGGGCACAAGCTCCACCCCACCACCACCACCACCACCACCACACACACACACACACACACACACACACACAAAAGAAGTAAATAAATAAAATTGTGCCCATTCTTGGGCTTTTTGTGGATGTGCTCGAATTTTGAGCCAGAAGGTGGGCACCATCCAAATCAAGGTTTAGAATCTCATTCTCATTTACTGTCTCGGTAAGCTGGCAGAGTAAGATGTCTCAACTGACACAGAATGTGACATTAGAAAAGAGAAGCCGTCTTGATGCAAATATACATTATATTATAAAAGACATGCATACTGCAAAAGTAGTTTTATATCACTTAATTAGGGTTTGGGTATGAGACGATACATGCCTAAATGTATCCTCGATATCTTACCAGAGAGACGTGCAAAATTTCATTTATTTTTTGAGAAATATTTTGATTTTGTAACAGTCCAAGACGAAAGAATGGGTACAAGTGACATATTGCAATACTTCGCGAAATGTTTTGCTTATTGACAGCTACAATACTTTTCGTGCAAAAC
Source organism: Euptelea pleiosperma (assembly GCA_035048495.1). NCBI lineage: Eukaryota > Viridiplantae > Streptophyta > Magnoliopsida > Ranunculales > Eupteleaceae > Euptelea > Euptelea pleiosperma. Next base: position 21,748,420 of record CM068553.1, on the reverse strand, counting down.
TATTTATAAAACTGTAATATATTGGTGGAAATATTTCTACATGCGGAAATATTTCGACCCAAAGACTAAAAAACCCTATAAACTCTTCGCAAAGTGATCTTTGTTGCACAATTTTTAATCTTCAACCAAGATTGGACAAAAAACGTCCACTCTACTTTGTTTTCACCTAATCTCCATAATGGTGCATATGAATAAATCATGTCTTGTATAATTCTGTCCGATTGAATTTTTTCAAAAAAATTATTGTTTAAATTTTTTCAATAATTATTTCAAAATAATTAAAAATACTGAAATTTAGCACATGTTATAAGTTAATAGTAGATATGATTTGTAAATTAGACATAATATTTACTCATTAATGTAAACAAATCATGATTGTTATTTATTGTAAGTGTTTTTTGAATGATTAAAAAATAATACATGGTAATATTTTCTAATTAAAAAATATAAATTTTAGAAAATAGGGAAACCCTTGTACTGTGATAATCAGGCGGCTTCTAACCCTGTCTTTCATGAGTGTACAAAGCATATTGAGGTGGATTGTCACTTTTTAGAGACAAGGTTATATGTGGTGATGTCTCTACTCCATATGTGAAGTCTTCAGGTCAGCTTGTAGATTTGTTTACAAAAGCACTCTTCAAAGCATGCATGGATTTTATTTGTTCCAAGTTGGAGCTTCATGATGTTTATGCTCCAACTTGAGGGGGAGTGTTGGTTTATTATTCTCTTATGTTTTCTTCTGTTTTTCTCTCCAACGACTCTCTTCCTCTTTCTCTCCTCTCCAATACCCAAACTAAAGCTTCAATAACAAAGAGCTTCTCCGGGTCCCCAAGCAACCATAGTTCGACAAATTTAAAGAAAATAAATAGGAATCATGAAATCTAACAAACTGGGTGTGTTATACAAATAATCAATGAAATCGAAACTCTTGAGTGTTACTTTTGCAGGTGGAGGACATGATGGAATTTGAAGAAATCTAACAATGGAGAATGGACGGTAGGGGTCACTTTTATAGAGGGGTGGTGGTGGTAGGTGAGACTAACCCTACCCAAATCCCCCATCCCAACAGTAACTCCATCCTATATTCTTTTTCTTTGCTTTGTTAGGTGGATAGGTCATTGATCTTCACTGGAGTTTGGAGTAGTTTTTCAAACTGTCTTCAATTTTTGGTTCTCTCGTAGCAGCTTTAGCAACAACGATGGCGGAGCTAAAAATATCAGGACCTTACTCCTCGCCGGACAGCCAGGCACCAGCAAGACCGCCATCTCCTTGGGCATGGCTAAATCCCTCGGCCAAGAAACCCCCTTCGTTATGATGGGCGGCAGCAAGCTCTTCTCCTTCGAGATGTCCAAAATCGAAGCCCTGATGCAAGATTTTCGCAAGGCCATTGGTGTTCGAATCAAGGAGGAGACTGAGGTCATCGAGGGCTAAGTCGTAGAGGCCCATATTGATCGCCCTACTGTTGCTGGTGCTGCGTCGAAGACTAGGAAATTGACGATGAAGACGACGGAGATGGAGACTGTATGATCTTGGGGCCAAGATGATTGAGGCGTTGGGGGAAGGAGAAGATCCAGAGTGGCGACGTGATTGCGATCGATTTGGCGACTGAGAAGATTATGAAACTTGGGAGGTCGTTCGCTAAGTCAAGGGATTACGATGCTATGAATTGGAAAATAGACTTCCGCTTATGAAGAGCGGAAGTCGTTTTCCTTTAAAACGGGGGTGAAGGAAGTGGATTTCCGTGGAACCCACTTTTCCGCCTTAAACCAAACGTACGGAATGGCACTTTTCTGGTTTTTTTTTCTTTTCCCGGAAAAGCGCTGAACCAAACGCACTCTTAAGGGATGATTAGGATTCCTTCCATAAACAATCTCGAATAGACTCTTCGGGTTGCTGTCTCCCTTCAAAATCAGGGTACTTTTACCTTCATATCGAAGCTCAACGGCTTTTCCACATGTTCATATGCAGCCCTAGTAGTCCTGGGTTTAATCACCCCTTTATCCAGTTTGTCCCATGGAGCACCATTATAAAAAGTGTTATAGTCTTCATCTACATCATCTTCAGAGATGTGACTACGCTCATCATGATCCCGAAGCTCGTAGTGGTCAAGTTGCTGCATCAATTGAATTACTTGCTTCCTTAAATATTCGATTTCCTCATTACGGGCATCATTTGGAGGATCCATATGACCACCCATACGAATCCCACGCCCTTGTGTTCTTCTAGTAGCCATAGAATCGCAGTACTCATGAAAACTAGGCTGGAAACTGAGCTTTGATACCACTTAATGTAATCTAGAGTTGCGAAATTAACCATAAACTATAATCAACGAGGGAAGATTCGAATAATAAGAAGAATCGAACAAGTATACAATATCAAACATCAATTATAGGGCTTAAACAAAAAATGCTAGAATTCAATCAAAATCACTCTTCACGTCACTATGCACAGCCCCCTTTATATTAGAAGTTCTCTTCTCGAACTTCAACCTTTTAAACAAAAAAAGACACTACTACTACTAAAACTCTTTGACGTAATTTACTAACACAAATTAGAAATAAAATCAGACTTTCTAAATAAGACTTATAATTAGGATGTACTAAAAATAAAATAAAATAAAATAAAATAAATCCACACAAATCAGAACCTTATATACTCTATTAACTCCTTTAAGACTAATCTCAACTATCAATTTAGAATCTAAGTGAACCACTAAAATTTGAAACTAAGTGTGCTATAAGATACTCTGTTTTCTGGGTTTAGCAGTTAAAAAACAGAGCACACTCTACTCCCTTTCTTAGTTCTTCCGCTTATCCATCTATTTTTTCCACTAATCCATCTCAACAGCCTCATCTCTAGTACACTCATTCAATGAACATTTTTCTTGATTGCCCAACATTTAGCTCCATAAAATGTAGCTGGTCTTATTGCTTCTTGTAAAAATTTTCCTTTAGAAGTTATTTGACAATTATATCATTGCCTCATAATCAACTAAAGAATGAAGTAACATTCTTTTTACAACAGTATTACGCTCTTTATTGGTAACAAACATAACTGACAGAGATGACAGTTTCAGAGCAGATACTTCAAACACAATGATACGAAGTGTATTTTGTGCTGCCTTAACAACCATGACTCCATTACTTCACCAGACTGTATGCAACTTCTATAAGCACTATTGGATCTCTCCAACCACAAGCACGCCAAATCCCAAACAATGTATTGTACAAGATTTAGCACAGTCATTTCCACAAGATCTCAACAGGCGTACTTTAGGTTTTGGAATTGGAGTTCTATGTTTAGCATCTATTGGTCTGACTTCTTCATTTTGCTTACATTTTTATTGAGCTCTGCAGGAATAATTGGCCTTGTGTGAAACCTATGTTGTATGATGCTTGGATAAGTCAGAACGAATTGCCTGGATATCAGTTTGAAATAAGTTGCAGCTGGAGATGACATTAAATTGGAATTTGAAGTCATATTTTCTAATCGTATGTAAACAGCTTTCAGTATTTATGGACTGTGTTGATTGATTTTGAATATACAACTAGGAAGCGGTGGAGATGCTCTCTGACATGAACCATCCTGATGGAAATTGTCCGTTGTGTTTGTATCCCCTGGTTAAAGAAGATATGCCAAGTGAGATATTGCCATTTATGAAGCTGATGTCATGTTTTCACTGCTTTCACAGGTATCCGATTCTCTAATTTCTCTCAAGTTATGCTTTAAATGGCAGTTGACAAGAAGTTTAGGACTTCTCTTATCTGGATTTTATTGTTTTCTCGCAGCGAATGCATTATTAGGTGGTGGAAGTGGCTCCAAGAGCAAAATGAAACCAACATGGGTAATTTGTCTCATGCAACTGTGCCTCCTTCCAGCGATCTAGAAAATTGGCAAGGTATTTCTGCTACTCGAAGGATATTTTGATTACCCGCAGGAAACCAAGACATAAGTTCAGGGTTTCAAGATTTTTTTGGGTTTCTGTTTGGTGTCTGAAATTGAATTGAAGCATTAGTTATACTCTGGAAGCGTTTATTTCAGTTTATTATGGGGACCATTACTGTGAAACGTTACTGGTAAATGTTACTCTTATCACACATTATTTTGCCTTGAAGTGATAAATAACATCTTCTGGTCACAGAGTTGTGGAAAGGCTTGAAACCTATAAACTCCATAAAAGTACAGTTTTTTTGTGCATACCACAAATTTTAATATTCTTCCTTCTATGATTTTTCTCTCTTACGCAATAGAGATTTGGGTGGGTGCAGTCTCTTTCGAACATAATCTTGACAAAAGACATAAATCAGTATATCTATAAGTGAACTGTTGCAGCTGTAACTTTTCATTCTGGTTGCATTTCCTACAAAAAATGATTCGTTTTTTTAATTTTGCTAGGAATGGATTCCATATGATGGATGAAAGTACAACTGTACAAATCATAATCACTTCTAATAACCGTTAAGTAGAAGAAGTGCCTTTTGACCATTGCTTACTTATTCTCTTTCCTTAATCCAGATTCTAAAATTGGATAGCCGCACTCCAAAAAGAATTAGACCACCTAATGCATGAGGGTAAAAAACTAGGAGTATTGTGGTATCATGTGTAGAGCTAGTGCTGAGATGGTTGATCACTTGCTTATCCATTGTATTTTTGCTAGTGAGATATGGTGTGTGTTTCTTCAGCTCTTTGGTGTCAGTTGGGTTTTTCCATGAGTGAAGGATCTTTGGCTAAGTTGGTTATCGAATACCTTTTATTTTCACGGGAATATTCTTCGGAGGATTCTTCCTCTCGCCATTGTTTAAGTTATTTGGAAGGAAAGGAATTGCCACATCTTTGAGGGCAAGGTGGATAACTTTGATTCAGTAGTTATGAAAATTAAAGCCACCATCTACCATTGGTCTTTCATCCTTCCTGATTTTAAGGGCTTCATTTTGAAGATATTGTATTTAGATGGGAAGAGATTGTTTTTGGGCTTGTTTAGATCTCTGCCTTGTGTAGCCATGTGGGCGTGTTAGCTAGGGTCTTCCTCCCTATCCCTTGTTGCCTTTTCTTCTCTTCCTATACAGTGGGGTCTCTCCTTCTCTCTTAATTCGATTTCACTTATCAACAAGAAAGGAAAAAAAAAGAATATTGGACATGCGTATTGCTGAATAGGTAGCATTCTCATCTCCCACATTCTTTTCTTTTTATCTAGTTCTCTATTATAGTTTCATTGCTTGATTCATTGATCAGAGTTTCTGTAGTGAGAGAACGTGAATCTCAGACAGAGGTGAGCAAGTACCATGGGACATTGCCACCTGATGTTGGGCAACGACTAGGAGTCACTTGGTTCTAACTGACTATCCTCGCTATCAACACTAATATCAGAAGATAAAAGGGAAAAAAAAAAGGAAAGACCTTCTTGCTTGCTAAATCTCATAATCAAACCCAAAGGCTTGGAAAAGGAAATGGATAGGGAGCTGTATCATAGAACTACGATGGGAAGCTTTTCATAAGGGAAAGGGATTTGAAATCATTAGGGGGATTTGGGGAAATTGCGGGGAAGGGCTCAAAAAGGTTTTAGAGTTGAGTGCCAATTCCATCACTTAATAAGTTGAAGAAAGGCTGAGGGAAAAATAGGCAAAACTGGACTAAATTGCAAAATCTTGTTGGTAGAAACATTATGGGTTTTAGAAGTTTTTGGTTGAGTTTTTTCTTGGATTCCTAAAACAGTGTTGTATGTGGAACTCGAACCAACTTGGGAAGTTTTGCACAAGGAAAAGAGCATTGAAATCATTTGAGGATTTGGGGAGAATGGATATGCAGGGAAGGGCTCAAAATGGTTTTATACTTGAGTCTGCCTAGTCCAATCATATAGAAAAATGCCCAAGGGCCAAATAGGGAAAACTGGAATAAATTGCAGAATCTTGTTGATAGAAACATTAGTTTTTGGTTGACCTTTTCTTTGGTTCCGAAAACAGTATTGTACCTAGAACTCGACCTAGCTTTCAAATACTCGTGTTTCATGTATTTGTTTTAGTTTGTCATACCTTTCCTTTCCTTATATTTTGTGCTTTCTCCAGAAAAAATAGTCAATGTTCACAGTTCCTTGAGACATGCATATTGATTAGTTTTTTCTTTGGATTTCAACATTGATTTACATTTTCTCATGAATTCTGTGTTTCTTTCCAAGACATGCCACGTTTTCGTTTTTTAGCTTATGACACTTCCAATTGTCGTTTATTGATCTGTCCTTTGGATGTTAGAAATCTTTTGGTTATTCCTTCATTTTTTTTACTGTTTTATTTATTTATGTTTTCGTTCATTTTCCTTCACTTGAAGTTAGTCCTTGAAACTGAGAACTTCCATTATTTGGTATGTTGACAATGGAATGAATTGAAACTGATTTGAAAGAAATCTTGGATCATGGGTATTTTCCTGCTCTCTTCATTATTTAATCTTCTCTACCACAATCATACTTCTCACCAAGGAATGGTCGACTTCACACAGATTTGCATGGAACCAAGAAGAAGAATCTGGGGAACTGTCCTGTCTGTCGCAAGGTTTTTCATGTCAAAGATATTGAACATGTCCTTGACTTGGTTGGAATCCATTCATCTCAACAGGTATGTCCTTGTAACATAACACTACAAACTCTGTAAAGCTTTTAACTGGAGTGTCAAGACTGGCAAAAGATGTGATTTGAAAGTCTAATTCGAGAAAGTTATTATTCTCTTCATATTTCCTAATGATAATGTTACAAACTGCAGCACTCTTGAAATAGTTTCTCTGGCGTTGGTTATTTTGCTGAATTGATGCTCACTTCTACTGTCCTATTATAGAATATTTTTTTAATGCCCAGCTATCTAAGGATACGTATTTCATTTGTGTATGTTCACATAATTTTGTCTTCATCTTTAATGTTGTAGTATTTATGGATTCTGTCCAATTAAGTATTGTGCACTGCCACTGTATTATGTCAGCTATGCTTCATTGATACAGGTAAGAGTTGAATTCAAGGATTGGGTTAGGTTTAGGGTTTCAAAGTAGAGGAGAAAGAGAAGAGAGAAGAGAGAAGAGAGAAGAGAGAAGAGAGAAGAGAGAAGAAAGGATGTCATGTGATTAGGTCACAATGACTCCAAGATTTATGCAAGTCCCAAAAACAAAAGACAAAATACCCCTCAAGGGGAGTAATTACAAAAGTACTAGGAATGAAATATACGTAGAAATACGTATATGATAACACTCTCCCTCAAGTTGGCGCATAGATATCTCTCATGCCCAACTTGCACAAACACTTATGGAGTTGCCAAATGGGGACTCCCTTGGTGAAAACATCTGCAACTTGTTCACCAGTCTTCACAAATGGGGTACACACTGCTCCAGAGACAATCTTCTCTCTTTTGAACAGGGTTGTGAGCAATGCTGATGGCGGCCTTGTTGTCATAGTACAAGCAAACAGACCCTGAGACTAGGAAGTCAAGTTCAGCAACTAACACTTTCAACCATAGTATCTCACACAAGCCATGGGCCATTGCCCTGAATTCAGCCTCTGCACTAGATCTAGCGACAACAGGCTGCTTCTTGCTCCTCCAAGTAACCAGACTGCCCCCAACAAAGGTGTAATATCCTGAAATAGATCTCCGATCATCTTTGGCCTCTGCCCAGTCTGCTTCGGTATACGCCTCTATACGCATGTGGCCATTCTTCTAAAAAAGAAGACCTCTACCAGGAGCTGACTTGAGATACCTCAAGATCCGATGTGCTGCCTCTAAATGAACACCTCTGGGTGAGTGCATATATTGACTGATCACACTCACTGCATAGGCAATGTCTGGTTGAGTCAGGGAGAGGTAGATCAATCACCCAACTAGCCTCTGACGGCTCCCTACATCCTGTATTAACCCACCACTGACATCTGCTAGCTGGTGATTCTACTCTATAGGAGTTTCCACTGGCTTGGTACCCAACTTGCCTGAGTAGTGCAACAAGTCTAAAACATACTTCCTCTGAGAGATGAAGATCCCCTGACTGGATCTTGCAACTTCGATGCCTAGGAAGTACTTGAGAGGTCCTAGATCCTTGGTTTCAAACTCCTCTGCTAACTGACGCTTCAGCTTAGCTACCTCTTCTTCATCATTCCTTGTGAGAATGATGTCATCAACATAAACAATGAGGGCAATGGTATTCTTCCCTTGATGCTTCACAAATAGGGTGTGATCGGCCTAACTTTGAGTGTAACCCAGCTTCTTCACGGCTAGGGTGAATCTCTCGAACCATGCCCTTGGAGATTGTTTAAGCCCATAAAGGGCCTTTCTTCAATCAACACATCTTGCTACTATTTCCTAGGGGAGTGAATCCAGGAGGAGGCACCATGTACACTTCTTCATGTAAGTCCCCATGAAGAAAAACATTCTTCACATCCAGCTGATGCAAATGCCACTCTTGGTTTGCTGCCAAAGACAACAACACCCTAATGGAGTTCATCTTTGCCACAGGTGCAAAGGTCTCCATATAGTCAATCCCATAGGTCTGGGTGTACCCCTTGGCTACTAATCTTGCCTTGTACTTCTCAACTGACCCGTTTGCCTTGTACTTGACTGTGAACACCCATCTGCAACACAGGTTTGTTGCCTCTTGGTAGGTCAACAAGCTCCCATGTCCCATTCTTGTCCAGAGCTCTCATTTCCTCTATCATAGCAGCTTTCTATCTTGGTTGAGCCAACCCTTCTGCCACTGAAGAGGGTATAGGAATAGTGGAAAGGGATGTGATAAAGGCTTTATAGGAGGGGGACAAGGCATCATAGGAGACAAAGTGGCTCAGAGGATGCTGAGTGCAGCTTCTGACTCCTATTCTTAAAGCAATGGGAAGATCAGAAGCCTCAGTAGAAGGAGAAATGATAAGTATAGAGAGGGAAGGAGAATTACCTCGATCCAAGGATGGTACCACTGGTACAGGATCAACTGTGACTTTCTCCCTTCTGCGATAGACGAGCTCCTTTTGAGCACCAGGAGCACTATCAACCTCAGTAGCAGGTAGAGTAGTCTGAGACCTCTCAAGCTCAAGATAGGAAAGAGAGTAATATAGTAGGAAGAGGAACATCCTCACACCTCACTTCACTACTATTCCCCCCTGAAGGAGGCGGAGAAAAAAGGTAGATCCTCTCTAAAGGTAACATCCATGGACACAAACGTTTTCTCTGTGGAAGGATGGTAATACTTATACCCTTTATGGGAATAAGAGTAATTCAGAAATACACATTTAAGCGCTTTGGGATCAAGTTTGGTACGATGAGGACCAAGGATATGTACGTAGCATACACACCCAAAGAGACGAGGAGGGATTGTGAGCAAGGAAGCATCGGGAGTAAGAACTTGTAGAGGAGACCTGAAGTTGAGAACTCGAGAAGGCATTCTGTTTGTCAAATAAGTAGCAGTTAAAACTGCATCTAACCAATAGGATTTGGGGACTTGAGATTCGATCAGGAGAGATCGAGCCACCTCAGTCAGATGTTGCATCTTTCTTTCAGCTACACCATTTTGTTGAGGGGTGTAACTGCAAGAATTTTGGTGACAAATCCCATGTTCTAAAAAGTATTGCTGGATCCCCCCATACATAAACTCTCCACCCTGGTTAGAACGAAGGGCCTTGATGGAGGCACCATACTGGGTTAGGATCATCTTATGAAAACCCTTAAAGATGGCATGAACCTCATCTTTGGTTTTCATAAGATAAATCCTTTTGCATCGAGAATAGTCATCAACAAAAGTAACATAGTAGCGGAAGCCAAAAATGGAAATCACAGGGGAAGGACCCCACACATCAGAATGCACGAGATCAAAAGAAACAGAATTTCGATTACCTCTTGAAGGATAAGTAGATCGACAATGTTTCGAGAGCTTACAGGTCTCACAATGCAAGTTAGATAACAAAACATAAGCAAATAAAGTGGGAAATAACAGTTTGAGGTACTAAAAAGAGACATGGCCCCGACGGGCATGCCAACATAGCACAGAAGCTATCCTACTCCTACTATTGCTAGAGGACTGCAGCGCGGTGAGCTCAGAAGGCTGTCCATCAAGAAGGTATAGCCCATCAGCTTCATGTCCAGTGCCAATTGTCCTTGTCTCGAGGTCCTGAAAGACACAGTATGAAGGAAAGAAAGTCACATTGCAGTTCAAAGATTTAGTAAGAGCACCAATAGATAATAGGTTAGATGTGAAATTTGGGACATGTAAAACGGATGCAAGTGGAAGCTGGGGAGAGGGAAGAGCAACCCCTTTCCCAGATATAGAGGATAAAGTACCATATGCAGTTCTAACCTTATCGCGGCTAAAACAAATGGAATAACTAGAAAATAATGAAGACATACCCGTCATGTGCTCTGAAGCCCCTGAATCAATGATCCATGGAGTATTGGGAGGGGAAATGGACACATGATGGGCAGATCTAATGATACCTGACTGAGCAAAAGAGGAAGTGGCAAAATGACCATCCTGCTGGGAGAGCAAGCTTTGAGCTCAGATGCAGCCAAATGACCCTTAGGGGCCTGGGAAGAACTCTGGAGAGACTGGTCTGGAGAAGGTGCAGAGGTATCCATGCTAGCTGAATGCGCACTAAAAGATCCTATCTGACTGGAGCGAGGAGCAGAAGACTGAGGCCGACCATGCAGCTTCCAGCAAGTAGCACGCACATGTCCAAGGCGACCACAGAAGTCGCACTTGGGCCTCTCCTTGGAGGAGGAAGATCGGCTAGCTGAAGGCGCAGAGAACTGAGGGGGTCGACCCCCTTGAAGATGCCGAGGCTGATAAGCAGATGCAAGAGCAGGCTGAGAGGCAGATGCAAAGGCAGGAGCAGGTGAAGAGGTGATAAGCGCTGATTGCTCATGAACGGCAGACTCATTTGGAGTGGATAGACGTCGGCTCTCCTCACTCTGGAGATATGAGTAGACCTCGCTGAGAGTAGGTAGAGGGGCTCGGCTGCTAAGAATCTGAACCCTAGCCAACTCATATGAAGGATCGAGTCCGGCTAGGAACTAAAAAATCCTACCCTCCTCAACATGCTTCTGGTACGTGACTACTTCATCTGGAGTAGGAGGGTGATAGTAGTAGTAGTAGTAGTAGTCTAACTCCTCCCACATACTTAGAGTCGCAAAGTTGTCAGAGAGAGACTTGTCGCCCTGACGAAGGCGGGAGATGCTCTGCTTCAACTGGTATGCTATACCAGCTTTCTGTTGTTGTGAGTAGGTCTTCTTGGTGGTCTCCTACACATCCTGGGCTGTACGCATGAAGAGGAAGCCATGACTAATGTTAGGCTCCATAGAGTTAACCAGCCAAGATTGAACTGAGAGGTTTTCAGTTTCCCATTGATCAAACATGGGATTATCTTCCTTAGGCTCTTTGGTTCGCCCCGTGCAATGCCCCATCTTCCCACAGCCTCCGATAAACAACCGTGCTGCTCTAGCTCACTCCAGATAGTTCGGATCATTGAGTTTAACAGATGTAATTTGCAAACCGGGGTTCTCATACACCACTTGTTGCATCATAGGTCCTCCAGTGCTTCTAGAGGAGGATTATGTGCTAACAACTGAGACTGAGGGAGTGCCCTAGGGAGGTGGAGTGCCCGATGGAGGTGGATTTGCCATAACGGAGTAGCAAAGGAGGGAAAGAGGCAAGAAAAAGCCTATAATACCAAAATAAAAGGTATCCACAGGGAAATAAGACACTAGATTAGAGCCGGTGAGCAAGAACACCCAAAAAACCTCAAGAAAAACATCAAAGGAGGACTAATGGAAGAGAATAGCAGCGTATGGATGGATAAACTAGAACCATTAGAAAGCATTGAGGAATGTCTGGGATCAAGTTGGGGAAGGAACAAGACCCAACCGATAGCCTAAAAAGGCTATATAAGTCGCCGACGATAACTGTGGGGGAGAGAAAAGCTCCCACGGCTCTCAAATGTTGATGGATTCTCTAAAAAGAGATATCCACATGTAAGTAAGGTTGGGAGGGATCAAATCGAAGCAACAAACCTCCCAATAATGGTTGTTATGACCACCAAAAACAGCTTGGTTCAAAAAACTCGTTTTTTGCAATTTTCAAGGAGTAAAACACCCACCAAATCAACCCAAAAAAATTCCCAAAAATACTAAAAAGGGAAAAAAAGAGCTCTACCTAGAGGTGGAGTTTTAGGTTGGGAGGAGGAACCTGTCCGTACGACTGATGTTAACAGCCGTACGGCCTGAATGATGTCATCAGCCCCTCAGGTTGATCTCCGGGAACTTCCTTTACAAACCCTCTCTTGATAGCTCTGATACCAAGTTGAATTCAAGGATTAGGGTTTCGAAGTAGAGGAGAAAGAGGAGAGAGAAGAGAGAAGAAAGGATGTCACGTGATTAGGTCACAATGACTCCATAAATGTTATTTATGTAAGTCCCAAAAACAAAAGACAAAAATACACCTCAAGGGGAGTAATTACAGAACTATCCCTAATACATGAAATATACGTAGAAATACTTATATGATAACAGTAAGGGTGTCGGAATCCAACATGGGTGTGAAGTGTTTGATTTGGCGAATAGTAAAAAATATGATTTGGTGACTTGGCAGTATACTTTAAATAGTGCGAAACAAAGTAATTGTTTTTTATATAATGAGGATAATAGGGGATAATGCGATACTTATAGACAAGAGAGTACATATATGTGATGTTATTTTTGTTGCATAGAAACTTCAATCCTAAAAGATAGAGCTCATAACATATGCCAAATGTCAATTACTATCTTGCAACAACAAAAAAGAAAGAGCAAGACAAAATTTGGAAGTGTCGCACCAGAATTAGTATCATGTTGAACTCCAACATGGGTACTTTGCCCGTTTAGAAGAATCCATGCAGTGTAGTATGTAGGTAAGTTGCATGGTGCTAATTGTCTAGGTGTCCACAATTGTCTAGCATCTCGACCTTTAAAATCCCGACGCGGGAACGTGGCCATTTAAAAATATTCATTTTCACAATCCCTTATTTAGGGGCTCGCTACATGGATCCCGTATTCCCGTTTCACCAGTCAATTCTATCTAGAGTTATATCTCTGTTAAGGCACGCGTCTTAAATTTTTTTAGTACCTCAATCCATGTCATTTTTGGGCTTTTTCTCACTTTGTTAGAACCTTCACCTGCACCCAAGTTCTCTCTCATCAACAAGGTTTAAAGTATCATATTGTCTCAGTTCTTTTTGGGCGAGATGTCTCAATTCTTGGGCTGACCAGGACGATACAATGGGATGTGGGGGGGAGGGGGATGTTTCAGCTTTGTATTCTTTTTACCATTGTCTTGGCCCATACGGTTGGTACATTTTGGTTTCCATATTTTTGAGACATGCCTCGAGATTACATTTTTAAAACATGCTCAATGGTGTTGTCATCGATCTTTTTGTTCTACATTCCCAATCCATCTCAATCGAATTTATTTTATTTTATTTCCCTATTGAAGCTAATCCTAGATTTCCTTGGATGTGCTTGTCTCTGATTTTGTCTTACGTAGTCTTTCCACTCATCTATCTCAACATCCTTATCTGTGCTAACATTATTCAATGAGCATGTTTTTTAATTGCCCAATATTCTGCTCTATAAAGCTTAACTGGTCTTATTGCTGTTTTATAAAAAAGTTCCCTTTAGTTTGATCAGTACGAATTGGTCACATAAAACTCCAGAAGCACATCTCTACATTAGCCCCCTAGCTCTAATTCTATGGGCAATATCCTTTTCAATCTCTCCCTTTTTATGGGTCATCGAATTTTATTATCATCATCATCATCATCTAAAGCTTTATCCCAACGATATGGGGTAGCCATTCAATTTTGTCTAAATAACAAAAATGGTTGCTCTTGGGTACTTCCTACCCATCAACCTTAACTAATGCACCATCCCTTTGTATGTACTTACGACAGTTGCACTACATAATGTTTTGCTCCTACTTATTTAAAACTCTTGGTTTACAAGCTATCCCTACGCATTTCTAGTTTTGCATTCACTTCTGTGATATCATCAACTAGCACTACATCATTTGCAAATCCCATCTACCAAGGGATGTCGTTTTGAAGATGAGAAATTAATTCATCTATAACTAGTGCAAAAGAATTGAAATTTGGGTTTTTCTGTGTCGTTGGATCGGAAACCCTAAAGTTCAACAATATTTGTAAATTTCTCTGAATTGGTTCACTTCATCTGCAAAATGCAGACTTGCATAGTGGCTCGTGTCGGATATCGTCCGCACTCGGGGTTAGGGCAAATAAAGAACAAATTAACGAAAATCTGCTAAAAATGATGAAAGGGTGAGAATGGTGAAAATTGAGATTAAAACAATCTTTTTGGCAAGACTTTTATCAACTAAATAACATAATGAAAATGAAATGAAAATACCATAAAGAAAATGAAATGAAAATACCATAAATTAATAAAAGAAATTTCAAATTAAATTTATTAAATGATCAAGTGCTCATACAAATTGAGTACATAAAAGAAATGCTAACCTAGAAAGCAATGGTAAATAATGAGAGATTGAATTAGAGAGAGAATAAATGATATGGACTATAGAGAGAGAAAGAGAGCAATGTAAACTTAGAGAGAGAAAGTAGAGAATTATCCTAGAAAGAGAAAGTGAAAGGAAAAGTAGGAATGGTAGAGAGAGAAGTGGATAATAGCCAAGAACTAGAGGGAGAAAGAGATCTAGGAGATGAAGGAGAGAAGCTTACCTGATCTGGAGATGTGGATTGCTGTTGTAAAAGCACCAAGGAGGAGAGATGGATGTAGCGCAATGGCAAGGCAGCAAGCACTCATGCACGAGCAAGGAGGTGTAGTGCGTGATAGGTTTGCATGCAAGTACAACCAAAGGAGGGGCAGCAACGAGAAGGAGCACTCGGCATTCAGCAGGTTCTTTGAGGAGACCCTTTGGGTGGTTGAGGTGCGCCTAGTTGGAGATGTGAAGTATGCAGCAAAGAGAACCAGCAGCAGCGATTGGAGGGAAAGAGTAGGTGGTATGGATCCTTAGGTTGTAGGAGCAGCTTCTTGCCGGAAACCCAACCGTGAGGAGAAGATGACTACCTCTTATAGATTCAATCTAGAATGTAAGTTGCTGGTTGAGACGTGATGTAACAAGGTGCTGGGTTGGTGAGAGTTGATGGATGGTCTGCTGGACGAGGTTGGAGGTGCTTGGCTGCAACTATGGAGGTTGAAAGAGCAGTGGTGACCGGAAAGGAGGCAGGTTTGAGGATGGCCTGGCTGGCTGTTGGAATTGCAGGTTGGACTTGAAGATAGCTGGTGCATACACCGGTGTGCACAGCAGCGTTATGGAGGAGAATTACCTGCAGGTCAGTGAAGGATGAGAGAGATGTCAGCCTGCAACAAGGTTGCAAGTTCGGATGGTTCAAAACAGTGGAGGAGCAGGTGCTCCGGGCGAAACCAGATCGCACACACAGGTGCGTGATGGAGACAGTGTGGTTCCGTGTTGCAGCACGCTGCTGGGGGCAGCAATGATTTTTCAGGTGGCGGTAATGGTGATTGTGAGGAGAGCTGGTCTCCACGCTGTTTGGTGGACGTTCAGCCGGAAGAACGCGATGAAGGAGCATGGTTTCTCTCGGCATGGCTTGTTGTAGGATCTGCAACTTTGAGAAGAAGAAAATGGTGGTGCTCTGGCATGTAAATGGAGAGGATATTCAGATCTGCTAGAGGAGCAAGCTGTGATGGCTAGCAAGTTGAGACAGGGGGGCAGCGACAATGGAGATCGCTGGTGAGCGACAATGGAGATCGCTGGTGCTAAGGTGGAAATCAGTGGTGAGAGGTTGAGTGCGAGGATTGCACGAACAGCCACCAAGATCAACTGGAGTTGCAAGTTTTATGAAGGAGAGAAGATGGTGCTGTTGCTGTATACGTGGTGGAGAGCTATGAGAGATGAAAAGCCAAGTTGGAAGAGAAGGGAAAAGAAAATAAAGGGGGAGGGAACCAACCATCTCGTAGGTTCCTCTTATAGGTTTAGGAGATTTGTTGTACAAATGATGACCGTTGGATCTAGAGAGATCCAACGGTTGGGAATGAGTTAGTTAGGTGAGAGAGAGTGACTAGGATAGAGAGAGATGGGGGAGAGAAGAATCGGTCAAGTGAGACCGATTCTCACTTGTTGTTGCAAATGGGCATGGGAATGGGCATGGGCATGGGTCATGGGCCAAGATAGATAGATAGAGAGGAGAGGTGAGAGAAAATACAAAAATAATAACATTGGAGGGTTTTGAACCTTGGTCTTCTTTATTCTCTCTCATCCGCTCCACCAATTAGTCAAACTAATCTTTTGATATCAATTGGTGTGGCTTTTAACACTTAGTCTTTCTCTTGGTCTTCAGCTATTCTTTTCTCTCTTAGTCCTTGTTCCAGCTCTACGATCCTCTAGCTTTTCCCGTACATGGCTTCTATTTTCTTATCCTAGCCTGCTGGCTCTTTAAGCTTTGATAGAAGTCTTCTGTGGTTAATCGTGGGCCCGTCAGTCCTTGAGAATCTCGCCCGATAGAGTCTCCTGTAAGTGAAAAAGCGTGTAATGAGATTCAACTAAAGCGGCTTGATATTGGACTATCCGAAATGCGTATATTTCATGCAAATAGTCGATTTTTGTCTAAAGAATGCGCTCTACGCAATGGAAGAAACTCTTACGTGGAAAAGTCGACAAAAAGACAAGTTTTACGTAGGAGAATGCGACATTGCTATAAGGATAATGGCTTAATATAAGTACTTTTGAACGAATATCAAGAATATGGACCAACTTTTGGTGACTGTAACTAGAAAAGAGGGAAGAGTGCCCCCAATAAATAACATCTCTATGAACAACATTTTTAGCTAGAGTGCCACGTCATTTGCACTTTGGTGGGTATGGGAGAATATGATGATCCATCCTCTAACCAATTCCCTAATATGTTCTGAAATATTCACAAATCTCCAGGGATATTGTTCTATGCCACTTGTCCACTGTTCACTTATTGTGTTGGCGGAGGCTCCTACCACAAGAGGACTGCCAAAATTGGCTTTAAAATTTTTGAGTTTCTAAGGCATTGCCTTATTATTTGCTTCAATAGAATTGTTAGATATTATGTTATGTTTCTAGTGGGTTTTATGTATGGGACGTATGGGGGGTATTATTGTTATTACATGTTCTTTTATGTTTTAAGTGGTTCAATATATAAATAGGGGAGCAAGTCTAGGCCATTATGCTTAAGACGTAAACTCCTATCTTCTCCAATTCGTCTAAACCCTAACTATTTAACATGGTATAGAGTCTGGTTCTGTACTAATTTCGGATCTCATATTCTTCCCCGTATCTTCTTTATCTGTGGTGGAATATTAAAATCTAGGGTTTGCCTATGAAACCCTAGATTTCGTTTTACGGTTTGTGTGTGAAAACCAGTGGTGTTCGTGATGTGAAGATACCATTATGCAAGAGTAATGAATAACATGGTCTTTGTGTGGTGTATTCTACATGATATGTGAAAGTTTTACCCCTAGTGAAGATCGAAGTTGAGAGAAGTGCTCCCAGAGTAAATCACAGGGTGTAAAATGGTGAGATTTGTTCTCCATGCATTTTGTTGATTTAGGAGGTGAGAGATTCTTTTTTGGACCCTTTTGTATCTGCCCAGTCTTTGTGCAAATCACAGGGCTTAGACAGAGGGAGAGCACCTCCCAGGTGAAACTACACTTGCCTAGCCCCCTTTTTGGGCAAACGGCATGTCTTAGAGAGAGAACAGCTCCCAAGTGAAACCGCACTTACCCAGGACCCTTTCTGGGCAAGACGCACCACCCAGGACCTCCCCTGTGTGTGTCGTAGGTCCCCCATGGGATTTTCTCCAAGGGAAAATTGTTAAAGGAGTTGTTCCGAAAGGTCTGAATCCCGCGAGATTCGCACCTCTTGTCGCGTTTGGTTGTGTTTCTACGGGTTCAGTGGTGATTTTTGGTAGTAATAATGGAGAACAAATCTAATATCGTTGCGTGGTGATGTTTTTAATGTCCAGATGACTATCAAACTCAATGGAAGTAATTATGTTCCTTGGGCCAAGTCTGTTGAAGTGTTTCTTATGGCCAAAGGAAATATTTGCGTGAAAATCAGCCCAAATTTGACACTAGTAATTATTCGGAGTGGGTACAGGAGAATACCCAGATCATGATCTGGTTGTGGAATAGCATGGATCTTCAAATCAACATCAAATGTTTTTGAATAGTGCAAAGGGGATTTGGGAGCATGTTGGGAGGATGTGTTCTGGTGAGAATAACATTACCCGAACATATCAGTTGGTTGAAGAGTATTTTGCAGAATATTATTCATCTCTTCAAAATATCCGTAATGAACTAAATGTCTACCAGCCTTTAACTTCAGATCTCGAGAAGCAACGTAGACAACATGAGGACTTTGATGCTCGTTTTCTCTCCTTTCTTCAACCGGAATACGAGCCAGTTAGTGCTCAACTCTTGGGGAGTTGGGCACTCCCTAGTATGACTGAAGTCTTTGCTCGACTTTAGCACGCCTCAGTGTCATCTGTTGATAAATCAAAGTTGGTGGTTTCTGGTGGCCGTGGTGGTCGTGGTAGAGGACGTGGTGGTGGCAAAGGTGGTAGAAGAGATTGCGACTCCAGTGGTGGTCGTGAGTGAAATATGGTTTGAACCTCGTCATTGCACACACTGTGATATGGCTGGCCATACATTGGACTATTGTTGGGATTTACATGGTAAACCAACCAATTGGGTGAACCATGCTTCGTATAGTGATAGTGGGAGCGCTACTCCTGGTTATACATCTGGTGCACCTGTTCAGTCGTTAGTAGCTAACTCGGAGGTTGTGATTATTTCTCGTGATTAATATGCCAAACTCACTTAGCCACAACAGTCTTATGGTTTGCAGGATTTCGATATGCCAGCTCCGACAACATTGCCGCTTCGCACCTATGTATGTTGTCGCCATCTTCCAATGCCTACCTCGGACTCGTGTCTTCGACCTTCTGATTCTTCGTTGACGGATCCTGTCTTTGTGGGATTGTGGGCCCCATATGGGGGTGCTCATAGTGGGCTACGTTCCACTGCCCTTCATGAGGAGGATATGTCCTTATGTTTGTGGGTTAAGTGTGAGTCCCACCCACTTAACTCACGAACTCTCTTTTCTTAGTTCGTGGGTTACGTGGGTCCCCCACTTAACCCACCTCTATTTGTATTGTACTTGTACTAGGGGACTTCCCCATCATATATATCACTTGAGAGAATAAGTTTACAATAAGTTAATTAACTCCATTCTCTCTCCAAAACCCCATTGTTCTATTTCTAATCTCTCAACTCTCTCTTTCAATCTTACTCTTCTGGTAACAATCTAGTTTACAACATGGTATCAGAGCATGGTTACTTTAGGGCCTATGCTCTTGTCCCCTAGAGTCACCTCCACGATCTACGAAGAATATGTGGGTTTTCGGAGTTTGGGCAAGCTTTGAGCAAATCATAGAGGGTCTTCCAGCGAGGTTCATGGACCTTTTCTGAAGCAAAAGGACCAGAGGTCTATCATTGCTGGTAAGGTTTTATTTATCAGTCTCATCAGAGTCCATTGCATCCCCTTTCTCTCCGATTTTTTTAGTTTTTTTCTGAAAAATACGTATATCGAGGAAATTTGGGTTTTGATTTTTCTTGAAATTCGTGTCGATCAAGGGTCTATTACCCTAGTGCCCCTCTCATAGAGCCTTTTGGGATCTACAGAATCAAGTTTGGGGTATTTTTGATCATCAGATCTTCGATTTGAAAAATCACCCAAATCTCTCTGGGAAAAATTTTGGGTCAATTTTTTCGAAAATTAAATTTTTTTGGGCTTCCCTACTCTAGACGCACCTTACCCCTAGGGATCCTCTGAACTTTGTTTTAGATTTTTTGGATCTCTTGTTCTACAGTTCAATTTTTTTTGGCCTTCTGCTGTGATGAGTTCATCAGAAATTTCCTCTGCTGAGGATGGTTCATTGTCTCATGGGTCTCACAGAGACCATAATCTACAGTTATGCATTACTACAGTATGACTGGATGGAACAAATTTCCTTGAATGGAAGCCGTTTGCTCTTATGTATATTAGAGGACGTGGTTATAGCGAGTATCTTACTGGGGAAGCTGAAGAACCTGCTACCACTGACAAGTCTCACAAGAAATGGTTTATGGAAAACCTCACCGTGATGTCGTGGCTTCTGCACTCTATGCAACCTCAGATCAACAAAGGTTTCATGTTTCTACCCACGACGAAGGATGTTTGGGAATTTGTTTTTCACATCTACTCACAGGTGGGAAACTTTGCTAAGCTTTATGAGTTGGAGCAAGAGATTGCTTATATTCGACAGGGGAGCTCAAACTGGGTACCTATTATGCTTCCCTATAAAATAAGAGGGAAGAGATGGACCATTATCAGAGTTATACCCCGGTTTGTGCAATAGATGTGAAGTCCTTTAAAGCCATGGTTGAGCAGTCCTAGATTTTCCAATTCCTCTCCGACCTTCATCCAAGCTTTGAGGGAGCACGGGTTCAGATTCTTGGTCAAACTCCTCCTACGTCTCTTGCCCAGGTCTATGCTTATACTATGCACCTACGTAGTGGGAGTGACTCTCAGGATCGATCTACCCTGCTTCTATGTCTTAGAGGGGTTAGAAATCGACTCTGAAGAAGCCAAGAGAAGAAAGAAAACGACCTAAGTGTGATCACTGTGGTCGTTTGGGCCACATTAGAGACACCTGCTGGGAGCTACATGGCTGTCCTCTAGGATTGGGCCCAAATCCTCACCAGCACCCTACAGCCAGACATGGGTCACTTGCAGCACATTCAGCGACTCTGGACACTGCCCCCACAACGCCTTCCTCCTCTAGGGATATGGATTCTTTTACTCTTGGAGATCTTGAGAGGCTTCTTCATATTTGTTGTGATTTAGGTTGTAACCGATAGAGAAAGATTTAAGAGAAAGAGAAATGGAGAAGGAAGAAGATGGACGTAGCCCACTAAAGACTCCCACGTGACCCCCACGTTGGTGCAAAGATGTCCATCATGCCTAGTTTGCCTATCAAAGTATGAAGAATTGTCTTGTTCACCCCATTTGTAAGTATATTTGCAACTTGCTCTTGAGTTCTTACATAGGGTGTGCAAATCAGTCCATGTTGGAGTTTCTCTTTGATGTAGTGACGATCGACTTCAATAAGTTTAGTCTTATCATGGACTGGATTTTGAGCAATGTTGATAGCCGCTTTATTATCACAATAAAGATTCATCGGCTCGGTCACCTTGAGTCCCAACTCCTCTAAGCATAGTTCTCAACCAGAGGAGTCCACACACACCATGTGCCATAGAGCGAAACTCAACCTCTGCACTAGATCGAGCTACAACTGGTTGTTTCTTGCTTCGCCAAGAGACTAGGTTACCTCCAACAAGAGTACAGTATTCGGAGGTGGATCGACGATCAGTAATGGAACTTGCCCAATCTGCATCAGTATATGCTTCCACTCTAGAGTGTTCATGTCTTTGTAATGGTATTCCTCGGCCTGGGGAGCCCTTGAGATACCGAAGTACTCTGTGAGCTGCCTCAAGATGCGATGACTGTGGTGCGTCCATAAACTGACTGATGACACTCACAACATAGGCAATATCCGGCCGTGTGTGTGCCAAGTAGATCAACCTTCCAACCAATCGCTGAAACATAGCAATATCTTCGATAGACTCGCCCTGCTCAGTATTCGGTTGATGGTTTTGATCTATCCGAGTCTCTATTGGTCGAGCTCTCAAATATTCAGCCTCGCTCAGTAGGTCTAATACATACTTTCTCTGAGATATGAAGATGCCTTTCTGTGACCGAGCAACTTCAATCCCCAGAAAGTACTTTAAGGGCCCTAGATCCTTCGTCTCAAATTCGGATGATAAGATCTTTAGCAGCTTTATCTCTAATGGATCATTCCCAGTGATGACCATGTCATCAACATAGACTATCAACGCTGTGGTACTAGCTTGCTGGTGCTTCACAAACAAAGTATGATCGGCCTGACTTTGTTTATAGCCAATTCGTCTGATAGCACTGCTGAATCTCTCGAACCATGCTCTAGGGGACTGCTTTATCCCATATAAGGCTTTCTTCAACTTACACTTTGTCGTCACTTCCAGTAAGTTTCAACCCAGGTGGTAGCTTCATGTACACCTCTTTTGTCAGATCTCTGTGTAGAAAGATGTTCTTTACATCTAGCTGATGTAAGGGCCAGGACAGGTTGGCTGCTAAGGATAGAAGGACTCTAACTAAGTTCATCTTGGCTACGGGGGAAAACGTCTCTAGGAGTAGTGTCTCCTTCTAGTCCTAATTACCTCAAGTAGTTTTCATTTAGTAATTTTATGAAGAGGAGGGAGACAATAAAAGGGTTTAAAAGAGAGAATATGAATGACGATTAGACAGGACAAAAAAATGAAAAAGAAAAAACTAAATGAAATAGGAATAAATAATAGAGATAGACTACACCACCAGTCTCGCTGGATGGTAGATTTCTACCCTCTTCTTGTGGGAGGTGTCAATTCAAGACCTCCCACACACCGAAAAAAAATAAGAAGAGAGAGAGAGGTGTAAAGTCCCACTAAATTTTTTTTTGTCAGTAGCGATGATTTATTGTGTTACAGTATAGAGAAATGGACAACTATAAGGAAAAGCATTCCCTAAAAGATAAAAACAAAAAGTACAACTACTAGCCAATGGATTAACAATCAGTTAAGCCTCCATAAATTACAAACCCTCAATTGCTAGCAGTCTTCCATCTTGATATCTCGGAATTCTTTCAAATTGATGTCCCTTCTATTATAAGCTACTCTTAGACGTCTGTTAACATCCAGTTGCAATCATCAAAGATCTGACTATTGCACTCTTCCCAAACACCCTAACAAAAGGCATAAGGAGCTTATAATGGATTTATAAGTGATTGACACGCTTCTCATGTTTCTTACACATGCACGTGGTCCATGCGTTCTGCGACTTTGGGGGAAACGAGGGGTTGATTGGGGGAGTTCACGTTATGTTGGTTCCATCCCATCTGGTAAATCTTCTGGTTCATAATTTCACACAATCAAATGATTGTAGCCATCTGATCTATTATATTCTTTTAGGCAGTAAGAAAAATGGCATAGTCCATGAAAAAGTGTATAGTTCAGATAATCGTCCAATTGGCTTTCCTAGATGGGATCAGTAAATGGTGTCCCTCCCTTAATGCGTGCCATGTGTATGATTATGCTCTTTATTGACTGTTGGCTTTGGTCTATATTCTTATAACTATTGATCATCCTGTTTTCATATGCCTGGAAAAATTGATTTGGAGTTATTCCTAGAGTTCAGCTGATTTCCTTCGGTAGCAACGATAATTGGACTGAAAAACTGTGCTTATATTGCTGCCACCCTCCCCCTTTCACATAGGAAATCAATTTTTTATATTCTCCCATGAAAGTAAAGCTGACTACTGTTCTCTCTTGGGTTTTCAGAGTTTCGAGGGAACTGAAACCAAAGATGACGAGTTCATGCGTTCCGAAGCTGAAAATATCAGAAGACAGAAATTTGAAGCCTTGTTAAAATTACAGGAGGAGAATAGTGGTCTCATTGAAACCAAAAGAAACGAAGTCTTGTTGCCAGGAATGTTTCTTCCTGAACCCATCACACTACCTACTGTATCCACGGAAGCTACTGTTGAGCTACAACACAGTAACTCAACCTGCACGCCCACCTCAGAAACGGGTTCAAGCAGATCTTCGAACAAGCCTAGCACCAGTGAGCACAAGGACTTAGGCATGAGGAAGAACAGAATTCAGAATTCAAGACAACAGAAAAAGCAGTGGATTAAGAAAGAGAACAGTAGTACAGGGTAAACTCATAACAGTTTATTTTTTGGCGGATTAAGCAAGTTCTTTTTGCTGGGTAAGATGGGATTGGACCTGTCATTCAGAATGTCAATCAATTGAGCTATGGGCTCAAGCCCTTTTTTTCTTTTGATGCGTATTGGGTAAGCTGGGATTGAACCGTGATCTCATGGCTGCAGTGCAGAATTCAAGCTAAGGGTTAGAGCCCTCAGCTCATAGCAGGTGATTCTATGTTTTGCCTCCTGAGAAATTTGTTTCAAGTTGAAGTACAGAACAAAAAGGGGAAATGTAACCTCTTGTGGATTCATTGCATTTATTTTGATGCCAGGGGCAAGACTTGGCTCGTGAAACTACTGGGGTACTATTGAATCCCATCCTTACTGTATATAAGATGTACTGAATCAGGGATTGAATTATGTAAAATTTGAAACCTTGATTATTATGTTGTTTCTTCTCATTGTCTGTCTTGTTCCCTTAATTAGTAGTACATCTTGAGCATGAATGCTAGTGTTCTAAAGCAATTTTGGAAGTTGGTATGAACTAGATAAACGGTGCTCTTTCGTTTGGCTTTTAATGGGCTATAAGGCCCATCTTGCGTTTGGTTGTACTTGGGCCTGATCTTATGGCTCATATCATGGGCTTATGTTAGCATTTTAGCCCACAAAATGGGTTGGGCCTGAGCCAGCAATGCCCAATTTAGCCCACAAAATTGAGGGAGGGGCTTGAGCCAGCGATACCAACAAAGTGATATAGATGATAACAAGGAAACGACAAGTTAACCCCTCCATTGGTACCTAGATGTCCCGAGCCACTTGTGGACGGAAGATATGGCTGACGATTAGTGGGTAATGAGGGTCTATCTGTGGTCCCCGAGATCCTCAATAGCTCAGTTCCGATAAGAAGAGGAGCTCCTTTGCTTCCTTCGCTGGGTGACCTGCAAGGACACCGACACTCTAAGTGAGTGAAGGGAGACAAAGTTATATGTTAATTGACTAAAGTTGTGATGATCATACATTTGTTCGTGTCTTTTATTTATAGAATCTAAGAGTCCTTTTCCCAGGAGGATTGGGCTCTTAGCGAAGACCTACCATTATTTGAGCTATCTCCTTGAAGGAAAATCTCTAATATTGTCCTGGTACGCGGGAGGGAGTCTAATTTTGAAAGGAATTGGACTCAAATATTCCAAAAAGGATTGGGCTCTTATTGGAGACCTACCATTATTTGAGTTATCTCCTTGAAGGAAAACCTCTAATTCTGAAAGGAATTGGACTCCTACTGAAGTTAATACAATATTTAGAAGTCTTCTAATCTGCGCCGGTTGTAGCAAGAGAGTCTATTCTTTTCACGCAAGTAGGTTTCCTCATTGTAGTAAGTTTAATGAGATTCTTACAAATTTGGCGAGATTCCTATATTTGTAATGGAAATTTATTGAAATATTCGTAATAAGAGGGCTTAAAATATCATATTAATTAGGGTCCCACAGGATTGGCCTAACAGGTTGGTGGGCCCCACAATTCACGTGTTAGGTTTTAAAGTATGTTAATTCATGGATGGTTGAAGTGTAATGACACTTTCAAAGCGTAGCAGCAACTCCTCCAGCCGTTTCACGCCCGGCCACCATGCTGCCCACTTGCAGCCACCTCCATACGCACCTTCCAGCCACTTCTCCACTGTTTAAAGAGCCTGCAACATCCCCCCACTGCTCTCTTCATGGCCAATAACATGGCCACTGGCATGTTGACCTTCTTCACCGATTCAAAATCCGGGTAGGTGTGCCCATGGTAAGTTCTCTCGTTTCTCTTTCTACCTCCCTCTAATTCTATTCTCTCTCTAGACTTATCATGCTTTTTAGGTTATTTTTAATTTTCTTGTTTTTTATCTATCAATGTAAACAGCTTAATTTTATTCAATGAAATTAGTTTCTTTTGAAGTCTTGTTTCGATTATCTTTTAATAGTAATTTTAAATTTTATTTGCTTGTTAATCACTTTAATTGAGAATCGATCGCCAAATCAAAAATCAAGTTTTTAATCACGATGTCACCACCATGCTCACCCCTCTATCAATTTCTAAGCAAAAATTCATCATTTTATGTTCTTTAATGCGTTCCCTAACCCCGAGTGTGGATCGACATCCGACACGAATCCCTATGCTAGAATCTCTGTATTTTTACAGGATTAAGTGAACCGGATCTATTACAAATGCGTTGGAATTAGGGTTTCCGTAACCAACGATGCGGAAAAATCATAGTTTCATAGTTTCTCTGGGAGAGGAGGGGAGGGTAGGAGATAGAGTAGGTGAAGATACCGGTGAAGAATCTAAAACGTTATACTGACTCTCAGATTGAATCAATCTATGATTGGATCGGGTCCAGACGAGCATATGCTTGAAAAAGCAAGCCGTAAACTCGACAAAAAGTTGCCAGAGGAGAACACTAACCTGAAGTAGACTATATGATGCACAAGGAGTAAACATGATAACCCTATTTCTAAAACAATCAGGATATTTTAAGGGATTATCTTGGTTTGTCGGCTGGGGTATATTATGATAGTGGGCGGACCACTGGTTTATCTTGTTAACCGTCGGACTAACTTTGTCGCTCTTGGGTCCTCACTGGGATACTCTTTAAAGCAAATGCTTCAATACTAACTCAAATTGATCGCAAGATAATCCGAAGCCTAAACAGATGTGCGACACATCGACTGATTTAAATACGCCCCAGACTTACCGGATTTGTTAAGCAATGGAGATGAGTGTTCCCTTAGTATAAGCTAAGGTTGGTTTGTGTTCCTAACCCAATAAATAGCAGACCAACAAAGAATTAGGGAAGCCACTAGCTAGCTCGGTATACTTGAGTAGTAGAGACCTATGGGTAGATTAGATAACAGGGACCCGTGCTTGTGGACTTATTCGACTTGGGATCGATGGAAAGATTACGTGGAGGGGTGTCCTAGAACACCGATCTAGTTTGGCTCTAGCTCTTGATTCTTTTTAATTTTTAGTCGTAGGTACACGACAGCTGGAATGACGAGGTTGGTAATGAAATCCTACCAGTTTCAAGGTAGAGCTGGGTTTGCTCTTTAATGTAATTTTTACAGCCAAACCATGCAGTTCCGACAATGATTGTGAAATTCAATAAACAATCAGCACAGTGTTTGCACAAAGATCAATATCGCACTTAAGGCGAGGTGTAGAAACCTATCTGCTCGTTGGCTACACACGGGGTCTCCTCCGTGAGATAGGGAGGGGTATCCAAATGGGCTTGGGCCCGACTCCTCCTCTTTGAGCTTTCGCTCCCTACTCACTTGGTAATCGTAATCTGCAATCACGTTAGTCCACAATGGTTAATGGTATTGAGTTGGAAGGTATACCGCTTTAGGGGTTTTAAGAAACACGCAGTGGTTTTGGGCAAGTATTGTGAATTAGTTCCAATTAGGGTTTGAAATTCAAATTTAGTTATTCCCGAATTAAAGTTCAGAAATATCTACTTTTGAATTACCCGGAGTTGGAAACCTTCCACGATTTCAAACTTTTGAAATCTCGGTCAAATTAGTTATTCCCTAAATTAAGGAATTTTATTGAAAATGGACTCTTATCCAATTTTAAAGTTATCCAACTTAAAGTCTCTAGATCTAGAAACTCAAAGGATTGGATTTCTAAAAAGAGAAAATGTCTAGATTTTCAAAATTTAAAATTTGAAAAATACTCCAAAAATGAAACAAATAACCAATATAGTGATCTAGCTAGAAATAGCAGAATTGAAATCTAACCTATATTTTTTTTAATTAATTAATTAACCTAGTAGTTATTCTAAAAATAGAGAAAAATAAATTTCTAAATTATTACAACTTTGCACTCGGTCGTCCGAGGCATTAAAATAATAAGTGAATAATTTGAAAAAGAAAATTGAAAGTTTTCGATTTTGATCGGATCTTCACGATTAAGTAGCTTTCCGATTTCCTGTACGTCTTTTTGTAATCCCGTCAACCGAGAGGCAGCGGGGCCATTTGAAAGTAAGATTTTTCAGTGCCGTTGGATCGGAAATCCTAAATTTCAATAATATTTGTAATTCTGGTTCACTTTAAATCCTGTAAAAATGCAGATTTTGTATAGCGATATGTCGGATGTCGAATCCGCACTCGGGGTTATGGAACATAATTTATCGGAACATCAGAACAATAGAAAGTGCTTGAAAATATGGATGGAAGGGTGAGAGGTGATTAATGATTGAGATTTAAAATAATCTTTTTGGAGAGATTTTTATCAACTAATTAACATAACTAAAGAGAATGAAACACCATAAATGAAAATGAGAAACTTATTTATTAAAATAATGCAAATTACAATGCTTGAATCTAATTTATTCATAAAAGAAAATAAAACAAATAACCAATACTCTAGAAAGCATTATAAGAGAAGAAATATAGAAAAAAAGAATAAGATTTTAGAGAAAGAAAATGAAAGAGAAGATAGAAAATTGAGATTTCCCTTGGTGACTTACCAATGAAGAAGAGGTCTACAAGGCCGTGTTCTTGCTGGTTTTTGGATAAGAACCGAACTAGGGAGAGGAGAGAGATATAGAGGTTTAGAGAAGAAGGAGAGAGCGAACCTAGGGTTAGGTTGTGAGAGGGGGAGAGAACTAAATTCTAAGGGAACCTTAGGTCCCTTATATAGATTTTAGGAAAAAGAGAGTAAATCCATGTGAAGGTTTGTTGAGTTATAAGGGCCGTTGGATCTTGTGAGATCTAACGGTTGAGGGAGAGATCCCTTTCCTTGAGAGAAAAAGGGAGAGAGGAATCGGTCAACTGAGACTGATTCTCTCTAGGTGTTGCAAAAGGGCATGGGCATGGGCATGAGTCATGAGTCATGGGCATGGATCATGGGTATGGGTCATGGTGTGCCAAGATAGAGAGAGATGTGAGAGCAAATACAAAAATAATAAAACTGGAGGGTTTTGAACCCTAGTCTTCTTTATTCTCCTTCATCCGCTCTACCAATTAGTCAAACTAGCTTTTGATGTCAATTGGTGTGGCTTTTAACACCTTAGTCCTTCTCTTGGTCTTCAACTCTTCCGCTCTCTCTTAGTCCTTGGTCTAGTTCTACGATCCTTTGGCTTTGCCTGTACTTGGCTTCTATCTTCTTATCCTAGCCTGTTGGCTGTTTAAGCTTTGATAGAGGTCTTCTGTGATTGATCATGGGCCCGCCAGTCTTTAGAATCGTCCGATAGTGTCTCCTGCAAGTGAAAAGCGCGTAATGAGATTCAATTAAAATGGCTTGATACTGGACTATCCAACATGTATATATTTCATGCAAATAGTCGATTTTCGTCTAAAGAATGTGTTCTACACAATGGAAGAAACTCTTACGTGAAAAAGTCGACGAAAAGATAAGTTTTACGTAGGAGAATATGACATCGCTATAAGGATAATTGCTTAAAATAAGCACTTTTGAGCGAATATCATCTGTCAGCCTTGAGAATGGCCTGATAGGGTCTCTTGCAAGTGAAAAGCGCGTAATGAGATTCAATTAAAATAGGCTTGATACTGGACTATCCGAAATGTCTATATTTCATGCAAATAGTCCATTTTCGTCTAAAGAATGTGTTTTACGCAATGGAAGAAACTCTTACCTAAAAAAGTTGACAAAAATATAAGTTTTACGTATGAGAATGTGACATCGCTAAAAGGATAATGGCTTAAAATAAGTACTTTTATGCGAATATCAAAAACCAAAGATGGAAATGTATTCGAAAGGCCATAGAATACATTTAATATGCGTATTTTCTATCAATAAAGTCGATCTCAACTTCCTTATACAAGTTATGTCATTTCTTGAGTTCTTATACATCATGGTTTATTGCCTTGATAAGAACTTAAGTATATAAACCTGAAGGTCGGGATGATTTAAATATTCTAAGTCATGAGACTAGAATTAACAAGATTCCCGATAAATCAAATTCTAAGAGACCTAGTGTTGATAGTGAAATGTGGATCGTTGCGAAAATCACGACCAGGGGACGCGATAGCTGACTGTCAAAGTCAAAATCAAACTGTGTAGTATTGGACCGATCAAAGCAGAGGACCTGAAGAGGATATTTTATTGGGGAGATGAGCCCATACGGTTGGGTAAGAGATGAGAATACACAACCGTATTCAGTCAGAAGAAGCACAACTGGTGCGGATTTCAAGAAAAATGAAGATGAACAATTTTGATCAGAACCAGCCCATACCTTCATAAAGTGACTACATACGGTTGTGTAAGGCATAGGGATACACAACCGTATGCCCTCATATTTCGTAGATCATGGCCGGATTTCTGCATAAAGAGCATGCCTCAATTTCTGAGCCAACCACCCACAGATCAGAGAAACTAATTGGATACCGTTGTGTAGGAAGGGAAGCTACACAACCGTATGGAGTCAGATCTGGAAGATCTAAGGTGACAAAGGAGAAAAAGAACATGTGCCCTTTTCCTTGAGATCCGCGCAGTGGGATGAAAAACTATTCACATACGGTTGTGTAGGGCCTCCTCCTACACAACCGTATGCAATTATATTTCCAAAAATACCCCTCATATCCCCAGAAAAGCACCCATGCCATTTTCTTCGAGATGTGTGCAAAGGATGAAAAAAGTAATGATATATGGTTGTGTAGGATCTCCTCCTACACAACCGTATGCAGTTAAAATTTTAGGAAGATCTCTCATTTCTCCAAAAAAGCACATAGGCCATTTTCCTCAAAAAGCGTGCAGAATCAACCAGAGTTAGTGCCATACGGTTGTGTATTTCTAGGGACCCTACAACCGTATGCAATCTTTTTTTAAAGATTATTTGTAATTTTTCATTATTTTAATCATTTTTTCCTTATGAAGGTGAGTCTGCAACATGTGCAGACCCCTCCCCAGAATTCTATAAATAGAGAACTCTAGGGACAGAAAAAGGATCTTCGACTATTTCATTGTGATAAGGCTATACTCTGTCGAAATTCATCTAGAATTTGACTTAGTATTTTCCTTCAGTGTATGCGAGATTTACCGAAGGAATACAGAATCTCGAGTTCAGATATCCTGTGCAACATTAGTAAAAAGGTAATTCCTAATGAACTATACCGGATAGATGTTTCTCTTCTAAGGACTCTATGCCGGGTTACTATACGATTAATACTTGAGTGATGTACTCCCCGTCTTGAAGGGAATGGACTGAAGCAAGAGAACAAGCCTATCCTTTGTCGGTCTAGGGGATTCCACTTAGGGTCGAAAAATGGTTAAGAATCCGGCACTTAGAATGTAATGGAGTTGTGTCGCCGCATAGATGTTTCTGTCACATCGTTTAATGAACATATTAATGTTATTGATATCTGGAGATTTTCTCTCCATTGTTTAAAATAGGACGCTTAAAAGATAATCATGGACTAATCAATGAATTAATTGAATCATACACCTTTGAAACTATCCAAGTAGAGGATGACTCCATTTAACAATGTTTTAAACCTGTTGGATGCATTTTGGACATTCCCCAGTCCCTTAGTGTGACAGGCTGAGGGACCCATTTAGCATGACTAGATTAAGATTACTTTCTTGGGGAATGATGAACTGGAAGCGACATTAATCAATCAACCCCCTGTTACGTTTGTGATTGTTTGGAATGACATTGTTAGTGAAGGACAGTTCAGTCAAGTTCTACTGTATGAAATGGATGCCATTATGTCTATAGTTGTTCAGAAGAGAAGACACACACCGCATTACCATTCTCACGGACTGACAGAGACCACTTATACCCTGGGAACCCTAGAAATGACACCAGCATGCGCTCCTCCTGCTTCCAGCTTCGTGTGTCGCCAAAATCAGCCCGACACCTAGTCGAAAATCTTGAGTTCTTATACATCATGGTTTATTGCCTTAATAAGAACTTAAGTAGGATATTCTAAGTCATGCGACTAGAATTAACGAGATTCCCGACAAATCAAATTCTAAGAGACCTAGCCAGGAATCTTGAGTTCTTGTACTACATGGCTTTATTGCCTAGATAAGAACTTAAGTGTAAAGACCGGAGGCCGGGATGATCTAAATATTATAAGTCATATGATTAGAATTAACGAGATTCCCGATAAAACAATTACAAATCTATTTAAGTAAAATGATCATTTCATTTAGAAAAAAAAGCCTTACCAGCATCTACTGGTGCTTGAACCCTCGACCACAAGGTTAAGAGCCTTGCGCTCTACCTATCATTCCATTTGGATTCATGCACATCAATCATTCCTTTCGACGAACGTGCTCTAGGTTCCACGCCTGTACAAACGGTCAGCATATCAGTCACACCATTCAGACACAACATTAAATACGACGAGCGACGGATGAGTTACTGACGGGAGATCCAATGGTCAATAGTTTGTCACGTATTATCGATGGTCGAGAACTTTTTCAGAAGACACGACAGTAAATCCTCGATCTCCTAAAAAAGGGGGGCGATGTGGGTATCGCATTTTCTGGCCAATAATATGATAACGCGTGTCATTGACATAGCACGTGTGAAATACGAAA
Organism: Euptelea pleiosperma; assembly: GCA_035048495.1. NCBI lineage: Eukaryota > Viridiplantae > Streptophyta > Magnoliopsida > Ranunculales > Eupteleaceae > Euptelea > Euptelea pleiosperma. Next base: position 21,715,995 of record CM068553.1, on the reverse strand, counting down.
AGTCGACATCTGGCAACTCGAAGCATGCGTGAAGAAATGCGCCAGAGGAATCTACAGAGGCCGCGATCAATCCCTTCTTATCGCACATCATCCACAGATGGAAGAACCACGAGTCAAACGAAGCAATCAGAGGAGAATGTATCTCAAGACAGGTTAGTAATAGAACGCATTGAAGCTTCAGCAATAAATATGTCGGAAGAACATTCAATCTTTCCCGATATATTAATTAGTACTGGACAGGATTGACATTCAACTCAACCCGGCAAGGTCAAACATCAGACTTGACGGGATTGACATTCAACTCAACTCGGCAAGGTCAAACATCAGACTCAACCCAGCAAGGTCAAACATCAGACTTGACGGGAATGACGTTCAACTCGACCTGGCAAGGCCAAACATCAGACTTGACGGGAATGACGTTCAACTCATCCCGACAAGATCAATAGCGACATTTGACGGGATTGACAATCATATTATCCTGACAAGATGTAATACAACGATTGGTGGTTAAGGTAAGTATAATACGTACACAACGAATGTTCAATCGAGATTGCCACTTGGCAGCCAATCCGATTTTGATCATTTTTCCGCCACTCTCTTTTATTTAAAATATCTGCCACGTAAGGCTGACACCTCAGGAGTTCTAGATCCAACTGAATAAGAGGAGTTTAGATCTAACCGAAAGGAGTTATATCCAACAAACTCTTTCAGATCAGATTTGACGAACAGGAAGTGGACACTTGGAGAATGAGTCATGCCAGTTCTGAGACTATAAATATATGATATTCAAAACTGAGGAGGGGAACTTGCTATCCCGATCCAGATTAACAAACTCTGAATCATCTTTTCTGATACTTTTGAAACCTATAAGAACATCCTAGACTGACTTGAGCGTTGGAGTGTTGTCAACAGGTACACCACCACCACCTTCGGAGATTATCCTATGAATCGCGGCGGAGAAGAAGCTCTGTTCAAAAGCTCCAGATTCGCCAGATCGTCCTCGAGATACGAATCGCTTGACCTCGAAGATTGTGGGATAGATCTGATATTTTTCCCCCACAGTTCCCATGTTATTACTTTTGATGATCATGTTTTCATTTTATATTTTTATTTAAATGTTGAATACACATGTTGCTTATGCCATGTAATCCTAGTACCATCTTGTTGTCATATCATGATCATCATGTCATTTCATATATGGGGTGCATAAAGGAACATGGTTGATAAAGAGTGGTTGAGATCAAATCCATCCATCTAATGTAGACGGTTGAGATCAAATCCATCGATCTAATGTGGACGGTTAGATTTCAGCCACTCAATCCGCCTCATTTGACCTCAATTTATTCAAAATTTGTATTTAAACACCATTATTTTTTGTTATTTCTGTTATTTTCTCATTTCTCCCTCTGTGCGTTACAATCCATTATAACAGCCGCTATAATAGAAAAGCAGTAATGCCCCAGTCCGTTATACCGTTTGAGTGCCGAAGGCACCCAATTTTTGCAAACGCTTTTGTCGGAGAGTGCGGTAGGCATGGGCCATTTACTATTCTATATAACAAAACACATTGGTTGTCTCCCTACTTAAAGTTCCTCTAATCCTCCCCCAAATGGATGGTGGATCTCGGCCACTCACCTGATTTTGGCAAATTCTTTGTCGAGGAGTGCCGATGGCATGGGGCACCCACTAGTATGTATACAAGTAATAAAATTTCATAATGATAAAAAAAATGGAGAAACAAAAAGATAATTTAGATGAAGACAAAATATAAGAAAAAAAAACCTATGAATTAGATTTTAGTGCTAGGCGTGACTCTAGCCATCAATTTCAACCATTTTCTTTGTACTAAAACCAACGGTTGAAAATTATCAAGCAAGCTGACTTTGGTAGGAATGTTAATCAAGGGGTTGGGCCAAACATCATGAAATCAGTGGGTCAAACGTCCGTACAGTCTAGAGTTTTCAATCGGGTGGCATTATTCCCTAAATAATTAATGCTCGAATATACGGTTATAATAAAGAAAAAAAAAGAGAGATTCTAATCCAATGGACAGAAATTACAAATCGGGCTGAAGTTTAGTAGATAGGTGCACCCGGGCATACGCTAAGCATTCATATATAGGGTCAATAATCTCCAATAACCATCCATTCCTCCAAGCAATACTACAAATCCACGATTACAATAGAGGCCCACCTAGACTTGGACCAAACATCATAAGATCAGTAGTGATAGACCAAGCATCATATGATTAGAAGCGATGGGCCGCAAATCATATGGTCTCTAGCGATGGACAGTGGCGGGCCCAACATCCATATGGGTGACGGTCTTCATTAGTGTGCCATTTTCCAAGAAATGCTTAAAACCCACGATTATAAATAATCCATGAAAAAGGGCTCTAATCCAACGGTTAGGAAGGGCTGATCAAGATGAATTTTGGGTACGTAGGTCGGCTTAGGGACACGTCAAACCTCTACACGATTGGTGTTTCTAAAAGTATGACACATCTCCTTTGAATGCCTAAAATCTATGGTTGTGAATAAACCATGAAAATGGACTTTAATCCAAGGGATAAAAATCACTAATCAGGCTGAACTTGGTACTAGGCCCACTCAAAACTAGATTGAACATCTATAGGGTTAGTGGTTCAGAGAGTGTGACAAGTGAAGGATGCAACCTCATAAGAAGTGTTGCCATGTGTGGGTTGTGTCACGTGGATAGTGTGCCACATGTTAGATGCCGCCATGTGCATAGTGTTGCCATGTGCATAGGTGCATAGTGTGCCATGCGGATGGTACTACCACGTGTAGGGTACCTTAAAGTGCGAGGCGATACCGGGTATAGGATTACACCACTATGTATAAATGACAAGATGAGCCAAATAAAGTGACATACATAGGCTAGATGAATAAACGAATAAGTTAACACTAAACATATACATATAACATGATTAGAATACGATACTTAGAATTTAATAAGGATCAATAGGACATTCATGACATAATTAAGATACAAAGAGTAACTTTATCAACATTTTGGCCATTAGGCCTAAACGAATGGAATGTGTCTCATAGGGCATAGGGGAGTGCGCGAAGTCGACCAAAAGCCTTACAAGTACACACGCACAATGACACACATATACATTAGGTATAAAGATCAGTTTCTAAGAGTTACACTATGTGAACTAAATAGTTTTGAAATGAGAAAGTGTGCGCCATACCAAATTACATAAAAGAAGTTAAAACCCGAGATAGTCTTGAGAAATTAGACGAACATGTATAAAATTAAAGTACTACAAAAATAGAAAATTGTGAGCAATAACATTTGATAATACAAGTAGGGGTCAAATTCGACATTTCATCAAAAATCTAGATTTTCCAAACTTTGTCAACTTTTAGAATTTCGACTTATTTTTCTTATATTTTGAAATTCAAATCAACCACTTTTAAAATAAGTAAGAAGGTTTGAGATGTATTCGACTTTTGGACCTTGACAACTATTCGACTTCAGAAGACTTCCGACTTTTTTGACCTTGCTTCGTTTTGACGAATCTCTGAGTTTCATTTTCGTCAATGATTCATCGAGTTTCCATTATTCGAATGATTTATCGAATCTTCCCTTGATTTTGATATGTTGGTTGTTTTGATTTGACCGATGCTAGTTTTTGAGTCATTGAATTTTCATGAACTATTTAAAGAATGAGTTTTATTAAAAATGAGTGGATCTTCACTCAGTTGTGTTTATTCGATTTTTCAAGAAAATAAAAAAGGATGGATATTATAGATTTTGCGATTGATGGGTGTTCGTGATTACTAGTACATCTGAAGGTGTGGGATGCTTAGGCTACCCCAGATTTATGGAATTATGGATTTACAGATTTGGACTTGTTTGGGTGCCCAAGTGGACCCCTAGGTGTCGATATTGACCCGATTCTTTTTATTGGTTTCAGATGGGATTTTGGACATATGGTTTACGAGATTGGGGCCCCTACTATCATACACACATGTCAAAGTACTAGGTGATTAAATAAATTAATAAATGGAAAGAGAAGGTTTTTTGAAAGTTAATAAAAAAAATTTAAAATAGAAATAAAAGCTTTAGCAAGCTTAGGATTATATATATTATATGTATCAATGTGAATTAGAAGGGTCAGTAGATTCTTACATAGAGGCGGTACCTATGAGTTCTCTTGATAGGATGGGGTAGTCCTTAGAATCATGGGATATTAGCAACTATCTTAGAGTTTCAATTTTTCTGAGGAACTCAGTATGATGCATTGTTTACGGTGGATTTGATGAGGGTTACACTGCACACCTGATAGGCATTTAGACGCGGGGCATGATTGAACTCTGTCCGAACTTTCTTTGGATCTATAGAAATTCTGCAGTCGTCGAATATTTAGCCGACATGATAATGTAGGCCAATGGCGACCTAAGCCGAAAAGGTGGGGTGCAGCGTAGGACCAGCGACAAATGAGTTCGATAGGTGTCAAACAATAGTTTTCGGGCCAAAAAATCAAGAAGGTGAAGATCGCGCAGGCCATGTTAAGGTGCTAACGATGGTGTCCCACATCGGTAAATTTTGAAATAAGCCTCAACCGGGGCAGGTAAACCGGTTGTAGCCTAAGGTGGAATCTCTTTAAATTTTGCATCATCAAAATTATTATCTATACATTATTGTGGGTTACATGTTGGTAGATTTGTGTTTCGAGTTATATGATTTTGACGTTTCTTATCCAATTCTATTCTTAGTACATTATCATTTTTTTAAATGCAAAAATTACCTATTCATTTTTTTTATACAGTAACTGTATGTCAATGGACTATACATGTTACTGTCATATGATTTTGTTTCTATGTTTTATCGGCGCTTTTCTCTGAAGATGAAATCATGAATAGTTTTAAACCACTCCCCACTATAGGGCTTTTCCCCAAAAGCTCACCCACCCCCAGATCTTTTGCAGAGAATTGATGATGGTTGAAAGATCAAGAGGATGACTGGTGATATTTCAGTTGAAGAGACCTTTGGTTATTATCAGAGAGAAACAATTGCTAGGATTTGCCTCCATCATGGTATAATTTATTTTCTACTGTAGTTTGACTCTACTATTTTCAGAATATTTCATATATTCAGAATAGAACCAAATCATTATATATGTATACTATCATACTTTACCTCATGCACATTTGGATAACATGTTTAGAAAAAAAAATTTGTTGCCCTAAAATTTACCATCATCTGTGAGACAACTCATCATCTTAGAATATAATACTTGAGACCCTATTTTTCGTTGCTTATCAACATCTGGAGTTATCATTATAACTCTGGAATGTAGCGATCGTATGGATAAGTGATATTCGCTCAAAAGTGCTTATTTTAAGCCATTATCCTTATAGCGATGTCGCATTCTCCTCCGTAAAACTTGTCTTTTTGTCGGCTTTTCCATATAAGAGTTTCTTCCATTGCGTAGAACGCATTCTTTAGACGAAAATCGACTATTTGCATGAAATATACGCATTTCGGATAGTCCAGTATCAAGGTGTTTTAGTTGAATCTCATTACGCGCTTTTTCACTTGTAGGAGACCCTATCGGGCGATTCTCGAAGACTGGCGAGCCCACGATCAACCACAGAAGACTTCTATCAAAACTTAAAGAGTCAACAGGCTAGGATAAAAAGATAGAAGACATATACGGGCAAAGCTAGAGGATCGTAGAGCCGGAACAAGGACTAAGAGAGAGAATAGCTGGAGACCAAGAGAAGGACTTAGGTGTTAAAGGCCACACCAATTGACATCAAATGATAAGTTTGACTTATTGGTGGAGCAGACGAGAGAGAATAAAGAAGACCAGGGTTCAAGACCCTCCAATGCTTTTATTTTTATATTTTTCTCTCACCTCTCTCCTATTTCTCTCTTTATCTATCTATCTTGGCCCATGACATAGGCCCATGACCTAAGCCCATGACCCATGACCCATGACCCATGACCCATGACCCATGCCCATGACCCATGCCCATGCCCATGACCATGACCCATGCCCATGACCCATGCCCATACCCATGACCCATACCCATGCCCATGCCCATGACCCATGCCCATGCCCATGACCATGACCCATGCCCATGTCCATTTGCAACAAGAAGAGAGAATTGGTCTCACTTGACCGATTCTTCTCTCCCCCATATCTCTCTATCCTAGTCACTCTCTCTCTCATCTAACTAACCCATTCCCAACCGTTGGATCTCTCTAGATCTAACGGTCATCATTTTTACAACAAGCAAAAAGAAAAAAAAAGTCTATAAGAGATCTACGATCTCTCCTTCTTGGGTTGGTTCCCTCCCCCTTCACTTCTTCTTCCTTCTTCTTTCAACCTCCTCACATGGCTTTCACCGGTAATTCCACTTGAGATATAACATATCTCCCTTCCTTGCAGGTCTTCTCCACGGCCAGCACCACCATCAAGCGGCCACCTCTTGCCATTAAATCCGGCGAGAAGCTCGCCGGATTAGCACCACATCTTCTCCTTCCATCATCCTTTCTAGGTGGAACTCCGATCACCACCCACTTTTCCCGGCCATTATAGGTGCGACCTGAACATTTCCCAGCTATTATCCATCACCTCTCCTTTTCATCTAGGAATGTCCCTTGCTGCCCAAGGGAGGAGCTGCCATCACCACCATTAAAGGGCTAGCTGCCCTTCACACCGGTTTACCACCATCATCTCCACCACTGTGGTGCAACCCAGCAACCACACCGTCTCATTCTTCTTCTTCTTCTTCTTCTTCTTCTTCTTCTTCTTCTTTTAAATCTTCTCCTTGCAGGCTCCACTTCTCATCACCGTTCGGTCTCTATGGCCAGCACCGCTCCAGCAACCTTTCGCCATTAAAACCGGCGAACTCCGGTGCTGCCACCTTGCACCGCCTGTTGTAAGTCTTTCACCGCTGCTACTGCCACCTTGCATCGCTTGTTGCAAGTTTTTCCACCAGCAAAAGCTTCTACCACCAACATCCCTCTTCACCACAACCCGCAATAGCAGGTGCATAGCTACAGGCATCAACAGCTTGGACCAAGTTGCTGCCCTCCCTTCTCTAATCCTCCACCATTGATTCCGGCGAGAAGCTCGCCGGAATCTGCACTCCAACAGCCAGCACCCACCTTCTTCTTCCTTTTCTTCTTCTTCTTCTTACCCACGTTGCAACTCCGGCAGATCCATTTCTTCTCCTACTTGCTGGATGCAAAACAAGCAACCAGCAACCCCTTGCTGGTCCGTCCTCCTCCGCCTTGCTCCTCCATCTTCTTCTTCTTCTTCTTTACCGGAGTTGCAACCTGCAACTCCGGCTGTGCAACTTGCTGCCCATCTCAGACGCTCCTTGGAGTTGCAAGACCGCTGCACACTCTCACCATTCCTCTCCAAACCAAGCTCCACCGTTGCACACCTGCAACACAGCTTATCCCTCTCCTTCTCGTCCTTCTTCTTCATATCGTCTCCTAACCGGAGTTGCAAACCTGCAACTCCAGTAGGCTCCTCTCGTAGCCGTCTAGGTGCACCGTCTCTCCCTAATCCCTCCAGCCACTGACTTGTTAGGAACCACCGTCTGCAACTCACCATTAAAACAGTTGGTCCCTCCATCTTCAGGTCAGTTCTCAAAGCCTCTCCACCTGCACCTCCTCTCATCTCTTCACCTTTCACGGTTCTACAACCGTTGAATGCCACAACCTACAACCATTGCTGGGCCTCCATTTGACCATCGTCGTTGGTTTCCATTACGTGAGAAACACCCCTGCCACGTATGTCCATCTTCACGGCTTCACACAAGGCAGTTTCTCCTCCATCTTTCCTAATCGGAAATCTGCAACTTCAGGCCATCTGAACTTCCGGTGTTCTTTTCTCTCCATTTTTGCATGCTCTACCACTGTTAGCATCAAGATCCACCATCCAGATCTATATCTCAGATCTCTCTAACAGTCAAGATAGCTTGCTGCACTAGCATTCTCAACCAGTGAGCTTTTGAGCTTTAGGCTTACAGCAAGCACTACCACGTGGTGCACCTCCAAAGTAGTTGCATTTGCACTCCAACACGTTCCTAGGAATCAGCACCAATCGGACTGCATATTTGCACTCCAAGGCAGAATCACAGACTTGCAAACCATTTGGTATCCATCTCCTCTTCACCCCAGCAACGCTTGCCAATCATCGTTCCGTGAAGTCACAAAGTTGTAGATCTGAAACACAATCTACCCATACCGACTCCAACCACCATGGTAAGTGTTTGAGAGAGTCTTCTTTCTTCTTTTTCTTTCTCTCTCTAAATCCTCTCTGTCTCTCTAAATTGCATCTTTAGATTTTCTCTCTCTAGAAAGTACATTCTCTCCCTTTCTATCTCTAAACCTCCATCTTTCTATTTCTAAAAATTCTTATTTTTGTGACTTTCTCTCTCTACCTAGATCCCTATTTTTCTCTCTGTAGAATTTATAATTTTCTCTCTCTAATTGTTGCTTTCTAGAATAAATTTGATTCCAATAATTTAAAATGTTAAATGCAGATTATATTTGAATAGTGATTAATAAAGTTCATTAAATTCATTTTGAAGTTTTGTTATTTGATTTATTAGATTTTGCTTTAATTAGTCCTAATAACTTTTATCTCCAAAAATATGTTTTAAAAATCGATCCTCAATCACCATTCTCATCCCTTCCATTATTTTTAGCAGATTTCTGTTAATTGTTCAACTATTTGCCCTAACTCCGAGTGCGGACGATATCCGACACGAGCCACTGTGCAAGTCTGCTTATTTGCAGATTAAGTGAACCAATTCGGAGAAATTACAAATATTGTTGAACTTTAGGGTTTCCGTAACCAACGACGCGGAAAAACCCTAATTTCAAATGGCGCCGTTGCCGCTAGGTTGACGGGATTGCAAAAAGACGAACAGAAATTCGGAAAGCTGCTTAACCTTCAAGATCCGATCCATATCGGAAACTTTCCACTTTATTTTTCACATTTTCCACTTATTATTTTAATGCCTCGGACGGCCGAGTGCAAAGTTGTAATAACTTAGGACTTTATTTTCTCTGCTTTTAGAATTACTGCTAGATAATTAACTAATTAAAATACCAAAAATATTAGGGTCAGATTTCAATTCTACTATTTCTAGTTAGATCACCATTGGTTACTTGATTCAAATTGGAAGATTTCCAACTCCGGGTAATTCAAAAGTAGATATTTTCGAATATTAATTCGGGAATAGCTAAAGTTGAATTTCAAACTCTAATTGGAACTAATTCACAATACCTGCCCTAAATCATTGTGTGTTTCTTGAAACCCCAAAGGCGGTACATCTTCCAATTCCATACCATAGACCATTGTGGACTAACGTGATTGCGGATTGCGTTTACCAAGTGAGTAGGGAGCGAAAGCTCAAAGAGGTGGAGTCGAGCCCATGCCCATTTGGATACCCCTCCCTATCTCACGGAGGAGACCCCGTGCGTAGCCAACGGGCAGGTAAGTTTCTACACCTCGCCTTGAGTGCGATCTTGATCATTGTGCAAAATACTGTGCCGATTGTCTATTTGCTTTTGCAAAAATTATCGGAACTGCTTGGTTTGGCCGTAATAAATACATTAAAGAGCAAACCCAGCTCTAACTTGAAACTGGTGGGATTTCATCACTCACCTCGTCATTCCAGCTTTTGTGCAACCATAGCCAAGAATTAAAATCAATCAAGAATAGAGCCCACTTAGATCGGTGTTCGAGGAAAACTCCACATAAAGCGACCCCTTCAAAGATCAAGTCGATTAAGTCCATGAGTGCGGGTCCCTGTTATCTAACACACCCATAGGTCCCTACTACTCAAGTATACCGAGCTCGTAAGTGGCCTCCTTGATTGTCTATCGGATTAGCTTAGTGTTGGATTAGGAACACGAACCAACCCTAGCTCCTCTTTTGGGAAAACTCATCTTCACGCTTGACAAATCCGGTTAGTCTGGGGCGTACTTAAGCCAGCCGATGTGCCGCACGTCTGTCTAGGCTTTGGATTATCTTACAGTCAACTTGAGTTAGTACTAGCGGATTTGCTTTGAAGAGTGTATCCTTGTGAGAACCTACAGAGTGAAAAATTTATCCTGCGGGTAATAGAAGATAAACCAGTGGTCCGCCCACTGTCATAATCTACACTATCCCTACACTAAACAAGATAATTCATAATACTATCCTGATTGTTTAGAAATAGGATTATCTGTTGCTCTGTGTGCATCATTTAGGCTCATTTGGTTTCGTAGTCCTTCGATTTTTTTTCACTGACTCTAGGGCTTACTTTTACAAGCATATGCCCATTTGGATTTGATCCAACTCGAGACTGATTCGATCTGAGAGTCAGTCTACCGCAATGATCTCTTTCATCTTATCCAGCTCCCTCCTCTGAGAGACTCACATCTCTCTGATGGATGCTGAACGGCCTCTATTCGAGACCTACCACAATTTCTTTGAAAATCTAGGAGATAACTCTGAGCACTGGTATACCAATCCTGAGTGTCGTCATGACACTCTAGTCTCATAGAGTTCGATGGGACATGAAGCACAGGGCGATCCAGTGCTAAAATCCCTACTTAAGGATTTGAGAAACTCAGTTTCCGCCCTTGATGTTGCGGTCCAGAAGCCTGTTTATCACTCTAAATCTGTGGGATATTTCCCTCATGTCCAGGAAGAGGTCTGTAATTTTAGTACATTTGAACCTCTACTGCAGACCTCCTACAATAACATGTATTATCTGGACAATGGAAGTCAAAATACCTTTGAATGGGAACAACAGTCTTTTCCCCAGCAAAATCTACAACAGGATATGTATCATTCTGAGTTTCACCAACCTTCTGGACAATATGATGGGCAGTACTCTCAGTTGCAGTACCAGCCAGATCCACAGACTGAATATTTTGGTCAACAGTGGACCCCGCAAGATTTTCAGAGTTCGCAGATAGTCCCAGAGTCACTTCCATCCTATAACTTTCATACTCAGTCGGACTACATTCAAGAGTTGGCACCTCAGCTTCCCTTAGCTGAACCGCCACAATCTGCTACTAAACCTACTCTAGAAGAACTCCTCTCGCAATACATCATCCAACAACAACACTCCATGGAGAGCTTGGAACACCGTCTAGGTGAGTTAGAATCTGAGAGAGAGGAAGTCAACTTCACTAGCCAACCTATGGCTTATTTAGAGGGGAATACCCTGGCCACAGTCAATAATGAGGAATCGCACAGCTGGACCCAGTACCAGACTTTACAAGAGGAACTTGAGGTTGCTACAAACAAAGGATCAGACTACAATATTGATAAGCCAGAGTCTTCATCTTCGGTGTCCTTCAAAGCACCGACTTCTGAACTTAACTTAGAGGAATCATCTATCTCTGTTATTTCTATCTAGGACTCTGAAGAAGTTATTCATAACATTGAGCTGTGTCTTGACTATAGGATCCCAATTGGCCTAGACTTACCATTGTGCAACAATCGTGATGAACCCATGTTTCCATCTATGGTGCCCTTACAGGCAGCTACTTCTGCACCGAGCACAGAGATACCCATATCCATCTCTATCTCTGATGATTCTACATCAGCACTGGATGTAGATATTCCTACCATTGAGCAATATCTAGAAAATGGGATTCCAGCTACCCAGGACCTACCGTTCCCCACCGAGGATAAACACATTGAGTGTAGGGATTGGAACATCCCTTTCAGAAACCTCGAGGAAAAGGTCCACAGTTTTGACCCACCACCATACGTCAATGTTGTCAATAAACAGTGTGCCATAGAGAATCTAAATCAGGACTCTCCCGAGGAAAAACTCTCCCAGTCTAAAGAACACTTTGCTTCTGACTTCATCTCGGAGTCAGACGATTATGCTATTACTGGTCTGCAGGAGTCTGCTCCATTCAGATACATTCTCGCTAAACTCAATGAGTTTGCGGCTCTGCTAACCATGGCCAGAGAACCCACTACTGCTATCATTTCAGTCTTTACTGAGAAGCTTCGATCCATTCCAACTGAACTACATATTTTTGCGGATTTGCAAAGAGCACTTACTATCCTTCTCTCAGTTTACACTGAGAAAGACCTGTTTTATATAGGTATACCTAGACAAGGGATAGGATAACAGTCTCTGTTCTACCTTAGAAGACTGCAGATTCACTCAGTCTCCATGAGTTTTAACCTAGTTGGGGGTACTTGATATACCCCCGTCATGTCTGGCTGAAGACATAAAACTTAGCACTTTCGGAAAGGCAATTCCGATATTCCTAGAGTACATGAGTCTCTATATTTGTTATTACTGTGATATCTCTGGACATACAGGTACATTTATTCTTCAGATCATCAAGTACCAAACACTGTCGAGTTTATGCCGACTTGGTAATATCCTCCTTGAACCTTTGCATCATCATTACCAATTTTTCATCATCTTTTGTCCCGGTCATGAGCACCGAGGACGGTGCTATATTTCGGTTGGGGGTGGGTTTTTACCAAAAATCGTGTTTTCATTTTGATAAAAAAAAAAAAAAAAAGAAAAAAAAGAAAAAAAAAGAGAGAAACCTTGTGTTTTTGGGTGTGATTTCATATGATTTTCGAAAATGCCCTGACTTGATGAGTAAAAAGTTTCCGTAAAGTCTATTTATTGAAAATGATGCCTATTTTGAAAAATCACTTATTAGCTCTTCATTCAGTTTGAAAGCAAACATTACTACAATGGATTGAAAACTCTTTGAAAACTCAGATTTTGCAAAAATGTTCAAATATCAACGTCTGAATTATCCGATGTTTAGATTGTTTAGAGATCTAAGGAGAACAATTGTGGAGACCTAACCCAGTGAGCTTTTGAGCTTTTCATTATTTCTGAGGGTTTTAAATTATTATGAGTCACAAGATGACTCACAATTCTTCAAGTCCCCTAATATTTCCATTGAGCGGTCTCATTAACCTTTGCTTTGGTCATGGAACTCAGAACGACATCTCATTAGACGAAAGCACCCAGAGGTTAGGGGCTTACCTGCGATCATCCCAATAGGCTGGGAAAAGTGGAAAGATCTCCAATATGAGTCTTGAATAGTAGACGACTGAGTCATGGGCTCAGCAACAAAGAGTATATCCGGCTTGTTATCCAAGTAAATATGCTTGAGAACACGCTGGGTAGGGTGATTAGAAACACCCCTTAGGTTCCAGAAAAGAGCCTTCATTAACGTTTGGTTCTGGGACATGTCATTTCCCATCAGGGCATTGAGGTCGACAAAGCTAAAATCGATATCATCTCGACCTTGCCCATTCCTAAGTCCGTGCGTGACATCCGATCCTTTTTGGGACACGGAGGATTCTATAGGCGATTCATCAAGGACTTCTCTCAAATCGCTCGACCTCTATCCCATCTTCTGGCCAAAGATAGTCCTTTCGACTTTAATGCTGACTGTGTCAAGGCATTTGAGCGTCTCAAATCTGAGCTCACTACTGCGCCCATTATCCGTCCCCCAGACTGGACTCTACCTTTCGAGGTAATGTGCGATGCTTCTGACTACGCATTAGGAGCCGTTCTAGGGCAGAGAGTTGACAAAAGGTCACACGTGATCTACTACGCGAGCAAAACTGTTAACTCTGCCCAAATGAATTACTCCACCACTGAGAAAGAACTCCTGGCGGTAGTCTTCGCCCTTGATAAATTCCGTCAGTACCTCTTAGCCACTAAGGTGGTAGTGTACACTGATCATGCAGCCCTTCGTTATCTCATGTCGAAAAAGGAAACCAAGCCTCGATTAATTCGATGGATTCTCTTACTGCAGGAATTCGACCTCGAGATTAAGGATAAGAAAGGAACTAAGAATGTAGTGGCTGATCACTTGTCTAGACTGACTTTAGAGTCATCCTTCGACACCCAGCCCATCCCTGAGACCTTTCCAGATGAACAACTGTTCGCCATCTCTGTTAATCCTTGGTATGCTGACATTGTCAACTACCTTGTCACCGAAGAAATGCCGTCACACTGGTCAAAACAGGACAAAAGCCAATTCCTAGCAAGAGTTAAGTACTACTCTTGGGATGACCCTTATTTGTATAAATACTGTCCTGACCAGATCATTCGTCTCTGTGTCCCTGAATCGGACCAACTCAATATCTTGTCTTCATGTCATGACCAACCTTGTGGTGGTCATTTCAGCACTAAGAAGACTGTAGAAAAAGTGCTGCAATGCGGATTCTACTGGCCCACATTATTTAAAGATGCCCACATCTACAGCAAAACCTGTCCTAATTGCCAGCATCTAGGCCGCATCTCCCAGAGGAACATGATGCCCCTCACTCCCATCCAGGTCGATGAAATATTTGACATTTGGGGCATCGACTTCATGGGCCCCTTTCCCGTTTCCTATGGTTTTGAGTACATTCTCCTTGCGGTAGACTATGTATCCAAATGGATAGAAGCCATTCCCACCAAGACCAATGACCACAAAGTGGTGGTCAAATTCCTAAAGGAGTTCATCTTCGCTCGATTCGGTGCCCCTAAGGCCATCATTAGTGATGGGGGCACCCATTTCTGCAATAAGATATTCGAGAACTTAATGAAAAAGTATGGGGTAACCCACAAGGTTGCCCTAGCTTATCATCCGCAGACTAGTGGTCAAGTGGAGGTTTCTAATCGTCAGATCAAGCAGATCTTGGAGGAGACAGTCAATACCACACGTAAAGACTGGTCTACTCATCTCACTGATGCTTTATGGGCATACAGAACCGCCTACAAGACCCCACTCAATATGTCTCCCTATCGTCTGGTCTTTGGGAAACCCTGTCATCTTCCGGTAGAGATTGAACATCGTGCCCTGTGGGCCATTAAGAAGCTCAACTTCGACCTAGACTCCGCAGGGGAGGAGCGGAAACTTCAAATGAATGAGTTAGAAGAACTCAGAAATGATGCCTACAACTTGTCCAAGAATTACAAAGCCAAAATGAAGTGGATACATGACAAGAGCATCCTCAGGAAAGAGTTCCATCCAGGACAGAAGGTCCTTCTTTATAATTCTCGTCTGCATCTTTTCCCTGGGAAACTGAAATCTAGGTGGACCGGTCCTTATACGGTCACCGCAGTCACACCCTTTGGGGCAATCACTATTGAGGATCCCAAGGATCACTCCTCATTCCAGGTAAATGGTCAGCGTCTTAAACAGTTCCATGAACTTGACGCATTGCTCATTCAAACTTTTGAAATTGATCTCATCGATCCTGTCTATGTCGACTGATAATCCACTCAGTCTCCTGTGCTCCAACTTGGTTGGGGGTGCCTGTCACCCCCGTCATGTCTGGCTGAAGACGTAAAACTTAGCGCTTTCGAAAAGGCAATTCCGGTATTCCTAGAGTACATGAGTCTCATGCATTTGTTATTACTGTTATATCTCTGAAAATGCAGGTACATTTATTCTCCCGATCATCAGGTAACCAACACTGTCGAGTTTCTGCCGACTTGGTAACATCCTTCCTGAAATTTTGCATTATCATCACTGAATTTTTATCATTTTATGTCCCGGTCATGAGCACCGAGGACGGTGCTATATTTTGGTTGGGGGTGGGTATTTACCAAAACTCATGTCTTTATTTAAAAAAAAAAAAAAAAAAAAAATAATGTCTTATTTTTGGGGTGATTTCCGATGTTCTCCAAAAGTTTTCTAGAATTTCAAAAATGTGTCAAATACCCTGACTTTGATTAGCTAAAAACCTTCGTTAAGTCAGTATTGAGGATGTCAATTTTTGTTTAAAGTTAGCGTCGAGTCAAGTCAGGCGTGACTACAGCAGGTTTGAAAACTCAGAAAAACTCAGATTTGGCACAATTGTACACTATCAACATCAGAGTCATCCTAAGTTTTGAAACTCTAGAGATCCTGTGAGAATAATTGTGGAGACCTAACCCAGTGAGCTTTCGAGCCTTTAATCATTTCAGAGAGTTATACAATAATCCTGAGTCACAAGATGACTCACTATTCTTCATGCCCGCAATATTCGTTGAGAGATCTCATTATCTTTTGCTTCGATCATAAAACTCAGAACGACATCAACATTGGATTACTACGACAGAACCTTCTCTATATCCAGTCAAGACAGTATACATGATAGTACAAACCCTAGAAAATGATTTAGGCCATTTTTTCTGAACCATTCAGCCTTTTTACTCACCTGAATTATACTTCACTAGAAACCCTTTGAACCTTTCTATAAAAGCCTTTTCTTTGCAAACCCATCAACCTAAAATCTAGTCCAGCTACGAAACATGACTGGCTACCCTTATTTTGAGATGAAAAAAAAAAAAAAAAAAAAAAAAAAAGAATAACTGATGTGGGTGTACCGTGAAAAAGAAAAGTAAAGAAGAATAATCAAAAGGAAAAGAAAGTGGTTCAAGCCAAAAACAAAATATAGAAAGAAAGTATGAAGAAGAGCTGAAAAGAAATTGAGCAGTCTCAGAAATATCAAGAAAAAGAGAAAAATACGAAAAAAGGAAAAAGAACCAGATCATGGTGTTACGCCGCAGGAAAAATTCTAGAAAAGGGCAATATCCTCTCAAGATCTTTGAAATCCTGCATTCCTTTATCTCTCTACACCTGACCTAAGCCTCATTACAACCCAGGAAAGTCCTACTTGATTCTAGGATAGTACGATCATAAAATGTGGAGATTGGAGAAAGAGAAGCTATAGAGTTTGATCTGACGTTCCCGAGTAAAGTGGTATTCCAATCATGAGATCTTCTTCTGTTAAAGATGTCCTTCCTTCAAATAATACATATGTGAGATCTTTACTTTCATCAACACATCTTCTCACATATAAATTGAGAGAAAAGAAGAAAACCCTTCTTGTGTGATTCTATTCTGAGTGCTAAACATGTGAGATTTGAGGTCGAGGCATAAAAACTTAGAGGTGATCTGGAAATCTTTACTGTCGGATAATGAGAATGTTGAGCACACACACACGTAGAGTCTGACTATTCTGGGTCATGATTATCAGTCTGTAGTCTTGCCAAAACTTTCCAACTCTTTGCTAGCATGTAACTATTTTTGCATCCATTCAATGATTTGACGAACGGTGTTTTCCCTGAGCTAATTTGAAAAAGTGTGCAGCATGTGTAGAGAGCCCTTTTAAGCTCATTTATTTCGCACTAATTGCCAAGGATTGGCAATATGCTGGTTGGGGGTTGTGATATTCGCTCAAAAGTGCTTATTTTAAGCAATTATCCTGTTAGCGTTATTGCATTCTCCTACGTTAAAATACTCTATTTATCTACTTTTCTACGTAAGAGTCTCTTGTGTTGCGTAGAACACACTTTTCTGGACGAAATGGTATATTTGCATGCATTAAACACATTTTCGGAAGTCTAAACATGTAGTCATTTTGATAGAGTCTCATTACGCGCTTCTTCTGTCGCAGGAAACCCCGATGGGACATTTCTCGAGACTTGCTAGCCCACATCGATCAGGAAAGCCCATTATCAAAGCTTAAAGAGCCCACATGCTATGACTAAAAGATATGGGCCAACTATGAGGACCAAAAAGCCAGCCCAAAGAACGAAGAGAGCAGGAGAGCCAATGACCAAGAGACGGACCAAAGCGTTTAAAGCCACATGAGTCAGCAAAGAATGATAGTCGACTCTACTAGAGAAGCGTGAGGATGGTCACAGTGAAGACCAGGGTTCCAGACCCTCCGCCAGTATTTTTTTCCATTTTTTTTGATACTTTTTCTCTCATCTCTTCTTATTCTCTCTCTCTCTTCATCTCTCGGTCCTCGAATCTACTGACCTAACCCCAGAACTCCTGTCCATCGGCTCTATCTCATCTCCCTTAGCTTTCTGACCGTTGGATCTTCCATCGGACCGTTGGATATTCAATCGGACCGTTGGATCTCTCTAGATCCGTCGATCTACCAATCTGGGTCCCAATCAAGTCATCATCCATCCGATCGCCTTCAGAATGCCTGTCACATCATCTTGTGAGACGATGGACATCATCAGTCCATGTGGGCCAGTAGCCGGGCCCATCATCATCGACCCGCTGTCCGACCAGTTAGTGGACCCCGCGAATTTCAAAAATAATTTTAATTAAATGGGGGGTCCACTAATTGGGGAGATTCCCCATAGAAAAGTAGGTTTTTACTTAAAAAAAAAAAAAAAAAAAAAAAAAAAAAAATTTATTTTCAAAAAATACCCTATTTCCATTAATGGAAATAGGGAGCTTTATAAGAGGAGGGAGAAGGGTTCGTTCGAACCCTAATCCCCCTCCAATCTCTTCCATTCTCTCCCAAAAACTCTCTTGCCCCTTTTCCCCCTCTCTTGGCCGCTGTTTTCCTCCACTTCTCCTCCACCTTCGTCATCTTCTTCACAATTTTTTTACCGGAGTTGCAGCCTGCAACTCCGGCCACCACCTGCAACTCCGGCCAGCAAAGACCTTGAATCACCTGTATGTGCAAGCTCTAATGCACCGCTTCTCTCTTGCCACCTGCTGCTGCAACCTACGCTGCTGCCCTCCTAAAAAACTCAAAGCCGTTAACACGGCCAGCAACCACCCTTCTTCTACCATCGGGTTGCACCTCCAACTTCGGCTACGACCTCCATTGCATTAGCTCGCCTATCCTCTCCTCTCTCTACTCTCTCACGTTCTTCCCTCTCCTCCAAGTTTCCAACCGTCCTCTCCAAAGAAAAGAAAAGGAAAGGGAAGAAGAAGGAGAGGAAGCCACCGGCTTCTCTCTTGGGCTCTCTTCAACCCCACGATCTTCATTGAGTTGTGCAGCCTGCAACATCAAGAATCCCAGCCGTTCTGCCCTTCTCTTTCAAAAAGAGAAAACACAAAAAAAAAAAGGGGAAGAAGAAAGAGGAGAAAACGGTGGGTGTCCCCCTCGCTGTAGGCGTTCCATCAACACCACCGCACCACCATCTCCATAGAGGATCCAGATCGGGCTTGCTGCCCCTCTCCGGCTACCATTCTGACCTCCTCTCTACTACAACGGTCAGCAGATCCAACCACTTCAGGCTGCGTACCAGTCCAAACCCCTTCATGATCTCCTTTGTTGCAGCAACTTGTTGCTATAAAAACCATCAAACACCTCCATCCCCACGTTCCCCTCTCTCATCTCACGCTGCAAGAGTTGGGTGCTGGCCTGTAGTACCTTCCTGGTTCCGTGCATGAGCCACCGTATCCTTCACAAGCCGTTGATTCCTCCACCAACCGGAGTTGCAACCTGTAACTCTGGTGACTGCCATTAACACTGGTGACCGCTCTAAAAGCTACTTTTCACGAACCAGCACTTCACCCCGCCGATCTCCTCCACCCAAGGTTCACACCACCAGCAGCCACCACCCCAAGCACACCGTCTTCTTCACCTCTCATGCAGCCTCTCTTTGCTGCATCACACCGGAGAGACACTCCCTTCCAAAGATCCAGTCAAACGACCATGTCAATGGCCGAGTCCAAATTGGAGTAGGTTTTCCTAGGTGAGTATCTCTTTCTTCCTCTCTTCTTTCTCTCTCCTCATTTTCTCTCTCTTATTTCTTACTTTCTCTTTCTACAATCTCCTCTCTCTCTTTCTAGTAGTACTTTCTCTCTTTACTTTCATGCTTTGTAGTTAGTTTTGTTTTTAATTCGGATTAATTCCCACAGTTTTGTAAGGATTTTAATTAAATATTTTAAAGTCATTTCATGTTAATTCAATTCTGTCATTTGATCTAGTTAATTTTATTTAATTGAAAATTCTCCATCAAAAATCATTGTTTTAATCTCAATTTCCACTATTCTCACCCTTCCATCATTTTTAGAAGATTTTCATTAATTTGTTCTTTATTTGCCCTAACCCCGAGTGCGGATCGACATCCGACACGAATCCCTATACAATATCGCATATTTTGCAGGATTAAAACTCGGATCAAATTACAAATCTTGTTGAGATTAGGGTTTCCGTAACCAACGACGCGGAAAAATCCTACTTTCATCAATCTTCATAATGGTTGGAGGTCTTCATGGTGAGGATACCAATCCTGGTGAGATAATATAACTTGTGCCCAACTGAAATTTGGGCTGTCTCTCCCTCTTTCTCCTCTTGTCCGGGAAGTACTTCACTTCGACGATCGTGCTCCCGGTCAACTAAATAGTAATTTCTGGAGTCTAATGGCCAGAATCGATTATATCAACGCTTCCAGTAAGCTCAAAATCGATCTTCCTGAGATCGATTATCTATACTTCTTGAAGAGATGTCCCGACTCCACTCACCCTCTAATGTTTTGGACGGTGGCTGCTTGGGATAAAACCAAAAAGATTGTCGAAAACTTGCCCACTTCTCATAAGGGTTGGCATGCTAATCCCCTCCTGGTGACAGGATCATGGGAGTTTGATGAGAGGACGGAGGATGGTCCCCCAAGGAATAGGGTTAGATCGAACTTCAATCTTTGAGGTATGTTTCCCAATATTTCATTGTTCCCGGGTATACTAATATTAATATCTCGAGAACCCTTACCACAAATTTGTTCCTTGCAGACTTTGTGAGACCCCCGTTAAGATATCCAGCAGATATCGAAGATAAGGTCAAACATATCCTCCGAAAGATCCCTGCAATAGTAAAAATCTGGTCACTTGCCGGGAATATTCCTCAGCAAACCCGACAATCAGCTCTTCCCGAGAATCTTGCCGGGAATATTCCTTTGCAACCCCGACAACCAGCTATTCCAAAGAACTCTTCCAGATCATCTGCTCCCGTGATCTCTACCAGGACGGGTGAAGACAATCCCGAGGATACAAGTCCAGAAATTCCTCTCGTAAGAAAGAGGAAACCTCAATCCGAGGTTCGGATGTCAAGTCCATCAGAATCTCGTCCCTCCCGCGCTTCTAATGATGCTCTGCCCATTGCCGAATATTTCAGGCATCCAGGTGGTCACTTAGAGCCACAAAATGAGCTCGCCCGACAACTAACAAGAGCGGAAGAGGTAATAAGCTTGTGATTGTACTTTCTGACTTTAGTAAATTATCTCTGACAATCTTCTCGTCTCATTGAGATGGCCAGTAAGAAAGATCAAATGAGGCGGCGGACAGATTTCTCACGCCCCGTTGTGGATCCTCCACGACGGAAGAGGAGGAAATTGGTGAAAGGTTTGACACCAGAGTTTGACGCATCCAGCTCTCGTCTAGCTGAGATATCCATTCACGAGTCAACACATTCTCCACCTGTTGTGGTTCCTCAACTACCTACTCAACGGGCAAGTCCCAGGCCTTCAATTCGACGGGTTGATCCTCCTATCACCCCTAACTCTCCTTCCAGATTCCCTTCTCCTTTGTCTAATCAAGGAGATCAGGGAGATACCTCGCCATCAATAGAGATGCTCCCTGTTCCCCCAGCAAACCTCCAAAGGTTTGGTGAAGCTAGCACTTCTTCAGGTGAGGGATATGCATCTTGGACTTCCTTCCCAAAGAGAACTTCTTTTGATATGATAGATAAGTGGATATCGAAAAAAGAGGCTTACCGGAGAAGACATCCCATTGTAGGTTTCCCAGAATTTGATGCAGGTCAAGAATATGTGATCAAGGCAGGACATTTGGACGACGGGACACCGATTTCTAGGGCCAGTTTGATCACCAACCCCGGGGTTACAGTAAAATATATTGAACAGATATGTCTTCCCAAAGACAGACTTCGATATGTTGATCTGACAGACCCGTCAACAATCCACGATGTGATTAGCCGCTCCATTCTCGAGGTATAAAAGAAACTTTTGATGATTCTGAAGCTCCTCGTTTGAATTTCCAAATCTGAAATCTTCGTGTTTTTGCAGACTCTCCACTCATATTCGGGTTAAAAGATTATGTGACAGATGTCACTAACTGATATGAGGAGGGTAAGAAGAAGATTGCTGAGCTCGAGTCGGCATTAAGTTCCAGTGAAGCCGATCTGAAAGCCCGTGAAGATCAGTTCCAAACTGCCCTTCAATCTGCAGAAATTGCCAAGACCAAGGCAGTATTGGAAAAAGATATAGCAACCAAGGCTTTGGCTGCTCAAAAGAATGCCGAGGATGATCTGGCCAGGGCAAAGATTCAGAATGACCACCTGCAGAAAGAATTCGAAAAATCCCGCCAAGCTGTTGATCAGCTCGGGAAAGATTTGGAAAAGGTCACTGATATTCGCTCAAAAGTGCTTATTTTAAGCAATTATCCTTTTAGCGTTATTGCATTCTCCTACGTAAAATGCTCTATTTATCTACTTTTCTACGTAATAGTCGCTTCTGTTGCGTAGAACACACTTTTCTGAACGAAATGGTATATTTGCATGCATTAAACACATTTTCGGAAGTCTAAATATTAAGCCGTTCTGATAAAGTCTCATTACGCGCTTCTTCTGTCGCAGGAAACTCCGATGGGACGATTCTCAAGACTTGTGGGCCCAAATCGATCATGAAAGCCCATTATCAAAGCTTAAAAAGCCCACATGCTATGATTAGAAGATATGGGCCAAATATGGGCTGAATAAGAGGACCAAAAAGCCGGCCCAAAGAACGAAGAGAGTAGAAGAGCCAATGACCAAGAGACGGACCAAAGCGTTTAAAGCCACATGAGTCAGCAAAGAATGATGGTCGACTCTACTGGAGAAGCGTGAGGATGGTCACAGTGAAGACCAGGGTTCCAGACCCTCCGCCAGTGCTTTTCTCTCTATTTTCTGATACTTTCTCTCTCATCTCTCCTTATTCTCTCTCTCTCTTCATCTCTCAGTCCTCGAATCTACTGACCTAACCCCAGAACTCCTGCCCATCGGCTCTATCTCATCTCCCTTAGCTTTCTGACCGTTGGATCTTCCATCGGACCGTTGGATCTTCAATTGGACCATTGGATCTCTCTAGATCCGTCGATCTACCAATCTGAGTCCCAATCAAGTCACCATCCATCCGATCGCCATCAGACTGTCTGTCACATCATCTTGTGAGATGATGGACATCATCAATCCATGTGGGCCAATAGCCGGGCCCATCTTCATCGACCCGCTGTCCGACCAGTTAGTGGACCCCGCGAATTTCAAAATAATTTTAATTAAATGGGGGGTCCACTAATTGGGGAGATTCCCCATAGAAAAGTAGATTTTTACTTAAAAAAAAAAAATATTTTTTCATATTTTTTATTTTCAAAAAATACCCTATTTCCATTAAAGGAAATAGGGAGCTTTAAAAGGAGAAGGATAGGGGTTCGTTCGAACCCTAATCCCCTCCAATCTCCTCCTCTCCTTCCCCAAAACCGTTCCCGAGGTTTTCCCCTCCTTCTTCTCCTTCTTTTTCTTCCTTCTCTTCCTCCTCTTCTTCATCTTCTTCATTTTTTTCTCTCGCCGGAGTTGCAGGCAGCAACTCCGGCCGCCTGCACGTCCTTCTCCCTTCTCCCCCTCTCTTCCTATCCTTCTTCTTCTCCGTCGCTTCTTCCTCTTCTGTTTCTCCTGTTTCTTCTTCTTTTGCTTCTTGTCCTTCTTCTTCTTCATCCTCTTTAAATCAGTCCGCCGGAGTTGCCGCCTGCAACTCCGGCCACCTGCTGTACGTTTGTCCACCCTTGGCCACCACTGTTAAACCTCCAACTTGCTGGTGCGCCTCCACAAGCCGCCGTCTTCTTCTTCATCTGCTGCCACCAGCCACAAGAGGGACGCCTCCCTCTTCCTTCAACGTCTCCACCAAACCACCACCGCCTGCGTGCACCATTTCTCCGCCTACTGCAGCTGTGCACGCACCACCGCGTGCTCCTGCTACTTCTGTCCGCCCGTGCGTGCTCCCCACCACAGTCTCCTCCCTTCCTCATGTGTTTCCGGTGTTTAAGCCGGCCAATTCCACTCTAAAACGCACCACCGTTCTGACCTGCTGGTGAACTCTTCACCATTCTTCACCAACGTGCATCTCCACGCTTGGACGGCCTGCAACGTTCTGTTGCCTTCCACCTGCTGCAACAACCACAGAGATCCGGCCACCTCTTGCAGAACACACCACCATGCACCCCCAGTCCATCTTCATAGCCTGATTCGTTGGTCTAAGGGTTGCGCTTGCTGCCACCTGTCTTGCACATCGCTGCAAACCTTGAAGCCAACCACCAGCCTTGTCCTTCCACGTGCTACTGTAGCCTCCTCATAATGCATCACGTGCACTACCTACAACCAATCACTTGGCAGGATCTCCTCGCCGTGCTCGACCACCCCATTTGCCGATCCAACATGGTGATCCTTTGCCATTGGTAAGTTTTGGAAAGGTGATCTTCTATCTTCCCTCATTAATCTTCTTTCTCTCCAAAATCTTTCTTTCTCTCTCTTCCCCTAACTTTCTCTCTCTTAATAACTCTCTCTATCTCTAGCATTTTTCTCTCTCTAGTTTCTCTTAATTAACTTTTATTAGAAAGTATGTCATCATGTTTAGAACAATTTTCAATTGAGCAGCGTTTTGTAACTCAGAATTTTGATTAATCAATTAGAATTTTATTATTATATTTTTGTGTTTTGAATCATTGTCATTGATGTTATTAGTTATTTGTGATCAATTTCCACATAAAAAGCATGTTTTAATCTCACTTTCATCACCATTCTCACCTCTCCATAAATTGTTTCCGCAAATTTCTCGCTAAAATCTGTCATTTTATGTCCTTGAATTGTGCAAGCTAACCCCGAGTGCGGATCGACATTCGGCACGAATCCCTATACAAATCTATCAATTTTGCAGGATAATCGGATAAAAATTACAAATGTGTTGATTCTAGGGTTTCCGTAACCAACGACGCGGAAAAACCTTAGTTTCAGTCACTGCTGAAAGGGATGAGATCGAAAGAGCTTCTCATGAACTTCAAGGAGAGAGTCACGCCTTGGGATACCGCGAAGGGTATGCTCAATGTCAGATGGATCTTGGAGAAGATGGATCAGAAGCTGCTGAGGAACTTGAACAATTTCCCGATAACAGCCTCAAGATATCTACTCCCGTCAATCCTTCTGTGACTACGTGCGAGCAAAATCTCAGTAGTGTACCCGCAATAATTCCTCCTGCTGACTCAACATCTATAGCCGATTCTCAAATCCCATCAGTCAATCCACCTCTTCACACCGAATCATCCCTTGTCGAAGGGAGTCCTGATGTTGATACACCTGCTATTCAGCCGGTAGGCGAGCAGAGTGTTTAACTCTATGATCAATGCCATGGGCATTTAAATTTTTTTTTTGCGCCTAAGAGGCCACTGTATGTAGATGCCGCTTAAGGCTTTCTGATATAATAGAACATCTTTCTCTCTTATAATATGAACTGAATTCTTATCAAGGTATAAAGTCAATGTGTCAGAATTCAAGGATCCTGGGTAGGAATATAGGCTTGTCGGGAATCCACCTGGATTATCCCGGCCTGCTGGTCTGTGTACTTGAATTCTCATCAAGGTAAAAAGCCAAGATGTAAAAGAATTCAAGGCTCCCGGCTAGGACTTCATAGTTGACGGGAATCTCGTTAATTCTAGTCGCATAACTTAGAATATTTAGATCATCCCGGCCTTCCGGTTTGTATACTTGAATTCTTATCAAGGCAAGAAGCCAAGATATATAAGAATCCAAGTCTCTTGGCTAGGACTTCATAGTCGACTGGAATCTCGTTAATTCTAGTCGCATGACTTAGAATATTTAAATCATCCCGGCCTTCCGGTTTGTATACTTGAATTCTTATCAAGACAAGAAGCCAAGATATATAAGAATCCAAGTCTCCTGGCTAGGACTTCATAGTCGATGGGAATCTCGTTAATTCTAGTCGCATGACTTAGAATATTTAGATCATCCCGGCCTTCCTGTTTGTATACTTGAATTCTTATCAAGGCAAATAGCTAAGATGTATAAGAATCCAAGGCTCCCGGTTAGGACTTTAAAGTCAACGGGAATCTCGTTAATTCTAGTCGCATGACTAAGAATATTTAGATCATCTCGGCCTTCCAATTTGTATACTTGAATTCTTATCAAGGCAAATAGCCAAGATGTATAAGAATCCAAGGCTCCCGGCTAGGACTTTAAAAGTTGATGATGATGCTTCTTGTATGAGAAATTTGGAGTCATCTTTATTGATAGAAGATGTGCATATTAAATGCGTTCCACGGCCTTTCGAATACATCTCCATCCTGTGTTTTTAAGTAATATGCCCCATTCTGTCCAATCATGTCAATAAGGTAAGGACTTTCCCAATTGGCACCCAATTTGCCACTCCCAGGCTCTCTGGTATTGTCAAATACTTTCCTCAATACCAAATCTCCAACTTTGAAGGTCTTGCGTCTGACACGGCGATCATACGATCGTTTGATGGTTTGCTGATAATTTGCCAATCTCACAACCGTTTGCTCGCGCCGTTCTTCTAATAAATCATTATCTCGAGCCAGGATTTGCTCATTCTGTCTAGTATTGACAGCCTGAGTATGAGATGTTGGGACAACAACTTCTGTAGGGATCACTGCTTCTGACCCATAGGCCAGGAAAAATGAAGATTCTCCTGTAGTCCTCCTCGGGGTAGTCCGGTATGCCCATAGTACTCCCGACAATTCTTCTACCCATTTTCCCTTTGCCTGATCCAGCCTCTTCTTCAAATTTTTGAGTATAACTCGATTTGCTCTTTCAGCAAGTCCATTACTCTGGGGGTATCTCGGGGCAGATAACCGCTTCTTTATATTCAAAGCTTGACACAGAGCTTTCACCTCGGTGGAATCAAACTGGGTTCCATGTTCCGTGACAATTTCCTCCGGAATGCCGAATCGGCAGATGATATTCTCCCACAAGAACCTCTTAACATGTGAAGACTACACCTAAATTAATGGAACTGCTTCGATCCACTTTGTGAAGTAATCTGTGGCTACCAGTAAGAACCTGACATTCCCTAGGGCTGTCGGGAATGGTCCCATTATATCCAATCCCCATTTTGCAAATGGCCATGGACTGAATACATGATGTAACTCTTTGGCGGGAACTTTGATCAACGGAGAATATTTCTAGCACTTCTCACATTTCTTGACAAGCAACTTGGCATCTTTCTGCATATAGGGCCAAAAATAATCTTGGCTGATGGCTTTATGTGCCAAGGTCCTCGCCCCCGAGTGATTTCCACATTCACCCGTGTGTATCTCAAGAAGAACTTGCTGAGATTCACTAGGGGTAAGGCATTTGAGGAGGGGGCCTGATGTTGATTTTCTGTACAAATCCTAGCCCACCATGGTGTATCTTCTTCCAAGCCTCTGAATTCTTTTCGCTGCATCTCTCCTAGATGGGAGTTCTCCATTTTGTAAATACCTTTGAAAATCATCAATCAAACTTGGCTCATGATCAACCTCAATCGGGGCTAAGTACACATCAACAGGTAAATGAATACTTGGGAATTCTTGATAGTCCACGGGTATGGTTCTTGACTCAGTTCCTCCCAACGTAGTGGACAAATAGGCCAAGGCATCAGCATGTTGATTTTCCATTCGAGGTAATTGATGAACCTCTAGGTTATCGAATCGTCCTGCCAATTGCTGAACGATATCTAAATAAGCTGCCATCCTCTCATCTTGGGCTAGATATGTCCCAGCATATTGACTGACGACCAACTGAGAATCAGTATATACGGTAATATCCTTTATCCCGAGATCTAGTGCTGTTTGGAGCTCTAAAATCATTGCTTCATATTCTGCTTCGTTATTGGATGCCACGAACCCGAGTTTAACAGATTTTTCCAATCTAGTGTTCTCGGGTGTGACCAGGACAACTCCTATACCCGATCCATTCTCGCTGGCCAATCCATCAGTAAACAACCTCCACCCCGTCTTAGGATTCAGCATCTCTGGCATCTCAGAAAGTGGAAGAACTTCTTTGTCTTCGCCCCCAGTATCTGCCACATCTTGAACTGGGAAATCAACCAAAAACCCGGCTAAGGCATGTCCCTTCTCGGATGTTCTTGGTGAGAATTGAATGTCATACCCAGCCAAATAGATGGCCCATTTAGCCATTCTCCCTGATAAATCGATCTTACCGAGTATAGATTTCAAAGGATGCTCTGTGTAGACTGTAATAGTTCTTCCTTCGAAGTAGGGTTTAAGACGCCTAGAAGCATAAATCAAAGCACGAGCAGCTTTCTCGATTGTGGCATATCTCGTTTATGCTTCAATAAGAGTTTTACTAGTAAAATATACTGGCCGTTCTTCTCGGTCGAGCTCACGAAAGAGGACGGCGCTGATAGATTCATCAGTAGTAGCCAAATAAAGACCTAGAGGCTCCCCTTGATTAGGTTTAGAAAGAATTGGAGGTTGTGAGAGATAGTGTTTAAGCTTTTGGAAGGCTTCATCACATTCCTTCGTCCAGTCAAACCTCTCATTCTTCTTCAAGAGCTTGAATAAAGGTCTGCATCTATCTGACGATCTCGCGATGAAGCGATTCAATGCTGCTATCCTCCCGACTAGCTTTTGGACTTCCTTCCTGTACTTCGGTGAATGCATTTCTGTCAAGGCCCTGATTTGCTCGGGATTAGCTTCAATTCTTCGCCTTGTAATGAGATAACCTAGAAACTTCCCAGAGGTCACTCCAAAGATGCATTTGGCAGGATTGAGCTTCATTTGATACTCCTGTAGACGGTCAAATGTTTTCCCGAGATCTCCCAGATGAAGTTCCCGAGTCAGCGTTTTAACCATCATATCATCTATATATACTTCCATTGTCACGCCAATCATGTCATGGAACATTCTATTGATGAGGCGCTGATAAGTGGCTATTGTATTTTTGAGGCCAAAAGGCATTACTTTGTAACAAAAGACGCCCCTATCAGTCGTGAAGATCGTCATTTTCTGATCTGGCTCATACAACGGAATCTGATTGTAGCCCGAGTACCCATCCATGAAAGACAAGATTTCATACCCTGAGGTAGCGTCGACAAGTTGATCAATCCTTAGCAAGGGATATGGATCTTTAGGGCAGGCCTTATTCAAATGGGTGAAGTCTATGCAAACTCTGATCTTCCCATTATTCTTCGGAATAGCCACTATGTTGGCTAACCATTGAGCATTGTTGACTTCACGGATGAACCCGGCCTCCAGGAGTTTATCAATCTCTTCTTGGACTGCCTGCTACTTTTCGGGAGCAATCCTTCGAGGTCTCTGCTTCACAGGTAAATGCTTACTATTTACCTATAAACGATGACAAGAGATGTTGGGAGGAATACCCGACATATCGTTGAATGACCATGCGAAAACATCCATATAAGATTTCAGAAAATCAGTGTAGGATATGGAGAAGAAGGTGGAGGAGGTTGCTAATTCGGCCAAGGTTTAGCAAAACTTGCTGATTGGAGGAAAGGGAGAGGATAAGCTCGATATATAAGCTCGATATACTTGACGTAGTAGGGACCTATGGGTATGGTTTAAAATAGGGACCCGTGCTCGTGGATTTAATCGACTTGATCTTTGATGGAGTCGCTTTATGTGGATGTTCCTAGAACACTGATCTAATTTGGCTCCATTCTTGGTTCTTTTTAAATTTAGGCGTGGCTACACACAAGCTGTAGTGGCGAGGTGGGTGATGAAATCCCACCAGTTTTAAGGTAGAGCTGGATTTGCTCTTTAATGTAAGTTATTACGGCCAATCTACGCAGTTCCGATAATGATTGCAAAAGCAAGTAAACAATCATCACATTGTTGCTCAATGACCAATATCACACTCAAGGTGAGGTGTAGAAACTTACCTGCCCATGGGCCACGCCACGGGGTCTCCTCTTTGGGGTAGGGAGGGTATCCTTCATGGGCTTGGGCCCAATTCTTCCTAAGTGAGCTTTCGCTCCTTACTCGCTTATGAACCGTATTTTTGCAAAAATAGGTTAAATCGCATGTGGGTCTAGGGTTTTGGGATTTAATTGGAAGGGTACCGCCTTTTAGGGTTTCAAAAAAACACACAATCTAATTGAGGCATGTATTTGAATAATTCTAATTAGGATTTAAAATTCAAAATTAGAAATTCCTGAATTAGGGTTTGAAAATTTCTATTTTTGAATTATTCAGAGTTGGAAACCTTCCAAAATTAAAATAATAATCTCGGTCAAATTGGAAATTCTATAAATTTAAGAATCTTGGTAAAATTGGTCTCTTTTCCAATTTTAGAGTTTATCAAATTTAGAGTCTCTAAAAATAGAAACTTTAAGACTGGACTTTTTCTAAAGAGATAAAGTGCCATAATTTTTAAAACTCAAAATTTGAAAATTTGCGAAAATGAAAAATAATGAAATATATGATCTATTTAAAATAGCAAAAAATCAAATCTAATCCTATATTTTTTGTATTTTGAATTTTTTTTTTTGTGATTTTAGGGATGCACTGTAATACCCTGAACTTTTGTCCATGGGTATTAGAGTAATTTATATTTAGAAGGGTATTTTTGACAAACAATAAAATTAAAATAATTAATATCTTTGAGTTACACATTAATTACCTTAATTAAATTTTTTCATAACTTTTAGTCTTTTGAAAATAATGATAATATTTCCTTAATCAAAGACTTGAACTTTAAAAAATAAAGAAACTATTGAAATAAATTACCAATGATAATTAATTGTAAAAGTAAATAAAGAAAGACTTATTATTCTCTTTTGAGCAACTATTAAAAATAGAAGAATCTCGAAAAGACCTACATGATTTTCATTTTTTTCACCATTAAAGAGTTCTCCATTACAAATCGTTGAGAGCTTTAAGAGCCCTAGAAATATCACAACGTCTCACCTATTGATACTATTCATTTAGTAAAAAATGTTCATACTTTCGAGATGTTTGACATACTCGAATCCTGGCTTTATTAAACGACGATTGGTAAAAATACTCGCGGGTACTTTTTCACCATTGATTCAAGTTCAGATGAAGATCAACGGACAAGGTAGGTACACTTACATATTTTAATGGATAATCACCCTTATTTTACATTATTAATCATCTTATATGTATGTGCTTAATTTATGATGTTGTGGATATTATTGTGATTCAGATCTGATCGGATCGGCCGATGTGCCAAAAAAAGAAGGTTATAGAAAATGATTTTGTATAATATTGAAGTGTTAGTTTGGGTGCGATCCTAATGGATACTCACGGAAATAAAAATTAAGAAGGGCCTAGAGCCCTAGGGTGAAAGACCCCAGACCCCTACAGAAGAGCCTTTTGGCTACTCCCGACGTGGGAAGGATAAGGAGACCCAAGATTGGGTTGTAATTATAATCGTATGAATATAATGAAATTTGGCAAATTGTGAGAAATATTTATTATTCTTGGTTAACGTCACTAGTTTATATTATATATTATGCATTGAATATGCCATGATTTTTGAGTTCGAATATGCGATATTATCTGTTATATATATGCGGTGTACAGTGGATTATCTACTGGGCTTTGGCTCATGGTATTTACCAAATATTTCAGACTTAATTGAGGATGGTGTGAATTTCGGAGTTCCTGTACTTAATGGGAATGATGTAGCATGGAGGATCAGAAGGACAATTGATAATGTTGATGAGATTGATGTGGGACTCTAGATATTTGTTATTTGTATCATTTTTATAGGTTTAATTGTTAAAGACTCATGTTGTCTATTATTTAAAACTTTGTTTAATTTTTTAGAATCATGTGGATGATAAATATTTGACTTCCTAGACTCTTTGATTTAACCATTTAGATATATGATCATGAATTCCTAACAAATGCATTATTTTTTTTGGATGTGAGGTACTTACAATTATTTTACGTATTACCCTGGTATCGTTATCGTTAGGATAGATTTCTGGGTCAAACTGTTAAAATAAAATAGTAGATGACATTTTTGAGCAAAGTGCCTTCACAAAAGATGTTTAAAATGAATTTTTAATAGTAGAGAATTAATAAGAAAATTTTTATTGAAATTATATTTTTTCGAAAATCTTATGCCTATCCGCTTAAATTTTGAAATGTTAATTCAAAAAGCCTATCAAAGAGAAATTTCAACCAAAACGTCTTTACAAAAGATTTTTATTTTAATCTATTATGGATTATGGCCATTTGTAAAAGTTATTTCAGAATATTTTATTTTTTTTATTTTTATCACACCCTGGATCTTGGGTAAAAGGGTCATGTTTCATGCGCTCGGGTCGGATCCGTGACATGCACTCAATCAAGGGTTTCTAGAAACCCTTGAACACACATCTAATTAAAGTAGTAAAAATTATTCCTAAACTATTATAAGATTCGATCTCGACCGTCCACACACATCTAATTAAAGCAGTAAATTCATTCCTAAACTATTACAAGACTCGCTCTCGGCCGTCCGAGGCTTAAAAAATAGTAAGTAATTAAAATCTAAAAATATGCAAGTAATAAAAATAAGGAAAGTTTCCCAAATTGTTCGGAGCTTTTCGGTTCCGTTGTCTTCATTCATTTTTGTACTCCCCTATACCTGAGCGGCAACGGCGCCATTTGAAAGTAAGGTTTTTTCGTGTTGTTAATTCGAAAATCCTAATTCAACAAAATTTGTAGAATCCAGTTCACTTTTAATTCTTGCAAAAATATAGGCTTGTATAGTGGTCCGTGTCGGATGTCGATCCGGTGTAAGTGAGTGTAATAAGGAATTAAAACTAACAAATAATATACAATGAAAAATTAGAATGATGGAAAGATGAGAAGGGCGAGTCAGTTTAAAACAACTTTAAGATGAGATCCACAGAACACTAAAGTAACCAAAATCAAACTGCATTAATCAAAGAGAATTGCTTAAACTGAATTGAAAATTGCAGAATTAAATAAAGTAGGAAAATTACTCTAGAAAGCAATTTAAAAAAGCATGTAAAGGGGTTTAGAGAGAAGAAGGGTAGAGAAAGAAACATCCATAGAGATCTTAGAGCTAAGGGCGCTATCGATCAAGAAGACAATAGTCCAAGATTTCGATGGATGCTTTCAATCGAGAGAAGGAGATCGAAAGAAAAACATCCCATGATCTTTGGAGCAAAGGCGTTACCAATCATGAAGATGATTGTCCAAATTTCATGGAATGCCACTAAATTGTTAGAACAAGAGAGAGAATTTAGAGAGAAAAACTAAGGTTTCTAGAGAGAAGAGAAACCTTAGAGAGAGAGAGAGTGGATTTTAGAGAGAGAAAATGTGAAAAAAGAGGGAAATTAGGGAGAGAAGAAGGATTACCTCGAGATCTTACCTGGTGAAGGATCGGAGCTTGGCCATGAGAAGAATGGTGGAGAGCATTTGGGTCACATACGGTGCTTGCTTGGAGAAGTAGGTGCACGCATGAGGTGGCTACAGCTCAATCATTAGATTTGATCGAGTTCTTGCAGGTGGGGTGCTTGCATGATGGAGACCTGCTAGAGTTGCAGGTTCATTGCAAGGGAAGCTCACCGAAGAGCTTACTGGTGGCCGGAAGGAGAAAGGAGGGGTGTTGCAATAGGTATATGGCTAGGAGACATGACCATGAGGTGAGGATTTGGACTGGTAGCAACATTGGTGTAGCAGCTACCGGTGGAAGTAACAGTAGATCAATGGCGTGGAGGCAGTCTTGGTGTACGGCCAACAAGATGTTGTGAGAAGATGGAGGTCGACTTGAAGGAGGGCGATGGTGGACAGCAAGGTTGTGGTGCTCAAGGGAGGAGCATGTGGGGGAAAACCGTCCTTGCTGGTTATGAAGAGAGGAAGTAGACGAAGAAAGAGTTGCAGGTCATTTCGAAGAGGTGCCTGGAGATGGAGAAAAGGTGGAGGAGGTTGCTGATTCAGCTAAGGTTTAGCAAAACTTGATGATTAGAGGAAACGATGGTATCAGGTGAGGGAAAGGAGGTGCAGCAACTCTGAGTTGCAAAAGACGGCGATTGTAGAAGGAGAACTATTGGGAGAAGTTGTAGGCATGCAACAAACGGTCTGGAATAGAGGGTTCAACAACTAGGGGAGGCCATGAAGGAGGAACGTTGGGTAATGAGGGAGGTGTCAGCCTGTTCTAGAGAAGGTGGGAGGAGGCATAACCGGTAGAGGAGATGCAGACTGTGAAAGTGGAGGTGAATACAGGTTCATAGAGGAGAGGGCGTGGTTGCTGTGGACGGAGTTGCAGGTGTGCAACTCCGGCAACAATGGAGATGGAGAGCTTGCTGGCGAGAATGGTGCTGTAGATGCATAAGAAGAAGAGAAAGAAGAATGAGGAAGGAGAGAAGAGGAGGTGAAACTGTACCTGTCTGTCACACAAGTGCGGCGAGTTGAAGGAAGATCATGAGGCAGCCCGGAGTTGTAGGTAACCAGCAACGGTGGGAGATGGATTCCGACCAGTAGAAGGAGAAGAAATGGAGGATCTACCGGACTGGTTCACTAGCAGATGGAGAAGGGAGCAGCGCCTGCAAATGGAAGAGATCACTATGGAGCTAGCGGTGCAACCAGGTCTGTGAAGTGCAGCAGCAGAGCGCCCGAAGACTAGAGTTGCAGGTCCAGCATGGAGCATTGGCAGCAAAGATGGAAGGGAAAGAGCCCACGTGGTGTTCCTTTGGGAGGCTCCTCCTCAAAGGTTTTCCAACCAAAGAGAGGGTGCAGAGAGTTGGAGAGATTGTATGAGATTTTGGATTCAAAGAGAGATTAGGGAAGAGAGAATTGAGTTGGCCCGTGTGAGTTGTGAGAGAGTGATCTAATTAGAGAGCGTGGATTAGATAGAGTTTCAGGAGACGTGAGAGGTTAGTTAGAGAGGTAAGGGGAGGAGAGAGAATGTGGAAGAGAGAGAGTTGCATGTGAGTAGGGAAGGGGACCACGAAAGCTAAGGAGGTCGTGGGCCAAAAGGCCATGGGTTTCTTTTTTATTTTTTTCTTTTTTCTTTTTTCTTTCTTAGGGTGTGTTTGTTTGCCTAGCGGGAAAATTGCATTTTCCTTGGGAAAACACAACTACCCATAGTTATATTGCCATTATAAGTCTAAAATATGTGTTTTCAGTTGTTATCAATTAGCCAATTAAGGATTTTCCTAGATGTATTTTCTTAGGAAAATCTTCTATGCAATCAAACACACTGTAAGGAATATTTTTGAAAATAGGTTTTTTCCGCGTCGTTGGTTACGGAAACCCTAGAATCAACAAGATTTGTAATTTGATCCGATTATCCTGCAAAATTTAGAACTTCTTGCACAGTGGGAAGTGTCGGATGTCGATCCGCACTCGGGATTAGTCAGATTAGCGCGATTCAGAGCAAATAACAAAATTTTCCACAGAAATTGCTAAAAAGAAATGATGGATGGGTGAGAGTGGTTGTTCGCTTTAAAACATGATATTTTTAGAGAGAGAATTTATGGACCATCGAAAGCATACTAAATAATGAAGACAATAAATTGAACTGAAAATAAACTATTTTATTAATCAAATTAAACTAAAAGAAATACATTGCTTGAATAAAAAATTCCCAACTAAAAAAGCAAACAAATTGGCATGAGAGTTAGAGAGAGAAATTAGGAGGCTAGAGAGAGAAAACTTGAGAGAGAAAGATGAGAGACTAAAGAGATTTAGAGAGAGAAAGGGTAAGAAGAGAGAAAAAGTGAAGAGAGAAAAAGTGAAGAGAAGCCTAGAGAAATGAAAGAGGAGAGAGACAAGCTTACCACTAACTTACCTTGATTTGGGAACGGTCTACTGAACGCGTGGCGAACTCGCAGGTAGGGAGGGAGGCAGAGGCGATAATGGTGAGAAGGTTGGCTGCACCCCAGAATATTAGGGAAACGATGTTGCTGCAGGTGCTCTTGCAAGGACGCGAATGGTGGTTGGAGCTGTGAAGAGGTCGCTCCCTACTCCATCTTTCTTTCTTCACCCTCTTTCTTCTTTTCTTTTTTTTTTTTTGTTTTTCTCTTTTTTTTTTTTTTTTACCGTTGAGAAGAAGAAGAAGGTGAAGAGGAATGCGGCTGGAGAGGCTAGCAGGCAGTGGAGGTGGTCTGCACGAAGGATGAGAGGTATGGATGGTGATGCAAGAACAGGCGCACGGCGGAGGATGAACCAGCAACGACGTGGGGGCGAGGTTGCTGGTTCGGGCGGAGCTTCTTGGTGGTGGAGATGGTTGCTGCCCGCGGCAGCAAGCTGTGCTACGCACAGGTGGAGGAGGGAGCAACAGAGGAACCTTCGGGTATTGAAGGAAGGAGATGGCGGTGAAGGAAGAGGTGACCGGAGTTGCAGTTCCGGCAAACTGCAGGTGGGAGGCGGTGGTTGCTGGTTTTTTTTTTTTTTCGTTTTACCGGAGTTGTTGCAGGTGC
This sequence comes from Euptelea pleiosperma, assembly GCA_035048495.1. Classification (NCBI taxonomy): domain Eukaryota; kingdom Viridiplantae; phylum Streptophyta; class Magnoliopsida; order Ranunculales; family Eupteleaceae; genus Euptelea; species Euptelea pleiosperma. The sequence continues at coordinate 21,679,759 of CM068553.1, read as the reverse complement.
TTGGGCTTGTACAGCAGGCCGTGAATGGAGGGCTGAGGTAGCAGACCTGCAACTTAGTGTTGTAGGTCATGAAGATGCAGCAGATCGTGAAGAAAATGGAGTCGAAGAAGAAGAAGGAGGAGGGCGGATCGGTGTTGGAAAATAAGAAGAAGAAGAAGAAGAGAAGAGGAGGAAGAAGAAGGAAAGGAGGAGAACGAGCGAAGGGAAAGAAGGGAGGGGGATTAGGGTTCGAACGAACCCCTATCCTTCTCCTTTTAAAGCTCCCTATTTCCTTTAATGGAAATAGGGTATTTTTTGAAAATAAAAAATATGAAAAATATTTTGAAATTCGCGGGGTCCACTAACTGGTCGGACAGCGGGTCGATGAAGATGGGCCCGGCTATTGGCCCTCATGGATTGATGATGTCCATCGTCTCACAAGATGATGTGACAGACAGTCTGATGGCGATCGGATGGATGGTGACTTGCTTGGGAGTCAGATTGGTAGATCGACGGATCTAGAGAGATCCAACGGTCCGATTGAAGATCCAACGGTCCGATGGAAGATCCAACGGTCAGAAAGTTAAGGGAGATGAGATAGAGCCGATGGGCAGGAGTTTTGGGGTTAGGTCAGTAGATTCGAGGACCGAGAGATGAAGAGAGAGAGAGAATAAGGAGAGATGAGAGAAAAAGTATCAGAAAATAGAGAGAAAAGCACTGGCGGAGGGTCTGGAACCCTCGTCTTCACTGTGACCATCCTCACGCTTCTCCAGTAGAGTCGACCATCATTCTTTGCTGAATCATGTGGCTTTAAACGCTTTGGTCCGTCTCTTGGTCATTGGCTCTCCTACTCTCTTCGTTCTTTGGGCCGGCTTTTTGGTCCTCTTATTCAGCCCATATTTGGCCCATATCTTCTAGTCATAGCATGTGGGCTTGTTAAGCTTTGATAATGGGCTTTCATGATCGATTTGGGCCCACAAGTCTCGAGAATCTTCCCATCGGGGTTTCCTGCGACAGAAGAAGCGCGTAATGAGACTTTATCAGAATGACTACATGTCTAGACTTCCGAAAATGTGTTTAATGCATGTAAATATACCATTTCGTCCAGAAAAGTGTGTTCTACGCAACACAAGAGACTCTTACGTAGAAAAGTAGATAAATAGAGTATTTTAACGTAGGAGAATGCAATAACGCTAACAGGATAATTGCTTAAAATAAGCACTTTTGAGCGAATATCAATTTTCATATTCAATTTGGCAAAGATTTCGTTTGACATAAAAACATTCTTGTAACCGTTCCTATGAGCACAGGTGTAGTGTGGAGATGTCGTGGTACGTATACTTCGCCAACTACGTGAAGACTAAAAGACAGAGATAGCAAGAATCAGACGGTTAACGATAGGAGTCATCTGAGTAACTGTCGATTTGTCAGTTAACGATTGTGTACGCTCGATAAGGAAGGTAAGTGACTTAGTGGCCATAGGAGTTGGTTAAAATAAATAAAATATAATGGTCAAACTTAGTCATTGGACTGACCCGAGTCTAAGTCAATTAAATTGACTAATGGGATAGTCCAATCGATTGGACATAGACCAATCAATTGGAGACTCTGTGTAATCGATTGGAAGCTACGAGGCAGAAACTTATTTCAGCCCAATCGATTGGAACCTTCGGGATAGAAACTTATTTGAGTCAAATCGATGGGAGAACCCTGTGTAATTGATTAGACCCTTCGGAACATAAATCTTATTGAGCCCAATCGATTGGACACTTATCCCCAATTGATTGGACATGGCCCAATCGATTGGACTTAGTGTACAATCGATTGGACTATGCATAGAATTGGTCCTTCTCAGATCCGAAATTCTTGGTTCCATTATCCCACGATCTGCATGACTCAGGGTCTTGGAATTCTATAAATACAACCCTTCTATGCATTCTCTAAACACACACAGAGACACATGGTGACTCAATCTTCAAGAGAGAGAAGAAAATGTTTTATTTATTAGAGTGTCCATTCGAAGAGCAAGAAGTTTGTTTTCCATTCACATCTTCTGAGCTTGTTCTCTTCTTGATCAAAGCCAAGTACTGGATCCTTTCCTCAGCTTAGGTCTTCCGCTTTTATATTTGACCTAGTAGCCTGAGTGTACCAGTGTAACTCAACACCATTTGAGCAACTTAGGTTCAAGGTGTATTGAATCCTTCACCTTTTGCAAAGGCGGGAGTGTTGAGAATTAAGATCGGAGCAGCTGATCGACGGTAGGTTTGGGATGTACCAAACTGAACAAACGGACAAGGCTTCTTGGCTGGAAGGGCGTGCGTGGATTCGTAGCATTGATTCAGAGGATGTGGAGGCATCGGCTGTAAGCCTTGGCTAAGGTTAGAAGCTGTATTTGCAACGGTGCTGCGTAGGTAGCCTTTGTTTCGTTTAACTTTTCAATTAATGATACTTTCCGTCTGGACGTGTGAAAGTAAGGTTTTTCCGTGTCGTCAATTAGGAAACCCTAACTTCAACAATATTTATAAAATCCGATTATCTGCAAAATGTAACTTGTATTGTAGTACGTGTCGGATGTCGATCCGCACTCGGTGTGAGTTAGTGCAATAAGGAATTAAAACTGACAAATAATATACAGAAAAATGAGAATGGTGGAAGAGATGAGAAGGGCGAGTCGATTTCAAAACAACATCCATTTGAGATTCATAACACCAAAATATCAAAACTTCATTAATCATCGAAGAGTGTGTACATAAATCAAAATAACAAAAATAAAGAAAGCATGTAAAGGGATGAGAGATGAAGAAGGGAAAGAAACGTCCATTGAAATCTCGGAGGTAAGGGCGCTACCGATCAAAAAGAGGATCGTTCAAGACTTCGATAAATGCTTCAATCAAGAGAAGGGTTTTGACAGAGAAGCATCCCATGACCTTTGGAGCTAAGGGCGCTACCGATCAAGAAGAAGACCGTCTAAATTTTATGGAATGCTGCTCAATCGTGGAATCCACATTGGATCTTACTGGCCGACAAGGTAGATGTGGATTGGCAAATGTACGATAATGTGCCCTAAGAAGCTCACCTTTTCACTCGCTGAAAGGAGTCGGCCAAGTGAATAGGCGATCGGCCTGAGAATGTAGTGAGAGAAAATCACTAACTCTAGAGAGAGAAAGTGAGGGTTGAGACACAGGTTTAGGGATGAGACGTGCCTTCCATGTCCGTTAGAGAGGAGATCTAGAGAGAGAAAGTAAAATTCTAGAGAGAGAAAGGAGAAGAAGATAGAGAAAGTACCTCGGAGAGAGAAAATACCTTTTGAAACTTACCGGGCGAAGGTTTGGGATCAGCCATGATAAGCCTAGGGAGGAGATTCGTCGAAATTCCAGCCAAGTGGTGGTTCAGGATTGCATGGCCGTGGTATGCATGAAGGTTGCATCTTTCCTCGTTGATGGAGGAAGTATTGCTGGTGGAAGCATGGTCAAGGAGAGTGACCAGAGACGAATTTGGTGGTGCTTCAAGGTGTGAAGCTATAGTGGTAGCTCGAGAAAAGTGCCAGCTGACGGTGAAGTTGCAGGCTGTAACTTGTTGGAGGCAGAGACGTTGAAAAGGCAGCAAGGTTGCTGGCTCAATGAAGAGTGGCAAGAGGTGTGCTGTCCATGTGAGACTCTGGTGGTTGTGCTTGCAAGATCACCGTGGGTGGTGTCTCTAGTTCACCACCGAACTAGATCTGGTTGTGGTTGAGAGAGTGGCTGTGGAGTGGAGAGGCAACACCTATTTCAGATCTGCCCTTGAGCAGCAAGGTTGTAAAGAGGACAGTGTGCAGTCCAGTAAAGAAGGTGGTGGTGCACGGTGGTGAAAGCACACTGGTGCACGAGCAGGTTGTCTTTGAGTGAAGGGATGAGGCACTGGTGTTGGGAGAACTTATTGGAACGCCCAGTGAAGGTCTGCAACCATTAGTTGGAAACGTTTGGAAGAAAAGGGAGCTACTGTGACTGGTGCACCATTGCTAGGTTGAAGAGGTGCTTGAGGAGAAGCCTTGGACAAGAGAAGAGAAGAAGAAGAGGAGGATAGGAGAGAGAAGGTGGATGGTGACTGGCAGTCCATTTGGACTAGGGAGGAGAAACGATGCTGGAATTGCAGGTCTAGTTGTGGCAGCAACTGAGTTGCCGGCGATCTAGTGATGGTGAGCAACACCAGATCATGATGATGGTGGTGATGGCCGGTGCTAATCAAGGAGAGTTGCAGGAGGATGGTGGGATGGGGAGGAGTACAACGTTGGAACGGTGGTGGAGGAGTTGCACGGTGGTGCAAAGTGGAGAGGAAGAGAAGAGAAGAGGAGTTGCAAGTTTGCAACTCCAGAAACGTGGAGTGAAGCATGTGCATGGCCGTTCTTTGGAGGGCAACACCTCGTATGACCTGGAGAGGATGGTTTGGAGCAGTTCTAGGTGGTTCACGGCCATGGAGTTTGCCCAGAGAAGAGGACAACATGGTAGGTTCGTTGGAGCTTGTGAAGGGGAAAGAAGAAGAAGAAGGAGAGAGAGCAACTCGTTACTAGGGTGATCGTGAAACCAGGGAGGAGGTAACCCGATCGGAGTTGCAGGTCTGCAACTCCGGTAATGGAAGAAGGTGGGGAGGAGCCCACGGCTTGGTGAAGAGACTGCTCCAACGGTGGTTTGAGGGGAAGGTAGCAAGGAGGTGGGCGCTGCCCATTGAGAGGAGACCACGGTGGTGCAGACCACCTAGAGTTGCAGGTGGAGGGCCAGGACGTGATGAGAAGAGGAGGTGTTGACCTTCAAAGGAGAAAAGAAGAAGAAGAAGAAGAAGAAGAAGAAGAAGAAGAAGATCGAAGAAGAAAAGGAGGGGCACTTACCGGTGGTTGTAGGTTTGTGAGGGGGAGGAGAATGACGATGACCATTGCTGGACTTGGTGCTGCTCGTGGCCGAAAGTTGCAGGTTGCAACTCCGGCAACTAGAGATGAACCAGTCCGGTGGTGGTTGCTAGTGCAGCAAGGTTGCTGCCCGGAGAAGAGAGGAGGAGGAAGAAGGTGAAACAGAGCATGGTCGCGCACCAGCAGCAAGGTGGAGAAGAGGTGGGAGAGAAGACGCACCAGCAGGTTGCTACCTTGGCTGACGGGTAATGGTGTTGCAAGTGGCTCTCGTAGGTGGCGTTGCAGGTTCTGTTGATGGTGGCTGCAATGGTGCGCTGCCTAGAAATGTTTTAGCTGGAGGAAAACCTCCGGAGTTGAAGACCAGTCCGGTTAGGAAGGAGATGGTGATGAGCAAGGAGATAAACTGCTGGTTTCAATGGCATGTTGGCCAGTGATAAGATGGAGAAGAAGGTGAACGAGTCTTGCAGGTGTGGGGAATTTGGCTGAGTGCACGGCAAGGCAGCAAGACCGTGGGGAGGAAAAGATGCACATCACACTTGCAAGTGCTGCCATGGAGTTGCTGGTGGAGATGGAAAACGGTAGCTGGTCTAAGAGGAGAGGAAAAAGGAATCGTGATGTGGGTTGTGAGATAATTGAAACTAGAGTTTTTCCGCGTCGTTGGTTACGGAAACCCTAGAATCAACACATTTGTAATTTTTATCCGATTATCCTGCAAAATATGAGATATTGTATAGTGGTTCGTGTAGGATGTCAATCCGCACTCGGGGTTAGTTTGTGCAAATTAAGAACATAAAATGATGGATTTTTCTCAGAAATTGTTAAAAGTAAAAGGATGAAAGGGTGAGAATGGTGATAAAAGTGATTTCAAAAACATTCTTTTGAAATTTTCGGAAGATCTTGAACACTAAAAATGAGTGAGATTAAATAAACATTAAAATAATCAAACACCATCAACATCAAACTAATTCATTTAAATCATATGTCGATTACAAAGCCTGATAATCAAAACTTCTCATCATGAATAATCAAAGTCAACTAGTAAGCAGGGAAAAGTAGAGAGAGAATAAGGGAGTGTTAGAGAGAGAAATGATGAGAAAAGGATCCCTAGAGAGAGAAACTTAGAGAGAAAAGAAATGGTAGAGAGAGAGAGAGAGTTTAAGAGTTTTTAGAGAGAGAGAGGAAGGTAGAGAGAGAAACTTACCACTTACCAGGAAGATAGGGTCGCTACTCATGTGGAAGGAGGTATTGCAACCATGGTGGTGGTAGAGAAGCTGCCGCTTCCTCCTCCCTTTTACTTCTTCAAACGGAAGAGAAAACGGGGTTGAGGTTGAAGAATGGAGTGGTTCACTCTGCTTCCTCCTCCCTTCTTCTTAGTCCAACGGTTTGGGCAGCTGGGTTTCCGGCGAGTGGTGTGGGATGTTGGAGGACGTGGTGGAGAGCTAGATGGGGAATAGACGGTCTGCAAGTGCCAAGTCCGGTCGGCATACCCTTGAGGAGGATGGTGGCCAACAAAGGTTGGAGGTTTCTATTGCAAGCGGACTGAGGTGCGCTTGGTGACAGCAGGTGGAGGCAGCAAGTTGGTGGACGCTTGCGGCTAGGCGGTGTGGGAGGCAGCACTCGCAGCAGTTGGAAGGGTGACCGGAGAGGAGTTGCTGGGCGTGGGTGATGAATGGCGGTGGTGGAGTTTGAGAACTCGCCTACTGGTTGTAGGCGCAAGTGGAGGTGCAGCGGGAGGCTAGCAGTCGTGCAGCAGCAAAGAGAGAAGGAAAAAGAGAAGAAGAAAGGAAGAAGAAGAAGGCGGAGACGGCAGGAGTTGCAAGCAACTCCGGCGAAGATATAAAGAAGAAGAAGAAGAAAAAGAAGAAGAAAGAAGAAAGAGAAGGAGAAGACGGTTCGTGGCGTGGTGAGCAGGGGAAATAGAAGAGGAGAAGGGCAGAAGAGAAGAAGAAGGCGTGGAAGATGAACCTGCCGGAGTTGCAGGTTCTCGCTGGAAAAAGAGAAGAAGAAGAAAGAAAGGAAAAGAAGGAGAAGGAGAAGAGGAAAAGGTCGGGAATGGTTATGGGGAAGGAGAGAAAGAGATGGGAGGGGGATTAGGGTTCGAATGAACCCCTCTCCTTCTCATTTTAAAGCTCCCTATTTCCTTTAATGGAAATAGGGTATTTTTCAAAAATAAAAAATAAGAAAAAAAATAAATTTTTTTTTTTTTTTTAAGTAGAACTCTACTTTTCTTTGGGGAATTTCCCCATCTAGTGGACCCCCCATTTTTTTAAAATTTAATTGAAATTATTTTGAAATTCACGGGGTCCACTAAATGGTCGGACAACGGGTCGATGATGATGGGCCCGGCTACTAGCCCATATGGATTGATGATGTCCATCGTCTCACAAGATGATATGACAGACAATCTGATGGCGATCGGATGGATGTCGACTTGATTGGGACCCAGATTGGTAGATCGACGGATCTAGAGAGATCCAACGGTCCGATTGAAGATCCAACGGTCAGAAAGCTAAGGGAGATGAGACAGAGCCAATGGGCAGGAGTTCTGGGGTTAGGTCAGTAGATTCGAGGACCGAGAGATGAAGAGAGAGAGAATAATGAGAGATAAGAGAGAAAATATCAGAAAATAGAGATAAAAGTATTGGCAGAGGGTCTGGAACCCTGGTCTTCACTGTGACCATCCTCACGATTCTCCAGTAGAGTAGACTATCATTCCTTGCTGACTCATGTGGCTTTAAACGCTTTGGTCCGTCTCTTGGTCATTGGCTCTCCTACTCTCTTTATTCTTTGGGCCGGCTTTTTGGTCCTCTTATTCAGCCCATATTTGGCCCATATCTTCTAGTCATAGCATGTGGGCTCTTTAAGCTTTGATAATGGGCTTTCCTGATCGATGTGGGCTCGCAAGTCTCGAGAATTGTTCCATCGGGGTTTCCTGCGACAGAAGAAGCGCGTAATGAGACTCTATCAGAATGACTTCATGTCTAGACTTCCGAAAATGTGTTTAATGCATGCAAATACCATTTCGTCTAGAAAAATGTGTTCTACACAATAAAAGAGAATCTTACGTAGAAAAGTAGATAAATAGAGCATTTTAACGTAGGAGAGTATGAAAACGCTTAGAAGATAACAGTGGAAAATACGCACTTTTAAGCGAATATCAATAATCACAAGAGAGACTCTTGAATTAGCTATTTGAGAAAGAGAGAGGGTTAGTTAGAGTACGTGGGGGAGATAGTTGAGAGATTAGAGGGATGAGATGGGGGATTCGTGGAATGAAGAGAGAGAAATGGTCAAGGAAGACCAATTCTCTCACATTCATGATGTGAGCTCAAGAGGTCATGGGCCTTACTAATTAAGTTAGGCCTTGGTCCACTTTATTCAAGTGAGGCCTTGGCCATTGGACAAGAAGGCTTTGGGCTTAGACATGGGATAGATGAGAGAGAGTAAGGGTAAGTGGCCCAAAAGGCCATGAGCCCTTCTATTGAAGTGAAACCTTGTCCCACTCTATTCTTTTTGGTCACGAGCACTTGGCCGTGGCTTTATGTGAGTGGGCCATTTGGCCATTAGCATTGTGGGCCACCATTGAAGGCCTTGAGGCCACATGATTAGATGAATGAAGGTTGAGGGATGATGATCGGGTCGGGCCCAAGATTGGCGAACTGTCAAATCTACAGAGATCCAACGGTTCGAAGGATGATCTAATGGTCCAATGGAGGATCTAATGGTCCGGTGAAGGATCTAACAGTGGAAAAGCTGTGAGAGATGGAATGGAGCTAGAGGAGAGGAGATCAGAGGTTAGATGATGGATATCGGAGGGTTAGGATGATCAATCGAATGATCGGATGATTAGATGGTCAAATGGATGATCGGGTGGTGAGATGTGAGCAGTTAGAGGGATGGAAGAGAGAGGAGCGAGAAAATGATACAAAATAAATGCAAAAGAGTTGGCGGAGAGTCCTGAACCCTGATCTTCAATGTAATCTTCTGTCGGCTTCACCAATTACGTAAGCCATCATTTTATGTCAGTTGGTGCGGCTTTTAATCACTTTGGCCCGTCTCTTGGTCTTCAGCTTTTTCTCTCTCTTGGTTCTTTATCTGGTTCTACGATCCTCTGACTTGACCCGTACTTGGCCTATATCTTCTAGTCATAACATGTTGGCTCTTTAAGCTTTGATATTAAGCTTCTATGGTTGATCGTGGGCCCGCGAGTCTCGAGAATAGCCCGATCGGGTTTCCTGCAATAACGAAAAGCGCATAATGAGACTTAATCAAAATGGATTCATATCTAGACTTTCAGAAATGTGTTTAATGCATGCAAATATACCATTTCGTCTAGAAAAGTGTATTCTACACAATGAAAGAGACTCTTACGTAGAAAAGTGGATAAATAGGAAAGTTTTTCGTAGGAGAGTGCGGTAACGTTAAAGGAAAATGGCTTAAAATAAGCACTTTTTAGCGAATATCAACGTGGTCCTGTGGTTTTTCCTTGGCTAAGGTTTTCATGTAAAAATCTCGCAATCTATCTTGATTAGATCAAATGACAAAAAGACAATATACCACGGATGTATATTCGATTTGAGTCGGTTGTGATAATCTTTTATCAAACAACTAAGGCATGTGATTTTATTCCCTTACCACAGACCAGTAAAACCGTGTTTGTATAAATAATTTTAAATACCTAATCAACCCCCATTCTAGGTATATTGAGTTAAAGAGAATGGACTAGTTAAATTTCAATTGGTATCAAAGTAGGTTATTCTATAAAAAGTTCAATCACCTGAATTTAGATTCATACAAAACCAATTCATTCTTTTCATTTATAAAGATGCCTAAAGAAGGGTTCACTGTCAATAGCCATAGTGACTCAGACAGTGAAGATCAATGAGATCTTTATACTGCTTATCAAGAGCTATATAAAGACGGGAGTGCATCTTAGGGAAGAGAAGAAATCTCTTCAAGAGGTAAACTCTTGGAATGCGAATTCCAAACTTGTACGGATGTTAAAATGTCTGTTGAAAGTATAAGGAATATTTTCATATTCAATTTGACAAAGATTCTGTTTGACAGAAAAATATTTTTGTAACCGTTCCTATGAGCACTAGTGTAGTGTGGAGATATCGTAGTACGCATACTTTGCCAACTACGTGAAGACTAAAAGACAGAGACAGCAAGAATCAGATGGTTGACAACATGAGTCATCTGAGTAACTGTCGATTTGTCAGTTAACGATCGTGTTGATGAGTTGGTTGGGTCTCTACAAACTTATGAGATGAATTTGAGACAGTCGAAGAAATCAATTGGTATTGCCCTTAAAGTTTCTGAAGCTCAAGATTCTGACTCTGAAGTGGAAATGGCATTATTTGTGAAAAAATTTAAAAAGTTTTTTCGATCTAAAAACGATAGATTTAAGAACAATAAAACGTTTGATAAAACTATGGAACATGCCAGACCTCATGAGAGAGGTAGCAGAAGTGACAGGAACCCTAGGGAAAGCCACTCAAGCGAACCCCAATGTTTCAAATGTAAGGGTTTCGGTCACTTTGCTAATGTGTGCCCAAACAAAGAAGAATACAAGGGCAAGGCAAAAGCGTTCAATGCCACATGGGATGAAGAATCAGAAGATCATTTTGATAATTCAGATAGCAATGAAAAGACTGATAAGTATACAACTTTTGTTGCTCATTTCAATAGTCCTTATAGATATCATGGAGATTCGAAGAAAAATGATGATGAGAGTTCGGAAGACTCGTACAATGGGGACTCGGATAACTCGGCAGTTGGTGTGAAAGAACTGTATGAGGAATCGATAAAATTCATTAAGGCCAACAAAGTGTTATCTGACAGAGTTAAAAGTCTTGACTCTGAAAATACAGCCTTATTAATTGACACTGAAAAATTAAAAGTGTTGATTATTGATTTAGAGCAAGAGAATGAGTCTCTATTGAAAAGGAACAAGTCACTGGAATGTGAATTCCAAACTTGCATGACACTTAAGGAATCCCTAGAAAATGAGGTTCTCAGATCTAAGAGGGATGTGTCAGGATTCTTATTCAGCTCTGCAAAGCTTGATGAGATTCTTCGTGTGAAAAAAGTCTATGGAGACAAACAGAGTTTGGGTTACAAAAACTATCAAGAAAAATGGTCATCTTCCAAGATGATTTTTGTTAAAGTCCAAGTTATTCCCACTCAGATCAATGACCCAATCGAAACTAACAAAAGCAAACGTCAGTGCAAGTACTGCAAAAATATGGGTCATGTGATTAGAGATTGTCACAAGTTGAGAAGATGACATCAAAATCCTTTAGAAAAAGTAGTGAATACCACTCAGAATGTGGAAAGTCAGAGATTTTCTATGAAGACACATTATGAGATAAATTATTTGGATGTGCTATCTAGGAAAATGAAATACCTACTGGAAAGGTCTAGAGAATTGATCAAGGAAATTTAGTCCCTTGAGAAATTCAAACAACCTCAGAGTTCTGTAACTCAAAAGAGGAGATATCCTAAGAGAATTGATCTGCCCACCAAAATCACATCTGTGTGGGTTAGGAAAGATTCTCTGAAGGAGAAATGTTCGACAATGTCCTATTTCTGAGCATTGTACTCTCTATCCCCTCGTGTTCTCCATTCTTATGTTTTTGAGGGATATTTTTTTCTTTTTGATTTTGCTTCGTTTTGAAGAATAAAAATTGAAATTTTTTTTCAGAAAATCAAAAGATCAATTGTACAGAAGAATGTTAAAATTATTATTTGATTATAAAATTTTGATGAGTAGTAATTTCTGAGAACATTCCAAGAAAAAGAACTTAACTGTTAGTAAAATTTTGTTAATCTGTGTATTATATCTTTTAATTATTATGATTGGTCAATTTTTACTAGTGTGCATTAGAAGATTATTGAAACAGTATATCTCACATTCACATGCACACTGATTATTTCTGTGGGAATGGATTTGATAGAGGTGAGAAATCTTGTATTATTGAAATTAGGAATAAACCTTTACTGATTATAACTTCAAATTAGTAGTGTTCCTACCCTCAGTTGATTTTGAAACTGCACTATAGTCGACTGTTGGCTTCCCAAGGAGAGTTATTATTCTAAGGAAACAGCTACCTCTACAAAAATTAGAGTGAATGCCATCTGTATGGCCCTGTTTGAAATTGATATCTGATTCTCATTGCTGCAGAAAAGGGCTTCCTACATGGAGAGTGAAAGCTACCTATATTCAAAGTGAATAAAAATGGTGTAAAAGACAGCCAATATGCTAAAAAAAATTTTATCCATCACCAAATACCCATATACATGAGCGTATGTGAGATCCCTTAATAACTCTGATATTCGCTCAAAAGTGCTTATTTTAAGCAATTATCCTGTTAGCGTTATTGCATTCTCCTACATAAAATGCTCTATTTATCTACTTTTCTACGTAATAGTTTCTTCTGTTGCGTAGAACACACTTTTCTGGACGAAATGGTATATTTGCATGCATTAAACACATTTTCGGAAGTCTAGATATGAAGTCATTCTGATAGAGTCTCATTACGCGCTTCTTCTGTCGCAGGAAACCCCGATGGGATGATTCTCGAGACTTGTGGGCCCAAATCGATCATTAAAGCCCATTATCAAAGCTTAAAGAGCCCACATGCTATGACTAGAAGATATGGGCCAAATATGGGCTGAATAAGAGGACCAAAAAGCCGGCCCAAAGAACGAAGAGAGCAGGAGAGCCAATGACCAAGAGACGGACCAAAGCGTTTAAAGCCACATGAGTCAGCAAGGAATGATAGTCGACTCTACTGGAGAAGCGTGAGGATGGTCACAGTGAAGACCAGGGTTCCAGACCCTCCGCCAGTGCTTTTTTCCATTTTTTTGATACTTTTTATCTCATCTCTTCTTATTCTCTCTCTCTCTTCATCTCTCGGTCCTCGAATCTACTGACCTAACCCCAGAACTCCTGCCCATCGGCTCTATCTCATCTCCCTTAGCTTTCTGACCGTTGGATCTTCCATCGGACCGTTGGATCTTCAATCAGACCGTTGGATCTCTCTAGATCCGTCGATCTACCAATCTGAGTCCCAATCAAGTCACCATCCATCCGATCGCCATCAGACTGTCTGTCACATCATCTTGTGAGACGATGGACATCATCAATCCATGAGGGCCAATAGCCGGGCCCATCTTCATCGACCCGCTGTCCGACCAGTTAGTGGACCCCGCGAATTTCAAAAATAATTTTAATTAAATGGGGGGTCCACTAATTGGGAAGATTCCCCATAGAAAAGTAGGTTTTTACTTTAAAAAAAAAAAAAAAATTTATTTTTCTTATTTTTTTATTTTCAAAAATCCCCTATTTCCATTAAAGGAAATAGGGAAGCTTTAAAAGGAGAAGGATAGGGGTTCGTTCGAACCCTAATCCCTCTCCCCTCTCATCCTCTCTTCCCCCCTTTCAATCCCCCCACGTTCTCCCTCCACCGGTGGCCGTTTCTTCTTCTTTTCTTCTTCTTCTTCTTCTTCCTCCTCCATCTTCGCCGGAGTTGCAGGCAGCAACTCCGGCCATCTGGCCTCCTCCTCCTCCTTCTTCTTCTTCTTCTTCTTCTTTTTCTTCTTCTTCTTCTTCTTCTTCTTTTTCTTCTTCTCATTTTTTTTATTTTTATTTTCGTTTTCACGTTTTGTACCGGAGTTGCAGCCTGCAACTCCGGCCGGCAGCGCCCCCAACTTACCCTCTCCAATCTTCTCTTTCTCTCTCTATTTCAGACTTTCTCTCTCTGGAACACTTATCTCTCTCTTCTTTATTTTCTCTCATTTCTTGTTTCTCCTTCTAGTTTCTCTCTCATCTTTTAGTGTTTTCTCTCTCTAAATCTTTACTAGGGCTTTTGTTTGCTTTTTAGTATGATGTGAACTTGATTTTGATTCAATGTAATGGATGGTTGTTTATGCATTGATGAAGATTTTTTTTTTGATATTTAAGGTTTGATTTGTTTTGCATTTTTTGTATTTTAATTAGTGGGTAATGATATCTCTATCAAGAACATGTTTTAAAAATCCACTTCAAATCACCACTCTCACCTTACCATCATTCGCATCTATTTCTATGAAAAAAATCTGTCATTTTATGTTCTTATTCGTGCTAATCCGACTAATCCCGAGTGCGGATCGACATCCGACACGAATCCCTATACAAAATCTTTGAATTTTACAGGATAATCGGATAATATTACAAATTGTGTTGAAGTTAGGGTTTCCGTAACCAACGACGCGGAAAAACCCTAGTTTCAAACTCTAATGAGGATTTTATGATCGGATACATGATACCTCCAGATTCTGATATTTATGAGAAATTATTGCTAAAATCTTATTCAATACCACAGATGGACTCAGATCACTTACACTTGATGATACTACTGTTGATATTTGAATCTATGATTACTAGTGATTTGTGACTTGCGCTAATGTCTAAAAGAATTAATATTTCTGATAAAGCAAAAGATTGAACTAAGTGTTAGTTACTTCTCTTCAATAAAACTCAATGTTTAGTGCTTATCAAGATTAACTTTATGAATTGGATTCTAACATTTTCTAGTGTATTATCTTTTCTTGAGAAGTTTAAAAATGATTTTTGGCTTGAAAATAATTAATTGGGGGTCCTGGAAAATGAGTTTATTGGTTTTTAAAATTTTTTTTAATTTTTTAATTTTTTTTCCGGACTAGTCTAATCGATTGGACTTTACAGATCAATTGATCGGACATCTCCAATCGATTGGAGAGTACAGACCAATCGATTGGCCAAGCTCCAATCAATTGGCCACTTAGCCCAATCGATTGGATAGTGTGACGTTCGGTTTTATAAAACCCAAAATGGGTCATTTTCAACCCTAATTGATCCAATCACCTCCCAGATTTCTCCCAATCGATCGCAGGTGCTCAATTTACTATTCCCATAAGGTTTTGTGGAGCAATTCTCTCGATAGTTTTCTACTTCACTCTCTTCGTTGGGATTTTGGTTATTTTTTGAGCAAAAATAGAGTTATTTTGGTATTTTCTTCCATTTTTGGTGCTTATGGCGACTAATCCTCGACGTAGAAGAGCTATTGTGGTCTCAGAAGAGGATAGTGCCGATGAAGAACCCCTGGTTCAAAGGACCCAATCTCGCGCAAAATGAGGTGGTCGACTCAGTGGTTCGCGGAACTCAGTGCGGGGTGAATCTTCCAGAGGACCTAGGAGAGCTCGTTCCCGGGGTCGTTTCGTTCATACCGGTATTCCTTCAGTAAGAGCTCCCATTTCTCCGTTCATTTCCAATTCTGCTATAGATTGCGTTGAGCATTTTTCTGGTCGCAAATTCACTACTAAGTGAGTAGTTGAATTTAGCATTATTTTGAGTGCTATGGTTCATTCATTGTTCATATCTCGCGAGTGGGTTTCTATCACTCGGTTGACCATTCCATTTTACCCTGTCTTGGTTAAACTCTTTAATGCCAACATGCACTCCATTCAGTGTGATGACCCGAGTGAGCTATCCTTTCAGACTTATGTCTCTGGGGCTTACCTGACTATTACACCTGATCTGATTTCTACCTTGTTGGACATACCTCGTCCTCCTACCTCATATGAGTTCATTCCTAGGACTCGTGAGATAACGACTGCTAGACTCACTTTGATCAAGACTCTCACAGGGCAGTTATTTGAGTGGAGTACTTTCATTCCTCTTACATCTCTTCTCCCTGAGTATCATTTGTTGCACCTCATCTGTGGGTACAACATTGATCCACCTGGCCATGGGGCACAGGTGAACATTGATCATCTTCAGCTTCTTTACCATCTTGGCACTGGATTTGTCATTGACCTTCCGAGGTTCATATTTAGAGCCATGGTTAGAGCGGGTAGCCAGTTAGCTAACCATCCGTGTCTTCCATTTCTTCTACTGGTAAGCTCTATCCTCCTTCATCTGGATGTACCGATTCGAGCTACTGAAGAGGTCTGCTCTCCCATAAGGCCTATTGGACCTTCGACTATCAGGAAGAGCATGTTTCAAGTTTGGAGAGTGACTGATGTACCTCCACACTTTGACGATATTTTTGATGAGGACTTGGGAGATGATACCGAGCCGGGTGGTCAGCAGACAGATATTGAGATGCATCCTTCAGAGCCACATCCATCCTTTGTCCAGCCTCCAGAGATGCCTGCCCCTTACTCCTTTGAGTCTCTTCATCATCAGATGGTGGGATTCGACTAGCGATTCACAGCGCATGAGGAGCGGACGGCTCAGAGCTTTTGCCGTTTAGAGGAGGGACAGGAGAGGATGTCGGGCTCCATGTATGATATGATATACAGCGTTACATGGAGTATCAGTTTACCATGATGGGCATTGGACAGCATCCACCAGCTCATGATCCTGATCAACATGATGGTACTAGTCCATCTACATAGACTCCCAGAGAGAGACTTCTTAAGAGTTATCGGGTGTTTTTATTTTTGTCATTATTGTACACCGATAAACTCAGATTGTGTATGGTTATACTGTGCTTGTGTTACTTATGTGTTACAGGGTATAAACCAATATGTATTATGGTTTGTATGTATATATGCACTTGTTTCTCATGATGATATTCATTGCATGCTTGTTATTTGCTTATATTTCTGTCCCTTTATCAATCTGTGACAAAAAGGGGGAGAGAAAATCATAGCGAAAAAAATAAGTTGATGCATGAGATAGATGAGAGAAATTTAGGGGGAGAAAAATTTCTCATTATTTTCTTCTAATTTCTTTACTTGTGATGTGCATAATTAACTCACTACATTTTAATGATTTATTGATTACTGATGATATTACATGGTATGTATTGTTGGTAGAATGTGCAGGGAACAGATCAAAAGCCATTACATTATATCTGTTCGATTATCTACAGGAGAGTGAGAGATAGTGAGTGAATCATGTAAGAGGCTGGGATTGTATTTTCTATTTTTTCCTTCTATATGATTAAATATTTTTTGTCACGGAATTGTCAAAGGGGGAGATTGTAAGGAATATTTTTATATTCAATTTGGCAAAGATTCTGTTTGACATAAAAATATTTTTGTAACCGTTCCTACGAGCACTAGTGTAATGTGGAAATGTCGTGGTACGCGTACTTCGCCAACTACGTGAAGACTAAAAGATAGAGACAGCAAGAATCAGACGGTTGACGATATGAGTCATCTTAGTAATTGTCGATTTGTCAGTTAATGATCGTGTACGCTTGATTAGGAAGGTAAGTGACTTAGTGGCCATAGGAGTTGGTTAAAATGAACAAAATATAATGGTCAAACTTAGTCATTGGACTGACCCGAGTCTAAGTCAATAAAATTGACTAATGGGATAGTCCAATCGATTGGACAATTATCCCCAATCGATTGGACATAGACCAATTGATTGGAGACTCTGTGTAATCAATTGGAAGCTACGAGGCAGAAATGTTTTTCAACCCAATCGATTGGAGACTCTGTGAAATCGATTGGAGTCTTCGGAACAGAAACTTATCTGAGTCAAATCGATTAGAGAACCCTGTGTAATTGATTGGTGCCTTTGAAACAAAAATCTTATTGAGCCCAATCGATTTGACACTTATCCCTAATTGATTGGACATGGCCCAATCAATTGGACGCAGTGTACAATCGATTGGACCATGCACAGAATTGGTCTTTCTCAGATCCGAAATTCATGGTTCCATTATCCCACGTTCTGTACGACTCAGGGCCCAATCGATTGGACCGATTGAACCATGCACAGAATTGGTCTTTTTCAGATCCAAAATTTATGGTTCCATTATCCTACGTTCTGTACGACTCAGGGCCCAATCGATTGGGGATTAGTGTCAAATCGATTGGACCATGCACAGAATTGGTCGTTCTCAGATCCGAAATTTATGGTTCCATTATCCCACGTTCTGTACGACTTAGGGTCTTAGAATTCTATAAATAGAACCCTTCTATGCCTTCTCTAAACACACACAGAGACACAGAGTGACTCAATCTTCAAGAGAGAGAAGAATATGTTATATTTATTAGAGTGTCCATTTGAAGAGCACGAAGCCTGTTTTCCATTTACATCTTGTGAGCTTGTTCTCTTCTTGATCAAAGCCAAGAACTTAATCATTACCTCAGCTTAGGTCTTTTCGACCTAGTAGCCTGAGTGTACCAGTGTGACTCAACACCATTTGAGCAACTTAGGGTTCAGGGTGTACTGAATCCTTCACCTTCTGCAAAGGCAGGAGTCTTGAGAATTAAGATCGGAGGAGCCAATTAATCGTAGGTTTGGGGTGTACCAAACTGAACAAGCGGACAAGGCTTCTTGACTAAAAGGGTGAGCGTGGATTCGTAGCGTTGATTCAAAGGACGTGGACACATCG
The DNA here is from genome assembly GCA_035048495.1 of Euptelea pleiosperma. Taxonomy (NCBI): domain Eukaryota; kingdom Viridiplantae; phylum Streptophyta; class Magnoliopsida; order Ranunculales; family Eupteleaceae; genus Euptelea; species Euptelea pleiosperma. Next base: position 21,661,519 of record CM068553.1, on the reverse strand, counting down.
GCAGTAGGCCTTGGCTAAGGTTGGAAGTTGTATTTGCAACGGTGCTGCATAGGTAACCTTTGTTTCGTTTAACTTTTTAATTAGTGATACTTTTCGTCTGGACGTGGTCCCATGGCCACGTAAAAATCTCTTATCTTATGTGATTGTTTATTTGTATTCCGCAATCTATTCTGATTAGATCAAACGACGAAAAGAAAATATACCACGGAGGTATATTCGATTTGAGTCGGTTGTGATAATCTTTTATCAAACAACTAAGGCATGCAATTTTATTCCTTTACCATAGACCGGTAAAACTGTGTAGGTATAAATAATTTTAAATACCTAATCAACCCCCCTTCTATTTATATTAAGTTAAAGATAACGGACCGGTGAAATTTCAGAAAGTGAGCATGAAAAATATGAAACTATTTTTAGACAGCATGAAAAAGAGAAAGTTAGCCTCCAAGACAAAGTTAAATTTCTTGAAACTGAGTATTAGGAATGTTTGGAGAAGAGGAAGTCACTTGAACTTGATCTAGTTCAACTGAAAAAGGACTTGCCCTATATTTTTCAAAGCACTGAAAAGTTAAATGAGATTCTTAGTGTGGGACAAAGATGTGGAGACAAGCGGGGACTTGGATATGTTGATAATATTGATACCCCATCGTCTTCAGGAACTAAATTTGTAAAAGCTAAAGTTCCTTTCACACCTCAGGTTGATCAACCTAGACCCAGACCAGTTATACAGATGCATGTTTGTAATTACTGTAGGGGTAAAGGTCAGTTGAGTACGAATTGCTTTCAAAAGAGGAGAGATACCATGGTTCCTCTAAACAGAAAATCTTATGGGAACCAAGGAGATCTACTCCATAAAATGACAACCTTGCATCAAAAGTCAGAGGCCTTGAGAAGAGAGATTGCAAACCTTATGAAACTCAAGGGCACCCAAACTCAAAGGGCTCAGAAGAAGAGGATAAATAAAAAGAGAAATGTCAATCCTCCATCACCGCCTAAGCAAATGGCGAAGAAAAAGAACCCACCTAAAAGGTATAAGACCATTTGGGTGAGAAAGGAAGGACCGATAAATCTATATTATATTTGGAATGAATTCCTTATGAAGTCTAGTGGTACTTGTCCCATTAGTTGAATAAATGTGGTTCTTTACATTCTTCTTTATTTTATGATTGTATATCTTTTGTGAGTTGGGTGTGTAGTTTTGTTTTAAGATTTTGTTTTCTTTATAGTTTTTTATTTATTTTAGACATTTGCTTATTTGCATTATTTTGAATTCATGTATTCAAAAATAAAATAGAAAATTTAAAAATCAAAAACTGTTTTGTGTCTTGTTAGGAATTTATTTTAGAGTTGTGCATTGCATAATTGATTTTAATATGATGGGCATTGACTCTAGAAAATTCTAGAACCAGGACTTGACACAAGGTAAATTGAGACTAGATCATTATAGAAAACTCTAGAAAATTTAGAAGATTATTCTATTTTACTAATTCTCAGTTAGTGGATGTTCATAAGTTTTAACTTCTTATTCTCATGCACACTGACTGACACTAGTTGGCACTAGATTTGATTGAGATAATAAATCTAGTACTCTATGGGAATCAGGAATAAACTTTTACTTTTCATGACTTCACATTAGTTGTTTTCCTACCCTCAGTTGATTTTGAAACTATAAAATAATCGACTATTGGCCTCCATGTGTGATAGTTCTCCATAGAAAGAGCTACCTCAAGTGGATGTGGTAAAATCTATATGGCCTCGATCTATATAAAAATCTGATTACTTAAATGCTGTAGAGGATACTATACCGACCGAGTGTGAAAGCTACCAAACTGACCAAGTGTCAAAAGATGATAACTTGAAAAATAAAATTTTGATTAAACTAGTGAGTGAGAAATAGCCATGTTTGTTACAAAAGTAATGTGAAATCACATTGGCAAATACACTTGAAAATAAAGAGTTAAGTGATAACCTATTAGCTCTAATGAAGATTTCATGATTGGATACAGGATACCTCCAGATTTTGAGTAAAGTATTTAGATTTTTACTAACATCTATCTTGTACCTTAAGAAGTGGAAAGTCAGATCACAGTACACCCAAGTGAAAGAAATTGAAAATTCAACTAAAATGTACTAGTTTGATTGACTGGCTCTGATAAATGGCCTAGATTGACTACATTTGAACTATTCAAGATTAAACTGAGTAGTTAAGTCTAAAATCCTAGGTTTGATATTGTTAGTGCCAATTACATTGAAACTCATTATGCATTGCATTTAACTTGACTTTTCATGAATTTTAGCATACTTCAGATTTGACATTTTCCGGATTGATCTGATTTGAGTTATGTGAGTTGTAAATCTTTTCAAAGATGATTTAAAAATTTAAAATTCATTTGAAAAAGATTTACGATTAGATAAATGGTTTCACCAAAATTTAAACCATTGATGTATTTAGACTATGCGTTATGCCTATCTTAGTCTTTATACTTGTTATCATGTTGCACTGATGCACTTGTTCTTCATGATGATATTCATTGCATGCTTATTATCTGCTTATATTTCTGTACCTTTGTCAATCTGTGACAAAAAGGAGGAGAAAAAATCATAGCGGTAAAAATAAGCTGATGCATGGGATAGGGGGAGAAAAATTTTGCATTATTTTTTCAATTTCTGTACTTGTGATGTGCATAATTAACTCACTGCATTTTAATGATTTACTGATTGCCGATGATATTACATTGTTTGTATTGTTGGTAGAATGTGTAGGGAACAGATAAAAAGTCATTCCATTATATCTGTTCAATTATCTCCGAGAGAATGTGAGATAGTGAGTGAATCATGTAAGAGACTGGGATTGTATTTTCTATTTTTTACCTCTTATATGATTAAATATTTTTTTGTCACAGAATTGCCAAAGGGGGAGATTGTTAGGAATATTTTCATATTCAATTTGACAAAGATTCCGTTTGACATAAAAACATTCTTGGAACCGTTCCTACGAGCACAAGTATAGTGTGGAGATGTCATGGTACGCATACTTTGAGAACTACGTGAAGGCTAAAAGACAGAGACAACAAGAATCAGATGGTTGACGACAGGAATCATCTGAGTAACTATCGATTTGTCAGTTAACGATCGTTTACGCTCGATTAGGAAGGTAAGTGACTTAGTGGCCATAGGAGTTGGTTAAAATGAACAAAATATTATGGTCAAACTTAATCATTGGGCTGACTCGAGTCTAAGTCAATTAAATTGACTAATGGGATAGTATAGTGTCCAATCGATTGGAGACTCTGTGTAATCGATTGGAAGCTACGAGGCAGAAACTTATTTTAGCCCAATCGATTGGAGACTCTGTGAAATTGATTGGAGTCTTCGGGATAGAAACTTATCTGAGTCAAATCGATTGGAGACTCTGTGAAATCGATTGGAGCCTTCGGGACAGAAACTTATTTGAGTCAAATCAATTGGAGAACCCTGTGTAATTGATTGGAGCCTTCGGAACAAAAATCTTATTGAGCCCAATCGATTGGACACTTATCGCCAATTGATTGCACATGGCCCAATCGATTGGACCTAGTGTACAATCGATTGGACCATGCACAGAATTGGTTCTTCTTAGATCCAAAATTCTTGGTTCCATTATCCTACGATCTGCACGACTCAGGGTCTTGGAATTTTATAAATACAACCATTCTATGCCTTCTCTAAACACACACAGAGACACAGAGTGACTCAATCTTCAAGAGAGAGAAGAAAATATTTTATTTATTAGAGTGTCCATTCGAAGAGCAAGAAGCTTGTTTTCTATTCACATCTTGTGAGCTTATTCTCTTCTTGATCAAAGCCAAGTGCTTGATCCTTTCCTCAGCTTAGGTCTTCCATTTTTATATTCAACCTAGTAGCCTGAGTGTACCAGTGTAACCATTTGAGCAACTTAGGGTTAAGGGTGTACTGAATCCTTCACCTTCTGCAAAGGTGGGAGTCTTGAGAATTAAGATTGGAGGAGCCGATCGACGGTAAGTTTGGGGTGTACCAAACTGAACAAGCGGACAAGGCTTCTTGGCTGGAAGGGTGCACGTGGATTCGTAGCATTGATTCAGAGGACGTGGACACATCGGCAATAGGCCTTGGCTAAGGTTGGAAGCTGTATTTGCAACGGTGCTGCGTAGGTAACCTTTGTTTCGTTTAACTTTTCAGTTAGTGATACTTTTCGTCTAGACGTGGTCCCTTATTTTTCCTTGGCTAAGGTTTCCACGTAAAAATCTCTTGTCTTGTGTGATTGTTTGTTTGTATTCCGCAATCTATCTTGATTAAATCAAATGACAAAAAGACTATACCACAAAGGTATATTCGATTTGAGTCAGTTGTGATAATTTTTTATCAAACAACTAAGGCATGTGATTTTATTCCCTTACCACAGACCAGTAAAACTGTGTATGTATAAATAATTTTAAATATCTAATCAACCCTCCTTATAGGTATATTGAGTTAAAGAGAACGGATCGATGAAATTTCACACACCCTTAGGGTTTTCCTCCTTTTTGTGAGAGAGAGATCAAAGAGATGGTAACCATGGGAATAGAGGGAAGGATGGTCAAGATGGTGGTCAATTAGGTGATATCAATGACGATCGAAGAGATCGGATGATCATACGGTAAATCGGATGGCGATCAAACAGTGGATTTGAGGGTATGAGAGAATTAGGATGATGATGATCGGCCTAGTGAGAGTTATATGGGTGATAGGGGTGAGATCATGCAGTGAGAATGACAATCGGATGGTGGATCAGGCGATCGGATGGTTGAAATGGAGTGAAAATAGAGAATTAGGAGGGATGAGAGAGAAAATAATACAAAATATAGAAAAAAGATCTGGCAAAGGGTCTTGAACCCTGGTCTTCAATATGTTCTTCACTTAAGCTTCACCAGTAGAGCAGTCTATTATTTATGGTCATTTATTATGGCTTTTAATGCTTTGGTTCTTCTCTTGGTCTTCGGCTCATCCGCTCTCTTGTTTCTTAATCTGGTTATGCGATCCTCTGGCTTAGCTCGTACTTGGCTTGTATATTCCTGCATTAGCCTCTAGCTCTTTAAGTACTAATATTAGTCTTCTGTGGTTGATCGTGGGCCTGCCAGTCTTGAGAATCGTCAGATTGGATTTCCTACGAGAGAAAAAATGCGTAATGAGACTTAATCAAAATGGCTTTATATCTAGACTTTCGAAAATGTGTTTAATGAATGTAAATATATTATTTCATCCAAAAAAGTGTGTTTTACGAAATGAAAGACTTACGTAGAAAAGTGGATAAATATAAAAGTTTTAAGTAGAAGAGTGCGATAACGCTAAAAGGAAAATGGCTTAAAATAACCACTTTTAAGCGAATATCATTGAGTCTGCCCAAGTTGTAGCCCTAACGGTTGTAGATAAAGTTGAAATGCCTGATGGCCATGCTTGTAATACCCTAAACTTTCGTTCTATGGTATTATGGTAATTTCACACACAAAATTTTCAAACTTCTGTTGTTATATTTATGTTTAGATATGATGTATGAACATGTGTATCAATTTTGGTTGCATTCTCACAACTTCGAAATTTAGGATTTTGTGCGACCCGCAAGAGTAGAATAAAACTCTCCTAAAAAATTCGTTTGACCTCCGATCGACGAACGGACAGTTCTGGCATGATCGTATACTTATATAAATCATAAATATCCAATAATATATTCGACTTTATTTTTCATATTTTTAAGTGGGACCTGCGTCTTAAAGTTTCTAGACTTTGTAAAGAGACTTTAAAACTATAATGAACATTTTTGCCAAAAAATGTATTTTTGTAATTTTTAATTTTTTTCCCATTTTACACATTTAAAATATTAAAATTTATGTTTTAATAACTTTGAAATGAGTACGAGACCTGCAAAACAAGTTTCGAGTCAATCCGAGAAGAGGTTGAACCTTTTTCGGGATTTTGACCAATTATTGAAATTTTGTGTATTAGAATATTTTATTTGAATTTTAGATGTGACAAATGTCAACATCTTATTAATTATGAACTTTTAAATTATATGATACGATTGATATGAATTAATGAATGATTGTTGTGTATTAATATATTATAATGTATAGTTTAATTCTTATATATATATTAATTATATCAAACCATCACCTTTTGAGGGAATATGACATAATTATAATTAATAACTATTTTAATTATTAGTATAAGTAATTACATAATTAATTAGGTTATAATTGTTAGGTGGGTCGTAGGACAAATTTAGAGGCCTTTTGGGCTTAAGAATAACCTTAAATAAAGCCCAGTGGATAACTATGGGCATTGGGCTCATTTTTAACCCATTAGTAATTCAAAATATGAGTTTTAGAAGATTGAAAAAGTCACCCCTTTGAGAGCTACGAATTTCAGTACCATTTCTCCTTTTGTTGCTAAATAACTTGAGAGAAACTTTAGTGTTTTGAAAATCGGACCGGACCAACGGTCGGACCAGGTCCAACTGAGATTTTTAACAAAATCGGTCCGGTTCATTTTAAACCATTATTTTTTCAAGAACCGATGGTTTTTCATTAAACTACGGTTCAATCGTTGAACCGATAAAACCGACCATTTTTGTAAACCAAAAATTACAAAGTTACGTTAACATCGTAACATCTATTGTGGATGAATCTTTAATGACAGCTCGAGAAAGAGGTATCCATTAATGACTTAAGCTAAAAACAATAGTTTCCATTAATGACTTACCTAAAACAGAAGTTATCTTTACTGACAATAAAAGATATTGAAGAAGGGAAAGGAAGTGTATAAAATTATTGTTATTTTTTATTTTGAACCCCTGATCTCGGCAAGACTTTTGTAAGTTGGCTTTTTTTCACATGTCCTTGGATTGATTTATACTTTGAATGGTTTGGATCATCTAATGATTTCTTAATTTGGGGTCTTAAATTGAATAGCTAGATCTATTATACTACAACAGTACATTATATCTATATAACAAACACAACAGTTGTCTCCCCCTCTTATAGGCTTCATATATCCAAGGGCCCATTTCAACCCTTAATCAAATTTAGATGGTTGGAATAATTTAACAGGGAAATTATCTCCCCACTTATACCCTTCTTATTAGCTTCACAAAGGATGGCCGAGATCTTAGCCCCCAAATGGACTATGGATCTCAACCACTCACACCGATTTTGGGAAATGCTTTATAGGGGAGTGCCAAAGGCATGTGCCACCCACTATACATCTATATAACAAAACAAAGAAGTCACCTATCCCCCCTCTTATCGGCTTCAAAAGGATGGCCGGGATCTTATCAACCCAAATGAATGGTGGATCTAAGCCACTCAAACCCAATTTTGGCAAAGCTTTGTCGGAGAGTGCGATGGGCACGGGCCACCTACTAGTATCTTATAATATTTTATATTTTATGAATGAATTAATGTTTAATGCTTTTTTAAGTAGTTTTTATTTACCCACCAAAAAATTATTGCTATTAGGTTTAAAGATAAAAAATATGGATTACAATTTTTTTTTGACAAATACTATTTTTTATAAAAATTTTATTTTTCTAAAACTATATATTGAATAAGTATATATTGGTTTGACCGCGGTTCGACCTATTATGCAAAATTTCGGTTCGATTTTTAAACATTTCAAATTTCAAACATTCTCTCCTTTGTGTTATTTAAACAAGACAATCTAATAGAGTTCTTAATATTAAAAATTGTGCCAAGCTTTTTGGAGCCCATTGTTGTTTTCAAAAACCTCTCTTCTCTCTCCTCAATTCTTTTTCCTTTTATCTCTTTAAGCTTCCATTAAAATTCATCATTAAACCTCCATTAAAAAAGTGGGAGAGCTTCGATTAAGCCATCATCCGAACTCCGATCGGACTCAAAGGAGAAGAGAAAATTGAAGGGGACACCAAGTAGAACAACATACTCCGAGGAGAGTCCGATCTGACCACTTTCAAATTCGGAGAAAATTTCTATTTTTCATTAAAGAGAACTAAAAAGGTTTGTGATAACCATGAGTAGTTCTAACCATGTCTATTTTATCATTCCATAATTATTTACCTATGTGATGTATATGTTTAAATTATCTATTGTGCATTATATTTTAGTAATGTTGATTATTGGTGATTATTGCTTTTAATAGAACATGATGATGAGATTACATTTGAGCATGATTATGTAATGATATTATTATGAGCTTGCGATGAGCATGATTGGAGGGATTTGGCCATGGTGGATTTCAACAATAGACCTTCCGGCCCTACCATATGGAGAATCTTAATGTTATTTGATTTGATGGATTTGTATATCCTTTGAAGTATTATGATGGCCCATGGCCTCATTTTTTGTATTGAGCATCTTGGGGGTAGTTGTTGTCACATCCTGAATCTGGACACCCAAACTCGACCCGAATGCAAAAAAAAAATTGGTCCATTTGCCCAAATCTAGGGTGTGATGAAATTAAACTCATTTAAAATGTTCAGAAATGATTAAAATAAAATACCATGAATTATCAAAAGTCGAAACAAAATCTTTTGTAAAAACCTTTTTTTTGTTGAAACATTTTTTTAATACATTTTTTTGTCAAGCGAATGCTGTATCATAGCCCAAATCTTAATCTCACGAATTGGGGTTGGATTTTTTATAAAAAATACTATGATGGATTATAAATCCATAAGATTTGGAATCGTCATAAATTCATTTTTACAAATAAATTAGTACTCACAAAAAACATTGTATCGGGGTCCAAAACATAAATTTTATAGAAACTTAAATGAGTCCAAACTAATGTTAAGGAATCCAATAGGGTTAAAACATGACCCATTAAAACATAATAATATCTTAAAAATAAGTAAATACAAGTATCTAGATTGTCACATCCTGAATTCTGGGTAACTGAACCCGACCCAGTAGTCTATGGGTCGACCCATTCCCTCCATCGAGACATGATATGAAACGATAACAATCCTTCAGTCGAAATGGACAGAGGGTCAATTTAAATGGCATTGCAATCAATTAATACGGAATATTCATATTAATCCTAAATCCAAATTTCATTTAGTGTGAAAGCGTAAATTGTCATTTTATTCTCCTAAGATACTTAAGTAAAATTCCAAGTAACATTAGTGATCCATCGGACCACTGATGCATGAATATTCCGATGGTGACGATAAGATATATTTCTCTTTGGAGTCCCCATCGGATTCTCGTAATATGTTCACCAATCCTTGTTTCCATATCTTTTCATCCTCATGTTTTACGGTTATGCTCATTGGATCATTCACTACAAGAAAATAAGGTAATAGCGGCAGCCGCGGCCGGCGGTAAATGTTACGAAAACCGCCGGTAAATCCTTTAGCGGCGGCCACATCGGTTGCCTCAGACTGCTACTAATTCTGTCGTCGCTAAAGGTATTAGCGGTGGCCATCCCCAAAATTGGCCGCTGCTAAAAGTGCTTCATAATTGACAGACAAGTCGTGGACTATAACAGTGTTACCGGCGGATATATTTCTTTTAGCGGCGGTCGGTGACAGCTGCTAAAACCTAGTATTAGCGGCGGTCAGTATAACCCCACCGCTAATACCGCTAAAAGTAAATATTAGCGGCAGTTTTATTCTGACCGCCGCTAAAGGTATGTATTAACGACGAGATTATACTGACCGCCTCTAATACTTAGTTTTAGTGGTGGTCTTTCTATGTAAATTTGACTTTTAGAGGCGGCAGTGACCGACACTAATATAAGTAATAGTAGCGGTCGAGGAAAAAACGCCGGTAAATATATGTTATAGACCGTCGCTAAAGGTGCGATTTTTTTGCCAAGAGTTTTAGCGGGGGCTCATGACCGCCGCTAATTTTTTATTTATTTTTTACAATATTCTAATTATGACCTATAACCTGTATCAATTTTATTAATGAAAATTAAATCTACTAAACAAATATATAATAAAGTATTCATTAAAACTTAAAAATTATTACAATATCCATAGTTCAGAAACATCTAAAAAAGAAAGGTAAACAAACAAAAGAAACAGGATCTACAGCAGGTAAATCTTCATGCTGGGTCCTGCAAAATGAAAAATAATACACTCATTAGAATACGAAATGCTAAATTATTTAAAACTCGAGTTAATTAAAAAATTGAAATCCCTAAAAAAATACAACTAACTATGTTGCACTTCGAACCTATAACTGATTACGGTCTCCCAACTTGATCTCAGAATTTGACCTCGTCTCTTCCAACACAATTATTTCAACACGTTTGAAGTGTTGGAAGAGGTTTCGGGAGATTCAGATCTTGTTTGTCCGATTTGGGCGTCAAGGTCTCGAAATGGACTTTAGTCTTAAGTCTAAAATGCTTAAACCTACAAATGACTAAAAGTTTTCAACTAGAACTCAGAATTTGACTCTGTCTCTTTCAACACGTTTGAAGTATTGGAAGAGGTTTTGGGAGATTCGAATCTCGTTTGCCCGATTTGGGCGTCGAGGTCTCAAAATGGACTTCACTCTTAAGTCTAAAATGCTTAAACCTACAAATGACTACAACTATTCCACCGGACCTTAGAATTTGATTCAGTCTCTTCCAACACATTTGTTTCAACACTTTTGAAGTGTTGGAAGAGGTTTCGGGATATTCGAATCTTGTTTGTCCAATTTGAGCGTCGAGGTCTCGAAATAGATTTCACTCTTAAGTCTAAAATGCCTAAACCTACAAATGACTATAACTTTCCAATTGGTACTCAGAATTTGACTCTCTCTTCCAACACATTTGTTTCAACACGTTTGAAATGTTGGAAGAGGTTTCGGGATATTCTGACCTCGTTTGCCCAATTTGGGCATTGAGGTCTTGAAATGGACTTTAGTCTTAAGTCTAAAATGCTTAAACCTACAAATGACTACAACTTTCCAACCGAAACTCAGAATTTGACTCTGTCTCCCATATCTAATAAGCTTTAGCTTGGACCCCCAATACTTGGAAGTAAAGTAATGTAACTAGAAGTCATTATTAATTTACAATCATGTCAAATAGTAAATTAAGTCCACATTCATTGTAAGCCCCAGTGCCAAAGATTAAGTCAATAAAGAGCTAAACACCGAATGATCAAAAGAATGTCTACAAACATATCACATAAAAATGGAGAAACATAACTGCCATAGTATATTGTCATTTACACAATGAAAAAACCAATTGAGTCCTAATGATGTTTTTCACCAATGCAGCCTAAAAAAATCTATGTTGAACTTCAAGGATCATTCATGCCACATGTGAAATATGATAGAACCTTCATCTTGGGCAAGATAACTAAACTCTACAATATGAGACAAATTTCACATGGACACATGTTGACAAGAACCATCCAAAATTTACCACCAAGAAACAACCTTCAAAGAATCAAAAGATTTTGTAACTTGACAAGAATTTATGGAACCACATGCATTCCTAAGAAATAAATTACCAGAAGCTCTTAACAAAAACCCTAACCTAGTTACCAATAATAAAAAAAAAAAACTAAGTGAAAAGTGTCATTGTACAAGCATAAAAGAGTCCAACAAGTTGTTAATTTTGGAGTTAAAAGAAGTACAAGAGTGAAATAACATCTATTGGTCTCTATTGCATTAATTATAGTGAGTAGAATAAAAGAAATTCAGCTACTTTAGTATTAGAAGAAAAGAACGAAGAGCTTAAAAACCCTAACCATCACTTTTACTGAATTATATGGAAAAGCAACCTAACATTCTTAAATCTGAATGTTTTCAAAAATCTAAGATCCAATGGTGCATGATAAGGCTGCACTAGTCAATTATGCCATTATGACCACCCATCTTTACTTGACATTGAATAACAATGAAATAGGCAAAAGAAAAATGAGAAATGATTGAACATCCCGAAACTGATGATGGATGAAGAGGTTGCCTTCTTTACGATCATGAATGACTAGTTTTCCGGTTGAAAGATCCTATAAGTAAGAGAGTAAGAGCTTAACATTAGGTTGGAATGACAGTTTACACGCTGAGGAAGTCTGCCATAACATTTCACTGCACCAAAATAACACACAACCAGGATTGACCTTGCCACAGCCTTGAGGGGGGCCACCAAAACATGCAACTTCACCAATCTAATGTAAAAAAAGTAACACTAGTCCCTCAACGTTAACTATGTTCCATCAAATTGTTGAATTAAATTATCTCATTAGTTATTCAAAGTTGTGGAATAATGAAGGGCCAATATGAGTGTTAGAAACAAACTTAGAAAATAACTTTTCATCTTCTTCTTTTTTTTCCATGAACTATAATTTGTGAAGCATGTAGAACTAAATTTGTAAAGAAAGTAAGAGGATCACATCTATGGTTTACACAGATGGAGCATGTATTTACATAAGGTTGATCATCTAAAAGATTCAACTAGTGCACACTCTTCAAGAACAGCAGCCTCAAACATTCGGTGGCTTCTAGTGCTAATAATATACCACCCTCATCTTTGTAATGTAGCCCAAGATAGTTCCAAACATATGGGTTCATTTTGTCTATCAATAAGTGGGCTTACTGCCCTGTTTTCTTAACACAAACACATCAAGAACCGGGGCTCAGCCTCCATGCCATGACTAAGGTCCAACATGTTGCCATGTGGACCAATGGTGGGTCCACATGGGTTGGCCAGCAACCCAAAACCTTCCGCACACACTGCTACTCCAGAAACATGCTGAGATGTAAAATTTCCAAAGCAAATAAAAAACCAATCATCTAAACCCCCAACTTTTGATTCTTCTTTGAGTTAATTACAGCTAGTGCTTTCAAACACCCCATAAAGGTCAATAATGCTCAAATTCCATGGTTAAAAATCAACTCATGAAAACGACTCCAATCCAACACTTAAAAATCAATAATGAAGCTAATTTTTGGTTTGTATGTCCATCTAGGGTTGGGCAAAACAAAACATCCATATGGTCAGAAATCTCTAAGAATATGCCACGTGGCTCATATTGTGGTCAGTCAATAACTTTGGTCAGCAAAGTCTAATCCTTGTATTGGATCCTCCATTCTAATACATAAAGAGCCCCTTCCTAACCCCCAAACCCACATGCGAAAAACCCCAATAGCAATGACCAAATGCTGTTGCAAACGCCCAAACCTATAATCTTTTTATTATCTTTCTGAATTCCAATACCCATTTGAAAACACCCAACCCAAATGCTAAAAATAGAGTTCCATAACTCACTTTCAATCGTCGAAAACGGGTAGGATTTGGGTTGGGGCAAAGGTCAAGAGCTTGGGATTCGATACCAAGAGATAGAATAGAAGGTGGCAGGTTACCCCTACTTGGAGTTCAGGGATGGAAGGAGAAAGCTTGGATGGCATTCCTAAACCCAAAAAAAATTGAAAAAACTCAAATAAACTAAAAAAGCTTACCGGACGGCGACAGCGTCAGCATGGCATAGCGGTGAAGCGGCGGGGCGACGTCAGGCGAACGGTAAACCGACAGACGACAAGGGAAGTCGACGGAGGAGGATGAGAGGAGATCGAGGAGATGGTTTCAGCATATAAGAACAGAGAATAGTTCAATCAATTTTTTTTTTATACTCTACCTTTTACCGGCAGTCACATACTAATCGCCTCTATAGAGGTTATTAATGGCAGTCACGTATCTGACCACTGCTAATAACACACCTATAGTGGCAGTTTTTAAAATTGTTGCCGGTAAAACGTATATTAGTGGTGATTTATTAATCGACTGCCAGTAAAAGTCGCGACTATAAGTCATTTTCCCCTCCATTTTTTTTTACAATCCCTTTAGTGACAGTTTAACCACTGGCCGCCACTAAAACCATCTATAGTGGTGGTGTTTTATTGGCCGCCGCTAAAGGTCCGCCGCTAAAAATCAATTTTCTTGTAGTGATTACTTGCGACTGACTGTAGATCAGGGTCATCAACTTGCTTCTTGATCTATCCGTAGTTATGTCGGGTGGACTTCCTCTTCGAGCATATCATTTCTTGATCTTTTCCCTTTTCACTGGTGCATGTTCTTGAGATTCCGATTCTGTTAAGAAGCTCAAATGTCCATGCACCCTAGCATGAGGTACTAAGCGATAGCTATTGTAATCTTCCAAGGAAGTCGTGTCAGACATCCTTCTCTATATATACATCATCAAACATTCACCAATCAAAAACAGGGTTATATAACACCACACTAATTGCAATATACGGATCTCAGACGTTAACAACTATAAATAAAATGTCATCGTGCACACCCTCAATCAGTCCATGTGTAAGGAGAACAGCTGGATTCCTACCAAGAGAATCCCTTAAACGGGTAGGTTTTATGGCTCTTATTTAAGGATGTACATGAATCAATTAGGTCCATCCTCTAGCAAGTTCATTAATCAAAGTAGTCATATCTAATAAGATTTTTGGAGTAAAAATACCATTTCAGAAGTTAACAAAAGGGCAAGGTATCCGTGATAGTCAAATGGTCAGATTAGACCGTCTGTGTTATCTGCATCATTTGTTGAAGTATCATCACATCCAATACATTCATAGCAAAAGAATATGTCCTAAGATAGAATGGATGATCTTGGTCATCATGTAAGATTCATGTGGCTAAGGATCACATCATCAGTAGTCTAGTTTATGATTGACCATGCTATACATTCCAATGGTTTAGATCTGTATGTGCATTCAGTCAGGAGTTAGGGACTTAGGATATGATTAAGCAACATTCAGTCCATAACGCTAAGAGCCAATCAGTCCATGGTCAGTACCTTAGTCTCTCCCACTATATTTTTCCAAGTCTTAGGGTATATATTTCACCCTTTGAAATCTGTTAGATTTAGTAATTAATCCAAGTGTATTGGATAATTAGGTAGACACACGTAATCCCTTGGTGACTGAAGGTAACCATAGATTCTATTTGATGTATATCAGTTAAGATTAGAACGTGTTGCTTTAAGCATTGATCGGCATATGGCGCCTCACAACAGTCCGTAGTGGGAAGTTTCATCGAGGTCACTGATTTGCACAGGGTTCATGGCAGCCCATAGTAGGACGTTTTTAACATGAACCACTGTCCAACTCATATCTCCATCGCCATATATTGACAAGTCTTACATGGGTATCGTTGACCTTAATAATTTTTAACATTAATTATCAATCCTTACAAATGCATACTCAACAAGCATAATCAATACTCTAATAGATAACACATTCCCAATCCAATCACTTCAGCCCAACTCCAGAACAAATTAATAACAATACCTATAATGTCTTAATCAAATCCAATACCTTATATCCAACTCAACCAATCCAACAGTCAACAACCAATTAAAATTTCATTTCTAAAGAAAAGAAAATTTAAAGCTTTCGAGGTTCATGCCTCCTTTACGTAATTGTCACCCGAGGGATTACTAGCAAATCCTGCCACGTACTCAGCTCCATTCCCACATATCTTGTCCATCATCGTGGTTGCATTGTCAGTTGCAATTTTATCAGTTTGCAACCGTGAGCTAAGGTTCAATAGTCCACATTGTACCAATGACAATGATAAGGTCCAATACCTGGGATGTTTACCACAAGTTGCAAATAGAATGATATAGTAGCAATTATATGAGACCTGACATTTTCAAAGATCAAATGGGTCCGAACATCATCCACAATCCCCACCAAGGGTCCACGTCACCCACCGAGGGACATACCTATCCCCACTGAGGGTCATGTTCATTAGACCAACTGGCATAACATTAATCTCATAGTAATAATCTCATAGAAATTCAACCACGACATTTCAGACAATTCAACCATCAACAAGATATATGATTTTTCATACTTCACAACCATTTCAGTACATGAACCAGAATAATATTTGCATCCCAATCATTCAAGCAATAACATTCACATACAATCATGGAATATCGGTAAGAATAATCAAACCATTGTTAAAGGTACCTACCTGTGTGCGTTTCACTCTGTGTTGCATGTGTCTCGTGAGTTTGGCTCGACCTCAAGTCTTTCTCTCCTTCTTTCAACATCTTCTCCTCTTGTTTTTTCGCCCTTTTCTTTCATCTTCCTCTTTTTTATAAAGTGAGATCATCCTTTTTCTCTCAACAGTACCTACGGTTCCCTCAAGTAGGATTATTTCTTTTTTTCCTCTATGTGTGTATGGCATTATGTCTTTAAGGAGTGTTTTGGGAACTTTCCTAAGGTCAGCATCCTCTTGTTGGTAGGTTTTCTAACTAAGGTTAGCTAGATAGGTATTATTAGAGGATTTCTCACTAACTTTCCATGTAGTGTTATAGGTATATTTGGGGAACAAAATCCCACAGTCAGCACTTCCTTTATCATAATATTTTATTTGAAATGTTTCCAAGTAAGAGTTGGATTTATTATAGTTTCCTTTTTAGGATGTCCTTATTAATTAAGCAGGTCCAATAGCCTTTAAGGCTTAGCCCATCTCCCTATTTATTTATTTAGAATGTTTCCTAACTTTATTTCTTATGTTTGGAAATCTTAATTTGTTTCTAATTACTTTCTTTCTCTTCATTGTAGGTGTGGTGTGTTTGTGAGGAATATTGAAGATTCATTCTCATATTGGGTATATATGGTGCGACGTGCTTGGGCGTGTATGACTGAATGTGTACATGCATGCCTTTTTTCATAAGTTAGTTCCTATATTGGTTATTCTTTGGTATGGTTATTCCGGTACACAACCGATTGTGCATGTTGTTATGCGTCTATCAATAGTGCAATCCGATTCTGATAAACCCTCAGTGTCTAGTTAGCAGTAGGTCAAAGTTAGTAGTTAGTCAACCAAGTTCATGTTAGTCAAATGTTAGAACAAGGATAATAAAGCATGCATGTAGAGTATTAGACTAAAACCTGAAAATATCTCACAATTATTATCATCTTATGTGTTACCGAATCATACACTATAGATTTGTCAAAGATTTGATCCTCCTCGACATAGTCCCGTACTCCTTTGAGCTCCAAAATCATCTGAAATATTTTTTGGTTGAGGAATCATGAGAGAAAATATCCAGTAATATCCACGTGTACCAATGTACACTACAAATAATAACTTTCAATATAACAATAATTTTAAGCATATAATCAGCACATGGATTATAATGAAGAAACAAAGAATAATAATCGATATAATATGATCCATTTATTTAATCAACCAATGAGTAGAATTTTTTTTTTTATTTAAATTTACCCATCCAATGGGATTTCTTCTTTGTAGTTGACCCAATTGGGTAGTAATTTTTTTGTTAGTCTGACCGATGGAAAATATCTTTTTGACCCGACCAACGGGATTATATTTTTGTTGATGACCCGACCAACGGAATATATTTTTTTGTAGATGACCCGACCAACGGGATATACATTATTTATGGCCTAACCAACGGGTAATTTTGTGAGATGGCTCAGCCAACGAGCATTAACCCCTTTTTATATAGATGAAAATTAACCATTTTTTTTTCTTAACTTAACTCTTAAATCAAGGGGAGATACATATATACACATCATGGTATAACAAATAGAATCTCATTTTCAATATATTAATAAAGATCATAAGAACCTGATTATTACAATAATATATAAAAATAACATCAATTTATTAATAATATAGCATTCAAGAAAGTATTATATGCGTTGTACGGTACTTGTATTCGTTTCATGTTATTGTAATTTTCTTCTCTTCAATGTGTGATGGTGATGGATCTTGAATGTGTGGTGGTGATGGAGCTTCTAAGATCCAAGTGTAAATGTTTAATGGTGAAAAAAAAGTGAAATGCGGTATGGAAATTTTCCGCAGGGAGAATATTTTATATTTTTTTTGAATCCCTTCTCCAAAACTTTAAGTATGGCTAATGAAGTAAATATAATTGGATTGTTGTTAAAATTAGAGTATTATACCCTAAATTTTCCTTTAATTTTTAAAGTATAATTTTGGTTAATTGGTAAGTGTATTTTAATTGCTTATTATAATTTTTTGCATTATTTCCTTTATTTCTTAATTGTAACATTTTATTTTTAATTGTGTAAATGTGACAAATTTTTTGTTAATTAAGTTTTAAAGTGTTAAGTAATTTTTTGTTTATTTTTCGTTGTGCTAATTTTCTAAAATGTATGTTATTATATTATGTTAAGTAGTTTTCTAATGTCAATTAAAAAGTTTATATCGATCTTCTTATCATAATAAGTGAGAAAATATTTGATTATCTTAAATTGTTAAGTTTTCAAAGGTCAATAATATGATTATCTTCTTCTTTTATTTTCTAAAATTTTAATTTTCTACGAGATTTTTCTTATTAAAAATTCATTCGTTTTATGCAAAATATCTCCATCGTTTGGTGAGAATTCTTAGGATCATATTAATGATAAAAACATGCAGATCTATATGTCTATGTGGCATTATTCAAAATTTATTTATTTAATTAAGATCTTCCTATTTTTTTATCTTCCTCATAAATTATCACAATGTCACTAATGTATCATCTAAGTATTATGTACAATAATTATGATCTAGAGATGGTGTACCTTACCAATAGTGTTCCATAGGATCTATAATAATCTAATTTATTTATTACATATTAAATAGTGGTTAGAGACAACATGAATTTTACTTATTATAATTAATACTATAATTATTCAATTATTGAGATTAAGTTTAAGTGTCAAAATTACCCTGTGATAGATTACCCTAATACCCATGAATAAAAGTTCAGGGAGTTACGGTTGTGCATTGTGACGAAGCTATATTATTTAGACCAGTGAGGCCACTCTTAGTGAGGGAAAGAGATGGAGACACCATGTGGATGATTATCTAAAATTAAAAAGGGCCTAGAGCCTTAGGGTGAAAGACCCAAAACTTTATATTTCTTGCAGAAGGGCTATTGTGTGGTCAATCTCCCCATGGTAGGGAAGGAGTTGGAGACCCGTGTGTTGTTTGAGTGAACGGGGGTGAGTACATCTATCATGCATATTTTTTTTCTTAATGATTTAGATTATTTAACATGTGTTTAGCATGATAAATTATTATGTCATTATAAAATACATGTCGTACTACTCATAGTATACTGAGTCCTTTTGGACTCACGGCCTTTGCCGACATATTTTCAGATTTGACCGACGATGTCTTTCAAGACTCGGACGACTGGGTAGATCCAGATTTGGAGGATCTATATGATGATATTTGTTATTATGATGATATTTATGTGGAGGAGGGTTAGATAGCCCTAGACTCATTTTGGACACTTCTACATATTTTGGTTATTTAAAATTAAAACAAACTTGTTATGGCTTGATTTTTTAGGGTTTGTCCTTATTTATAACATGTTTCAATGGTTGTGAACATAATTTGATTAAATTTATAATATGATTCTTCATTATCTTTTTGATGATTATGAACATGTGTTAAATAATAAAAGGAACGTCCTAGTACAATCTCATTTGGACCGGTACACTTACCAGGTTCCAAAAGACTTGGCCACCAGAATGTAACATGAAACATGAACCAATTTTTCTGTATTGTAGTGTATTTTTCGATGCCTAAATGGTAAAACAGAAAGTTAGATTTCTGGAATAATTTCTGAAATTTGAAAAATTCGATCAGAACAAAAAGTTATGATCGAAATACTGAACATATCTCGAATCTGCAAATTTGCAGTTCTGACTTATAGTCCGATTTTGAATCTACAAATGACCTTTCTGGACTTTGGGGTAGAAGAACTTTTCGAAGAGCTTCAAGTTAGATTTCCAAAAATATTTACATTTCTGCAGATTTGATCTGTGCTAAATGTTATGGTGAAAACACTAACAGTATGTTAAAAAAATTTGAGTTTAGGTTCTGTGTTGTGTAACGATTTCGAAAGGGAAGATGATTCTTTCTCAGATCTGTGGAGAATGACTAATCGTAGATCTCTGCGAGAGCTTTTCGAAAACGTATGGCTCATTCACAGATTCTTAATAACGAAAGAGATATGGTCGAAATAACGTCTTGATTTCTTTTTTAGACTTAGTAAAATTTCGGCTATTCTGTCTTAGCCAAATTTTGAGACCTGACCTAGTCAACTAGGTTAACTTATACCTAGACCGTATGGACTTAATAGATTACCGTAGAACTGACTTAAGAGAATTAAATCTATTTAATTAATTTATAATGAACCTCACATAGATTGTAGAACAACCTAGTTGATTAACGAATTGAACCAAACTCTGATAATTGAACAATCGTATAGGATCATTCTAGGGTTACTTCCGCACCTAGATATTTTTAAACTTGGTGGATTTTCTAATGAACCTTAATAGTCTAATTGACTTAATTGGACCATTAGGGGACATTCATGGATCACCTGTGGGTTCAGGTGCGAGTCAATCCACGGATTTTTGGGTCGTATTTGGGTAAATGTCCCAACACCTATCATTTGGGACACACTTTGCCCGAGAATTAAGAAATCCTCCAAAGTGTTGATGCCATTCCCCAACATGACGGAGGGCAATCTTCAAGGCCTACATCTCCACTGGGGCCGTTTGTCTTCTCTTGCGGTTATAGGTCAGGAGGTCAACCCATCACTAAAAGGAGTTCCATCATGAAATTGGACATGGCTGGACATGGCTGTTAATATGGTAGAGAGGCTCTGTCTGCCTGAAGATAGGCTTCATTATGCCATGCTACCAGATCCATCTGCTGCATGACGGGCACAGCAGAGGCTTGGCTGAGGTAACTTTTCTTTCATTTTACTTGGTTGATTTTTACCCAAATGTTGTGAATGTTGTGGGCTGACTAATCTTCTTGTCGTGTAGATCATTCCTGCTTTCTTGGGGTTGAGGGATCTTGTCGACGATTTTCACAATCAACTCCACAAGGCAAAAAAATGAGAGAAAAAGCTCACTGGTAGGTTGATCGCCAGTGAGTAGGACATGGCCAGTGTGAAGGCAGAGCTGGCGGCTAGTGAAGCAAACTTGGCTCGTTAGGGAGGAGGAGGCCAACGCCATGTTCAACCTCAATCTGAGCCGTGAGTAGTTGATGGCAGAGCGCAACGAGAAGAAGACATTTCAACATGCTTTGCCAAGGTTGAGGGCGAGTTGGTGGCTGCCTAGGAGGCCAAGAATTAGGCTAAGGAAGCCAAGATCACTGCCGAATCCCAACATGCATGCACCATTGATATCGTAGAAGGGACAACGCTCAAATGTTGCTGAGGGAGGCTGAGAGCATCTAACAAGCAATTTTAATTCTAAATTCTTCTCTTTTATATTTTTTTAGGAACATAATGTGTAATTATAAAAAAAAAAAAAATTTAAGTTTGATCATATGGTATATATGATAAACTATCATATTTGAAGGAAATTTATAGAAAATTATAAATACAAAGAAAAGAGACTTAATAGAAATAGGAAAGGTTTCCAAAGTAGGATAAGTATCCTAAATGCCTAAATGCGTTGTTTTAGACATTTCTCTTTTTTCGGGTTTTTCTAATTTGGTCAAGTGGTAACGGACCACTACAGCCATTTGATTTGAGATTAGATTAGAATTTGAGACGGACTTGTCTTGTGATCTAAGGTTGAAGAAAAGGGTATTTTCGTCATTGGTATGTCGGAGACATAGGAGATACCTAAAAAATTCTCTTTTTCATTTTTCAGTAAACAACTAATGAATGGTATTATATTAAGCTTGGAATAGAAACAATAATAACAATGTAAGAAATAATAATAAAACTCAATGAACAATGAAATCAATTTAATTAAAACTGGTACAAACGAATCAAATCAATGGAATCCTATCACTCAATCCAACGAATATCAACGGTTCCAAAAAGATCACAGTCACAGCAGCTCTCAATCGATCTGCGTATCCGAAGCTTCTCCATCTTCTGTAATTTAATGCTTCAAAAGAGCGAGGAAAGAGAGCACGAGAGACGAGCAGATAACAGCGCCGGATATCGGCAACGTCAAAGCCGATCCCTTGTCCATGGACGGCGATGGAGACGGGCTATCCTGCGCCGACACGGCAACTGCCGATATTATAGTGAAGACGAAGACGAGCACGACAGCCTTGGTAATGCTAACTTGCGCCATTAGAAGAGAAGGTCGGAGCCGCTGGATATAGAGAGAGAGAGAAGAAAACAAAGTGCTTGTTTGTCTCTTAGAAGGTTAGAGTTTACTTACTGACGGGTCTGCATGCATGTTTATATATAGGGTTTTGTAGCGGCGCGTAGACCCCACTGGAACGTGGACAGCTGGTGAAAGAGTAGCCACGTGGATCAACCAGCTCAAATCCGAGAAGATATGAACTATTTCAACACGGTCGGTGGGTCGCCAGCGAAAATATGAGGTTGGTGAGAATAAATTTAACGTTGGCATACCAAAATATTTGAAGCTTTCCACTTACAAGGTCTTTAGAATCTTAGATGATCACAACCGTCAAAGGGCTATTACATCATGTTGCAACCGATGAATGGACTGGATCTCATCAAGCGAATTCCGATTTCTTATTTATAGGACAATGTATTAAATAGATAAAAAACAGAATCAATTTTCTTTTCTCTAGTTTTTGATCAGTTATTAGAGAAGATGGAAGGTTTTCCAGTTGGCTCATCCAAATTAACCAAGGTTTAAAAGGGGCCGTTACGGTATAATCGACTGGTGTGTTACAATTTTTTTTCCTATTATAACGGCCGTTATAACAAAAATAATGAGTGAGGTCCGTTTTCCGTTATAATAGCCATTATTTTTGTTACAATGGCCGTTTGTTGAACCGTGGCCCAGCTATCTTGCCCTTGGAGGCTCATGTTACCCATCCAGATATAACGGATTCAGACCTCCCGCATTATGTTATGTATCGATAAAAAGCTCAAAAAATAACGGCTGTTATTTTTGTTATTTTTCGTTTTTGAAAATACTGAATTCAAATTTCAAAATTTGAATTTCAGCACCATTTTTTCCCGTTATTTACCAGTTTTTTTTGCTCCTGAGCGTTGCAATTCGTTATAATGGAAAAGATGATAACGCCCCCAGTCTGTTATACCGTTATATAACGGCGGCTTTTAAACCTTGGTTGGTTGGGTTTCATACCTAGAAGAAGTTGGCCCAAGTAGGTATTCGTTTTCCTTGGTAGGCAAGGGGATGTCACGATCATAGAACATTGATCGTGACATTCGAGAAGTCTTGAACGCGAGATCTCCAATAAAAAGGATATATATCCGCTTTGCTGACCATATAAGCCACGTGGTGGCCCGACCATAGACTGGGCTACGGGATGGGCCTAGGTTTTTATTTTTAGTGAAGACCGCCCGGAGTTGCTGGCGGGCTTGGTAAGCTCAGCCCGACTTAGGCCAAATTGCCATGATTACGCCTAGGATTGGCCAAACATCCATACTCGTAAGAGCATGGTTTAGACAACGTCGTATAAACGGTTTTAATGGCTGTTTAAACGTAACGCCCTTAACCTGTTACGTAAAAAGCCGTTTTTACACTTATAAAAAAATGGTCGTTTTTTTCGTTTTAACAGCGTTAAAATCTGAAAAATGTTTTGCGAAAAAACGGCCATTGTTTCCATTAAAATCTATTATTTTTTCGTTAAATTCGGTTATTCGGTTTTTGAAGTTTTCAATTTCAAATTTTGAATTTCAGCGCCGCCTTTTCCATTAAATTCAGTTTTTTCCAATTTTGCCCGACCGTTACAATCCGTTTTAACGGTAACACCCCAGTCTGGCCTCCTTTAAACCTTGGTTAAGAGTCTTTAAGATTGTCCACATGGCTAATATTGTGGGTCTGCTGACCAGCGCAGTCAGCAAAGTTCTACTCACATATTTTTTTTTTTGGCAAGCAGTTCTACTCACATATCTAACGACATGGCACATACTTAAAGATCATTAACCATATATAGATGTTTACATTTCTAGGCGTTAGATCTGAGTAAACCAAAATAATGCTCAAATCCCACTGTTGAAAATGAACCCATGAAAAAAAGATTCAACTCAAATGGTTAGAAAACACCAACCAGGCTGATTTTTGGAATGCAGGTCCACCTAAAGATAGTTCAAACATCCGTACAGTCAATTATCTCTAAGAGTGTGTCACGTAGCGTTTTTAGGTGCAGCCGGACGCCTTGATCAAAAACTGCCTGGATCAAAATTTTCCCAATATCTACCATCTAACGAAACTGATCATGTGTGAACGACCAACCTGGTATTTGGCCCGTTAATTAGTTGCAAGCTGAGCTATTGCCACGTGGCATACTCTTTAGGACCGACTGACCCATGAATGTTTGCCCACATCTTGGTAGCGCTACACACCAAAAATCAGCTTGATTGGTGATTCATAGCTGTTGGATTCAAGCATTCAATCCCCAACGCCCATATGATGGCTAACCATTATTTATAACAGTCATAACGGTAAGGTTATGCCATTATAATGGTATCAATTTGCCACACGTAGGGCTGTCAAGGGATCGGGTTAGAGTCGGAGGTTCTGAGTTCAACTCGCCTTGGGACCACCCCTGGAAAGAATAGGGTACAAGGTTCGAAGTCTCGGGATCGGCCGGTGGATCGGCCACCTCCGATCCCGAGTTGGACTGGTTGGATCGGTCGGATCTGCTGTGATCCGAGACGAGACAAAAAACAAATCCAAAAAAATTCAAAAATTGGCAGAAAATTTTTTAAAAAAATGTAGAAAAATGTGAAAAAATCATATAAAAAACATAAAAATTATGAAAGCATAAAATATAAGCAAACCAAAACATTTCAGCCACTTGAGATGAAAAAAAAAACATAAAAATAAAAAAAAACATGTGAAAAAATCATAAAAATTAGAAAAAAAAAAAGAAAAAAATGAAAAACTTAGCCATTTTCATCAAACCTGAACTTAATCTCAAAGAAGGTTTGCAAGATTAATTCAAAGCAACTCGCCGGAACTTGCTGGATCTCGCCGGATTTTCTTCCCAACTCGAAGTTATTTAACTTCAAGTTTTAATCTTCATGGATCTACAAGTTTCGAGGGTAGATCTGGCCTTTTTATTCTAGTTTTAGGTTCTAAGATGAGTTATAGGAGGAAATCGGAGAGGAAACGAGAGAAAATGTGGAAAAAAATTAAAAAAATAGGATTGTGAAGTGTTTTTAACTCTTATCACTGGTTCAACTCATCAAGATTGGTCGATCCAACCGAGCCAACTCTCTGGATCTGGCGATCCACTGTGATCCGAGACATACCTTGTATCTTTGTCTCAGATTACTCCGATCTCGATCCAGATCGCCTGATCCAACTCGGGATCGCCCGATAATTCGAACCATGGTAAGGTAATAAGTGGCTTAGTCCACATTAACTCTCCCAATACACTTCAGCACGTGTGGAAGAGGTGACTATTGTGCCCCGGGGGACTAGTCGGGTGCTCTTAAGAGGCTTAGATACCCACGGTTTCAAAAAAAAAGTAGGGGAGCTAGTCAATGGATCGGGTTCGAGTGCTGATCAGGACCCGATCTGCACTAAATCAAATCGTGTTCCAATCCACAAAATCGAAATAAATTTTTTTTTTTTTCACTTCCCAATTTAAATTATACATTTTATCCACTCAAAATTGAAGTATTTTATAATAAACATAAAATATAAAATAATCGGTGAGGGTCGTCTCTACCATAAGCCTCAGGCAGGAGAAATCCCCCAACCTAGGTGAGAGAAGGCCCCAGCCCACTAACCACATGAATGTTTAGCCCACCCCTTGTTGGATATACAAACCCAAAATGATCGTGATTCGTTATCTCTAGCCATAAATTTTAGTACTAGCATGTTTTTTGGGTAACAAATCCAATTGCTAGAAATCATCAATCAAGCTGATTTTTAGTATACGTGTTGATCCACCAGTAAGTGGGCTGAACATCTACGTAGTCATTAGGCATACATAGATCAGGGCCGCGATCTGCATGGACCGCAACAAGACTACGGGAGTCCTCTACATCTAATTTTTTTTCCATAGCTTTTGCTTTTGATTATCATGAATAGTTGTTAAATAAAATTTTCTAATATATAGAAAATTAAATTTTTTTTATTAATTTCATAAATATTAATATTATCGGATCCGACTTTACGGGTTGATCCGATCCATTGACAGCCCTAGTGAGGTGGTAGGGATGTAGACATGTCAGTCACACGCATTAGAAAAATAACACAAAATAACTTTTATTTATTGTAATTACGATAACAGGAAACTGACGATACAAATATCCAGGCAGTATGTGTATATAAAAAAAAAAAAATACAATAATAGGAATCAATTTATTGTGTCATATGATCTAACGACTATGAAAGAATCCAATCAATGCATCAAACGGTCCACAAGAGATCAAAACGCCATATCCGTATATCCAAAGGTCTCCTTTAATTCTTCTTTACTGCTTCATAAGAGTGAGAAGAGAGAGAACGAGAGACGAGCAGAGAACTGCGCCGGAGATCGGCAAAGAGTAAGCCGATCCAAACGCTGGCGCTGGCGCCGGTGCCATCTCGCTATTCTGCGCCGAGACTGCAACTGAGGAGAAGATTGCGACTATGAAGACGATCACGGCAGCCTTGTTCATGCTAACTTGCGCCATTGCTGATCGATAAAAGTAAACAGAAGGTAGAGAGGGATCTAGATAGAAGCAGAGTTAGTTTTGTTGTTAAGTCACGATTCACGAAGATATCTAGGGTTTAGGGAGTTCTCTCACTCTATATATAGGATTTTGTGGCGACGCGTGGACCCCACCAGAAACATGAACAGCTAGCGAAGCGTGGCCACGTGAACCAACCATCTCAAGTCCGAGAAGATACCGACTTCAATCACCACGGTCGGTAGACGTTTCCACAAAATATTTCTTTCTAAATTGGGAACGAGTCCACTTTTCATCAGAGACGTCTTCCAGGAATTTTCCTCAAACACGGCTCTGTGCGCCACGTGCCTCGCTGTTAGAGATAACTGACCATATCTCGTTTGGCCCATTTCTAGGCTTACAAAAAAATCAACTTGATTGAAGGTTTCAACCTATATGAGTCCTTTCTATGGGTTGTTTTTAAGCCGTTTGATTTGAGCAGTATTGGGGGACTAAGATCGACTGGCTATAGATCTCAACCAAGCTGATTTTTTATCTGTAGGTCTCTACTTTGGAATGTGCCAAACATCCATACGGTCAGTGGTCTCTAAAAATTGTACCACGTGGCTCATAGAGCCGTCTTGGAAGAAAATTCCTCGTAGATGCCTATAAGGAAAAGTATATTAATTGGGAACGTACGTAGCTGATGTTGGTTCGCCTAACTTGTAGAGTCGGTTAGCACACAAAATTGGAAAATGTTGGCGTCCGCCTCAGGCAGGTGTCCACCCCGTGGTGCATACTCCAAACCAGTGTTTAAAACTCGTCGAGTCAACTCGATACATGGCCGAGTTGATTCGATTCGGCTGAATTTCGAGTAGACTCGAATTAAACTCGAACCGAATACACAACGGGTTTGGTGCGTTGTTTTCTACACGTTGTTTTACAATTGCCGAACCAAATAAGTTTCTCAAACGCCTTGTCAACTCAAACTCTAAACAAATCTTATATATTCTGCTTATAAAAATATAATATTTATATATGTAAATAATATTAATATATTACTCGAGTCGAGTTACTTCAGGTCGAGTTTGAGTCTTCGAGTTAACTCAACTCAGTAGACTTTCGAGTCGAGTTGAGTTTTTGAGTTTTCAAACACTGCTCCAAACCAAGGTTGCAAATGGGCCAGGCCTGGGTGTAGGGAAAAAACCTTCACCCCCCCTCGAAATGTGCGCAACGACCAAGTCAAACACACTAGTGGTCAATCTGGACCTCCCTCCCGAGGTCAATCAACTCCTTCCTGAGGCAGCCAACTATCGATCCGAATACACCGTCAAGCAATCCAAGGATGCTACGAAGCTACTTGAGAACACCGTGACACTATCTGAGAATGTCGTGATACTGTCTGAGAATGTCGCAACACAATACACAATACTCTGTTGGTGGGGATCCACCAGCAGAGCCTCCGATGCTTACGTTAGTTTTTACTCCAAATCTAGAAATGGATGGACCCAGAATGGTTGTTTACTACCAACTCTACACCAGCATACTATGGAGACCTCATAAATAAGGAGACTACGCCAGCACCATCAGAACCCCCGACACTCTTAGACGTAAGGGTTGCAGCATTCTTCGCATTTCCACTTTCATAGACGGAGTCACGTATAGGCAGCCACGTCAAGGAGACGTTTCCAGAGATCATCGTCATAGATTCATATTTCGACTAGGCTTAACTTTCTCTTTTCATTTTACTCCTTGTTAAACCTTAACTTATTAATGGAGTAAATTTCACAGACCTTTAGTTGTCCGATTTCATTTGATTGTGTGTATGTGTGATTGTCGCATTTTGACAGCGCACTCTAAATTCTTTTTCACACCTCTTCCTACCTTTTCTAGGATCATGGTGAGAGGAGGAAACGCAATGAACCAAGGCAACGGCCAAGCCGACATGAGTACTATATGTGGGGGGAAAATATCTGATCTTCTCCCACACAATCTTCGAGGTTAAAATGATTCATATCTCGAAGCATACCGATTGGATTGACTGAATCTGAAGCTTCAGGACCTAGATTAATCCTCTTGGATGCGGCTGATAGGATAATCTCTCAAAGGGTGGTGGTGGTGTACCTATTGACAACACTCC
Organism: Euptelea pleiosperma; assembly: GCA_035048495.1. NCBI lineage: Eukaryota > Viridiplantae > Streptophyta > Magnoliopsida > Ranunculales > Eupteleaceae > Euptelea > Euptelea pleiosperma. The sequence continues at coordinate 21,632,810 of CM068553.1, read as the reverse complement.
GTCGCTCAAGTCAGTGAATGCCTAGATCTCACAAGTTGAACACACAAAGTTTTAAGATAAAGAGGGTAAAGGATTGTAGATTCTGGATCGGGAGATCAAGATCCTTTTTTTTGTTTTGGACATAGTATATTTATAGCTCGTCAATGACCTGACTCATACCCCACGTGTCCACTTCTCGTTGGTTAGATTCAATCTCGAAAGATTTCGTCTGATACAACTTATGTGGCAGCTTACGTGGCAGATATTTGAATGAAAAAGTGGTGAGAATTTTAGTAATGATCAGATTTGTTGCCAAGTGGTACCTCTTTTGCAAATATGCTTACTCATAATTTTTTCAGGTCCACAATATTTTGTTGGTAGATCTCATTATCCTTTGCCTAGATCATGGATTTATACTCAGGATCTCCGTGATCCTCATACACCATGGAAGTTTGTGAGACTGGAGCTTCATGATGATATGTAGAATTGTCATACCATTGTTGGGAGTTATCACCTAGATTTTTATAGAAAGTGTAGTAGGTCTCGTATAGAGGCCGTTCATCTGCCATCAGAGAGATGGGAGTCTCTCAAATCAAATCAGTCTAAGGTTCGGACGAGTCCAACCAGGCGTCTGCTTGAAAAGGCAATCCCTAAACTTAGCAAAAATTTTGCCACAAGGAGACACTAGACTAGTTATCCTAAATGATGCACACAGAGCATAGATAATCCTATTTATACTCAATCAGGATAAGTTTTAGGATTTATCCTGTTAGTATAGGGGGTAGGTTAGATTATGAAATGGGCGGACTACTGGTTTGTCTTTTTACACGCCGGACTAACTATTTCGCTCAATAGGTTCTCACTAGTATACGCTCGCAAGTATCTGCCCGATACTGACACAAGTTAACTACTCTAAAAATCTATAACCAAGACAAACGTGCGGCACATCGGCCATCTTAAGTACGCCCCCAAAGTTAGCAGGATTTGTTGAGTGTTCACAAGTATTTTTCTCGGGGGAATCTTGGCTTAATTTTGTGTTCCTAACCCAACAATTAGTAGACCAACAAAGCACCAAGGAAGCCACTAGCGAGCTCAGTATATTTAAGTAGTAAGGACCTATGGGTGTGTTAGACAATGGGGACTTGCGCTCGTGAACTTATTCGACTTGGGATTGATGGAATGACTAAGTGGAGGGGTGTCCTTGAACACCAATATAGCTTGGCCCTAGCTCTTGATTCTTTTTAACTTAATAGATCTTGGGGATCAAATTTAGTTGGAGTGATGAGGTGGGTGATGAAATCCCACCAGCTATAGTGAAGAGATGGGTCTGCTCTATTAGTAAGGTATTTTGGCGGCCAAACACGCAGTTCGTATAAATTTGCGAAAACAAAAAAACAAACGACACATTTTTCACCAAATGCATTGTATCGCACTCAAGGCGAAAAAAGGGACTTACCTTCCATGGGCCACGCCACCAGGTCACCTAGGTAGAATAGGGAGGGGTATCCTAATGGGCTTGGGCCCGACTCCACCTCTTTGAGCTTTCGCTCCCTACCCATACTTGGATCGTATTCCTGCAGATTAGATTGAAAGGTCTAGGTATTTGGGATTCAAATTGGAAGATTCTTGCCTTTTTAAGGTTCACGGAGCAAGCATTGAATTAAAGCAAGTTTTTAAATTAGTTTCCAAATTCAGGTTGGGATTCGAATTTAGGAATTTCCAAATTGAAAAATTCCTATATTTGAAATGTTTCTCGAATTTTGGGAATCTTCTAAGAAAGATTAGATTTTGAAATCCCTTACAATTTGGAAAATTTTTCAAAATTGGAATTCTGCTAAATTCGTGGTATTTCCTTTTTTAGACTTTTTTAATTTTAGAGGATTTTTAAAGATAGAAATTCTCTCAAAGTGGAATTTTTTAATTTTGGAAACCTTAATTTGGTGGAATTTCAAATTTTTGGAATCTTTCCAAAAATTGCAAATCCTCGATCAGTGATATTGCTAAAATCTGGAAGAATATAACAACCCTAATTTTTTTGAATTTCTAAATTTTTGAATTTTTTTTATATTTTCACTCAATTTAGGGTTTCTAGCAAACCCTAGAACAATATCTAGCAGCAAACATTCAAAAATAGAAAATATCCTACGTTATTACAAGTTGCACTCGTGTAATACCCCGAACTTTTGTTCTAGGGTATTATGGTAATTTCATATAAAAAAATTTGAACTTTTGTTGTTATATTTATGGGACGTGCAAAAGTAAACTATCCGAGAAAATTCGTTTGACCTCCGATCGATGAACGGACAGTTCCGGCACGATCGTATACTTATATAGATCCTAAATATCTAATAATATTACCAACTTTATTTTTCTTATTTTTTGGCTAAATTTTAGGAGAGACCCATGTCTTAGGGTTTCTAGACCTTGTAAAAAGACTTTAAAACTATAACGAACATTTTTGGTAAAAAAAATATTTTTATAATCTTTGAACTTTTTTGTTATTTTTATATTTTAATAAATTTGAAATGAGTACTGGACCCGTAGAACAAGTTTTGAGTCAATCCGACGAGAGGTTGACCATTTTTTGGGACTTTGACTAATTGTTGAAATTTTGTGTATTAAAATATTTTATTTGAATTTTAGGTGTGTGACAGTATCAACATCTTATTAATTATGAACTTTTAAATTATATGATATGATTGATATGAATTAATGAATGATTGTTGTGTATTAATATATTATAGTGTATAGTTTAATGCTCATATATATTAATTATGTCAAACTATCACCTTTTGAGAGAATATGACATAATTATAATTAATAACTATTTTAATTATTAATATTAATAATTACATAATTAATTAAATTATAATTGTTGGGTGGGCTCATAGAGCAAATTTAGAGTCCTTTTGGGCTTAAGAATAATCTTAAACTAAAGCCCGGTTGATACCCATGGGCCTTGGGCTCATTTCTAACCCATTAGTAATTCAAAATATGTGTTTTTGAGGGTTGAAAAAGTTACCCCTTTGAAAGCTACAAATTTTACCCATTCCCTTTTGTTGCTCAATAACTTGAGAGAATCTCTATCAATTCAAATTTCAAACCTTCCCTCACTTGTATTATTTAAATAAGACAACTTAATAGAATTATCAATAGCCAATATTTTTTTATCTCATTGTTGTTTCAAAAACCTATCTTTTCTCTCCTCAATTCTTTTCCTTTTTTATCTTTTTAAGCTTCCATTAAAAATCCATCACAAAACTCCATTAAAGAAGTGGGAGAGCTTCGATTAAGCCTTCATCCGAACTCCAATTGAAGTCGAAGTAGAAGGGAGAATTGAAGGGGACACCGAGGAGAACAACATACTCGGAGGAGAGTCCGATACGACCACTTTCAAATTCAAAGAAAATTTTCATTTTCCATTAGAGAGAACTAAAAAGGTGTATGATAGCCGTGAGTGGTTCTAACCATATCTATTTTATAATTTCATAATTGTAATACCTTGCACTTTCGTTCTATGGTATTATGATAAATTCGCCAAACCTAAACCTTTTTCAGACTTCTATTATTGTTTTTATAGTTAAAATTCATGTTTGAGTAGGTATGTTTAATTTGGTTTCATTCTGACAACTTTGAAAAACCTGTTATTTTTGAAACTCGCTGTTTAGGGCTAAATTCCTGCTAAGAATATTGAACTATATCTTGTAGGGGACTTTTTATTGTCGTAACTAACATTTCAAAACTTTTATAAAAAAAATATTTTGTGGGCCCGAGACACCAAAAATTTTCCTATTTTATCCTTACCAACTTACCTATGAAATTTGGAACCATTCCTGAGAGATAAAAACTCTAGTCGAAGATTTTGGGAGATTTTGTGACATGTGTCAATACTTTGATGTATCAACTTTTAAATTATATAAAATAGTTTAATTGAATTAATGTATGATTATTTATGTTATGATTTTTGGGTGGGTTGTATGGCCAATTTAAAGGCCTTTTGGCTTAATAATAATCTTCAATGAAGCCTGGTTGATATATAGGGGCCTTAGGCCCATTTCTAACCTATTAGTAATGTAAAATATAAGTTTTTAAGGGTTGAAAAAGTCATCCTTTTGATAGTTACGAATTCCACTAAAATAGAAATTATAATCATTTCCTAAACCTATTTATGAAAACCTTAAAGCTTTAGAAGCTTTTACAAACCCAAACTCCATTAAAGAATAGAGAAATCTCCATTAAACCTTCATCCGGGCACCGATCGCTCTTGAGCAAGAATGAAGAATTGACAGGGACTCTGAATAGATAACATACTTCGAGGAGAGGACGATCCGACGACTTTTAAATTAAAAAAAAATTTTAATTTCCATTAAAGTTCAAGAAATCTTAGGGTAAGTGTGCTTGATCCATCATATGCTTGTTCTTCTCCAAGTTATTGCTTTTCATTCATTATATAATGGTAGATCTTAACTATAAATTAATTTGGACATGATTTAGTATATTTTTCTTGAGTTGATCATTCTTTGGTACCACCATGATGGGTTTGGCCATGACTTATTTGGCATCCATAACAGATAGCCATTTCTTTATAATTTTTGTAGTATTTTTAGAACTTAAATATTTTTTAATTATTTTTACTAAAACCCTCTATGAATCTATTTTCCAAAATAGTTGAGTTTGTATTTTTATGATTTATATTTATTTAGTTATAATTTTTTTAATGTACTGTCCTTTTTTTTATAACCCAGATTTTCAGATTCTAAATAGTCTATTTAATTAAAGATTTTAATCTATATTTTAAATCTTAATATTTTTATAATTAATTTTCATAGATACCTCTATGAATTTATTTTCTAAATCCATTGAGTTTGTAGTTTTTGGATTTTTATTTATTAAGTTATGATTTTTCAAATGTACTATATTTTTCTATAAAACCCAAAATTCCAAATTTTGTATAGTCCAGTTCATTAAAGCTTTCAATCTATATTTTGAATCAAAATATTTTAATAATTATTTTTCATAGATACCTCTATGAATCTAGTTTCTAAATTAGTTGAGTTTGTATTTTTATGATATTTATTTATTTAGTTATAATTTTTATAATGTGCTAGACTTTTTTAAAAGACCCATAATTCCATATTCGGTGCGGTCCAATTGATTAAGTATTTACACATATATTTGAAACTAAATATTTTTTAATTTATTTTTTCTATAAACCTATATGAATCTATTTTCCAGATCCATTAATTTTATATTTTTAGGATATGTATTTATTTAGTTGTAATTTTATAAGATACTAACATTTTTTGCAAAACCCAGAATTTTAGATTCTTTGCATTCTACTTCTTTAAGAATTTTGACTTAGGTTTTAAAAATAAATATTTTTAAATTTATTTTTCATAGAAATCTCAATGAATATAGTCTTCAAATCCATTGAGTTTGTATTTTTCTAATTTATATTTATTTAGTTATGATTTTTACAATGAAACATATTTTCTGCAAAAAAATATATTTCTTGGATTTTGGACGATTAATGGCCTTGGGAACCCTTAGTGGTTCGGTCATGACTTATTGACTATTAAGAGGTTTAACCCTTGTTGTTTGACTAAACTCTAGATGGTTTGACCTATACTTGTATGCATGGGGATCCCACCCAAGTATCTTAGATCTCTTATAGGGTTCGGCCAAGTGTCTTGGATCCCTCTTTAAGGTTCAACCTTGTGTCATAGATCCCTCATAGGGTTCGACCATGGTGTGTTGGATTCTCTTGCGATTTTCACTTATATTGTTCATTCGTGTTGATCGTGAGCTTTGGTGATTGTTACATATTATTCATGTTTAACCCTAGTTCGTTCCCATTCGTTCCCATATTATCACTTTTGATGTCATCTATTCATTTTATATTCTTATTTAAATGTTAAATACATGTGTGCTTATGCTATGTAACCATTAGTACCATCTTATTGTCATTACGTCATTTCATATAAGGAGTGTATAAGGGAACGGGGTTGAAGTATATTATATACGTTTATATTGGTTTTATCAATTAATCAGGGTTCGATACCCTAGGGTGAAAGGCCCCAGACGTTATTATATCCTACAGATGGGTCGATGAGACCGCTCCCAGTGAGAGAAGGAGATGGAGACCCTATGTGGTTATGGGTACTAGTTGCATTTGCATCCCGTACTCACTTGTATTCACTATCATATTCATGTCATCCTTATTATACGATTGAGATGCATACCTTGGTTAAAAACTTGTATAGTATGACATCATACCATACACATTATTGTATTACTAGGCCTCGGCTCACGGTGTTACACTGATACCATTTTCAAATTTTGAGGAGCTGGGTACGTGGGATGATTTTGAGACGAAAGACTCTGGTGTACTAAAGGAGATCGACGAGGATTTGGGAGTCGATCCCACACTTTAAGAAAGCTGTATTTGATTATTTTATAACATTATTTTATTTATTTTTACGGGCATGTAGGCCTTTGATTGAGAACATGTTCTCACATCCTTCTCTCCACATTTAGTTGATTGATTGAATTATTTGAATTATGAATTATTTGAATTATTCATTTTCTACATTTAGACTTTTTTTTTACATAGTGGGTTTTCGAATGAACCTTAGTAGTCTAATTGACCTAATTGGACCACTAGGGAATATTCATGGATCATGATTGGAGGGATGATAATTTTTGCATGATTATGTAATGATTTTATTATGAGCTTGCAATGAGCATGATTGGAGGGATTTGGCCATGTTAAGTTCCACAATGGACTGTAAGACCATACCCTATGGATTTATATATTATTTGGAGTATTATGATGGTCTATGACCTCATTTTTGCATCGGACATCTTGGGGGGAGTTGTGCATTGTTCTGAAGCTATATTATTTAGACTAGTGAGGTCACTCCAAGTGAGGGAAAGAGATGAAAAGATCTCATGTGGTTGAATATCTGAAAATTAAGAAGGGCCTAGAACCCTAGGGTGCAAGACTCCAAACTTTATATTTCTTGTAGAAGGGCCCTCGTGTGGTCAATCTCCCCATGGTAGGAAGGAGTTGGAGACCCGTGTGTGGTTTGAGTGAACGGGGGTGAATGCATCTATCATGCATGTTACCGACACTTATTTCTCTTTGTTCATGATTTAGATTATTTAACATGTGCTTAGCATGATAAATTATTATGGCATTATAAAATACATGTTGGACTACAAGTTGTACACTGAGTCCTTTTTGACTCACGGCGTTTGCCAACACATTTTTCAGATTAGGCGATGATTTCTATAAAGACTCGGATTGCAATGATTTCTATGAAGACTCGGATTGCGATGATTTCTATGAAGACTCGGATGATTGAGTAGATCCGGATTTGGAGGATCTACATGATGATGTTTGTGATAATGAAGATATTTATGTGGAGGAGGGCTAGATAGCCCTATACTCATTTTGATAATCTTTACATGTTTTGGTTACTTAGAATTAAAACAAGCCTGTTCTTGCTTGATTTTTGAGTGTTTGTTCTCATTTTATTTTATAGCATGTTTGAGTTGTGAACATGAGTTGATTGAATTTATGATATGATTCCTCATTATATTTTTCATAATTATAAGCATATTTTAAATGATAAAATGAACGCCCTAGTACAATCCCATTTTGACCGGTACACTTATCGGGTTCCAAAAGACCGTCACTAACATATAACACGAAATAACCTATTATTCTATCTTTTAGTATATTTTCTGATGCCTAGATGTCAGAAATTAGTTTCTAACTACTAAGGACTTTTTGAAACTCTCTACGTTAGCTTTCTAGAATAGTTTCTAGAATTCAGTAATTCTATCAAAATAGAAAGTTATGACCAAAATACTAAACATATCTTGAATTTGCCAGATTTGTAATTTTGACTTGTACTTTGATTTTGGATGTTCAGATGACCTTTCTGGGTTTTGACCCAGAAGAACTTTTTGAAGAGCATCGAGTTAGATTTCCATAACTATTTATGGTTTCTACAAATTCGATCTGTACTAAACGTTATGGTCGAAATACTTATAGTATATTAGAAAAACCTGAGTTTAGATTTTGTGTTGTGTAGCAATTTTGGAAGGGAAGATGATTCTTTCTCAGATTTGTACAAGATGAGTAATCATAGATCTCTGCGAGACCTTTCCGAAAACGTATAGCCAATTTACAGATTCTTAATAATGAAGGAAGATATGGTCAAAATAGCACCTTGTTGCTTTGTTTAGACTTGGTCAAATTCTGGTTATTTTGCCTTAGCTAAATTTTGAGACCTAACCGAGTCAACTAGGTTGACTCATACCTAGATCGTATGGACTTAATAGGTTACCCTAGACTTGACTTAAGAGAATTAAATCTATTTAATTAATTCATAATGAACCTCACTTAGATTGTAGAACAACCCAGTTGATTAACGTACTTAATTTAACTCTGATAATTGAACAATCACGTAGGATCATTCTAGAGTTACTTCCGCACCTAGATACTTTTATACTTAGTGGGTTTTCGAATGAACCTTAGTAGTCTAATTGACCTAATTGGACCACTAGGGAACATTCATGGATCACCTCTAAGTTTGGGTACAGGTCGATCAACGGATTTTTGGGTCGTATCTGTGTATCCAAATTCGGGGTGTGACAACTCGGCCATCCGAGGCATTAAAAATAGTAATAAAAGTAGCTAAAAATAACTAAAAAGTTAGAATGGAAAGTTTCCAAGTGTGGAGCTTTCCGCTTTAGTAGCTTTCCAATTCCTTCATCTTCTTTCCTTGTCGCACTCCCGTACACCCGAGCGGCAATGGCACCATTTGAAATAAGGTTTTTCCAGTCGTTGGATTCAGAAACCATTGGCTCACCAAAATTTGTAAAGATCCAAGATTTTAATCCCCCAAAATTTTACAGTTCTTTACACAGTGAGAAGTATTGGATGTTGAATCCGCACTCGGGTGAGTGAGCGTAATATCGAAACAAACTAATTACAGAAATGCTAAGAAAGCTGTGGAGGGTTCAGAATGGTGAATCAGGGATTTAAAACATGTTTAGTGATTTTAGAGAGAGAAATTATTAAACTAATATAAGCAATATAAAATGAGAAAATGCAAACACGATAATGGAAAAAAAGTGAATTTATTTATTAAACGAATGGTAGAGAATAGAGAGAGGGAAGAGGATTAGAGAGAGAAAGTGGGGGAAGTAGAGAGAGAGAGAAGAAGAGAGATGGAGAGAGAATAAAAACCTAGAGAGAGAAAGGAAAACTAGAGAGAGAAAGAAGGTTAGAGAAAGAAAATGGTTTTACCTTGACATTCTTACCAAGAATGTGAGTGGTTCAGCCCAAAGATGAGGAGTAAAGGTGGATTGGTAGAACCCGAGATGAGAGGAGAGGAGATTAAACCGGCATGAAGATCACAGGAGATGTTTAAGCTGTCGATCGATGGTCAAGAGTGCAACATGGTGGAGAGTGCGGCTATTGGAGGTGGTGGTGATACCAGGCTCTTGGAGGAAGAAGATCTGGTTCGGTTGTGAAGCAGATGAAGATGGTGGGTGTGAGCTGCACGGGCAGCACCTGCAGGTTTTTTGGCAAAAGATGAAGATGGCGGTGGTGTAGTGTAGAGGCGTTGCACCTGTGCTGGAGATCAAGTTCGACCGAAGTTGCAGGTTTGCAACTCCGGTGATGGATGAAGCGGTGGTAGAAGCAGGCTGCAACTGTTACAAATGGTGATGGCCTTGAAAGATAACGGCTTTGAAAGTTGTGGTGAGGAGTGAAACATGGCTGAAGGAAGAGGTGCAACAGGTAGTGATGTAGGGTATGGTGGAGATAGCAAGTGAAGCTCACGGGTTCATCTTCTATCTTTTTCTTTATTTTTATTTTTCTAGTTTTTCCTTCTTTTTATGAGGAAGAAAGGCATAGAGAGATCAAGCTTGGAGAGTTGAAGGACGTGGGAGGTTCAAGATGCAGTCCGGTTTTGAGAAGGAAGCATAGGACGATGGAGAGCTTGCCCAGGTTGCAGGTGCGGTGTTGAATGGCCAGAGATGAGGAGCCAGTGGTGAAAGAGGGCGTTGTAGGTTGGCTGGTGTTGCGGGTTACAACACTAGCAACTCTAAATAAAGAGATGAGAGAAGAGGGGCGTGAGTGTAGAGATCGAAGGCAGGCAATGGTGAGTTCCAGGAAAGAAAGGGTTTAGTACATGTTTTAGAATGTAGAGAGAGAGTTCATAGATAAGGTAAAGATTGAGAGAAAAGAGAATAGGTTAGAATGAGAGGGTTTTTTTTTATGAGAGAGACGTTTTGGGTTTTATATTGGTTTGAGGTTTAGGGTTTAGGATGCAATGGTTGGGGTTAATGGTGTTAAGAAATGAGGGGGGCGGTGATGATAGAGTGGGGTGTCCACGGTTTTAAAAATCATGAAAATCCTATTATTTTTTATTATTTTCTCTTCTTCTCTCCCTTTTCTTATTATTATTTTTTTTTCTTTTTATTCCTTTTATTATTTTTTTATTTTCATTTTCTTTTCTTTGTTATTTTCTTTTATTTGTTAGTGGTTTGTAGGTTGGGGAATACGATATTGTGTTAAACGAGGTCGTGGGCCCCTTAGGAGGCCGCAGACCTCATGTGAGTGGGTGATGATGATCGGGGTTAATGAGGTGATCGAGGGTTTAGTCAATGAACAGGTTAATGGTATGGAGGATCTAAGGTGGAGATCGAAGAGATCATGCATAAGGGAGATGAGATGGTGAGATTGGATGGCGATTGTGTGGTTAGGATGTGAAACGATGGATGGAAAGGCTGATCAGACGGTTGATTTGAAGGATAAATGGAAGAATCTAACAGCCAGGGTCCTAGATGGAATGGAGAGTGGTGATCGGCTAGGGTAAGATGAGTTAGAGTTTTTGAGAGAGAAACGTAGGGGAGAGGAGAGAAACGGTGAAGAATCATTGGATCGTGTGTGCTCACACGGTCATGATGGTGATCGAATGGAGAGAAAAGTTAGGGTTAGAGGAGATCGTGCGATTAAATTGAGGGGGTGGATAGATATTACGAGGGTGATGATCAGCCATGGTGAGAGAGTTGGTTAGAGTTAGGAGAGAGAAAATTAGGGTTTAGAGAGTGGAGAGAGAGTTAGGGGAGATGAGAGAAAATGTTAGAAAATAGAGAGAAAAAGTGTTGGCGGAGGGTCTTGAACCTTGGTCTTCAATATGTTCTTTTCTGAACTTCACCAATAGAGCAAGCCATCACTTCATGTCTTTTGTTGTGGCTTTAAACACTTTGGTCCTTTTCTTGGTCATCAACTCTTTCGCTTTGTTCGTTCTTGGTTTGGCTCTGTGATTCTCTGCCTCAGCCCGTACGTGGCCTGTATATCTTCTTGTCTTAGCCTGCTGGCTCTTTAAGCTTTGTTATTATGCTTCTATTATTGATCGTGGGCCTACTAGTCTCAAAAATCGTCTGATCGGGTTTCCTACTATAACGAAAAGCATGTAATTAGACTTAATTAGAATGACTTTATATCTAGACTTCCAAAATTGCGTTTAATTCATGCAAATAGTTGATTTTTGTCTAAAATGTGTGTTCTACTCAATGGTAGTGAAAGTAGAGTTTTTCCACGTCGTTGGTTACGGAAACCCTAGAATCAACAAGATTTGTAATGTGATCCGAGCCTCAAAATTCCTGCAAAATTACAGGCTTTGTATAGTGGTTTCGTGTCGGATGTCGATCCGCACTCGAGGTTAGTTCATGCGACTCAAAAACATGAAATGATGGATTTTTGGCCAGAAATTATTCTAAAATTCATGGAGGATACGAAGAGGTGAGAATGGTGGATTTATGATTTTTAAAACATGATTTTTAGTGAGGGGGATTATACTATCAATAACATCACATGAGAGATAATAAAGAAAAACACAATAATATAAAAGAAGAATTTATTTATCAAATTTATTTCAACTTACAGTGTTTGATATTCGCTCAAAAGTGCTTATTTTAAGCAATTATCCTTTTAGCGTTATCGCATTCTCCTACGTAAAAATACTCTATTTATCTACTTTTCTACGTAAGAGTCTCTTGTGTTGCGTAGAACACACTTTTCTGGACGAAATGGTATATTTGCATGCATTAAACACATTTTCGGAAGTCTAGATATGAAGTCATTCTGATAGAGTCTCATTACGCGCTTCTTCTGTCGCAGGAAACCCCGATGGGACGATTCTCGAGACTTGTGGGCCCAAATCGATCATGAAAGCCCATTATCAAAGCTTAAAGAGCCCACATGCTATGACTAGAAGATATGGGCCAAATATGGGCTGAATTAGAGGACCAAAAAGCCGGCCCAAAGAACGAAGAGAGCAGGAGAGCCAATGACCAAGAGACGGACCAAAGCGTTTAAAGCCACATGAGTCAGCAAGGAATGATAGTCGACTCTACTGGAGAAGCGTGAGGATGGTCACAGTGAAGACCAGGGTTCCAGACCCTCCGCCAGTGCTTTTTTCCATTTTTTTGATACTTTTTCTCTCATCTCTTCTTATTCTCTCTCTCTCTTCATCTCTCGATCCTCGAATCTACTGACCTAACCCCAGAACTCCTACCCATCGGCTCTATCTCATCTCCCTTAGCTTTCTGACCGTTGGATCTTCAATCGGACCGTTGGATCTCTCTAGATCCGTCGATCTACCAATCTGGGTCCCAATCAAGTCACCATCCATCCGATCGCCTTCAGAATGCCTGTCACATCATCTTGTGAGACGATGGACATCATCAGTCCATGTGGGCCAGTAGCCGGGCCCATCATCATCGACCCGCTGTCCGACCAGTTAGTGGACCCCGCGAATTTCAAAAATAATTTTAATTAAATGGGGGGTCCACTAATTGGAGAGATTCCCCATAGAAAAGTAGGTTTTTACTTAAAAAAAAAAAAAAAAATATTTAAAAATTATTTTTCTTATTTTTTTTATTCAAAAAATCCCCTATTTCCATTAAAGGAAATAGGGAAGCTTTAAAAGGAGAAGGATAGGGGTTCGTTCGAACCCTAATCCCTCTCCCCTCTTCTCCTCTCCTTCCCCTAATCTTCTGCCCACGTTTTCGCCTTCTTCTTTCTTCTCTTTTCTTCTTTTTTCTTCTTTTCTTCTTCTTCTTCCTCCTCCATCTTCGCCGGAGTTGCAGGCAGCAACTCCGGCCATCTGGTCCTCGTTCTCCTCCTCCTCCTTCTTCTTCTTCTTCTTCTTCTTCTTCTTCTTCTTCTTCCTCTTCTTCTTCTTCTTCTTCTTCTTTTTCTTCTTCTCATTTTTCTTGTTTCTATTTTCGTTTTTTTTCGTTTTCTACCGGAGTTGCAGCCTGCAACTCCGGCCGGCAGCGCCCCCCCACCAGTCCAGTCCTCCTTCTTCTTCTTCTTCTTCCTCTTCTGCTCCTTCTCCCTCCTCTCGCCTGCGCTCCCTATTGCTGCGTGCAGCACGAACGCGTCCTCCTTCTCTTGACGCTGCACCAACGGTACCGCCTCCACCACGCTTGAGTTGCAGGTCCGCCTGCAACTCCGGCCACCTGCTGTACGTTTGTCCACCCTTGGCTACCACTGTTAAACCTCCAACTTGCTGGTGCGCCTCCACAAGCCGCCGTCTTCTTCTTCACCTACTGCCACCAGCCACAAGAGGGACGCCTCCCTCTTCCTTCAACGTCTCCACCAAACCACCATCGCCTGCGTGCACCGTTTCTCCGCCTACTACAGCTGTGCACGCACCACCGCGTGCTCCTGCTACTTCTGTCCACCCGTGCGTGCTCCCCACCACAGTCTCCTCCCTTCCTCATGTGTTTCCGGGGTTGAAGCCGGCCAATTCCACTCTAAAACGCACCACCGTTCTGACATGCTGGTGAACTCTTCACCATTCTTCACCAACGTGCATCTCCACGCTTGGACGGCCTGCAACGTTCTGTTGCCTTCCACTTGCTGCAACAACCACAGAGATCCGGCCACCTCTTGCAGAACACACCACCATGCACCCCCCGTCCATCTTCATAGCCTGATTCGTTGGTCTAAGGGTTGCGCTTGCTGCCACCTATCTTGCACATCGCTGCAAACCTTGAAGCCAACCACCAGCCTTGTCCTTCCACGTGCTACTGTAGCCTCCTCATAATGCATCACGTGCACTACCTACAACCAATCACTTGGCTGGATCTCCTCGCCGTGCTCGACCACCCCATTTGCCGATCCAACATGGTGATCCTTTGCCATTGGTAAGTTCTTGAAAGGTGATCTTCTATCTTCCCTCATTAATCTTCTTTCTCTCCAAAATCTTTCTTTTTCTCTCTCCACTTCATTTTCTCTCTCTAACTCTCTCTCCACCATTCTCTCTCTTGTTTCTTCCATTTTTCTCTCTCTACTTAGCTTTCATCTCACTTCCTCTTTCTCTCTCTACCTACCTTCATCTATCTAGATTTATTTTCTTCCTCTAAAAACCACTTTCTCTCTCTAGTTCTCTCTTTCTCTCTCTAGTTTGTTTTTTTTTATGCTTTATAATTTAGTTATTTTTACTTGAGTGTAAGAGACATGTTCGATTGAATGAAGTTGATTTGAATAAAATTATGTCCATTCTCTACAAATTTTCTGTCATTTTATGTTCATTATTGCGCTAACCCGACTAATACCGAGTGCGGATCGACATCCGACACGAGCCACTATGCAAAACTGCTCATTTTACAGGTTAAATGTCTCGGATAAATTAAAAATGTGTTGAAGTTAGGGTTTTCGTACCAACGACGCGGAAAAAAACCTACTTTCAAATGGCGCCGCTGCCGCTCGGGTGTTCGGGAGTGCGAAAAAGGACGTAAAGACGGAATTGGAAAGTTGCTGAAGCGAAAAGCTGCTCAATTTGGACAGCCTGACCTTTTCGGGAAACTTTCTATTTTTTTTATTTTTAGTGATTTTTAGCAGTTTTTAATTACTATTTTTAATGCCTCGGAAGGCCGAGTGCAATTTGTAATAATTTAGGAATTTTACTGCTTTCCATATAACTGCTAGATCTTGTTCTAGGGTTTTTTAGAAACCCTAGATTAAGTGGAAATTACCAAAAAAATTAAAAAATCAAAATTCAAAAAAAAATTAGGGTTTTATATTCTGCAGATTTTTAGAAATCACCAATCAAGGATTTGCGATTTTTGGAAAGATTCCAAAATCTTGATACTCTGCTTAATTAGGGTTTCCCCTCTTAGAAGTTTCCTCTTTAGAAGAATTTCTATCTTTAGAAATCTTCCGAATTTGGAAAAGTCTGCAAAAGGAAACGCCCCAAATCTAGCAGAATTTCAATTTTGGGAAATTTCCCAAAATTATAAGGGATCTCGCAATCAAATCTTTCTTGGAAGATCTCCACAGTTCGGGAAACTTTCCAATCTAGGTATTTTCCAATCTGGGAATTCCTAAATTTTAACCCATCTCGAATTTGGAAACTAATTCAAAAACTTTGCCTAAATTCAGTGCTTGTTCAGTGAACCCTAAAAAGGCAAGGATCTTCCAAATAGAATCCCGAATACCTAGACCGTGCGATCTAACTTTTCTGCAGGAACACGATCCAGTGTGGGTAGAGAGCGAAAGCTCAAAGAGGTGGAGTCGGGCCCAAGCCCATTAGGATACCCCTCTCTAACCCACGGAGGAGACCCCGTGGCGTGGCCCACGGGAGGTAAGTCTCTATCCTCGCCTTGAGTGCGATACAGAGCATATTGGGTGCATCACTGCCGCTTGTCTATTTGCTTTCGCATCCATATTCTTCGACTTGCGTGGAGTGGCCGTTAATCAATCAACTCTAAGAGAGCAGACCCAGCTCCAAATTGCAACTGGTGGGATTTCATCACCCACCTCATCATTCTAACTGATTTGATTCCAAGGCTCCATTTAATTAAAAAGAATCAAGAAGTAGAGCTAATTAGCCCGGTGTTCGAGGAAAAATCCACACAAAGCGAACCCGCTTAACATCCAATCGAAATAAGACCACGAGCGCGGGTCCCTGTTGTCTAACACACCCATAAGTCCCTGCTACTCAAGTACACTGAGCTCGACGTGGCATCTTGGACTATTCGGCGGTTAGTTGCGTGTGGACTAGGAACACGCACCAACCCTAGCTTAACCCGAGGGAACACTCTTCTTATACACTTGACCAATCCGGTTAGTCTGGGACGTACTTAATACAGCCATTGTGCCGCACGTCTGTCTAGGCTTCGGATTGCCTTGTTGTTAACTAGAGTTAGTACTAAAGGATTCGCTCTGAAGAGTGTAGCCTGGTGAGAACCTCTGAGTGCATACAGTTAGTCCGGCGGCTAAAAAATAAACCAGTGGTCCGCCCACTGTCATAATCTACTCTAGCCCCAAAACTAACAAGATAATGCCTAAAATATATCCTGATTGTTTAGAATAGGATTATCTGTGCTTGGTGTGCATCATTTAGAATCACTACTCCAGTATCTCCTTTTGGCAACTTTTTACCAAATCTTGGGCTTGCTTTTTCAAGTAGACGCCCGGTTGGACCTGTCCTAACCTTTTACTGACTCGATCTGAGAGTTAGTCCACCACACCCCTCTATCGCCTCTAATGGCAGATAAAAGGCCTCTGTATGAGACCTACTACAGTTTCTGTGAGAATCGAGGTGATCACTCTCAACAATGGTATGACAATTCTGCGTATCATCATGATACTCCAGTCTCGCACACTTCTACAGGGTATGATAATCACCAAGATCCGGAGTACAATTCTGTACTCCAAGAGCTTAAAAATTCAGTCTCTGCCCTTCGTGCCGCGGTCCAGCAACCTGTGTACCATTCCCAGTCTGTAGGATATTACCCTCCTATCCAGCAAGATGTCTGTACCTTTCCATCTCCAATGCAGACCTCCTATGACAACACTTATTATCCGGATAATAGGAGTCACCATAACTTTGGTTGGGAACAGTCTGCCCTCCCGCAGCAACTACCGCAGGATAATTATCCTTCCAGGTTCCATCAACCCAATGGAGAGTATGACTGGCAATACTCGCAATCCCAGTACCCGTCATATCCACAGAATGACTATTCTGATCAACAGTGGGCCCCTCAGGATTTTTAGAGTCAGCAACTAGTCCCAGACTCCACTTTGCCTTACAACTTTCATACCCAGTCGGACTACAATCAAGAGTTGGCGCCTCAGCTCCCTTTAGTTGAACTACCTCCGTTGGCTCCTAACCCTGGTCTAGAGGACCTTCTCTCTAAGTACATTGCCCAGCTAGAGCACCAACAACAGCAATCTATGGAGCGCTTCGAGCAACGTCTAGTTCAATTAGAAAATGAGAGAGAGGAAGTCAACTTCACTAGCCCACCACTAGCCTATCTTGAGGAGAATGATATGGCCACTGTCTATAATGACGAGTCGTACAATTGGACCAAGTACCAGAATTGCCAGGATGAAATTGAAATTGTACCCACCCCTAGATCGAGCCAGACTATTGAGGAACCAGTGTATCCTTATACGGTGCCTTTAAAAGCACCACATCCTGAACCTACCTCAGAGCAACCTATTTCTCACTCTCCCACTGCTGCTTCTAACCTGGACCCTAAAGTTGATCATCATGACACCGAGTTTTGTCTCGATTGTAGGATCCCTGCTGTCAAAGATCTACCGTTCCTCCCCACCTCCCTTGGATTGTGCAACAATTGTGATGAACCCGAGTCTCAATCTTTGGTGCCCTTAACAGCACCAACTTCTGGACTAAGCACAGAGGAACTTAGTCCCATCTCTATCTCTGATAATTCTTTCTCTGCTCTGAATGCAGACATTCCTACTAATGAGCCATGTCTAGAAAATGGGCCTCCCGCTGTCATGGACCTACAGATCCCTACCGAGGAGGAACATATTGAGTACAGGGATTGGAACATCCCTATCACATCAGGACACATCGAGAACGAGGTCAACAGTTTTCACCCGTCACCCTACGTCGATATTTTCGATGACCCGTGTGCCGTAGAGAGTCTAATTCAGGACTCTCCCGAAGATATATTATCCAAGTGTCATGAACACTGTGAGTCTGACTTCATCTCGGAGTCCAACATTTCTGGTATTACTGATCTGCAGGAGTCTGCTCCATTCAGATACATTCTCGCAAAACTCAATGAGTTTGCGGCTCTGCTAACCACGATCAGAGAACCCACTACTACTCCCCTCTCAGTCTTTACTGAGAAGCTTCTATCCATCCCCGCTGAACTAACTGTTTTTGCGGGACTGCTCAGAGAACCCACTCCTACTCTCCTTTCAATCTTTACTAAGAAGCTTCGATCCCTCCTAGATCACCTCCGTGCTTTTGCCGGTCTGCTCAGAGAGCTCAATGCCCTTATCTCAATCTACACTGAGAAAGACCTGTTCTACACAGGTATACCTCGACAAGGGATAGGATAGTTGTCTCCGTTCCACCTTAGGTGTCAGGAAGACTGCAGATTCACTCAGTCTCCATGAGTTTTATCCTGGTTGGGGGTACTTGATATACCCCCGTCATGTCTGGCTGAAGACGTAAAACTTAGCGCTTTCGGAAAGGCAATTCCGGTATTCCTAGAGTACATGAGTCTCATGCATTTGTTATTACTGTTATATCTCTGGAAATACAGGTACATTCATTCTCCCGATCATCAGGTACCAAACACTGTCGAGTTTCTACCGACTTGGTAACATCCTTCCTGAACTTTTGCATCATCATCACTGAATTTTTATCATTTTATGTCCCGGTCATGAGCACCGAGGACGGTGCTATATTTTGGTTGGGGGTGGGTATTTACCAAAACTCATGTATTCCTTTTGATAAATATATATATTAAAAAAAAAAAAAAAAAATTTATTTTTGGGGTGATTTCCAATGTTCTCCAAAAGTTTTCTAGAATTTCAAAAATGTGTCAAATACCCTGACTTTGATTAGCTGAAAACCTCCGTTAAGTCAGTATTGAGGATGTCAATTTTTGTTTAAAGTTAGCGTTGAGTCAATTCAAGCGTGACTACAGCAGATTTGAAAACTCAGAAAAACTCAGATTTGGCACAATTGTACACTATCAACATCAGAGTCATCCTAAGTTTGGAAATTCTGGAGATCCTGTGAGAATAATTGTGGAGACTAAACCCAGTGAGCTGTCGAGCCTTTAATCATTTTCAGAGAGTTATACATTAATCCTGAGTCACAAGATGACTCACTATTCTTCATGCCCGCAATATTCGTTGAGAGATCTCATTATCTTTTGCTTCGATCATAAAACTCAGAACGACATCAACATTGGATTACTACGACAGAACCTTCTCTGTATCCAGTCAAGACAGTATACATGATAGTGCAAACCCTAGAAAATGATTTAGGCCATTTTTCTTAACCATTCAGCCTTTTTACTCACCTGAATTATACTTCACTAGAAACCCCTTGAACCTTTCTATAAAAGCCTTTTATTTGCAAACCCATCAACCTAAAATCCAGTCCAGCTACGAAACATGACTGGCTACCCTTATTTTGAGATGGACAAAAGAATAACTGATGTGGGTGTACCGTGAAAAGAAAAGTAAAGAAGAAGAATCAAAAGGAAAAGAAAGTTGTTCAAGCTGAAAACAAAATATGAAAAGAAAGTATGAAGAAGAGCTGAAAAGAAATTGAGCAGTCTCAGAAATATCAAGAAAAAGAGAAAAATACGAAAAAAGGAAAAGGAACCAGATAATGGTGTTACGTCGCAGGAAAAATTCAAGAAAATGGCAATATCCTCTCAAGATCTTTGAAATCCTGCATTCCTTTATCTCTCTACACCTGACCTAAGCCTCATTACAACCCAGGAAAGTCCTACTTGATTCTAGGATAGCACGATCATAAAATGTGGAGATTGGAGAAAGAGAAGCTATAGAGTTTGATCTGACGTTCCCGAGTGAAGTGGTATTCCAATCATGAGATCTTCTTCTGTTAAAGATGTCCTTCCTTCAAATAAAACATATGTGAGATCTTTTGCCTCTTTATATTAAATACATCTCCTCACATATAAATTGAGAGAAAAGAAGAAAACCCTTCTTGTGTGATTCTATTCTGAGTGCTAAACATGTGAGATTTGAGGTCGAGGCATAAAAACTTAGAGGTGATCTGGAAATCTTTACTGTCGGATGATGAGAATGTTGAGCACACACACACGCAGAGTCTGACTATTCTGGGTCATGATTATCAGTCTGTAGTCTTGCCAAAACTTTCCAACTCTTCGCTAGCATATAACTGTTTTTGCATCCATTCAATAATTTGACGAACGGGGTTATCCCTGAGCTAATATGAAAAAGTGTGCAGCATGTGCAGAGCCCTTTTAAGCTCATTTATTTCGCACTAATTGCCAAGGATTGGCAATATGCTGATTGGGGGTTGTGATATTCGCTCAAAAGTGCTTATTTTAAGCAATTATCCTTTTAGCGTTATCGCATTCTCCTACGTAAAAATACTCTATTTATCTACTTTTCTACGTAAGAGTCTCTTGTGTTGCGTAGAACACACTTTTCTGGACGAAATGGTATATTTGCATGCATTAAACACATTTTCGGAAGTCTAGATATGAAGTCATTCTGATAGAGTCTCATTACGCGCTTCTTCTGTCGCAGGAAACCCCGATGGGACGATTCTCGAGACTTGTGGGCCCAAATCGATCATGAAAGCCCATTATCAAAGCTTAAAGAGCCCACATGCTATGACTAGAAGATATGGGCCAAATATGGGCTGAATAAGAGGACCAAAAAGCCGGCCCAAAGAACGAAGAGAGCAGGAGAGCCAATGACCAAGAGACGGACCAAAGCGTTTAAAGCCACATGAGTCAGCAAGGAATGATAGTCGACTCTACTGGAGAAGCGTGAGGATGGTCACAGTGAAGACCAGGGTTCCAGACCCTCCGCCAGTGCTTTTTTTCATTTTTTTGATACTTTTTCTCTCATCTCTTCTTATTCTCTCTCTCTCTTCATCTCTCGATCCTCGAATCTACTGACCTAACCCCAGAACTCCTACCCATCGGCTCTATCTCATCTCCCTTAGCTTTCTGACCGTTGGATCTTCAATCGGACCGTTGGATCTCTCTAGATCCGTTGATCTACCAATCTGGGTCCCAATCAAGTCACCATCCATCCGATCGCCTTCAGAATGCCTGTCACATCATCTTGTGAGACGATGGACATCATCAGTCCATGTGGGCCAGTAGCTGGGCCCATCATCATCGACCCGCTGTCCGACCAGTTAGTGGACCCCGCGAATTTCAAAAATAATTTTAATTAAATGGGGGGTCCACTAATTGGAGAGATTCCCCATAGAAAAGTAGGTTTTTACTTAAAAAAAAAAAAAAAAAAATATTTAAAAATTATTTTTCTTATTTTTTTTATTCAAAAAATCCCCTATTTCCATTAAAGGAAATAGAGAAGCTTTAAAAGGAGAAGGATAGGGGTTCGTTCGAACCCTAATCCCTCTCCCCTCTTCTCCTCTCCTTCCCCTAATCTTCTGCCCACGTTTTCGCCTTCTTCTTTCTTCTCTTTTCTTCTTTTTTCTTCTTTTCTTCTTCTTCTTCCTCCTCCATCTTCGCCGGAGTTGCAAGCAGCAACTCCGGCCATCTGGTCCTCGTTCTCCTCCTCCTCCTTCTTCTTCTTCTTCTTCTTCTTCTTCTTCTTCTTCCTCTTCTTCTTCTTCTTCTTCTTTTTCTTCTTCTCATTTTTCTTGTTTCTATTTTCGTTTTTTTTCGTTTTCTACCGGAGTTGCAGCCTGCAACTCCGGCCGGCAGCGCCCCCCCACCAGTCCAGTCCTCCTTCTTCTTCTTCTTCTTCTTCCTCTTCTGCTCCTTCTCCCTCCTCTCGCCTGCGCTCCCTATTGCTGCGTGCAGCACGAACGCGTCCTCCTTCTCTTGACGCTGCACCAACGGTACCGCCTCCACCACGCTTGAGTTGCAGGTCCGCCTGCAACTCCGGCCACCTGCTGTACGTTTGTCCACCCTTGGCTACCACTGTTAAACCTCCAACTTGCTGGTGCGCCTCCACAAGCCGCCGTCTTCTTCTTCACCTGCTGCCACCAGCCACAAGAGGGACGCCTCCCTCTTCCTCCAACGTCTCCACCAAACCACCATCGCCTGCGTGCACCGTTTCTCCGCCTACTACAGCTGTGCACGCACCACCGCGTGCTCCTGCTACTTCTGTCCACCCGTGCGTGCTCCCCACCACAGTCTCCTCCCTTCATCATGTGTTTCCGGGGTTGAAGCCGGCCAATTCCACTCTAAAACGCACCACCGTTCTGACATGATGGTGAACTCTTCACCATTCTTCACCAACGTGCATCTCCACGCTTGGACGGCCTGCAACGTTCTGTTGCCTTCCACTTGCTGCAACAACCACAGAGATCCGGCCACCTCTTGCAGAACACACCACCATGCACCCCCCGTCCATCTTCATAGCCTGATTCGTTGGTCTAAGGGTTGCGCTTGCTGCCACCTATCTTGCACATCGCTGCAAACCTTGAAGCCAACCACCAGCCTTGTCCTTCCACGTGCTACTGTAGCCTCCTCATAATGCATCACGTGCACTACCTACAACCAATCACTTGGCTGGATCTCCTCGCCGTGCTCGACCACCCCATTTGCCGATCCAACATGGTGATCCTTTGCCATTGGTAAGTTCTTGAAAGGTGATCTTCTATCTTCCCTCATTAATCTTCTTTCTCTCCAAAATCTTTCTTTTTCTCTCTCCACTTCATTTTCTCTCTCTAACTCTCTCTCCACCATTCTCTCTCTAGTTTCTTCCATTTTTCTCTCTCTACTTAGCTTTCATCTCACTTCCTCTTTCTCTCTCTACCTACCTTCATCTATCTAGATTTATTTTCTTCCTCTAAAAACCACTTTCTCTCTCTAGTTCTCTCTTTCTCTCTCTAGTTTGTTTTTTTTTTATGCTTTATAATTTAGTTATTTTTACTTGAGTGTAAGAGACATGTTCGATTGAATGAAGTTGATTTGAATAAAATTATGTCCATTCTCTGCAAATTTTCTGTCATTTTATGTTCATTATTGCGCTAACCCGACTAATACCGAGTGCGAATCGACATCCGACACGAGCCACTATGCAAAACTGCTCATTTTACAGGTTAAATGTCTCGGATAAATTAAAAATGTGTTGAAGTTAGGGTTTCCGTACCAACGACGCGGAAAAAACCTACTTTCAATGTTCAACTTCAAATTGCATAAAATAAATAAAATAGATAAAGAGAAATAAAAATAGAAAACTAGAGAGAGAAAGAAATATCAAGAGAGAGAAAAAGAAAACAAGAGAGATCTTGAGAGAGAAATGACTAGTTTAGAGAGAGAGTAGTAGATCTATGGTGCTCGCGGAGTGCAGGTGGCTGGAGAAAACGGTGGTGGAGCCACCGGCAACGATGTTGACTTCCTCTCCTATCTTCTATCCTTCCTTTTTTTTTTTTTTTGAGGAAGAAGGTGAAGACGGATTGGAGGAGAATGGATCTAAAAAGGAGGGGGGATGATAGTAGCAAGTGATCATTGCTAGCTATTGAGAGGGCGGTGGCTGAGGCGGTGGTGCAGCACCATGAATGGAGGAAATCAATAAGAGAGGGGCGTTCCCCTTTGCTGTTAGAGAAGGGGCGGCAAGGGCAGGTGGTATGCTACTGGTGGAGGGGCGATAGCTGCTGTCTACGTTGGAAATCAAGTGGAGGTGCTGCAGGCGCAGCACTCACAGGCGGAAGAGAAGTTGTGCAGCAAGCAGGACAGGGGATCTCACGGTCGGAGATGCAAGTGGTGAAAACTGGGGGCGGCAGTAATGAAGCAGCTGCTCCGTTGCAAGAGGATGGCGAGTCGAGGTGGCCGGAGTTCTGCAACTCCGGGCGGTAAGATGAAGACGGGAGAAGAAGAAGAAGAAGAAGAAGAAGAAGAAGAAGGGAGAGAAAGAAGAAGAAGAAGAAGGGTAGAACGTGGGGGAATTTTTGGGGAGAGAAAGGAGCAGAAAGGAGGGGGATTAGGGTTCCAAAGAACCCTTCTCCTTCCCCTTTTAAAGCTCCCTAGTTTCCATTAATGGAGAATTTCCCCATTTAGTGGACCCCCCTTTTTTATTTAAAAATAATTAATTTAAAGCGTTTGAAAATCGCGAGGTCCACTAAATGGTCGGGCCACGGGTCGATGATGTTGGGCCCGGCTACTGGTCCATAAGGATTGATGATGTCCATCGTCTCATAAGATGATGTGACAGACAATTTGATGACGATCGGATGGATGGTGACTTGATTGGGACCCAGATTGGTAGATCAACGGATCTAGAGAGATCTAACGGTCCGGTGGAAGATCCAACGGTCCGATTAAAGATCCAACGGTCAGAAAGCTAAGAGAGATAAGACAGAGCCAATGGGCAGGAGTTCTGGGGTTAGGTCAATAGATACGAGGACCGAGAGATGAAAAGAGAGAGAATAAGGAGAGATGAGAGAGAAAATATCAGAACATGGAGATAAAAGTATTGGCAGAGGGTCTGGAACCCTGGTTTTCACTGTGACCATCCTCACACTTCTCCAGTAGCGTAGACCATCATTCCTTGCTGACTCATGTGGCTTTAAATGCTTTGGTCCATTTCTTGGTCATTGGCTCTCCTACTCTCTTCGTTCTTTGGGCCAGTTTTTTGGTCCTCTTATTCAGCCAATATTTGGCCCATATCTTCTAGTTATAGCCTGTGGGCTCTTTAAGCTTTGATAATGGGCTTTCATGATCGATTTTGGCCCGCAAGTCTTTAGAATAGCCCGATCGAGTTTTCTGCAAAAGAAAAGCACGTAATGAGACTTGATCATAACGTCTTTATACCTAGACTTCCAGAAATGCGTTTAATGCATGCAAATATACCATTTCGTCCAGAAAAGTGTGTTCTACGCAATAAAATAGACTCTTACGTAGAAAAGTAGATAAATAGAGTATTTTACGTAGGAGAGTGCGATAACACTAAAAGGATAATTATTTAAAATAAGCACTTTTGAGCGAATATCAGGTAGAAACTCTTACGTGGAAAAGTCGACGAAAAAAGAAGTCTTACATAGGAGAATGTGATAACGCTAAAAGGATAATTGCTTAAAATAATCACTTTTGAGTGAATATCAGTTGCACCTTTCTTCGCTTTGCTGCTGGTGCGATTCACTCCTCTTGTTTGCTCACATGCTCCTCTTCCTACACAACCTTTACTGCCTGCAACTCCAATAGTGCCGGCACACCTGCACGAGCTTCATTCCTCACTAGCAACATTCTCCACGTCTACATCTACAGCTAGTTCCCATCTTCAAGGAAACCGGGCATTGCTCTCTTCGCTGTCCCCTCAAAAGCCGCCTGCAACTCTTTCCACTGCTCGCCCTGCTGACACCTTCAATCAGCCATGATCTTCTCCACCTTGCTGGCTTCCGAGTGTGCAACTGATATTCACTTAAAAGTGCGTATTTTCCACTGTTATCTTCTAAGCGTTTTCATACTCTCCTACGTTAAAATGCTCTATTTATCTACTTTTCTACGTAAGAGTCTCTTTTGTTGCGTAAAACACACTTTTCTGGATGAAATGGTATATTTGCATGCATTAAACACATTTTTGGAAGTCTAGATATGGAGTTGTTCTACTAAAGTCTCATTACGCGCTTCTTCTGTCGCAGGAAACCCTGATGGGACGATTCTCGAGACTTGTGGGCCCAAATCGATCATGAAAGCCCATTATCAAAGCTTAAAGAGCCCACATGCTATGACTAGAAGATATGGGCCAAATATGGGCTGAATTAATGAAGCTTTGATTCAGTGTGTTAATGTTGATTAGTTGTTAATGATATCGCTCAAATGGATGTTTTAAAGCTACTCTACCACTCTCACATCCCCATGAATTCTGGCAATTTTTTGATTATTTTATGTTCTTATTCACGGTAATCCGACTAATCCCGAGTGCGGATCGACATCCGACACGAATCCCTATACAAAATTTCATATTTTGCAGGATTAAAATTCGGATCAAATTATAAATGTGTTGAGATTAGGGTTTCCGTAACCAACGACGCGGAAAAACCCTACTTTCAAATGGCGCCGCTGCTGCTCGGGTGTACGGGAGTGCAAAAAAGGACGTAAAGACGGAATTGGAAAGTTGTTAAATCGGAAGCTGCTCAATTTGGCCAGCCAGACCTTTTCGGGAAACTTTCTATTTTTTATTTTTAGTGATTTTTAGCAGTCTTTTAAATTACTATTTTTAATGCCTCGGAAGGCCGAGTGCAATTTGTAATAATTTAGGAATTTTACTGCTTTCCATATACCTGCTAGATCTTGTTCTAAGGTTTTTTAGAAACCCTAGATTAAGTGAAAAATACCAAAAAAATAATAAAATCAAAATTCAAAAAAATTAGGGTTTTATATTCTGCAGAATTTTAGAAATCACCAATCAAGGATTTGCGATTTTTGGAAAGATTCTAAAATCTTGAAATTCTACTTAATTAGGGTTTCCCCTCTTAGGTGTTTCCTCTTAGAAAACACCCCAAATCTAGTAGAATTTCAATTTTGGGAAATTTCCCGAAATTATAAGGGATCTCGCAATCAAATCTTTCTTGGAAGATCTCCACAGTTCATTATTGTGCTAACCCGACTAATCCCCGGCAGCGGTGCCATTTGAAAGTAGGTTTTTTCGCGTCGTTGGTTACGGAAACCCTAACTTCAACAATATTTGTAATTAATCCGAGATTTTTAACCTGTAGATTGAGCAATTTTGTATAGTGGCTTGTATCGGATGTCGATCCGCACTCGGGATTAGTCGGGTTAGCGCAATAATGAACATAAAATGATGGGAAATTTGCAGAGAACGTAACTCAATCACACTTAATTCAACTTCATTCAATCGCACATGTCTCTTACAATGAAAAGTAAACCAAAATAACTAAATTATAAAGCAAAAAAATAAAAATAAACTAGAAAGAAAAATTCTAGAAACTAGAGAGAGAAAATTATAAATGAGAGAGAAAGTGAGAAGAAAAGAGAGAGAAAACTAGAGAGAGAGGAAATTTGAGAGAGAGAAAGGAAGAAAGAAAATTACCTTAGGACTTACCGTAGATGCCAATGAGATGAGATGGAGAAGATGGGCCGAAGTTCGGTCAAATGGTGGTTCCTCCAGGTGAGTGGTTCGGCCCGGGTTGGTTCGGCCATAAGAGAGGGTGCTCCCTAGGGAGAAGCGTGCTGGCTTCCCATGAGGTGGTGTCGGCCAAATGAGTGGCCAACTCAAATTTAAATCTTTGGAGAAGACAGCCCCAAAGGAGGAGCTTTTCAGGCTGTTACGCTGTGGAAGGATATGATTTTTGCCAGTGGGAATGTTGGTGATACCCACGGTGAAGAGGTTGTGGTTGAAGTAGTGGGTTTCATGTGGAGAGCACCACTTGAAAGGTGAGATTTGAGAGATGTGGAAACGATGGAAAGGGATGATCAGTCCGTGAGGACAGTGGTGAGAAAAGAGATGAGAAGATGGAGACGTGGCTGAGAGTGGGAAGATCCACTGGTGATGGTGGTGTTGGACGACCGGAGAAGATGAATAAGGGAGGTCCGTGAGGAAGATGCCGGTTTTGTGGATTTCTGCGTGTTGATTTCCAGCAAGGAGCAGCACCGCTTGGTGCTTGAGGGGGTAAACGATGGTGCTAGCAGTTGCAACACCCTAAAGGACGCCTGCAACTCAGGTGTCGTAGTTGCTACGACGTTCTTAAAGGAGGTCGCCGTATAAAGAAGAAGAAGAAGAAGAAGAATAAGGAGGAGGGAAAGAAGAAGGAGGGAAAGAAAAAGAAGAAGAAGAAGATGAAGAAGAAGAGAAAGAGGCGCACCTGTGGGCAGACGCCGGAAAGGAGGTGGCGGTGCAAAGTGCAGCGCCGGAGTTCACCGGTTTTGATGGTGGGAAGGTGCTGGGGCGGTGCTAAGTGCTGTTAAGGGCTTGCTGAAGGAGAGGGGACCTGCAAGGAGAAGATTAAGAAGAAGAAGAAGAAGAAGAAGAAGAAGAAGGTGGCAGCACTTCACCAGCTCGCCGGAGGAACCCGCCGGATTCGTGGAGAAGAAGAGAAAAAGGAAAGAGAAGAAGGAGGAAAGAGGAGAGAAGGAAGAGTAGAACGTGGGGGAGGGTTTTGAGGAGATAGAGCAAGAGATTGGAGGGGGATTAGGGTTCGAACGAACCCTTCTCCCTCCTCTTATAAAGCTCCCTATTTCCTTTAATGGAAATAGGGTATTTTTGAAAATAAAAAAATATATATATATTTTTTTTTAAGTAAAAATCTACTTTTCTATGGGGAATCTCCTTAATTAGTGGACCCCCCCGTTTTTTTGAAATTTAATTAAAATTCTTTGGAAATTCACGGGGTCCACTAACTGGTCGGACAGTGGGTCGATGATGATGGGCCCGGCTACTGGCCCACATGGATTTATGATGTCCATTGTCTCACAAGATGATGTGACAGACGGTCTGATGGCGATCGGATGGATGGTGACTTGATTGGGACCCAGATTGGTAGATCGACGGATCTAGAGAGATCCAACGGTCCGATTGAAGATCCAATGGTCCGATGGAAGATCCAACGGTCAGAAAGCTAAGGGAGATGAGATAGAGCCGAAGGGTAGGAGTTCTGGGGTTAGGTCAGTAGATTCGAGGATCGAGAGATGAAGAGAGAGAGAGAATAAGAAGAGATGAGAGAAAAAGTATCAAAAAAATGGAAAAAAAAGCACTGGCGGAGGGTCTGGAACCCTGGTCTTCACTGTGACCATCCTCACGCTTCTCCAGTAGAGTCGACTATCATTCTTTGCTGACTCATCTGGCTTTAAACGCTTTGGTCCGTCTCTTGGTCATTGGCTCTCCTGCTCTCTTTTGGTCCTCTTATTCAGCCCATATTTGGCCCATATCTTCTAGTCATGGCATGTGGGCTCTTTAAGCTTTGATAATGGGCTTTCATGATCGATTTGGGCCCACAAGTCTTGAGAATCGTCCCATCGGGGTTTCCTGCGATAGAAGAAGCGCGTAATGAGACTCTATCAGAATGACTACATGTCTAGACTTCCGAAAATGTGTTTAATGCATGCAAATATACCATTTCGTCCAGAAAAGTGTGTTCTACGCAACACAAGAGACTCTTACGTAGAAAAGTAGATAAATAGAGTATTTTACGTAGGAGAATGCAATAACGCTAAAGGATAATTGCTTAAAATAAGCACTTTTGAGCGAATATCACAACCCCCAACCAGCATATTGCCAATCCTTGGCAATTAGTGCGAAATAAATGAGCTTAAAAGGGCTCTGCACATGCTGCACACTTTTACATTAGCTCCGGGAAAACACCGTTCGTCAAATCATTGAATGGATGCAAAAATAGTTACATGCTAGCGAAGAGTTGGAGAGTTTTGGCAAGACTACAGACTGATAATCATGACCCAGAATAGTCAGACTCTGCGTGTGTGTGTGCTCAACATTCTCATCATCCGACAGTAAAGATTTCCAGATTACCTCTAAGTTTTTATGCCTCGACCTCAAATCTCACATGTTTAGCACTCAGAATAGAATCACACAAGAAGGGTTTTCTTCTTTTTCTCAATTTATATGTGAGGAGATGTGTTGATGAAAGTAAAGATCTCACATATGTATTATTTGAAGGAAGGACATCTTTAACAGAAGAAGATCTCATGATTGGAATACCACTTCACTCGGGAACGTCAGATCAAACTCTATAGCTTCTCTTTCTCCAATCTCCACATTTTATGATCGTACTATCCTAGAATCAAGTAGGACTTTCCTGGGTTGTAATGAGGCTTAGGTCAGGTGTAGAGAGATAAAGGAATGCAGGATTTCAAAGATCTTGAGAGGATATTGCCCTTTTCTAGAATTTTTCCTGCGGCGTAACACCATTATCTGGTTCTTTTTCCTTTTTTCGTATTTTTCTCTTTTTCTTGATATTTCTGAGACTGCTCAATTTCTTTTCAGCTCTTCTTCATACTTTCTTTCTATATTTTGTTTTTGGCTTGAACCACTTTCTTTTCCTTTTGATTCTTCTTCTTTACTTTTCTTTATCACGGTACACCCACATCAGTTATTCTTTTGTCCATCTCAAAATAAGGGTAGCCAGTCATGTTTCGTAGCTGGTCTGGATTTTAGGTTGATGGGTTTGCAAATAAAAGGCTTTTATAGAAAGGTTCAAAGGGTTTCTAGTGAAGTATAATTCAGGTGAGTAAGAAGGCTGAATGGTTCAGAAAAATGGCCTAAATCATTTTCTAGGGTTTGCACTATCATGTATACTGTCTTGACTGGATACAGAGAAGGTTCTGTCGTAGTAATCCAATGTTGATGTCGTTCCAAGTTTTATGATCGAAGCAAAAGATAATGAGATCTCTCAACGAATATTGCGGGCATGAAGAATAGTGAGTCATCTTGTGACTCAGAATTGTTGTATAACACTCTGAATTGATTAAATGCTCGAAAGCTCACTGGGTTAGGTCTCCACAATTATTCTCACAGGATCTCCAGAATTTCTAAACTTAGGGTGACTCTGATATTGATAGTGTACAATTGTGCCGAATATGAGTTTTTCTGAGTTTTCAAACCTGCTGTAGTCACGCTTGACTTGACTCAACGCTAACTTTAAACAAAAATTGACATCCTCAATACTGACTTAACGAAGGTTTTTAGCTAATCAAAGTCAGGGTATTTGACACATTTTTTGAAATTCTAGAAAACTTTTGGAGAATGATATTCGCTCAAAAGTGATTATTTTAAGCAATTATCCTTTTAGCGTTATTGCATTCTCCTACGTAAAATACTCTATTTACCTACTTTTCTACGTAAGAGTCTCTTCTGTTGCGTAGAACACACTTTTCTGGACGAAATGGTATATTTGCATGCATTAAACACATTTTCGGAAGTCTAAATATTAAGCCGTTCTGATAAAGTCTCATTACGCGCTTCTTCTGTCGCAGGAAACCCCGATGGGACGATTCTCGAGACTTGTGGGCCCAAATCGATCATGAAAGCCCATTATCAAAGCTTAACAAGCCCACATGCTATGACTAGAAGATATGGGCCAAATATGGGCTGAATAAGAGGACCAAAAAGCCGGCCCAAAGAACGAAGAGAGTAGGAGAGCCAATGACCAAGAGACGGACCAAAGCGTTTAAAGCCACATGAGTCAGCAAAGAATGATGGTCGACTCTACTGGAGAAGCGTGAGGATGGTCACAGTGAAGACCAGGGTTCCAGACCCTCCGCCAGTGCTTTTTTTTTCCATTTTTTTGATACTTTTTCTCTCATCTCTTCTTATTCTCTCTCTCTCTTCATCTCTCGGTCCTCGAATCTACTGACCTAACCCCAGAACTCGGGCCCATCTTCATCGACCAGCTGTCCGACCAATTAGTGGACCCCGCGAATTTCAAAATAATTTGAATTAAATGGGGGGTCCACTAATTGGGGAGATTCCCCATAGAAAAGTAGGTTTTTACTTTAAAAAAAAAAAAAAAAAAAAAAAAAAAAAATTATTTTTCTTATTTTTTTATTTTCAAAAATCCCCTATTTCCATTAAAGGAAATAGGGAAGCTTTAAAAGGAGAAGGATAGGGGTTCGTTCGAACCCTAATCCCTCTCCCCTCTCCTCCTCTCCTTCCCCCAAAACTTCCCCCACGTTTTCCCCTTGGTTTTCTCATTCTTTTTCTTCCGTCTCTTCCTCATCTTCTTCATCTTCTTCAATTTTTTTCTCGCCGGAGTTGCAGGCAGCAACTCCGGCCGCCTGCTAATCCTTCTCCCCCTCTCCCCCTCTGTCTTCTTCTTCTTCTTCTTCTTCTTCGCTTCTACTTCATGTCGTCTTCTTCTTCTTGGCACCTATTGCCGCCACTGTGCAGCCAACCACTGCTGCCACTTCCTCCATTGAACCCACGACTAGCACCTCCTCTCACGAGCTCCACTGCAATCTTCGCCCACACCTACTGTTCCGAGCTCCTTTGGCCGGCCGCACTCCTCCCCTCCTTCTGTCTTGCACCTCCGCCTGCCGCTGCAACCAGTCCACCCTTCACGCTGCTGACCCGCGTGCTCCACCACCATCCTTTCTCTCCGCCTTCGCCTGTTTGCTTCGCCTACAATCAGCACCCCCAACCACCGCCTCCTCCTTCTATTCCACCTCGCATGCAAGCACCTCCGCCCCTGCCTGCTGACTCCTCAACCGAATTAGCAACCAGAACCTCGTCCCTTGGATCTCCACCGTACGCTTGCTGCCACAACACCCTCCTACCCCCTTCAAAGCGTGTTGCAAACCTGCAACTCTCCCCATGAGGACCACCACCAGGCCGTGATCTCCACCAACGTCTGCACCTCACCACCAATTGCAGCTCCGCCCTTGTGATTACCTCCATAATCACCTCCCAGGCCATCTACTTTCCTCTCCGTGAATAGCATAGCCACCCACTTGGCCGTACCACATCAATGGCTGTGCACATTTCTCCACACCAAGCCACCACTTGCTAACCGATAGGCTCTTCTCAACTGTAAAATGGGGCTCCTTCTATACCCACATGGGCCCATTCATCATGCCGATCCCAAATCTCAAGGTAAGCATCGAGAGGTAACTTTCTCTCTCTAGCTTCTCGCTCTCTAATTCTCTCTAAACTCTTGTCCTCTCTCTAAAACTTTCTCTCTCTCTCTCTCTCTTTCTAGATCTTTCTAGCTTTCTCTTTCTCTCAATCAAATTTCTCTCTCTAGGTCTCTTGTTCTCTCTCTCTCCAAATCATTAAGTTGCTTTCTAGTTAGCTCATTCAGTAGTTTTGTAATGGTTTGGATTCAAGATTTGTATTGACAATTATTTTTGATTAATGAATGCATCAAGTTTTGACATGGTTATATTTTTAAGTTTATTCCATTAATGTTGTTAATTTTTATGGTTTTCTCAAAATCTCAAGGAGTGTTTTAATCCCAATCTCCATCTGCCTCATCTCATTAATTAGCAATTTCTGTGGAAGAATCTGTCATTTTATGTTCTTATTCGCGCTAATCCGACTAATCCCGAATGCGGATCGACATCCGACACGAATCCCTATACAAATCTGTCAATTTTGCAGGATAATCGGATAAAAGTTACAAATCTTGTTGATTTTAGGGTTTCCGTAACCAACGACGCGGAAAATCCCTACTTTCAAATGGCGCCGCTGCCGCTCGGGTGTTCGGGAGTGCGAAAAAGGACGTAAAGACGGAATTGGAAAGTTGCTGAAGCGAAAAGCTGCTCAATTTGGCCAGCCCGACCTTTTCGGGAAACTTTCTATTTTTTGTTTTTGTTGATTTTTAGCAGTTTTTAAATTACTATTTTTAATGCCTCGGAAGGCCGAGTGCAATTTGTAATAATTTAGGAATTTTACTGCTTTCTATATAACTGCTAGATCTTGTTCTAGGGTTTTTTAGAAACCCTAAATTAAGTGGATAAATACAAAAAAATAAAAAAATCAAAATTCAAAAAAAATTAGGATTTTATATTCTGCAGATTTTTAGAAATCACCAATCACGGATTTGCGATTTTAGGAAAGCTTCTAAAATCTTGAAACTTTGCTAAATTAGAGTTTTCCCTTTTAGAAGTTTCCTCTTTAGAAGAATTTCTATCTTTAGAAATCTTCCGAATTTGGAAAAGTCTGCAAAAGGAAATACCCCAAATCTAGCAGAATTTCAATTTTGGGAAATTTCCCAAAATTATAAGGGATCTCGCAATCAAATCTTTCTTGGAAGATCTCCACAGTTCGGGAAACTTTCCAATCTAGGTATTTTCCAATCTGGGAATTCCTAAATTTTAACCCATCTCGAATTTGGAAACTAATTCAAAAACTTGCCTAAATTCAGTGCTTGTTCAGTGAACCCTAAAAAGGCAAGGATCTTCCAAATAGAATCCCACATACCTAGACCGTGCGATCTAACTTTTCTGCAGGAACACGATCCAGTGTGGGTAGAGAGCGAAAGCTCAAAGAGGTGGAGTCGGGCCCAAGCCCATTAGGATACCCCTCTCTAACCCACGGAGGCGACCCCGTGGCGTGGCCCACGGGAGGTAAGTCTCTATCCTCGCCTTGAGTGCGATACAGAGCATATTGGGTGCATCATTGTCGCTTGTCTATTTGCTTTCGCATCCATATTCTTCGACTTGCGTGGCGTGGCCGTTAATCAATCAACTCTAAGAGAGCAGACCCAGCTCCAAATTGAAACTGGTGGGATTTCATCACCCACCTCATCATTCCAACTGATTTGATCCCAAGGCTCCATTTAATTAAAAAGAATCAAGAAGTAGAGCCAATTAGCCCGGTGTTCGAGGAAAAATCCACGCAAAGCGAACCCGCTTAACATCCAATCGAAATAAGACCACGAGCACGGGTCCCTGTTGTCTAACACACCCATAAGTCCCTGCTACTCAAGTACACTGAGCTCAACGTGGCATCTTGGACTATTCGGCGGTTAGTTGAGTGTGGACTAGGAACACACATCAACCCTAGCTTAACCCGAGGGAACACTCTTCTTATACACTTGACCAATCCGGTTAGTCTGGGACGTACTTAAGTCAGCCATTGTGCCGCACGTCTGTCTAGGCTTCGGATTGCCTTGTTGTTAACTAGAGTTAGTACTAAAGGATTCGCTCTGAAGAGTGTAGCCTGGTGAGAACCTCTGAGTGCAAAACAGTTAGTCCGACGGTTAAAAGATAAACCAGTGGTCCGCCCACTGTCATAATCTACTCTAGCCCTAAAACTAACTAAGATAATTCCTAAAATATATCCTGATTGCTTAGAATAGGATTATCTGTGCTTGGTGTGCATCATTTAGGATAGTGTTCCTCTCTGGCAACTTTTTGCCAAGTATAGAGCTTGCCTCATTCGCGTATGCCCGTTTGGAATCGTCCGAACAAGCGCTTGATTCGATCTGAGAATCACGTCCCTACAGTGGATCCTCTACTGAATTCTTCCCCATCTCTTTCCCCACCCGCCTCCCCCAGTACTACTACCTTTGTAGTCATGGCAGTCGAACGACCTCTTATCGAGAGGTTCGCTCCTATCTCTACCAATCCGCCCACTTGCATTGTTCTCCCACCTACTACGGTGGTATAGTTCGAGATCAGACCACAGACGATCCAAATGCTGCCAACCTTTCGTGGTCTCCCAAGAGAAGACCCATATTCCCATATTCGGGAATTCCAACATGTCATCCTACTTTTCAAGAATCAGAACCTCGATGATGACAATGTGCGTCTGCGAGTTTTTCCATTCTCGCTCAAAGACCGAGCCTCAGATTGGCTCTACTCCTTACCCGCTGATTCAATCAGCAGTTGGAAAGAATTGGTGGGCAAATTCATGTCTAAATTCTACCCCATGACTCGGACCAACCAAATGAAGCAACTCATCCAGGACTTTCGACAGAAGTCCGATGAAAATTTTTTTGAAGCGTGGGATAGATTCCAAGACTACCTGACTAAGTGTCCCCACCATAGCATCGACAAGGGAAATCTTGTCCACGTCTTCTATAAGGGACTTACTGATGAGTCCCGGACCATGGTAGAGTCAAGAAAAATTCCTGTACCAAACTCCGACCGATGCATACAAATTCTTGGGAGAGTTAGGAGAAAACTCTCAACATTGGACAACTGACTCAGAGTTCAGTCGAACCACTTCGGTCCAAAGGACAACCAAGGGACATGATGCTACAGCTGATACGGAGCTTAGATCTGTCATTCAAGAGTTGAGCAAGTCAGTCTCGGCACTGGCTGTGTCAGTACAAAAGCCTACTCAACAATCTACCCCAGTCATGCATGTGGGACACGAGAGCCCTATGGAATCCTGTACCCTCTGTCTGCAACCCTCCCATACTACTGAGCATTGTCCTTTGAATGAAGGGTGGTCTAATCCTCTTCAGGAAGAAGTTTGTGCTTTCAGCACATACAAACCACCCACTCAGAACTCGTATAGTCAATCTTATCATCCGGACACGAGAAACCACCCTAACTTTTCTTGGAGGCCTCAGTCTACTCAACCACAAGCTCAACCTCCACGTCAACCTCAGGGCATGTATCCTCCTGGGTTCAATCAACCCAATAGGCAATTCAATCAGGGTCAGTACCAGCAGAATCAGTACCCATCTACTCAGAACCAGCAATTCCAACAGGGTCAATACTCTGGACAATCGAGCACATTTCAGAATCAGCAAAGAGTCCCACAGACCTTTCAGAACCAACCGATTGTCCCAACTAATTCTCCAGCCTATAACTATAATGCCCCAATGAGCTCGAGTCGCGAATTGGTGCCTCAGCTCCCATTAGCTGCCCCCCAACAGTCGCTCCCCAAATCTGGTATCGAAGACCTTCTAGCTCAACTCATTACTCAGCAACAACAATCTATGCAACGCCTAGAGCAACAGCAACAGCAATCCATGCTTCGTCTAGAACAACGTCTAGGTAACTTGGAAGCTGAGAAAGCTAAGGGGATCTTTCCTAGCCAACCCATTGCCAACCCTAAAGGAAATGCCAAAGGGGTAGTATATGAGATCGGATCTCAATCTCAAAGCCAGAATGAGAAGTGTCAAGGGGAGGTGCAAGCTGTAACCACCCTACGATCTGGAAAAACTGTGGACATGGGAGTCCAACCACCACCGGTGCCATCTCCAGCACCCATCACTCGTACAGAGGAAACTAGTACCAATCCTATCTCTGCTTCTTCTACCTCTGCACCAACATCAGATATCCCTGTGCAGAAATCTAAGGCTAAAGACAAATCCATTTGTCGAGTAAAGCCTCCCTTCCCGGACAGACTTGTCCAAGATAAGCGGGTTCAGCAATTCTCAGAGATCTTAGACGTCTTTAAAGACGTCCAGATCAATATCCCATTCCTTTCTGCTATCAAGCAAATCCCCTCCTATGCCAAATTCCTCAAGGACTTGTGCACAGTTAAGCGGCGTACGCATGTACCCAAAGCTGCCTTCTTGGCCGAAAAGGCTACCGCGTTCATTCAACGCAACAGTGTGATCAAACACAAGGATCCAGGTAGCCCAACTGTCCAATGTGAAATTGGCGACAACTTTAGCTGCACTGCCTTGCTAGATTTAGGGGCTAGCGTCAACCTCATACCATTCTCGGTATATCAGCAGTTAGGACTGAAAGATATGAAGCCTACCAATGTCACCCTGAAATTAGCTGATCAGTCCATCAAGATTCCAAGAGGAATCATTGAAGATGTCCTAGTAAAAGTCGCTGACTTTTATTATCCTGTGGACTTTATCATTCTAGACACCGAGCCGTGTCAGGATAACCGAATTCCGGTCATCTTAGGCCGTCCATTCCTTGCCACCGCGAATGCACACATCGGTTGCCGGGACGGAAACATGTCCATTGCTTTCGGAAACCTCAAAGCTGAGGTCAATATCTTTCGTTTAATGCAACAAGATGCCGATCGCGAAGTGACCGATGAAATGTGTGCCGTTGAGAGTCTAATCCCGGACTCCACCGAAGATATTCTTAAGCAGTGTCTAGAACACTTTGGAGCTGACTTTGCAACAGAGTCAGCTATTTCTGATCTCAATGATCTTTTGGAGACTGCTCCACTGATAGAGATCCCCGCTCCTCTCATCGAGTTCGAGCCTCTGATAACCATGGCCAGAGAACCCATCCTTCCTTCACCTACTGAAGTCAAACCTCTTCAATCCGTGTCTTCTGTGACACCTATTTCTACTCCATCTGCTCCAGAATTGGAGCTTAAGCCTCTTCCCACAGATCTTTCCTATGCCTATCTTGGTCCTAAGGAAACCTACCCTGTCATTATTGCTTCCGCTTTGTCTGAGAGTGAATGTAAGAAACTTCTCGAGCTGCTCAACGAGCACAAATCTGCGATAGGTTTGACTATAGATGATATTCGAGGCATAGACCCCTCGGTGTGCCAACATCACATCTATCTCGAGGATGAATCCAAAACCTCGCGAGAACACCAGAGGAGGTTGAACCCCGTCTTGAAGGATGTAGTCAGGGATGAGGTCCTTAAACTGTTAGATGCGGGTATCATTTATCCCATCTCCGATAGCAAATGGGTGAGCCCTATTCATGTCGTCCCTAAAAAGGCAGGATTCACAGTTGTGGAAAATGAGAACAAAGAAATGGTAACCCAGCGCCTGAAGAAAGGGTGGAGAGTCTGCATCGATTACCGACGACTCAACACCAACACTAGGAAGGACCATTTTCCTTTACCCTTCATAGACCAAATGTTGGAGCGATTAGCAGGTCACCCCTATTACTGCTTCCTCGATGGTTACTCAGGGTATAATCAAATACCAATCGCCCCTGAGGATCACGAGAAGACAACTTTCACCTGTCCCTTTGGCACTTTTGCCTACAAGCGCATGCCCTTTGGCCTCTGCAATGCACCCGCGACCTTTCAAAGGTGTATGATGAGCATATTCTCTGACATGGTGGAAAAATTCCTCGAAGTCTTTATGGACGACTTCTCAGTCTTTGGGTCATCCTTTGATGACTGTCTGAACCATCTAGGGCTTGTACTTCACCGCTGTCAGGACAAGCGACTTGTCCTCAATTGGGAGAAATGCCACTTCATGGTGAAGAAGGGCATTGTTCTGGGACATGTCATTTCCCATCAGGGCATTGAGGTCGACAAAGCTAAAATCGATATCATCTCGACCTTGCCCATTCCTAAGTCCGTGCGTGACATCCGATCCTTTTTGGGACACGGAGGATTCTATAGGCGATTCATCAAGGACTTCTCTCAAATCGCTCGACCTCTGTCCCATCTTCTAGCTAAAGATAGTCCTTTCGACTTTAATACTGACTGTGTCAAGGCATTTGAGCGTCTCAAATCTGAGCTCACTACTGCGCCCATTATCCGTCCCCCGGATTGGACTCTACCTTTCGAGGTAATGTGCGATGCTTCTGACTACGCGTTAGGCGCTGTTCTAGGGCAGAGAGTTGACAAAAGGTCACACGTGATCTACTACGCGAGCAAAACTCTTAACTCTGCCCAAATGAATTACTCCACCACTGAGAAAGAACTCCTGGCGGTAGTCTTTGCCCTTGATAAATTCCGTCAGTACCTCTTAGCCACTAAGGTGGTAGTGTACACTGATCATGCAGCCCTTCGTTATCTCATGTCGAAAAAGGAAACCAAACCTCGATTAATTCGATGGATTCTCTTACTGCAGGAATTCGACCTCGAGATTAAGGATAAGAAAGGAACTGAGAATGTAGTGGCTGATCACTTGTCTAGACTGACTTTAGAGTCATCCTTCGACACCCAGCCCATCCCTGAAACCTTTCCAGACGAACAACTGTTCGCCATCTCTGTTAATCCTTGGTATGCTGACATTGTCAACTACCTTGTCACCGAAGAAATGCCTTCACACTAGTCAAAACAGGACAAAAACCAATTCCTAGCAAGAGTTAAGTACTACTCTTGGGATGACCCTTATTTGTATAAATACTGTCCTGACCAGATCATTCGTCTCTGTGTCCCTGAATCGGACCAACTCAATCTCTTGTCCTCGTGTCATGACCAACCTTGTGGTGGTCATTTCAGTACTAAGAAAACCGCAGAAAAAGTTCTGCAATGCGGATTCTACTGGCCTACACTATTTAAAGATGCCCATATCTACTGCAAAACCTGTCCTAATTGCCAGCATCTAGGCCGCATCTCCCAGAGGAACATGATGCCCCTCACTCCCATCCAGGTCGATGAAATATTTGACATCTGGGGCATCGACTTCATGGGCCCCTTTCCAGTTTCCTATGGTTTTGAGTACATTCTCCTTGCGGTAGACTATGTATCCAAATGGATAGAAGCCATTCCCACCAAGACCAATGACCACAAAGTGGTGGTCAAATTCCTAAAGGAGTTCATCTTCGCCAGATTCGGTGCCCCTAAGGCCATCATTAGTGATGGGGGCAACCATTTCTGCAATAGGATATTCGAGAAATTAATGAAAAAGTATGGGGTAACCCACAAGGTTGCCCTAGCTTATCATCCGCAGACTAGTGGTCAAGTGGAGGTTTCTAATCGTCAGATCAAGCAGATCTTGGAGAAGACAGTCAATACCACACGTAAAGACTGGTCTACTCGTCTCACTGATGCTTTATGTGCATACAGAACCGCCTACAAGACCCCACTCAATATGTCTCCCTATCGTCTGGTCTTTGGGAAACCCTGTCATCTTCCGGTAGAGATTGAACATCGTGCCCTGTGGGCCATTAAGAAGCTCAACTTCGACCTCGACTCCGCAGGGGAGGAGCGGAAACTTCAAATGAATGAGTTAGAAGAACTCAGAAATGATGCCTACAACTTGTCCAAGAATTACAAAGCCAAAATGAAGTGGATACATGACAAGAGCATCCTCAGAAAAGAGTTCCATCCAGGACAGAAGGTCCTTCTTTATAATTCTCGTCTCCATCTCTTCCCTGGGAAACTGAAATCTAGGTGGACCGGTCCTTATACGGTCACAGCAGTCACACCCTTCGGGGCAATCACTATTGAGGATCCCAAGGATCACTCCTCATTCCAGGTCAATGGTCAGCGTCTTAATCAATTCCATGAACTTGATGTGTCGTTCATTCAGACTTTTGAAATTGATCTCATCGATCCTGTTTATGTCGACTGATGATCCACTCAGTCTCCTGTGCTCCAACTTGGTTGGGGGTGCCTGTCACCCCCGTCATGTCTGGCTGAAGACGTAAAACTTAGCGCTTTCGGAAAGGCAATTCCGGTATTCCTAGAGTACATGAGTCTCATGCATTTGTTATTACTGTTATATCTCTGGAAATGCAGGTACATTCATTCTTCCGATCATCAGGTACCACACACTGTCGAGTTTCTGCCGACTTGGTAACATCCTTCCTGAATCTTTGCATCATCATCTCTGATTTGTTATCATTTTATGTCCCGGTCATGAGCACCGAGGACGGTGCTGTATTTTGGTTGGGGGTGGGTATTTACCAAAACTCATGTCTTCAAAAAAAAAAAAAAAAAAAAAAAAAAAAAAAAAAAAAAACTCATTTTTGGGGTGATTTCCGATGTTCTCCAAAAGTTTTCTAGAATTTCAAAAATGTGTCAAATACCCTGACTTTGATTAGCTAAAAACCTTCGTTAAGTCAGTATTGAGGATGTCAATTTTTGTTTAAAGTTAGCATTGAGTCAAGTCAAGTGTGACTACAGCAGGTTTGAAAACTTAAAAAAATTCAGATTCGGCACAATTGTACACTATCAACATCAGAGTCATCCTAAGTTTGGAAATTCTAGAGATCCTGTGAGAAGAATTGTGGAGACCTAACCCAGTAAGCTTTCGAGCCTTTAATCATTTCAGAGAGTATACATTAATCCTGAGTCACAAGATGACTCACTATTCTTGATGCCCGCAATATTCGTTGAGAGATCTCATTATCTTTTGCTTCGATCATAAAACTCGGAACGACATCAGCATTGGATTACTACGACAGAACCTTCTCTGTATCCAGTCAAGACAGTATATATGATAGTGCAAACCCTAGAAAATGATTTAGACCATTTTTCTAACCATTCAGCCTTTTTACTCACCTGAATTATACTTCACTAGAAACCCCTTGAGCCGTTCTATAAAAGCCTTTTATTTGCAAACCCATCAACCTAAAATCCAGTCCAGCTACGAAACATGACTGGCTACCCTTATTTTGAGATGGACAAAAGAATAACTGATGTGGGTGTACCGTGAAAAAGAAAAGTAAAGAAGAAGAATCAAAAGGAAAAGAAAGTGGTTCAAGCCAAAAACAAAATATAGAAAGAAAGTATGAAGAAGAGCTGAAAAGAAATTGAGCAGTCTCAGAAATATCAAGAAAAAGAGAAAAATACGAAAAAAGGAAAAAGAACCAGATAATGGTGTTACGTCGCAGGAAAAATTCAAGAAAATGGCAATATCCTCTCAAGATCTTTGAAATCCTGTATCTCTTTATCTCTCTACACCTGACCTAAGCCGCATTACAACCCAGGAAAGTCCTACTTGATTCTAGGATAGTACGATCATAAAATGTGGAGATTGGAGAAAGAGAAGCTATAGAGTTTGATCTGACGTTCCTGAGTGAAGTGGTATTCCAATCATGAGATCTTCTTCTGTTAAAGATGTCCTTCCTTCAAATAAAACATATGTGAGATCTTTTGCCTCTTTATATTAAATATATCTCCTCACATATAAATTGAGAGAAAAGAAGAAAACCCTTCTTGTGTGATTCTATTCTGAGTGCTAAACATGTGAGATTTGAGGTCGAGGCATAAAAACTTAGAGGTGATCTAGAAGTCTTTACTGTCGGATGATGAGAATGTTGAGCACACACATACGCAGAGTCTGACTATTCTGGGTCATGATTATCAGTCTGTAGTCTTGCCAAAACTTTCCAACTCTTCGCTAGCATGTAACTATTTTTGCATCCATTCAATGATTTGACGAACGGTGTTTTCCCTGAGCTAATATGAAAAAGTGTGCAGCATGTGCAGAGCCCTTTTAAGCTCATTTATTTCGCACTAATTGCCAAGGATTGGCAATATGCTGGTTGGGGGTTGTGATATTCGCTCAAAAGTGCTTATTTTAAGCAATTATCCTTTTAGCGTTATTGCATTCTCCTACGTAAAATACTCTATTTACCTACTTTTCTACGTAAGAGTCTCTTCTTCGGCCATAAGAGAGGGTGCTCCCTAGGGAGAAGCGTGCTGGCTTCCCATGAGGTGGTGTCGGCCAAATGAGTGGCCAACTCAAATTTAAATCTTTGGAGAAGACAGCCCCAAAGGAGGAGCTTTTCAGGCTGTTACACCGTGGAAGGATATGATTTTTGCCAGTGGGAATGTTGGTGATACCCACGGTGAAGAGGTTGTGGTTGAAGTAGTGGGTTTCATGTGGAGAGCACCACTTGAAAGGTGAGATTTGAGAGATGTGGAAACGATGGAAAGGGATGATCAGTCCGTGAGGACAGTGGTGAGAAAAGAGATGAGAAGATGGAGACGTGGCTGAGAGTGGGAAGATCCACTGGTGATGGTGGTGTTGGACGACCGGAGAAGATGAATAAGGGAGGTCCGTGAGGAAGATGCCGGTTTTGTGGATCTCTGCGTGTTGATTTCCAGC
Organism: Euptelea pleiosperma; assembly: GCA_035048495.1. Lineage (NCBI taxonomy): Eukaryota > Viridiplantae > Streptophyta > Magnoliopsida > Ranunculales > Eupteleaceae > Euptelea > Euptelea pleiosperma. Next base: position 21,589,713 of record CM068553.1, on the reverse strand, counting down.
AAGGAGCAGCACCGCTTGGTGCTTGAGGGGGTAGACGATGGTGCTAGCAGTTGCAACACCCTAAAGGACGCCTGCAACTCAGGTGTCGTAGTTGCTACGACGTTCTTAAAGGAGGTCGCCGTATAAAGAAGAAGAAGAAGAAGAAGAATAAGGAGAAGGGAAAGAAGAAGGAGGGAAAGAAAAAGAAGAAGAAGAAGATAAAGAAGAAGAGAAAGAGGCGCACCTGTGGGCAGACGCCGGAAAGGAGGTGGCGGTGCAAAGTGCAGCGCCGGAGTTCACCGGTTTTGATGGTGGGAAGGTGCTGGGGCGGTGCTAAGTGCTGTTAACGGCTTGCTGAAGGAGAGGGGACCTGCAAGGAGAAGATTAAGAAGAAGAAGAAGAAGAAGAAGAAGAAGGTGGCAGCACTTCACCAGCTCGCCGGAGGAACCCGCCGGATTCGTGGAGAAGAAGAGAAAAAGGAAAGAGAAGAAGGAGGAAAGAGGAGAGAAGGAAGAGTAGAACGTGGGGGAGGGTTTTGAGGAGATAGAGCAAGAGATTGGAGGGGGATTAGGGTTCGAACGAACCCTTCTCCCTCCTCTTATAAAGCTCCCTATTTCCTTTAATGGAAATAGGGTATTTTTGAAAATAAAAAAATATATATTTTTTTTTTTAAGTAAAAATCTACTTTTCTATGGGGAATCTCCTTAATTAGTGGACCCCCCGTTTTTTTGAAATTTAATTAAAATTCTTTGGAAATTCACGGGGTCCACTAACTGGTCGGACAGTGGGTCGATGATGATGGGCCCGGCTACTGGCCCACATGGATTTATGATGTCCATTGTCTCACAAGATGATGTGACAGACGGTCTGATGGCGATCGGATGGATGGTGACTTGATTGGGACCCAGATTGGTAGATCGACGGATCTAGAGAGATCCAACGGTCCGATTGAAGATCCAATGGTCCGATGGAAGATCCAACGGTCAGAAAGCTAAGGAAGATGAGATAGAGCCGAAGGGTAGGAGTTCTGGGGTTAGGTCAGTAGATTCGAGGATCGAGAGATGAAGAGAGAGAGAATAAGAAGAGATGAGAGAAAAAGTATCAAAAAAATGGAAAAAAAAGCACTGGCGGAGGGTCTGGAACCCTGGTCTTCACTGTGACCATCCTCACGCTTCTCCAGTAGAGTCGACTATCATTCTTTGCTGACTCATGTGGCTTTAAACGCTTTGGTCCGTCTCTTGGTCATTGGCTCTCCTGCTCTCTTTTGGTCCTCTTATTCAGCCCATATTTGGCCCATATCTTCTAGTCATGGCATGTGGGCTCTTTAAGCTTTGATAATGGACTTTCATGATCGATTTGGGCCCACAAGTCTTGAGAATCGTCCCATCGGGGTTTCCTGCGATAGAAGAAGCGCGTAATGAGACTCTATCAGAATGACTACATGTCTAGACTTCCGAAAATGTGTTTAATGCATGCAAATATACCATTTCGTCCAGAAAAGTGTGTTCTACGCAACACAAGAGACTCTTACGTAGAAAAGTAGGTAAATAGAGTATTTTACGTAGGAGAATGCAATAACGCTAAAGGATAATTGCTTAAAATAAGCACTTTTGAGCGAATATCACAACCCCCAACCAGCATATTGCCAATCCTTGGCAATTAGTGCGAAATAAATGAGCTTAAAAGGGCTCTGCACATGCTGCACACTTTTACATTAGCTCCGGGAAAACACCGTTCGTCAAATCATTGAATGGATGCAAAAATAGTTACATGCTAGCGAAGAGTTGGAGAGTTTTGGCAAGACTACAGACTGATAATCATGACCCAGAATAGTCAGACTCTGCGTGTGTGTGTGCTCAACATTCTCATCATCCGACAGTAAAGATTTCCAGATTACCTCTAAGTTTTTATGCCTCGACCTCAAATCTCACATGTTTAGCACTCAGAATAGAATCACACAAGAAGGGTTTTCTTCTTTTCTCTCAATTTATATGTGAGGAGATGTGTTGATGAAAGTAAAGATCTCACATATGTATTATTTGAAGGAAGGACATCTTTAACAGAAGAAGATCTCATGATTGGAATACCACTTCACTCGGGAACGTCAGATCAAACTCTATAGCTTCTCTTTCTCCAATCTCCACATTTTATGATCGTACTATCCTAGAATCAAGTAGGACTTTCCTGGGTTGTAATGAGGCTTAGGTCAGGTGTAGAGAGATAAAGGAATGCAGGATTTCAAAGATCTTGAGAGGATATTGCCCTTTTCTAGAATTTTTCCTGCGGCGTAACACCATTATCTGGTTCTTTTTCCTTTTTTCGTATTTTTCTCTTTTTCTTGATATTTCTGAGACTGCTCAATTTCTTTTCAGCTCTTCTTCATACTTTCTTTCTATATTTTGTTTTTGGCTTGAACCACTTTCTTTTCCTTTTGATTCTTCTTCTTTACTTTTCTTTATCACGGTACACCCACATCAGTTATTCTTTTGTCCATCTCAAAATAAGGGTAGCCAGTCATGTTTCGTAGCTGGTCTGGATTTTAGGTTGATGGGTTTGCAAATAAAAGGCTTTTATAGAAAGGTTCAAAGGGTTTCTAGTGAAGTATAATTCAGGTGAGTAAGAAGGCTGAATGGTTCAGAAAAATGGCCTAAATCATTTTCTAGGGTTTGCACTATCATGTATACTGTCTTGACTGGATACAGAGAAGGTTCTGTCGTAGTAATCCAATGTTGATGTCGTTCCGAGTTTTATGATCGAAGCAAAAGATAATGAGATCTCTCAACGAATATTGCGGGCATGAAGAATAGTGAGTCATCTTGTGACTCAGAATTGTTGTATAACACTCTGAATTGATTAAATGCTCGAAAGCTCACTGGGTTAGGTCTCCACAATTATTCTCACAGGATCTCCAGAATTTCTAAACTTAGGGTGACTCTGATATTGATAGTGTACAATTGTGCCGAATATGAGTTTTTCTGAGTTTTCAAACCTGCTGTAGTCACGCTTGACTTGACTCAACGCTAACTTTAAACAAAAATTGACATCCTCAATACTGACTTAACGAAGGTTTTTAGCTAATCAAAGTCAGGGTATTTGACACATTTTTTGAAATTCTAGAAAACTTTTGGAGAATGATATTCGCTCAAAAGTGCTTATTTTAAGCAATTATCCTTTTAGCGTTATTGCATTCTCCTACGTAAAATACTCTATTTACCTACTTTTCTACGTAAGAGTCTCTTCTGTTGCGTAGAACACACTTTTCTGGACGAAATGGTATATTTGCATGCATTAAACACATTTTCGGAAGTCTAAATATTAAGCCGTTCTGATAAAGTCTCATTACGCGCTTCTTCTGTCGCAGGAAACCCCGATGGGACGATTCTCGAGACTTGTGGGCCCAAATCGATCATGAAAGCCCATTATCAAAGCTTAACAAGCCCACATGCTATGACTAGAAGATATGGGCCAAATATGGGCTGAATAAGAGGACCAAAAAGCCGGCCCAAAGAACGAAGAGAGTAGGAGAGCCAATGACCAAGAGACGGACCAAAGCGTTTAAAGCCACATGAGTCAGCAAAGAATGATGGTCGACTCTACTGGAGAAGCGTGAGGATGGTCACAGTGAAGACCAGGGTTCCAGACCCTCCGCCAGTGCTTTTTTTTTCCATTTTTTTGATACTTTTTCTCTCATCTCTTCTTATTCTCTCTCTCTCTTCATCTCTCGGTCCTCGAATCTACTGACCTAACCCCAGAACTCGGGCCCATCTTCATCGACCCGCTGTCCGACCAATTAGTGGACCCCGCGAATTTCAAAATAATTTTAATTAAATGGGGGGTCCACTAATTGGGGAGATTCCCCATAGAAAAGTAGGTTTTTACTTTAAAAAAAAAAAACAAAAAAAAAAAAAAAAAAAAAATTATTTTTCTTATTTTTATATTTTCAAAAATCCCCTATTTCCATTAAAGGAAATAGGGAAGCTTTAAAAGGAGAAGGATAGGGGTTCGTTCGAACCCTAATCCCTCTCCCCTCTCCTCCTCTCCTTCCCCCAAAACTTCCCCCACGTTTTCCCGTTGGTTTTCTCCTTCTTTTTCTTCCGTCTCTTCCTCATCTTCTTCATCTTCTTCAATTTTTTTCTCGTCGGAGTTGCAGGCAGCAACTCCGGTCGCCTGCTAATCCTTCTCCCCCTCTCCCCCTCTGTCTTCTTCTTCTTCTTCGCTTCTACTTCATCTCGTCTTCTTCTTCTTGGCACCTATTGCCGCCACTGTGCAGCCAACCACTGCTGCCACTTCCTCCATTGAACCCACGACTAGCACCTCCTCTCACGAGCTCCACTGCAATCTTCGCCCACACCTACTGTTCCGAGCTCCTTTGGCCGGCCGCACTCCTCCCCTCCTTCTGTCTTGCACCTCCGCCTGCCGCTGCAACCAGTCCACCCTTCACGCTGCTGACCCGCGTGCTCCACCACCATCCTTTCTCTCCGCCTTCGCCTGTTTGCTTCGCCTACAATCAGCACCCCCAACCACCGCCTCCTCCTTCTATTCCACCTCTCATGCAAGCACCTCCGCCCCTGCCTGCTGACTCCTCAACCGAATTAGCAACCAGAACCTCGTCCCTTGGATCTCCACCGTACGCTTGCTGCCACAACACCCTCCTACCCCCTTCAAAGCGTGTTGCAAACCTGCAACTCTCCCCATGAGGACCACCACCAGGCCGTGATCTCCACCAACGTCTGCACCTCACCACCAATTGCAGCTCCGCCCTTGTGATTACCTCCATAATCACCTCCCAGGCCATCTACTTTCCTCTCCGTGAATAGCATAGCCACCCACTTGGCCGTACCACATCAATGGCTGTGCACATTTCTCCACACCAAGCCACCACTTGCTAACCGATAGGCTCTTCTCAACTGTAAAATGGGGCTCCTTCTATACCCACATGGGCCCATTCATCATGCCGATCCCAAATCTCAAGGTAAGCATCGAGAGGTAACTTTCTCTCTCTAGCTTCTCGCTCTCTAATTCTCTCTAAACTCTTGTCCTCTCTCTAAAACTTTCTCTCTCTCTCTCTCTCTCTTTCTAGATCTTTCTAGCTTTCTCTTTCTCTCAATCAAATTTCTCTCTCTAGGTCTCTTGTTCTCTCTCTCTCCAAATCACTAAGTTGCTTTCTAGTTAGCTCATTCAGTAGTTTTGTAATGGTTTGGATTCAAGATTTGTATTGACAATTATTTTTGATTAATGAATGCATCAAGTTTTGACATGGTTATATTTTTAAGTTTATTCCATTAATGTTGTTAATTTTTATGGTTTTCTCAAAATCTCAAGGAGTGTTTTAATCCCAATCTCCATCTGCCTCATCTCATTAATTAGCAATTTCTGTGGAAGAATCTGTCATTTTATGTTCTTATTCGCGCTAATCCGACTAATCCCGAATGCGGATCGACATCCGACACGAATCCCTATACAAATCTGTCAATTTTGCAGGATAATCGGATAAAAGTTACAAATCTTGTTGATTTTAGGGTTTCCGTAACCAACGACGCGGAAAATCCCTACTTTCAGAGAACATCGGAAATCACCCAAAAAATAAGAAATTTTTTTTTTTTTTTTTTTTTTTAAATGAAGACATGAGTTTTGGTAAATACCCACCCCCAACCAAATTATAGCACCGTCCTCGGTGCTCATGACCGGGACATAAAATGATAACAAATCAGTGATGATGATGCAAAGATTCTGGGAGGATGTTACCAAGTCGGCAGAAACTCGACAGTGTGTGGTACCTGATGATAGGAAGAATGAATGTACCTGCATGTCCAAAGATATAACAATAATAACAAATGCATGAGACTCATGTACTCTAGGAATACCGGAATTGCCTTTTCGAAAGCGCTAAGTTTTACGTCTTCAGCCAGACATGACGGGGGTGACTGGCACCCCCAACCAAGTTGGAGCACAGGAGACTGAGTGGATCATCAGTCAACATAGACAGGATCGATGAGATCAATTTCAAAAGTCTGAATGAACGATACATCAAGTTCATGGAATTGCTTAAGACGCTGGCCATTTACCTGGAATGAGGAGTGATCCTTGGGATCCTCAATAGTGATTGCCCCAAAGGGTGTGACTGCGGTGACCGTATAAGGACCGGTCCACCTAGATTTCAGTTTGCCAGGGAAGAGATGGAGACGAGAATTATAAAGAAGGACCTTCTGTCCTGGATGGAACTCTTTCCTGAGGATGCTCTTGTCATGTATCCACTTCATTTTTGCTTTGTAATTCTTGGACAAGTTGTAGGCATCATTTCTGAGTTCTTCTAACTCATTCATTTGAAGTTTTCTCTCCTCCCCTGCAGAGTCGAGGTCGAAGTTGAGTTTCTTAATGGCCCACAGGGCACGATGTTCGATCTCTACCGGAAGATGACAGGGTTTCCCAAAGACGAGACGATAGGGAGACATATTGAGTGGGGTCTTGTAGGCAGTTCTGTATGCCCATAAAGCATCTGTGAGACGAGTAGACCAGTCTTTACGTGTGGTATTGACTGTCTTCTCTAAGATCTGCTTGATCTGACGATTAGAAACCTCCACTTGACCACTAGTCTGCGGATGATAAGCTAGGGCAACCTTTTGGGTTACCCCATACTTTTTCATTAATTTCTCGAATATCCTATTGCAGAAATGGGTGCCCCCATCTCTAATGATGGCCTTAGGAGCACCGAATCTGGCGAAGATGAACTCCTTTAGGAATTTGACCACCACTTTGTGGTCATTGGTCTTGGTGGGAATGGCTTCTATCCATTTGGATACATAGTCTACCGCAAGGAGAATGTACTCAAAACCATAGGAAACGGGAAAGGGGCTCATGAAGTCGATGCCCCAGATGTCAAATACTTCATCAACCTGGATGGGAGTTAGGGGCATCATGTTCCTCTGGGAGATGCGGCCTAGATGCTGGCAATTAGGACAAGTTTTGCTGTAGATATGGGCATCTTTAAATAATGTGGGCCAGTAGAATCCGCATTGCAGAACTTTTTCTGCAGTTTTCTTAGTACTGAAATGACCACCACAAGGTTGGTCATGACACGAGGACAAGATATTGAGTTGGTCCGACTCAGGGACACAGAGACGAATGATCTGGTCAGGACAGTATTTATACAAATAAGGGTCATCCCAAGAGTAGTACTTAACTCTTGCTAGGAATTGGCTTTTGTCCTGTTTTGACCAGTGTGAAGGCATTTCTTCGGTGACAATGTAGTTGACAATGTCAGCATACCAAGGATTAACAGAGATGGCGAACAGTTGTTCGTCTGGAAAGGTTTCAGGGATGGGCTGGGTGTCGAAGGATGACTCTAAAGTCAGTCTCGACAAGTGATCAGCCACTACATTCTCAGTTCCTTTCTTATCCTTAATCTCGAGGTCGAATTCCTGCAGTAAGAGAATCCATCGAATTAATCGAGGCTTGGTTTCCTTTTTCGACATGAGATAACGAAGGGCTGCATGATCAGTGTACACAACCACCTTAGTGGCTAAGAGGTACTGACGGAATTTATCAAGGGCGAAGACTACCGCCAGGAGTTCTTTCTCAGTGGTAGAGTAATTCATTTGGGCAGAGTTAAGAGTTTTGCTCGCGTAGTAGATCACGTGTGACCTTTTGTCAACTCTCTGCCCTAGAACAGCGCCTAACGCGTAGTCAGAAGCATCGCACATTACCTCAAAAGGTAGAGTCCAGTCCAGGGGACGGATAATGGGCGTAGTAGTGAGCTCAGATTTGAGACGCTCAAATGCCTTGACACAGTCAGCATTAAAGTCGAAAGGACTATCTTTAGCCAGAAGATGAGACAGAGGTCGAGCGATTTGAGAGAAGTCCTTGATGAATCGCCTATAGAATCCTCCGTGTCCCAAAAAGGATCGGATGTCACGCACGGACTTAGGAATGGGCAAGGTCGAGATGATATCGATTTTAGCTTTGTCGACCTCAATGCCCTGATGGGAAATGACATGTCCTAGAACAATGCCCTTCTTCACCATGAAGTGGCATTTCTCCCAATTGAGGACAAGTCACTTGTCTTGACAGCGTTGAAGTACAAGCCCTAGATGGTTCAGACAGTCATTAAAGGATGACCCAAAAACTGAGAAGTCGTCCATAAAGACTTCGAGGAATTTTTCTACCATGTCAGAGAAAATGCTCATCATACACCTTTGAAAGGTCGCGGGTGCATTGCAGAGGCCAAAGGGCATGCGCTTGTAGGCAAAAGTGCCAAAGGGACAGGTGAAAGTTGTCTTCTCGTGATCCTCAGGGGCGATGGGTATTTGATTATATCCTGAGTAACCATCGAGGAAGCAGTAATAGGAGTGACCTGCTAGTCTCTCCAACATTTGGTCTATGAAGGGTAAAGGAAAATGGTCCTTCCTAGTGTTGGTGTTGAGTCGTCGGTAATCGATGCAGACTCTCCACCCTTTCTTCAGGCGCTGGGTGACCATTTCCTTGTTCTCATTTTCCACAACTGTGAATCCTGCCTTTTTAGGGACGACATAAATAGGACTCACCCATTTGCTATCGGAGATGGGATAAATGATACCCGCATATAACAGTTTAAGGACCTCATCCCGGACTACATCCTTCAAGACGGGGTTCAACCTCCTCTGGTGTTCTCGCGAGGTTTTGGATTCATCCTCGAGGTAGATGTGATGTTGGCACACCGAGGGGTCTATGCCTCGAATATCATCTATAGTCCAACCTATCGCAGATTTGTGCTCTTTGAGCAGCTCGAGAAGTTTCTTACGTTCACTCTCAGACAAAGCGGAAGCAATAATGACAGGGTAGGTTTCCTTAGGACCAAGATAGGCATAGGAAAGATCTGTGGGAAGAGGCTTAAGCTCCAATATTGGAGCAGATGAAGTAGAAATAGGTGTCACAGAAGACACGGATTGAAGAGGTTTGACTTCAGTAGGTAATGGGTCTCTGGCCATGGTTATCAGAGGCTCGAACTCGATGAGTGGAGCGGGGATCTCTAGTAGTGGAGCGGTCTCCAACAGATCATTGAGATCAGAAATAGCTGACTCTGTTGCAAAGTCAACTCCAAAGTGTTCTAGACACTGCTTAAGAATATCTTCGGTGGAGTCCGGGATTAGACTCTCAACGGCACACATTTCATCGGTCACTTCGCGATCGGCATCTTGTTGCATTAAACGAAAGATGTTGACCTCAGCTTTGAGGTTACCGAAAGCAATGGACATGTTTCCGTCCCGGCACCCGATGTGTGCGTTCGCGGTGGCAAGGAATGGACGGCCTAAGATGACCGGAATGCGGTTATCCTGACACGGCTCGGTGTCTAGAATGATAAAGTCCACAGGATAATAAAAGTCAGCGACTTTTACTAGGACATCTTCAATGATTCCTCTTGGAATCTTGATAGACTGATCAGCCAATTTCAGGGTGACATTGGTAGGCTTCATATCTTTCAGTCCTAACTGCTGATATACCGAGAATGGTATGAGGTTAACGCTAGCCCCTAAATCTAACAAGGCAGTGCAGCTAAAGTTGTCTCCAATTTCACATTGGACAGTTGGGCTACCTGGATCCTTGTGTTTGATCACACTATTGCGTTGAATGAACGCGGTAGCTTTTTCGGCCAAGAAGGCAGCTTTGGGTACATGCGTACGCCGCTTAACTGTGCACAAGTCCTTGAGGAATTTGGCATAGGAGGGGATTTGCTTGATAGCAGAAAGGAATGGGATATTGATCTGGACGTCTTTAAAGACGTCTAAGATCTCTGAGAATTGCTGATCCCGCTTATCTTGGACAAGTCTGTCCGGGAAGGGAGGCTTTACTCGACAAATGGATTTGTCTTTAGCCTTCGATTTCTGCACAGGGATATCTGATGTTGGTGCAGAGGTAGGAGAAGCAGAGATAGGATTGGTACTAGTTTCCTCTGTACGAGTGATGGGTGCTGGAGATGGCACCGGTGGTGGTTGGACTCCCATGTCCACAGTTTTTCCAGATCGTAGGGTGGTTACAGCTTGCACCTCCCCTTGACAATTCTCATTCTGGCTTTGAGATTGGGATCCGATCTCATATACTGCCCCTTTGGCATTTCCTTTTGGGTTAGCGATGGGTTGGCTAGGGAAGATGCCTTTAGCTTTCTCAGCTTCCAGGTTACCTAAGCGTTGCTCTAGACGAAGCATGGATTGCTGTTGCTGTTGCTCTAGGCGTTGCATAGATTGTTGTTGCTGAGTAATGAGTTGAGCTAGAAGGTCCTCGATACCGGGTTTGGGGACCGACTGTTGGGGAGCAGATAATGGGAGCTAAGGCACCAATTCGCGACTCGAGCTCATCGGAGCATTATAGTTATAGGTGGAAGAATTAGTTGGGACAATCTATTGGTTCTGAAAGTTCTGGGGAACTCTTTGCTGATTCTGAAATGTGCTCTGTTGTCCAGAGTATTGACCCTGTTGGAACTGCTGGTTCTGATTAGATGGGTACTGATTCTGCTGATATTGTCCCTGATTGAATTGCCTATTGGGTTGATTGAACCCAGGAGGATACATGCCCTGAGGTTGACGTGGAGTGATATTCGCTCAAAAGTGCTTATTTTAAGCACTTATCCTGTTAGCGTTATCGCACTCTCCTACGTAAAACTGCTCTAATTATCCACTTTTCTACGTAAGAGTCTATCTCATTGCGTAAAACACACTTTTCTGGACGAAATGGTATATTTGCATGCATTAAACACATTTTCGGAAGTCTAAATATTAAGCCGTTCTGATAAAGTCTCATTACGCGCTTCTTCTGTCGCAGGAAACCCCGATGGGACGATTTTCGAGACTTGTGGGCCCAAATCGATCATGAAAGCCCATTATCAAAGCTTAACAAGCCCACATGCTATAACTAGAAGATATGGGCCAAATATGGGCTGAATAAGATGACCAAAAAGCCGGCCCAAAGAACGAAGAGAGTAGGAGAGCCAATGACCAAGAGACGGACCAAAGCGTTTAAAGCCACATGAGTCAGCAAAGAATGATGGTCGACTCTACTGGAGAAGCGTGAGGATGGTCACAGTGAAGAACAAGGTTCCAGACCCTCCGCCAGTGCTTTTTTTCCATTTTTTTTTATACTTTTTCTCTCATCTCTCCTTATTCTCTCTCTCTCTTCATCTCTCGATCCTCGAATCTACTGACCTAACCCCAGAACTCCTGCCTATCAGCTCTATCTCATCTCCCTTAGCTTTCTGACCGTTGGATCTCTCTAGATCCGTCGATCTACCAATCTGGGTCCCAATCAAGTCACCATCCATCCGATCGCCTTCAGAATGCCTGTCACATCATCTTGTGAGACGATGGACATCATCAGTCCATGTGGGCCAGTAGCCGGGCCCATCAGCATCGACCCGCTGTCCGACCAGTTAGTGGACCCCGCGAATTTCAAAAATAATTTTAATTAAATGGGGGGTCCACTAATTGGGGAGATTCCCCATAGAAAAGTAGGTTTTTACTTAAAAAAAAAAAAAAAAAAAAAATATATTTTTTTATTTTCAAAAAATACCCTATTTCCAGAAATAGGGAGCTTTATAAGAGGAGGGAGAAGGGTTCGTTCGAACCCTAATCCCCCTCAAATCTTCTCCTTTCTCTCCCCCTATCAATCCCGCATTCACCCTTGGCCCCATTCTTCTTCTTTTTCTTCTTTTCTCTTTCTCATTTTCTTCATCTTCTTCTTCTTCTTCGCCGGAGTTGCCTGCAACTCCGGCCGTCAGTGCTCCTCCACGGCATCAGTCTCCTTCTTCTTCTTCTTCTTCTTCTTCTTCTTCTTCTTCTTTTTCTTTTTTTTTTTTTTCGTTTTCGTTTTCGTTTTTCATTACCGTTTTTTTTTAACGCCGGAGTTGCAGACCTGCAACTCCGGCCGTCAGTGCTCCTTACGCCCCACGTTACACAGCACTTCTATCTTCGCCTCCCTCTCCTCATCTCCTCCATCGTCCTATCCTCCTTTGGGATCCCTCAAGCAAACCCAGCCACCGTCACCCTCCTCCTCTTCTTCACCGTTCCACAAACAAAAAGAAAAAAAAAAAGAACCAGAAAAGAGAAGAAGAAGAAGACGTCTGCCCTCCACCTCGCCTTCACATCAGTCTCCACTGGCAGCAACCAGCGCCTCCATCATCACCGACTCCTACCTGCTGGAGCGCCTGCACCAGCCATCGCCCCCCACACCCCGTCTCTCTAACGTGCTGGAGTTGCAACCTGCAACTCCAGTCCGTTGAAGGAGAAGGGGAAGCCGTCTCTCCCTTGGACTGGTGCATCTCCTTTGCACCACCAGCAGGTGTGTCCCACCGTGATCGCCATGCAACTCCGGCATCCTTGCTGGTGCATGGACTTGCAAAGCCAGCAGATCCGCCCTCAACTCTCCACGATTGCTGGCTCCTCCACCACCGATTTCACCCTATGATCTCCATCTTCAGTGACTGCCCCTCTTAGCGCTGCTATGTACGTCCATGACCTGTTGCATCTCCAACTCATATTCAAGGTTAGCCTCTCCACCTTCTAGACCGCCCACAAGTGCACCACCGTGCAACATCACCACTTGCTCACAGATCGCCGCCACTTCTCCAAAGAGCAGCTAGTGCTCTTCTTGCTGCTAGTGCACCATCCACCCCACTCTCTACCAAGCACCAGCTGGCGTCTTATCTCCAAAACGTGGAAACTAATCCACGGGTTCTCTTGTCTGGAGTAGATCTTGACCACAGGCGCACCCTCCATTCACTGTTGCTGTGGAGATCATATCTCCTCCTTGCCGCCTACAACCCTCCATTACATGCTCCTCCGTAGTCCAGCACCCCAAAACCCAATAAATCTCCCTTCAACTCCATCTCTACCATGCACTGCCTTCTACTTAGCAGCCCCACAAGAACCACCATCATATTCCGTGCACCACAATGGCCGATCAATGGTCCAATCCCATTCTGGTGAAGTTGCTGAGGTAGTTTCTCCCTTTATTTCCTCAGTTCTCTCTCTAGGTTAAAAATTTCTCTCTCTAAATTAGTTTTCTCTCTCTAGAGAGTAATCTCTCTTTCTAGAGACCTCTTTCTAACTTTCTCTCTCTAACTCTCTTTAGAATTTTCTTCTTTAAAACTGCTTTTTAGTTCATCTTATTTTATTTTATGTTCGATTCAAGCATTGTAATAGACATTTTGATCACTGAATGATGAAGTTTGTTCTTATCTATTATTTCTTGTGATATTCCGTAAGTTTTGTTCTTATTCGCGCTAATCCGACTAATTCCGAGTGCGGATCGACATCCGACACAAGCCACTGTGTAAAATTGCTCATTCTACAGGTTAAAAGTCTCGGATTAATTAAAATTGTGTTGAAGTAAGGGTTTCCGTAACCAACGAAGCGGAAAAATCCTACTTTCAAATGGCGCCGCTGCCGCTCGGGTGTTCGGGAGTGCGAAAAAGGACGTAAAGACGGAATTAGAAAGTTGCTGAATCGAAAAGCTGCTCAATTTGGACAGCCCGACCTTTTCGGGAAACTTTCTATTTTTTGTTTTTGTTGATTTTAAGCAGTTTTTAAATTACTATTTTTAATGCCTCGGAAGGCCGAGTGCAATTTGTAATAATTTAGGAATTTTACTGCTTTCCAAATAACTGCTAGATCTTGTTCTAGGGTTTTTTAGAAACCCTAGATTAAGTGGAAATTACCAAAAAAATAATAAAATCAAAATTCAAAAAAAATTAGGGTTTCATATTCTGCAGATTTTTAGAAATCACCAATCAAGGATTTGCAATTTTTGGAAAGATTCTAAAATCTTGAAACTTTGCTAAATTAGGGTTTCCCCTCTTAGAAGTTTCCTCTGTAGAAGAATTTCTATCTTTAGAAATCTTCCGAATTTGGAAAAGTCTGCAAAAGGAAACACCCCAAATCTAGCAGAATTTCAATTTTGGGAAATTTTCCAAAATTATAAGGGATCTCGCAATCAAATCTTTCTTGGAAGATCTCCACCGTTCGGGAAACTTTCCAATCTAGGTATTTTCCAATCTGGGAATTCCTAAATTTTAACCCATCTCGAATTTGGAAACTAATTCAAAAACTTGCCTAAATCTAGTGCTTGTTCAGTGAACCCTAAAAAGGCAAGGATCTTCCAAATAGAATCCCGAATACCTAGACCATGCGATCTAACTTTTCTGCAGGAACACGATCCAGTGTGGGTAGAGAGCGAAAGCTCAAAGAGGTGGAGTCGGGCCCAAGCCCATTAGGATACCCCTCTCTAACCCACGGAGGAGACCCCGTGGCGTGGCCCACGGGAGGTAAGTCTCTATCCTCGCCTTGAGTGCGATACAGAGCATATTGGGTGCATCATTGCCGCTTGTCTATTTGTTTTATAGCAACAACTTATTCGACTTGCGTGGAGTGGCCGTTAATCAATCAACTCTAAGAGAGCAGACCCAGCTCCAAAATTGAAACTGGTGGGATTTCATCACCCACCTCATCACTCCAGCTGATATTGATCCCCAGGATCCATCTATAATAAAAAGAATCAAGAAGTAGAGCCAATTAGCCCGGTGTTCGAGGAAAAATCCACACAAAGCGAACCCGCTTAACATCCAATCGAAATAAGACCACGAGCGCGGGTCCCTGTTGTCTAACACACCCATAAGTCCCTGCTACTCAAGTACACTAAGCTCGACGTGGCATCTTGGACTATTCGGCGGTTAGTTACGTGTGGACTAGGAACACGCACCAACCCTAGCTTAACCCGAGGGAACACTCTTCTTATACACTTGACCAATCCGGTTAGTCTGGGACGTACTTAAGTCAGCCATTGTGCCGCACGTCTGTCTAGGCTTCGGATTGCCTTGTTGTTAACTAGAGCTAGTACTAAAGGATTCGCTCTGAAGAGTGTAGCCTGGTGAGAACCTCTGAGTGCAAAACAGTTAGTCCGGCGGTTAAAAGATAAACCAGTGGTCCGCCCACTGTCATAATCTACTCTAGCCCCAAAACTAACAAAGATAATTCCTAAAATATATCCTGAGTGCTTAGAATAGGATTATCTGTGCTTGGTGTGCATCATTTAGGATATTGTTCCTCTCTGGCAACTTTTTGCCAAGTATAGAGCTTGCCTCATTCGCGTATGCCCGGTTGGACTCGCCCGAACAAGCGCTTGGTTCGATTTGAGAATCACGTCCCTACAGTGGATCCTCCACTGAATTCTTCCCCATCTCTTTCCCCACCCGCCTCCCCCAGTACTACTACCTTTGTAGTCATGGCAGTCGAACGACCTCTTATCGAGACGTTCGCTCCTATCTCTGCCAATCCGCCCACTTGCATTGTTCTCCCACCTACTACGGTGGTACAATTTGAGATCAGGCCACAGACGATCCAAATGCTGCCAACCTTTCGTGGTCTCCCAAGAGAAGACCCATATTCCCATATTAGGGAATTCCAACATGTCATTCTACTTTTCAAAAATCAGAACCTCGATGATGACAATGTCCGTCTGCGAGTTTTCCCATTCTCGCTCAAAGACCGAGCCTCAGATTGGCTCTACTCCTTACCCGCTGATTCAATCAGCAGTTGGAAAGAGTTGGTGGGCAAATTCATGTCTAAATTCTACCCCATGACTCGGACCAACCAAATGAAGCAACTCATCCAGGACTTTCGACAAAAGTCCGATGAGAAATTTTTTGAAGCGTGGGATAGATTCCAAGACTACCTGACTAAGTGTCCCCACCATAGCATCGACAAGGGCAATCTTGTCCACGTCTTCTATAAGGGACTTACTGATGAGTCCCGGACCATGGTAGAGTCAATGTGCCAAGGAAAATTCCTGCACCAAACTCCGACCGATGCATACAAATTCTTGGGAGAGTTAGGAGAAAACTC
This sequence comes from Euptelea pleiosperma, assembly GCA_035048495.1. Classification (NCBI taxonomy): domain Eukaryota; kingdom Viridiplantae; phylum Streptophyta; class Magnoliopsida; order Ranunculales; family Eupteleaceae; genus Euptelea; species Euptelea pleiosperma. The sequence goes on along the minus strand of CM068553.1, from coordinate 21,573,871 downwards.
TCAACATTGGACGACTGACTCAGAGTTTAGTCGAACCACTTCGGTCCAAAGGACAACCAAGGGACATGATGCTACAGCTGATACTGAGCTTCGATCAGTCATTCAAGAGTTGAGCAAGTCAGTCTCCGCACTGGCTGTGTCTGTACAAAAGCCTACTCAACAATCTACCCCAGTCATGCATGTGGGACACGAGAGCCCTATGGAATCCTGTACCCTCTGTCTGCAACCCTCCCATACTACTGAGCATTGTCCTTTAAATGAAGGATGGTCTAATCCTCTTCAGGAAGAAGTTTGTGCTTTCAGCACATACAAACCTCCTACTCAGAACTCGTATAGTCAATCTTATCATCCGGACACGAGAAACCACCCTAACTTCTCTTGGAGGCCTCAGTCTACTCAACCTCAAGCTCAACCTCCGCGTCAACCTCAGAGCATGTATCCTCCTGGGTTCAATCAACCCAATAGGCAATTCAATCAGGGTCAGTACCAGCAGAATCAGTACCCATCTACTCAGAACCAGCAATTCCAACAGGGTCAATACTCTGGACAACAGAGCACATTTCAGAATCAGCAAAGAGTTCCCCAGAACTTTCAGAACCAACCGATTGTCCCAACTAATTCTCCAGCCTATAACTATAATGCCCCAATGAGCTCGAGTCGCGAATTGGTGCCTCAGCTCCCATTAGCTGCCCCCCAACAGTCGCTCCCCAAATCTGGTATCGAAGACCTTCTAGCTCAACTCATTACTCAGCAACAACAATCTATGCAACGCCTAGAGCAACAGCAACAGCAATCCATGCTTCGTCTAGAGCAACGCTTAGGCAACTTGGAAGCTGAGAAAGCTAAAGGCATTTTTCCTAGCCAACCCATTGCTAACCCTAAAGGAAATGCCAAAGGAGCAGTATATGAGATCGGATCCCAATCTCAAAGCCAGAATGAGAACTGTCAAGGGGAGGTGCAAGCTGTAACCACCCTACGATCTGGAAAAATTGTGGACATGGGAGTCCAACCACCGCTGGTGCCATCTCCAGCACCTATCACTCGTACAGAGGAAACTAGTACCAATCCTACCTCTGCTTCTTCTACCTCTGCACCAACATCAGATATCCCTGTGCAGAAATCTAAGGCTAAAGACAAATCCATTTGTCGAGTAAAGCCTCCCTTCCCGGACAGACTTGTCCAAGATAAGCGGGATCAGCAATTCTCTGAGATCTTAGATGTCTTTAAAGACGTCCAGATCAATATCCCATTCCTTTCTGCTATCAAGCAAATCCCTTCCTATGCCAAATTCCTCAAGGACTTGTGCACAGTTAAGCGGCGTACGCATGTACCCAAAGCTGCCTTCTTGGCCGAAAAAGCTACCGCGTTCATTCAACGCAATAGTGTGATCAAACACAAGGATCCAGGTAGCCCAACTGTCCAATGTGAAATTGGCGACAACTTTAGCTGCACTGCCTTGCTAGATTTAGGGGCTAGCGTTAACCTCATACCATTCTCGGTATATCAGCAGTTAGGACTGAAAGATATGAAGCCTACCAATGTCACCCTGAAATTGGCTGATCAGTCCATCAAGATTCCAAGAGGAATCATTGAAGATGTCCTAGTAAAAGTCGCTGACTTTTATTATCCTGTGGACTTTATCATTCTCGACACCGAGCCGTGTCAGGATAACCGCATTCCGGTCATCTTAGGCCGTCCATTCCTTGCCACCGCGAACGCACACATCGGGTGCCGGGACAGAAACATGTCCATTGCTTTTGGTAACCTCAAAGCTGAGGTCAACATCTTTCGTTTAATGCAACAAGATGCCGATCGCGAAGTGACAGATGAAATGTGTGCCATTGAGAGTCTAATCCCGGACTCCACCGAAGATATTCTTAAGCAGTGTCTAGAACACTTTGGAGCTGACTTTGCAACAGAGTCAGCTATTTCTGATCTCAATGATCTTTTGGAAACTGCTCCACTGATAGAGATCCCCGCTCCACTCATCGAGTTCGAGCCTCTGATAACCATGGCCAGAGAACCCATCATTCCTTTTACTACTGAAGTCAAACCTCTTCAATCCGTGTCTTCTGTGACACCTATTTCTACTCCATCTGCTCCAAAATTGGAGCTTAAGCCTCTTCCAACAGATCTTTCCTATGCCTATCTTGGTCCTAAGGAAACCTACCCTGTCATTATTGCTTCCGCTTTGTCTGAGAGTGAACGTAAGAAACTTCTCGAGCTGCTCAACGAGCACAAATCTGCGATAGGTTGGACTATAGATGATATTCGAGGCATAGACCCCTCGGTGTGCCAACATCACATCTATCTCGAGGATGAATCCAAAACCTCTCGAGAACACCAGAGGAGGTTGAACCCCGTCTTGAAGGATGTAGTCCGGGATGAGGTCCTTAAACTGTTAGATGCGGGTATCATTTATCCCATCTCCGATAGCAAATGGGTGAGTCCTATTCATGTCGTCCCTAAAAAGGCAGGATTCACAGTTGTGGAAAATGAGAACAAGGAAATGGTAACCCAGCGCCTGAAGAAAGGGTGGAGAGTCTGCATCGATTACCGACGACTCAACACCAACACTAGGAAGGACCATTTTCCTTTACCCTTCATAGACCAGATGTTGGAGAGACTAGCAGGTCATTCCTATTATTGCTTCCTTGATGGTTACTCAGGGTATAATCAAATACCCATCGCCCCTGAGGATCACGAGAAAACAACTTTCACCTGTCCCTTTGGCACTTTTGCCTACAAGCGCATGCCCTTTGGCCTCTGCAATGCACCCGCAACCTTTCAAAGGTGTATGATGAGCATATTCTCTGACATGGTGGAAAAATTCCTCGAAGTCTTTATGGACGACTTCTCAGTTTTTGGGTCATCCTTTGATGACTGTCTGACCCATCTAGGGCTGGTACTTCAACGCTGTCAGGACAAGCGACTTGTCCTCAATTGGGAGAAATGCCACTTCATGGTGAAGAAAGGCATAGTTCTGGGACATGTCATTTCCCATCAGGGCATTGAGGTCGACAAAGCTAAAATCGATATCATCTCGACCTTGCCCATTCCTAAGTCCGTACGTGACATCCGTTCCTTTTTGGGACACGGAGGATTCTATAGGCGATTCATCAAGGACTTCTCTCAAATCGCTCGACCTCTGTCCCATCTTCTAGCTAAAGATAGTCCTTTCGACTTTAATGCTGACTGTGTCAAGGCATTTGAGCGTCTCAAATCTGAGCTCACTACTGCGCCCATTATCCGTCCCCCGGATTGGACTCTACCTTTTGAGGTAATGTGCGATGCTTCTGACTACGCGTTAGGCGCTGTTCTAGGGCAGAGAATTGACAAACGATCCCATGTGATCTACTACGCGAGCAAAACTCTTAACTCTGCCCAAATGAATTACTCCACCACTGAGAAAGAACTCCTGGCGGTAGTCTTCGCCCTTGATAAATTTCGTCAGTACCTCTTAGCCACTAAGGTGGTTGTGTACACTGATCATGCAGCCCTTCGTTATCTCATGTCGAAAAAGGAAACCAAACCTCGATTAATTCGATGGATTCTCTTACTGCAGGAATTCGACCTCGAGATTAAGGATAAGAAAGGAACTGAGAATGTAGTGGCTGATCACTTGTCTAGACTGACTTTAGAGTCATCCTTCGACACCCAGCCCATCCCTGAAACCTTTCCAGACGAACAACTGTTCGCCATCTCTGTTAATCCTTGGTATGCTGACATTGTCAACTACCTTGTCACCGAAGAAATGCCGTCACACTGGTCAAAACAGGACAAAAGCCAATTCCTAGCAAGAGTTAAGTACTACTCTTGGGATGACCCTTATTTGTATAAATACTGTCCTGACCAGATCATTCGTCTCTGTGTCCTTGAGTCGGACCAACTCAATATCTTGTCCTCATGTCATGACCAACCTTGTGGTGGTCATTTCAGTACTAAGAAAACTGCAGAAAAAGTCTTGCAATGCGGATTCTACTGGCCTACACTATTTAAAGATGCCCATATCTACTGCAAAACCTGTCCTAATTGCCAGCATCTAGGCCGCATCTCCCAGAGGAACATGATGCCCCTCACTCCCATCCAGGTCGATGAAATATTTGACATCTGGGGCATCGACTTCATGGGCCCCTTTCCCGTTTCCTATGGTTTTGAGTACATTCTCCTTGCGGTAGACTATGTATCCAAATGGATAGAAGCCATTCCCACCAAGTCCAATGACCACAAAGTGGTGGTCAAATTCCTAAAGGAGTTCATCTTCGCCAGATTCGGTGCCCCTAAGGCCATCATTAGTGATGGGGGCACCCATTTCTGCAATAGGATCTTCGAGAAATTAATGAAAAAGTATGGGGTAACCCACAAGGTTGCCCTAGCTTATCATCCGCAAACTAGTGGTCAAGTGGAGGTTTCTAATCGTCAGATCAAGCAGATCTTGGAGAAGACAGTCAATACCACACGTAAAGACTGGTCTACTCGTCTCACTGATGCTTTATGGGCATACAGAACCGCCTACAAGACCCCACTCAATATGTCTCCCTATCGTCTCGTCTTTGGGAAACCCTGTCATCTACCGGTAGAGATTGAACATCGTGCTCTGTGGGCCATTAAGAAGCTCAACTTCGACCTAGACTCCGCAGGGGAGGAGCGGAAACTTCAAATGAATGAGTTAGAAGAACTCAGAAATGATGCCTACAACTTGTCCAAGAATTACAAAGCCAAAATGAAGTGGATACATGACAAGAGCATCCTCAGGAAAGAGTTTCAGCCAGGACAGAAGGTCCTTCTTTATAATTCTCGTCTCCATCTCTTCCCTGGGAAACTGAAATCTAGGTGGACCGGTCCTTATACGGTCACCGCAGTCACACCCTTTGGGGCAATCACTATTGAGGATCCCAAGGATCACTCCTCTTTTCAGGTCAATGGGCAGCGTCTAAAACAGTTCCATGAACTTGACGTATTGTTCATTCAGACTTTTGAGATCGATCTAATCGATCCTGCCTATGTCGACTGATGATCTACTCAGTCTCCTGTGCTCCAACTTGGTTGGGGGTGCCTGTCACCCCCGTCATGTCTGGCTGAAGACGTAAAACTTAGCGCTTTCGGAAAGGCAATTCCGGTATTCCTAGAGTACATGAGTCTCATGCATTTGTTATTACTGTTATATCTCTGGAAATGCAGGTACAGTCATTCTTCCGATCATCAGGTACCACACACTGTCGAGTTTCTGCCGACTTGGTAACATCCTTCCTGAATCTTTGCATCATCATCATTGATTTGTTATCATTTTATGTCCCGGTCATGAGCACCGAGGACGGTGCTGTATTTTGGTTGGGGGTGGGTATTTACAAAAACTCATGTCTCTAAAAAAAAAAAAAAAAAAAAAAAAAAAAAAAAAAAAAAAAAAAAAAAAAAAAAAAAAAAACTCATTTTTGGGATGATTTCCGATGTTCTCCAAAAGTTTTCTAGAATTTCAAAAATGTGTCAAATACCCTGACTTTGATTAGCTAAAAACCTTCGTTAAGTCAGTATTGAGGATGTCAATTTTTGTTAGCGTCGAGTCAAGTCAGGCGTGACTACAGCAGGTTTGAAAACTCAGAAAAACTCAGATTTGGCACAATTGTACACTATCAACATCAGAGTCATCCTAAGTTTTGAAACTCTAGAGATCCTGTGAGAATAATTGTGGAGACCTAACCCAGTGAGCTTTCGAGCCTTTAATCAATTCAGAGTGTTATACAACAATTCTGAGTCACAAGATGACTCACTATTCTTCATGCCCGCAATATTCGTTGAGAGATCTCATTATCTTTTGCTTCGATCATAAAACTCGGAACGACATCAACATTGGATTACTACGACAGAACCTTCTCTATATCCAGTCAAGACAGTATACATGATAGTGCAAACCCTAGAAAATGATTTATGCCATTTTTTCTGAACCATTCAGCCTTTTTACTCACCTGAATTATACTTCACTAGAAACCCCTTGAACCTTTCTATAAAAGCCTTTTATTTGCAAACCCATCAACCTAAAATCCAGTCCAGCTACGAAACATGACTGGCTACCCTTATTTTGAGATGGACAAAAGAATAACTGATGTGGGTGTACCGTGAAAAGAAAAGTAAAGAAGAAGAATCAAAAGGAAAAGAAAGTGGTTCAAGCTGAAAACAAAATATGAAAAGAAAGTATGAAGAAGAGCTGAAAAGAAATTGAGCAGTCTCAGAAATATCAAGAAAAAGAGAAAAATACGAAAAAAGGAAAAAGAACCAGATAATGGTGTTACGTCGCAGGAAAAATTCAAGAAAATGGCAATATCCTCTCAAGATCTTTGAAATCCTGTATACCTTTATTTTTCTACACCTGACCTAAGCCTCATTACAACCCAGGAAAGTCCTACTTGATTCTAGGATAGCACGATCATAAAATGTGGAGATTGGAGAAAGAGAAGCTATAGAGTTTGATCTGACGTTCCCGAGTGAAGTGGTATTCCAATCATGAGATCTTCTTCTGTTAAAGATGTCCTTCCTTCAAATAAAACATATGTGAGATCTTTTGCCTCTTTATATTAAATACATCTCCTCACATATAAATTGAGAGAAAAGAAGAAAACCCTTCTTGTGTGATTCTATTCTGAGTGCTAAACATGTGAGATTTGAGGTCGAGGCATAAAAACTTAGAGGTGATCTGGAAATCTTTACTGTCGGATGATGAGAACGTTGAGCACACACACACGCAGAGTCTGACTATTCTGGGTCATGATTATCAGTCTGTAGTCTTGCCAAAACTTTCCAACTCTTCGCTAGCATGTAACTGTTTTTGCATCCATTCAATGATTTGACGAACGGGGTTTTCCCTGAGCTAATATGAAAAAGTGTGCAGCATGTGCAGAGCCCTTTTAAGCTCATGTATTTCGCACTAATTGCCAAGGATTGGCAATATGCTGGTTGGGGGTTGTGATATTCGCTCAAAAGTGCTTATTTTAAGCACTTATCCTGTTAGCGTTATCGCACTCTCCTACGTAAAACTGCTCTAATTATCCACTTTTCTACGTAAGAGTCTATCTCATTGCGTAAAACACACTTTTCTGGACGAAATGGTATATTTGCATGCATTAAACACATTTTCGGAAGTCTAAATATTAAGCCGTTCTGATAAAGTCTCATTACGCGCTTCTTCTGTCGCAGGAAACCCCGATGGGACGATTTTCGAGACTTGTGGGCCCAAATCGATCATGAAAGCCCATTATCAAAGCTTAACAAGCCCACATGCTATAACTAGAAGATATGGGCCAAATATGGGCTGAATAAGATGACCAAAAAGCCGGCCCAAAGAACGAAGAGAGTAGGAGAGCCAATGACCAAGAGACGGACCAAAGCGTTTAAAGCCACATGAGTCAGCAAAGAATGATGGTCGACTCTACTGGAGAAGCGTGAGGATGGTCACAGTGAAGAACAGGGTTCCAGACCCTCCGCCAGTGCTTTTTTCCATTTTTTTTGATACTTTTTCTCTCATCTCTCCTTATTCTCTCTCTCTCTTCATCTCTCGATCCTCGAATCTACTGACCTAACCCCAGAACTCCTGCCTATCAGCTCTATCTCATCTCCCTTAGCTTTCTGACCGTTGGATCTCTCTAGATCCGTCGATCTACCAATCTGGGTCCCAATCAAGTCACCATCCATCCGATCGCCTTCAGAATGCCTGTCACATCATCTTGTGAGACGATGGACATCATCAGTCCATGTGGGCCAGTAGCCGGGCCCATCAGCATCGACCCGCTGTCCGACCAGTTAGTGGACCCCGCGAATTTCAAAAATAATTTTAATTAAATGGGGGGTCCACTAATTGGAGAGATTCCCCATAGAAAAGTAGGTTTTTACTTAAAAAAAAAAAAAAAAAAAAAAAATATTTTTTTATTTTCAAAAAATACCCTATTTCCATTAATGGAAATAGGGAGCTTTATAAGAGGAGGGAGAAGGGTTCGTTCGAACCCTAATCCCCCTCAAATCTTCTCCTTTCTCTCCCCCTATCAATCCCGCATTCACCCTTGGCCCCATTCTTCTTCTTTTTCTTCTTTTCTCTTTCTCATTTTCTTCATCTTCTTCTTCTTCTACGCCGGAGTTGCCTGCAACTCCGGCCGTCAGTGCTCCTCCACGGCATCAGTCTCCTTCTTCTTCTTCTTCTTCTTCTTCTTCTTCTTTTTCTTTTTTTTTTTTTTTTTTCGTTTTCGTTTTCGTTTTTCATTACCGTTTTTTTTTAACGCCGGAGTTGCAGACCTGCAACTCCGGCCGTCAGTGCTCCTTACGCCCCACGTTACACAGCACTTCTATCTTCGCCTCCCTCTCCTCATCTCCTCCATCGTCCTATCCTCCTTTGGGATCCCTCAAGCAAACCCAGCCACCGTCACCCTCCTCCTCTTCTTCACCGTTCCACAAACAAAAAGAAAAAAAAAAAAGAACCAGAAAAGAGAAGAAGAAGAGGACGTCTGCCCTCCACCTCGCCTTCACATCAGTCTCCACTGGCAGCAACCAGCGCCTCCATCATCACCGACTCCTACCTGCTGGAGCGCCTGCACCAGCCATCGCCCCCCACACCCCGTCTCTCTAACGTGCTGGAGTTGCAACCTGCAACTCCAGTCCGTTGAAGGAGAAGGGGAAGCCGTCTCTCCCTTGGACTGGTGCATCTCCTTTGCACCACCAGCAGGTGTGTCCCACCGTGATCGCCATGCAACTCCGGCATCCTTGCTGGTGCATGGACTTGCAAAGCCAGCAGATCCGCCCTCAACTCTCCACGATTGCTGGCTCCTCCACCACCGATTTCACCCTATGATCTCCATCTTCAGTGACTGCCCCTCTTAGCGCTGCTATGTACGTCCACGACCTGTTGCATCTCCAACTCATATTCAAGGTTAGCCTCTCCACCTTCTAGACCGCCCACAAGTGCACCACCGTGCAACATCACCACTTGCTCACAGATCGCCGCCACTTCTCCAAAGAGCAGCTAGTGCTCTTCTTGCTGCTAGTGCACCATCCACCCCACTCTCTACCAAGCACCAGCTGGCGTCTTATCTCCAAAACGTGGAAACTAATCCACGGGTTCTCTTGTCTGGAGTAGATCTTGACCACAGGCGCACCCTCCATTCACTGTTGCTGTGGAGATCATATCTCCTCCTTGCCGCCTACAACCCTCCATTACATGCTCCTCCGTAGTCCAGCACCCCAAAACCCAATAAATCTCCCTTCAACTCCATCTCTACCATGCACTGCCTTCTACTTAGCAGCCCCACAAGAACCACCATCATATTCCGTGCACCACAATGGCCGATCAATGGTCCAATCCCATTCTGGTGAAGTTGCTGAGGTAGTTTCTCCCTTTATTTCCTCAGTTCTCTCTCTAGGTTAAAAATTTCTCTCTCTAAATTAGTTTTCTCTCTCTAGAGAGTAATCTCTCTTTCTAGAGACCTCTTTCTAACTTTCTCTCTCTAACTCTCTTTAGAATTTTCTTCTTTAAAACTGCTTTTTAGTTCATCTTATTTTATTTTATGTTCGATTCAAGCATTGTAATAGACATTTTGATCACTGAATGATGAAGTTTGTTCTTATCTATTATTTCTTGTGATATTCCGTAAGTTTTGTTCTTATTCGCGCTAATCCGACTAATTCCGAGTGCGGATCGACATCCGACACAAGCCACTGTGCAAAATTGCTCATTCTACAGGTTAAAAGTCTCGGATTAATTAAAATTGTGTTGAAGTAAGGGTTTCCGTAACCAACGACGCGGAAAAATCCTACTTTCATGGAGGTTGAGCTAGCTGTTGAGTAGATTGAGGCCTCCAAGAGAAGTTAGGGTGGTTCCTCGTGTCCGGATGATAAGATTGACTATACGAGTTCTGAGTAGGAGGTTTGTATGTGCTGAAAGCACAAACTTCTTCCTGAAGAGGATTGGACCATCCTTCATTTAAAGGACAATGCTCAGTAGTATGGGATGGTTACAGACAAAGGGTACAAGATTCCATAGGGCTCTCGTGTCCCACATGCATGACTGGGGTAGATTGTTGAGTAGGCTTTTGTACAGACACAGCCAGTGCCGAGACTGACTTGCTCAACTCTTGAATAACTGATCGAAGCTCAGTATCAGTTGTAGCATCATGTCCCTTGGTTGTCCTTTGGACCGAAGTGGTTCGACTGAACTCTGAGTCAGTCGTCCAATGTTGAGAGTTTTCTCCTAACTCTCCCAAGAATTTGTATGCATCGGTCGGAGTTTGGTGCAGGAATTTTCCTTGGCACATTGACTCTACCATGGTCCGGGACTCATCAGTAAGTCCCTTATAGAAGACGTGGACAAGATTTCCCTTGTCGTTGCTATGGTGGGGACACTTAGTCAGGTAGTCTTGGAATCTATCCCACGCTTCAAAAAATTTCTCATCGGACTTCTGTCTAAAGTCCTGAATGAGTTGCTTCATTTGGTTGGTTCGAGTCATGGGGTAGAATTTAGACATGAATTTGCCCACCAATTCTTTCCAACTGCTGATTGAATCAGCGGGTAAGGAGTAGAGCCAATCTGAGGCTCGGTCTTTGAGCGAGAATGGGAAAACTCGCAGACGCACATTGTCATCATCGAGGTTTTGATTATTGAAAAGTAGGATGACATGTTGGAATTCCCGAATATGGGAATATGGGTCTTCTCTTGGGAGACCACGAAAGGTTGGCAGCATTTGGATCGTCTGTGGCCTGATCTCGAACTGTACCGCCGTAGTAGGTGGGAGAACAATGCAAGTAGGCGGATTGGCAGAGATAGGAGCGAACGTCTCGATAAGAGGTCGTTCGACTGCCATGACTACAAAGGTAGTAGTACTGGGGGAGGCGGATGGGGAAAGAGATGGGGAAGAATTCAGTGGAGGATCCACTGTAGGGACGTGATTCTCAGATCGAATCAAGCGCTTGTTCGGACGATTCCAAACGGGCATACGCGAATGAGGCAAGCTCTATACTTGGCAAAAAGTTGCCAGAGAGGAACACTATCCTAAATGATGCACACCAAGCACAGATAATCCTATTCTAAGTAATCAGGATATATTTTAGGAATTATCTTTGTTAGTTTTGGGGCTAGAGTAGATTATGACAGTGGGCGGACCACTGGTTTATCTTTTAACCGCCGGGCTAACTGTTCTGCACTCAGAGGTTCTCACCAGGCTACACTCTTCAGAGCGAATCCTTTAGTACTAACTCTAGTTAACAACAAGGCAATCCGAAGCCTAGACAGACGTGCGGCACAATGGCTGACTTAAGTACGTCCCAGACTAACCGGATTGGTCAAGTGGATAAGAAGAGTGTTCCCTCGGGTTAAGCTAGGGTTGGTGCGTGTTCCTAGTCCACACGTAACTAACTGCCGAATAGTCCAAGATGCCACGTCGAGCTCAGTGTACTTGAGTAGCAGGGACTTATGGGTGTGTTAGACAACAGGGACCCGCGCTCGTGGTCTTATTTCGATTGGATGTTAAGCGGGTTCGCTTTGCGTGGATTTTTCCTCGAACACCGGGCTAATTGGCTCTACTTCTTGATTCTTTTTAATTAAATGGAGCCTTGGGATCAAATCAGTTGGAATGATGAGGTGGGTGATGAAATCCCACCAGTTTCAATTTGGAGCTGGGTCTGCTCTCTTAGAGTTGATTGATTAACGGCCACGCCATGCAAGTCGAAGAATATGGATGCGAAAGCAAATAGACAAGCGGCAATGAGTCACCCAACGGCGCAGTATCGCACTCAAGGCGAGGATAGAGACTTACCTCCCGTGGGCCACGCCACAGGGTCGCCTCCGTGGGTTAGAGAGGGGTATCCTAATGGGCTTGGGCCCGACTCCACCTCTTTGAGCTTTCGCTCCCTACCCACACTGGATCGTGTTCCTGTAGAAACAGTTAGATCGCATGGTCTAGGTATTTGGGATTCTATTTGGAAGATCCTTGCCTTTTTAGGGTTCACTGAACAAGCACTGGATTTAGGCAAGTTTTTGAATTAGTTTCCAAATTCGAGATGAGTTAAAATTTAGGAATTTCCAGATTGGAAAATACCTAGATTGATAAGTTTCCCGAACGGTGGAGATCTTCTAAGAAAGATTTGATTGCGAGATCCCTTATAATTTTGGGAAATTTCCCAAAATTGAAATTCTGCTAGATTTGGGGTGTTTCCTTTTGCAGACTTTTCCAAATTCGGAAGATTTCTAAAGATAGAAATTCTTCTAAAGAGGAAACTTCTAAGAGGGGAAACCCTAATTAAGCAGAGTTTCAAGATTTTGGAATCTTTCCAAAAATCGCAAATCCTTGATTGGTGATTTCTAAAAATCTGCAGAATATAAAACCCTAATTTTTTTTGAATTTTGATTTTATTATTTTTTTGGTAATTTCCACTTAATCTAGGGTTTCTAAAAAACCCTAGAACAAGATCTAGCAGTTATTTGGAAAGCAATAAAATTCCTAAATTATTACAACTTTGCACTCGGCCTTCCGAGGCATTAAAAATAGTAATTTAAAAACTGCTAAAAATCACTAAAAACCAAAAAAAAAAAGTTTCCCGAAAAGGTCAGGCTGTCCATTAAAGGAAATAGGGAGCTTTATAAGAGGAGGGGGAAGGGTTCGTTCGAACCCTAATCCCCCTCCAATCTCTTGCTCTATCTCCTCAAAACCTTCCCCCACGTTCTACTCTTCCTTCTCTCCTCTTTCCTCCTTCTTCTCTTTCCTTTTTCTCTTCTTCTCCACGAATCCGGCGGGTTCCTCCGGCGAGCTGGTGAAGTGCTGCCACCTTCTTCTTCTTCTTCTTCTTAATCTTCTCCTTGCAGGTCCCCTCTCCTTCAGCAAGCCCTTAACAGCACTTAGCACCGCCCCAGCACCTTCCCACCATCAAAACCGGCGAACTCCGGCGCTGCACTTTGCACCGCCACCTCCTTTCCGGCGTCTGCCCACAGGTGCGCCTCTTTCTCTTCTTCTTCATCTTCTTCTTCTTCTTTTTCTTTCCCTCCTTCTTCTTTCCCTCCTCCTTATTCTTCTTCTTCTTCTTCTTCTTTTTACGGCGACCTCCTTTAAGAACGTCGTAGCAACTACAACACCTGAGTTGCAGGCGTCCTTTAGGGTGTTGCAACTGCTAGCACCATCGTCTACCCCCTCAAGCACCAAGCGGTGCTGCTCCTTGCTGGAAATCAACACGCAGAGATCCACAAAACCGGCATCTTCCTCACGGACCTCCCTTATTCATCTTCTCCGGTCGTCCAACACCACCATCACCAGTGGATCTTCCCACTCTCAGCCACGTCTCCATCTTCTCATCTCTTTTCTCACCACTGTCCTCACGGACTGATCATCCCTTTCCATCGTTTCCACATCTCTCAAATCTCACCTTTCAAGTGGTGCTCTCCACATGAAACCCACTACTTCAACCACAACCTCTTCACCGTGGGTATCACCAACATTCCCACTGGCAAAAATCATATCCTTCCACGGTGTAACAGCCTGAAAAGCTCCTCCTTTGGGGCTGTCTTCTCCAAAGATTTAAATTTGAGTTGGCCACTCATTTGGCCGACACCACCTCATGGGAAGCCAGCACGCTTCTCCCTAGGGAGCACCCTCTCTTATGGCCGAACCACTCACCTGGAGGAACCACCATTTGACCGAACTTCGGCCCATCTTCTCCATCTCATCTCATTGGCATCTACGGTAAGTCCTAAGGTAATTTTCTTTCTTCCTTTCTCTCTCTCAAATTTCCTCTCTCTCTAGTTTTCTCTCTCTTTTCTTCTCACTTTCTCTCTCATTTATAATTTTCTCTCTCTAGTTTCTAGAATTTTTCTTTCTAGTTTATTTTTATTTTTTTGCTTTATAATTTAGTTATTTTGGTTTACTTTTCATTGTAAGAGACATGTGCGATTGAATGAAGTTGAATTAAGTGTGATTGAGTTACGTTCTCTGTGACCATCCTCACGCTTCTCCAGTAAAGTCGACTATCATTCCTTACTGACTCATGTGGCTTTAAACGCTTTGGTCCGTCTCTTGGTCATTGGCTCTCCTGCTCTCTTCGTTCTTTGGGCCGGCTTTTTGGTCCTCTTATTCAGCCCATATTTGGCCCATATCTTCTAGTCATAGCATGTGGGCTATTTAAGCTTTGATAATGGGCTTTCATGATCGATTTGGGCCCACAAGTCTCGAGAATCGTCCCATCGGGGTTTCCTGCGACAGAAGAAGCGCGTAATGAGACTCTATCAGAATGACTTCATGTCTAGACTTTCGAAAATGTGTTTAATGCATGCAAATATACCATTTCGTCCAGAAAAGTGTGTTCTACGCAACAAAATAGACTCTTACGTAGAAAAGTAGATAAATAGAGTATTTTAACGTGGGAGAATGCAATAACGCTAACAGGATAATTGCTTAAAATAAGCACTTTTGAGCGAATATCACAACCCCCAACCAGCATATTGCCAATCCTTGGCAATTAGTGCGAAATAAGTGAGCTTAAAAGGGCTCTGCACATGCTGCACACTTTTTCATATTAGCTCCGGGAAAACACCGTTCGTCAAATCATTGAATGGATGCAAAAACAGTTATGTGCTAGCGAAGAGTTGGAGAGTCTTGGCAAGACTACAGACTGATAATCATGACCCAGAATAGTCAGACTCTGTGTGTGTGTGTGCTCAACATTCTCATCATCCGACAGTAAAGATTTTCAGATCACCTCTAAGTTTTTATGCCTTGACCTCAAATCTCACATGTTTAGCACTCAGAATAGAATCACACAAGAAGGGTTTTCTTCTTTTCTCTCAATTTATATGTGAGGAGATGTGTTGATATATGAAAGCAAAGATCTCACATATGTATTATTTGAAGGAAGGACATCTTTAACAGAAGAAGATCTCATGATTGGAATACCACTTCACTCGGGAACGTCAGATCAAACTCTATAGCTTCTCTTTCTCCAATCTCCACATTTTATGATCGTACTATCCTAGAATCAAGTAGGACTTTCCTGGGTTGTAATGAGGCTTAGGTCAGGTGTAGAGAGATAAAGGGATACAGGATTTCAAAGATCTTGAGAGGATATTGTCATTTTCTTGCATTTTTCCTGCGACGTAACACCATTATCTGGTTCTTTTTCCTTTTTTCATATTTTTCTCTTGTTCTTGATATTTCTGAGACTGCTCAGCACTTTTTCATACTTTCTTTCCATATTTTGTTTTCAGTTTGAACCACTTTCTTTTCCTTTTGATTTTTCTTCTTTACTTTTCTTTTCACGGTACACCCACATCAGTTATTTTTTTATCCTTCTCAAAAGTAGGGTAGCTAGTAACACTTTGTAGCTGAACTGGGTTTTTGGTTAATGGGCTTACAAAGAAAAGGCTTTTATAGAAGGGTTCAAGGGGTTTCTAGTGAAGTATAATTCAGGTGAGTAAAAAGGCTGAATGGTTCAGAAAAAATGGCCTAAATCATTTTCTAGGGTTTGCACTATCATGTATACTGTCTTGACTGGATACGAAGAAGGTTCTGTCGTAGTAATCCAATGTTGATGTCGTTCTGAGTTCCATGATCGAAGCAAAAGATAATGAGACCTCTCAACGAATATTGCGGGCATGAAGAATAGTGAGTCATCCATTGACTCAGGATTATTGTGTAACTCTCTGAAATGATTAAAGGCTCGAAAGCTCACTGGGTTAGGTCTCCACAATTATTCTCACAGGATCTCTAGAGTTTCAAAACTTAGGATGACTCTGATGTTGATAGTGTACAATTGTGCCAAATCTGAGTTTTTCTGAGTTTTCAAACCTGCTGTAGCCACGCTTGACTTGACTCAAAGCTAACCTTAAACAAAAATTGACTGACTTAACGGAGGTTTTCAGCTAATCAAAGTCAGGGTATTTGACACATTTTTGAAATTCTAGAAAACTTTTGAAGAACATCGGAAATCACCCCAAAAACAACCTTCTTTTTTTTTTTTTTTTTTTTTTATATATTTATCAAAAGGAATACATGAGTTTTGGTAAATACCCACCCCCAACCAAAATATAGCACCGTCCTCGGTGCTCATGACCGGGACATAAAATGATAACAAATCAATGATGATGATGCAAAGATTCAGGAAGGATGTTACCAAGTCGGCAAAAACTCGACAGTGTGTGATACCTGATGATTGGGAGAATGAATGTACCTGCATTTTCAGAGATATAACAATAATCACAAATGCATGAGACTCATGTACTCTAGGAATACCGGAATTGCCTTTCCGAAAGCGCTAAGTTTTACGTCTTCAGCCAGACATGATGGGGGTATATCAAGTACCCCCAACCAGGATAAAACTCATGGAGACTGAGTGAATCTGCAGTCTTCCTGACACCTAAGGTGGAACGGAGACAACTATCCTATCCCTTGTCTAGGTATACCTGTGTAGAACAGGTCTTTCTCAGTGTAAACTGAGAGAAGGGCATTGAGCAAACCGATAAAAGTACGGAGTTGATCTGGGAGGGATCGAAGCTTCTCAGTAAAGATTGAGAGGAGAGTAGGAGTGGTTTCTTTGAGCAGACCCGCAAAAACATTTAATTCAGCGGGGAGGGATAGAAGCTTCTCAGTAAAGACTGAGAGGGGAGTACTAGTGGGTTCTCTGACCGTGGTTAGCAGAGCCGCAAACTCATTGAGTTTTGCGGGAATGTATCTGAATGGAGCAGACTCCTGCAGATCAGTAATACCAGAAACGTTGGACTCCGAGATGAAGTCAGACTCAAAGTGTTCTTGACACTTGGATAATTTATCTTCGGGAGAGTCCTGAATTAGACTCGCTACGGCACACGGGTCATCGATAATATCGACGTAGGGTGATAGGTGAAAACTGTTGACTTCTTTCTCGATGTTTCCTAATGTGATAGGGATGTTCCAATCCCTACACTCAATATGTCCCTCCTCGGTGGGGATCGGTAGGTCCAGGACAGCGGGAGGCCCATTTTCTAGACATGGCTCATCAGTAGGAATGTCTGCATTCAGAGCAGAGAGAGAATTATCAGAGATAGAGATGGAACTGAGTTCCTCTGTGCTCGGTCTAGAAGTTGGTGCTGTTAAGGGCACCAAAGATTGAGAATCGGGTTTATCACTGTTGTTGCACAATCCAAGGGAGGTGGGGAGGAACGGTAGATCAATGACAGTTGGGATCCTACGATCGAGACACAGCTCAGTGTCATGAAGATCATCTTCAGGGTCCAGGTTAGAAGCAGCAGTGGGAGAGTGAGAAATAGGTTGCTCTGAGGTAGGTTCAGGATGTGGTGCTTTTAAAGGCACCGAAGAAGGAAACACTGGCTCCTCAATAGTCTGGCTCGATCTAGGGGTGGTTACAACTTCTATTTCTTCCTCACAATGGTGGTACTGGGTCCAATTGTGCGGCTCCTCATTATAAACAGTGGCCATATCATTCTCCTCAGGATAGGCTATTGGTGGACTAGTGAAGTTGACTTCCTCTCTCTCATTTTCTAATTGAACTAGACGTTGCTCCAAGCTTTCCATAGATTGCTGTTGTTGGTGCTCTAGCTGGGCAATGTACTTAGAGAGAAGGTCCTCTAGACCAGGGTTAGTAGCCAACGGAGGTAGTTCAACCAAGGGGAGCTGAGGTGCCACCTCTTGATTGTAGTCCGACTGGGTATGAAAGTTGTAAGGCAAAGTGGAGTCTGGGACTAGTTGCTGACTCTGAAAATCCTGAGGGGCCCACTGTTGATCAGAATAGTCATTCTGTGGATATGACGGGTACTGGGATTGCGAGTATTGCCAGTCATACTCTCCATTGGGTTGATGGAACCCGGAAGGATAATTATCCTGCGGCAGTTGCTGCGAGAGGGTAGACTGTTCCCAACCAAAGTTATGGTGACTCCTATTATCCGGATAATAAGTGTTGTCATAGGAGGTCTGCATTGGAGATGGAAAGGTACAGACATCTTGCTGGATAGGAGGGTAATATCCTACAGAGTGGGAATGGTACACGGGTTGCTGGACTGCGGCACGAAGGGCAGAGACTGAATTTTTAAGTTCTTGGAGTACAGAATTGTACTCCGAATCTCGGTGATTATCATACCCTGTAGAAGTGTGCGAGACTGGAGTATCATGATGATACGCAGAATTGTCATACCATTGTTGAGAGTGATCACCTCGATTCTCACAGAAACTGTAGTAGGTCTCATACAGAGGCCGTTCATCTGCCATTAGAGGCGATAGAGGGGTGCGGTAGACTGACTCTCAGATCGAATTAGTCAAAGGTTAGGAGAGGTCCAACCGGGCTTCTACTTGAAAAAGCAAGCCCAAGATTTGGCAAAAAGTTGCCAAAAGGAGACACTGGAGTAGTGATTCTAAATGATGCACACCAAGCACAGATAATCCTATTACAAACAATCAAGATATATTTTAGGCATTATCTTGTTAGTTTTGGGGTTAGAGTAGATTATGACAGTGGGCGGACCACTGGTTTATCTTTTAGCCGCCGGACTAACTGTTTGCACTCAGAGGTTCTCACCAGGCTACACTCTTCAGAGCGAATCCTTTAGTACTAACTCTAGTCAACAACAAGGCAATCCGAAGCCTAGACAGACGTGCGGCACAATGGCTGTCTTAAGTACGTCCCAGACTAACCGGATTGGTCAAGTGTATAAGAAGAGTTTTCCCTCGGGTTAAGCTAGGGTTGGTGCGTGTTCCTAGTCCACACGCAACTAACCGCCGAATAGTCCAAGATGCCACGTCGAGCTCAGTGTACTTGAGTAGCAGGGACTTATGGGTGTGTTAGACAACAGGGACCCGCGCTCGTGGTCTTATTTCGATTGGATGTTAAGCGGGTTCGCTTTGTGTGGATTTTTCCTCGAACACCGGGCTAATTGGCTTTACTTCTTGATTCTTTTTAATTAAATTGAGCCTTGGGATCTAATTAGTTGGAATGATGAGGTGGGTGATGAAATCCCACCAGTTTCAATTTCGAGCTGGGTCTGCTTTCTTAGAGTTGATTGATTAACGGCCACGCCACGCAAGTCGAATAATATGTATGCGAAAGCAAATAGACAAGCGGCAATGATTCACCCAAATTGCTCTGTATCGCACTCAAGGCGAGGATAGAGACTTACCTCCCGTGGGCCACGCCACGGGGTCTCCTCCGTGGGTTAGAGAGGGGTATACTAATGGGCTTGGGCCCGACTCCACCTCTTTGAGCTTTCGCTCTCTACCCACACTGGATCGTGTTCCTGCAGAAAAGTTAGAGCGCACGGTCTAGGTATGTGGGATTCTATTTGGAAGATCCTTGCCTTTTTAGGGTTCACTGAACAAGCATTGAATTTAGGCAAGTTTTTGAATGAGTTTCCAAATTCGAGATGGGTTAAAATTTAGGAATTCCCAGATTGGAAAATACCTAGATTGGAAAGTTTCCCGAACTGTGGAGATCTTCCAAGAAAGATTTGATTGCGAGATCCCTTATAATTTTGGGAAATTTCTCAAAATTGAAATTCTGCTAGATTTGGGATGTTTCCTTTTGCAGACTTTTCCAAATTCGAAAGATTTCTAAAGATAGAAATTCTTCTAAAGAGGAAACTTCTAAGAGGGGAAACCCTAATTAAGCAGAGTTTCAAGATTTTGGAATCTTTCCAAAAATCGCAAATCCTTGATTGGTGATTTCTAAAAATCTGCAGAATATAAAACCCTAATTTTTTTTGAATTTTGATTTTTTAATTTTTTTGGTAATTTCCACTTAATCTAGGGTTTCTAAAAAACCCTAGAATAAGATCTAGCAGTTATTTGGAAAGCAGTAAAATTCCTAAATTATTACAAATTGCACTCGGCCTTCCGAGGCATTAAAAATAGTAATTAAAAACTGCTAAAAATCACTAAAAACAAAAAAATAGAAAGTTTCCCGAAAATGTCGGGCTGGCCAAATTGAGCAGCTAGTCGCTTCAGCAACTTTCCAATTCCGTCTTTATGTCCTTTTTCGCACTCCCGAACACCCGAGCGGCAGCGGCACCATTTGAAAGTAGGATTTTTCCGCGTCGTTGGTTACGGAAATCCTAATCTCAACAATATTTGTAATTATCCGAAACTTTTAACCTGTAAAATGAGCAGTTTTGCATAGTGGCTCGTGTCGGATGTCGATCCGCACTCGGGATTAGTCGGATCAGCGCAATAAAGAATACATAAATGACAAAATTTTCAGAGACTGTAACATACTCATATTCAAATTAATTCCATTTATTCAAAATTGTCTCTTACAATAAAAAAAATCTGATAAAAATACTAACTAAAAAGCATTAATCAAGGATAGTCTAAAGAGATAAAAGCATAAAATTTAAATGATCTAGAGAGAGAAAGTGGAACACTAAAAAAAAATAGAAAATAGGCCTAGAGAGAGAAAGTCAAAAGTGAAAAAATGTTAGAGGGAGAGAGTAGCTAGAGAGAGAAAAAGAGAAAGAGAGGGAGAAACCTAGAGAAAGAAAGAAATAGGATGAGGGAGAAAGTTAAGAAAAACTAATCATGAAGCACTTACCATGGATGGCAAACCTTGAAGATGGGCTCAAAAAGAGGTTTTCGATAAAAATAAGGTGCCAATCGAGTGAAAGCGAGGAGCAGCAATTCTTGGAGATTTGAGGAGTAAACCGTTGCTGGTGGGCGTGGAGCTTTCAACATCCAAGAGAGTGGTTCTCTAGACTGTTGATGGAGATTGGAGATGGCGTTCTTGCTGGTTGGGAATCTTGACTAATGAAGCTTGTGGAGACACCTCCCAGATCTTGGAGGAAGTTGCTGGTGTTGCTGCCCCTTCCTTGGGCAGCAACGAGATGAAGTGCGGTCTCTTGATGGGACCCAAAGGAGAGCACGTGGTGGCTCCAACGGTGAACTTGTCTGTGCTCAAAGTCGCAGGGCTGCACTGTGGCAGCAATGGAGGTTGCCAAAGCAATGGAGGGGCGGCTGTGAGAGATAGGAGGAAAATGATGAGGGTGGTTGCTGCGATGGAGAAGCCTTGCTGGAGGTGTATCTAGTCAGTGTGGAGGCGAGGCACACAGGCGGTGTTGCAGACCAAGGGAGACGCCCTGGAGTTGCTGTACCGTGGGAAGAACAAGGAGAGATTATCGCCAGTTCGCCGAAGTTGCAGTCCGGTGGTTGTGGAGGCTGTAATTGCTGGTGGTAGTGAGTGCAGTAGCTTAAGATTTTAGATCTGACGGTGTGGTGGTGAAGATGGGAGAAGCAGGCAGTAGCAGGCGGTGGCAAGAGGCGGAACAAGGAGGTCGCAGGCGGACCTAAGAAGTTGCAGGCGGTGTTGATTGGCGGTGGTGGAGTTTAAAAACTCGCCTGTTGGTTGCAGGCGCAAGTGGAGGTGCAGCTGGAGGCTGGCGGTCGTGCAGCAGCAAAGAGAGAAGAAAAAAAAAAGAGAAGAAGAAGAAGGCGGAGACGGCCGGAGTTCTGCAACTCCGGCCGGACGAAAAAAAAAAAAAAAGAGAAGAAGAAAAGAAGAAGAAGAAGAAGAAGACCAGAAGGAGAAGAAGAAAGAAGAAAGGGAAGAGAGGAAGAGGAACGAAGAGAAGGAAGAGAAGAAAGAGAAGAGAAGAAGGAAGAAGCACGGCCGGAGTTGCAAACCTGCAACTCCAGCGAAGAAAGGTGAAGAAGACGAAGAAGAAAAGAGGAAGAAGAGGAGAAAGAAGTCGCGGGGAAGAAGGGAAAGGATAGGGGGAAGGAGAGGAGGAGAGGGGAGAGGGATTAGGGTTCGAACGAACCCCTATCCTTCTCCTTTTAAAGCTTCCCTATTTCCTTTAATGGAAATAGGGGATTTTTTGAATAAAAAAAATAAGAAAAATAATTTTTAAATTTTTTTTTTTTTTTTTTTTTTAAGTAAAAACCTACTTTTCTATGGGGAATCTCTCCAATTAGTGGACCCCCCATTTAATTAAAATTATTTTTGAAATTCGCGGGGTCCACTAACTGGTCGGACAGCGGGTCGATGATGATGGGCCCGGCTATTGGCCCACATGGACTGATGATGTCCATCGTCTCACAAGATGATGTGACAGACATTCTGATGGCGATCGGATGGATGGTGACTTGATTGGGACCCAGATTGGTAGATCGACGGATCTAGAGAGATCCAACGGTCCGATTGAAGATCCAACGGTCCGATGGAAGATCCAACGGTCAAAAAGCTAAGGGAGATGAGATAGAGCCGAAGGGTAGGAGTTCTGGGGTTAAGTCAGTAGATTCGAGGATCGAGAGATGAAGAGAGAGAGAGAATAAGAAGAGATGAGATAAAAAGTATCAAAAAAATGGAAAAAAGCACTGGCGGAGGGTCTGGAACCCTGGTCTTCACTGTGACCATCCTCACGCTTCTCCAGTAAAGTCGACTATCATTCCTTACTGACTCATGTGGCTTTAAACGCTTTGGTCCGTCTCTTGGTCATTGGCTCTCCTACTCTCTTCGTTCTTTGGACCGGCTTTTTGGTCCTCTTATTCAGCCCATATTTGGCCCATATCTTCTAGTCATAGCATGTGGGCTCTTTAAGCTTTGATAATGGGCTTTCATGATCGATTTGGGCCCACAAGTCTCGAGAATCGTCCCATCGGGGTTTCCTGCGACAGAAGAAGCGCGTAATGAGACTCTATCAGAATGACTTCATGTCTAGACTTTCGAAAATGTGTTTAATGCATGCAAATATACCATTTCGTCCAGAAAAGTGTGTTCTACGCAACAAAATAGACTCTTACGTAGAAAAGTAGATAAATAGAGTATTTTAACGTGGGAGAATGCAATAACGCTAACAGGATAATTGCTTAAAATAAGCACTTTTGAGCGAATATCAAAAGCCCATTATCAAAGCTTAAAGAGCCCACATGCTATGACTAGAAGATATGGGCCAAATATGGGCTGAATAAGAGGACCAAAAAGATGGCCCAAAGAACGAAGAGAGCAGGAGAGCCAATGACCAAGAGACGGACCAAAGCGTTTAAAGCCACATGAGTCAGCAAAGAATGATAGTCGACTCTACTGGAGAAGCGTGAGGATGGTCACAGTGAAGACCAGGGTTCCAGACCCTCCGCCAGTGCTTTTCTCTCTATTTTCTGATACTTTCTCTCTCATCTCTCCTTATTCTCTCTCTCTCTTCATCTCTCGGTCCTCGAATCTACTGACCTAACCCCAGAACTCCTGCCCATCGACTCTATCTCATCTCCCTTGGCTTTCTGACCATTGGATCTTCCATCGGACCGTTGGATCTTCAATCGGACCGTTGGATCTCTCTAGATCCATCGATCTACCAATCTGGGTCCCAATCAAGTCACCATCCATCCGATCGCCATCAGATTGTCTGTCACATCATCTTGTGAGACGATGGACTGCATCAATCCATGTGGGCCAGTAGCCGGGCCCATCATCATCGACCCGCTGTCCGACCAGTTAGTGGACCCTGTGAATTTCAAAATAATTTTAATTAAATTTTAAAAAATGGGGGGTCCACTAAATGGGGAGATTCCCCATAGAAAAGTAATGTTTTACTTAAAAATATATATATATATATATATATATATTTTTCATATTTTTTTTATTTTCAAAAAATACCCTATTTCCTTAGGGAGCTTTAAAAGGAGAAGGATAGGGGTTCGTTCGAACCCTAATCCCCTTTCCCCCTCTCCTCCTCTCCTTCCCCAATCTCCCTTCTCCTTCTTGAGCTCTGCCCCTTCTTCTCCGGCGATCGGATTGCCGGCCAACTGGTGGGCGTCTTCTTCTTCTTCTTCTTCTTCTTCTTCTTCTCTTTCTTCTTAGTCTTCTCCTTGCAGGTTCCCTCTCCTTCAGCAAGCCGCACCCCCACTAAGCACCGCCCCAACGACCATCTCGCCATTAAAACCGGCGAGCTTCTTCCCACCTTCACCACCGTCTTCTTCTTCTTCATGGGCTGGCCGTCCTCCACCACTGGCTTGGCCAGCAACACGTTGCTGCCATTGCTGCTGCATCATACGCTCCTCCCAACCAGACCAGCAGCGTCTTCTTCCTCGTAGCCAACCACCACCTCATAGGTGCTGGACTTTCAGCCACCGTCTTCTCCACGATCTCAAGGGCGCACCCCCACCTGCAACACCGTGGTTGCTGCCTCCAACCCCTTACAGGTATGTTCTTCTTCTTCTTCTTCTTCTGCTCCCCTTCTTCTTCTTCTTTTATCTCTTCTGAGTTCTGACCGGAGTTGCTGCAACTCCGGCCGGTTAAACCAGTCCTGTAGATTCAGGCTATCCACTCCCCATTCTCTTTATCTTCTCCTTCTTATTCTTCTCTTAAATCCCATCCGCCCCTCCCATCTTCTTCACGTTGTTGGCCAACAAACAGCCTGCAACGGCAATCTCTTAACTGCTGGCTGGACCTGCAACTCCGGCCAGCTCTCCATTAGCGCCACCCCTTCTCTTTTCTCACAAGCCCAGCATTCCTTCCTTCGTCATCAACCTTTCAATCCATCTCTTTTTACCGTCTTGTCCTCTCCACGTTGCTGTAACTCCACAATTGGAGCAACACTTGCAGCTACACCACCTTCAACCACCGTCATCTCCCTCAAGACGACTTGCTCCTCCCTTGACGTCTATCTCCCTTCTTCCCCACGGTTTGCAGGCACAAGGAAGTGCTTCCCCTTGCTGTTCCTCCTCTATTGGACCACCCCCTATTCTCCACCAAGCCTCCACAATATTCACGGCCTGCAACAACACAAGAGGTGCGCCTCCTCTTCTTGACCGGATGGGATCCAACCACGTCCAAGTTACAGGGTGTGCACCTCCTTGTGCGCACCATGACAGCAAGGTTGTTCTCATTCAACCGCCATGTTTGCACCATTGATCCCCTCTCAAACTTGGGCAGCGGGTTCACAAACCGACGGGCTTATTCCTCCCATATTCTTCAAGGTAATTCCTCTAGTTCTTGCCCATCCATCTCTCTCCATCCTTCCCTCTCATCTACCACATTCTTCTTCTTTTTAAAGTTTTCTCTCTTCTTTTCTCTTTCTCTCTCTTGATCTCTTCCACTTTCTCTCTCTTAACCTTCTCTCTCTAGGTTTCTTCTCTTCTCTCTCTAGATTTCTCTCTCTTCTTTCTCTCTCTATCTATCTCATTTACTACTTTCTAATTAGATGTTATTCTACTTTTGTTAAGCAAACAGTTGATGTGATTCCCTTACTTTGAATTAATGAAGCTTTGATTCAGTGTGTTAATGTTGATTAGTTGTTAATGATATCGCTCAAATGGATGTTTTAAAGCTACTCTACCACTCTCACATCCCCATGAATTCTGGCAATTTTTTGATTATTTTATGTTCTTATTCACGCTAATCCGACTAATCCCGAGTGCGGATCGACATCCGACACGAATCCCTATACAAAAGTTCATATTTTGCAGGATTAAAATTCGGATCAAATTACAAATGTGTTGAGATTAGGGTTTCCGTAAGCAACGATGCGGAAAAACCCTACTTTCAGCAACTCCGGCCACCAACTAGTGCCTCAGTCCTACCTCCTCTCCTTTCTCAAACCCCCTATTAGTAAAACCCTCCACCTACAAATCACGGTAATCTCTCTCCTATTTACTTTGCTGGATCCTCATCTGCTGGCCTCTTTGTTCCACATCCATCCAAATCTCCATCGCTACCAATAAGTGCAACCAGATCTGTCACTTGCAATGCTCCACCATCTCCATCTCTCAACGTTGCAAGATATCTTCCGTCTACTTCAACGGTCCATCCACAAGAGACAGCAACGATCCACAGGGTATCTCCAAGCTCTACCATCCACCTCCTATCCTTCCACAGTTCGGTTCTCCTTGCAGCACCATTGAACCTGCATCTTATCCATCTTGTTGCATGCGCTGCCCTCCATAGCACCACCCAGTCACCATTCAGGCCTACAAGCATCCTCTCCTCCAGTCCAACCTTCTTCCATCTTCTTCTCTTTCCACAAGTTGCAGACCTGCAACATGACCAAAATAGTGCACAACACCGCCTCCTGCTCCTCTTCATGCACACCTGCAAGTCATCTAGCCACCACCCCGTGCGCCATCAAGTTGCATGAACAGCCTGCTACACTTGCACCTTCACGTCTTGCACCATCTCCAGGTGTTTGAAAGTAAAGTTTTTTTCTGTGTCGTTGGATCGGAAACCCTTGATTTCAACAATATTTATAATTTCTCCGAATTGGTTTACTTAATCTGCAAATAAGCAGACTTGCACAGTGGCTCGTGTCGGATATCGTCCGCACTCGGGATTAGTTAGCATAATAAGAAACAAGAATAATCAAAAAATGCTCAGAATAAATGGAAGGGTGAGAATGGTGGAGGTTGATTTAAAATATGCTTGAGATTGTTGTTAAAACTATTATAATGAAAAAAACATAAGAGAAACGAGAATGAAAAACACAATAAATGAAAACAACTTAAACTTGAATTTAAAACTTGTTCATTAAACTAAAAACAAATGCTTACAATACTTGTTCAAATGCTTTACAACGGAAATAACATTAAACCAAATTAATCTAGAAAGCCATTAAAATATTACCCTAGAAAGCATGTAAAGGTAGAGAGGGAAAGAAAAGAGGAAAGAATGTAGGAAGGTTAGAGAGATGAATTAGAGAGAAGCTTACCATTGAAGAGGTAGATGGTGTAACTCCGATTGGATCGACCTCAATAGGATTGAGGATTGTAGCTTTTGATTGTGGCAGATGGAATGGGCAGCAAGGAGATGTTGCTGTTTGAAGCTTTGCACCTCGAGGTGGAGGCGTTAATGGTGAGCTCGCCGGAGAAGAAGTGTGAAGAAGAAGAGAAAAAAAGAAGAAAGAGAGAAAGAGAAGGGGGAGGGAACCAACCCAAGAAGGAGAGATCGTAGATCTCTTATAGACTTTTTTTTTTTTTGCTTGTTGTAAAAATGATGACCGTTGGATCTAAAGAGATCCAACGGTTGGGAATGGGTTAGTTAGATGAGAGAGAGTAACTAGGATAGAGAGATATGGGGGAGAGAAGAATCGGTCAACTGAGACCAATTCTCTCTTCTTGTTGCAAATGGGCATGGGCATGGGCATGGGTCATGGGCATAGGCATGGGTCATGGGCATGGGCATGGTCATGGGTCATGGGTCATGGGTATGGGCATGGGTCATGGGTCATGGGCATGGGTATGGGTCAAGATAGATAGAGAGAGAAATAGGAGAGATGTGAGAGAAAAATACAAAAATAAAAGCATTGGAGGGTCTTGAACCCTAGTCTTCTTTATTTTCTCTCGTCCACTCCACCAATTAGTTAAACTTATCCTTTGATGTTAATTGGTGTGGCCTTTAACACCTAAGTCCTACTCTTAGTCTCCAGCTATTATTCTCTCTCTTAGTCCTTGTCTCGACTCTACAATCTTCTAACTTTGCCCGTACATGTTTTCTATCTTTTTATCCTAGCCTGTTGGCTCTTTAAGCTTTGATAGAAGTCTTCTGTGGTTGATCGTGGGCCAGCCAGTCCTCGAGAATCGCCCGATAGGGTCTCCTGCAAGTGAAAAAGCACGTAATGAGATTCAACTAAAATGGCTTGATACTGGACTATCTGAAATGCGTATATTTCATGCAAATAGTCGATTTTCATTTAAAGAATGCGTTCTATGCAATGGAAGAAACTCTTGCGTGGAAAAGTCGACGAAAAGACAAGTTTTACGTAAGAGAATGTGACAATGCTATAAGGATAATGGCTTAAAATAAGCACTTTTAAGCGAATATCACAACCCCCAACTAGCATATTGCCAATCCTTGGCAATTATTGCGAAATTAGTGAGCGAAAGAGGGCTAGGCATAACATGCTAGAAAACTTATTTGCATTACTCAGAAAAAACTCCGTTTTGTCAGATTATTTTAAGGATGCAAGAAATCATTCACAAATTAGAACTGATCAGCAAAATGCAACACTTCTACAAATGGACCTTCAAACAAAAGATTACTCAGACTTAGTGTGTGTGTGTGTTTAACTTCATCCTTATCTGGCAGTAGAGATATCTAGATCTCCTTAGAGACTCTATGCCTCGACCTCAATCATCACTTGTATACCACTCATAAGTGAATCACTCGGAAATAGTTTTATACTTTTCTCTCAAACTATATGTGAGGAGATGAATATAAAAATTGGCAAACGTCTCACATATATAGTTCTTGAATAGAGGGTATAAAAAAGATTTACGAAGATCTCATGATCGGAATGTCATATCACTTAAGAACGTCGGATCAAACTTTATAATTTCTCTTTTCTCTATTCTCCACACTTGAGGATGGTACAAATCTAGAATCAAATAGGACTTGCATAGGTTGCATTGAGGCTTAGGATAGGTTCAGAAAAGAAAGATATTCTGGTATTCAAAAATTCTGAGAGGGTATCTCACTATTCTTTGCAACTTAGGGTTAATATTTCCTTGACTTTTCTTCTTTTCTTTTTCTAATTTTTGTCGTTTTTTTTTTTTTGCTATTCTTCAACCTTTCCTTCTTTCTTTCTGATCATGTTTCTTTTCAGCTCGAACCATTTGTTTTGTTTTGTTTTGTTTTTCTTTCTTGGTTACTATCTTTTCATGGTGTAATCATACCAAATACTCTTTGATCACTCTCAGAAGTAGGTTATCATATTGAACTCTTTTTTTGGGATTGGGTTTTTAGTTGATGGGTTAACAAGAAAAGGTTTTCATCAAAAGGCTCAAAAATAGTTTCTAATGGTATAGATGTTTAGGGAAGCTAAAAAATCTGATTGGTTAGAAAGATGGCCTATATCATTTTCTAGGGTTTGTACTTTCATCTTCGATGTCTCGAATGGATATAGAGAAGATTCTTTCTGTAATAATCCGAATTTGATGTCGTTCTGAGTTCCATGACCAAAGCAAGGGTTAATGAGATCACTCAATGGAAATATTTGGGGATTAGAAGAATTATGAGTCATCTTGTGACTCAGAATAATTTTATGACCCTCGAAAATAATGAAAAGCTCAAAAGCTCACTGAGTTAGGTCTCCACACTTGTTCTTCTTGGATCTCTGGATAATCTAAACTTTGGATAATTTTGATGTTGATATGTGAACATTTTTGCTGAATCAGAGTTTTCAAAGATTTTTCAATCCACTGTAGTAATGTTTGCTTTCGAACTGAATGAAGAGCTAATAAGTGATTTTTCAAAACAGACATCCTTTTCAATAAATAGACTTTTCGAAAGATTTTCACTAATCAAGTCAGGGCATTTTCGAAAATCTCATGAAATCACACCCAAAAACACAAGGTTTCTCTCTTTTTTTTTATTTTTTATTATTATTATTTTTTTTATCAAAATAAAAACATGAGTTTTGGTCAAAACCCACCCCCAACCAAAATATAGCACCGTCCTTGGTGCTCATGACCGGAACAAAAGATGATGAAAAATTGGTAATGATGATGCAAAGGTTCAAGGAGGATATTACCAAGTCGGCATAAACTCGACAGAGTGTGGTACCTGATGATCTGAAGAATAAATGTACCTGTATGTCCAGAGATATCACAGTAATAACAAATATAGAGACTCATGTACTCTAGGAATATTGGAATTGCCTTTCCGAAAGTGCTAAGTTTTATGTCTTTAGCCAGACATGATGGGGGTATATCAAGTACCCCCAACTAGGTTAAAACTCATGGAGACTGAGTGAATCTGCAGTCTTCTAAGGTAGAACAAAGACTGTTATCCTATCCCTTGTCTAGGTATACCTGTATAGAACAGGTCTTTCTCAGTGTAAACTGAGAGAAGGATAGTAAGTGCTCTTTGCAGACCCGCAAAAACATGTAGTTCGGCTGGGAGGGATCGAAGCTTCTCAGTAAAGACTGAGATGAGAGCAGTAGTGGATTCTCTGGCCATGGTTAGCAGAGCCGCAAACTCATTGAGTTTAGCGGAAATGTATCTGAATGGAGCAGACTCCTGCAGATCAGTAATAGCATAATTGTCTGACTCCGAGATGAAGTCAGGCGCAAAGTGTTCTTCACACTGGGAGAGTTTTTCCTCGGGAGAGTCCTGAACAGCACTCTCTAAGGCATATGGTGTATCGACAATATCGACGTATGTTGGCTGTTCAAAAATGGTAACCTCTGCTTTGAGGTTGTAAAATGTCGTCGACATGTTATCGTCCCTACTCCCGATGTGTGCATCAAGGATGGTGAGGAACGGTGGGGCCAGAACAACTGGGACCGCACTATCTAGACAGTGCTCAATGTCTGGAATGTCTGCTTCAGGTGCAGACAATGAAGCATCAAAAGTAGATGATTCCTCTAAGCTAGGTTCAAAAGTCGGTGCTTCAAAGGACACCGAAGATGGAGACTCTGGCTCATCAATATTGTAATCCGATCCTTTGTTTGTAGCATCCTCAATTTCCTCTTCTAAAGTCTGGTACTTGGTCCAGCTGTGCGACTCCTCATTATGGACTGTGTCCATGGTATTCTCCTCTAGATAAGCCATAGGTTGGCTATTGAAGTCGACTTCCTCTCTTTCAGATTCTAACTCACCTAGACGGTGTTCCAAGCTCTCCATGGAGTGCTGTTGTTGGATGATGTATTGCGAGATGAGTTCTTCTAGACTAGGTTTAGGAGCAGACTGTGGCGGTTCAACTAAGGAAAGTTGAGGTACCAATTCTTGAAAGTAGTCCGACTGAGTATGAAAGTTATATGATGGATGTGAGTCTGAGACTATCTGCTAATTTTGAAAATCCTGCGGGGTCCACTCTTGACTAAAATATTCAGTCTGTGGATCTGGCTGGTACTGCGACTATGAGTTCTGCCCATCATATTGTCCACAGGGTTGGTGAAACCCGGAATGATACATATCCTGTTGCAGTTGCTGTTGGGGAAAAGACTGTTGTTCCTATTCAAAGTTATTATGACTTCCATTGTCCGGATAATATGTGTTATTGTAGGAGGTCTACAGCGGAGGTTCAAATGTACTAAAATTACAGACCTCTTCCTGGACATGAGGAAAATATCCCACAGATTTGGAGTGATAAACAGGCTTCTGGACTGCAACATCAAGGGCGAAAATTGAGTTTCTCAAATCCTTAAGTAGGAATTTTAGCACTGGATCGCCCTGTGCTTCATATCCCACAGAACTCTGTGAGACTGGAGTGTCATGATGACACTCAGGATTGGTATACCATTGCTCAAAGTTATCGCCTAGATCTTCAAAGAAATTGTTGTAGGTCTCGAATAGAGGTCGTTCATCAGCCATCAGAAAGATGTGAGTCTCTCGGAGGAAGGAGATAGATTATGTGAAGGAGACCGGTGCGGTAGACTGACTCTCAGATCGAATCAGTCACGGGTTGGATCAAATCCAAATGGGCATATGCTAAAAAGGCAAGCCCCTAGAGTCGGCAAGAGATATTGAAACCAAATGAGCCTAGATGATGCACACAGAGCAACAGATAATCTTAACCTAAACAATCAGGATAATATTATGAATTATCTTGTTAGTGTAGGGATAGTTTAGATTATGACAGTGGGCAGACCACTGGTTTATCTTCAATTACCAACCAGACCAACTTTTCACTCTATAGGTTCTCACCAGGATACACTCTTCAAAGCAAATCCGCTAGTACTAACTCAAGTTGACTGCAAGATAATCCGAAGCCTAGACAGACGTGCGGCACATTGGCTGACTTAAGTACGCCCTAGACTAATCAGATTTGTCAAGCGTGAAGATGAGTTTTCCCAGAAGAGGAGCTAGGGTTGGTTCGTGTTCCTAATCCGACACTAAGCTAATCCGACAGACAATCAATGAGGCCACTTACGAGCTCGGTATACTTGAGTAGCAGGGACCTATAGGTGTGTTAGATAACAGGGCCCGCATTCATGGACTTAATCGACTTGATCTTTGAAGGGGTCACTTTATGTGGAGTTTTCCTAGAACACCGATCTAATTGGGCTCTACTTCTTGATTGATTTTAATTCTTGGCTGTGGTTGCACAAAAGCTGGAATGACGAGGTGAGTGATGAAATCCCACCAGTTTTAAGTTAGAGCTGGGTTTGCTCTTTATGTAGTTTATTACGGCCAAACTAAGCAATTCCGATAAGTGTTGCAAAAGCAAATAAACAATCGGCACAGTGTTTGCTCAATGATCACGATCGCACTCAAGGCGAGGTGTAGAAACTTACCTGCCCGTTGTCTAAGCACGGGGTCTCCTCCGTGAGATAGGGAGGGGTATCCAAATGGGCTTGGGCCCGACTCCACCTCTTTGAGCTTTCGCTCTTTACTCACTTGGTAAACGCAATCCGCAATCACGTTAGTCCACAATGGTCTATGGTATGTAATTGGAAGGTATACCGCCTTTGGGGTTTCAAGAAACACGCAATGATTTATGGCAGGTATTGTGAATTATTTCCAATTATTAGGCTTTGAAATTCAACTTTAGCTATTCCCGAATTAGGGTTCGAAAATATCTACTTTTGAATAACCGAGAGTTGGAAACCTTCTAAATTGAATTAAATAACCAATGGTGATCTAACTAGAAATAACAGAATTGAAATCTGACCCTAATATTTTTTGTATTTTTTTAATTAATTAATTAATTATTTAGCAGTTATTCTAGAAGGAGAGAAAATAAATTCCTAAATTATTACAACTTTGCACTTGGCCGTCCGATGCATTAAAATAATAAGTGGAAAATGTGAAAAACAAAATGAAAAGTTTCTGATTTGGATCGGATCTTCAAGATTAAGCAGCTTTCCGAATTCATGTTCGTCTTTTGCAATCCCGTCAACCGAGCGGCAACGGCGCCATTTGAAAGTAAAGTTTTTTTCGTGTCGTTGGATCAGAAAGCCTTGATTTCAACAATATTTATAATTTCTTCGAATTGGTTCACTTAATCTGCAAATAAGCAGACTTGTACAGTGGCTCGTATCGGATATCGTCCGTACTCGGGATTAGTTAGCATAATAAGAAACAAGAATAATTAGAAAATGCTCAGAATAAATGGAAAAGTGAGAATGGTGGAGGTTGATTTAAAATATGCTTGAGATTGTTGTTAAAACTATTAGAATGAAAAAAACATAAGAGAAACGAGAATGAAAAACACAATAAATGAAAACAACTTAAACTTGAATTTAAAACTTGTTCATTAAACTAAAAACAAATGCTTACAATGCTTGTTCAAATGCTTTACAACGGAAATAACATTAAACTAAATTAATCTAGAAAGCCATTAAAATATTACCCTAGAAAGCATGTAAAGGTAGAGAGGGAAAGAAGAGAAAGAAAGAATGTAGGAAGGTTAGAGAGATGAATTAGAGAGAAGCTTACCATTGAAGAGGTAGATGGTGTAACTCCGATTGGATTGACCTCAATAGGATTGAGGATTGTAACCTTTGATTGTGGCAGATGGAATGGGCAGCAAGGAGACGTTGCTGTTTGAAGCTTTGCACCTCGAGGTGGAGGCGTTAATGGTGAGCTCGCCGGAGAAGAAGTGTGAAGAAGAAGAGAAAGAAAGAAGAAAGAGAGGAAGAGAAGGGGGAGGGAACTAACCCAAGAAGGAGAGATCATAGATCTCTTATAGACTTTTTTTTTCTTTTTGCTTATTGTAAAAATGATGACTGTTGGATCTCTCTAGATCCAACGGTTGGGAATGGGTTAGTTAGATGAGAGAGAGAGTGACTAGGATAGAGAGATATGGGGGAGAGAAGAATCGATCAAGTGAGACCAATTCTCTCTTCTTGTTGCAAATGGGCATGGGCATGGGTCATGGGTATGGGCATAGGTCATAGGTCATGGGCATGGGTATGGGTCAAGATAGATAGAGAGAGAAATAGGAGAGATGTGGGAGAAAAATACAAAAATAAAAGCATTGGAGGGTCTTGAACCCTGGTCTTCTTTATTTTCTCTCGTCCGCTCCACCAATTAGTCAAACTTATCCTTTGATGTTAATTGGTGTGGCCTTTAACACCTAAGTCCTACTCTTGGTCTCCAACTATTATATTCTCTCTTAGTCATTGTCTCGACTCTACGATCTTCTAACTTTGCCCGTACATATCTTCTATCTTTTTATCCTAGCCTGTTGGCTCTTTAAGCTTTGATAGAAGTCTTCTGTGGTTGATCGTGGGCCAGCCAGTCCTCGAGAATCGCCCGATAGAGTCTCCTGCAAGTGAAAAAGCGCGTAATGAGATTCAACTAAAACGGCTTGATACTGGACTATCTGAAATGCGTATATTTCATGCAAATAGTCGATTTTCATTTAAAGAATGCGTTCTATGCAATGGAAAAAACTCTTACGTGGAAAAGTCGATGAAAAGACAAGTTTTACGTAGGAGAATGCGACAACGCTATAAAGATAATGGCTTAAAACAAACACTTTTGAGTGAATATCAGTGTTCATTAGGGGTGTCAACGGGTCGGTTCCGGTTCGGTTCCTAAGGTGACCAGAACCGGAACAAACGGTTCCGGTTCTTATCGGTTCGGGTACTTATCGGTTCCAGTTCTCAAAGTGATGGTACCAGAACCGGAACCGATTATGTAGTTTTTGTCAGTTCCGGTTCCGATTTCGGGTATAACGGGTCCAATCTTGGTAATATGAGAATTTTTACACTATATTTATATATTGGTTCCGGTTCTTATCGGTTCGGTTCCGGTTCTTATCTGTTTCGGTTCCATATTAGAGTACCGGAACCGTAACCATTAGTTTCCGGTTCGGTTCTGGTTCCGGTTCTTTTTAATCAGTTCCCAAAAATGTGGTACCGGAACCGGTGTTTTCGGTTCCGGTTCCTATTCGGTTCCGGTTATATTGGGTAAAATTGACACCCTTAGTGTTCATCTTCCCATTCATGCGAACAACCACTTCTCTATTGGCCGATCTCATATAAAGTATGTGCAAGAGATAGTTTCTTTCTCATCCCTTAGGTTTTTCTATCTACTTCTCTAACTCTCTCTTCACCATTATCTCTCTCTAGTTCTTTCTTGTTTCTCTCTCTAAATCCTCATCATTTTCTCTTTAAAAACCCTACTTTCTCTCTCCAATCCTCTAACGTTGTTTTCTCTCTCTAAAATCCCATTTCTCTCACTAGATCTATCTTTATCTCTCTCTATTTGCTCACTTTCTCTCTCTAAGTTACATCCTCAATTTCTCTCTCTCTTCTCTCTTTCTACTTTTCCCAGCTTTCTAGTGAAGTTTATTGTTTTAGTTTGCTTATTTAAAAGAATTGTAGTTAATGAAAAATAGTTTTTTGTTTTATTGTCATTTCCTACTTATTGGTTACATGCTTAATTTTTTATTAATTTATTAGCTTCGTAGATCTTTCTAAAAATCAATAAGGAATGTTTTAAAATCAATCACATCACCATTCTCACCCTTGCATCCATAAATTCTTAGCATTTTCCATTATCATTGTTCAATTATTTGTCCTAACCCCGAGTGCAGACGATATCCAATATACCACTGTACAAGTCTGCATTTTTGCAGATTAACGGGTTTCCGATTAGATGACACGGAAATCTCATGTTTCAAAGCTCACAGTTTCGACCAATAACCATTTCGGGTGTGCTTGATGAGGATTTACAAGAATCAGAGGCAATTGAAGAGGCGAGATAAATTCAAACCCTGTTGAACCCATATATACGTACCCACTGAATGTCCCCTCCCTTTTATTTTCCCATTTTCACACGTGTCTTCATCGATTGGTTCCCAATTAAGTTTCCTAAAATGGGTTCTAGGTTTTCGTTCAACATTAGCGCATTCAAATGAGGGGGATGTGGAAGACAACCCAACAAAGCAAAAGAAGGAGATGGTGCAGCGAAAGAGATGAGCCTACACACCCAAATTGATCCTTTGTTGGTGATCTCTATCTATTAGATTCCTTATTCTTTAATGGTGATTTCCACCCATTGGATTTCATGCATTTTTTTTTCATTCAGCAATTTGAAACCAAAACAACTTAATCTGTATGACACTTTATCTTTACTATCTTATATTTTATGTTATTTTGGAATGTGAGAGAGTAAAATGTAACTGTACTAGAGAAGGACCAGAATGGTTGGTTTTTATGAACATCTGATACCACCAATTTCTATCTATGAAAGACGTACTTTTTTCCTTATCTGCGTCTGCAATTGATGAAGCTTTCATGGCGAATTTACTGTCATCTTTCAATCTCTTTAAAACCATAATGTTTCCTCATCAAGACCATCCTCAATGGGCCTTATACAATCCGGACCTCCGTCATCAACATTGATGATGGATCACAGTATGATCACGTGGAAAGTTTGAGACCACTTGTTGCATGGATGTTTGGCCATCCCTAAGTTGACCTATAGACCAAAAATTAGAATGAAGAGAGATTTCTAACCATTGGATCGGATCGAGTCTTTTTCGTGGGGTTATTTTCAACCATAGGATTTGAAATTATTAGGGGTACGGAGATCCAAATGTTAGAAATCACTAATGTGGGTACTTCCAGAACAGGCTTTTCTGGAACCGGACCTCCTCTTTTCTGGGAATTCAATTTATAGATTGTCCAAGAGCTAAGGACAGCTACTACATGTTTTCACATGGATGGAGTATAATAACCCTGATTGGTACTTTTTAAGGCGTGATTTCTAGCCGTTGGATTAGAAGCACATGGATCATTTCAGCTGGTTGAGATCATACAATAAATAAACCTGGAATTTCCAATCGAAACATCTTATTCTATATGAAACAGAAGCTGTTTTCAATAAAATAAGTTCCATTTTCTTAAGTCCAGTCCACCAATGGCGTACACATGTACATGCAGGATGGATCCATCTACGATAGAGTGGGAAAGATTACATTATAGCTATCCTAGAAAAAGACTTGAATAGAGAATGGATGGTCCGTATGGATGTTTGGCCCATCCCATGGTGGATATATATTATATACACACCAAAAAACACCGTACGTGATTGGTAATCTATAGCCATTAGATTTTAGAACTTTTTTAGTCTACTCACTTATATTTGATTCTTAGGTGTATTACAATAACAGGAAACTAATGATACAAATATCAAACATGCATAGAAAAAGAAAATGAAAACATACAATAATAGGAATCGATTTTATTCTGACATACTAAATGCATGCGCAACAGCACATCAAATGGTCCCCAAAAGATCACAACGCTTATTATTTATATATCCCCAAACTATTTACTGCTTCATAAGATCGAGAAGAGAGAGAACGAGAGCCGAACAGAGAACTGTGCCGGAGATCGGCAAAGAGTAAGCCGATCCAACGACGGTATCCGATGGCGGGGGTGCCGAATGCTGCTCCGAGGTAGCAACCCCGGAGAAGATGGCGACGATGAAGACTATCACGGCAGCCTTGGTAATGCTAACTTGCACCATGGCTGATGGATAAATGGTAAATAGAAGGAAGAGAGCGAGAGAGGTAGAAAGCTAGTTTTGTTGTTTAGTCACGAAGATATCTAGGGTTTACGAGTTTTTCTCTCTATATGTAAGGTTTTGTAGCGGCGAGTGGATCCCACTAGAAACGCGAATAACTTGGGAAGTGTAGCCACGTGGACCAACCAGCTAATAGTCCTAGAAGATACTAACTTCAACCCCGCGTGTACGCTGGTTTCATTTCCTGTGACTTGAAAAGTCACTTCCCCACACCTTCCTCTTCAATCCTGCGTGTTCGCTGATTTCACTTTTTTTGACTTGAAAAGTCACTTGAGACCCCCACCACACGTTCAGATGAAGGTGTGGTGGGGAAATAACTTTTCAAGTCAGAGAAAAATTTTGTCGCGTTCCCTGGACGTTTCCGCACAACTCTTCTCCATCGCGCACCAATGTGGCTGGTATTGGTCCGCCTAACTTGTCAAGTGGGTTGGAAAAAAAAAGGAAAATGATGCTGTCCTTAGGCAATTGTCCACCTTCTGTTCCATGCCATAACGTATCGTAAGCACCCTGGCTAGTCACCCGAGGCAAGATAGTCACCCTTCCACATGTGCCAGAGTCAGGGCCGGCTCTACCTTAAGGCCATTAAGGCAGTCGCCTAAGGCCCTTGGTGAGAGAAGGCCCCCGGTCTTGGTCCCACTAGAAACATGGACTTTTAGCCCACCTATTATTTAGTATACAAAGAAAAAATCAACGGGCCGATTGATTATCTCTAGACATAGATTTTAGTAGTTTTTAGCATGGTTTTAAAAACGGCCGTTTAAACGGCAACGCCCCAAGCCCGTTTCCGTTAAAACCGTTTAAACACGTTTTATCGATTTTGAATAAAACGGCCGTTTTTTTTTGTTTTAACGGCCGTTAAAATCGTTTAAACAGCCGTTTAATTCTGAAATTTTTTTGTGAAAAAACGGCCGTTAAATCCGTTTAATTCCGTTAAAATCCGTTTAATTTTCTTTGAATTCCTTTTTTTTTTTTTAAATTTTCAAAATTTGAATTTCACCACCATTTTTCCATTAAAAATCTGTCAAAATCGTTAAAATCCATTTAATTCTATTTTTGCCCTTGGCCGTTTCAATCCGTTTAAACGGTAACGCCCCCAGTCCGTTTAACCATTAAAACGGCCTCCTTTAAACCTTGGTTTTTAGGACATGATTCTAGCCGTTGGATTCAAGCATATTTTTTGGGTAGTAAATCCAATGGCTAGAAATCATCGATCAAGCTGATTTTTAGTGTGTTTATCCACCAACAAGTGGGCTGAACATCCATGCAATCACTGGACCCAAATAGTGATCTATGTAGGGACACGAGAGTCCTCTGCATTGACTGCAACGAGACTCCTTTCCATCTAAATTTTTTCATAGTTGATAATCAATTTTTCGTATTTGTTGATTATCAAGAATAGTTTTTATATAAAGATTTTCAATAATATAGAGAGTTTAATTTTTTAATTAATACCATAAATATTAACATATTAAATATAAAGAAGGCTTTATACAGAGTTTTCACCTTAGGCCTCAACTTGCATCAGGCCGGCCCTGGCTAGAGTGTACTAGGAGAGTTAATGTGGACTGAGCGACTTAATACCCTACTCTTTCCAGGGGATGGCCTAAGGAGAGTTGAACTCAGAACCTCCTACTTTTTGGAGTGGAGTCCTGACCACCCGCACTCAACCCTTTGGGTTAACATCATTTTCTCTAGTGTTTTATTTTCAGAAAAATTAAAATGATATGCATTGATTTACATGGTAAATTTAGGAACATTTGTTCTACTTTATAATGAGCTTGGGTGTTAAGAGGATTTGGGAGTCGATCACATATTTTGAAATACCTTATTGATCATTTTAAGACATTAGTTATTCATTTTTCGGGCATGTGTGCCTTTGATTGAGAGCATGTTCTCAACCTCTTTTCCCCATACTTAGTTGATTTAATTGTTCATTTTCTGCAATGAATATGCTTATTACTGATTTTAACACCTCAAGTAGAATTGTGGTTAACCTTAGGACACCCGGTCGATCGATTCAACTTTCTTTTGATTCTCTTGACTTAATTGACCTAGTTTGACTCTATGGACTTCCTGATCTGTGTTGACCCTTTTTTTTACTTAACCTTAGTGGATTCATTAACTTGATCATGATTACATAATTGGACATAGGTGAATACAACCCTATTGCTTAATTGAATCAATCGGACATGATTTGACGATTAGAGAACGTACTTAAATATCCCCTTATAACTGAATCTCGCATAGGATTATTTTAAGGCCGTTAACTCTTGAACATCGATTTGTTTCTTGTTTGTGGAGTGAGCCTTGATGGTCTAACTACAACATGTGGACCATTGGGGATCATTCATAGATCACCTCCAAACTCAGGTTACGGGTTGACCCATGAATGTTTTGGGTCGAATCTGGACACCCGGGTTCAGGGCGTGACAAAGTGGTATCAGAGCCCAATTATATGATTCCTACGGATCTATAGTGATGGCTATGCATATAGTGAATACTCAGTATGCACTTATAATACACATAGTATATACACTTAGCATGTGTCTAGTACACACTTAGTATACACTAGTGAGAACTTTAAGAAACCACACTCTGATAGTAGATCTTTTTATTGTTGTTTCTTTTGAAAAGACTTATGGCTAGTAGGGGATGTGTAGCAGGACAGCGCAATGCCTCTGAACAGCCAGATATGACTATGGTATTCCAGTCCATCAGGGACATGGCAGAGATTCTACGGCATCAGTAGGCCCAGATCCAGGCCCAAGCCCAAGCATTGGCGACGCAGCCAGAGCCTCATCGATTTGCACCGACTATAGACTCTACGGTTTGGTTGGAGAAGCTACAACGACTTCGACCGCCGAAGTACGACAGGATCTCTGACCCTATTATCGTTGAGGGATGGCTCAGGGAGATGAGGAAGATGCTTTCGACACTTGGAACGCCAGAGGAGCGATGGGTATCCTTAGCGGCCTACCAGCTCATTGGAGAGCCAGACCATTGGTGGGATTCAGTTAAGTCCACCAAAGTAGTGGCCACTATGACATGGGCCCAGTTCGAGGAGATCTTCCTAGCACATCACTTTTCGAAGTCAGCGAAGGATGCCAAGATGGAGAAGTTTCTACAACTCTAGCAGAAGAGCATGACAGTTGCCCAATATCAGGCAAAGTTCACAAAACTATCGCAATTTGCATCTACACTGGTTGCTACAGAGGCGGCTAAGTGTAAGAGATTTGAGCATGGACTGAAGATCTCCATCAGACATCATCTTTAGGTACTTTTGATTAGGGACTACAGTAGCTTGATAGAGTGCGCGACTATTGTGGAGTAGGATCTTGCAGAGGTTTCACGCATCTTCGACCAGCAGACCCGGGGTGGTCAAGGCTCCTGACAGCCTGATCACAAGAGACAGAGGACAGATGGCCAGTCTCAATTCAGGGCGGTAGTATTAGTGAGTTTCCAGCCGACACCCCAGCGAGGTATGGGGCAGCCAGGGCAGCAGCGTCAGGCAGGGCAGACTCGTCAGCCTGTCCAACAGATCGTGCAACATCGTCCAGTAGGACAACACCCACAGCCATTTGCCAGACCAGTATAGCCTCAGCAGGTCAGATTAGCGGAAGCACAGCAGACCGGCCAACTCCAGCCTACATGCTTTGGATGCGGACAAGTGGGCCATATCAGGCCTAATTGCCCATTACCACAAGAGATGCAGCTACCTCGTACTCAGAACCCCCGACCGTAGCCTATCCAGTAGCAGCAAATGCAGCCTGCCAGATCTTCACCACTACCGACACAACAGCAGGCTTACCAGAGGCAAGCTCAATAACAGCTTCGTCAGCAGCAACAACAGCCAACTTAGGGAAGAGTATTCGCACTTGTCACCTCAGATGATGATGCTACCAACAAAGTGGTGGAAGGTACATTCTTATTATATAACTCTTGGATAAGAATATTATTTGATTCAGGTGCTACGCATTCCTTTATTTCTACTTCGTTTGCATGTTCTTTGGGTTTGTCTTCCGAGCCTATGACTTGCCCTTTGTCTGTGGTTACTCCCGTGGGGAGGAGAGTTGGAGTCAACAGGATTTGTAGAGCCTGTACGATTCGATTTTCAGACCAGGAACTGGTTGTGGATCTGATTGTAATGGAGATAGCCACCTTCGATGTTATCCTGGGCATGGACTGGCTCACGTCGTTCCATGCTACAGTCGATTGCTTTAAGAAGAAGGTGTCATTCCAAACGTCAGATGGTTCATTTTTCACTTCTACGGTAAAAGAGGTATTGAGGACTGTGATAGCTACCTTGCGCATGTACTCAGTAATGAGCTTGTGATAGTTACGCTTGGGTCAGAGTAGGTGGTTCAAGACTTTCCTGATGTGTTTCTAGAAGAATTATCGGGTTTGCCACCGAAGAGAGAGGTGGAGTTTGGGATAGATGTCTATCTAGGTACAACTCCGATATCAATTGCACCATATCGGATGGCACCATTAGAGATGAAAGAGCTCAATGATCAGCTTCAGGAGCTTCAAGAGAGGGAGTTTATTAGACTGAGTATTTCACCGTGGGGAGCACCAGTGTTGTTTGTGAAGAAGAAGGATGGATCGCTTCGGCTTTGCATTGACTATAGACAGCTTAACCGTGTTACAATGAAGAATCGGTATCCCTTGCCTCGCATCGATGACTTATTTGACCAGCTTCGAGGAGCATAACACTTTTCAAAGATTGACTAGCGGTCAGGTTATCGTCAGCTTCGAGTGAAGTATGAAGATGTTCAGAAGACGAACTTCAGGACTAGATATGGACACTAAGAGTTTCTTGTCATGCCTTTCGGATTGACAATCACACCAGCAGCCTTCATGGATTTGATGAACCGTATTTTCAGGTCGTACTTGGACCAGTTCATAGTTGTCTTCATTGACGACATTCTTATTTATTTGAAGACACTAGAGGAACACGCAGAACATCTCTGGATTACGCTTCAGACCTTGTGGGAGAATCAATTATATGCCAAAAGGGAGAAGTGTTCATTTTGGATTGAGGAGGTTCAGTTCCTCGGACACGTGGTTACGGCAGTGGGTATCTCGGTAGACCCGACGAAGATAGAGGCAGTTTCCAGTTGGGGGCGGCCAAAGACTGTTTCAGAGATCCGCAGTTTCTTGGGACTTGCGGGATACTATCGATGCTTCGTAGAGAGATTTTCTAGCTTGGCAGCACCGATGACGAAGCTGACCCGAAAGGGTGAGAAGTTTGTTTGGACTGATCAGTATGAGGCAGCATTTCAAGAGCTGAAGACCCGACTTACGACAACCCCAGTTTTGACTATACCAGACAGTGGAGCCAGCTATGTGATTTACAGTGTCGCTTTGAAGAGCGGACTGGGTTGTGTCCTTATGTAGAATGGAAGAGCTGTGGCCTACACTTCGAGGCAATTGAAAATTCACGAACAAAATTACCCGACTCACGACTTGGAATTAGCAACGATTGCTTTCGCCCTGAAGATTTGGAGGCACTACTTGTACGGCGAGCAATTTGAGGTATACTCAAACCACAAAAGTTTGAAGTATATCTTCACCGAGAAGGAGCTCAACTTACGTCAGAGACGGTGGATGGAGTTCTTGAAGGACTATGACTTTACGCTACTCTATCATCCGGGCAAGGCCAACGTGGTTGCAGACGCATTGAGTAGAAAGACGTAAGGGACATTGGCAAGCATAGCCTTGCAGCAGTGAAAGTAGGTTTTTTCGCGTCGTTGGTTACGGAAACCCTAATCTCAACAAGATTTGTAATGTGATCCGAGCCTCAAAATTCCTGCAAAATTACAGGCTTTGTATAGTGATTCGTGTCGGATGTCGATCCGCACTCGGGGTTAGTTTGTGCAAGCAGATAACATGAAATGACAAATTTTTCTCAGAAATTGCCACTATGGAATGGTGAGAATGATGATCACGAGATTTTAAAACATGATTTTTATGTTGAAGATTGATTCTCCATTAAAGTGATTAACATGCAGATAAAATTCAAAATTACTATTAAAAGATAATAAAAACAATAATTCAAAAGAAACTAATTTCATTGAATAAAATTAAGATGTTTACATTGATGGATAACAAAAACAAGAGAATTAAAACTAACCTAAAAAGCATGAAAGGTAGAGAGAGAAAACTAGAGAGAGAATATGGTGAATGAGAGAGAAATAATGAAAGAGGGAGAAAAACATAGAAAGATCTCGAGAAAGAGAGCTAGAGAGAGAAGAATGATTTAGAGCGAGAAAGTTGAGATCCTACCGGGGGTGGTTGAAGCATATGGTGATCGTGATGCCGTGAATAGTAACAGGTTGGCTATCATGGTGGTGCAAGGGATGGATCGTGGAGAACATCAACTGTTGGTTGCTTGGTGGAGGAGGCGGCTTCAACCGGTGGCTGCTGGGCGGTCCTTGCTTATGGAGCTCGTGGAGGAGAGAGCAGCTGGAGAGAGGAGGTTGTAGGAAGATGATGGCAGCGAGGGAGAGAAGCTTCTCCTCCTACGTTTTTTTTTTTTTTTTTTTTTCTCTTTTTTTTTTTTGTTTGAAAAATGATCCAAAAGAAAAGGAGGGTGACAGCTGCTTCTGGAGTTGGAAGGTGGAGTTGCAGGCGATAAAGGCAGTAGCAGCGGCTGGCGGTAGTGAAGAGAGTTGCAGTGACCGATCGGTGGAGAAGGTAAACTAGTAAGGATGCTGGTTTTTGTGGCAAACGTGGAGAAGAACAGAAGATGGTGGGCGGCTGCAAGTTGCAGCGTTGAGGAGCAATAGAACGTGGGTGGGAGAGATGAGAAGCGTGGGAGAGTATGAAGAAAGGTGTGGCGTTTCAGACGGTAATGGAGAAGTGGGGCTGCTGGTTCGGGTGGAGCTTCAGGCGGTGGTGGAGGAGAAAAGAACAGCAGCGTTGGTGCTGCTGGGTGGTGGTGCTTTGTAGAAGAGAGGAAACCAGCATCCAGGAGTTGCAGCAGCAAGGTGAAGACGTTGCTGGTCTACACAGGTGGTTCCCCGGTAGAGAAGATGGAGAGGGGCGGAGAGGTGCGCTGGCGACCGGAGTTGCAGCCTGCAACTCCGGTGAGGACGTGAAAACGAAAAACTAGAACAGCAAGAAGAAGAAGACAGAGGAGAGAAGGAGAAAAAAGAAGAAGAAGAAGAAGAGGAGGAGGAAGAAGACTTACCAGACGGCCGGAGTTGCCTGCAACTCCGGTGAGAGAAAAGATGAAGAAGATGAAGAAGAGGATGAAGAGAAGGAAGAAAAAGAAGGAGGAGAAAGCGCCGAAAACGTCGGGGGAGTTTTGGGGGAAGGAGAGAAAGAGATTGGAGGGGGATTAGGGTTCGAACGAACCCCTCTCCTTCTCCTTTTAAAGCTCCCTATTTCCATTAATGGAAATAGGGTATTTTTGAAA
The DNA here is from genome assembly GCA_035048495.1 of Euptelea pleiosperma. Taxonomy (NCBI): domain Eukaryota; kingdom Viridiplantae; phylum Streptophyta; class Magnoliopsida; order Ranunculales; family Eupteleaceae; genus Euptelea; species Euptelea pleiosperma. The sequence continues at coordinate 21,529,053 of CM068553.1, read as the reverse complement.
TAAAAAAAAAAAAAAATATATATATATATATATATATATATATATATATATATATATATTTTTAAGTAAAAATCTACTTTTCTATGGGGAATCTCCCCAATTAGTGGACCCCCCGTTTTTTTGAAATTTAATTAAAATTCTTTGGAAATTCACGGGGTCCACTAACTGGTCGGACAGCGGGTCGATGATGATGGGCCCGGCTACTGGCCCACATGGATTTGTGATGTCCATTGTCTCACAAGATGATGTGACAGACGGTCTGATGGCGATCGGATGGATGGTGACTTGATTGGGACTCAGATTGGTGGATCGACGGATCTAGAGAGATCCAACGGTCCGATTGATGATCCAACGGTCCGATGGAAGATCCAACGGTCAGAAAGCTAAGGGAGATGAGATAGAGCCGATGGGCAGGAGTTCTGGGGTTAGGTCAGTAGATTCGAGGACCGAGAGATGAAGAGAGAGAGAGAATAAGGAGAGATGAGAGAGAAAGTATCAGAAAATAGAGAGAAAAGCACTGGCGGAGGGTCTGGAACCCTGGTCTTCACTGTGACCATCCTCACGCTTCTCCAGTAGAGTCGACTATCATTCTTTGCTGACTCATGTGGCTTTAAACGCTTTGGTCCGTCTCTTGGTCATTGGCTCTCCTACTCTCTTCGTTCTTTGGGCCGGCTTTTTGGTCCTCTTATCCAGCCCATATTTGGCCCATATCTTCTAGTCATAGCATGTGGGCTCTTTAAGCTTTGATAATGGGCTTTCCTGATCGATGTGGGCTTGCAATTCTCGAGAATTGTCCCATCGGGGTTTCCTGCGATAGAAGAAGCGCGTAATGAGACTCTATCAGAATGACTACATGTCTAGACTTCCGAAAATGTGTTTAATGCATGTAAATATACTATTTCGTCCAGAAAAGTGTGTTCTACGCAACACAAGAGACTCTTACGTAGAAAAGTAGATAAATAGAGTATTTTAACGTAGGAGAATGCAATAACGCTAAAAGGATAGTTGCTTAAAATAAGCACTTTTGAGCGAATATCAAGCAGCATCAGTGGACAGAAACTGTTGAAGAGTACGATCTTCGTGTGGATCGACGTGATGATAGAGCAATTATTTTTAGCATTGCCGCTCAATCGACTATTATTCCGAGGATCATTGAGGCTCAGACCAGCGATCCAGAGTTCGAGGAAACGCGAGTAGAGATTACTAGAGGCTTAGGACCAGAGGGTTGGACTATTCAGCCAGACAATAGCATCCGATTTAACGGACGATTATGCATGTTGGACGACGCCAACCTTCGAGAGGACATCATGTCAGAGGCACACCGTTCCAGACTCACCATTCATCCCGGTGCTACGAAGATGTACCAGGACTTGAGACGCCAGTTTTGGTGGAGGGGGATGAAGAGGGACATCGCCTCATTCGTTTCCAGATGTTTTACTTGTCAGCAAGTGAAGACGGAGCACCAGTGACCAGCAGGACTTTTACAACCATTACCAGTGGCAGAATGGAAATGGGACTATATCATGATGGACTTCGTGACAGGACTACCAAAGACTCATCGAGGATTTGATGCAACGTGAGTTATTGTGGACAAACGGACCAAGTCTACACATTTTTTAGTTATGAAGGCGACCAATAAGGTGCCAGCATTAGCACAGCTTTATGTTGATGAGATCATTAAACTTCATGGAGTTCCATTTTCAATCGTGTCAGGTCGCGACCCACGCTTCACATCCCATTTTTGGCAAGGACTTCAGACGACTTTGGGGACTCAGCACAGCATACCACCCCTAGACCGATGGACAGTCAGAGATGACGATTCAGATATTGGAGGATATACTCCGAGCATGTGCACTGGACTTCGTAGGGAGTTGGAGTAAACATCTACCTTTAGCAGAGATTGCTTACAACAACAGTTTCCAGGCGAGCATCGGCATAGCACCTTTCGAGGCACTGTATGGCAGACCTTATAGATCACCCCTATGTTGGGCAGAAGTCGGAGAGCATTCACTATCAGGACCAGAGATCGTCTAGGAGACCACTGAGAAGGCGAAGATCATCAGAGATAGACTATTGGCAGCGTAGAGCAGACAGAAGAGCTATGTGGATAGACATCGGAGACCACTTGAGTTCCAGATCGGCGATAAAGTCTTCTTGAAGGTGACTCCACGTAAGGGAACTATCTGTTTTGGGAAGAAGGGCAACTTAGCACCACGCTTCATCGGACCGTTTGAGATCCTGAGAAGAGTAGGACAAGTTGCATATCAGTTGGCACTTCCACCACAACTTTCGAGCATTCATGATGTTTTTCATGTATCCATGCTTCGGAGATACAAGCCAGATCTTACACACGTCATCGACTATCAGGAGCTACACTTTCAACCAAATGCAGCGTACAAGGAGCAACCAGATCGCATCCTGGATTCCAAGGAACAGGTGTTGCACACCAAGACTATCCGATTAGTCAAGGTGTTGTAGCAATATCATGACATTGAGGAGGCAACATGGGAACTAGAATCTAAGATGCGTGAAAAGTATCCGGATTTATTCCCCGTGGAGTGATGTGATTAGTTTTAAATTTCGGGACGAAATTTTTTTGAGGGGGAGAGGTTGTAATACCCTCAACTTTTTCAAAGGTATTTTTGACTTTTTATGAGATTTGACCAAGGTTGACTTGTTTACTTGACCCTATAGATGATTAATTAAAACCTTAATAAACTCTTATATCTAATTGGTTTAGGACACTAGAGTCATCTAGGCCCTGGTATAACTTATTTTTAACTTTTATCGTATTTAGGGCATTTCAGATATTTTGCTAGTTTCTTGCATTGTGTAGGTCATTGTGTGTGCTTGAACCATTAGCCATATTCTAATTATACCCTAGGAGAGGCCCACCAAGTTATAGAACCTAACTCTAAGTGTAAGTTAAATTTTGGACCATTTAGTGAAGTAGGTGCCCAAACCCTAATTGGGGTGTGCCCTAACTGAGAGATGTATGTGGTGAGACTTTATTATTAAGCTAAATAGGTTATATTATATTAATAATTATGTTCCTAATATTTTGTAATATTATTTTATGTTTTAGAGTTTTTTGGGGCTTATAAATAATCTTAAATGAGGCCTAGTTGATACATATGGGCCTTGGGCCCATTTTTAAACCATAATTAGCCTAAAATATAAGTTTTAGAGGGTTGAAAAAGTCAACTTTAGGAGAGTTACGAAAATCACTTAACTCTAATCCTTATGAGACCTATTTCTTCATGACCTTCTATTTTATTTAAGCTATCTTCCTTCATTATTCTATACACTTAGTCTTTGACCTAAAACTCAAGCGATCTACACTATTCCAACACCACCTCTTTTTCTCCAATCATCACTAAACCCTAGGATAGTGTTCATCTCTCTTCTCTCATAAACATATATCACTTTGGAAACAAAAGATCAACAAAGGAGGGACTTTTTAAGCAATTCAAGAATTCTTTATTAAAGTTTAAGAAACCTTAAGGTAAGTGTGTTTGATCCATCATATACTTATTTTTCGTCAAGATTTTGTTTATCTTTCATTAGGTATTTGTTGATACTCATTATAAATTAATTTCAACAATATTTACTTTATTCTTATTGGGTTGATCTTTATTTTGGGCCACCATGATGGGTTTGGCCATAGTCTCTTTTGCACCTATAACGGATGACTATGTTGCCTTATCATTTTTGTTATATTTTTATGATTTTAATATTTTTATAATTATTTTTTCTAAATACATCTATGCATCTATTTTCCAAAACTGTTAAATTTGTATTTTTCAGATTTATATTTATTTAATTATAATTTTTCTAAGTTGTTGGACTTTACCAAAATACCGAGAATTTTAGATTTTACACGATCTATTTCACTTAGGATTTCGATCTATATTTTTAAACTAAATATTTTTTTAATTATTTTTTCTAGATACCTCTATCAATCTAGTTTCTAGAACCTTTGAGTTTGTATTTTTCTAATTTATATTGATTAAGTTATGATTTTTCTAATTTGTTGGACTTTACTAAAAAACTCAGAATTCTAGATTTTACATGGTCCACTTCATTTGGGATTTCGATCTATATTTTTAACTTAAATATTTTTCTAATTATTTTTCATAGATACCTCTATCAATATAGTTTCTATAACCTTTGAGTTTGTATTTTTCTGATTTGTATTGATTAAGTTATAATTTTTCAAATGTACTGAACTTTTCTGTAAAACCCAAAATTTTAAATTCTGTCCGGCCCACTTCATTAAGGGTTTCGACCTATATTTCAAATCTAAATATTTTTCTATTTATTTTTTTCTAAATACTACTATAAATATAGTTTTTATAAGCTTTAATTTTGTATTTTCTGATTTATATTGATTAAGTTATGATTTTTCAAATATGCGGGACTTTTCTATAAAACTCAGAATTCCAGATTCTGTCTGGCCCACTTCATTAAGGGTTTCGACCTATATTTTGAATCTGAATATTTTTCTATCTATTTTTTCTAAAAACCTCTATGAATCTAATTTTTAAATCCATTGAGTTTATATTTTTCTAATTTATATTTATTTAGTTATGATTTTTATAAAGCAGTACTTTTTTTGTAAAAACCTATTAATTGTTATTGGTTCGGTCATGATTATTAACTATTAAGGTTTTAACCTTGTTGTTTAACTTAGACTTATATGCATGGAGATCTCACCCAAGTGTCTTCGATCCCTCATAGAGTTCGGCCAAGTGTCTTGGATCCCTCTTTAGGGTTTGACCTTGTGTCATGGATCCCTCATAGGGTTTGACCATGAAGTGTTAGATTCTTTTGTGGTTCCCACTAGTATTGTCCATCCGTGTTAGTCGTGATATTTGATGATTGTTTACATGTTATTCATGTTATTTAATTTTAGTTCTATCCATATCATTACTTTTAATGTAAATGTGTTCATTTTTTTTATTCTTATTAAATATTAAATAAATGTGTTGTTTATACCATGTAACCCTAGTGTCATATTGTTGTCATACTATGATCATTATGTCATTCATATAGGGGTGCATAAGGGAACGGGGTTGAAGTATATTATATACGTTTATATTGGTTTTATCAATTAATCAGGGTTCAGTACCCTAGGGTGAAAGGCCTCAGACGTTATTATATCCCGCAGATGGGTCGATGAGACCGCTTCTAGTGCGGGAAAGAGATGGAGACCCTATATGGTTATGGGTACTAATTGCATGTGCATTCTGCATTCACCTTGCATTTACCCTCACTTTTATGCCATACTTATTATATGATTGAGATGCATGCCTTGATTAAAATCTTGTATAGTATGACATCATACCATACACACTGTTGTATTACTGGGCCTCGGCTCAGGGTGTTACACCGATATCATTTCAGATTTTGAAGAGCTAGGTGCATGGGAGGATTTTGAGACGGAAGACTCCAGTATACTTGAAGAGACCGGCGAGGGGGAGTCGATCCCACACTTTGAAAGACTTTATTGATTATTTTAAGATATTAGTTATTTATTTTTCGGGCATGTATGCCTTTGATTGAGAGCATGTTCTCACTCTCTTTTCCTAATACTTAGTTGATTTGATTGTTCATTTTCAGCAATGGATATGCTTATTACTGATTTTAATACCTCAAGTAGAATTGTGGTTAACCTTAGGACACCCGGTCGATCGATTCAACTTTCTTTTGATTCTCTTGACTTAATTGACCTAGTTTGACTCTGTGGACTTCTTGATCTGTGTTGACCCTTTTTTTTACTTAACCTTAGTGGATTCATTAACTTGATCATGATTACATAATTGGACATAGGTGAATATAACCCTATTGCTTAATTGAATCAACCGGACATAATTTGACGATTAGAGAACTTACTTAAATATCTCCTTATAACTGAATCTCGCATAGGATTATTTTAAGGCCGTTAACGCTTGAACATCGATTTGTTTCTTGTTTGTGGAGTGAGCCTTGATGGTCTAACTACAACATGTTGACCATAGGGGATCATTCATAGATCACCTCCAAACTCAGGTAACGGGTCAACCCATGGACTTTTCGGGTCGAATCTGGATACCCAGGTTCGGGGTGTGACATCCGCCAACTATCATAATCTACCTCAGCCCACAAACTAAAAAGATATATCCTGAAACTACCTGGTTTATTTTTAGACATAGGATTATCTTGTTTGTTCTCTGACTGCATCATATAGGATCACTAGCTTAGTGTCGAGGGTTTGCTCTTTCAAGTATATGCCTATTTGGATTTGATTCAACCCAAGACTAATTCGATCTAAGAATCAATCTCCTTCATTGATCTTTCACCCACTCTATCTATGTCTCATCCCACCTCTAATGGCAGATGAACGGCCTCTATACGAGACCTACTACACTTTCTGTGATAAATCCCAACAATGGTATGACAATTATGCGTATCATCATGACACTCCAGCCTCGCCGACTTCCATGGGGTATGAAGACAATGGAGATCCAAATTACAAATCTCTACTTCAAGAACTAAAACAATCAGTCTCTGCCCTTAGTGTCGTAATCTAGCAACCTATGCAGAATTACAACTCTGTGGGATATTTTCCTTATGTTTAGGAAGCGGACTATACTTTCAGTATATTTCAACCTTCAATGCAGAACCTCCTACGATAACACATATTATCCGGACAATAAGAGTCACCATAACTTTGATTGGGAACAGTTTGCTCTCCCATAGCAACTACCGCATGATAATTATCCTTCCCGGTTTCATCAACCTAATGGAGAGTATGATTGGCACTACTCGCAGTCGTAGTACCCCTCATATCCACAGAATAACAGTTCTTATCAGTAGTGGGCCCCTCAGGATTTCCAGAGTCAACAGCTAGTCATAGACTCCATTCTGCCTTATAACTTTCATACTCAGTCGGATTACAATCAAGAGTTGGTACCTCAGCTTCACTTAGCTGAACCGCCACAGTCGGCTACTAAACCTAGTCTAGAGGAACTCCTCTCTCAAATCATCATCTAACAACAGCACTCTATGGATAGCTTGGATCACCATTTAGGCTAGTTCAAATATGAGAGAGAGGAAGTTAACTTCCCTAGCCAACCTATAGCCTATCCTTAGGAGAATGACATGGCCACTGTCTATGATGAGGAGTCGTACAATTGGATCCAGTACCAGACTTTCCAAGAGGAAAGAGATGTTGTTAAACTCACTGGATCGGGCAACAATAGTGATGAGTCAGAGTCTCCATCTCCGGTGCCCTTTGAAAATAGGTTTTTTTCCGCGTCGTTGGTTACGAAAACCCTAGAATCAATACATTTATATCTTTTTCAATTTAATTCCAGCAAAATATGAACTTTTGTATAGGGATTCGTATCGGATGTCGATCCTCACTCGGGGGTTAGAGAACACGCATTAAAGAACACATTATAATGGAATAGCTATAGAAATGATGATGGGGTGAGAGTGGTGGTGAGACGGGATTAAAATATTCTTTTTGTTTGTTTTTAGAGATATCCATTAAACCCGAAAGAAATGACAGAACTTTCTCATGAGACTAGTTGCGAGAGATTAAAATAAACTAGTAACTTCAATAAATAAAACAAAACCATTAAACTTGCATCAAACAAAACTAAATTCATTAACAATTTTAATAAATGTTCTTACAATAATCAAAGATGAGCAATAAAATCTAAGGTAACCTAGAGAGAGAAAGAGAGATAGACCTATGATTCAAACCGTGGGATGAACCGGGCTGGAGAGGAGGAACCCAAACGGTGCAAGCGTCACTCGAATGGAGATCGTGCGCACTTCTCTGTGAGGGTGTATGGCAGCATGGTGGAATGGTTCAGACGTTGCTGGTCTTCCCAAACCAGTGGTGATGAAGATGCCTTCAGCTACTTGGAGAACGGATTTGGCTTGCTTGGGAGGGCCGTGAGAGGTGCGCACATGCAGACTATATTGACGGACTGTTCACGACATGAATAAGGCGGTGATGTCTAGACCATGTTGATCGGGCTTCACGGTGGTGTGTGGTGATGAGGAGATCGATGAAAGAGATCTCGTGGGGGTTTGCTGCCCGGAACAAATGGAAGATGCAAGTGGTTGCTGGCTGGGAGAGCTTGAGAGCGTGAAGAAGATGAAGAAAGGTGTGGCGTTTCAGGTGGTAATGGAGAAGTGGGGCTGCTGGTTCGGGCGGAGCTTCAGGCGGTGGTGGAGGAGAAAAGAACAGCAGCGTTGGTGCTGCTGGGTGGTGGTGCTTTGTAGAAAAGAGGAAACCAGCATCCAGGAGTTGCAGCAGCAAGGTGAAGACGTTGCTGGTCTACACAGGTGGTTCCCCGGTAGAGAAGATGGAGAGGGGCGGAGAGGTGCGCTGGCGACCGGAGTTGCAGGCTGCAACTCCGGTGGGACGTGAAGGAGAACAAAAAAAAAATAAGAAGAAGAAGACAGAGGAGAGAAGGAAAAGAAGAAGACAGAGGAGAGAAGAAAAAGAAGAAGACAGAGGAGGAGACCTTACCAGACGGCCGGAGTTGCTGCCTGCAACTCCGGCGAAGATGGAGGAGGAAGAAGAAGAAGAAGAAAAGAAGAAAAAGAAAAGAAGAAGAAGAAGAAGGGGGAGAGGGAGACGAAACCGTTCCGGGAGTTTTGGGGAAAGATGAGGTGAAGTAAGGAGGGGGATTAGGGTTCCAAAGAACCCTTCTCCTTCCCCTTTTAAAGCTCCCTAGTTTCTATTAATGGAAATTAGAGAATTTTTTAAATAAATTTTTTTTTTTTAAGTAAAACACTACTTTTCTTTGGGGAATGTCCCCATTTAGTGGACCCCCCATTTTTTTAAAATTTAATTAAAATTATTTTGAAATTCACGGGGTCCACTAACTGGTCGGACAGCGGGTCGATGATGATGGGCCCGGCTACTGGGCCACATGGATTGATGATGTCCATCGTCTCACAAGATGATGTGACAGACAGTCTGATGGCGATCGGATGGATGGTGACTTGATTGGGACCCAGATTGGTAAATCGATGGATCTAGAGAGATCCAACGGTCCGATTGAAGATCCAACGGTCCGATGGAAGATCCAACGATCAGAAAGCTAAGGGAGATGAGATAGAGTCGAAGGGCAGGAGTTCTGGGGTTAGGTCAGTAGATTCGAGGACCGAGAGATGAAGAGAGAGAGAGAATAAGGAGAGATGAGAGAGAAAGTATCAGAAAATGGAGATAAAAGTATTGGCAGAGGGTCTGGAACCCTAGTCTTCACTGTGACCATCCTCACGCTTCTCCAGTACAGTAGACTATCATTCCTTGCTGACTCATGTGGCTTTAAACGCTTTGGTCCTTCTCTTGGTCATTCGCTCTCCTGTTCTCTTCGTTCTTTGGGCCGGCTTTTTGGTCCTCTTATTCAGCCCATAGTTGGCCCATATCTTCTAGTCATAGCATGTGGGCTCTTTAAGCTTTGATAATGGGCTTTCCTGATTGATGTGGGCTCGCAAGTCTCGAGAATTGTCCCATCGGGGTTTCCTGCGACAGAAGAAGCGCGTAATGAGACTTTATCAGAACGACTCAATGTCTAGACTTCCAAAAATGTGTTTAATGCATGCAAATATACCATTTCGTCTAGAAAAGTGTGTTCTACGCAACAAAAGAGACTATTACGTAGAAAAATAGATAATTAGAGCATTTTAACATAGGAGAGTGTGAAAACGCTTCGAAGATAACAGTGGAAAATACGCATTTTTAAGCGAATATCACCCTTACAAGCACCAATTTCTAAACCTACCTTAGAGGAATCATCTACCTCTGATGCTTCACTTTCTGCATCTGAAGTAGACATTCCAGACATTAAACCGTGTCTAGATAGTACAGACCCAGTTGTTTTGGCCCTACCGTTCCTCACCATCGTTGATACACACATCGGGTATGAGGACAATGACATGTCGATGGCATTTGACAACCTCAAGGAAGAGGTTAATATTTTTCAACAGTCACCTGACATCGATATTTTCGATGACCCGTGTTCCGTAGAGAGTATAATTTAAGACTCTCCTGAGGAAAAATTAGCTAAGTGTCAAGAATACTTTGAGTTTAGCGGGAATATATCTGAATGGAGCAAACTCCAGCAGATCAGTAAATCTAGATTGGTCTGACTCTGATTTGAAATCAGGCTCAAAGTGTACTGGACACTTGGCTAATATTTCCTTGGGAGAGTCCGAAAGTAGACTCTCTACGACACACGGTGTATCGACAAAATCGACGTATGTTGGCTATTCAAAAAAGGTAACATTTGCTTTGAGGTTGTCAAATGCCGTCGACATGTCATTGTCCTCACACCCGATGTGTGCACTAGTGATGGTGAGGAACGGTAGGGCCAGGACAACTGGGTCCGTACTATGTAGACACGGTTCAATGTCTGGAATGCCTGCTTTAGGCATAGATGGTGAAGCATCAGAGGTAGATGATTCCTCTAAGCTAGGTTCAGAAGTCGGTGCTTTGATAGGCACGGAAGAGGGAGACTCTGGTTCATCACTATGGTTGCCCGATCCATTGGTTATAACAACCTCTATTTTCTCTGGAAAATTTTGGTTTTGGTACAAGGTGTGCGAATCCCCCTCATAGACTGTGGCCATAACATTCCCCTCTAGATATGCTATAGGTTGGCAAAAGTTAACTTCCTCGCTCTCAGATTCTATCTGACCTATACGATGTTCCAAGCTCTCCATGGATTGTTGTTGTTATTGTTGCTCTAGGCGTTGCAAATACTGTTGTTGTTGGGTTATGCATTGAGAGAGAAAGTCCTCTAAACTAGGTTTAGGGGAAGCTGATGAACCAACTCTTGATTGTAGTCCGACTGAATCTAAAAGTGATAGGACTGAAATGAGTCTGGGACTATCTGTTGATTCTGGGAATCCTGAAGGGCCCACTGCTCATCAGAATAGTAATTCTGTGGATATGACAGGTACTACGACTGCGAGTATTGCCAATCATACTCTCCATTGGGTTGATGAAACCCAGAAGGATAATTATCCTACTACAGTTGCTGTGGGAGAGCTGACTGTTCCCAATCAAAGTTATGGTGACTCCTATTGTTCGAATAATTTGTATCATAGGAGGTCTGCATCGGAGGTTGAAATGTCATAAAAGTACAAGTCTCTTCTTGGACAAGAGGGAAATATCCCACAGAGTTGAAGTGATTAATAGGTTGCTGGACTACTACATGAAGAGCGGAGATTGAGTTTTTAAGTTCGTGAAGTATAGATTTATACTCAGGATCTCTGTGATTCTCATACCCCATGGAAGTCTGTGAGACTAGAGCTTCATGATGATACGCAGAATTGTCATACCATTGTTGGGAGTTATCACCTAGATTTTTATAGAAAGTATAGTAGGTCCCGTATAGAAGCCGTTCATCTGCCATCAGAGAGATGGGAGTCTCTCAAATCAAATCAGTCTAAGGTTCGGACGAGTCCAACCAGGCATCTGCTTGAAAAGGCAAGCCCTAGACTTAGCAAAAAATTTGCTTCAAGGAGACACTAGACTAGCTATCCTAAATGATGCACACAGAGCACAGATAATCCTATTTCTACTCAATCAGGATAAGTTTTAGGATTTATCCTATTAGTGTAGGGGGTAGGTTAGATTATGAAATGGGCGGACCACTGGTTTGTCTTTTTATCCGCCGGACTAACTGTTTTGCTCAATAGGTTCTCACTAGGATACGCTCGCAAGTATCTGCTCGATACTGACACAAGTTCACTGCTCTAAAAATCTGTAACCTAGACAAACGTGCGGCACATCGGCCATCTTAAGTACGCCCCAAGTTAACAGGATTTGTCGAGTGTTCACAAGTGTTTTTCTCGGGGGAAACTTAGCTTAATTTTGTGTTCCTAACCCAACAGTTAGTAGACCAACAAAGCACCAAGGAAGCCACTAGCGAGCTCAATAAACTTAAGTAGTAAGGACCTATGGGTGTGTTAGACAATAGGGACCCGCGCTCGTGGACTTATTCGACTTGGGATTGATGGAATGATTAAGTGGAGGGGTGTCCTAGAACACCGATATAACTTGGCCCTTGCACTTGATTCTTTTTAACTTAATGGATCTTGGGGATCAAATTCAGCTTGAGTGATGAGGTGGGTGATGAAATCCCACCAGCTATAGTGAAGAGATGGGTTTGTTCTATTAGTTAGGTATTTTGGCGGCCAAACACGCAGTTCGTATAAATTTGCAAAATCAAATAAACAAACGGCACATTTTTCACTAAATGCACTGTATCGCACTCAAGGCGAGGAAAGGGACTTACCTCCCATGGGCAACGCCACCAGGTCACCTCTGTAGAATAGGGAGGGGTATCTTAATGGGCTTGGTGAAAGTAGGGTTTTTCCTCGTCGTTGGTTACGAAAACCCTAGAATCAACACATTTGTAATTTGATCCGAATTTTAATCTTGTAAAATATGAGCTTTTGTATAGGGATTCGTGTCGGATGTCGATCCGCACTCGGGATTAGTCGGATTAGCGCGAATAAGAACAAAAATTGATGGACCATCACAAGAAATAATAGATAAAAACAAACTTCATCATTCAGTGATCAAAATGTTTATAACAATGCTTGAATCGAAAATAACATAAAATAAGATAAACTAAAAAGTAATTTTAAGGAAGAAAATTCTAGAGAGAGTTAGAGAGAGAAAATGAAGTGGAAAGAGAAAGTTAGAGAGAGATCTCTAGAGAGAGAAAAAGAGATCTAGAGAGAAACCTATCTAGAGAGAGAATAGAGGATTCACCTTGGACTTACCCGGATCGGCCCGAAGAGTTAGGCCATGTTGGCATTGAAGTTTGACCATGAATGGCCAAAGTGGTGAAGAAGATGCCCATGAAGAAGTTGCTGGTTTGGCCAATAATGGAGGAAGGAGATGCCGTCCAAGAGAAGAGTATGGTGAACTGTGGATGGCTCACCGTGAAGGAAAGGTTCGGATAGAGGTCTGGAGTTGCAGGTGGTGCAGTGGCTATGGGTGGAGAAGATGGTGACGCTTGAGCGACGGCGGTGGTGGCTGAAGGAGGCGGAGCAAACCGCCCTAAGGAGAGCACCTCCGGCTTCCTCTTCCTCCTCCTTTTCTTCTCCTCTTCTTTTTCAATATTTTTTTTTCTTTTTGTTTTTGTTAAGAGAAAGTGGATGGACGGTGGATAGGAGAGGGGAGTGTTGCAGAGACGGATGCGTGGTGGCTGTTGGAAGAACAGCCACCGTGGAGATTTGGAGAAGGCGGTGGGATGCACACGTGGTGGAGAGAACCGCTGGTGTGCAACGGCTTGGCAGCAAGTTTTTCTTGCTGGTTCGACCAGCAAACCAGCAAGAAGGATGGCTAGAAGGGAGAGAAGGCGGTAGAGAGAGGGTTTGATGGTTGTGGTGGAGGTGCTGGTTGCGCCAGCATCAATGGAGGTCGCGACCTATGGATGAAGTGTTGGGTGGTAGAGGAGGAGCAGGGGCGTTCGGTGGTTGTAAACGGAGGTGGCAGCGCAGGGGATGGGGCAGCAGGCGGTGCTATTTTCTGGCAGTAAGCAGCAGCAGCTAGCGGCCAGAGTTGCAGGCCTGCAACTCTGGTGGGAGAAGACCAAGAGAAGAAGAAGGCGGTGAGAATGGAGGCAGCAGGTTACCTTCCGATGGTGATGGTGTTGCAGGCAGCCAGCCGTGGTGGAGACGCCTGAAACGGCAAGCGAGGAAGAAGAAGAAGAAAAATGGACGGAGTTGCAAACCTGCAACTCCGGCGAAGGATGGGGAAGGAGACGAAGAAGAAAAGAGGAAGAAGAGGAGAAGGAAGTGGTGGGGAAGAAGGGAAATGATAGGGGGAAGGAGAGGAGGAGAGGGGAGAGGGATTAGGGTTCCAAAGAACCCTTCTCCTTCCCCTTTTAAAGCTCCCTAGTTTCCATTAATGGAAATCGAGTGGTGAAGGCAGTGCAGCAACTGCAAGTGGAGGTGCTGTAGGCGCAGCACTCACAGGCAGAAGAGAAGTTGTGCAGCAAGTAGGCCAGGGGATCTCACGGTCGGAGATGCAAGTGGTGAAAACTGGGGGCGGCAGTAATGAAGCAACTGCTTCGTTGCAAGAGGATGGCGAGACGAGGTGGCCGGAGTTCTGCAACTCCGGGCGGTAAGATGAAGACGGGAAGAAGAAGAAGAAGAAGAAGAAGAAGAAGAAGGGAGAGAAAGAAGAAGAAGAAGAAGGGTAGAATGTGGGGGAATTTTTGGGGAGAGAAAGGAGCAGAAAGGAGGGGGATTAGGGTTCCAAAGAACCCTTCTCCTTCCCCTTTTAAAGCTCCCTAGTTTCCATTAATGGAAATTAGAGAATTTTTGAAATAAAAAAAATAAATTTTTTTTTTTTAAGTAAAACCCTACTTTTCTTTGGGGAATTTCCCCATTTAGTGGACCCCCCATTTTTTAAAATTTAATTAAAATTATTTTGAAATTCACGGTGTCCACTAACTGGTCGGACAGTGGGTCGATGATGATGGGCCCGGCTACTGGCCCACATGGATTGATGATGTCCATCGTCTCACAAGATGATGTGACAGACAATCTGATGGCGATCGGATGGATGGTGACTTGATTGGGACCCATATTGGTAGATCAACGGATCTAGAGAGATCCAACGGTCCGATGGAAGATCCAACGGTCCGATTGAAGATCCAACGGTCAGAAAGCTAAGGGAGATGAGACAGAGCCAATGGGCATGAGTTTTGGGGTTAGGTCAGTAGATTCGAGGACCGAGAGATGAAGAGAGAGAGACTAAGGAGAGATGAGAGAAAAAATCAGAAAATGGAGATAAAAGTATTGGCAGAAGGTCTGGAACCCTGGTCTTCACTGTAACCATCCTCACGCTTTTTCAGTAGAGTAGACTATCATTCCTTGCTGACTCATGTGGCTTTAAACGCTTTGGTCCGTCTCTTGGTCATTGGCTCTCCTGCTCTCTTCATTCTTTGGGCCGGCTTTTTGGTCCTCTTATTCAGCCCATATCTTCTAGTCATAGCATGTGGGCTCTTTAAGCTTTGATAATGGGATTTCCTGATCGATGTAGGCTCGCAAGTCTCGAGAATTGTCCCATCGGGGTTTCCTGCGACAGAAGAAGCGCGTAATGAGCCTCTATCAGAATGACTTAATGTCTAGACTTCCGAAAATATTTTTAATGCATGCAAATATACCATTTCGTCCAGAAAAGTGTGTTCTACGCAACAAAAGAGACTCTTACGTAGAAAAGTAGATAAATAGAGCATTTTAACGTAGGAGAGTGTGAAAACGCTTAGAAGATAACAGTGGAAAATACGCACTTTTAAGCGAATATCACTTGGGCCCGACTCCACCTCTTTGAGCTTTCACTCCCTACCCATACTTGGATCGTATTCCTACAGATTAGATTGAAAGGTCTAGGTATTTAGGATTCAAATTGGAAGATTCTTGCCTTTTTAGGGTTCACGGAGTAAGCACTGAATTAAGGCAAGTTTTTAAATTAGTTTCCAAATTCAGGTTGGGATTCGAATTTAGGAATTTCCAAATTGGAAAATTCCTATATTTGAAATGTTTCCCGAATTTTGGGAATCTTCCAAGAAAGATTAGATTTTAAAATCCCTTACAATTTGGAAAATTTCCCAAATTTGGAATTCCGCTAAATTCAGAGTATTTCCTTTTTCAGACTTTTCCAATTTTAGAGGATTTCTAAAGATAGAAATTCTCTCAAAGTGGAATTTTCTAATTTTGGAAACCCTAATTTGGCGAAATTTCAAATTTTTGGAATCTTTCCAAAAATTGTAAATCCTTGATCGGTGATATTGCTAAAATTCGGAAGAATATAACAATCCTAATTTTTTTGAATTTCTAAATATTTGAATTTTTTTTATATTTTCACTCAATCTAGGGTTTCTAGCAAACCCTAGAACAATATCTAGCAGTAAATATTCAAAAATAGAAAATGTCCTAAGTTATTACAAGTTGCACTCGTGTAATATCCCGAACTTTCGTTCTAGGGTATTATGGTAATTTCATATAAAAAAATTTGAACTTTTGTTATTATATTTATGGGACATGCAAGAGTAAACTATCCGAGAAAATTCGTTTGACCTCCGATCGATGAACGGACAGTTCCAGCACGATCGTATATTTATATAGATCCTAAATATCTAATAATATTACCAACTTTATTTTTTTTATTTTTAGGCTAAATTTTAGGAGAGACCCATGTCTTAGGATTTCTAGACCTTGTAAAGAGACTTTAAAACTATAACGAACATTTTTGGTAAAAAATATATTTTTGTAATCTTTGACCTTTTTCGCTATTTTTATATTTTAATAAATTTGAAATGAGTACTAGACCCGTAGAACATGTTTTGAGTCAATCCGACGAGAGGTTGACCATTTTTTGGGACTTTGACCAATCGTTGAAATTTTGTGTATTAAAATATTTTATTTGAATTTTAGGTGTGTGACAAGTGTCAACATCTTATTAATTATGAACTTTTAAATTATATGATATGAATTAATGAATGATTGTTGTGTATTAATATATTATAATGTATAGTTTAATGCTCATATATATAAATTATATCAAACTATCACCTTTTGAGAGAATATGACATAATTGTAATTAATAACTATTTTAATTATTAATATTAATAATTACATAATTAATTAAATTATAATTGTTAGGTGGGCTCGTAGGGCAAATTTAAAGTCCTTTTGGGCTTAAGAATAACCTTAATTGAAGCACAGTTGATACCCATGGGCCTTGGGCTCATTTTTATCCCATTAGTAATTCAAAATATGTGTTTTGGAGGGTTGAAAAAGTCACCCCTTTGAAAGCTACGAATTTTACCCATTCCCTTTTGTTGCTCAACAACTTGAGAGAATCTCTATCAATTCAAATTTCAAACTTTCCCTCACTTGTGTTATTTAAATAAGACAACCTAATAAAATTATCAATAGCCAATATTTTTGGATCTCATTGTTGTTTCAAAAACCTTTCTACTCTCTCCTAAATTCTTTCCCATTTTATCTCTTTAAGCTTCTATTAAAAATCCATCACAAAACTCCATTAAAAAAGTGGGAGAGCTTTGACTAAGCCTTAATCCGAACTCCAATTGAAGTCGAAGTAGAAGGGAGAATTGAAGGGGACACCGAGGAGAACAACATACTTGGAGAAGAGTTCGGTACGACCACTTTCAAATTCGGAGAAAATTTTTATTTTCCATTAGAGAGAACTAAAAAGGTGTGTAATAGCCGTGAGTGGTTCTAACCATGTCTATTTTATAATTCCATAATTGTAATACCCTACACTTTTGTTCTACGGTATTATGGTAAATTCACCAAACCTAAACATTTTTCAGACTTTTATTATTATTTTTATGGTTAAAATTCATGTTTGAGTATGTACGTTTAATTTGGTTTCATTCTGAAAACTTTGAAAAACTTGCTATTTTTTAAACTCGCTCTTAAGGCTAAATTCTTGCTAAGAATATTGAACTATACCTTGTAGGGGACTTTTTATTGCCGCAACTAACATTTCAGAACTTCTATAAAAAAGTTATTTTGTGAGCCCGAGACACCAAATTTTTTTTTATTTTATCCTTACCAACTTACCTGTGAAATTTGGAACCTTTCCTGAGACATAAAAACTCTAGTCGAAGATTTTGGGAGATTTTGTGACATGTGTCAATACTTTGATGTATCAACTTTTAAATTATATAATATAGTTTAATTGAATTAAAGTATGATTATTTATATTATAATTTTTGGGTGGGCCGTATGGCCAATCTAGAGGCATTTTGGCTTAATAATAATCTTCAATGAAGCCTAGTTGATATATATGGGCCTTAGGCCCATTTCTAACCCATTAGTAATGTAAAATATAAGTTTTTGAGGGTTGAAAAAGTCATCCCTTTGATAATTACGAATTCTACTAAAATAGAAACTCTAATCCTTCCCTAAATCTATTTATGAAAACCTTAAAGCTTTAGAAGCTTTTACAAACCCAAACTCCATTAAATAATAGAGAATTCTCCATTAAACCTTCATCCGGGCATTGATCGCTCTCTAGTGAGAAGGGAGAATTGATGGAGACTCTGAATAGATGAACATACTCCGAGGAGAGGACGATTCGACGACTTTCAAATTTAAAGAAACTTTCAATTTCTATTAAAGTTCAAGAAATCTTAAGGTAAGTGAGCTTAATCCATCCTATGCTTGTTCTTCTCCAAGTTATTACTTTTCGTTCATTATATAATGGTAGATCTTAACTATAAATTAATTTGGACATGATTTAGTATATTTTTCTTGAGTTGATCATTGTTTGGTACCGCCATGATGGGTTTGGCCATGATTTATTTGACATCCAAAATAGATAGCCATTTCTTTATAATTTTCGTAGTATTTTTAGAACTTAAATATTTTTTTAATTATTTTTACTAAAACCCTCTATAAATCTATTTTCTAAATTAGTTGAGTTTGTATTTTTATGATTTATATATATTTAGTTATGATTTTTCTAAGGTACTATCATTTTCTTCATAACTCAGAATTTTAGATTCTAAACTGTCTAATTAATTAAAGATTTTGATCTATATTTTAAATTTTAATATTTTTATAATTAATTTTCATAGATACCTCTATGAATCTATTTTCTAAATCTATTGAGTTTGTATTTTTTGGATTTTTATTTATTACGTTATGATTTTTCAAAAGTACTATATTTTTTTATAAAACCTAGAATTACAGATTCTGTATAGTCCAGTTCATTAAAGCTTTCGATATATATTTTGAATCAAAATATTTTAATAATTATTTTTCATAGATAGCTCTATGAATCTAGTTTCCAAATTAGTTGAGTTTGTATTTTTCTGATATTTATTTATTTAGTTATAAGTTTTATAATGTGCTAGACTTTTTTGAAAGACCCAGAATTTCAGATTCTATGCGGTCCAATTGATTAAGGATTTACAAATATATTTGAAACTAAATATTTTCTATTTATTTTTTCTATAAACCTATGTGAATCTATTTTCCAGATCCGTTGATTTTATATTTTTAGGATATGTATTTATTTAGTTGTAATTTTCTAAGGTATTGACCTTTTTTGCAAAACCCAGAATTTCAGATTCTGTGCATTCTACTTCTTTAAGAATTTTGACTTAGGTTTTGGAAATAATTATTTTTGAATTTATTTTTCATAGAAACCTCAGTGAATATAGTCTTCAAATCTATTGAGTTTGTATTTTTCTACTTTATTTTTATTTAGTTGTGATTTTTACAATGAAACACATTTTCTGCAAAAAAAAAAATTTCTTGGATTTTGAACGATTAATGGCCTTGGGAAACCTTAGTGGTTCGGTCATGACTTATTGACTATTAAGAGGTTTAATCATTGTTGTTTGACTAAACCCTAGACGGTTTGACCTATACTTGTATGCATGGGGATCCCACCCAAGTTTCTTGGATCTCTTATAGGGTTTGGCCAAGTGTCTTGGATCCCTCTTTAGGGTTCAACCTTATGTCAGGGATCCCTCATAGGATTTGGCCATGGTGTGTTGGATTCTCTTGCGATTTCCACTTATATTGTTCATTCGTGTTGATCGTGACCTTCAGTGATTGTTACATGTTATTCATGTTTTACCCTAATTCGTTCTCATGTTATCACTTTTGATGTCATCTGTTCATTTTATATTCTTATTTAAATGTTAAATACATGTGTGCTTATGCCATGACCCTATGTGGTTATGGGTACTAGTTATATTTGCATTCCATACCCATTTGCATTCACCATCATATTCATGTCATCCTTATTATATGATTGAGATGCATACCTTTGTTAAAAACTTATATAGTATGACATCATATTATACACATTGTTGTATTACTGGGCCTTGACTCACGGTGCTACACCGATATCATTTTTAGATTTTGAGGAGCTGGGTATGTGGGATGATTTTGAGACGGAAGACTCCAGTGTACTAAAGGAGATCGACGAGGATTTGAGAGTCGATCCCACACTTTAGAAAGTTATATTTGATTATTTTATAACATTATTTTATTTATTTTCATGGGCATGTAGGCCTTTGATTGAGAGCATGTTCTCACATCATTCTCTCCACATTTAGTTGATTGATTGAATTATTTGAATTATGAATTATTTTAATTATTAATTTTCTACATCTAGACTATTTTTTTTACTTAGTTAGTTTTCGAATGAACCTTAATAGTCTAATTGACCTAATTGGACCACTAGGGGACATTCATGGATTACCTCTGGTTCGGGTACGGATCGATCCACAGATTTTTGGATCGTATCTAGGTATCCAGATTCGGGGCGTGACAATAATTATTTACCTATATGATGTGTATGTTTAAATTATCTATTTTCCATAATATTTAAGTGATGTTGATCATATGTGATTATTGTTTTTAATGGAACATGATGATGGGATGATAATTTTTGCATGATTATGTAATGATTTTATTATGAGCTTGGGATGAGCATGATTGGAGGGATTTGGCCATGATAAGTTCCAATCATCCATTTGATGTGTATGGATTTATATATCATTTGGAGTATTATGATGGCCTACGGCCTCATTTTTGCATCGGACATCTTGGGAGGAGTTGTGCATTGTGATGAAGCTATATTATTTAGACTAGTGATGTCACTCCCAATGAGGGAAATAGATGGAAACCCCATGTGGTTGAATATCTAAAAAATAAGAAGGGCCTGGAGCCCGAGGGTGTAAGACCCGAAACTTTATATTTCCTACAGAAGGGCCTCCGTGTGGTCAATCTCCCTATGGTATGGAAGGAGTTGGAGACCCGTGTGTGGTTTGAGTGAACGGGGGTGAGTGCATCTATCATGCATGTTACCGACTCTTATTTATCTTTTTTCATGATTTAGATTATTTAACATGTGCTTAGCATGAGATGAGGGGGAAAACCTGAGTTTAGATTTTGTGTTGTATAGCGATTTTGGAAAGGAAGATGATTCTTTCTTAGATTTGTGCAAGATGAGTAATCATAAATCTCTGCGAGTCCTTTCCGAAAACGTATGGCCCATTTACAGATTCTTAATAATGAAGGAGATATGGTCAAAATAGCGCCTTGTTGCCTTGTTTAGACTTGGTCAAATCTAGCTATTTTGCCTTAGCTAAATTTTAAGACATAACCAAGTCAACTGGGTTGACTCATACCTAGACCGTATGGACTTAATAGGTTACCCTAGACTTGACTTAAAAGAATTAAATCTATTTAATTAATTCATAATGTACCTCACGTAGATTATAGAACAACCTAGTTGATTAACGTACTTAATATAACTCTGATAATTGAATAATCGCGTAGGATCATTCTAGGACTGTGTATCCAGATTCGGGGCGTGACAACTCAGCCGTCCAAGGCATTAAAAATAGTAATAAAAGTAGCTAAAAATAACTAAAAGGTTAGAATGGAAAGTTTCCAAGTGTGGAGCTTTTCATTTTAGCAGCTTTCCAATTCCTTCATCTTCTTTCCTTGTCGCACTCCCGTACACCCGAGCGGCAACGGCACCATTTGAAACAAGGTTTTTCCGGTCGTTGGATTCAGAAACCATTGGCTCAACAAAATTTGTAAAGATCTGAGATTTTAATCCCGCAAAATTTAACAATTCTTTGCACAGTGAGAAGTGTTGGATGTTGAATCCACACTCGGGTGAGTGAGCGTAAGATCGGAACAAACTAATTACAGAAATGCCAAGAAAGCTGTAGAGGGGTCAGAATGGTGAATCTGGGATTTAAAACATGTTTAGTGATTTTAGATAGAGAAATTATTAAACTAATATAAGCAATATAAAATGAGAAAATGCAAACACAATGATGGAAAAAAAGGGAATTTATTTATTAAATGAATGGTAGAGAATAGAGAGAGGGAAGAGGATTAGAGAGAGAAAGTGGGGGAAGTAGAGAGAGAGAGAAGAAGAGAGATGGAGAGAGAATAAAACCTAGAGAGAGACAAGAAAACTAGAGAGAGAGAGGGTTAGAGAACGAAAATGGTTTTACCTTGACATTCTTACCAAGAATGTGAGTGGTTCAGCCCAAAGATGAGGAGTAAAGGTGGATTGGTAGAACCCGAGATGAGAGGAGAGGATATTAAACCGACATGAAGATCACAGGAGATGTTTAAGTTGTCGATCGGTGGTCAAGAGTGCAACATGGTAGAGAGGGCGGCTATTGGAGGCGGTGGTGATACTAGGCTCTTGGAGGAAGAAGATCTAGTTCAGTTGTGAAGCCGATGAAGATGGTGGGTGTGAGTGATATTCGCTTAAAAGTGCTTATTTTAAGTCATTATCCTTTAGCGTCATCACACTCTCCTACGTTAAAATTCTCTATTTATACACTTTTCTACGTAAAAGTCTCTTTTATTGCGTAGAACACACTTTTCTGGATCAAATGATATATTTGCATGCAC
Organism: Euptelea pleiosperma; assembly: GCA_035048495.1. Classification (NCBI taxonomy): domain Eukaryota; kingdom Viridiplantae; phylum Streptophyta; class Magnoliopsida; order Ranunculales; family Eupteleaceae; genus Euptelea; species Euptelea pleiosperma. Next base: position 21,506,583 of record CM068553.1, on the reverse strand, counting down.
TAAACACATTTCTGAAAGTCTAGATATGAAGTCGTTTTGATTAAGTCTCCTTACGCGCTTCTCGTTATTGTAGGAAACTCGATCGGGCGATTTTCGAGACTTGCGGGCCTAGGATCAACCATTGAATCCTTCTATCAAAGCTTAAAGAGCCAACAGGCTATGACTAGAAGATACAGGCCAAGTACGGGTCAAGTCAAAGGATCGTAGAACCAAATAAAGACCAAGAGAGGCAAAAACTGAAGACCAAAAGACGGACCAAAGTGATTCAAAGCCGTACCAAATGACATAAAATGACGGCATACATGATTGGTGAAGCCGACTGAAGATTACATTGAAGATCAGGGTTCAAGACCCTCCGCCAGCTCTTTCGCATTTATTTTGTATCATTTTCTCTCCCCTCTCTCTTCCATCTCTCTAATTGACCCCATTTCACCACCCGATCATCCATTTGACCATCCGATCATCTATTCTAACCCTTCGATCTCCATCATCTAACTTCTGGTCTTCTCTCCTCTAGCTCTATCCCATCTCCCATAGCTTTTCCACCGTTAGATCATCCATCGGACCGTGGGATCTCTCAAGATCCAACGGTTCGCCAATCTTGGGCCCGACCCAATCATCACCCCTCAATCATCACCATCCTATCCTGCTGACCCACTGGCCGACATGTGGCATGCTCAGTATTGGCCCAAAATAATCCACTATCCTATGGCCTATCCATTAGCGGGCCACGGTCTATCCATATTCCATGGCCCGACACCATTTCTTGGACCGACCACCACTTCATTTCTTCGAACGGTCTTAAATCCATCATCTAATGGACCCCCATAGCACTAATGGCCCACATATCTCAGGACTAAGTGGCCCACAAGTCACTAGGCCAAAGGGCCTACTTGAGAACCCATGACCACGGCCTCACAAAGCCCAAGCCCATAGCAGCCATTCCCATGTGCATGAGAGAAAAGGTCATCATTGACCTATTCTCCCTCATCCTAACCATTCCCACATATCTATCTCCTCTTCACCCATACACACACGTCTCTTTCTCATCTACCCCACGTAGCTAGCAACCTATCTATCTTTAAACCCACTACGTTCTCTAATCTCCCAATCTATCGCTCTCCCTCTTAGAAAATCTCTTTCTTTCGGGCTCCCTCTCAAGCTCTAATCTTCTTGGAGCACAATGGGAACCACCATGCAACTCTCCACTGATTCTCTACTGTTGTTGCTTGTGCGTCCTCTCTTGGGGAACAACGAAGAGAGGAGCCGAGGATTCCTCCTCCTTTACCACACAGTCACCGGACTGAAACTCCGGCCGGTAGAACCAGTTCCTCCACTGTGGTTCCATCTGAAAAATCCAGTTGCTGGACCCTCACCCAACTACCGCCATGCTCATCCTCTAGAGCACCATCACGGTGCTTGCTACTTGAACTTGCAGGCCACGATCTGAAATGGCTTGTAGGCCATCCTCTTCTTCTCCTAGGTCACCACCTCCTCTGTGCAGCAACCTGCTGCTCCCACCGTTGCAAACAGCAACGACTTGCAGGTCCCACTCTCTCCTCCGTTGCTGCCATTTGGCACCACTTTTCAACACCTGCAACCAGCAGGTCAGCACCTGCTGCAAGCTCCCATGTGCAGCGCCCAACAACTTGGATCTCCTTCTAACGATGGAGGACTTTCCACCTCTCCTAGGCCGTGAGCACACTATCGAACGAGCAAGATCCCACGCTCTTCCACACCAGTTTCTCAACCTACTGAACCGGCATGTCCTTGACCATTTCCACGTGCTGTTGCAACACCTTGGACAGGAGCATCCACCTGCAAAGGCATACCACCGGCAGCATTGTTGTTTGCCAACAACATGGTTAGCTCCCCACCATCTGCCTTCTCCAGCTATTGCAAGTGCATCACATGCACTCACCGTCCACCTTCAGCCCACCACCAGCAGGAACCACCGGTGAGTCCTCCTCCTCCTCCTTCTTCTTCTTCTTCTTCTTCTTCTTCTTCTTTTCCATTCTCTCCACATTTTTGGAGTTGCAAACCTGCAACTCCAGCAAGCCGTTACCTTCCTCTCTCACCTTCACAACACCGACCAGCAAGGGTTGCAGGTCTGTCCTCCTCTTCAGTCCGCCATTAATGGCCAGATCTACATCATCTTCACCACCGGTTTGCAGATCGATAACCTGCAACACGACGTGTACTACACCTGTCACCAAGATCTCTTCGATCAAGCCTCCCATGTCACAGGTTAGATCTGCAACTCACCTCACACCAGGAGCACCACCTTGCTCCTCCCATCTCCTTTCATGCTCCAATCGTTGCTGCTAGTGCAACGAACTTGCAACCTCGAAGCTGGAAAGCCTGTAACTCCTTGCTGCAACAACACTTCTCCACCGTGATCTCCTGCTTCGTTTCCTCATGGGCTGCCTCGAGCACCACCGTCAACAGTCACCGGTATCCCCCTCCTTTTCCTCTTCTCCTAACACCTCCTCTATCCCCTATCTCATCACCATTTCCACCTAAGTATTCTGGAGTTGCCTGCAACTCCAGCATCTCTTCCTTCTCTCCACGTTTCTGGAGTTGCAAATCTGCAACTCCAGCAAACCGTTAACTCCCCTTCCACCAGCAGCACCTACAGCCTTCAACACGTGATCACCCCCTGCTTCTCCATCACGTTGTGCACCAATACCAGTCAGAACAAACACCAACGGTGCTGCTCCTCCACATCTCTCTTCCCTCTCATTTTCTTTCCCCTCCACCGATCGGGTTGCATATCTTGCACCCTTGCAAACTACGTCAGTGCTGCTCCCTTTCAAAAGAGCTGGACAACACCTTCTTTGCATGCTCTTCTAGCATATCCGCCTCCTCGAACATGCAACACCATGTTCACCCTTCTCCACTAGTGTGCAAATAATTGCCTTGCCTCTAGCCATCAACAGCAAGTCTCCCTCAACCGGTGACTAATTAATCTGAGTGCACCACGCACTTCTCTAGGCAGATCATCTTCCTCCCTCATCAAAGGACAGGCCCATGCAAGCCGTCCTCCATGGTTGCTATGCAACTCGCCAGCCACCTGTACGCACACCCACAGTGCAACACTGCTGGGTACTCCAGCCACCATCACGGACTCCAGTCAACCTTGCTGCCTTGCCGATTCTACCATTGCATGTGCACACTAGTGCATCCTCGCAAGAACCGTGCAACTCTAGCAAGCATTCACAACAAGAGCATCATTCTCCTTCTTGTGTCGCTGCCCATCTCAAGCTACATGGCCGTCACTTGGTCGATCCATCATTGGCTCTCCATGGTCGGAAACCACATGTCTCATTGCTGCCCTTTGCAGCCACTAGCCTCATCATTTCCATGCAAGTGCACTTACTTGACCTAATCAATGGCCGACACCATGCTATCTTCATTTCGATAAGTGCTATGGTGAGTTTCTCTCTCTTCTCTCTACTTTCTCTCTCTAGAACTCTCTCTCTCTAGGGTTTGAAAATCCTCATTCTCTCTAAAAATGTGTTTCTCTCTAAAAAGCTTTCTCTCTCTCTAGGGTTTCTCTTCTCTCTCTAGAGACCCTAGTTTCTCTCTCTACCTTCTACTTTCTACATTCTCAGGCCGATCGCCTATTCACTTGGCCGACTCCTTTCGGCGAGTAAAAAGGTGAGCTTCTTAGGGCACATCATTGTACATTTGCCAATTCACATCTACTTTGTCGGCCGGTAAGATTCGATGTGGATTCCACGATTGAGTAGTATTCCATGAAATTTGGACGGTCCTCTTCTTGATCGGTAGCGCCCTTAGCTCCAAAGGTCATGGGATGCTTCTCTGTCAAAACCCTTCTCTTGATTGAAGCATTCATCGAAGTCTTGGACGATCCTCTTCTTGATCGGTAGCGCCCTTAGCTCCGAGATCTCAATAGACGTTTCTTTCCCTTACCCCTTCTCTCGATTGAACAGCATTCCATGAAATTTGGATGGTCCTCTTCTTGATCGGTAGCGCCCTTAGCTCCAAAGGTCATGGGATGCTTCTCTGTCAAAACCTTTATCCACGATTGAAGCATTCATTGAAGTCTTGGACGATCCTCTTCTTGATCGGTAGCACTCTTAGCTTCGAGATTTCAATGGACGTTTCTTTCCCTTACCTCTTCATCTCTCAACCCTTTACATGCTTTCTTACATGTTTTCTTTATTTCTGTTATTTTGATTATTGTACGCACTCTTTGATGATTAATGAAGTTGATTTTGATATTTTGGTGTTCTGAATCTCAAATGAATGTTGTTTTTAAATCGACTCGCCCTTCTCATCTCTTCCACCATTCTCATTTCTCTCTGTATATTATTTGTCAGTTTTAATTCCTTATTGTGCTAACTCACACCGAGTGCGGATCGACATCCGACACGTACTGCTATACAAGTTATATTTTGCAGATAATCGGATTTTACAAATATTGTTGAAGTTAGGGTTTCCGAATTGACGACACGAAAAAAACCTTACTATCAGTGAGCTGCACGGGCAGCACCTGCCGATTTTCCAGCAAAAGAGGAGGATGGCGGTAGTGTTGTGTAGAGGCGTTGCACCTGTGCTAGAGATCAAGTTCGACCGAAGTTGCAGGTTTGCAACTTCGGTGATGGATGAAGCGGTGGTAAAAGCAGGCTGCAACTACTGCAAATGGTGATGGCCTTGAAAGATAATGGCTTTGAAAGTTGTGGTGAGGAGTGAAACATGGCCGAAGGAAGAGGTGCAACAGGTAGTGATGTAGGATATGGTGGAGATAGCAAGTGAAGCTCACGGCTTCATCTTCTATCTTCTTCTTCTCCTTTCTTTTTCTTATTTTTATTTTTCTGGTTTTTCCTTCTTTTTATGAGGAAGAAAGGCACAGAGAGATCAAGCTTGGAGAGTTGAAGGACGTGGGAGGTTCAAGATGCAGTCCGATTTTGAGAAGGAAGCGTAGGACGATGGAGAGCTTGCCCAGGTTGCAGGTGTGGTGTTGAATGGCCAGAGATGAGGAGGCAGTGGTGAAAGAGGGCGTTGCAGGTTGGTTGGTGTTGCGGGTTGAAACACCAACAACTCTAACGAAAGAGATGAGAGAAGAGGGGTGTGAGTGTAGAGATCGAAGGTAGAAATGGTGAGTTCCAGGAAAGAGAGGGTTTAGTATGTGTTTTAAAATGTAGAGAGAGAGTTCATAGATAAGGTAGAGATTGAGAGAGAAGAGAATAGGTTAGAATGATAGGGTTTTTTTTTATGAGAGAGACGTTTGGGTTTTACATTGGTTTGAGGTTTAGGGTTTAGGATCCAATGGTTGGGGTTGATGGTGTTAAGAGATGAGGGGGGTGATGATGATAGAGTGGGGTGTCCACGGTTTTAGAAATCGTGGAAATCCTATTATTTTTTATTATTTTCTCTTCTTCTCTCCCTTTCTTATTATTAATTTTTTCTCTTTTATTCCTGTTATTATTTTTTTATTTTCTTCTTCTTTTCTTTGTTATTTTCTTCTCTTTGTTAGTGGTTTGCAGGTTGGGGAATATGATATTGTGTTAAACGAGGTCGTGGGCCCCTTACGAGGCCGCGACCTCATGTGAGTGGGTGATGATGATCGGGGTTGATGAGGTGATCAAGGGTTTGAGGGTTTAGTCAATGAATAGGTTAATGGTTTGGAGGATCTAAGGTGGAGATCGAGGTGATCATGCATAAGGGAGATGAGATGGTGAGATCGGATGGCGATTGTGTGGTTAGGATGAGAAACGATGGATGGAAAGGCTGATCAGACGGTTGATTTGAAGGATGAATGGAAGAATCTAACGGCTAGGGTCCTAGATGGAATGGAGAGTGGTGATCGGCTAGGGTAGGATGAGTTAGAGTTTTTGAGAGAGAAATGTGGGGGAGAGGAGAGAAACGGTGAAGAACCGTTGGATCGTGTGTGCTCACACGGTCATGATGGTGATCGAATGGAGAGAAAAGTTAGGGTAAGAGGAGATTGTGCGATTGAATTGAGGGGGTGGATAGATATTACGAGGATGATGATCAGCCATGGTGAGAGAGTTGGTTAGAGTTAGGAGAGAAAATTAGGGTTTAGAGAGTGGAGAGAGAATTAGGGGAGATGAGAGAAAATGTCAGAAAATAGAGAGAAAAAATGCTGGCGAAGGGTCTTGAACCTTGGTCTTCAATATGTTCTTTTCTGAACTTCACCAATAGAGCAAGCCATCACTTCATGTCTTTTGTTGTGGCTTTAAACACTTTGGTCCTTCTCTTGGTCATCAACTCTTCCGCTCTGTTAGTTCTTGGTCTGGCTATGTGATTCTCTGCCTCAGCTCGTACGTGGCCTGTATATCTTCTTGTCTTAGCCTGCTGGCTCTTTAAGCTTTGTTATTAGGCTTCTATTATTGATCGTGAGCCTGCAAGTCTCGAAAATCGTCCGATCGAGTTTCCTACAATAACGAAAAGTGCGTAGTTAGACTTAATTAGAATGACTTTATATCTAGACTTTCGAAATTGCGTTTAATTCATACAAATAATCGATTTTCGTCTAAAAAGTATGTTCTACTCAATGATAGGAACTCTTACGTGAAAAAGTCGACGAAAAGAAAAGTTTTACGTAGGAGAATGTGATAACGCTAAAAGGATAATTGCTTAAAATAAGTACTTTTAAGTGAATATCAGTTGCACCTTTCCTCGCTTTACTGCTGGTGCGATTCACTCCTCTGGGTAGCAAACAACCTTGCTCACCTTCTCTTCTTCCTACACAGCCCTTGCTGCCTGCAACTCCAACAGTACCGGCACACCTGCACGAGCTTCATTCCTCACCAGCAATGTTTTCCACGTCTGGATCTGCAACTAGTTTCCATCTTCAAGGAAACCAGCCATTGCTTTCTTCCCTGTCCCCTCAAAAGCCGCCTGCAACTCTTTCCACTGCTCGCCCTGCTAACACCTTCAATTAGCCATGATCTTCTCCACCTTGCAGGCTTCCGAGCCTGCAACTCCAGCCACCAACTAGTGCCTCAGTCCTGCCTCCTCTCCTTTCTCAAACCCCCTATTAGTGAAACCCTCCACCTACAAATCACGGTAATCTCTCTCCTATTTACTTTGCTGGATCCTCATCTGCTGGCCTCTTTATTCCACATCCATCCAAATCTCCACCGCTACCAATAAGTGCAACCAGATCTGTCACTTGCAGTGCTCCCCCATCTCCATCTCTCAACGTTGCAAGATCTCTTCCATCTACTTCAACAGTCCATCCACAAGAGGAAGCAACGATCCATAGGGTATCTCCAAGCTCTACCATCCACCTCCTATCCTTCCACAGTTCGGTTCTCCTTGCAGCACCATTGAACCTGCATCTTATCCATCTTGTTGCATGTGCTGCCCTCCATAGCACCACCTAGTCACCATTAAGGCCTACAAGCATCCTCTCCTCCAGTCCAACCTTCTTCCATCTTCTTCTCTTTCCACAAGTTGCAGACCTGCAACGTAACCAAATACCAAATAGTGCACAACACCGCCTCCTGCTCCTCTTCATGCACACCTGCAAGTCAGCTAGCCACCACCCCGTGCGCCATCAAGTTGCATGAACAGCCTGCTACGCCTCTCTCCTCATGTCCAAGGCCAACCACACTTGCATCTTCACGTCTTGCACCATCTGCAGGTGTTCATCTTCCCATTCATGCGAACAACCACTTCTCTATTGGCCAATCTCATATAAAGTACGTGCAAGAGGTAGTTTCTTTCTCATCCCTTAGGTTTTTCTATCTACTTCTCTAACTCTCTCTTCACCATTCTCTCTCTAGTTCTTTCTTGTTTCTCTCTCTAAATCCTCACCATTTTCCCTCTTTAAAAACCCTACTTTCTCTCTCCAATCCTCTAACGTTATTTTCTCTCTCTAAGTTACACCCTTAATTTCTCTCTTCTCTCTTTCTACTTTTCCCAGCTTTCTAGTGAAGTTTATTGTTTTAGTTTGCTTAATTGTAGTTTTCTTTTATGATTTTTAATGAAAAATAGTTTTTAGTTTTATTGTCATTTCCTACTTATTGGTTACATGCTTAATTTTCTATTAATTTATTAGCTTCGTAAATCTTTCTAAAAATCAATAAGGAATGTTTTAAAATCAATCACATCACCATTCTCACCCTTACATCCATAAATTCTTAGCATTTTCCGTTATCATTGTTTAATTATTTACCCTAACCTCGAGTGCGGACGACATCCGACATACCACTGTACAAGTCTGCATTTTTACAGATTAAGTTAACCAAATTGGAGAAATTTTAAAAATCTTATTGATTCACGGGTTTCCGATCAGACGACACGGAAATCTCGTGTTTCAAAGCTCACAGTTTCGACCAATAACAATTTCAGGTGTGCTTGATGAGGATTTACAAGAATCAGAGGCAATTGAAGAGGCAAGATAAATTCAAACCCTGTTGAACCCATATATACGTACCCACTGAATGTGCCCTCCTTTTTATTTTCCCATTTTCACACGTGTCTTCATCGATTGGTTCCCAATTAAGTTTCCTAAAATGGGTTCTAGGTTTTCGTTCAACATTAGCGCATTGAAATGAGGGGGGTGTGGAAGACAACCCAACAAAGCAAAAGAAGGAGATGGTGCAGCGAAAGAGATGAGCCTACACATCCAAATTGATCCGCTATTGGTGATCTCTATCTATTAGATTCCACATTCTTTAATAGTGATTTCCACCCATTGGATTTCATGCATTTTTTTTTTCATTCAGCATTTGCAACCAAAACAACTTAATCTGTACGACACTTTATCTTTACTATCTGTGGGTACTTCCAGAACAGGCTTTTCTGGAACCGGATCTCTTCTTTTCTGGGAATTCAATTTATAGATTGTCCAAGAGCTAAGGACAGCTACTACATGTTTTCACATGGATGGAGTATAATAACCCTGATTGGTACTTTTTAAGGCGTGATTTCTAGCCGTTGGATTAGAAGCACATGGATCATTTCAGCTGGTTAAGATCATACAATAAATAAACCTGGAATTTCCAATCGAAACATCTTATTCTATATGAAACAGAAGCTGTTTTCAATAAAATAAGTTTCATTTTCTTAAGTCCAGTCCACCAATGGCGTACACATGTACATGCAGGATGGATCCATCTACGATAGAGTGGGAAAGATTACATTATAGCTATCCTAGAAAAAGACTTGAATAGAGAATGGATGGTCCGTATGGATGTTTGGCCCATCCCATGGTGGATATATATTATATACACACCAAAAAACACCGTACGTGATTGGTAATCTATAGCCATTAGATTTTAGAACTTTTTTAGTCTACTCACTTATATTTGATTCTTAGGTGTATTACAATAACAGGAAACTAATGATACAAATATCAAACATGCATAGAAAAAGAAAATGAAAACATACAATAATAGGAATCGATTTTATTCTGACATACTAAATGCATGCGCAACAGCACATCAAATGGTCCCCAAAAGATCACAACGCTTATTATTTATATATCCCCAAACTATTTACTGCTTCATAAGAGCGAGAAGAGAGAGAACGAGAGCCGAACAGAGAACTGTGCCGGAGATCGGCAAAGAGTAAGCCGATCCAACGACGGTATCCGATGGCGGGGGTGCCGAATGCTGCTCCGAGGTAGCAACCCCGGAGAAGATGGCGACGATGAAGACTATCACGGCAGCCTTGGTAATGCTAACTTGCACCATGGCTGATGGATAAATGGTAAATAGAAAGAAGAGAGCGAGAGAGGTAGAAAGCTAGTTTTGCTGTTTAGTCACGAAGATATCTAGGGTTTACGAGTTTTTCTCTCTATATGTAAGGTTTTGTAGCGGCGAGTGGATCCCACTAGAAACGCGAATAACTTGGGAAGTGTAGCCACGTGGACCAACCAGCTAATAGTCCTAGAAGATACTAACTTCAACCCCGCGTGTACGCTGGTTTCATTTCCTGTGACTTGAAAAGTCACTTCCCCACACCTTCCTCTTCAATCCTGCGTGTTCGCTGATTTCATTTTTTTTTACTTGAAAAGTCACTTGAGACCCCCACCACACGTTCAGATGAAGGTGTGGTGGGGAAATAACTTTTCAAGTCATAGAAAAATTTTCTCACGTTCCCTGGACGTTTCCGCACAACTGTCTCCATCGCGCACCAATGTGGCTGGTATTGGTTGGCCTAACTTGTCAACTGGGTTGGAAAAAAAAATGCTGTCCTTAGGCAATTGTCCACCTTCTGTTCCATGCCATTACGTATCGTAAGCACCCCGGCTAGTCACCCGGGGCACGATAGTCACCCTTCCACATGTGCCAGAGTGTACTGGGAGAGTTAATGTGGACTGTGCGACTTAATACCCTACTCTTTCCAGGGGATGACCTAAGGAGAGTTGAACTCAGAACCTCCTCCTTTTTGGAGTGGAGTCCTGACCACCCGCACTCAACCCTTTGGGTTAACAACATCATTTTCTCTAGTGTTTTATTTTCAGAAAAATTAAAATGATATGCATTGATTTACATGGTAAATTTAGGAACATTTGTTCTACTTTATAATGAGCTTTGGGTGTTAAGAGTATTGATAATGTATTTTTCTAAATACATTAACTTTCCAGCTTTGGACTTTTCCAACTTCAGAATTTTATTTTTCTAAATTAATGTGCATTTAGTTGCTACAATTTACACCATGGTTTTAAAAACAGCCGTTTAAACGGTAACGCCCCAAGCCTGTTTCCGTTAAAACCGTTTAAACACATTTTATCGGTTTTGAATAAAGTGGCCGTTTTTTTGTTTTAACAGCTGCTAAAATCGTTTAAACAGCCATTTAATTCTAAAAAATTTTGTGAAAAAAATGGCCGTTAAATCCATTTAATTCCGTTAAAATCCGTTAAATTTCATTAAATTCTATTTCTTTTTTTTTCAAATTTCAAAATTTGAATTTAACGCCTTTTTTTCAATTAAAATCGTTAAAACCGTTAAAATCCCTTAAATTCCCCTGGCCGTTTCAATCCATTTTAAACGGCCATTTAAACGGCAACACCCCCAGTCCGTTTAACCGTTAAAGCGGCCTCCTTTAAACCTTGATTTACACTACACCAATAACAGTGATGATGAATGCAAAGACGTGCTGAAGGAAGAACGAATTTCAGAGATTTTGCACCCTTTTAGGGTTTGGGAACGTAGCTCACACTCTCAACTTCCCAAGTTCGCACTCTCAACTCTGTGAGAGACAACTATCGACTCTGAGAGAAAGAGGCGAGGGCTTTTTTTGTGTTTTATAGCTCAAAGTTTTAAAATTACCAAAAACCCCATGGGACACAAGGGGCATTTAAATTTTAATATTTTAGTGTCATTAATCCTACGTTTTTACAGATCCATATTTCCAAACTAATCTCCAAAACTGTCCTATGGGTCCTATTATGTCTCTTCTTCCAAAATTGTCCTATGGGCCCTAGAGTGGGGGATCCCTAGCTTCTTCTAGTTTGTCACCAAAGTCGACTTGACCAAATACAATGATAGGGTACTTCATGTGCCAAGACTTGTCCGATTTTGGTACCCCAGCATCGATGGTCTCTAGAAACCTCCATTCCACAAAGCCCGCCCAGCCCCCCTTTCTTAAGATTCGAGTGGATACTATAAAAGTCTCACCTTTGAGAACCGAACTCGAGATTATATCTATTGTTCCTTTCCACTATACTATACATTATTCTAAAGAAGTTGTTTAGTTTCCTAAGAGACCTCTTAAACGACTCAAAAAATTTCCTTAATAAATGTGGTACCGAAAAATGGCAAGTAGACCGTAATTATCCTAAACTCATACTAAGGCACTCAGGGACCTCCTCCATGTAATGCGTAGCTACTCTAACTTGAATGGTCAAAGGTAATATACAACGTTCAAGCCAAAAATCTAGTCCTTCAATAGGAAGTTCAAGGTAAATTTCCTTGTCACTCCTATGGCCCCCCTACTTCAACGAGGAGTGCTCTCAAGTTCTTCCATTTTACAAATACAAATACACAAGGGTTTGAGATACATTTCACCATGAATCTCGAGATTTGCAATTGTCAAAAACATTTGACTAGCGATGTAGTTGGTTCCATCTGATCAGTAGTTAGGATTGATAAGTATATTCGTTGTGTACTTGTCAATTCCAGAACAACTCTGAGTATTTATGTAATCTCTTCTAAGATGATTTTTGAGGATATGGAGAGTGGCACTCAGTCCAAGTGTGACTCCAACATTTTGCATAAGTCCATGCTACACATCAAGTGGGACGATCCTTGATGTGCAGCGTGGACTTGTGCAAAATATTGGAGTCACACTTGGACTTATTTGAAGTCCCCACAGCCTATTATGAGAAGTCCCCATCTGCCAAAACCCTAAAGATAGTTTTTTAGTAGAGGGGTCGACCGATGGGAAATGACCACCTGTCGACCGGTCAGATGAATCGGTCTCCCGATCATGCTAGTCGACCGGCCTGACAGGTCACCCAGTCAGGCTGGTCGACAAACATTGAGTTTCCTCAAATCACGATAATTTTTCCTATCCTCCCTTTAATTATAAATACCCCCTCTCCTACCATTCATACTTACCAATTCACTCTGCCTTTTCTTGGGTTCTTCATCAGTTGCCCAATGAACGCGCTCCACATATACCCATGATTTAGACTTCGGTTTTAAAGTCTTTTTAAAAGTCACTATCGGTATATGTGGCACATGATCATTAATGCATGATCGCTGCTTCAAAAACTTTATCTGATATTTAGGGTTTGAAGATGGTCGACCCCACAAAAAATGTCCACAATGATAGAATAACCACGTGGATAGCCAGCTCAAGTCAAAAAACCAGGTAATGGACTCGAGCTGGCTATCCACGTTGTTATTCTATTACATTACCTATCTACACTATCCACCTATCTATTCTATTACACCCGAGTCGATAGAAAAACCACGTACATTACCTGTCTATGCTTGCCCACGTGGATAGCCAGCTCAACCACTCTGGTATCAAAGATGGTATAATGGTACCATTACCTGTCTTGTTATAATGTAATAAAGATCTAATTAAACTTTGGCCCAATTATAATAAATAAAAAAATTTGCGAAAGATTAACAAACAAGGCACAAAAATGCTGCACGTGTGAGCCTAGAGGAGCTGGACTACACCAAAGTCAAGCTCAGTCAAGTCTTACGAAGGACCTACAGATCAAGGTCCAAGCTTCACAAGCCCATTATGGTTGAAACAAGTTAAGCCCAAGCCTAGATACAAAAATGGGATTAAAAAGATTAAAAGAAATACACAACAGGAATAGTTTTATCGAGTCATATAATCAAACGACTGTGAAAGAATCAATAGAATCCACTCAATGCAACCAAACATCAACGGTCCTGAAAAGATTACGACGCCCAATTTGTATATAAAAAAGTTTTTTTTTGCGAAAGATTAACAAACAAGGCACAAAAATGCTGCACGTGTGAGCCTGGAGGGGCTGGACTACACCAGGGTCAGGCTCAGTCAAGTCTTGCCAAGGACCTAGGATCAGGGTCCAAGCTTCACAGGCCCATTATGGTTGAAACAAGTTAAGCCCAAGCCTAGATACAAAAGTGGGAACCAGTATATTATTATTTGTATTAAAAAGATTAAAAGAAATACACAACACTACAGGAATCGGTTTTATTGAGTCATATAATCAAACGACTATGAAATAATCAATAGAATCCACTCAATGGAACAAAACTGATCCTATAAATCTGATTGAGCCAACCTGATTTTTGGGCTACTCCATTTCAACGAGTCCGACCCACAAGTTGAAGGCCCAGATCATGAGTAGGTGGGCCCATATATACATTACGAAATTTTGGATCCCATCAGTGTACCATTTATATAATCAGACCTATCAACCATCTTAAGAGTCTCTTTTTAGCTAAAAACCATGAGCCTCGCAACAACAACGCCAACACCACACAAGGGAAATGCTAAAGCACAAAACAGAGACAATTAAGCACTTGTACGAGGAGTTCAATTAGTTTAATTTGTTAAATGTATGAACATATATAAACCAAGAGTTAAAAAATAAGGGTTTTTTTGTACTATCCCTGATCAATATTCTATATTAGTGACCCCCTTTGAATTTTCATTTTTTTGGTCTTGCCCCTTTGCCTGTTTGACCATCATTACATCAGAAATATTGACTCTGTCACTCTTAAAATTCCCTTTTAATTACCACATTATGTCCTAGAGGGGGGTGAATAGGACAATTTTTAATTTCTCTGCAAATTATATATGGATTAAAAATTAATAATCGCACAAAACGAAAAAAGATCAAACAATCAAAATATGAATCATCCACAGAACATAGATATGGGAAAACCTGAGACAAAATATGCAAACATTCACAATCACACGAGACTCAAATTTATAGTGGTTCGGCGACTCCGCACCTACGTCTACTTTTCAATACTCACCACGGTAGTATTATATTATTTCAATCATGCATTACAATATTTTCAATCGAAATAAATAATCAATCAACTGAGATTCACTTAGTCTCGATCTAACGAGAATCGCTTCTCGCTCACCTAGTAGTCTATTTAGAGAAGCCATCTTCTCATAGATCTACAATTCTTAACTCGATTTATACGAAAATCACTTCTCGATTCTCCTAGAGAGTCACACTAGGCTCAACTCAATTTGATGAGTACTCACTCATCCACCAATCACAAACAATTCAAGTTTGATAATATTTAATTCACTCTAAAAGGTTTGTTCTAGGAGATACTTACATTTTGATGAATTCGATAGAATGGTGAATCCTCGTAGAAGTATTCGCCACAAAGACACTCTGTCAATGATGATTCTCTTCTTGGAAGAAAATTATTACAGAAAACAATACCCTTCGTAATCTCTTCAAACAATTAGAGTAGCATTCACAAAAGATGAACCAGATTTGCTCACGTGAAGCTCTCTCAAACAATCTAGAGCCTTCACAAAGGATATACAGATTTGCACAGGTGAAGCTCTCTCAAATTCCAAATCTCTACACTCAAAGAAGGATAATCAAAGAATGTCAAGTAGAGATCTCTTGATTGGGTTAATTCTAATGAAGGGAGAGGCCTCTTATTTATAAGCAAGCCCCCCATCAATAGATCCAAACCAAATATAGCCGTTTGAAGGGCCAAAGTGCACTTAAAAATGCTTAAGAGATTGAGTCAAAATGTTATCCGAAAGGGGCGGGGTCGACCGTACTTTTGACCAGTCAACCGGACCTCGGTCAACCAAACCTTTAGTCGGTCGCCTGCTAAGGTAGATAGCACGTAATCTTGAACCCGAGAGTTAGTATCAACCCCACCTTTTTGGCTGGTCGATCGGACATCCGGTCGCCCGCACAAAAAGGTCGGTCGGCCAGACCTCGTAGTCCAGAACCGAACACTTCTAATCTTTTTATAAATTTCTCTTTTTGACACCCACATGATACCTAACTATCACTGAACCATCTAGGGTAAATCTTGATCCGCTGGCAAAGTACGGTGTACCCTTAGATTTACGTAAGAAACTAAAACACGATATTCTTCATAGTTGAACGATCATAGAGTGAGAACGTACTCTAATCTTTTAAATCTTCATGCTTGAGCTTGACTTTGTTTTCAGTTGATCTTGAACACTTGGGTTGATTTTCTTCAGCTTTAATTCTTTTCTGATTTATTTTGTCGAAATCCACTTGATCTTTGACACTTCAGGGGATTCGAGACACAACGATATATATTACCGAAAAACTAAGTAGTTCTGGGATTTGACAACCAAGACTTTTCAATCTCCCCCTTTGTCAATGCCAGGACAAAAACAAATGACTACTTAATTATATTATAATTTTTGTCCAATCAAAGAACAAATCAATAAAGCTCCCCCTAAGTACAAGAACTACCTAAATAAATGATCTTGAAGAATCAAAGGACAAGGGAGCTACACAATAGCTCGCGATTAGTACCAAAATGCCTGTAACAACATGTTGCTACAAAATAATCAACTTGACAAACAAATCTTTGACAAAAACTTCTCATTAATACATTAGTCCAATAATACCAAAAACGTCTTCTTAGTACATTAGTCCAATAAAATCAAGAGAGAGTAAGAATCACAGATTTTATGGCAAGTAGATCAACAATAAAATAGATAGCAACAAGTGTATCATAATCTAACAAATATTTCCAATCAACAGATAATATTTTCAATATACCACATAACATATCAAATATAATTGATTTCTCTCCATTTTTGTCTTACATTGACAAATTGAAGAATCCAAATTATGAGATGAAAAAAAAATATTAACGATACTGCAATATATCATCATAAATCCGCCACAAATATATCAGAACAAAATATCATCCAAATAAAAAGATATGCCATAAGTGCTGATCCAAATAATCATCAAATAGATAAAAGATACCATCAAACAACCATACCATCCAAGTATAAATATATATGGCCAACAGGTTGACCTAATAAACCACAATGTCTAACATCTGATAACCACACAAGTACCAAAGTATCTCAGCATCAAATAGTATAGACCAATAGTATCAAATAATACATTCCAAAAGAAAACATACTACTGATTTAAAAAGGGAGTAACCTTGCTTTAATCATAGTCCTCGGTCTCATCGGCATCATCAACATCTTCATCTTCATCTTTATCTTCGTCTTCATCTTCATCTTCATCTCCGTCTTTAGCTGCAGCCAGTACAGTGGTCTCATTTGGGAATGACTCTAGATAGAATACGGTGGAAGCCAAACATTGTTGTCGTCGAGAAAATTTGTCGATCAACGAACAAAGACCCTCCAATTTGGACGAGAGATCTACAATAAATGTAGAGACAAAAGATCAACGTGTGCCAGAACTCGAGGTAGAAGAATCGCCTACTAGCATCTTGCTAAAAGTGGCTTGATTCATAGGAGAGATTTGGTTCAAGGTCTCATCAGAGTCAAGGATTGGAACTTTGAAATGACTCAAGATTTTTGAAATTAGAATGCCAAAAGGCAAAGACCGCTTGCAATTTTCAACCATCAAATGAAGAATAACTGAAGGACCACAGATACGTGTGCCTTAAGAGACACAATACAAGATGTACTGAATATAAGGTCCGATATCACTATGATATCCCGCATTTGGGACCAAATTGTAGGAGAAGATCAAACCTAACAAATGGTACATGGGAAGTAATTCCCGAGTAACCAAATCAGAGTTCCAATGAACTACCTTCCCACAGATGGCTTTAGAGATAGCCTTTTTGCTCTTTAAGGGCAGGGAAGGCGGGAAAATTCCTCCGTTAGGTACACGAGAAAGACCAATAATCTTTGAAATCAAAGATAAGGTGATTTTGAACCTAACTCCTCAGACTTCAGAATAAAGAAATGGACCTTCTGGATCATGATTATTCAGATTGCAATAAAACATCCTGACTAACTCAAGATATGTAACACCAAAAATGGAAAGAAGTTTAGACCAACCTACCAAATTTAGAAGATTGGGGATTCCAATCATGGTCACTTCTGAAAGTAGGGTTTTTCCGTGTCGTTGGATCGGAAACCCTAATCTCAACAAGATTTGTAATTATCCGAGACTTTTAACCTGTAAAATGAGCAATTTTGCACAGTGGTTCGTGTCGGATGTCGATCCGCACTCGGGATTAATCAGATTAGCACACGAAAGAACACATAAAATGAAAGGATGATGTTAGAAATAAAGGCGGGATGAGAAGGGTGGTATAGGATTTTCTTAAAACATGATTTGTGATTTTTAGAAAAAGACTTTAATACTAACAATAAGAACATGAGAATAAAAACAAGTTCCATTAATTCATTAATCCAAAAGTTCTTACAATATTTGACTCAAAATAAGTAATAAGGAAAACTACACTAGAAAGCTGATAAATAAAGTGATAGAGAGAGAAACAAGAGAGAAATGAGGAGTAACTAGAGACAGAGAGAGAAAGTATAAGGGAGAGAGAGAACGTGAGAAGAGAGATGAAGAACATATAGCGAGGGAAAGAGGAAACTATTCTAGAGAGAGAAACCTAAAGGAGAGGAGAGGAGGAAACTCACCATGAACACTTACCATTCGGCCTTGAGAGTGAGAATCGAGCAAGGTCGTTGTGCAGCAACACGGGGCAAGAGATGGTGCTATCAAATGGAGGAATGATATTTGCTCAAAAGTGCTTATTTTAAGCACTTATCCTGTTAGCGTTATCGCACTCTCCTACGTAAAACTGCTCTAATTATCCACTTTTCTACGTAAGAGTCTATCTCATTGCGTAAAACACATTTTTCTGGACGAAATGGTATATTTGCATGCATTAAACATATTTTTAGAAGTTTAGATATTAAGCCGTTCTTATTAAGTCTCATTACGCGCTTCTTCTGTCGCAGGAAACCCTGATTGGATGATTCTCGAGACTTGTGGGCCCACATGGATCATGAAAGCCCATTATCAAAGCTTAAAGAGTCAACAGGCTATGTCTAGAAGATATGAGCCTATTATGGGCTGAACAAGGGGATCGAAGAGTTGGCCCAAGGAACCACGAGAGCGGGAGAGCTGATAACCAAGAGAAGGAGCAAAAGCATTTAAAGCCACATCAAATGATGGCCTGCTCTACTGGCAAAGCTCAAGTGAAGAACAATGGAAAACCAGGGTTCATGACCCTCTGCCAATACTTTTTCTAATATTTTCTCTCTCATCTCTCCTTATTCTCTCTCTCTTCATTTCTCGGTCCTCGAATCTATTGACTTAACCCCAGAACTCCTGCTCATTGGCTCTGTCTCATCTCCCTTAGCTTTTTGACAGTTGGATCTTCCATCGGGCCGTTGAATCTCTATAGATCGCCATCTGATCTATCAATTCTATGCATCCGACCATCCGATCGTGCTACCGATCAGTCGATCATCCATCCTATCAACCACCCGATCTCCATTGTAAAATATCAGTCCCTAAGGCAGGTTTGATTGTAGAGAAATGCCTCAGATGATTGATTGTGGCTGAGAGCGTAGAGCTCGATTTCCGAAGAAAGGAAAATACATTTTTCCTTGATGGGTATTTCAAGGGAAAAATGCATTTTTCTCCCTTGGCAACCAAACGCACCCTAACCCACATCCATCGAGCCCAGTGGCCCACTATCCTTCTCACCTACCTTCTAGCCCATGGCCGATGCACTCTGGGCCCATGATTTTTAGCGTTCCCATTGGCCAACCACTGGCCGACTCGTGGCGTCATCTCTCGGCCAACCACTGGCCAACACGTGGCATCAGCTTTTGGCCTGGTGGTCATGGCCAAATAGCCCACGAGCCCAAGCCCGTAACCCACTTATCACTTTTCAAAAATAAAAATGAAAATAAAATAATAATGAAAAAATAAAAAAAATAAATTTTTTTTTTAGAAACCGTGAGTTTCTAAGTGTAGAAACCCACGGTTTCTACTTAAGGAGAGGGTTAAAAACCCTTCGGCTCTCTCTTCTTCCGCCCCCCCGCCGCTCGGACACCCTTTCCTCCTCTTCCCTTTCCCCTTCTTCTTCTCCTCCGGCGTGCCATCGCCGGTGAGGAGTGGAGCGTCTTCTTCTTCTTCTTCTTCTTCTTCTTCTTCTTCTCCTCTTCCTCCTCCTCTTCTTCTTTTTCGTTTTCTTTTTCTGTTGCCGGAGTTGCTGGTCTGCAACTCCGGCCGGCGAACCGAGCGCCACCACCGTCCTCACCACAGCGAGCTGGTGAGGGTCCTCCCCCTCTTCTTCTCCCTTCTCTTCTTTCCTCTTCCTCTCTTCCCTTTCTTCTTCTTCTTCTTCTTCTCCTTCTTCTGCTGCGTCTTCTTCTTCTTCTTTTCACGTTCATACCGGAGTTGCTGCTGCAACTCCGGCCTCCACCACCAACCAGCAACCACGTTGCTGTTCTTTCACCTATCCTCCACGTTTTTGACTCCACCGCTCCGCCATCATCATCCCTACACCATCTGCAACTCCATCATCAGAGGAGTTGCAGACTTTCAACTCCTTTCACAGCAGCTCGTCGGACTGGTTCGTCTTCTCCGGCGAGCTCTTCAACTCTCTCCACAGCCACCGTCTCTCTCCCATTCTCTCTCTCCACGTTGTTAGACTACCCCATCCTTCCTCTCCCATACTCCCTGCATACATCCCATCCATCCACCATTGTTCTTGCTGGGCGAACCAGCAAGAACGGAGTGCCATTACAACACCGTTCCGCCCAAACCAAAAAAAAAAAAAAGAAAAAAAAAGAAAGAAAGAAGGAGAAGAAAGAAAGAAGGAGGAGGGGATGTCCTTACCTGCTGTTCCAGATCACCTCCAGCTGCTGCCCCCCTCCACGTTCAGGTAAACGTCCTAAACACCCTAGCCGCCCTCGTCAATTCCTCCCATGCACGGTCTTGCAAATCTGTAAAAACCGTTGTTGTCTTGAACTCCACAGCCACCGTCTCCACCTCTTGCAGCACCCTTATCCTGCCCAAATAGCATCTCCTTCCATTATCCTCCTCAAAACCAGTCCTCCTTCGCCACCATCTTCTCACTTCTCTCCAAAAAAAATTAAAAAAAAAAAATATATATATAAAGAAAAAAAAAACCAGAAAAAGAGAGAAAGAAGAAGAAGAGGAAGAAAAGAGAGGATGCCTACCTCCATCGTCTTCACCATGATGCACCTCATGCGCCCCCAAGCCATTGGCTTCTCCAGTAGGTTTGAGGAGCAACCCATCCACTTGCAACTCTAAGTTGCAGGTCTGCACTTCACTGCCATAGCTTCCCTCAAGGCAGATCTCCACCATCGTGCTTTCCACGGAATACCATTGCTGCATCTCACTTAGGCAGCAACACACATCGCTTCCCAAGGTAGTTTTCTCTCACTATGGTCATAATCTTACCTCTTTCTCTCTCTTTAGTCTCTCTCTAGAACTCATTCTCTCTAGTTTCTCTCTCTTCTTTCACTTTCTCTCTCTACCCTAATCTCTTTTAATGTTTTCTAGTTTAGTTATTTTTATTTGATTTTCATTGTAAGAGACAAGTTCAGTTAAATAAATATGAATTAAGTGTGATTGAGTTACATTCTCTGCAAATTTCCCATCATTTTATGTCCATTATTGCGCTAACCTGACTAATCCCGAGTGCGGATCGACATCCGATACAAGCCACTATGCAAAAATTGCTCATTCTACAGGTTAAAAATCTCGGATTAATTACAAATATTGTTGAAGTTAGGGTTTCCGTAACCAACGACGCGGAAAAATCCTATTTTCAAGGAACTAACGGGGAGATTGAAGAGGGGCAAGCGTGAAAGACCATAGGTCAATAGGTGTGTCTGCCGAGGGGTTTGCTGGTGCAAATCCTATGGCCTACAATTGAGTTTTCAACTTTTGAAGGGCTTGGATGGCGACGGCGGATTGAATGAGATGTGTTGCAGTCCGGCCTGTGATATAGTTGCAGATTTGCAACTCGATGGAGGCAGCAGCATGGTAGTGACTGGTGAGGACAGTGGCGGCATTGAGATGAGCGAGATGAAGACCGGAGAGAGTGATGCTGGACCGATCGGTTGGAAGGGAGCAACAACGGTGGAGTCGTGGGTGGTTCTTGGTAAGTTGCACGTGGCTGCGTTGAGATGAGCGAGATGAAGACCGGAGAGAGTGATGCTGGACCGATCGGTTGGAAGGGAGCAGCAACGGTAGTCATGGGTGGTTCTCTTGCCGCGGAACTATACGGTGGTGGCTGTTGGAAGAACAGCCACCGTGTAGAATAGATGAGGTGGGTGGCGGCTTGGATTTTGGCAGCTTCAATTTTAGAAGAAGAGAGGGTTGCAAGCGACCGTGCAAGAGGCGGAGCAAGGTGGAGATCAAGAGAAGAAGAAGAGAACAGCAGAAGGAGGAAGGACGGCCGGAGTTGCATGCCTGCAACTCCGGCGAGATCAAGAAGGAAGAAGAAGAAGAAAAAGAAGAAAAAGAAGAAAGGGTAGGAAGAAGAGAAGGAGAACGTGCAGGGTTGATAGGGGGAGATAGGGAGAGGGATTAAAGGGGGATTAGGGTTCCAAAGAACCCTTCTCCTTCCCCTTTTAAAGCTCCCTAGTTTCCATTAATGGAAATTAGAGAATTTTTGAAATAAAAAAAATATATATATATTTAAGTAAAACCCTACTTTTCTTTGGGGAATTTCCCCATTTAGTGAACCCCCCATTTTTTAAAATTTAATTGAAATTATTTTGAAATTCACGGGGTCCACTAAATGGTCGGACAGCGGGTCGATGATGATGGGCCCGGCTACTGGCCCACATGGATTGATGATGTTCATCGTCTCACAAGATGATGTGACAGACAATCTGATGGCGATCGGATGGATGGTGACTTGATTGGGACCTAGATTGGTAGATCAACGGATCTAGAGAGATCCAACGGTCCGATTGAAGATCCAACGATCAGAAAGCTAAGGGAGATGAGACAGAGCCAATGGGCAGGAGTTCTAGAGTTAGGTCAGTAGATTCGAGGACCGAGAGATGAAGAGAGAGAGAATAAGGAGAGATGAGAGAAAATATCAGAAAATGGAGATAAAAGTATTGGCAGAGGGTCTGGAACCCTGATCTTCACTGTGACCATCCTCACGCTTCTCCAGTAGAGTAGACTATCATTCCTTGCTGACTCATGTGGCTTTAAACGCTTTGGTCCGTCTCTTAGTCATTGGCTCTCCTGCTCTCTTCGTTCTTTGGGCCGGCTTTTTGGTCCTCTTATTCAGCCCATATTTGGCCCATATCTTCTAGTCATAACATGTGAGCTCTTTAAGCTTTGATAATGGGCTTTCTTGATCGATGTGGGCTCGCAAGTCTCGAGAATTGTCCCATCGGGGTTTCTTGCGACAGAAGAAGCGCGTAACGGGACTTTATCAGAACGACTCAATGTCTAGACTTCCAAAAATATGTTTAATGCATGCGAATATACCATTTCATCCAGAAAAGTGTGTTCTACGCAACAAAAGAGACGCTTACGTAGAAAAGTAGATAAATAGAGCATTTTAACGTAGGAGAGTATGAAAACGCTTAGAAGATAATAGTGGAAAATACACACTTTTAAGCGAATATCAACTTCCTTTTCGATTACCCCACGTTCAACCACAATGGCTCTTTTAATGTAGTTCTTCAAGAAGGTAGCTCTGGCTATGAGATTGATGAACAGGCTAAGAGGATAGGGATCACTAGAAGATGATTCACCTCTTGCACTTTTCCCTTGTAGATCCATATAAGAGAAAAACAAAGAAATTTCACCTAAAAATGGGTAATGGTAAGAGTAGAAATCTCTAAAAAGAAGATTAGATTTTAAGAATGAGTTTTCTCAATATTGAAAGAATTTCTCAATATGGAAAAAAGAGGCTCCTAAGAAAAATTCTAGGGATTCCAAATACTTCTAATGACCCTAAAACAATATGAGAGAATTTTTAACCAAGGGCGCGGACCAGACATGGGTTGGCCCATCCACGAAATCGCATTACAATTCAAGTCCGAGACGCGGTCGACCGGACATTTGGTGTGGTCGGCCGAACTTGTTCAGTCGACCGAACATTTTGTTCGATCAGCCTAACTCCGCAGAAACCAATTTCAAAAATTGAAAAAATAATTCTTCCTTTCGGTCGGCTAGACAATTTATTCGGTCAACCCAACTTCACAAAAATCATTTCTAAAAACTCAAAGCCCTCGGCAAATTCATCGGTCGGCCCGACTTAGTAAATGCCAATTCAAGAAACCCAATTATCCCAAAATAACATCAATTTATCAAATAATCATATATTCAATAATATCACCAAGCAATTGTATACCCAATATGATATAGTACCAAATATCATTACACAAAAAAATTCAACCAACAATAGCAAATCTAAATTCACAAAAATAATCTAACCATCATTTTAAATGATTAGATGATTACGCTAACTGAAAAAATGAAGATAAGATATTCAATACAGCTTCAATGTTATTGGTTTTAGAGTGCTGTACAAGATTTTTAAAAACACAAATAACACTCGTGTTATCACTGAATAAATTCATAGATCCCTAATCAATTCCATAATCCAACAACATTTGCTTCATCCAAATTAACTGGGCACAGCAACTGCCAACGACAATGTATTCCGCTTCAGTAGTCGATAATGATATAGCATTTTGTTTCTTACTGTGCCAAATTAGCAAACAATTTTCAATATAAAAACACCCATCAATGGTGCTTTTTCAATCATTAATAATTCATGTCCAGTCGGCATCAAAACAACTAGCAATTTCACTATTAGTCTCAAGAGGATACCAGAGACCGTATTCAATGGTTCCACTGACAATCTTAATAATTCTCCTAACATCCATTTGATAGAGTTTAAATTTTAAAACACAAGTTAATGCCAAGAGAATTCTAATAGATTCTAGTCTAGCTATCGGGGCAAAAGTCTGATCAAAATCAATGCCTTAACACTTTTAGAGTCAAACTTTCTAAAATTTTGTCTCTGAGCATGTAACATCTACTGCCAAAGACTCTGAAATATTTTACATTTGGTATGACTCCTGTCACGCCCCGAATTCGGATACCCAAATACGACCCAAAAATCCGTGGATCGACCCGTACCCGAACCCAGAGGTGATCCATGAATGTCCCCTAGTGGTCCAATTAGGTCAATTAGACTACTAAGGTTCATTCGAAAACCCACTAAGAAAAAAAAGAAGAGTAGATGTAGGAAACAAATAATTTAAATAATTTATAATTCAAATAATTCAATCAATCACCTAAATGTGAAGAGATGGAAGTGAGAACATACTCTCAATCAAAGGCTTACATGCCCGTGAAAATAAATAAATAATGTTATAAAATAATCAAATACAACTTTCTAAAGTGTGGGATCGACTCCCAAATCCTCGCCGATCTCCTCGAATGCACCAGAGTCTTTCGTCTCAAAATCATCTCACGTATCCGGCTCCTCAAAATTTGAAAATGGTATCGGTGTAGTACCGTGAGCCGAGGCCCAGTAATACAACAGTGTGCATGGTATGATATCATACTATACAAGTTTTTTAATCAAGGTATGCATCTCAATCGTATAATAAGGATGACATGAATATGAGGATGAATGCAGATGAGTAAGGGATGCTAATGCAACTAGTACCCATAACCACATAGGGTCTCCATCTCCTTCCCGCACTGGGAGCGGTCTCATCGACCCATCTGCAGGATATAATAACGTCTGGGGCCTTTCACCCTAGGGTACCGAACCCTGATTAATTGATAAAACCAATATAAACGTATATAATATACTTCAACCCCGTTCCCTTATGCACCCCTTATATGAAATGACGTGATGATCATGGTATGACAACAAGATGTACTAGGGTTACATGACATAAGCACACATGTATTTAACATTTAAATAAAAATATAAAATGAACCAATGATCATTAAGAGTAATAATATGGGAACGAATTAGGGTTAACTATGAATAACATGTAACAATCACCGAAGGTCACGATCAACACGGATGAATAATATAAGCGGAAATCACAAGACAATCCAACACACCATGGCCGAACCCTATGAGGGATACATGACACAAGGTCGAACCCTAAAGAGGGATCCAAGACACTTGGCCGAACCCTATGAGGGATCCAAGACACATGGGTGGGATCCCCATGCATACAAGTATAGGTCGAACCACCTAGGTATAATAGTCAATAAGACATGACCAAATATCACAATCAACATCGATGAATAATATAAGTGAAAATCGCAAGAGAATCCAACACGTCATGGCCGAACCCTATGAGGGATCCATGACACAAGGTCGAACCCTAAAGAGGGATCCAAGACACTTGGCCGAACCCTATTAGAGATCCAAGACACATGGGTGGAATCCCCATGCATACAGGTATAGGTCAAACCATCTAGGGTTTAGTCAAACAACAAGGTTAAAACCTTAATAGTTAATAATCATGACCGAACCACGAACAATTAATAGGTTTTTTTTAAAAAAAATATACTGCATTATAAAAATCATAACTAAATAAATATGAATTAGAAAAATATAAACTCAATGGATTTAAAAACTAGATTTACAGAGATTTTAGAAAAAAAATAAATAGAAAAATATTCGGATTCAAAATATAGGTCAAAAATCTTAATTAATTGGGCCGGACAGAATCTGGGATACAGAAAAGTCTCACACATTTAAAAACTCATAACTTAATCAATACATATCAGAAAAATACAAACTCAAGGGTTATAGAAACTAAATTGATGGAGGTATCTATGAAAAATAATTAAAAAAATATTTAGATTAAAAATATAGATTGAAATCTCAAGTGAAGTGGACCGTATAAAATCTGAAATTCTGGGTTTTACAGAAAAGTCCAGCATGTTTGAAAAATCATAACTTAATCAATACAGATCAAAAAAATATAAACTCAAAGGTTCTAGAAACTAGATTGATAGAGGTATCTGTGAAAAATAATTATAAAAATATTTAGATTAAAAATATGGATCGAAATCTCAGGTAAATTGGACCGTATAAAATCTAGAATTCTGGGTTTTACAGAAAAGTCCAGCATGTTTGAAAAATCATAACTTAATCAATACAAATCAGAAAAATATAAACTTAAAGGTTCTAGAAACTAGATTGATAGAGGTATCTGTGAAAAATAATTAGAAAAATATTTAGATTAAAAATATAGATCGAAATCTCAGGTAAATTGGACCCTGTAAAATCTAGAATTTTGAGTTTTACAGAAAAGTCCAGTATGTTTGAAAAATCATAACTTAATCAATACAAATCAGAAAAATATAAACTCAAAGGTTCTAGAAACTAGATTGATAGAGGTATCCATGAAAAATAATTAGAAAAATATTTAGGTTAAAAATATAGATCAAAATCCTAAATGAATCGGACCGTATAAAATCTAAAATTCTGGGTTTTTTTTTTGGTAAAGTCATACAACTTAGAAAAATCATAACTTAATCAATAAAAATCAGAAAAATATAAACTAAACTGTTTTGAAAAATAGATTCACAGAGGTATTTAGAAAAAATAATTATAAAAATATTTTAATTATGAAAATAAAACAAAAATGATAAAGAACATAATTATCCGTTATAGGTACAAAATAGACGATGGCCCAACCCATCATGGTGGCCCAAAATAAAGATCAACCCAATAAGAATAAAATAAATATTGTTGAAATTAATTTATAATGAGTATCAACTATTATCTAATGAAAGAGAAACAAAATCTTGAAGAAAAATAAGTATAGGTTGGATCAAGCGCACTTACCTTAAGGTTTCTTGAACTTTAATGAAAATCAAAAGTTTCTTTAAATTTGAAAGTCGTCGGATCGTCCTCTCCTCGGAGTATGTTCTTCAAATCGGAGTTCCCGTCAATTCTCCCTTCTTGCTCGAGTGCGATCGATGCCCGGATGAAGGTTTAATGGAGCTTGCTCTATTCTTCAATGGAGTTGGGTTTGTGAAAGCTACTAAAGCTTTAGGGTTTTCATAAATAGGTTTAGGGAATGATTAGGGTTTCTATTTTGTTGAAATTCGTAACTAGCAAAGGGATGACTTTTTCAACCCTCAAAAACTTATATTTTACACTATTAATGGGTTAGGAATGGGCACAAGGCCCATATACATCAATAGGCTTCATTTAAGAATATTATTAAGCCCAAAAGATTTCTAGATCGGCCATACGGCCCCACCCAATAATCATAACACAAATAATTATAAATTAATTCAATCAAATTATATTATATAATTTAAAAGTCCATACAATAAGGTAGTGACACATGTCACACACACAAATCATAAAAACGTTCAAAATTCTAGAAAAGTGTCAAATGACATTGGAATGACCCGAAAGTGATTTGCGGGTCCCACGCTCCTATTAAATAAATAAAATATAATTAAATATTATTTAAAAAAATAAGAATGGTAGGAAAGTTCAAAAATTACGAAAATACTATTTTTATCAAAATCTCCCGAAATCTCCCGCTAGGGTTTTTTTTCTCAAGAAAGGTTCCAAATTTCATAGGTAAGTTGCTAAGGATAAAATAGAAATATTTTTTGTGTCTCAGGCCCACAAAATAATTTTTTTTATAAAAGTTCTGGAATGTTAACCGGGGAAAGAAAAAGTCTCCTGCAAGTTATGATTCATTATTTTTAGTAGGAATTTAGCCCTAAAGAGCGAGTTTCAAAAATAGCAGGTTTTTCAAAGTTGTCAAAACGAAACCAAATTAAATACACATACTCATACATGATATTAAACAATAAAAACAATAATAAGAGTCTGAAAAAGTTTCAGGTTTTCATTATTAGGTGAATTTACCATAATACCCTAGAACGAAAGTTCAGGGTATTACAACTCCGTTCCAAATTTCATAGGCTGACTACAAGGTTCCTGTTCTTAGATAAATACGACTGATCGTGTAACACGTAGTATTCACTGCTTCGGCCCACAAATTTCCTGTAAAATCTTTTGAAAACTTTCATATGTGGTCTTTGCCACAAATTTGAGTAATACTAAGAATGTTAAGTTTTAAACCATCTACACACAATACAATCTCAATCTTAAATATTATTGGGCCTTTGATAATTCCTCTACTAATTATCTTAGCATTACTACCATCACCAAATATCACAACACTATCACAGCATTCATTAAAAGAATAGAAATGAGATATTTCTCCAGTCATGTGTCTAAAGCATCCACAATTCAAATACCACTTAGAAGTTTCATTTGAAATTGAAGCAGTATGAATAAACAAACATTTTTCAACAAATTTTTTATCCAATCTTTTTAAAAGAGATTTATCATTATTTTTCGTGTTGGATAGAGAGTTTATTAATGTTTTCTTTTATAGCTCTAGCTCTAGCATTTAAAGTAGCTACTTTCATAAATAATTCTTTTTCATTGTTTTATTTTCTAGTTTCTTTTAAAATCTGTAGGTTTTTCATTCTTTCGTTTTCTTCCTTTTCTTTTAGAAATTCTAACTTCTTTTTAAGTATAAGACAGTTATATTTCTTATGTCCAGAATGTCTACAATAATGACAAATGATATTCAAATTTTCAGTTTATTTATTTTAGGTTGAATCCATAGTAGCTTTTACAAACGCAATTCTAGAGTTTGAGTTTTTAAAAATTTTTCTATTATATCCAATTCCTCTCTTATCTTTGTTTGTTTTTTCCATGGTTGGTAGATTTTTAAGTCTAGAATTTCCTTGTGTAATATTTCTGATTAAGGTTCATTCTATTCTTGACTTCTAAATCATTCCTTTCGAGACTTAAATTTCCAATTTCATCTTCAAGTTCTTGTTCTCTACTCAAAATAAGTATCACTTCATTATCTTTCACTACTACAAAAATCAAGAAAGATCTCGGTTAAAAACTGGGATAAAAGGTCATTCATATCGATTTTTGGCTTCCACAAAAACCGATATCTTTGCCACCGATGTCTTTTCTAACACTTTTGATCTCGGTTGTTTCAAACCGAAATCTTTAGATTCATAAAAACTGAGATTTTTTACCATTATAGATCTCGATTCCATGCCAAATAGAGATCTTTTGATACTTTAAGTCTCGGTTGTCTAAACAACTGAGATCTATAGTAACTTTATATTTCAGTTTTATTAAGAAACTGAAATATCTTAATACTTTAGTTCTCAGTTATCTAAAAGACCGAGATCTATAATAACTTTTGTTATAGGTTTTATTTAAAAATTGTGATAGTTTAATACTTTAGTTCTCAGTTATCAAAAATACTGAGATCTATAGTAACTTTTGTTAACGATTTTATTTAAAAACCAAGATATATTAATACTTTAGCTCTCAGTTATCTAAAAGACCGAGATCTATAGTAACTTTTGTTATCAATTTTATTTAAAAATTGAGATCTATTAATACTTTAGTTATCAATTATCCGAGATCTCTTAATACTTTAGTTCTCGGTTTTCCATGAAACCGAGATCCATAAACAACGCATTTGATGCGTTTTTGTTTGTAATTTTTTTTTTTTAATAATCTTGTTCTACATATTTTCATATAATAAACCTTGAATAATATCATAATCCAAGAAAGAACCAAATCCAATAAATAAAGCCAAGAAGGGAATCGTAATTTAAATATTTTGATAAAATTAAATTGTTTTTCATTACATGGATAATTTGGTGGTCATAAGATAAGGACAAAAATTCAATCCATCTAACTTAAGTAAATACAAAAGTGTCAACGATAAAAAAAATTCAGCAAAGCTGCAACTCCACTACCAATGAACTCAAATGTGGAAGCACCATCTCCTTAATTTGCTTAGTTCTGCCAACATCTTAAATATCGCTTCAATAAAATTCTCTTCAGTATTAGCAGAAAGATTAAATAGGCGAGGTCTAAAAGCTTTGGATGCGAGGATGATCTTCTTCTTCTTCTTTTTGCTGGCTTCAAATGTTTGATGGGTTCCAACTGCCAAGTTTGTGCCATGCAGCTCCAAACCCACAAAACGAACATTGTCATCCATTCCCAAGTCATAAAATTTTGTTACCTGCATGGAGCATACCAAGAAGGAAATCATTCATCTGAACACACAAAACCCAGAAGAAACATATAAGAGAAGTACTTACTATATAGCTGCTTCTCATGTATATGCCAACTAGAGATGAAAGAAGCAACTAAATATGTGGAAATAGCTAAACGAATTTGCAATCTGTCAAACTCTAAATTTGGTATGTATCCTACGTTTATTAGAGGTTCAATGCTTGAAAGTATATGCAGTTATAAACATCATCATCATAGGCCTTACTCAATTACATGGGGTCGGCTGCATTCAAAGTTCATTATAGCCACTTTTGGTAATCACCAGAAAAAAAAAAAAAGATGATTATGATATATTTATGATTAACAGGGATACTGAAAATGCAAACTTGTGTAAAGAGTGAAACCTGTTCATTTGGTTGGTAACAAAACAAGTCACTTTCAACAAGTAAACAGAGAAGCAACTAAACCTTAAATTTACCTGGACAAGGAAAGTAACTTCTGTAAGCAAGTCAAGGAGAATCTGCTGTAGTGTGAGGGCATGAGTTCCACAATCTCCACAATCTCAACAAGTAAACAACATGTCTGTGATGCACAGTGGTCCAGAGTGGAAACTAGCCGTTCCATAATCTGAACAAATCACCAATATTTTCAGAACATTTGATCAAACACTACTTGAAGCCGAAAACACCAAACAATACAAGAACATCATAGTATATCACAGGTTAATACAGCCTAAAACATTTTCATAGTTTGCACATGCATAGAATATCCTAAAGCAAGTCAGACAGTTTATCTAAGCCCAGAGCTGTCCAATGAAACAAAGCTCGCCACCAAAGCATATCAGAATGATCCAGCCGATTGACAGCCCTGTCCACTGTTCTCTATAAAGTTGCGACTCCATAGGCCCGTACAAACTCAGTAAAAACTGTTCTCAATGTGAAAAACACCTATGGTCAAGCCCATTATCAGGAATTAGAAGATGCCCGTTATCCAATGGTTATGAAGGGATAACTTTTGGGCTAGTAGATCCACTAAGTGTTGTATGTTGTGTATGGATCCACGAACTGGTAGCACAATTTTTGGATTAGCCATATCCAAAAAGTCAGCCTAACCAAACAATCGTGGCCATAGAATGAAGAATTCATTTGGAATGTCCGATCAACAGAAAAAGAATATCCAACCATTGACTGAAGCAGCAAAAAAAAAAAAAAAATCCCTCTCAAAAAAATGATTAGCTAAGTAATGCCTAATCAGGATATGGGCATTCATAAATCCAACCGGGTCCTGAGTATCTTACACAATGTAGCCTTACCCTCTTCATGTCCATCATATCTGCAATTAAGAAGAAATGAATAAGCATACCAACCACAATATGCAAAAAAGGAGTTGGGCAGAGAAAAGTATTCACTTCATTCGAGCATTTCATTGAACAGAGAAAAGTCGGATACCCATCTTGCGTCAATTAACTACTCAGGTCTTATAGAACCCACAGCCACCACCACCACCTTTTCCCCTGCATCTTGCTTCAGTCAAGTTCAATTCAAGTATGTCAAGGATTTGGGATATGTATTCTCAAATATATTAGAAAACTGTTGAGAATTAAATAGTAGCAATATCTGAAATTTTCCTAGTAAGAGATACAATCAGGTTACCGCGTGGATCATTTGTGTAAAAGCTAGAAATCACTCCGTTAATTGCTGAGGTATCAAGGAATGGGTTAGTCAATCAGAAAATTCTCAAGAAATATTAACCCACTGATGGAACGGGCAAAGTGTTGAAGAGACGACCCACAGCCACCACCACCACCGATGATGATGGATCATTGGTAGAAGATCTTGCAATATGACTTCCCGAAACTTCAGACACCAAGCTCTTCCTCCTACTACTATAATCTACTCTAGCAGAAGCGATCTGGCTTTTCACCGTTTCTGGTGCCTTGCTACGCCTTCCTCAAGATGAAACCTCACTGGTTGTGTCCGTAAGCTCAGGACTAGAACGTGTCCTCACAAATTGATACCTGCTTTGCACTTCATTCATCAAGTAATCTGGTTTAGAACTTTTCTGACCCATCGCAGTATGTACACTTTCACTATAGCTAATATTTTGTGCAACCTGACGAGAAATTGCAGACATATTACTGGTCCTAGACATGCTTGCTGAAGTAGTGTTACAATGTTGGGAGGAAATACCAGCATGAGTCCCCTCAGCCTCGGATTCATGACAAAGATGAATCTCATTCACGACAAATCAGTCCATAACAGTCCATAAAAGTTATGGACAGCCATATATTGCATGCAGTCCATAACAGCTTTGCATAATGGCTATGGACAGCCATATAATGCATGCAAAGTTCCATCCATAACAAGGTACAGTCAATCAGCATTAGTAATTGACACCAACGAAATCAAAGATTGCACCAACTGTATCTTATTGTCGCTGATCATCTGATGGTCCAAATTCATAAGCATCTGCGACATGTTAAGTATGAGGAGATGTGAGAGATCTTTCTGGAAAAAAGATGCTAGGGTACCCCCATGATTGGGTAGGGCAGCTAAGAAACACTCCTCTTTTAAGTCAGTTTTCCATTTTTGTTTTGTGTTTGTTATCCTCATGTTATAGATGGAGTACATGGCGTGCGATGGAGAGTGGGAGTCAGGTAGTTACCCAACTCCTTGACATATAGGATCAGACTCTTAAATTGAAATGACAATTAGCCTATATGAACTGCCAAAGCAGGGGAGATATGGGTTTTTAACAGCAACACATGGCTACAAACACAATGTCAATATTTTACCGAAATTGCATATATGAATGGTTAGCAAGTGATCAGTTATGCACAGTTATACGTAATTGCATATAATAGTTGTACGTAATGGCTATGGACAGCCATAACAGTTATGCACAATCACTACAGGAAAAAAGACTTTTACCGACGGCCGGCGACCGTCGGTATATGGCAAAATTACGTCGCTAAATATTATACCGACGGCCAGACAGACCGTCGCTGGTCGTCGCTATAAAATTCGTCGGTAAAAGGTATTACCGACGGCCATATCAAAAATGACCGTCGCAACAAACATTTCGTGGATTGGGAAAATTAATGTACCGACGGTCACAACCGTCGGTATATATCATTTCTAGCGACGGCTTTTGACCGTCGGTATATAAAAAGATCATTTTCCATTGTCAAAAAGATTTACCGAGGGTCAAATGCGTCGCTGTAAGATACATATAGCGACAGAGTTTTACTGGCCGTCGGTATTAAATACCTTTAGCGACGGCCAGGGTCGTCGGTATAGATCAATTTTGTGCATAAATCGTGCCTGTCTTTTAGCGACGGTCGACGGCCGTCGCTATATATAGGATATAGCGACGGCCATGAGTTTTGCGTCGCTGTAAGTCAAATATAGCGACGGCCATAGTAGTCGACCGTCGCTGTATCCTATATATAACGACGGCCATGAGTCCGACCGTCGCTATATCCTATATATAGCGACGGTATACGGCCGTCGCTAAAAGATTTAATTGCATAATTTTTTAAAATTTTTTTTTTAATAATTTGTTGTACCTGTACCTGTAATGTATATAATACCGCATTTCCCTATTCCATGTCCATTTAATCAAAACAGAGTGTAAAGAAATAAAAAATTAAATATCTTAAATAATTAAATTTCTACAATATTGATTGTTTAAAATGTAACAATGTTATAAAAGTTTAAAAAAGCAATCTGGAAGAGTAGAAGACACGATCAATCAGCATCTAGGCCCTGCAAAACAAATAAAAATAATTAATATATAAAATGCAATGTAAAAGAAATAAAAAATTAAACTTAAAAATCTTGAAATGTCTAACTGGCTACAGATTCTTAATCAGAAATCTGTGTTTTACCCGATCTCTTCCAGCATATTTGTTTCAATACAATAGAAGTGTTGTAACAAGATTCGGGAGAGTCGAACATCGTTTGCCATATTTGGACGTCGTTGTCCTAAATTTGACTTAACTTAATACCTATAAATGCCTAAACCTATAACTGACTACACATTCCTAACTGGACATCTGTTTTTTAACCCGTCTCTTCCAACATATTTGTTTTAACACAATAGAAGTGTTGTAATAAATTTCGGGAGATTCGGACATCGTTTGCCTAATTTGGACGTCGGAGTCCTAAATTTGACTTAACTTAAAACCTATAAATGCCTAAACCTATAACTGACTACACATTCCTAATCGGATATCTATTTTTTAACCCGTCTCTTCCAGCATATTTGTTTTAACACAATAGAAGTGTTGTAATAAATTTTGGGAGATTCGGACATCGTTTGCCCAATTTGGACGTCGGAGTCCTAAATTTGACTTAACTTAAAACCTATAAATGTCTAAACCTATAACTGACTACAGATTTCTAACCGGACATCTGTTTTTTATCCCGTCTCTTCCAGCATATTTGTTCAACACAATAGAAGTAATATAACAGGTTTCGGGAGATTCGGACCTCGTTTGCCCGATTTAGGCGTCGAGGTTCTAAATTTGACTTAACTTAAAACCTATAAATGCCTAAACCTATAACTGACTACACATTCCTAATCGGATATCTATTTTTTAACCCGTTTCTTCCAGCATATTTGTTTTAACACAATAGAAGTGTTGTAATAAATTTTGGGAGATTCGGACATCGTTTGCCCAATTTGGACGTCGGAGTCCTAAATTTGACTTAACTTAAAACCTATAAATGTCTAAACCTATAACTGACTACAGATTTCTAACCGGACATCTGTTTTTTATCCCGTCTCTTCCAGCATATTTGTTTAACACAATAGAAGTAATATTACAGGTTTCGGGAGATTCGGACCTCGTTTGCCCGATTTAGGCGTCGCGGTTCTAAATTTGACTTAACTTAAAACCTATAAATGCCTAAACCTATATAACTGACTACACATTCCTAATCGGATATCTATTTTTTAACCCGTCTCTTCCAGCATATTTGTTTTAACACAATAGAAGTGTTGTAATAAATTTTGGGAGATTCGGACATCGTTTGCCCAATTTGGACGTCGTAGTCCTAAATTTGACTTAACTTAAAACCTATAAATGCCTAAACCTATAACTGACTACAAATTCCTAACTGGATATCTATTTTTTATCCCGTCTCTTCCAGCATATTTGTTTTAACACAATAGAAGTGTTGTAATAAATTTCGGGAGATTCGGACATCGTTTGCCCAATTTGGACGTCGGAGTCCTAAATTTCACTTAACTTAAAACCTATAAATGTCTAAACCTATAACTGACTACAGATTCCTAACCGGACATCTGTTTTTTATCCCGTTTCTTCCAGCATATTTGTTCAACACAATAGAAGTATTATAACAGGTTTCGGGAGATTCAGACCTCGTTTGCCCGATTTAGGCGTCGAGGTTCTAAATTTGACTTAACTTAAAACCTATAAATGCCTAAACCTATAACTGACTACACATTCCTAATCGGATATCTATTTTTTAACCCGTCTCTTCCAGCATATTTGTTTTAACACAATAGAAGTGTTGTAATAAATTTCGGGAGATTCGGACATCGTTTGCCCAATTTGGACGTCGGAGTCCTAAATTTGACTTAACTTAAAACCTATAAATGTCTAAACCTATAACTGACTACAGATTCCTAACCGGACATCTGTTTTTTATCCCGTTTCTTCCAGCATATTTGTTCAACACAATAGAAGTATTATAACAGGTTTCGGGAGATTCAGACCTCGTTTGCCCGATTTAGGCGTCGAGGTTCTAAATTTGACTTAACTTAAAACCTATAAATGCCTAAACCTATAACTGACTACACATTCCTAATCGGATATCTATTTTTTAACCCGTCTCTTCCAGCATATTTGTTTTAACACAATAGAAGTGTTGTAATAAATTTCGGGAGATTCGGACATCGTTTGCCCAATTTGGACGTCGGAGTCCTAAATTTGACTTAACTTAAAACCTATAAATTTCTAAACCTATAACTGACTACAGATTCCTAACCGGACATCTGTTTTTTATCCCGTTTCTTCCAGCATATTTGTTCAACACAATAGAAGTATTATAACAGGTTTCGGGAGATTCGGACCTCGTTTGCCCGATTTAGGCGTCGAGGTCCTAAATTTGACTTAACTTAAAACTTATAAATGCCTAAACCTATAACTGACTACAGATTCCTAACCGGACATCTGTTTTTTATCCCGTTTCTTCCAACATATTTGTTCAACACAATAGAAGTATTATAACAGGTTTTGGAAGATTCAGACCTCGTTTGCCCGATTTAGGCGTCGAGGTTCTAAATTTGACTTAACTTAAAACCTATAAATGCCTAAACCTATAACTGACTACACATTCCTAATCGGATATCTATTTTTTAACCCGTCTCTTCCAGCATATTTGTTTTAACACAATAGAAGTGTTGTAATAAATTTTGGGAGATTCGGACATCGTTTGCCCAATTTGGACGTCGGAGTCCTAAATTTGACTTAACTTAAAACCTATAAATGTCTAAACCTATAACTGACTACAGATTCCTAACCGGACATCTGTTTTTTATCCCGTTTCTTCCAGCATATTTGTTCTACACAATAGAAGTATTATAACAGGTTTCGGGAGATTCGGACCTCGTTTGCCCGATTTAGGCGTCGAGGTCCTAAATTTGACTTAACTTAAAACTTATAAATGCCTAAACCTATAACTGACTACAGATTTTTAACCGGACATCTATTTTTTACTCCGTTTCTTCCAGCATATTTGTTTCAACACAATAGAAGTGTTATTATAGGTTTCGGGAGATTCGGACCTCGTTTGCCCGATTTAGGCGTCGAGGTCCTAAATTTAACTTAACTTAAAACTTGGAAATGCTTAAACCTATATGATTGTTGTATTTAATGCATAAACCTTAAATACAACAATCATATCTCATAAATATAAATGTACCTGATCATCATTCGGGTCGTCGGACTGATGCTGGTCTTGGCTCGGAGGCGGTATGTCAGTTGATTGCATGGAGCGAAAAAATGCAACCATCTGCTCTTGCACCATCCTACTCACTTGCTCCTGCATCTGCTGCTGCATCTGCTCCTGCATCTGGGATTGGGCTTGCCGATGCATCTCTTCCTGTTTTTGCATCCGCTCCTGCATCTGCTCCTGCATCTGCTGCATTTGCGACTGCATCTGTTGGAACTCATTTTGAAGAGCCTTATAACTGGAACTGGATGAGCTAGATGATGAGCCAAAGACTGAAGTCGGCGTCGGGCCTAGACCAAAGCCGCGTACCCGTCCATGTCGCTCTGGGGGCATCACGCTGGTATAAATCTCGTCAGCTGTAAGTGCGGGAGTAGAACTCTCACCACTCTCTGACACTCGACTCTGTGAAAGCTCTCTAAATTTGGACTGCATTCCAAATAAATTAGTTAGTAGAAGACAATTATATTTTTATTTAAAATAGACATCTTATATACCATGATATCAGCAGATGTAGAATCAACTGGAGACCCGTCTTTTTTAAGATGGGTTCGGAAGAATAAGTCAACTCGACTCGGTGCAGTACCGTCTGTCCTACTCCGAGCCTATTCTTGAAGAAAAAATATATAAATTATTAAACAATAATAGGTCAAAGTAGCTTCAAAAAACAAGCAGTGATATATTGAAATCATATACGCACCTCCTCATCTCTGTGGCGCGCAAAACTCTTCGTGCCCCCAGTATGTTTCATGGTCTGCTTACTACGGTTCGCCTTATTTTGGTTTGACAATGTCTGCAACAAATTCATTGTCATGACATAGAAAATGGTTAATAAAATTTTATTTTTTAAAATACCTGAAACTCATCACTACTCCAATATACGACTAGAGAGGCCCAATCAGCATCTGAGATGCCTATGGGTTTATTCTGTAATCGAAGCTCATCCGTGTCCATGGCATCATAATTTTTCTTCAAATCATTCCTCCAATCGCTGTATTTAGTTCCCATTGACTGCATGACCCACGGTCTGTGGTCATCACTAATATCAACTTGTTTCTGAAACGTTAAGCAACAACACTGTTAAAAATCACATCGTTTACTAAAATTGAAAATGGATAATAACTAAGTCAAAATTAGTAAAAGTAGTGTTAAAAAATCATGTCATCTACCTTTACTTTTTGCCACATCCTCTCCTTCGCATCATCAGGAATGTTAGACCATCTCTTTAACTGCAACGATGCGTGACCAGAATGCCTAACAACCGTCCCCAATACTTGTCCAAATGAACGAGCCCCATCACCTACAGGTTGGCCTACTTCATTCCATTCAATTTGCATTTTTTGGCCAAATGGAATGCCAAAATGACCCACTCCTCGTGTGGGCCCTCTCCTCCGGACGCTGGTAGAAGCTGTTTCAAAAATTATAACAAAAACACGTCAATGAGTATACAAAATTTATAACATCAAACAATAATATCAGCAACTTATATCATACCAGCGCTACCAGGCGTCGACTGTAGGGCTGGTGATGAGGCTGGAGATGGAGCTGCAACTGGGGATGGGGCTGACGATGGGGATGGGGCTAGCACTGGGGATGGGGCTGGCACTGGGGATGGGGCTGACGATGGGCCTGATATTGTCGATGGGGCCGACACTGGCAATGGGGCTCTCGATGTAGTCTTCTTAGACACTTTATTTTGTCGAGGCATATCTAAATTCTTGCACGAATAATATTAGGCCATATATGCACGAATAATATTGACAGAATAAATCAATGTACAAGAACTCAATTTCATTAATCAAACATATTACAAAAAGAAAATTACAACATATATTAAAAATTACAATGGATCATCCTCATCATTGATGAAAGCTTGATCTACTCCATAACCTTCAACAACAACTCCGTCAACATCATCCCTAACCCAATTGACATCATCATTGGAGTTGGGTTCCTGTTGGTACAACCCGGGCTCATTTATTTGGAAAGGCTCTTCTTCTAGGTCCTCAGTTGACACCATATCGTATGTGTCTCGTGGTTGTGCCTTTAGTACAACGCGCCAATCAGCATTGTTGGTGTCTTGAACATAAAAAACTTGTTGTGCCTGATTTGAGAGAATAAATGGTTCATTGGTATTTAAGGCTCGTTTGACATTCACACAGTTGAACCCATACTCATCTTGTCGGAATCCCCCATGAGTCAGGACATCATACCAATGACATTTAAATAACACGATCTGATTTTCGCCAGGATACTGTAGCTCCAGGATATCATTTAAAATGCCATAGTATTCGACATTGCCTGTTGTTGGGTTCATGTCTCTCGCGCTTGCAAAGCTATTAGTCTCTGCAGTTATAAAAACTCCACTATTTTGAGTTTTTCTCTTTCTCTCTCTATCTTCTGTGTGAAATCTAAACCCTTTCACAATATACCCCTTAAAAGATTTCACTGTCCAAGAAGGACCCAAAGATAACATTTCGAGAGATTCATGTACTTGTTCGCCATTTAATCGCATCTGCGAGACCTAGGCATGTTTGAAAAATAAGGTTAATACATTTAAACTATATATAATTACACTTAAAAAATAAATGTGTTTGTATGATATCTAAACCGTACATGTTGTTTAAACCATGAAGAAAACTCCTTGATATGTTTCAGTTCAACATCCCTAGGTCCCATACGTCGATTATTGGTATTGATTATTAGTTTGTGTTCCCTGTACAATAAATAACACGTCAATAAGTACCAATTTATATGAAATACATACCGAAAGTAGATTTGGAATGATTAGTCTTACTCAATAAATGGAGCGACTTCGGGGCAGTTGTTCAGCACATAGAGATGAGCTTGTTCCCAGTCAAGGTTGCTTAGCATGTATGTTGTAGCCTTCCCTATGGCACGACCAATTCCTGTGAAAATGGATAACTTCCCACGTGATTCAGCATCAATAGCATCGCTATTCCGTTGTGGCCGGTTGAACCTCGTTTCAATGTCATGCAAGTATCTCGAGCAAAATATCAATGATTCTTCACAAATATACCCTTCGGCAATTGACCCTTCCGGATAATTTTTATTTCGAACATATGTTTTG
The DNA here is from genome assembly GCA_035048495.1 of Euptelea pleiosperma. Lineage (NCBI taxonomy): Eukaryota > Viridiplantae > Streptophyta > Magnoliopsida > Ranunculales > Eupteleaceae > Euptelea > Euptelea pleiosperma. The sequence continues at coordinate 21,465,976 of CM068553.1, read as the reverse complement.
AGCCTATGCAGGTACCTCTCAATTGGATACATCCACCGATATTGTACGGGTCCGGCCACCTTAGCTTCACCAGCTAGATGAATGGGCAAGTGCACCATTATATCAAAAAATGCCGGCGGAAAGATCATTTCTAATTTGCAAAGTGTTACAACAATCTGAGATTCAAGTTGCTCCAATTCTTTCACATTCAACACCTTCGAACATAACTGCCTGAAGAACGTGGACAACTCAATCAAAACTGAACACACATTCTTTGGTAAGTTACCACGTATTGCAAGTGGAAGAAATTGTTGCATTAGAACATGGCAATCGTGACTCTTGAGCCCCGAGATCTTGCACTGCTTCACTTGAACACATCGTGAGAAATTTGATGAATAACTATCTGGAACCTTCACATCTTTCAAGATTTGACAGAACTTCCTTTTCTCAACCAAAGACATCGTGTGACATGCAGCGGGAAGTAAAAGTTTCCTCCCATCTGGAATGGGATGAAGTTCATTCCTTATACCCATTAATTTCATATCCAGACGAGCCTTCAGGTTGTCTTTAGAACCCTCCATATTTAACAGTGTCCCGATCACATTATCACACACATTCTTTTCAATGTGCATGACATCCAAATTGTGCCGCAACAAGAGATCTTTCCAATACGGCAATTCAAAGAAAATGCTCTTTTTTTTCCAATTCTTAGGTAAATTGCAATCATCCCTCTTTCTCTTCCTTCCAGTTTTATCCTTATCTGACTTCCCAAATGTTATCTGCTCGTAGTCCTGTAACTGGTCGAGCACATCCCCACCGGTCAATGGTTTTGGAGCACTTTTTAATTCTTTTCTGCCATTAAACGACTTCTTATTATGTCGAAATTTATGATCAGTTGGTAGAAATCGACGATGTCCCAAGTAACATTCTTTGTGTCCTTCTTGTAATCTGACTGAACAAGTATCCTTGTGGCATGAGGGACAAGCAAGTTTTCCCTTAGTGCTCCACCCTGACAAGTTTGCAAGTGCAGGGAAGTCATTAATAGTCCATATGACTCCTACATGACACCAAAAATTTTGTTTTAAAGAGGCATCGTATGCCTGAAATCCATCTGTCCATAATTCCTTCAATTCTTCAATCAATGGTTGCAGGTACACATCGATGTCGTTCCCAGGAGCCTTAGGGCCAGGAATAAGCAGCGTCAACATGAAAGATGTTTGTTTCATACACATCCATGGCGGCAAATTATATGGAATAATAATTACGGGCCATGTACTGTGAGGAGTACTCGTATAACTAAAAGGAGTGAAGCCATCGCTCCCTATCCCAACTCTAACATTCCTCTGTTCAGAAGCAAAAGATGGGTATTTCTCGTCTAAAGTTTCCCACGCCTTGGAATCTGCTGGATGCCTCAACACGCCATCTTTTGTACGACCCTCGGCATGCCATCTCATGTGTTCGGCTGTTTTTGAACACATAAACAACCTCTGAAGTCTCGGTTTCAACGGAAAATAACGCAAAATCTTCGCAGGTATTTTCTTATCATCTGTAGACGAAGTGGAAGCATCTTCAGTAGACTGACGTGTAATCGGTTTCCACCTGGACTCACCACATACGACACATTCATTTGCGGTCTCATGCTCCTTCCAGTATAGCATGCAGTCATTCGGGCATGCATCTATCTTCGTATAATGCATCCCAAGATCCCGAAGGATCTTTTTGGATTCATAATGATTCCTGGGCAACGTTTCACCAACAGGAAGTGCCTCCTTTAACAACTCAAGCAACATGTCGAATGATTTGTTACTCCATCCGTTAAGACACTTCAAGTGTAATAACCGTACAATAAAAGATAATTTTGAAAATTTTGTGCAACCTGGGTACAGTTCAGTCTCGGCATCCTTTAACAATTCATAAAATTTATCCGCTTCCGAATTTGGCTCAGTCGATCCAGTCTCATTCAATTCATTCTCCTCTTCACGATCAAAGTTCGCCATTCCATATGCATCTTGTAACATTCCTTGCATATCATCACCCTCGTCAGCCTCATCACTCATATATTCATTATCATACTCCCCATGGTACAACCAGACGGTATAATCCGGTATTATCCCAATCAATACTAGGTCCCAATATACTTCTAGTCGATCCTTCAGGAACGCATGACAACATTTTCTACATGGACACTTGATCTTGTCTCCGTACTCTGAACGAGAAAATGCAAAATCCAAGAATTGTCCTACTCCGTTTAGATACTCGGGGCTATTTCTTGGCTTCCCAACCCAACTTTTATCCATCGGCATATCTTCTTCAAAATGACGCCACCTTCAACCGAAATTAAGCGGGTTGTCACACACAACTCAAATGCAGATGCATCATGCTTCCTATCTCCTCTCTAAAGGGTGGGTTGATCCTATCCCATTCAGGAATGCATAATCTCTGGTACACTCAATAGCCAAGTGATTATTTCTCTTTGAAGGAAAATTTCGGCAGCATTTCCCCATAGTTCTCCAAGTACACGACTTAGACAAGGGGCAAACATGTCACCTTGTCTAAATATGTACCCAGAGAACAAGAGGAATGCTCGCCGAAACTGTCCTACAAATGGAAATAAACACTTTAACTACTGACTGTACCAGAGATTATGCATTCCCAAACTGTCCAAAGGGACAATTCAAGAATCAACAGCAGACAATTACTCCTTATCACCAAAAAGACAAAAAAGTTGTTCACTTGAATTTAGTCTCAAATGAGAACCAAACGTCATAGTTTACAACTAATGTATCCCAAATAGGTGATAAGCCACATAATTGTCACAAAGTGATTCTTGAACGGGAGATCTAAGGTTTAATGCATATATATGTATGATGTGTGTGTGTGTGTGTGCACAATTCAAATTTATATCATCCCACATGTACAAGCATTACTATTGACAAAATTCAAAGGAAATAATTCCAACAATTCCCAACATGCATAAATCATACTTCAACCAATAAGCGAATCCTTAGGTAAAAAACTTTCATAAGATCTTCAAGTAGCAATATGAAGGGCAAGCAAAGTATTGAAATCACTAATTGAGGCAGCCAAAGCAAATACAACTCAAAGATTGAGAACAAAAACAAAAATAATTCCAAAGATTGAGTAGTGCATTGAAACTAAAGTGAATCTTGAAACAAGGTATATACCCATCCTGTCCATCCTTAGTAGATATTTTTACCAAAAATCAATGGGTCGGGTTCCGGTGACCAACATTTTTGACCAACACCTTGGTGCACCCTCATAGAAGATGAATCAATGGCTGATTTTTGGTGAAGATGATCTCTATGGTGAGGAGATCATCTTCACAAAAATTCAACTCATTCGGATATTCATAGACTGGTTTAGAAGTTAAAGAATTATGGAACGTCGATTTTTACCGTGTTAATTGAAAACCAGATTTGACGGGGTTAGAAATGTAAGAATGGGCTGATTTTTTGTTGGGGTTATCCATATGGTGAGGAGATCATCCTCACCAAAATGCAGCCAAGGTGTTGGTAAAAAATGTTGGTCACCGGAACCCGACCCAAAATCAATTTAATTAGAAATCTCTAGCCATTAGATTTTAGCATTTTTTTAAAGTGTGATTCTAGCTATTGGACCTCAGTCCATGTGATCATTCACTCATACGGGATTTAACATAGGTGGACCTAGAAACCAAACATTAGCCCGATTAGTGATTTCATGCCTTCGGATCCTTGTACCCCAAATAATGGTTTATAATGCTCAAAATCTCATGATCAATTAAAATCAATCTATGAAAATAACTCAATCAAACACTTAGAAATCACTAATCAGGGTTATTTTTGGGTTTGTAGGTCCGCTTAGGGATTGGCCGCACACATCCTTACGGTTAGTATCCACCCACTAAAATCAGCCATTGATTCATCTTCAATATAGGTACACCAAAATGGGACAATAACGGAAAAATGGTGCTATCAATAAATAAATAACAGAATATAACAGAAATCTAAAAGAAAAAATAAGCAACATGAGCATGTCGGCCATTGACAAGCCCGACTGTAAATCCCGCGTACTCCTTGGTGGATATACACACTAAAAATCACCATGAATGGTAATCTCCAGCCATTAGATTTTTTAGTACTTTTTAAGGCGTGATTATAGCCATTGAATTGAACCATTTTTTTAGTACTAAAACCAACGGCTAAAACTCATTACACAAGCTGATTTTTGGTATAAATGTCTACCACGGGGTGGGCTAAACATCCGTTCGGTTCGTGGGCCCAGATGGCAATGGTGAATAACAAAAATGGTGCTAGCTCACGCCAAAAGAGTGAGCTACAGCTTGAAACCGAAACCGAAACTGATGGTTTGATGTTGGAACCAAACCAAAAGGCACTTGAACCAATATATAAATTTACAGACCAAAAATTAGCTTGATCAGAGATTTCTAAGCGTTGGATTATAGTCGTTTCATGGGTTTTCTCCTAAATATCTACCCTAAACCCTCAAAAGAGGGTTTAACAAATAAATGGGGTTAGAGATTATGAATTAGGGCGATTTTTGGTGTATATATCCACTAAGGAGTGAGAAAAATAACCATGAGGTAAGTTAGGGAAGGAGATAACAGAAAAACAAAAAAAAAAACTAATCAAAACATACCTGTTACCGCTTGACGAAGCACGATCGACGCCGGAGAAGACAAACGGCGTCACTAGTACGGCGTCAACAGAAATAAACGGCGTAAGCCGTCGGGGGAGGAGAGGGGAAGGGGGTTTCCGGTGGAGGAGATGGGAAATGGGGTTTCGGGTGGGAGAGCCAAAGGGGATTTCAGGTTAGAGGATGGAGAAGGGGTTTTCGCGCGGATCGCGAAAACCCAAATTTTTTTTTTTTTATACCAAACTTTTTACCGACGGCCACACCCTGACCCTCGTTATAAGTATGATATAGCGACGGCCGAGACCGTCGGTAATAGTATTTATAGAGAGGGTCATGCTTTGGCCGTCGCTATATGATTATTTAGCGACGGATTCCACCTGGCCGTCGCTATAGATCGGTGTATTTTGGGCGCCAAAAATGCTATACCGACGGATGGTCCTATTTTCGTCGCTATATTAATATGTAGCGACGGTTTTACCTGGCCGTCGCTAAAAATCCGTCGCTATAAGCCAAGTTTGTTGTAGTGAATTGCTATGCAATCCATAACGGTCCATAACAATTATGGACAGCCATATATTGCATGCAGTCCATAACAGCTGTGCATAATGGCTATGGACAGCCATATGATGCAGGCAAAGTTCCATCCATAACAAGGTACAGTCAATCAGCATTAGTAATTGACACCAACGAAATCATAAGACCCTTTAACCATTTCTTTCTGCTCATCTGTAAAACTTGGAAGTCTGTCCCCCACTGAATCCATCATGGTAGTAGGGCTCCATGTACTAATGGACCCAGAAACCTAATTAACATAAGCAACACATATTATGACTTGCTGAGGTTATTCGAGTAAAAGCTAATCAAATGTACCCTCTAAAACAAGAAAAATGTGGAACTAACCATTCCGTATAGAAATCGAAGGCTCTAGTTGCTGCATTCAGTCAATTCTGAGAGTGGCTTAAACCATTGAACACTCACTGTCATACCGATTTCTCCACCTTGAGTCGCCTGAAAACATATACCCAGCCAAATAGTCGTATATGATTATATAGATAAAAAGGCATAAGCAATTAATCATCTAAAAAAAGGAGAAACTTGACATATAGGATCAAACTCTTAAATTGAAACGACAATTAGCCTATATGAACTGCCAAAGTAGGGGAGATATGGTTTATTAGCAGAAGCACATGGCTACAAACACAATGTCAATATTTTACCGAAATTGCATACATGAATGGTTAGCAAGTAATTAGAATGGGATGAATGAGGAAAAGCAGCAACTAATTACACTGCTCTATTTACTAGAGAAAGGCCAAGAACAGATGAAGCTAACAGGAATTGCTGAAGCATACCAAGATTGTCAATCGGATTGTGAGAAGTCAAAGCCTGGATTCTGTGAACAAAAAATTACCAAAGGAGTTGGGCAGCAAAGTAAAACTAAGCTAAAATTTAAGACTTGGATCATGGGATATAGTGGCTTCACATTAAGAAAACCAAAAAGGAAGCAGATAATTAGATCTCAAATATCTTATTGGAAGATAGAATTGTGAGCCCATCTCTTGTTAAACTATCGGCATGTTTCCTTTATAAACAGTAGGAAATGACTTTGAATACTTCCTTCATTCAGATAAAAGTCATCTTGAAATGCAGGTGAATCCAACTTGAACAGCCAGCAAGATATTCCTAAAGAAAGAGCTATACAGATTATAAGAGATTAAATCAATGTTTGAAAACACGACCATAAAACAAGATCTACAACTCTAGCAGATCCACTAGTAAAAAAGTCATGTAGCATATACAACTAACCCCTGCTAGCCAATTGTATCCTTCTCTTTTCTTTTGAGGATTTCCACATAGAACTCTTTTAAGGAGAAAACATGATTCTCTTAATAGAAAGGTTCATATACAGCATGGTTATGTCTTGTTTAAGGGTTTGAACTTGGAAATTGGAATAGTCCAATTCAGAATCCAACTACACAGGCCAGTCTAGTTCTCAAAAGCATTGGACTCTAACAAGACAAAATCATATATCCCATCCCAAGCAGCCAGTCTACCTTATCAAAATGCATAGCAATTTTGTAATGGTAATATCAGATTAAATGATTCAATTTGCAATATGACAGAGATTAAAACAAATCATCATACATCATGAAGCTAGCAAATATCCATCCAAAAGATTTTACTTCTTTTGGACCTCCCCTACTTAATGAGCACATGCACATAGCAATACCCTAACGTCCATGATTAGCTTGCAACATGATTACATGAAAGAGTAGTTTCCACTATGAGGGAAACTACAAGCATTATAAGAGAAAAACAATTAATCAACATTGAAAAATCACTTACCTAGTTCTTAATGTAAGTGTTTTTAAGAATAGAAATATCAAACCCATTGTCAAAAATCTTTCACATGTTGAGTTTACCTTCTAGTCAACCATTGTAAACCAAAAGTAACAAAAATAATAGAGTGAAATTGTGAACCAAAATTCAAGATTATGTAACTAAGTGGTAAATGAAAAAACTTCTAGCCTCCTAGATTAATTAGCTAGCCTGCACAAAAAAAAAATTTATATAAGTTTAGGTCAAAAGATGTTTATAAATACTAATGTAAAACCCAATAAAAATAATTAATATATTTGTTAAACACTTTACCTTAAAGTTGGGATGAATTCCATTAGCTCAATTCTAATTTCATCAATTTCATCTTGCGTGTATGTGTTTCGTCCAAGAAACTACAAGATGTTACCAAAAGATTAGATTATTTTATTATTAAAGGTAGCAATTTAATAGTAGAGCAACACTCATGTGTTTTTGACATGTATAAATTCCTCACCGTATTTGCAATTGATCGATTAGGTCCTTCGATGATTTCTTTCATGTACCTCATGATATAATACCCACATTCAACATGTGTGGGTTGTTTTGGGCCCTACGCACAAACATCGTGATAAAAATGGCAATCATGTTGATTGACTATGAACCATAAATAGTAGTTTTGCCTTTACCTTTATGTCATTCCAAGATGGATTTGGCCCTCTTTTTCCTTTCGAAGATTGATATGTTCTCAGGGCACTTCAAACCAAAAATTTGAACATTGCATAAAATAGAAATTAATAACAAACATATATGCATATAAATGTGCAAAAGAAAAAAAAAATTAAACTTACATGTTTACATGGTATTTAATGGTGTCATCGGGAGGATTTCTTAGTGGATCCAACCAGTATACGTCCATCATTGATAAATCGATGACAATTAAAATCCAATGGAATCTAAAGTTAGTTCCAAGACCACGAGAATTAGTGTCAAGTCTAATGTCATGTTTTTAATTATAGACTAACAAATATGTACAAAATTTAAACACACAAAACCGACACACTTACCCAATATTGTATGGGATGAAAAATATCTGATTTTTCTTCGTATCCTTTAGTCTTGTTGTGATAGTATTTGAAATTCCCCGTCCCCTTGCTGAACTGATGGAAACGGGATTGACAAATCCATACTTATCTTGTACGCCTTGAGAAACCAAAATATTATAAATGTGGCTGAAAAAAGTAAAAAAATTATATTATTATAAAAGTGTCATACAATAACAAATTTGAGGTTACAAAAAACATTATAATTTCTCTCACCTTATGTACACCATAACAATAGGAGCTGACAATTCTTTCATTTTATATAATGCATCGACATCGACTTTGTCAATGTGAGTCTCGATCTCAGAGCCAAATACAGAAGTCTTAATAAGAATGATAAGGTTTTCATTATTTGAACATCTTGTTTTAATGAATTCACCAAAAACTTGAATGGGGTCGGGGTTCTTTTTATGAACTTGATCCTCCTGTTCCTAAGATTGAAATTTACAAAAGTAGCAAATAATTAAGTAATCGATGAAAATTTACAAAAAAAAAAATCTTTAAAGTTTCGTAGGTACCTCAATGCCTGTTAGGACAAACTCAATAGGCCAAGCCACGTGAGACCCAATTGCATCTTTCACAAATTTCATTTCATCTGCCACTGGTATAGGGAGAAGGGCTTCTGGAGATAGTGCATACTCCACCGCAACACGTACTTCTCCTTCTCCCAACAAAATGTTATGTACTGTTTCCGCTGGCGTAACTCTCTCAAATACGAAGCCACGAGCGATAACGTTGGTTTTGGAACCCAACGCTAACTTACATGGCTTGCTCTAACAAAAAATAATTATAATATTGTTAATAATTAAAAAATATAACATCAACACAAATAATAATAAGTGAAAGAATTATTTACTTTCCCAATTCTAGAGTTAGGATTCGAAGGTGACGTGTTCTTTGACTTTTGATTTCTATTACTACTATGTTTAGACGTGGCGTGTTCATTTGTCGGCATAGTATTGGAGGCCTGTTGTTGCATGATCGCATTGACTTGGGCCTGCATGTGTTTCATTTCGTCTTTGTTTTTGCTCAATTCATCCTCCAAAAATTTAGTCCTATTTTCCAAAGCAACTACATATTTTGAACTTCCACGTCTTGGGAGATGGAAATAGACTGTTGGAGTAACATGATGCCCTAAACCCCTAACACGGCCAGAGTGTTCAGGTGTCCCTAATGCCATTGTAAGAATATCATTAGAACCATCACTGACCATGCTTCCTTCCTCGACTTTCTTTGTCAACCCATCCTGTAAAAATGTTAGATAAGAGTATTAATAAATATAATTAGTGTACTTTGAAATAAAAAGGTATTCACAATGTTCAATGGAATTAATGCATGGATAAAACTTACAATTTTTTCAGCCGTTTCTCTAACGACATCATTCACGTACTCTCCTTTTTTATTTTGACGAGCTTTCTTCCACAAAACACTTCTATCTAGCTCGTTAGCCGAAGCCCCCATACTTTGTTTCTATTAACAAAAATTAGCATAAACTTCATTAGATTAGTGTACTTCGATTGTATTATAACAATGTTAATATACAAAAATGTTATGAATACTTACAAGCTTTTCTACAAGACCAGCATAACCCAACCGGCTTAAATGATGGCTGTAAATGTTCTTTGCTTGCCTCTCAGATTGAGACTTGCTTAAACTCTTAAAAATTGCAGTAAAAAATGTAAGTCCAATTGTATAAGATAAAAAATCAAGTAATACTTATGAACTACAAAAACTCAAATTATTTTCATATATACCTTGAATTCATCTGTGAGTCTTGACTTTACAAAAGCATCCCAATGCTCTTGTTCAATGAAATCATATATCTTTGGCGGGTGGCTTAGAAGCTCGGGCTGGTCTCTAAATGGAGTGATGTGATTTGTGGTAAGATTTGTTTTAAATGATTTCCATTTCTCGCCAGTAGATGACATTGTAAACTTTTTGGCCTTGGGGTCCATAATGTATTTAGACTAGAATATACATAATGAAAGTTATATCAAATAACAAATAAGATGGCATTATGTAACCTCTAAGCAGTTTCATACTTTATAATGTCTTACCTCCAAACAATTCCATATTTTGTCTTTTATAGTTTTTGGCACCTTGCGCCAATCTTTATAGGTTATTGGAACCATGTTCCGTGCTAGAACACCAAGGTAACTAACTAGTTCAGTGCCAACAAGTCCTATTGGTACACCTTGTTGATTGTATTCTACTTGTTTTTTAATACTACCTTGGTCCTTACTAATATGAGGCAGGATTGTGGAACCTCTACCTTTCCTTTTGGTACCTGAATTCACAAGTTGAAAATATTAATTGCTTTCTATTTGAAACAATTAATGATAGTTAAATAAAGGATCTCAAGTAATAATTACCACTAATTGACTGGGGAACCTCTTCACGTACATCCTCAATATTTTGTTCATCCACTTCAACTCGTGGATCCATGTTGACGTTCTCTATAAAATGCCAACAAAACCAGATAAATACATATGTTATACAAATTAATATCATTAATTAAAAGATTGTTGTGAAGACCTATTATTTTGATGGTGTCTGGTCGATCCAAGTACCCTCACAGTCTGCTCGCATGTAAGAAGATTGAGACTCGTCAATTACTGAAAATGGTTCAACATTTGGCAGTACATTGGTAAAAGCATGATGTTCATTGCAAACATCAATGTTGTCGTTATCAAAATAATCCCTTTGAGGAGTTGCTAGAACAATTGACCATTTTGGATCAAGCTGGTCTTGTACATAAAAAACTTGCCTAGCCTGAGAAGCTAAAATAAAAGAATCAGATTTATGGCTTATTCTACTAAGATCAACTAATGTGAAACCGAGTTCATCTACTTTGATGCCATTCTTGTTGTCAACCCAATCACACTTAAACACCGGAATCTTGAACATATGATAATCAAGCAACCATATCTCAGTAATAATACCGTAAAAACACATATCTCCAAATACAGGATTTTTATCCTTCGCACTTGAAATTTGCATTGTCGTCGCCACTATGCTCACTCCGCTGTTTTGGTTAACTCGTGAAATATCACGATCTTTCGTGTGATAGCGACAACCATTAATGACATAGCCAGTACATTTAATTACTTGTAGACGAGGTCCTTGTACTATCCACTTCAATGTGTTCGAGATGTTATTTTGGATGCCTAAATCATCTTCAACCTGTGTATTTTAAAGAGGTTACTCGGGTTTATTGATGACATACATGAAATAAAAGATGTTTAATTACTACAGTACCCTTTGACGTATCCAATTAGTAAAAGTGCGGTTGTGCTCATCTTGTAACCACTTTTGTCTTCTTGATTGTCTGGGATGTATTTCTTTCAAGTAGGTCATATGCTCACTATCAAGTTATCAATAAGATAACACAGTTAGGAACATGATCAATGGAAGAAAGAATAATTTCATTAAATGGTAGATATATAACAAGCATTTACTCGATATAAGGTTCAACATCATTTGTGTTCTGCAACACGTAATGATGTGCCTGTTCCCAAGACAAACGATCAATCTGAATGACACGACCACCCGGTAAAGGCTTGCCCTCGAAAACAAAATTTCCATCTTCTGTATCATTTTTCACCATGTTCCTAACAGAAGGAATCCCGATTGCTTCTACATTAGATAGGTATTCTGTGCAAAACTCAACCGCTTCCTCTGCAATATAACATTCGGCAATGCAGCCTTCCGGGCGATTTCGATTTCGTACATAACCTTTTAAAACCTTCATGAACCTAGAATTTGAAAAGAATTTGATCAGCGAAAATTACTTTTTCAAGTTATGTGACGAGGACAGAAATGGGCTTAATGCACTCACCTCTCAAATGGGTACATCCATCGAAAATAAACTGGTCCACAAAGTCGAACCTCTCTAACAAGATGTACAGTTAGATGAACCATGATGTCAAAAAATGACGGTGGAAAATACTTTTCAAGCGAACATAATGTGATTACAAGATCCTTTTGAATTTCGTCCAATTTTGGCACATCCACCACTTTGTTGCAGAGAGCATTAAAGAAAAAACAAAATCTGCTAATAGCAAACCTCACGTGCTTTGGCAGCACCGATCGTAATGCCACAGGCAATAGTTGTTGCATCAGTGCATGACAATCATGTGACTTAAGACCAAACAATTTTAAATCTTGCATTGAGACACGGTTTCTTAAATTTGAAGAGTATCCTTCTGGGACCTTGAGGTCAAACAAGGTTTTGCAGACTCTTCTTTTCTCGTCTTTGGATAATGTATAACATGCTGGAGGTAGGTATGTTCGCTTTTCTCCAAACTGCGGCGCCAATTCATTCCTTAAGCCCATCTCTACAAGGTCCATACGACAATTAAGTCCATCCTTTGTTTTCCCTGGGATGTTAAGCAATGTCCCAATGATGCTCTCGCACACATTCTTCTCGATGTGCATTACGTCCAAATTGTGTCGAACAGGCAAATGTTTCCAGTATTCAAGCTCAAAGAATATTGACTTTTTATTCCAACAATTTGTAACACCAACAGCCATATTATCTTCATCTCGCACCCTCTTTGATGTTGACTTTTTTTTACTTAACTTCTTCTTTCCCCATGAGATTTGGATCCCTTCAACTTTTTTTAATATCTGCTCTCCACTTAATGGTTCTGGAGGCAACCGAAACTCTTGACCACCATTAAATGCCTTTCTTTGACTTCGGTACGGATGATACCGTGGAAGGAATCTTCTGTGTCCTGTATATGAATTCTTCTTACCATATTTTAGTCTACAGGAATCAGTTTCTTCGCTACATATTGGACATGCAAAATATCCTTTGACTTTGCAACCGCACAAGTTGCCATATGCAGGAAAATCGTTGATTGTCCATATCACTACAGCTTTTAATGTAAAGAATTCTTGTTGGTAGGCATCGTACGCTTCAATTCCCACCCATAATATTTTCAGATCATCAACTAATGGTGCCAAGTAAACATCAATGTCATTGCCAGGTTGTTGTGGACCTGATATCAACATTGTTAACATCATAAATTTTCTCTTCATGCACAACCATGGTGGAAGGTTATAGATGACTATTATAACTGGCCAACAACTATATCTACTACTCATGGAACTATGTGGATTTATTCCATCTGCTGAAATGGCTAATCAAAGGTTTCTTTGTTCTACCCCAAACTCTGGCCACTTATAGTCTATTAGCTTCCATGTTGGTGAGTCTGCCGGGTGGCGTAATTGGCCATCAATTTCTCTTTGATGGGCATGCCATATCAAGTCCTTTGCTGTCTGTGCGGATCGAAACATCCTTCGGAATCTTGATATAAGTGGAAAATACCACAATACTTTTGCAGGCACCCCTGTGAATAACTTTTCTGTATGCTTGTTTATCTTCCATCTTGACATTCCACAAGTGGGACATACAGTTGCATCCTTGTACTCTTTTCTATAGAGTATGCAATCATTAGGACATGCATGTATTTTCTCATATTCCATTCCCAATGAAGTCAAGGTCTTCTTAGCTTCATACATAGATAAGGGCATTTCATTATCGGTTGGGAGCATTTCTCCCAACAATTGAAGTAGCTCTGAAAAGCTTTTGTCAGACCACCCGTTCTTTGCTTTCAAGTTGTACAATTTGACCAATGCAGATAACTTCGTAAAGTTTGAACAATCTGGATATAAAGGTTTCTCAGCATCTTCAAGTAATTTTTTAAACATTTCAGGATCACCTGTGAAGTGATCGTGTGCGTCCTGAACCATTTCTACAGTGTTCGCAGCCTCATCTAGGTCCGTCGTTTCAAATTGTTCATGAACAAAATCTTGTGCAATGACACTTGGTGATGCCCCACTAGGAGCTTCTTCTCCATGCCAGACCCATGTGCCATACCTTTGATCAATCCCATAAAAAAATAGATGACCTTTTATGTCTTCTAAAGTATGTTTTTTTATATTCCCACATCGTGTGCATGGACATCGTACGGAATTACAGTTAACCGCATGGACTGTGGCAAAGTTGAGAAATTGTTCAACCCCTTCCTCATACTCTCGTGACCTTCTATCCTTCGACATCCAAGATCTATCCATTTCAAAGCAAATATCGTGGGATACCTGGAACACATCAGTTTTAACTTTTTTAGATTGTGTTTTATGTACGTAGTCTGTTATGTGAACATATCTTAGAACAAAATCATTGGTGCATCAAAAGAAAATAATGCCTACGGAAACCTACCTAAATTTTGACGAAGTTTCATCTATTTCTAGAGGAATCAAAGGTATCTACGACACCTATTAAAACACATCCGCAACCATTTACACTTATATTCGTGCATTTTATGTGTTCTAGATGTATATGTGTTCCATCTAATCAGCAACAGCCAACTATTTGAGAGAGAGAGAGAGAGAGAGAGAGAGATGAGAGTCAATTTGCATTTTTAGAAAAGGAAAACACGGGTTAGTAATATTTGGCTTCCAAACGGTTCACTGAGTCCTGAAATATCAAGTTTATATTTTGGTCCACAAACGAACCGAGATAATGTCTATCTCAGTTGTAATTTAAACGGATACAAAAAGGTTGGATTTTCATCTCGGTTTCATTAAGAACCGTAATATACAGTTTTCTTAAAAAATATTACAACGGTTTGTTACTAACCCGAGATAGAATGTCTAATAATTTTGTCCACCAAGCTTTCTATCTCGATTTTGTATTAATCGATATCTTTCTAATTTTGTTAAGCGATATCGTTGTTAATTTTTGTAGTAGTGGGAACAACCTGAAATGAGTAGCTGATTGTTCTTGAAATCATTTTGGAGGTTTCCTCTAAATGTTTTTCTTTGAATCCAGAGATTGAAAATAAGCCTGAAACGAGGGACATGACACTTTCTCCAAAAATTCCAAAAGTTTGTTTGTGTAAATGGACAGCTCCAAGCCTCCAACTAGACTGGGTTTTGTTTAAACTCTCTGATGGTTCAGTTAGAGATGAGGATGGTGGATTTGGTGGCATCATTAGAAAGGTGAATGGCGATGCTATTGTTGTTTTTGCTGGGAAATGTGTTACAACTCCCATATATGTCTTGGAGTTGAAAGCCATTTTCAGAGTTGTCCAAGCAGCTATGAAAGTGATCTTACAAAGTAGTCTATATACACAAATTATATGAATATGAATGTGCTTGAAATCTCCATTGAAATTTTATGGGGGTATGGATCAGGTCTAGATAGAGTAGCTTATTATTGGATAGATCCAGGATCGATCCTAATATGATCCATCTATAGTCCTAGGTGAGAAATGGCTGTGTGGTCATCAGTCGAGACTGTTGAATATTTTGGTTAGTCCTTAAATTGGTCACACTGAAATAATTAAGCACCTTTCGGTGTAATATTAATCATTCTACTCCTTAACAGAAAATTCATGAAAGAAAAAATTCAAGATCAACTGAGTAATAGAGCTAAAGAAGAACAAACATCAATAAAAGATGAAAAAAAAAGCCAGATCAATAGAATTAATAGAGCTAAAGAAGAACAAACAACATGAAAACGAGAAAATATGATACCTTCAGACCTTGTTGCTTGCTTTTATGTCTTCTTCAGTGCATTTGTGATTTGCCTACCGATAGACCCAGCTAAACAATTACTAAGGTTAGAGGCCACAACAATAGAAGTGTTTCAACTAATTAAAATAACAAAGAAGTAAATGAAGGAGAAAAAAAATATCAAGCGAACCAGACCCAAACTACCAAGTTTTTGTTCAAAGAAGCATGAGAAAGTAGTGGACTACACAAGGAAGAAGCTAATAAATATCATTCCATATTAGGTCAATGCGAGCTATTTGATATGACAATAATGTTGTTTATTTATGTATCATTATAAAAGAGTAGGAAAAAGATGTAACAAGGTATGCCTCATGCTTTTCCAGAGCTCTTTCTTCATCGCCTGCCATTAAAGGATTCAGTGGTAGAAGAAGAATTAAAGGAAATTCTGGAATAATCGAAGCCTTTCAAATGTTTATGAGTGAATTCTTTGCAAACACTTCTGATGCATGACAGTCGATCTATCACAAAACCTCCATAAGAGAAGATTTATAAGTCTGCCCTTGTTGCAAGAAATTTCAATGACTAGATATTCTTCTCCAACGAAAGCAAATAATACTAGCCATTTGTGTGCTTGGTATATTGACTCACATTAGACTTGGACCAAGACAGATCTAAGATATCTCGTGTGGCCATGAAACTTTTGCAGTGGCGACTCTTAATCTTGAAGACCATCTTAAGGACGATAACATAAGCAGGATTTGAATTTTTTCTTCGAAGAATGAACTTGTTCACTTCAACTTTATCAACAATTTGGAAGTACCTGAACTCTGCTCTTATTGGTTCCAACCGCCAAGTTTGTGTGACGCTGCTCCTAAACCCATAGAACAGACATTGCATCCATTCCTAATGTGACACCATTTTTGCCACCTACATAGAGCATGCCAAGAAGGAAGTCATTCATCTGAAAACACAAAACCCAGAAATAAAAACAACTCCAGAGAATGAATTGTTTGCAAATCTCACTCACCCAAGAGGTGATGGAAAAAACTTGAGCAACCCATATGTACATAGAGACGCCCAAATCCATGGTTAAACATCACCATAAAAGAAAAAAAAAATCCCCGAAAGGCAACTGAGAGTCCTATAAAATTCAAAACAAACATCCTCTACAAAACCATGAAAATGGTAGGATAAACCAATTGAATAGGCAAAAAGAAGGGAAATGAAAAGAAAAGAAAATCAACAAATTGATGGAAGAGGATGTGGGATAAAAGGGGGAAATCAGAATCCTTAAGGAGATCTCTTTCTATTCATTTTGTAATAAGGAACCTGGTTGGGTACACTTCTGATGTGTGCCAGTCTATTACACTTGTAAAACATGTTAGCCAATTATTTCACAGATGAATTTTTAATGGAGTAAGCTTCTTTCATTTTTTTCTAACGATTATATTTTTCACTGCTCTTTTTTCCTTCTATAACGAGAATTATGGCTGGTTCAAATCGTTTTACATCTCTAAAAACAGTCAGCGTTCAATACCCATCGGAACATTGGCTTCAACTCTCACAACCTCTGCCCTATATCTAATATCTGGGTTATTATTTGGAGCTCTTGCAACCAGGGAGAAGCTTTTGACAGACAGGTAGCCATATGCTCTGTTAAGTTACTCTTTTTAGACATACACAAACGGATCTTTATTTTCTATTAACTGTAATTGGTAGAACTAAACACCAATTGTAACCCAATTTGAGCACCCAGTCTCTGTTAAAATGGAGAGCATATAATGACCAACTAGTTAGGAAGAAAAACATGAGAAAACAAATGGATAATCATGATATTATTCTAACTTCTAAGGTGCATGATTTCCATGGTTAAAAAATAGCTGGTTTAGGGTTTTAGAAATTAGGGCTACGAAAAATTCATGAGATTGGGTTGATATAGCAAGAAATTAAACCATTAGGCTATTGTGGACCAATAGAAATGGCAGGGTATGCACTGGCGAGAGAGAGAGAGAGAGAGAACAACTTACTTGAGAGAGGGAGACGAATACGAAGCCTTCTTCTTCTTGCAAGGTTATGTGGCAGACGATTCTCTCAACCTGTTGTAGGTTGCAGGTTGCAAACATGAGGGAAAGAGATGTGTGGCAGCAGTAAGAGGCAG
This sequence comes from Euptelea pleiosperma, assembly GCA_035048495.1. NCBI lineage: Eukaryota > Viridiplantae > Streptophyta > Magnoliopsida > Ranunculales > Eupteleaceae > Euptelea > Euptelea pleiosperma. The sequence continues at coordinate 21,448,240 of CM068553.1, read as the reverse complement.
AGACAGTGAGAGAGAGAGGCGGAGATGGAGAGAGAGAGAGACCCCTTCTTCTTTTTTATCTTCTGCCTCCTCAGTGACAGAGAGGATATGAACATGACAGAGAGGAGCGATGTTAGGTAAGAGAGACCCCCTTCGGCTTCTTCCTCTTCTTGAGAGAGAGAGAGAGAGAGATGAAGACGAAGACGATAGAGAGGAGTAGAGTTCACAAAGTGGTTTTAAGGTTTGAGATTTGAGAAAGAGAGAGAGAGTCGGGATCTAAAACATTGGGTTTTAAACTCGATTTCTGAAAAACGGGGACACTTAGTTTTCTTATCGATTTTTTAATAAATCAAAATAATGTCCGTATCGGTTTCATTAAAAACCAAAATATAAAGTTCGATTTTCCATCCTAGTTTTTTAATAATCGAGGTAGAAAACCTTGTCAAAACTTTCTATCCCAGTTTTACAAGAAACCGAAATAGAAAGTCTACTAATTTTGTAGGTCAAGCTTGCTATCTCGGTTTTCTATTAATTGAGATTTTTTTTATTTTTATAAGCGAGATCTTTTTGAATTTTTGTAGTAGTGTTTATACTTCACTGTTTAATATAAATTTTCTAATTCAATTTTTCGTGAGGCATTTTCAAAATATTCAATCTTTTTCTTTTTCAAGGTATAACAAGGTTTTGCCAAATTTAAGCTTTCTTTAAATAAATTGTTAAAAGCATTCTGAACGTTTTCTTTACCTGTATCATCACTTAAGTCAGTTTCATTATCAATTCCAACATTCTTAGAGTGACAATTTTCATTTAGATTAGTAATAGTCATTAAAGCTCTAACATTAGATGATTCTTCGTTATCACTAGGTGTGTTCGTTTCTGTATCAGATTCATCACCATCCATGTCCCAAGTAATAGCCTCGATAGCTTTAGTTTTTCCTTTCTTAACATTGTTAGGACAGTTAGTAGAGATATGACCAAACCCCTTGCAATTATAACATTGTATATCATCTATGTTTTTATCTCCATTTTTGTATTTATCAAGTTTTTCAAAAGGTTTCTTATTCCTTTGTATAAATTTTTTTTTATCTTTAATTCTGAAAAACTTTCTGAATTTTTTATCAAAGATGACAACTTCTTCATCAATGTTATTAAACTCATCAGAGTCAATTTCTTCTCTTAATTACTTCTTAGAGATTTTTAGAGTTAATCATTTCTTTTTAGGTGCATAAACTTTTAGTTCAAATGTTTGAATTGATCCTATTAGTTCTTCTAATTTAATTAGATCAACATTCTTACTTTCTTCTATAGCTATAATTTTAGGATGAAACCTATCAGGCAATGATCTCAGAATTTTTCTAACAATTTTGGTTTAGGAATAGCTTCACCGAGACCCCACATGGAGTTAATTATTTCACTTAGTTTGGTGTAGTAGTCTGTGAAACTTTTATCCTTATTCATTCTAATAATTTCAAATTGAATTGTGAGCATTTGAAGTTTTAACAATTTAACAAAATTCGTTCCTTCATAGGTCATCTCCAAAATGTCCCATGCTTGTTTTGAGGTTTCACAAACAATTATTCTTTTGAATTCGTCAGGAGATAAAGCACAATGTATTGCATTCAATGCACGATTATTATATTGGTATGCATCTTTATCTCCCACACTCAATTCTCTTTTTGGTTTAATAACAACTAGTGGGTGGCCCGTGCCCACAGCACTCCCCAACAAAGTGTTTGCCAAAATTGGGTGAGAGTTAATCTCAGCCATTGATTGAAGCATAGTAGCGCTCACGAGAGGAAGATATATTTTAGTGGCTTAGGGGATAAGAGGGGAAGATCTGACCGTTCACATGAGATGAACAGGAAGATCTCCTACATCCTTATACCTTTATGAAGCCTAATAAAATAAGAAGGGGGATAACTAACGTGTCTTGTTATATAGATAGATAGATACTTGTAAAGTGCTGATTTTGGTTTCTGAAAAGTGTCAAAAATACTTTTTTTTTGTAAAAAGCAATTAATGTGCTTACATCTATCATCTTCTCAAATGTTAAAAGTAACAAAAAAAAGGGAAGGAAAAAAAATGTATTTCAAATGATGTCCTAAGATCTTAAAAATTTTCATGGCTTGGAACTTTTTCAGAAGAGACACAGACTGACTTCTGCAACTCAAGTTTCAACCCATAATCAGATATTGTTGTCTAAGAAACAATAAGCACCAGAAATTAACCACATCAGAGATCCACTAAAATCTGATATTTTTAAGCTTTCTAGTCTATGATCCAGCACTTTTTTTGCAGAGTAGAAGAAACACTACTACTGGTTTACATTATTTTTATATTGCAAAAGTGACCGTTTTACGGCAAAAAGGAGGCAACAAACTTTTACGGCACTCCCCGACAAAGCGTTTGCTAAAATCGATTATGTAAACTTACCAAAGACAACTTAAACTAAGGACAGTGTTGTTAAGAGTTCATCATGGTGGTAGGCAAACCATTGCCAAATTTTCTTTCAGAAGCAATCTTTTTTTTTTGATAAGTTAGAAGCAATATATTTAATACCACTAATAGCTCATATTTCATACTATGTGTGGCAACATCACCAGCCATTATAATCATCACACAACAGGTCAAAGAATATCTTCTACTATAACTTTTGTTCCAACTTCGAGTACCCAACTTCTGGTAACAGACTTGGAACTTTGTAATTGGTTCCCTTGCCCTAATTGCTAAATTAACTTGTTTAGTTACCTAAAACATTTCAATGTAAATTCAGTAATACATAGTTTTATAAAAGGGAAAAGTAATAGCTTGGGTTTACACAGTAGGTACCATCAATACATAGTTTTATTAGAAGGGAAAATCAGTAGCCTGGGATTACACAGTAGGTACCATCTAGAAAGCAGCCACATAGATACATGCAGGTGGCCAGGACAAACCTATTAATAGGCCTCTCAGACAACAATCGCAGCCTCAATTTTTTTTTATCGGAAAAAACCTATTCAAGAAAAAAGCAAGAGCACACATTCAAAGCCCTAATATCATTATTTCACATAGATAAGTGAAAATATTTATTGGCATACCTAATATCATTATTTCACATGGATAAGTGAATATTTATTGGCATACCTAATATCATTATTTCACATGGGTAAGTGAAAATATCGTTGTTCACAATTGGCAACAATGTCACACCCAATTCAATCAATATTAATCTTACAACTATATAAATCTGACGAACACAGCAAGATAAAATTTCAATGTTGCATTAACGATGAACAAACATAATCCAATGCACACTAAAATGAAAAACCTAAGCAGACGGCGCCAGAAGATGTGGGAGAAAAATCCAATTTCTTTGCCCGCATGATCCCTGAGGAAATGGAATGGTGATTGGTAGACGAACTGTCCGGCGTGGTCAGCCATGCTTCCGATGATCCTGAGAGGAAAAGGCCGACTGGTGTCCCGCCTTGCCCGGATTGGTTGCTCCGCGATTGTCGACGTGTCTCTGGTCGCTGTGGTACCTGCAAATCACACTCCGACGCTCGAGTTAGGATGGATTCAAATACTATAGGTCTTGTTCTTGATACTTGTCTCTCTCTTTTTTCTATCTTTTTCGATCCCCTCTTCATCAGATCTTTCCTTTTATAGAGCTCTGATATTCGCTTAAAAGTGCATATTTTCCACTATTATCTTCTAAGCGTTATCACACCCTCCTACGTTAAAATGCTCTATTTATCTACTTTTCTACGTAAGAGTCTCTTTTGTTGCGTAGAACACTTTTCTTGACGATATGGTATATTTGCATGCATTAAACGTATTTCTGAAAGTCTAGATATGAAGACGTTATGATAAAGTCTCATTACGTGCTCTTCTCTTGCAGGAAACTCGATCGAACTATTCTCGAGACTTGCGGGCCCACGATTAACTACAGAAACCTAATATCAAAGCTTAAAAAGCCAACATGCTATGACTAGAAGATACAGGCCAAGTACGGGTCAAGTTAGAGGATCACAGAGCCGGTCCAAAGAACCAAGAGAGATGGAGAGCCGATGACCAAGAGATAGACCAAAGCAGTCGAAGCCACATGAAATGAGAAGAAAATGATAATCTGCTTTGCTGGCGAAGCCCAAGAAGAGAACATATTGAAAACTAGGGTTCTAGACCCTCCGCCAGCAGTTATCTCTATAGCCTGTAGAGTTTTCTCTCTCATCTCTCCTATTTCTCTCTCGTCTCTCTTCATCTCCCTATACGTCACCACCTGATCCTCAGATCTACTGACCTAACCTCAGAACTCCTGCCCGTTGGCTTTGTCTCATCTCCCTTTGCTTTCTGACCATTGGATCTTCAATCGGACCATTGGATCTCTCTAGATCTGTCGATCTACCAATCTGGGTCCCAATCAAGTCACCATCCATCCGATCGTCATCAAATTGTCTGTCACATCATCCGGGCCCATCATCATCGACCCGTGGCTCGACCATTTAGTGGACCTCGCAATTTTCAAATGCTTTAAATTGATTATTTTTAAATAAAAAAGGGGGGTCCACTAAATGGGAGAAGAGAGGGTTCGAAACCCTAATCCCGAACCCCCTCTCCTCCTTTCCTTCCCCCCATTCCATTCTCCTTCATCCCCCCTCCTCATCTTCTCTTTTTCGTTTTCTTCATCTTCTTATTCACGTTTTTTACCGGAGTTGCAGGCTGCAACTCCGGCCGGCAGCGCCCCCAACTTTCCTTCTGCCTTGCAACAGCTACTGTTGCCTTCTCCTCTCCACACGGTGTTGCCCCCTTGAAAAGCTACCACAAATGGCCCACATTTCCTCTCCACGATCTCATTACCGCCCCCCTCACTCTTCCTTCCATGTTTTCTGGTTAGGACGCCTCTCTTCACGTTTTTCACGCTGCTGCACGATCCTCCTCAACCAACGATATCTCCATCTCCCTTGCTGTTGGTACACCTCCCTCAGCTCCACGTTCCACAACTCCTTCTCCACTGCCGCATGCTCCAGCCGTTCTCGTTCTCTCCTCCCCAAAGAAAAAAAAAAAGGGCAAAAACAAAACAAAAAAAAAAAAAAAGGAGAAGAGAAGAAGAAGGGAAGAAGAGAGGTCGTACCTTCCATTTGTTGCACCTCCACGCGCTTGCCACCATATCCAGCAACGTCTCTTTGCTGGCTGTTCAAGAGACAACCTCTCCAAACTGTTGCATGCTAGCAACGCCAAATGCACCGTGAAATGGCTCCTCCCTGGTAGTGCACGGACTGCATATCCTCGTCATCACCATCTTGCTATTGCCCAGACTTGGCGACCCAACCTGCAACTATCCTAGCAACAATCAGAGCATACCGGCGGTGTATCTCCACCACGCTGCTATCATCCAAGGCCTGCACGGGACCTGAAACTTCAACTCCGGTCAGCCCTTCATCTCCACCACCGATTAGACGCCACACCGCCCTCCATTATCCTCTTAACGGACTGCAATAGCCCCTCCTTCACTTCACCATTAATCAACACCAAGGGCAGCACACTTTCATCTCCTCTCATGGTAAGTCTCCAAGGTCGACCATTCTCTCTCTCTAAAAGCTCCCCTTCGTACCTTCATTCTCTAACTTTCTCTCTCTTCTTTCTCTCTCTACGATAGTTTTCTATCTTAATTTGTTAGTTTAAACTTTTATGCATGTTTAATTCGATGCATTGTAATAGACTTTATAATTCAATAAAATCTAGTTCATTTTTGCCAATAGTTTTGTTTGATTTGTTTTAGTCAGTAGCTTTATTTTAGAATTTCTTCCATAAATGTCATGATCTCAATCTCAAAGAATGTTTTAAAGCTCGATTTCCCCATCATTCTCACCCCTCCATCAATTACAAGCAAAAAAAAAATCCGTCATTTCATGTTCTTGTTTGCGTTAACTAACCTTGAGTGCGGATCGACATCTGACACGAATCCCTATACAAAATCTCATCTTTTTGCAAGATAATCATATAAAAATTACAAATCTTGTTGATTCTAGGGTTTTCGTAACCAACGACGCGAAAAAACCCTACTTTCAGGCTCCCAACAAAGAGCGCGTCATCGTCGAGGAGCCTGTAACCGTCACTTCTTGATAACAATTTTCTGTTGCGTTTCTTGGTCCAAGGCCCCAGGTGCTCTACGAGATAACGTTTCGTCCATCTAAGCTGAATCAGTGAGTATTTGTCACCCACCCTGGATGTAGCTTGTCGGATTACTTGTGCAAAGGTGTTTCGACAAGCCCCATCTCTTAGTCGGATGGTTTTGTCAGGTGTTCCGACAAGGTCCATCTCCTAGTCGGATGGCTTCGTCAGACGTTCCGACAAAGTCCATCCTCTAGTTGGACTGCTTCGTCAAGTGTTCCGACAAGGTCCATCCTCTAGTCGAACAGCTTCGTCAGGTGTTCGACAAGGTCCATCCTCTTATCGGACAACTTTGTCAGGTGTTCCGACAAGGAGGTATGTTTATCGATCTGTAGGCCGAGGTGGTCCGTGAACCACGGAGGCCAATATTCCTCTTCTCGGAGAATGTACCCTGTTAAGTGGCACGTGGCATTGTTTTAGCTGGTCAAAAAATAAGATACCCACACTTATTAATTATAGTTATGTCATATTCCCATTAAATGTGATTATTTGATATAATTAATACACACGAGAATCAAACTGTATATTATAATAAAATAATACACAACAATCATTCATTAATTCAATTGAACTATATTATATAATTTAAAAGTTCATACAAGGTATTGGCACATATCACACACATATAAATCACATAGAATAATCTAAGTACACATAAATCTCAAAAATGTTCGAAGTCCCAAAAAAATGTCAAGATGACCTCGAATTGACCCGAAAAGTGCTTCGCAGGTCTCTCACTCCTATTAAATAAATAAAATATAATTAAATATTATTTTTAAAAATATAAAAATGGTAAGAAAGTTCAAAAATTATGAAAATACAATTTTTGTCAAAATTCATGAAATCTCCTTCTAGGGTTTTCATGTCTCTAGAAAGGTTCCAAATTTCTCAAGAAAGATTGAAATGATAGTTTAGAAATATTTTTGGTGTGTTGGGCCCACATAAATAATTTTTTTATAAAAGTTCAAAAATATTAGTTGGGGCAAGAAAAAGTCCCATGCAAGTTATAGTTCATTATTTTTAGTAGAAAATGAGCCTTAAAAAGTGAGTTCCAGAAATAGTAGGTTTTTCAAAGTTGTCAAAATAAAACCAAATTAAACATATATACTCAAGCATGATATTAAACCATAAAAACAATAATAGAAGTCTAAAAAAAAATGTTCAAATTTTCATTCTTAGGTAAATTTATCGTAATACCCTAGAACGAAAGTTCAGGGTATTATAACGCACATCTCGAGGGGGTATGAGATTTTTTCCCTACATCCATGTAATCGCATCGACAATAATAAGAAGTTGGATACAGTGTAGTTAGTGTCTTAGTTTATACACATCAAAATAGCATGTATTAGTAGACATGGTTAGAGAAATGAAAAAAAATTAATATAATGATAAAGCATTGGCAGAATTTTTCTCCTCTTATCTTATGCATCTACTTGTTTAACTCTTTTTATTTTTTTCTCCCTCCTTTTGTCATAGAATGACAAAGTAACATAATTTTACAAGTCAATAACTAGCATGCAATAAATATGGCAATAAAGCACAGGGCAAAATGAAGTAGATATAATATGGAAGTAAAAAAGCAAACATACGCCATAGTTCCATACCAGTGTTTTAAAACTCATCGAGTCAACCAAATCTTGTAAATAAAGCTTATAAAAATATGATATTTATATATTAATATTAATATATGTATGTAATATTAGTATATTACTCGAGTCGAGTTACTAATATTCGCTTAAAAGTGCATATTTTCCACTGTTATCTTCTAAGCGTTATCACACTCTCCTACGTTAAAATACTCTATTTATCTACTTTTCTACGTATTTTCTCTCTCATCTCTCCTTATTCTCTCTCTCTTCATCTCTCAGTCCTCGAATCTACTGACCTAACCCCAGAACTCCTGTCCATTAGCTCTGTCTCATCTCCCTTAATTTTCTAACCGTTGGATCTTCAATCGGACCGTTGGATCTTCCACCGGACCGTTGGATCTCTCTAGATCCGTCGATCTACCAATCTGGGTCCCAATCAAGTCACCATCCATCCGATCGCCATCAGATTGTCTGTCAGATCATCTTGTGAGATGATGGACATCATCAATCTATGTGGGCCAGTAGCTGGGCCCATCATCATCGACCCGCTGTCCGACCATTTAGTGGACCCCGTTAAATTCAAAATAATTTCAATTACATTTTAAAAAAATTGGGGGTCCACTAAATGGGGAAATTCCCCAAAGAAAAGTAGGGTTTTACTTAAAAAAAAAAAATTTGTTTTTTTATTTCTTAAAATTCCTAATTTCCATTAATGGAAATTAGGAGCTTATATAAAAGGGGAAGGAGGGGGACGAACCCTAATTTTCAAACCCCTCTCCTCCTCTCCTTCCCCCAACGGCTTCTCCTTCTTCTTCTCCTTCTTCTTCTTCTCTTTCTTTCCCTCTCTTTTGGCCCGAGTCTCACCTTCTTCTTTATCTTCTTCACCGTCTTCATCTTCACGTTTTCACTGGAGTTGCAGGCTGCAACTCCGGCCGACAACGCTGCAAGCTTCTCAGATCTCCTGCCCATCTCTCCACCACCGCCTGCTGCTAGTATCCTTCCGCTTGCTGCATCACCAACTAGCAACGCTTCGCAGCCAGCAGCCTTAGGAGCTGCACCACCGTCTTCATGCTTTGCTTCCTTCAACAACAACTTACAGCTGCCCCTCTCCATGGCCCAAAAGAAAAGAAAGAAAACAGAAGTTAGATGAAGAAGAGAAAGGAATGAGAGAACCTCCTTCATTTTGCTGCCCTATTGCAGGTCCACAACGAACCAGATCTCAACTTGGAGATCTCCTTTTCAACGTTGCTGCTCACAAAGGCGGTATACTCCCCTGCAACTCCGGCCAGTTTGTCGCCCAGCACAATCCTTTACCGACTGCAACTCCATAGGTTCGTGTCTACCCAGCGCCACCATCTTCTCTCAACAGCAAGTCTTTTCTCCGGCCTGCAACTGCTCTCTCCAGCCAGTCAAAGCTCCACAACTTCAACACCGGCTTGCCATCCTTCATCCCACGTTGATGTTGCCCCTTCCAAAGGTATCCAACGCCTACAACATCAGCTGCAGGCCGTCTGCCATCTTCTCTCCACCTGCTCCTCTTCTCCGGCGACACGCAGTAGGTTCCTCCTCTTTCTAAACCGTCTTCTCCTCAAAAAATAAAAAAAAATAAAAAAAAAAGAATAGAGAAGAAGAGGGGAACGAAGAAGAGAGGAGGAGGAAGCTTGGGTAGCAACCAGCGATCCCCATTGACGCTGGCGCATCCAGCAGGTAGCATCGCCCCCTCAACTTGCTAGTCAACGGCCTGTAGCCATTGCAGGCCGTTATCTCACTACCCCACTCCGTATCGAACCAGCAAGATCGAAAAAGTGTAGCACTTGCAACTTGGCTGGCCTGCTGCCCCTTTGCACTCCATCTCAATCCTCTTAGCCAATTCATGTTGCACAATCACCAAGGTGCACTTGTTATCATGACCAGCACCTCATGCCACCGAATGGTCAAATATGCTCTCCTATTCTCCTTGGCCGACCAAGGCCATGAGCTTGAAACTCCGAGCACTCACACAAAGACTACCAACGTCTGAACCAGGGCAAAAAGGTCGTGCACCCCGCAATTTCTCACCTTGGGCCAGCATTTTTCCAAGGCCGGTGCACCAAACAGCAACGCCATTCTCTCCTTCATGGCGATCTCATCCTCATCCCTTGGCCGAGATCCTCACACTTGGCTAGACCCCACATCTACTGGCCAGACCACATGTTCTTTATCTTGGCCAAAACTATGGTCGATCAACTGGGCCGAACCACTCACCGGACTGATCCGATCACCTCTAATAAGTCTCAAGAAATCCCCAGGCTGATCGCCTTTTTGCACCACCGACTCCATTCGGTGAATGCAAGAGGATGAGTTTTTCTCTCACCTCTACCTTGTCGGCCGGTAAACGACCGAGGTGTGAAAAATCTCTCTCTACCTTCTTCCTCTCTCTAAAAGTTCTCTTTACATGCTTTCTTACATGCTTTCTAGAATAGATTTACCACTTTATTTATTTCTGTCATTTATTTCATGTAAGCAACAGTTTAATTAATGCAATTTGATTTTGATGATTTTAGTATTTTCTGGATCTCTTGGATGTGTTTTTAATCTCGACTCGCCATTCTCATCCTTCCACGTTTCTTTTGTATATTATTTGTCATTTTATGTTCTTATTCGCGCTAATCCGACTAATCCCGAGTGCGGATCGACATCCGACACGAATCCCTATACAATATCGCATATTTTGCAAGAATTAAATCGGATTAATTACAAATATTGTTGAGATTAGGGTTTCCGTTACCAATGACGCGGAAAAATCCTACTTTTAGTTACTGCGGGTCAAGTTCGAGTCTCCGAGTTAACTCAACTCGATAGACTTTTGAGTCGAGTCGAATTTTTGAGTTTTGGAACAATAGTCGAGTTCGAGTCTCTGAGTTAACTCAACTCGGTAGACTTTCGAGTCGAGTCAAGTTTTCGAGATTTCAAACATATACCCATGGTTTAGACTTTGGTTTTAAAAAGCACCATCGGTATATGTGGCGCATGATCATTGGTGCATGATCTCTGCTTCAAAAATTTATCCGATATTTAGGGTTTGAAGATGGTCGACACCACAAAAAAAGGTCCACAGCAATAGAATAATCACGTGGATAACCAACTCGAGTTCGAGTAAAACCCAACTTTATTGAAAAAAAAACAACTTCGATATGAATCATCATCAAATATGGTATAACGGTAACATTACCTATCTTTTTATAATGTAATAACGGCCCAATTAAACTTTGATCCAATTATAAAAAAGGTTTTTTTTTGTGAAACATTAACAAACAAGGCACAAAAATGCTACACGTGTGAGCCTGGAGGAGCTGGACTACACCAGGGTCAGGGTCAGTCAAGTTTTGCTAAGGACCTATGGATGAAGGTCCAAGCTTCACAGGCCCATTATGTTGAAACAAGTTAAGCCCAAACCTAGATACAAAAATGGGAACCAGTATTATTATTCGTATTAAAAAGATTAAAAGAAATACAAAACACAACAGGAATCAATTTTATTGAGTCATAGGTAAAGACGTAGCTTTATATATTTTTTTATTAGATTAATTTAGTACTACCCGTCCTTTTGCAAAAGTAATTTGTAATACCATGAACTTTCGTTCTAGGGTATTATGGTAAATTTACCTAATAATGAAAACTTGAACATTTTTCAGACTTCTATTATTGTTTTTATGGTTTAATATCATACTTGAGTATGTCTGTTTAATTTGATTTTCTTTTGACAACTTTGAAAACCATTATTTCAACTTTTCAAGAGACACCTAGATGTTGCGGGGTACTTTTTCTTGTCTTAACTAACATTCTAGAACTTTTACAAAAAAAATTATTTTGTGGGCTAGAGACACCAAAAATATTCCTATTTTATCATTCCCAGCTTACTCGAAAAATTTAGAACCTCTCTTCAGACATAAAACCTTAGCGGGAGATTTTAACAAAAAATAATTTTTCGTAATTTTTGAACTTTTCTACCATTTTTATTTAAAAAATAATATTTTATTATATTTTATTTATTAAATAGGAATGTAGGACCCACGAATCACTTTTCGGGTTATTCCGAGATCATCTTGACACTTTTTCGGAGCTTTAAACTTTTTATGATTTTTATGTATTTAAACTATTTTATGTGATTTATGTGTGTGACATGTGTCAATACCTTGTATGAACATTTAAATTATATAATATAGTTTAATTAAATTAATAAATAATTATTTATGTTATGATTGTTGGATGGGCTCGTATGGCCAATTTAGAGGCCTTTTGAGCTTAATAATAATTTTAAATGAAGCCTAGTTGATATATATGGGCATTGGCCCATTTCTAAACCATAAGTAATATAAAATATGAGTTTTCGAGGGTTGAAAAAGTTATCCATTTGATAGTTACGAATTCTACTAAAATAGAAACCTTAATCATTCCCTAAACCTATTTATGAAAACCTTAAATCTTTGGAAACTTTCACAAACCCGAACTCAATTAAAGAATAGATAAATCTCCATTAAACCTTCATCCAGGCACCGATTGCACTCGAGCAAGAAAGGAGAATTGACGGAAACTCTGAATAAAATAACATACTCCAATGATAGGACGATCCGAAGACTTTCAAATTTGAAAAAACTTTTAATTTCTATTAAAGTTCAAGAAACCTTAAGGTAAGTGTGCTTGATCCATTCTATGCTTATTCTTCTTCAAGTTAATACTTTTATTTCATTATATAATGGTAGATCTTTACCATAAATTAATTTGGACATTATTTAATTTATTTTTATTGAGTTAATAATTATTTTGTACCACCATGATGGGTTTGGCCATGACTTATTTGGTACCCACAATAGATGATCATGTTATAATTTTCGTGTAAAGTTTAAGACTTAAATATTTTTTTAATTATTTTTACTAAAAAAATCTATAAATATATTTTTCACAGCCGTTTAATTTGTATTTTTCAGAATTGTATTTATTTAATTATGTTTTTTCTAATGTGCTGGACTTTTCTTCACAACCCAGAATTTCAAATTCTGTTCGGTCCATTTCATTAAAGATTTTGATCTACATTTTAAACTTGAATATTTTTATAATTAATTTTATAGATACCTCTATGATTCTATTTTTCAAATCCGTTGAGTTTGTATTTTTTGAATCTTTATTTATTAAGTTATAATTTTTCAAAGGTACTAGACTTTTCTATAATACCCAGAATTCCAGATTCTGTACGGTCCAGTTCATTAAAAATTTTGATCTATATTTTGAACCATAATATTTTTTTAATTATTTTTCATAACTACATCTATGAATCTAGTTTCGAAATTCGTTGAGTTTGTATTTTTCTAATTTTTTTATATTTTTTTTAATGTGCTGAACTTTTTTGCAAAACCCAAAATTTCAGATTCTGTGTAGTCCACTTGATTAAGGATTGACACATATATTTTTAAACTAAATAGTTTTTTTTTATTTTTTCTATATATCTATGTGATTCTATTTTCCAGATCCGTTGATTTTATATTTTTAAGATATGTATTTATTTAGTTGTAATTTTTTTAAGGTGCTGACCTTTTCTACAAAAACTCAGAATTTTATATTACATGCAGTCCACTTCTTTAAGAATGACGACTTAGATTTTATAAATAAATATTTTTGAATTTATTTTTCATAGAAACCTCAATGATTATAATTTTCAAATCCATTTAGTTTGTATTTTTCTAATTTATATTTATTTTATTATATTTTTTACAAGGGAACACGTTTTCTATAAAAAAAATATATTTTTTGAATTTTTGACGATTAATGGCCTTGGGAATCCTTAGTGGTTCAGTCATGATTTATTGACTATTAACGGGTTTACCCCTTGTTGTTTAACTAAACCCTATCTTGGTTTACCTAGACTTGTATACAAAGATCACACACATGTGTCTTAGATCTCTCATAGGGTTCGGCCATGTGTCTTGGATCCCTCTTTAAGGTTAGACTTTGTGTCATGGATCCCTCATAGAGTTCTGCAATGGAGTGTTGAATTCTCTTACGATTTTCACTTATATTATTTATCGATGTTGATCGTGATCTTTGATGATCGTTTACATGTTATTCATATTGTTTAAACCTAGTTCGTTCTCATGTTATTACTTTTGATGGATCATGTGTTCATTTTATATTCTTATTTAAATGTTAAATACATGTCTTGCTTATGCCATATAACCCTAATACCATCTTGTTATCATACCATGATCATCATATCATTTCATATAAGGGGTGCATAAGAGAATGAGGTTGAAGTATATTATATACGTTTATATTAATTTTATCAATTAATCAGGGTTCGGTATCCTAGGGTGAAAGACTCCAAACGTAAAGACACCAAATTTGCCAATTTACAACGGTTTTGGACCGTTGCAAAATTCCAAAACATTGATAAACTTTTTTCAAATTTTTTGCAACGGTTCAAAACCGTTTCAAAAGACCTTAAACTATGTCCCCTACTTGGTGAAAACAGATTTGCAACGGTTCATAACCCGATTATGAACCGTTGCTAAACTAGAAAACATAATTTAGAAACAATTTGAAGCCGTTTCTAAATTAAGCTTTTCTAAATTAAGCTTTGAAACGGTTTTGAACTGTTTCTAAACTATGTTCCTTGTTATAACCCGTTGACTTGTTGGAATAGGCTCCAAGGTTTCTCGTGATTCTTGAAGAGTACGTTCCAACTCTATTTTCCACGACAATATAATTATTTTGCAACGGTTTAGAACCGTTGCAAATATTTAATAAGAATAAAAAATTATTAACAAGCTTTAAATTAATCTTCATAGCATACTGCCTGATTTCCACCTTATACAGGTTCAATACACCTGCAAACATATTTAAATCTGACAATACACCAAAACATAGCATTCAATGCCTAGTGATTCAAGGAAGAAAATAGAACACGTGATTCAAGGAAGAAAATAGAACACGAACGCAGCCTAAATGGTCAATTCCATAACTTCCTAACTCAAACTAGAACTCTTACAGAAAAGTAAAGAATACCACTGGCACAACTCTCCCACCATCAAGGCAACCCACATGAAGCATATAAAAGTTGATGTCGTTAAACTACACATGCAGTAAAAGCATATTTGATAAGCATTTTATGTATAGCATGCATATAAAAGTTGATGTCATTAAACAACACCTGCAGTAAAAGCATATTTGGCAAGCATAGTCAACAGAAATGTCAAAAAATAAAACAAGAATACTTCAACAGCCAGCAATCACAAGAGTGTGGATTGAAACAATGGCAGCTAGCATGCTTCGAACTGCACATTCATGATTAGCAAATGTCATTTAACCTTTTGAAGACAGTATAAAGGGAAGGTATTTGTTAGCTTTGAAAAAAGTAAGAACTGTAGTATTAAGAGAATCTTGAGGTATATTGATATTGAATGTTACTCCAAGTAGACAAAAGAACTGAAATTACAGTGTAACATTTGAACTTGATTTAAATTTAGAGAATGAAAATAATATTAGGTACCCTTTATTTTTGGGTGGGACCTTTCAAATAGATAGTCCACTTCTGTACATGAACCAATCAAAAGGGCTTAGTAGAACGTCCAAAGTCATCTTGAACTGGATCTTATTGATCCCAGTTGTTCAACATCAGCATCACATTAAGTCAGACCAATCAAAAGATCATCAATGAACTTTTTATTGGGTTGACTTAATCATTTTAATTGGGTTGACTAAATGTGATGCTGAAAGACTGGGATCTATAAGGTCAAGTTCAAGATGACTTTGGACGTTGTACTATCCTTACCCTTTTGCTTTGGTTCATGTACAATAGTGGACCATCCACTTGAAAGGTCCCACCCAAAAATTGATGTCCTCTGCTTCGTGAGTGGAAGGCTAGCGTCCTTTTGTGACCTAAGCTCATTAGCTTACCTATGGCCTATTTGAAAACTTATCATTAATTAACAAGTCAACATTCTCTGCAATATTTACCTCCGTTGGTATCAGCTTTTTGAAAATTCCTAGCATAGAAGGTACAACAGACTTTTCAATTGGCTAAGGGTCGGCCCTCATAATTCTACAATAACAATTTCTAACCATTCAAAAGCAAATTTAGGTGCCACACTGTTTATACATCTTGCAGTAAGAGTGGATACTCAAATTTTTAATAATGTACATATATTAACATATCACTATACATATAAATTACTAATTACAAACCAATCACATGCAAACAAGCAAGCATAACTCCTTATCCAAACCATGAGCAAACACCAGCAAAAATACCCCCATGTACATGGAAAGGAGAAAAATCCATAAAGTCGCCTAAAGCCAAGTAGGTTAAAGGCTTTAACTTGCTTTACAGGAGAAAAAGCTGGAGAAATTGCTTAAAATTTGATTGTTGACCAATTTGGATGGTTTGGATTGATGAACATGATTATGAATTAGCCTTAGTAAGCTACATATCTTGGTTAAAACTACGATATACAAGTAGAGTTGGGTCATTTATTTGTGAAAATAATAATAGATTACTTCATCTATACATCAATTACCATAGGGGTAGGATATGACCTGCAGTAAAAAAAAACTGGAGAACTTAGAGAATTTCTTAAGTCTGTAACTCATTATGCACAAAGATAAAAAGATTCAAAGTTTAAGAGATTTTATAAAAATAGACAATTGCTACTGCTTAATTCCAACAATGTCTCAAAAGAACACACAACCTATGACTCCCATAAGATATCTGCACACTGAACTAATGATTTGTTTTTGTTCTGCTAATGATGACATTTTCATTTAGAATTAAGCTTTTCTTCTGACTTGATCCTTTTATTGTACATCTGGTTCTTTTAAACATTGCATTTAGAAATCAGATATTTCTGCATCTGGTTCATTTCAACAGAATTATTTTCAACATCTTACCTGCAACCTTGCTTTTTTATCTTCTTTCCGCTGTGCAAGTGCAACATATAGCGGTTTGCTAACAATCATTTTGCCGTTCATCTCCTTAAGCTGTAAAATAAACAAAGAACTAATATAATCGGATTTTTAGAAAGACAAACAAATCAAAAGGATTGTGACAGCAACCTCACAAGTTGCCAATTGTATCTTCTTTCCACTTGTTCACACAAGTTGCCAGATATATCTTCTTTCCACATGTTGAAGTGGGACCACATGTATTAAAAGGAAATATTGCAAAAGTGATGTGGGCCAATGTCAACATGCGGTCTTGATTACTTCAACCTCACCTTTGCAGTCCCAACATGACAGCCAAAGTTTTCTATGTAACCCACTGTATGAGGTTGTGTTAGAAAACTTTTGTTGCAGCAGCAACAGTGAGGTCATAGTAATCAAAACCACATGTTGAGGTAGGATCCACATCAATCACTTGAGCCTCTACACTTAGACATGTATACATAGTTTGGAGCTTAGTTTAAGGCCTACTAACTAACCATAGAATCATCAATATCAAAACAACCCATTATCTAAAGATGAAGTGCAATTTGTTAAGGATGAAATGTCAACTTGGATTAAACAAGCTATCGAACAAAAACAGCCATGTTCCCTTCTTATTTTTACCTACAAGATGCTGCAAAAGATAAATCTCAGTCAGATGGACTTCTTATCAAACAAACTGACCTTGCTTGTAGAAACATGAGCAGAGAAGCAACAATGAGATGCCCTGATCAGGGGAAATAGAATAGCAAGATGTAAAGACAGAAACATGAGGGGAGAAATTGGATGCAACAACATAATCAAACAGATTCATACACTTAAAGTGGAAGGTTCAGAATGAGATATAATGTACACAAACTATGGAAGGAAGCGAAACTGGTGGGTGACGAGGTCTCTTAGAATGGCTAACAAAGGTTAAAATGGACCTCAAAGGCTCAAACAACTGAAAATCAAAGCAACAAGCATATATAAATACAAAGAGTAAGCATGAATCACCATATTAGATTGGACGCAACATTTTGGCAATAATCTAGTTAAAAGAATCAGTTTCAGGAAGATTAAAGTCCATTCATAGAAGATGATCCTGACAAGTAATTCCCAATTCTAAGAGATTATTGACACGAGTTACATGACACAACATCATTATATGGAGTAAAAATCAGTTTTGGGAAGATTAAAGTCCATTCATAGAAGATGAACCCGGCAAGTAATTCTCGACTCTGAGAGATTATTGACACAAGTTATATAACACATGCAACATCATTATATGGAGTAAAAAGCTAGGAAACACAAATGTGTAAATTAAGAATTGTCAAGTCCTCAATATACAACAAGTCTGATTTCGAAATGGTTCTTTACAATGTCATACTGACATTCAATTAATCGAAAGTTTCACATCTCTCAGCAATGGAAACAATGGATGTGCTTAGTTCACAGAGAATCAACAACCTTTATTTATCTTAGATCCAGCATCAGAATCGATGATGAAGATTGGCAACTTTAACTTCTTTTATGATAATAGAAATACCTTTTAGAGGAAGGCAGAAATAGAGTCTATGAAACTTCGAACTCGTGAAACAAGATTTATCTTATAGATGGCTGAGGTACTACTAAGAAGTAAACAAATAGTGAAAACAAGAACAGCAAAACTGAAGGTCCTCTAACCGGAAAAGAATGTTGCTAGTCTCAATGGAACTAAAGAGAAATAGTGTTGAGTTGGAACCCCTAGAAGCAAGGAACTAGGGTGACTTATGCTTTACACTAAAAGCTAGCTATAATCTCAGCTAATCCATTCTAACTAAGACGATGATTATCTACTCTCCAGTACAAAATTTACTAAAAATCATATTTACAAAACAAACTTCAGATTAAAATGAGTATCATTGTCATCATAAGCCTTATGCCACTATATGGAGTCAGCAACATGAATCTTCTTCTTCCATGCAATTTTAACTAAAACCATTATGTCATGAAGCAACACAGTTTATGGATCTTGCCATGAGTTTGTAATGACGTCTATCTTGTTGTGGTATAACTAGTAAAGCATCTTACAATTAGCATCCAAGGACTAGGTTTTAGATGGTATGGTCCAACGAATGAAGATATAGACTCAAATTGTGTAATTTGCATATCTCTGTTTTTAGTGGGGCCAAACATTTGAGTCCATCTTCACAAATAAAGCAATACCATGTAGGGAAAAGATACTCTTTTTTATCAAAAACATTCCTTTGGATGGTAAATAACAAGGATGCAATAGTTCAACAACTCAGGCAGCCAAGCGATGGCTTTTAGTGTTATTTGACAACTTTTAAAGTTGACCATAGTTTGATCTTGTCAACTAGAGATTGTAATTGATATGTAGTTGATCATCCACCATCAATTCCATCTAAAGATGAAGTGGATCTCAAGTGGGTTTCGATATCTCCAGCTTTCATATCGAGCCATAGTCGACAATGAGTGATCAATATCAATCGAATGTAACTAACATGCCATGAAATCCATACCATCGACACTGGATCAAAGTATTTTGCATCAGCTGTAGGACCCATTGTTTAGTCAATGTTGGATCACAGGCAAGCAAAGATCCATGAAATATTTGCTCATGAACAATCTCCTATAATTACTAAGTTATAAACCACTAAACGTAATGAAATCAAGCTTAGTTTCTCAGGTTATGGGAGCAGTAGGATACAAGTACCAACAGATGGAATAAAAAGTTGGGAATGATACATTCGAGAATGATATAAGACACAGATGGAGCAAGACAAAGTAGCTCATGCAACTTTTGGTGGTGAGAAATCTAGCAGTGACTAAAGAAAGCTGCATGTGGTTCCATTGTAATCTAACAATGCACTTGATTTCTTGAAATTCATGATTATGATTTGGAAAATACAGACACACACGCATGCACGCACGCACGCGCACACACACACACACACACAAAAATACAGTAGACATGGTTGTGGAGTATATTATCATATAACCCAATAACGACTCTAGGGAAAAATACTGAATGGTGTGGGTCACAATAAAACAAGTGCAAGAACAAGTAGGCATGAAGCATGGTGGCCACAATAGTAAATGGGTACCTCTTTAAGAATCTTCGAAGGAAAACCACTAGATTCAAAAAATGACATAAATGGTAGTGGTACATTATCTCCCTGATGAAGTTTCCAAAAACAGCAAACTGTCAGTGACCATCACAAAACCAACCCATTATGATACGTAATATATTATCCAACCTCTTAACATTCCATTAAATTCAAAACTTTATATACAATGCAATCCTAGGCTTCATAATAACATTCAAATCTTCCTATTTTTTCACCAAGAAACTACAAGAAAAAAATTGACAGCCACAGACACAATTCCTTAATGCTTCAAGAATAACCTGCAGAAAAACTGTGGCCATCATCTTCAAATCACAACACAAAAGACAATGAGATATTTCTGGGCCAAAGAAAAAACAAAGCAAAAGCCCGAAAAACCCCAAAAAAATTATTAGAGAGCAAAACCCTAACCCAAATATCTCAAAGCTTCATCATTTCCGAAGAAGATTTGAATAGATGAAAAAAAAGAAGAAACCCTAACCCAAAACATAAACCAAATCTTTCCTCGTTTCTAACCGAAACTGATCTCACAAAACCACTCAAAACCCCCAAAACCAACCACGATTGAGCAAAATCACCCTTATGTTCATCCAAAAATACATAAGAACCCTTGATCAAACAAAAAAAAATTAGAAAACAAACTAAAAACAATAATATAAAAGAGAAATAAGTAGGTTTGCTCACATTAAAACAAACAAGAATCGGAAGATCAGGAGCAGAAAACAAACTACATCGACAAAATAAAGAAAAAGAGAAAACCCTAACCCCACATCTTATAAACACAGCTATGAAGACGGCGGTGACGACGGAGAGACACAGTGAGAGAGAGAGAGAGAGGGAGCAACCGAGGGTTTCTGAGAGAGAGGGTGATATTCGCTCAAAAGTGCTTATTTTAAGCACTTATCCTGTTAGCGTTATCGCACTCTCCTACGTAAAACTGCTCTAATTATCCACTTTTCTACGTAAGAGTCTATCTCATTGCGTAAAACACACTTTTCTGGACGAAATGGTATATTTGCATGCATTAAACACATTTTTGGAAGTCTAGATATAAAGCCGTTCTGATTGAGTCTCATTACGCGCTTCTTTTGTCGCAGGAAACCCGATCAGACGGTTCTCAAGACTGGTGGGCCCACAATCAACCTACAATGCCTTTAATCAAAGCATAAAGAGCCAGTGGACTTGGACAAAAAGATGTAGGCCAAAGACGGGAGAGCCAGAGAGTCGGAAAAGCCTGAGAGAAGATTAAGAGAGAAGGAGAGGCAAGCCCTCAAAGAAGAGACTAAGGAGATTAAAGCTTATCAACTAACACAAGATGAGGACTTGCTCAATTGGTAAAGCATGCAGAAGACCAAGTCAAAGACCAAGGTTCAAGCCCCTATACTATCATTTTTCTCTTTATTTTGTAATATTTCTCTCTCTTCTCTCCTCTCTCTCTCCAAACCATCATTCTCTCTCTACTCTTGAATCCACATCATCCGATCCTCTCCCCTCCCTCAATCACTCAATTCTATGGCCTACCTTGGCCAATTTCCATTACTCGATCATCACCGTCCATCTCTACCATGCGATCGCTCAGTCAGTCCCCAATCATCCATTTTACCATCTCATAAATCCAATGGCCCTCATCACTTCATGTTCAATCCTATGGGCCTAAGCCAAGATGAAGTGCGGGCCCGGGCCCATTACCCATGGCCCAGCCATCCAGTGGGACCCACATACCCAACATGGACTGGAAATGGCTGCTAAAGAAGGAAAGAAGAGAATTTTTAAAAGAATTTTTAAAAATCAAACATTTTTCAAAAAGGAATTTTTTGACTCAATCTTTTCAAAAAATGGAGGTATTTACATTTTAGAAACGTGGGTTTCTAAGTTAGGAACCCACGGTTATATACAAAGGTTTTCTAGAAAAAGATATTTTGTGGAAAAGAATTTTTAAAAATCGTGGGATTCTAATCTGGGAACCCACGATTTTACCAAAAAAATGAAGGAGAATCAAAAGATATTTAAGAAACCGTGGGTTTCTAATGTAGGAACCCACGGTTCCTACCAAAAGATGGAAAATGAGCTTTAAAGAAATAGAAACCGTGGTTCCCATATATAAAGGGTGGAGATATCAAACCCTAGACCCCCCCCCCCCCCCCCCCCACGTTTTGGAATAAGAAGAATTCCTTCTTCTTGCTGCCATTACGCCCACACCACCAGGCCGTTGCTACCTCCACCATTGCTCCACGTTTTCCTTGAAGGAGAGAGTTCTCTCTTCTTGCTGAAACTCACCAGCCACTACCTATTGCTCCCCACGAGCAACACCATTTGCCTTCCCAGCTCTTGCTCATCACGGTCTGGTTTACACAAACACAGACGTGCCAGAGAGCAGCACATTTGCACTCATCACCGCTTGTCCTTCTTCATCTTTTCTATTACCGGAGTTGCAGTCTGCAACTCCGGTCAGCCAACTCCAAAGCAACGTCACCTCTTGTTGCTGGTTCATTCCTATCAAACCAGCATCTCGTGGTTCCCTTCTCCTTGACCCTACAAATCAGATCGGCAAGATCCAATGGCCTGCACCTATTTCACCGCCTCTTGCCATTGATTCCGGCGAGAAGCTCGCCGGAATCTGCACTCCATCTTCAACACTGCAACTCACCTCTGCCGGAACCATCACCAACGTCTCCCACTCACACTCCCACGTTCTCATCTCCTCCACGCCCATTCCATCTTCTCACAAAAGCCCAAGCCGTCACTCCCCATGGCTGGATTCACGTTCCATCTTCCCCCCTTGATACACTCCACCTCTTGAAACCGTTCTTTCCTTCCTTGATATTCATCTTCTCAAGAAAATAAAACCAGAAAAAAAAAAAAAAAAAAAAAAAAAAAAAAAAAAAAAAGAGTAAAGAAGAATGAAGGTGGGAAGAGGTAAAGCTTCTTGTCTTTAGTTGCTGCCCATCCTTGCTGATTCGTCTCCACTCCAAGGTAAGAGTTCTCTTCTCTCTCTAGATCTCTCCACTTTCTCTCTCCCCCATATTTTCTCTCTCTAGGATAGCCTTCTTCGATGTTTCTCTCTCTACATTTTCTCATTTCTCTCTCTAATTTTTATGGTTTTCTAGGTTAATTTTTGAATTTAGTTTGATTTTGTAAGACTCATTGAGGATGAATAAAATTATTATTTTTGCATTTGTTAGTTTACTTTTGTGTTTTTGATTATTTGTGGTAATTTCTCTCTCTAAAAATCACTAAGAATGTTTTAAATCCATCACCATTCTCACCTCTCCATGTTTTCTTGATAAAAATCCGTCATTTCATGTCGTTGAATTACGCAAACTAACCCCGAGTGCGGATCGACATCCGACACGAGCCACTGTACAACCCTGTGATTTTTGCAGGATTTGAGTGAAAAAGAATCGGATAATTACAAATATTGTTGAGATCTAGGATTTCCGAAACCAACGACGCGGAAAAAACCTACTTTCAGAGGGCGCACGTTATAACAGAAAGAAAAGGTTTTCGGCTAATATGAGAGATATTTTGAGAGAGGGGGGTAGTCTAAGAGAGAGGGGGTAATCAAAGAGAGTGGGAGAGTAGGAGAACGGACAGGGTTTAGGGTTTCAGAGAGATTGCAGAGAACATAGAGAGAGATAGAGAATGGGTTATAGAGCGCGAATAGAAGTATTATGTTCGCGCCTTTTACAATGCGTGCTTTTATTTTATTTTTGGGAATTTTTGACATACAACCACCCCCCCTGAAATTTGACATACCCCCACACTTTGAAAAAGCTGACATACCCCCTATGACTTGGTCCAAGGTCAGTTGACCAATGTTGACTCGAATTGACCATAATATTTTACATTAAAAGACAGAAATACCCTTATCTTCAACCATGGAACAAGGGTTTTGATCAAAACCAAACCCTCAAATCAAATGGATGTGGTGGAGGGCAAGCCAAGAGATACCAATGGGTTAGTTGTCATCACCGGAGACCAACCCACCAGAGTCTAATGCCGGTCATCCACCACTCCGGCAAAAATTAAAAAACCCATTGGTATCCGGAGTTTTACCTTTTTTTATTTTTTTGGAACACCAACTTAAAAAAAAAAAACTTCTAGGGCTGAAGTAGCATTGTAATACAAATATTAAGCTTTGAATCTTTTCTTGGTATCTCAACTAGCATTGGAGATTCCCACTCCATATATTGATTAGATATTTTTGAACAATACAAGCTCGAGTCTATGCCCGGACAACCCAATGGGCCAATGGTTTTTTTAATTTTTGTCGGAGTGGTGAATGACCGGCATGAGACTCCGATCATTTGATTTGGCTTGCCATACACCACAGCCATTTGATTTAGGGGTTTGGTTTTGGTCCAAACCTTTGTTCCAAGGTTGAAGACAAGGGTATTTTTGTATTTTAATATAAAATATGGTCAACTCATGTCAACATTGGTCAACTGACCTTAGACCAAGTCATAGGGGGTTATGTCAGCTTTTTCAAAGTGTGGGGGGTATATCAAATTTCAAAGATAACATGGGGGGTATGTCAAAAATTCCCTTTATTTTTTTACTAATACACTATGAAACAAAAGATGCAACACTATTCTGCAATTTGAAATGGTTTTAGCCATTACAAAGTTTTGAAATGGTCAAAAATCGTTTCAAATTAGAAATGGTCCAAAATGGTTGCTAAGTCTAAATTAGTAATCGTTCTAAAATTAGTTTTTTGGTGAGGCCCTCTGTGGTTATAGGTACTAGTTGCATTTGCATCCCGTACGCACTTACATTCACCATCATATTCATGTCAACTTTATTATATGATTGAGATGCATACCTTGATTAAAAATTTATATTATATGACATCATGCCATGCACACTTGTATTACTAGGCCTCGGCTCACTGTACTATACTGATACTATTTTCAGATTTTGAGGAGCCGAGTACGTGAAATAATTTTGAGACAGAAGACTCCGGTGTACTCGAGGAGATTGACGATGATTTGGGAGTCGATCCCACACTTTAGAAAGTTGTATTTGCTTGTTTTATAACATTAGTTATTTATTTTTACAGGCACGCGAGCCTTTGATTGAGAGCACGTTCTCACCAATTTTTTACTCATACTTAATTGAACGATTAAATTAGCTTGATTTATGAATTAGTTTAATTATTTTATTTTATGCTATGAATATGTTTATTTTTTTTATTTTAATACATCAACTTGAACTGTAGTTAATTTTAGAACACCCAATTGATCGATTCGACTTTCTTTTAATTCTCTTAACTTATTTGACTTAGTTGACCCTTGTGAGATTTCTTAATGATTTTCGAATGAACTTTAGTAGTCTAATTGACCTAATTGGACCACTAGAGAACATTCGTAGATCACCTCTGGGTTCAGGTACAGGTATAGGTCGATCAACGAATTTTTAGGTCGTATCTGGATATCCAGATTCAAGGTGTGACATAATTGGTAGTACATCGGCTGTGAGCGAAGCCGATCACAGCCCACAATAGTAACCACGTGTCACACTCTTAGTGGACGCTGACCGTATGGATGTTTGGCCAATGACTAGGTGGACCTACAAACCAAAAATAAACCTAATCGGTGATTTCTAAGCGTTGGATTGAAGTTATTTTCATGGAATGATTTTAATCGTATGAATTTGAGCATTATTAAGCGTTATGTGGTACAAAGATCCAAAGGCTGTAAATCACTAATGAAGTTGATGTTTGGTTTGCAATTTTTCTTTGTTTAATTTCTTTAGTTAGTTTCCTTTTCTTTTTTCTTTTTGATTTTTTTTATTAAAATCTAATAACCATTAATAAATATCACATATGTTGTTTTTTTTTAAAAAAATTAATTATAAATGGTCAATAACAAATGAGGCACCAAGTGAGTCATTTTATGGGTAATTATTTTTTCAAAAAAGAAATGGTCTATTGACCTACTTCTCAGGAAAGCATCCCTGCATTTTCTCCTTCATAAGATGTTTCTATCTACAAATGTGAAGTTTACAAGGGTAAAATTGGCATATAAAAAGATTCACTTAAAATTAGATGCGTCGGTTCCACAAATTTTTTTTGACTTTTGATTCCACCGGAAGCAAGAAGCAAAAAATTTTTACTTCCACAAAAAGCAAGTTTTTGACTTTTGAGAAGCAATTCCAAAATAGATACCCAAACAAACTTTTCAACTTTTTTGCTTTTGGAAGCAAAAAAGCAACTTATTTCGGTATTGCCAAACGGGCCCTAAGCTTACGTCCCTACCTATGAGGGTAAAGTAGGAATATATTTTTAAAAGTTGCTCAAAATAGTTGACTCGGGTTTTAAGTCCATCTATTCTATATTATTATACAGCAACAACCGTAGTGCCACACATGTGACACAATTAAAAGCCTCTCTACTTTCAAAGCAAAACCTTCCCTCGTTAAATGCCTCTATTCTAAAGAAAAGACAAACTTGGGTTGGTCTACACCCTGCACAGTTCAGGATCTTGAGCACACCCACATCCCTCATCAATGATGACGAGGGACAATAGTACATGCCACGTGACAACCTTTTAGGGACTACTGACTGCATGTTGTCCCATCCTTAGGTTGACTTATGTTTGTTTAGTGATCTCAAACCTTTGGATTTGAATACCCATATAATGCTCAAAATCTACGGTTAAAAATCAACCCGTGAAAACGACTCCAATCAAATCCTTAAAAATCATTAATAGGCTGATTTTTTGTACACACGTCTAGGGATAGGCCAAATATCGATACGGCGAGTGATCTCTACGAGTGTGCTACGTGTAAGGTGCTGCTACGTGTAGTGTAAGGTGCTGCCACGTGTAAGGGAACCAGTATATTATTATTTGTATTAAAAAGATTAAAAGAAATACACAAGAGGAATCAGTTTTATTGAGTCATATAATCAAACGACTGTGAAAGAATCAATAGAATCCACTCAATGCAACAAAACATCAACGGTCCTGAAAAGATAACGACGCCCAATTTGTATATCCAAACTTCTCCTTCTGTTGTTGTTTACTGCTTCAAAAGAGCGAGAAGAGATAGTAGGAGAGACGAGCAGATAATTGCGCCGGAGATCGGCAATGAGAAAGCCGATCCAGTCTCAATCGACGGTGCCGGCGACGGCGCCATTTCGCTATACTGCGCCGAGACTGCAACTGCAGAAAAGATGGCAACTATGAAGACGATCACGGCAGCCTTAGTAACTTGCGCCATTTCTAATGGATACAAGGAAAGTTAGGAAACAGAAGAAGATTGAGAGATGAGGGAGATTTGTGTTTAAGTCACTATACATCTAGGGCTAGCAGAGGCGCATATATATAGGGTTTTGTCTCGCCGCGTGGACCCCACTAAGAACGTGGACAGCTGGGCAGGCGTAGCCAAATCGGAAAACCAGAGTACCAGACCACTAAGATACCGAGTAAAACTTCGACCTCCGCGATTGGTGGAAAGAACTTTAATCCTACGCAGTAAAACATTGATGACAGGTCCTGTCGTGGTGGCCGATGACAGCGCGCAATATGAGCCACGTGTCACATTCTTAGAGGACTCCGGCCGTATGGATGTTTTTCCAATCCCTAATTGGACCTACAAACCAAAAATCAGCTTGATTAGTGATTTGAAACCTTTGTATTTTTTACCTCAAATAATGGTCCATAATGCTCAAATTCCCACGGTTAAAATCAACCCATGAAAGTAATTCCAATCCAACGCCAATAAATCCTTGATCGGGATGATTTTTTGTTCTTAGGTCCACATAGGAATTGGCCAAACATCCATAGGGTCAGTGTCCTTTAAGAGTGTGCCACGTGGCTAAATTGTGTGCTGTCATCGATCTCGATGACAGGGCCCTGTCATCAATGTTTTAATCAGTCCTACGAGATACAGCAAACTTTGGTCTGTTTCCTCCAGAATTGCTAAATGGAACACGCTTCCAGGGCCACTGAGTGGACCTACACAAAATTAACCTGATTGTTAATTTATGGCCGCGTGATCTGCGTTACCAAATTAATGCTCGAATACAACGGTTAGAAATCAAACCAGTCAAGGGTGATTTTTGGTGTATAAGTCCACCGTCAGGCGAGGCATGGGCATCAAAATTACCACGTGGCATTTTAGGGAGGGGTAGAAGCAAAGTTAATTGTTTCAGTTTCAGCCAGTAGGAGCAAAGGCGTTTTCGCGGTAAGTGGACGTCATCGTATAGACCACTGCTCTATTCTACATCTCGAAACACGGCTCGTGTTGGTTTGCCTTGTAAAGTCAGTTCTCCATGGATATAGGTCCAGACTGTTGGATGGTCGTGAATTTTCTGGGATCATCAACGGTGTAAACCTAGGGAGGACGTTCTCCTTAAATGGGTACGTAAATCCTATAGTGCATTGCTCTTTCTTGTACTATGGAGTAAAATAACGGTCCATTAGATGGGCCCTACCCGGATCTTAAATAATGGAATCTGATCCTATCACAAAATTCCTATCAACTGAATGATCCTAATCGTTGAAGTAAATTGCTTTAATTTAAATAATCACTTGATTTCAAAGAATTAAGTTCATTAGTTAGATGACTAAGATCAATTGATTCGCGTTTATTGTGGCTAGGGTGTAAATCTGACCCATAAGCGCACAGCCTGGCTAGCCTCCTCTAAAAATATGGGGTTTGGCTTGGCCTTGGCATTTTGGAGTCCAGGCCTGTGAAGCCCGGACCCAGCCATTCAATCAGTGCCAACCTGCAGCCCAGCACACCTAAGGGCTGGGCCCGGCTTGGGATTTAGCTTGAGGCCCGGCCCGTTTAAACCCCTAGTTGTGGCTCACGTTAAGAGGCGTGCCACTAATTAAACACAGAATGTACCTGGGCTAGGGTTTTCCTATTTTGTGTTTGGTTCAGGCTGTGATGGTAATGGTTGCCGTTGGCGTGGGGAAGCTGGAGGTTGCTATGGCCTATGGGGGTAGGGTTTCTTGTCTCCCTCCCACAAAACCGACCTAATTACCCCATTGAAACCCGCCCTAGCTAGACGAATTGGGGTTGCCCATTGAATCCCGGCCTAGCTAGACGAATTGGATGGGTTGGGTTGAATGGTAACCCAATTAATTCCCAAGGTCCTTTGTGCCTTCAAACTTTAATATGGACGGAGCAGTGAGCTACACAGGTTACAAATGGGCAGAGTTATTGGGCGTTTGAACCATTGTTTTAGAACCCGAACCGGACAGGCAAGTTGGACCAGTGAAATGACATCATTCCCTCAAATTACGTGGCTGTCAAGATCCCGCCATGGAGTTGGGTAACTTTCATGTACACCTCTTTGTTCAACACGTACTCACTTGAATTCAGTTTTAAAATTTTGTATTTTTATGTCGGTACGTGGCAAGCAAGGAGATGTGGGAGTAGGGTAATTTACCCCACAACTGGATCTTAATCATCGGGATTATCATTGTCATTTCATATTAGAATAATCAAAACCATTGAATTATGATCCAATGTTGGGAATCTAAATCCTTAGCACCACCGTAATACAGCTCACGTACGTCATAAAAGGATCCATAAGGTTGTCGTTTTTTTGGATGGGCAAAGATGGAAACATCTTGGATACAGAATTCTGTGTCAACATAAATTGCCACGTGGCACATTCTTTCAGCCCCACTAACCCATGAATGTTTGTCCCACACTTTGATGGACCTATATACCAAAATAGCATTATTGATTTCTACCAGTTGGATTTGAGTACTTTTTAATCATGGGCTTGGAACCAACACATAGGCCTGTTCAAGAAGCCCGCGATGAAAACTGCTCAAATCTAATGGCTAGAAATCACCATTCATGCTGATATTTGGTGTGTAGATCAACCAAAATGTGGACCAAGCATTCATAAGATCAGTGGGCCCCAAAGAGAGTTCCACCTAGCAATTTTAGGGGACATCTGTATCAAAATTTTCATACAGAATTCTTACCCATTTCCTTATATCGACAGTTGCCAAGTGTGCAAGGTGTTATGATATTCCAAATGAGCACCTAACTGAGCCTGTATTGTCAGTCCAGGACACCATACCTGTTTTGCCTGCCTCATCCTTAGTTCCATCAGGTCAGACCCAACATGTGGACTGCCATACATCAATCTGAAGATTTTGAACCACACATTTGAGAGCAAAATCTCTTTGATGGGCCATGTCCAAAAAATCATAATGATGGGCCGGCCACTTTTAGCCCTCAGATCATATGGAAAAACTTGTATGATCAAAAAATATGTCTAGTGATATATCAGAATGATTTTGAGCCATGGCCCATATGAGAGGGTGCTCTACTGACTGAATGGCCCAGATTGCATGCACCGGTCTTTCAAATAAAGGTTGACCAAGAGACTTTTTTAATGCATTTTTGAAGTATATGAGAATATTGTCTAATAAGAATTGGCGTTCGCACTATGGAGAGAATAAAATGGGTTAAATCTAGGTGGACCCGGATCTTGATCCTGATCCAATTTTAACCATTTAATTCAACCCAAATCTGGACCAACTTGGACCCAAACCCAAAAAAGGTCTGGATTGGGTCTGATCTCATGTCTGACCCACCCCATTATTCCATGCCCATGGTTATGATGGGCCTCTGGCCCACTAATTGAATGAACTCCAGCAATCTGTACGGTCTATTCGATGAAAACAAAATCTTTCATCAAAGAAACGGATTCATTGTTCTTTTATAAACTTCCTAAAAACCAAACACAGCTATTCTATCCAAAAAAACTCACACTACTCTAATGGCCCCCCCTCCCAAATTGGACGTCTGTGATGATATCTTAGTCCGATCTTGATTTCGAGGAGGTGCGATGCTGAGCTCCAAATCAGTGCTTACAGCCGACGAACTCCCGGGCTCCATCTGAGATGCACGATGTGAGAACAATTGTGGTGACGAACTGACGGATGATGACTCCGGAGGAACATATGTGCAAGGGCTGATGTTGTTGTGATGTTTAGGTTGTAGATAAACATAACCCGGGTTCGGAAAATTCACCACTGGGACGAAGGATACAGTCGGGAAGACTTTAGGTTCGGGGTAGCTTACTCTCCCATTGGAAATTCCCATCTGTTAAGTATTCAAAGATTAGTAAAACTATGTCACAATAAACACCACAGGCTGAGTCATATTGACTTATATCAGATCACGGTTGAATATCTCGTTCCGTCTCAGTTGAGATCGACGTCTCATTTCATTGTACATGTACTTTTATAACACTTATAAGTGCTAAGAAAAATTTTCTTGGCACTTATAACTTTATCGAGACATAGTATGTTTTTTTCCATTGTTTCAGTCTGTCCCCTTTTGTCTTGGTCGATACGTCTCTTTCCACTAGCTTAATTACGAAGACGATGAGACGGAACGAGATTTTAAACCTCGTACTGGATTAGCGTAACCGCGCTAACTGTCTAAAACTCACCCGTGTCATGCCGACTCGCGTCAGTTTTAAAGCTACCGAGTCTCTAATACTTGTTAGAAATTAATTAAAACTGAATTTTAGATAGATTCTTTACCATGTAAGGAATCCCATGGAAATTAGGAACGCTGCAAGTCGCAGCCATCGGTGTTATTGAAGGAACTTCCAAGCCCCGAGCTGCTCCTTGCGTTGAAATCTTAGCCAAGGATCCAATCTGTAAACATCCACCAATAACCATATTAAGTGACGTCGACGGCATTAGGATTTCATTTCAGTTTTGAGGGTTAATTAGCGGAAAAGATCAAATTTACCAGTCCGGGTACTTCTTTGGTTCTCTTCATGGGTAATGCTGGGGCAATTGGATATGTCCGAGGCTGTAAATTAACCAATTAGATACACAGTAGAACTTGGAAAAGAAAATGCGAGCTCGAGGCGAATAAATGTGAAGAAGAAAGGCTTACAGGGTTTTTAATGGACACGTCGAAGAGGCTCGATCTGCGCTTCTTCCTATTGGCCGTAGCCTGCCTGAGAAAATACTTCTGAGCATGGCTGGCCACCTGGGTCGGAGTCCTAGTGATCACAAATTTCCTTGATATTCCTCTCCAATCACCTTTCCCCAGCTTCTCCAATCCGGCTAGAAAAGTTCGGTGTTCTTCCTCTGACCATGGCACCCCTGAGGGAAGAAACAATTAAACATATCAATACAAAATCAAAATTGCAGACTAATTTTTTAAAGATCGATCTCAAAAGAATATTTTGAATTGGGTATTTCTCCAAATGGAAAAATCTGCTCAAATTTATTCGAATTGGAAATTTAAAACACTTGGAAGAACAACTTCATGTTCTGTTGTCCATGCATGATCATTCAATGTTCAAACTTCTTGAATTGGGAGAAATCTATTTTACGAAATTGAATGAAATAGATCATCCACAATGTAACAAGTAAAATGAAAATTCACAGAAACCAATTGCAAAGATAAAACTAATAAATCCAATTAAACTGAATATAATCCCAAATAATTACGAAAAAAAGAAAACGATTTCAAAGGAAAATCTATCAGAAAAATAAAAAATTATATAAGAACTAGTTAAACTTTCTTAAAGCTCATCATTGAACTTCAAACAAACCCATAATCACCTATAATTTTCAAAAAAAAAAAAAAAAAAAATTAGAAGGGGATATTTTGAATCTCAAAATCTTGTAAAAAAAACCAGACAAGCTTGACTAATTAAATTAAACAAACTAAACGGAAACCCATGAACCAAAATAATAAACTAAGGAACCATACCTCAGAAACTATTTATAGAAATATCAGCTCATCCACAAGATTATAACCAAGCACTAAAAACCCGTTAAACAGAAACTTGGAAAACGTCAATTTCAATGAGAAACCATAAATCACAGAAAATACAGGCATCCACATGCAATAACCCATTATCGAAACTTTGCAAAGTAACATAAACCAATTAAAGATAAACAATATATCCTGCAAAATCACACAATTGAGACCTGAAAAAACTATAAAAAATCAAAAAAAAAGAAAAAAGAAAAAAGAAAAAATCAAATTAAAACAGACAAGAAACAGAAGAAGATGACCAAGAAGAAACATTTGATCACCTCTCTTCCTCTCATGTTCATCTCTTCTAGAATGAACAAGGCCATCAGAGAGATAGTCACGATCTCCAGAGCTCTTGTCGGCCATGCATGTATGTAAATTCCCCATACTCAAGCTCTTCTTCATTGATTCATCTCCTCTATCTTTTGAAATTCTCACACCAAAAAGCTTCAACCCTACCTTCTCATTGCATGTTCTCGAGTTATGGCCATTGTTGCCACAGTTAGAGCACTTCCTACCTGACTCCTTTGCCATCAAAGCCCTTCCCTCGTCCCTCTCTATTACCCTTTTGTCCTTCTCTCTCTCCCTTCCTCTTCCACAGAGGAGACAATGCACAGAATCGAATAACCCATCCTCTGCTTTACGTGGGTTTCTTATACGAAGGATTTCGGTTACTTAAAAAACCCACGTTTTGGTTTCTAAATTTCTGTGTTGCCATTACCGTTAGAAGATTAGGATGGAAAATGACGTAACTAACCTTATTCGATTTTTGTGTCAGGTAAAAGGATTGGATGCTTACGTCATTTTGGGTCGTCGTTGGTCCATTTTTGGAAACTACCCCTATAGTTTGTCCAAACATCTTAAAAAACCCACGCGTTTTTTGAAAGTTTCTAATACTATGGTCCATCAATCAATGGATTAAATCCCATTAATCAGAATGACCTAACGACCCAGATTGTCCGATAGATGAAAGTAGGGAATTTTTTTTTTTTAAATCTATCAGTTGGTCGAACGGTTAAGATTAAGACTTAGTTTATACACTAGCTCGAACTGAATAGTGTAAAAATACAAGGAAATAAAAAATATTAGTTTTTTCAGGATCTAGTAAACTCTTACAAATCAAAAATTAAGATTTAGATAAACTGTTTCTTACTAAAAATAGAAGAAATTAGTTGTAGAGTAGTGAATTATTTCTAAAATTATTATCTTGTGCCTCAAGAAAAGAAGAAATAGAAAAATAGGATTTTGTTATTTTTCTTTATGTAAGGATAGAGGGCAGTTTCGTCATTTCTGAATAGCTTTAGAAGCTTCCGTGAACATTGTTGTGACCGTCAATTCCAAATAGTTCTGTACCGTCCAATTATACCCTTAGTGTGTGACAATTTAAGGTAAAATGTAAGGGTTATTTTGGTAAAGCTTGTTAATATGAACTGGATTGACCAAAGTACCGCTATGATAATTCTTTGGAATGTTACTTTTCTTCACGTGAGGTAGGGCTGGCAATGGATCGGGGTTCGAGTCGGATTGATACTGATTTTGTACCGATCCAATAAGAAATCCAATCGATCCGGACCAATCAATCCGGACCCGATCAGATCAATAAAATTCAGTTTCGGAACTGATCTGATATGATTAGATCGGTTCCGGGTCCCATATGTATATAATATATATACATGTATAATCCCATTAGGCATATATTTAAAAATATATATTTAAATATCAAATAAGAGATTGGATCGACAATCTTGGATCCGATAACGAAAAATATAGTTCTCGACTCAGTTTTTTCGGATCGGATCAGATCTCGGGTTTGATCTGATCCATTGCTAGCCCTAACGTGCGGTAGCATTATTTTTTGGTATTTCGGTCTCTCTCTAACATATATATGATCGGATCAGATCTCGGGTTTGATCTGATCCATTGCTAGCCCTAACTTGCGGTAGCATTATTTTTTGGTATTTCGGTCTCTCTCTAACATATATATGTAGATATGCCCGTGTCTTTGACCTAAAATATTACTATTCTAGCCTTTTTTATTTTAAAGATTAAATTATTATAAATTGGATCAGGCTCCGTTGACAGCCCTAAAATGAGAGGATTCTGTATAGGACACTATATTTCACGTGGCACGTTCTTGGAGGACTCTGACCGTATGGATGTTTGGCCAACCCCTAGGTGGACCTACAAACCAAAATTCAGCCCGATTAGTGATTTCTAGACATGGGATTGGACTTATTTTCATGGGTTGATCTCAACTGTGGGAATTATAGCAGTATTTGAGGTACAACGATCCAATGCCTAGAAATCACTAATCAGGCTTAATTTTGGTTTGTAGGTCCACCTAGGGATTGTCCAAACATCCACACAGTCAGAGTACTCTTAAGAGTGTGCAATGTGGCACATAATTGTGTCCTGTACAGAATCCTGTCATTTTAGGGCTGTCAACGGAGCCCGACCCTTATAAATTATGAAAAGTGGTAAAATAAATCGGTCAAGCTAGCTTATGAGGTAGTAAAAAAATTTAAAAAATTCTGTATTTTAAGATAGATTAATTCCAAATTATTTGCAAGTTCAATTTCCACCAGAGAAAAAAGGAATTAATTAACGTAGTGTCAAGTAAAATTTAATTTCAACACGCACTGAAAGCTTTAAGTGCTTAATTTTTGTGAATTTAGATGGTTTGGTAAATGTCCTTACATCTGAAAATTAAAAAAAATAACATATTGGATCTTTTAAAATGTTTATTAACACATTTTTGTAAGTTTTTTTTTTTTTTTTTATAGAGAAAGCTTTCATACAATGACATATATATTGGGTAGTTTTGAGAAAATCTTAAAATATTTTTAAATATTTCATCACTTAACGCATTCAACGAAAATGTCTTAAGACATTAAGTGTAAGAGGGATGACTTAAAACAGTTAGAATGTTCAGGTGGCTACAAAACAGTCAGAATGTTCCATTAAAGTTTGAGTGTCCCAATTTAAGACTTAAGGCTTGAAATTAAGTTTTGCCAACTCCGCCTAGGTCTAGAAATGGAATTTGAAAATTAATATGCTACTTTTTATTTATTATTTTTGGTAGGCAAGTTGGTAAATGGTAAATAGTTACTGTATGTAGGTGGGTTTCGAAACCAAGTAGTGGTATAAATAAAGGGTCGGGCTCCGTTGACAGATATAAAATGATAGGTAAAATGACAGGGACACAATATAAGCCAGGTGGCACACTGTTACAGGACTCTGACCGTACGGATGTTTGTACTATCCAAAGGTGGACCTGCAAACCAAAATCAGCCTGATTAGTGATTTATAAGTGTTGCATCATTGAACCTCAAATACTGCTCAAATTCCCAAAGTTAAGATCAGCCCATGAAAATAAGTCCAATCCAAAGCCTATAAATCACTAATCAGGCTGATTTTTGGTTTGTAGCTCCAGCATGGAATATGATAAACATCCATACGGTCAGAGTCCTGTAACAGTATGCCACGTGGCTTATAATGTGTCCCTGTCATTTTATCTGTTATTTTAGATCTGTCAACGGAGCCCGACCCATAAATAAATGGTATAGTGGGATTGAATGGTAATTATGATCACTAAGCTTGGGCGAAATTGAAGTGAAGTAGCAGCACGGCGAGCTGCTAGATTTCACAGGCTGGGTTTTGGCATTTGCCCGTGTTTTGCTTAAAATAGAAAAGCAAACGCTCCGGGTGGTCGGTTACAAGATTCGCACGATTGCTCTAATACATGTTTGAATTCAGCAATGCTGCCTCAACGCGTGCTTGACTTTGTCTGACTTGGATATCTTTGTACACAAATGTACGGATGCATGACTCTTTTGGATTCCTCTTGTTCTTTTGTGTACTAGGCATTCCTTTTTCCTAATTTCCCTAAGGCCGTGTTTGATTACCTAGTGGGAATATTGCATTTTCCTTAGGAAAACACAACTGTCCATAGACAGCTATTATAAATCTGTATAATTTTCCCTAACAAGCCATTTAAATCTGGATAAATTTTCCTACTAAGCCCGGAATTCATTTCCTATCAAGATATGTGAGAATTCATTTCCACCTGAAAATACACTTTTATTTTGTTACATGATTGAAATATATGTTCTCAGTTGCAATCAATCAGCCATTTAAGGCATATCCCATATGTATTTTCTCGGGAAAAATTTTCATGCAATCAAACACGGCCTTTTTTTTTTTTTTTTTTTTTTTCTTTTTGAGGTGTTACATTTAATATTCACTTAAAATTTTCCTTTTTACTGGTGTTAGCATTTAATATTGATGACCACAGAGTACTTCATAACAAAGGAAAACTTACATGTCAGCATTGAAGCCCGGCTCATGAACCAACCGATTGTATTATTATTCCTTTTTGGGGTGAAGGACCTGTGTGAACCGGCAATTGAGCCGGGCCTGGTCTCCATTCAGAAAGATGAAGGGACAGAGGTTACAAATTCCCCATCTCATTGGGGTAGAAAACGAATCGACATCTTGATTTGATACAACCCTTTCTAGTTGAGTTGTGAAAGAATGGCGAAGTCCATCTGAACCGTCCAATGAGGAATAAGAGAGCAAAGCACCAATAGCGCGTGAAGTGCATGCGGAATGGGAACGGAGAAAATCAGTGTGGGGGAGAAGCAGCAAACGAACTCATTCCCTTCGCTTCCTGGGTACAAAGCAATGCGATGTTTCCTGGCCAAATCAAAGATTTGGGGCTTCTTGCCACGCTACATAAATATAAATACTTTTACAAAAAAAAAAGAAGCCAAGGACTTGTGTTAGGGCCCACGAATTTTATTGAGGCAATGAGATAAATAAAGGTCGGCATGATAAGAATAAATTAAATGATATGCTTGAATTAGTGGAGTCACGTACGTGGGAATTAAAGCAACAATCAGGATAGCAAATCAAGCCACAAATTCAAATCATTTCCTTCTTTACATCCCAAATTCTAGATTTCTAAATTCTGGTATCTTCTTTGATTGAGAATCTCATAAATTACTTAGTTGACTTTCTCTAAAAATAAGTTTAAATAAAGGAGTGTACAAGGAGAATGGCAATAAAAAATCATCAATCAATTTCTTAAGGAACGTTTTCTATTGTTCTCTTTTATTTCTATTTTTTTTTTAAATCCTATAAATGATCTTATCATTTTGGTATTAGAGTGGTCTAATCCACGGTGCATGGTAACGACCCAAAAATAAAAGAAAAAGATAGAGCAAGAATTCAGACGATAATATGAGAACATCAATAGCGTGAGGTAATGGGTGATTTCAGCCCTTAATTCTTTCCACCGCTATTCTCTCTTATCTCTTTTCTCCTTCGATGCTGCATGTCGCTAATGCTGATTGCCTTGCCATCAGATCTCTTCACCCACAGAGTCCATCAGGTCCAGGACATTACCTTGGCCTTCAACCATTCAACGCCTGGTAAGTTCCCTTCTCCTCTCCCAACCTCCATTCTAACACTACACCAAAGTTTCAAAACAGAGTCACCAATTAAAGATGTAGCACCGACTCTCATCCTCGAGACACCCATGAGCCGACAGGTGAGCCCAAATCTCTTTGGGGAAAGATAGATCCCAAAAGCTTTGGTGACCGTGCTTACAAAGGAATCCAAGAAGAATAAGGAATGTGTAGGGCCGCCATCTTGGAGAGGAGAGCGTCCTTGATAAGTCATCATTTTATGCATTTTACCCCTATTTTCCTTAGTGAATTATCAGAATTATCCTACATAAATCATCAAACCTACATGAAAAATAGGATATTTTATTTTCACCAATTGTACATTAAATTTCTCTTAATAATAGTCGATTGCTTTATATTAATAATTTTATCTCATTAGGTACCCGAACTCTAGACTAAAGCAAGCATAAGTCAAAGCCCAAAAGCTATGTACAAATGTCCAAATCTAAGTAAAAGTGTAGGCCATAAAAATGGATCACAATGGCGGACAAAGACACAGGCTACATTGATGGGCAACAAGTTGGGCCAAGTTGGTGGACTAAGTATAGACCAAGGTGGTTGAGATTACAACAAAATGAATAGTCCAGATTACAAAAGGCATGAGGATGACTTTCCAAAAATAAAATGGTGGTTTTGATTTTGAAATTTAAAAATGATAGAATTAATGTTTAAGAAAGAAATATCTTATGAAAAGAAAAATTCTTTTTGTAAAATAAAATTTTCAAAAAGAAGTTTTAAAAGAATAAATTACTGATTGATTCTATTGGGAAAAGAATGTTTTACTGATTTTCAAAAGGAAGTTTCAAAAGAATAATTTAATGAGTGATTCTATTGAGAAAAGAAAAATATATTTTATATAATTATTTCTATCTATGAAATTATTTTTTTAAGAAAAGAAAGTCGCAATTTACTAAAGATGCAAATAATATTACACATCCTAGCTTATAAAAGGACCTTCAATAGACGATGGACGGAGTTCTTTTCTTGGCTACTCTCTGTCTGGCGATCTCTTTCGGCTACACACCTCTTACGGCTATAATCTTCTCTTGGTATCGGATCTCTTTCATCTTCTTTTTTTTTTTAGTCTTTTATTTATCATTCTTGTTATTTTTTTTTTCAGTTTAGCTTTGCTTATCAAGTGTAATATTTTTCGATCATTAGAGAGATTGACAACATTTGTTGATGACTGATAAAAACTCGTTCTCTAAAATCAGAGTTAATAAATAATTTTTTTGGCTAGAATTATTTATATTTGATCAAGTTACTTCATTATTCCTCACCCCTCTTTGTGGTTTGATCCCTATATTTGTAATATACTTAAATTGTTAATTTATTTTTTGTAGGTTATGGGTTTGATTTGATAATAATTTACAATGACTAATCAAAATATTGTCCATCAAATGGCGCCGCTACCGTGGAGGGAGAACGAAAGGTAAATACTACCATCAAGCAAAAATATTCAAGCAAAGAACCATTCTATCATTTTTGTCCATTTTTTTTTATTTCGTCATCCTAGTAAGTACCCTTGTGCACCGCATCCGCCTGTTAGTAGTTTCATTTCTTAGTTTTAAAAGTCACTTGGATTCAAAAATAAAAACAAAACAAAGCAAAAAATATAGATTTTTTTTTTTTTTGCCTTCTTAGTTTAACTTTTTTTTCTTATTTTCTTTTTTGCTTTATTAGTGTAACTTCTTTCTTGCTTTATTATTATAAAATCATTCTAGCTTTATTAGTATAGAAAAAAGAAAAAAAATACATTTTTTTTGCTTTCTTAGTTTAACTTTTTTTTCTTCTTGCTTTATTAGTGTGACTTTTTTTTGCTTTATTAGTATAATTTTTTTTGTTTGTGCATTCATTATGTTGATTTATTACTTTAGTATTTTTTGTATTAACATACTTAAGGGCATTGGAACCTCAATAAGATACGGTCGGGATTTCATCACCTATTCCGTGGCCCACAAACGACCATCATTGCATAAGCGTAGCCAAAGCCTAAATTAATTTTAAAATCATTAGACATTAGCTTAAGGGTTTCGAGCTCAATAGGACGGAAGCGGTTGTTAGCCACTCTA
This sequence comes from Euptelea pleiosperma, assembly GCA_035048495.1. Taxonomy (NCBI): domain Eukaryota; kingdom Viridiplantae; phylum Streptophyta; class Magnoliopsida; order Ranunculales; family Eupteleaceae; genus Euptelea; species Euptelea pleiosperma. Next base: position 21,408,155 of record CM068553.1, on the reverse strand, counting down.
GTGAGTTCTTTCAAATCGACAATTAAAGACAATTTAAGGAAAAGAGGATGTACTGTCATTAAGCAGGCTTACTGCGTCTCCTTCTTCACTGGGAGAACTACTTGTTGTTGGTTTGGCAGAATTTAATTGGTAAGCTTTTGGCTTAATTCGGAATAGTTAGGAGCTATCATATTATGAGAGATTTATTTTGGAAACATTCCAAATATTTTTCAAAAAAAAAAAAAGAAAAAAAAGAGATGGCTATCCTTAACTTAAAATCAGATAAAGGCCAAATTTTATTTGTGTGTTGTACCAAAGAAATGTGAGAACCAAAGAAAAGAACTATAATGGATTATCGAGAATCGAAGGGGTTTAGTGCACTTTCATATGTAGATTTTTCCTACAATGATTGGAGAAGATTTGAACAAGAAAGTGTAATGAACACCTACGAATGTTCTTTTAATCCATCAAGTTCTAGGACTTATCCAAATTTTAAAAATTGCCAAAATGCTAATGATCCTAAATAGCCTTCTTCTTGTACATCTTATGTACCCTATTTAGAGGAGACCCTAGAGGAAGAGTTAAATGTATACTTATATTGTGTGAATATCACCAACCAAACAAACATGCAAATTCTTACAAATGGGCAAGATGCTAACAATTCTACATGGTCTTCTTCTTGTACATCTTATGTACCCTCTTCAGAGGAGACCCTCGAGGCATGCTTACATAATATGAATATCTTCAACCAAATAAACATGCAACTTAATCAAGAGCGTCAAACTTGGGTAAACAAACTCTCAAGATTTGAGAATATTGAAGGTGATGATGAACTAAATTTTTCTGATACAATTAGTCATCACCTCTCATTTAATTTTCTTCATTACCAAGAGGGCAATGAGGATATTGAGATCCATGAGGATGAACCTTTAAAATTTTTTTTGCAAAATAATGCATCTCAATTAATTTGTTCTACCCCATTTGAAGCTTGTTATGAATATTGTGATGATGATGTTAATGAGGCCTATTTTTGCCTGATATTGTGGGACCCCCAATCTCATCTCAGAGCTTTCGACGGTTTGAGGAACAACAGATTACCAGGTTTAATAGGATGACTAGCATGAAAAATAACTACTTCGTTCTCTTTAATCAGAAATACCTAGAAGGGAGGGGTGATTAGGTTATACAAAAATTAATCTAACCTATCATAAGTTTACTTGTCAAGGTAAAGTGATAAACTCGCATGACTTAGTTGATTGATAAAAGGATTATCACAACCAACTCAAATTAAATAGACCTCCGTGGTATATTGTCTTTTCGTCGTTTGATCTAATCAATTAGAATTAGCGGAACAACAATCAAACATCCACAAGACAAAGAGTTTCTTATGTGGAAACCTTAGCCAAGGAAAACCACGGGGCCACGTCCAGATGAAAAGTATCACTAACTGAAAAGTTAAACGAAACAAAGGTTACCTACACTACAACAAATTATGCCTATAATGACATTAGGATCACGACATTTAATAAAGAATGCTATTAAATTCTACTTTAGTATGGCATTCGCTGCATAAATGTAGTTAATACTTGTTTTAAGCTTTTGATCGCACGGAGTGGCAAAAAAAATCATATGCTTTATAGCATTCATGCGTGGAACGCTAATAAGTTTTCACATTAGGGCTCGATACACCCTGCCCCCAAATTGTTTTTGTTCCCCAACCCCTTTCTATTCAGTTTGAATCCCTAGCTCCCAAACTTTTCTTTTTTCACCCGATCTTTGAAATTTCACCGGTCCATTCTCTTTAATCCAATATACCTAGAATGGGGGGTTGATTAGGTATTTAAAATTAATTATACCTACACAGTTTTACTGATCAATGGTAGGGGAACAAAATCATATGCCTTAGTTGTTTGATAAAATATTATCACAATCGACTCAAATCGAATATACCTCTGTGGTATATTTTCTTTTCATCGTTTGATCTAATCAAGATAGATTGCGGAATACAAACAAACAATCATACAAGACAAGAGATTTTTATGTGAAAACCTTAGCCAAGAAAAAACCACGGGACCACGTCCAAATAGAAAGTATCACTAACTGAAAAGTTAAACGAAATAAATGTTACCTACGCAACACCGTTGCAAATACAACTTTCAACCTTAGCAAAGGCCTAGTGCCGATGCATCCATGTCCTCTGAATACACGCTACGAATCCACGTGTGTAATACCCTGAACTTTCGTTCTAGGGTATTATAGTAAATTCACCTAATTATAAAAACCTAAACCTTTTTTCAGACTTCTATTATTGTTTTTATGGTTTAATATCATTGTTGAGTATGTATGTTTAATTTGGTTTTATTCTGACAAATTTGAAAAAACTGCTATTTTTGAAACTCGCTTTTTATGGCAAAATTTCTACTAAGAATAATGAACTATAACTTGTATGGGACTTTTTCTTGCCGCAACTGATATTCGCTTAAAAGTGCGTATTTTCCACTGTTATCTTCTAAGCGTTATCACACTCTCCTACGTTAAAATGCTCTACTTATCTACTTTTCTACGTAAGAGTCTCTTTTGTTGCGTAGAACACACTTTTCTGGACGAAATGATATCACACTCTCCGTCCTTGTTGCCTTCTCCTTCTAAACCTATTGAAAAAAAAATAAAAAAAACAAAAGAGGTTGAGATCACCGTTTTTGCTGCACCACGGCTTGGTTCAAGGCCATCATCTGCTACACATCCATGTCCCTCAAGTCGCTGCCTGTAAGTGCATCTCAACCCCCACGATCATCATCATCACCACAGAGTTGAAGAAATCTTCATCCATCGGACGGCCCCCCTAGTTTCACCACCATCAGTCCAATCAAGCCGATCTTCTCCAACCAATCCTCATTGTAAGTCTAAGGTGAATTTTCTCTTTCTTAAACTTGTCTCTCTCTCTAGTTCTCTCTCTCTAGATTTTTCTTCTAGTTTCTCTCTCTAGCTTCTTTTCTTTCTTTTAATGCTTTCTAGGCTAGTGTTTGTTTTTGTTGGTGTAATGTGTAAACACTCTTTGATTACTTAATAAATCTAGTTTGATTAACATGTTTTGATGCTTTTGTTTAACTCTTCTCAATTAGTGCATTACAGTCTATGATAATCCTAAATTTCCAAAAAGAATATTTTAAAATCGTTCATACCACCCTTCTCATCCCACCACCGTTCTAAGCAAAAGAGTCCATCATTTCATGTGTTTGAATCGCGCAAATTCACCCCGAGTGCGGATCGACATCCGACACGAGCCACTATGCAAAATTACTCATTTTACAGGTTAAATGTCTCGGATAATTATAAATTTTGTTGAGATTAGGGTTTCCGTAACCAACGACGCCAAAAAACCCTACTTTCAGCAACTAACATTCTAGAACTTTTATAAAAAAATTATTTTGTGGGCCCGAGACACAAAAAATATTCTTATTTTATCCTTATCAACTTGTAAAATTTGGAACCTTTCTTGAGACATAAAAACTCTAGTCAGAGATTTTGAGAGATTTTGACAAAATAGTATTTTTGTAATTTTTTAAACTTTTCTACTATTCTTAAATTTTTTAAAATTAATATTTAAATATATTTTATTTATTTAATAGGAGTGTGGGACTTGCGAATCCCTTTTCGGGTCATTCCGAGATCATCATGATACTTTTTCGAGACTTTGAACTTTTTTGTGATTTTTGTATATTTAGACTATATTAAGTGATTTATGTGTGTGATATATGTCAATACCTTGATGAATCAACTTTTAAATTATATAATATAGTTTAATTTAATTAATTAATAATTATTTATGTTACGATTGTTGGGTGGGCCCGTATGGCCAATCTAGAGGCCTTTTGGGCTTAATAATAAGCTTCAATAAAGCCTAGTTGATGTATATGGGTCTTGGGCCTATTTCTAACCCATTAGTAATGTAAAATATAAGTTTTTGAGGGTTAAAAAAGCCATCCCTTTAATAGTTATAAATTTAACTAAAATAGAAACCCTAATCCTTCCCTTAACTTATTGCACTCGAGCAAGAAAGGAGAATTGACGGAGACTCCGAATGGAAGAACATACTCTGAAGAGAGGACGATCCAACGACTTTCAAATTTGAAGAAACTTTTAATTTTTATTAAAGTTCAAGAGACCTTAAGGTAAGTGTGCTTGATCCATCTTATACTTATTTTTCTTCAACTTATTATTTTTCTTTCATTATATAATGGTATATCTTTACTATAAATTAATTTGGGCATGATTTAGTATATTTTTCATGAGTTGATCATTGTTTTGTGCCACCATGATGGGTTTGGCCATGACTTATTTGGCACCCAAAACAGATAGCCATGTTCTTTATAATTTTTGTGATATTTTTAAGAATTAAATATTTTTCTAATTATTTTTTCTAAAACCTTTTATGAATCTATTTTCAAAATAGTTGAGTTTGTATTTTTATGATTTATATTTATTTAGTTATAATTTTTCTAAGGTGCTGTCCTTTTCTTCACAACCCAGAATTTCAGATTTTATACGGTCTATTTAATTAAAGATTTTGAGTTATATTTTAAACTGAATATTTTTATAATTAATTTTTATAGATACATCTATGAATCTATTTTTTAAATCCGTCGAGTTTGTATTTTTTAGATTTTTATTTATTAAGTTATGATTTTTCAAATGTACTGTACTTTTCTATGAAACCCAGAATTCCAGATTCTATACAGTCCAGTTCATTAAAGATTTCAATCTATATTTTGAATCAGAATATTTTTATAATTATTTTTTATAGATACCTCTATGAATCTAGTTTCTAAATTAGTTGAGTTTGTATTTTTTTTTATATTTATTTATTTAGTTATAATTTTTACAATGTGCTAAACTTTTCTGCAAGACCTATAATTCTAGATTCTGTACAGTCCAGTTGATTAAGGATTTACACATATTTTGAGACTTAATATTTTTTTATTTATTTTTTCTATAAATCTATTTGAATCTATTTTTTAGATCCGTTGATTTTATATTTTTAGGATATGTATTTATTTAGTTGTAATTTTTTTTAAGGTATTGACCTTTTCTGTAAAACTCAGAATTTTAGATTCTGTGCATTCTACTTCTTTAAGAATTTCGACTTCGATTTTAGAAATAAATAATTTTAATTTATTTTTCATAGAAACCTCAGTGAATATAGTCTTCAAATCCATTGAGTTTGTATTTTTTTAATTTATATTTATTTAGTTATGATTTTTACAAGAAAACATATTTTCTATGAAAAACCTATTTTTTGGATTTTTGACGATTAATGGCCTTGGTGGTTCGGTCATGACTTATTGACTATTAAACCTAGATGGTTTGACCTATACTTGTATGCATGGGGATCCCACCCATGTGTCTTGGATCTCTCATAGGGTTCGGCCAAGTGTCTTGGATCCCTCTTTAGGGTTCGACCTTGTGTCATGGATCCCTCATAGGGTTCGGCCACAGAATGTTGGATTCTCTTGCGATTTCTACTTATATTGTTCATCCGTATTGATCGTGATTTTCGGTGATTGTTACATGTTATTCATGTTTTACCCTAATTCGTTCATATGTTATTACTTTTGATGATCATGTGTTTATTTTATATTCTTATTTAAATGTTAAATACACGTGTGCTTATGCCATGTAACCCTAGTACAATCTTGTTGTCATATCATGATCATCTCGTCATTTCATATAAGGGGTGCATAAGGGAACGGGGTTGAAGTATATTATATACGTTTATATTGGTTTTATCAATTAATCAGGGTTCGGTTTCCTAGGGTGAAAGGCCCTAGATGTTATTATATCCTGCAGATGGGTCGGTGAGACCGCTCTTAGTGCGGGTAGGAGATGGAGACCCTATGTGGTTATGGGTACTAGTTGCATTTGCATCCCGTAATCATTTGTATTCATCTCCATATTCATATCAACCTTATTATATGATTGAGATGCATACCTTGGTTTAAAACTTGTATAGTATGATATCATACCATGCACACTGTTGTATTACTGGGCCTCGGCTCACGGTGTTATATCGATACCATTTTCAAATTTTGAGGAACCGGGTACATGGGATGATTTTGAGACGGAAGACTTCGGTGCATTCGATGAGATCAGCGAGGATTTGGGAGTCGATCCCACACTTTAGAATACTATATTTTGATTGTTCTAAAACATTACTTATTTATTTTCACGGGCATGTAAGCCTTTGATTGAGAGCATGTTCTCACCTCCTTCTCTTAACACTTAGTTGATTGACCTCATTCTCTCCACATTTAGTTGATTGATTGAATTATTTAAATTATAAATTATTTAAATTATTTATTTTCTACATTTAGACTTTTTTTTACTTAATAGATTTTCGAATGAACCTTAGTAGTCTAATTGACCTAATTGGACCACTAGGGGACATTCATGGATCACCTCTAGGTTCGGGTACGGGTCGATCCACGGATTTTTGGGTCGTATCTGGGTATTCGGATTTGGGGTGTGACAACGTGTGCCCTTCCAGCTAAGTAGCCTTGTCCGGTTGTTCAGTTTGGTACACCCCAAACTTATGTCGATCAACTCATCCGATCTTAATTCTCAACACTCCCGCCTTTACAGAGGGTGAAGGATTTAGTACACCCTGAACCCTAGGTTGCTCAAAAGGTGTTGAGTCACACTGATACACTCAAGTTACTAGGCCAAATAAATGAGTGAAAGACCTAAGCTGAGGGAAGGATCAAGCACTTGGCTTTGATCAAGAAGAGAACAAGCTCACAAGATGTGAATGGAAAATAAGTTTCTTGCTCTTCAAATGGACGCTCTAATAAATAAAACTTTTCTTTTTCTCTCTTGAAAGATTGAGTCACTCTGTGTCTCTATGTCTGTTTAGAGAAGGTATAGAAGGGTTGTATTTATAGAATTCATGACCCTGAGTCATGTGGAACGTGAGATAATGGAACCAAGAATTTCGGATCTGAGAAAGACTGAGTTCATGCAAGGTCCAATCGATTGTACTCTAGGTCCAATCGATTGGGTATAAGTGTCCAATCGATTGGGCTCAATAAGTTTCCTATTCCAAAGGCTCCAATCGATTACACAGAGGTCTCCAATCGATTTGACTCAATTAAGTTTGTCTCAAAGGCTCCAAACAATTTCACACAAAGTCTCCAATCGATTTGACTCAAATAAGTTTCTAACCTGAAGACTCCAATCGATTTCACAGAGTCTTCAATCGATTGGGCTGAAATAAGTTTCTACCTCGTAGCTTCCAATCGATTACACAGAGTCTCCAATCGATTGGGCTATGTCCAATCGATTGGACTCTCCCAGTAGTCAATATCTTTGACTTAGACTCGGGTCTGTCCAATGACTAGGTTTGACCATTACATTTTATTCATTTTAACCAATTCCTATGGCCACTAAGTTACTTACCTTCCTAATTGAACATACACGATCTTTAATTGACAAATGGGCAGTTACTCAGATGACTCTTGTCATCAACCGTCTGATTCTTGCTATCTCTGTCTTCTAATCTTCAAGTAGTCGACGAAGTATGCTTACCACGACATCTCCACGCTACACTAGTGCTCGTAGGAACGGTTACAAGAATATTTTTATGTCAAACTGAATCTTTGCCAAATTGAATATGAAAATATTCTTTACAATCTCCCCCTTTGGCAATTCCGTGATAAAAAATATTTAATCATATAGAAGGTAAAAAAATAAAAAATACAATCCCACCCTCTTACATGATTCACTCACTATCTCACATTCTCTTGGAGATAATCGAACAGATAATAGAATAGCTTTTGATCTGTTCCCTGCACATTCTACCAACAATACATACCATGTAATATCATCAGCAATCAATAAATTATTAAAATGCAGTGAGTTAAATATGCACATCACAAGTAGAGAAATTGAAAAAATATTGTAAAATTTTTCTCTTCCTATTTCATGCATTTACTTATTTTTACCTCTATGATTTTTTCTCTCCCTTTTTGTCACATATTAACAAAGGTACAGAAATATAAGCAAATAATAAGCATGCAATGAATGTCATCATGAAGAACAAGTGCATATATACATGTTAAAACATAATACACATTGGTTTATACTATGTAACAAATATACAACTAACAATTCAACCAGAGTATAACCATACAAAATCTAAGTTTATCGATGTACAATAATATCAAAATAAAACAAACACTAGATGACTCTCAAGAAGTCTCTTTCTGGGAGACTAGTTCGATGGGCCAGTCCCATCCTGCTGATCTGGACCATGAACTGGTAGATTTTGTCAAAAGCCCATCATGGTAAACTGATACTCCATATATATCTTCATATCCGTAAGAGTGCCAGTCATTCGGTCGAAACCAGCATCCTGACGCTCCTTTAGATGGCAAAAATCCTGAGCAGTCCTCTCCTCATGAGACGTAAGCCGCTGGTCGAATCCCACCATCTGATGATGAAGAGACTCAAATGAGTAAGGTGCAAGCATTTCTAGAGGCTAGACAAATGATGGATGTGGCTCTAGAGGATGCATCTCAGTATCTGACGGCTGGACGCCTGGCTCAGTATCATATCCCAAGTCTTCATAAAAAAAATCATCAAAGTGTGGAGGAACATCTGTCACTCTCTAAACCTGAGACATGCTCTTCTGGGTCCAATGGGCCCCATGGGAGAGCAAACCTCCTCGGAAGCTAGGATCGGTATATCCAGGTGAAGTAGAATAGAGCTCACTAGTAGAAGAAATGGAAGACACGGATGGTTAGCCAACTGGTTACTTGCTCTAACCATGGCTCTAAACATGAACCTCGAAAGGTCAATGACAAAACTAGTACCAAGATGATATAGAAGTTGGAGACGATCAATGTTCACATGTGCCCCATGCCCAGGTGGATTAATGTTGTACCCATAGATGAGGTGGAACAAACGATACTCAGGGAGAAGAGATGTAAGTGGAATAAAAGTACTCCAATCAAATAACTGCCTTGTGAGAGTCTCGGTTAAAGTGGCTCTAGCAGTCGTCATCTCACGAGTCCTAGGAAGGTACTCATATGAAGTAGGGGGACGAGATATATCTAACAAGGTAGAAATTAAGTCAGGTGTAATAGTCAAGAGAGCCCCAAAGACATAAGTCTGAAAGGATAGCTCACTCGGGTCATCACTGTAATATCCTGAACTTTCATTCTAGGGTATTACAGTAAATTCACCTAATAATAATAACCTAAAACTTTTTCAGACTCTTATTATTGTTTTTATTGTTTAATATCATGTATGAGTATGTGTATTTAATTTGGTTTTATTCTGACAACTTTGAAAAACCTGCTATTTTTGAAACTCGCTCTTTAGGACTAAATTCCTGCTAAAAATAATGAACCATAACTTGCAGGAGACTTTTTCTTTCCCCAGCTAACACAAAAATATTCCTATTTTATTCTTATCAACTTACCTGTGAAATTTGGAACCTTCTTGTTACATAAAAACCTTTGCGGGAGATTTCGGGAGATTTTGACAAAAAATAATATGTTCATAATTTTTTAAACTTTCTTGCAATTCTTATATTTTCAAAAATAATATTTAATTATATTTTATTTATTTAATAGGAGTGTGGGACCCGTGAATCCCTTTTTGGGTCATTCAGAGGTCATTTTGATACTTTTTCGAGGCTTTGAACTTTTTTGTGATTTTTGTATATTTAGACTATGTTAAGTAATTTATGTGTGTGACATGTGTCAATACCTTATTGTATAGACTTTTAAATTATATAATATAGTTTGATTGAATTAATTAATGATTATTTGTGTTATGATTGTTGGGTGGGCCCGTTTGATCAATCTAGAGACCTTTTGGGCTTAATAATAATCTTCGATGAAGCCTAGATGTATATGGGCCTTGGGCCCATTTTTAACCCATTAGTAATGTAAAATATAAGTTTTTGAGGGTTGAAAAAGTTATCCCTTTGATAGTTACAAATTTCATTAAAATAGAAACCCTAATCTTTCCTTAAACCTATTTATGGAAACCCTAAAGCTTTAAAAGCTTTCACAAACCCAACTCCATTGAAGAATAGAGAAAGCTCCATTAAACCTTCATCCAGCCACCGATCGCACTCGAGCAAGAATAGAGAATTGACAGGGACTCTGAATCGAAGAACATACCCCAAGGAGAGGACGATCCGATGATTTTCAAATTTGAAGAAACTTTTGATTTTCATTAAAGTTCAAGAAACCTTAAGGTAAGTGTGCTTGATGCATCCTATACTTATTTTTTTCAAGATTTTATTTCTCTTTCATTAGATAATGGTTGATACTCATTATAAATTAATTTAAACAATATTTACTTTATTCTTATTGGGTTAATCTCTATTTTGGGCCACCATGATGGGTTTGGCCATGGTCTATTTTGTACATATAACGGATGACTATGTTCTTTATCATTTTCGTTGTATTTTTATGATTTGAATATTTTTATAATTATTTTTTCTAAATACCTCTACGAATCTATTTTTTAAAACCATTTAGTTTGTATTTTTTTGATTTGTATTGATCAAGTTATGATTTTTCTAAGTTGTTGGACTTTACAAAATAACCCAGAATTTCAGATTTTACACAGTCTACTTCACTTGGGATTTCGATCTATATTTTTAACTTAAATATTTTTTTAATTATTTTTCATGGATACCTCTATCAATGCCTTTGAGTTTGTATTTTTCTGATTTGTATTGATTAAGTTATGATTTTTCAAACGTTCTGAAATTTTCTGTAAAACCCAGAATTCTAGATTTTATATGATCCAATTCACTTGAGATTTCGATCTACACTTTTAACTTAAATATTTTTATAATTATTTTTCATAGATACCTCTGTCAATATAGTTTTTAGAACCTTTGAGTTTGTATTTTTCTGATTTGAATTGATTAAGTTATGATTTTTCAAATGTGCTGGACTTTTCTGTAAAACCCAAAATTTTAGATTCTGTCCGATTCAATTAATTAAGAGTTTCTACCTATATTTTGAATCTAAATATTTTTCTATTTATTTTTTCTAAATACCGCTGTAAATTTAGTTTCTATAACATTTGAGTTTGTATTTTTCTGATTTGTATTGATTAAGTTATGATTTTTTAAATGTGCAGGACTTTTCTGTAAAATTCAGAATTCTAGATTCTATCCGATTTACTTAATTAAGGGTTTCGACCTATATTTTGATTCTTAATATTTTTCTATTTATTTTTTCTAAAAACCTTTGTGAATCTAGTTTTTAAATCAATGGAGTTTATATTTTTTTAATTAATATTTATTTAGTTATGATTTTTATAAGGCAGTACATTTTTTTTATAAAAAACCTATTAATTATTAGTGGTTCGGTCATGACTTATTAACTATTAAGGGGTTTAGCCCTTGTTGTTTGACTATTAAACCTAGATGGTTTGACTTACACTTGTATGCATGTGGATCTCACCAATGTGTCTTGGATCTCTCATAGGGTTCGGCCGAGTGTCTTGGATCCCTTTTTAGGGTTTGACCTTGTGCCATAGATCCCTCATAGGGTTCGGCAATGGTGTGTTAGATTCTCTTGCGATTTCACTTATATTATTCATCGATGTTGATCGTGATCTTTGGTGATCGTTTACATGTTATTCATGTTGTTTAACTCTAGTTCGTTTCTATATTATTATTCTTGATGATCATGTGTTTATTTTATTATTTTATATTCTTATTTAAATGTTAAATACATGCGTGCTTATGCCATGTAACCCTAGTACCATCTTGTTGTCATACCATGATCATCACGTCATTTCATATAAGGGGTGCATAAGGGAACGGGGTTGAAGTATATTATATACGTTTATATTAGTTTTATCAATTAATCAGGGTTCGGTACCCTAGGGTGAAAGGCCCCAGACGTTATTATATCATGCAGATGGGTCGATGAGATCGATCCCAGTGCGGGAAGGAGATGGAGACCCTATGTGGTTATGGGTACTAGTTGCATTTGCATTCCGTACTCACTTGCATTCACCATCATATTCATGTCATCCTTATTATACGATTGAGATCCATACCTTGATTAAAAAAACTTGTATAGTATGATATCATACCATACACATTGTTGTATTACTGGGCCTCGACTCACAGTGCTACACCGATACCATTTTCGAATTTTAAGGAGCTGAGTACGTGGGATGATTTTGAGACGAAAGACTCCGGTGTACTCGAGGAGATCAACGAGGATTTGGGAGTCGATCCCATACTTTAGAAAGCTGTATTTTAATTGTTTTAAAACATTAGTTATTTATTTTCAGGGGCATGTAGTCCTTTGATTGAGAGCATATTCTCACCTCCACCTCTCCATATTTAGTTGATTGATTGAATTATTTGAATTATTAATTATTTGAATTATGAATTATTTTAATTATTTGTTTTCTACATCTAAACTTTTTGTTTACTTAGTGGATTTTTGAATGAACCTTAGTAGTCTAATCGACCTAATTGGATCACTAGGGGACATTCATGGTTACCTCTGGGTTCGGGTATGGGTCAATCCATGGATTTTTGGGTCATATCTAGGTATTCGGATTTGGGGCGTGACAATCACACTGAATGGAATGCATGTTGGCATAAAAGAGTTTAACCAAAACAGGATAAAATGAGATGTTCAACCGAGTAGCAGGAATCCACTCACGAGATACGAACATAGAATGAACCATAGTACCCAAAATAGTGCTAATTCAACTACTCTCTCAGTAGTGAATTTGTGACTAGAAAAATGCTCGAAATGATCTCTAGCTGAATCAGAAATAAACGGAGAAATGGGAGCACTCACCGAAGGAATCTCGGTATGACCGGAACGACCCCAGAAACGAGCTCTCCTAGAGCCTCTAGATGATTCACCCAGTTCGGAATGCAGCGAACCATTGAGTCGACCACCTCATTTTGCGCGAGATTGGGTCCGTTGAGCAATAGGTTCATCATCGGCGCTCTCTTCTTCTGAGACCACAATAGCTCTTCTACGAAGAGGATTTGTCGCCATTAGAACCAAAAATGGAAGAAAATACCAAAACAACTCTATTTTCACCCAAAAACTCCTCAAAATCCAACGAAGAAGATGAAGTAAAAAATTAGAGAAATCGAGAGAATCGCTCCTCAAAACAGTATGGGAACAGTAGATCGGGCACCTGCGATTGATTAGGAGAAATCTGGGAGGCGATTGGATCGATTAGGGTTAAAAATGACCCATTTTGGGTTTTATAAAACCGAACGTCGCATTGTCCAATCGATTGGGCTAAGTGGCCAATCAATTGGAGCAACGCCAATCGATTAGGCCGTACTCTCCAATCGATTGGAGATGTCCGATCGATTGGTCTGTAAAGTCCAATCGATTGGACCGTGGCTCCGAATAAAAAATATAATTTTTTATTTTTAAAACCAAAAGGCTCATTCTCCAAGACCCCCAAATAAATCTTTTCAAGCCAAAAATTATTTTTAAACTGTTCATGAAACAATAATTCACCAAGATAAAATTCAGAAAAAATGTTAGAATTCAATTCATGAGTCAATCTTGATAAGCACTAAACACTGAGTCTAATTGAAGAAAAAATAACTAACACTGAATTCAATATTTTACTTTGTCCGAAATATTAACTCTTTTAAACATTAGCGCAAGTCACAAATCACTAGTAATCATAGATTCAAATATCAACAGTAATATCATCAAGTGTATGTGATCTGATTCCATCTGTGGTACCGGATAAGATTTCAGCAATAATTTCTCATAAAGATCAGAATCTAGAGGTATCCTGTATCTGATCATAAAATCTTCATTAGAGTTATTAAGGGTTCTCACATACACTCATGTATATGGGTATTTGCTGATGGTTAAGAATTTTTCTAGCAAATTGGCTATCTTTTATACCCTTTTTATTCACTTTGAGTATAGGTAGCTTTCACTCTCCATGTAGGTAGCCATTTTCTACAGCAATGTGAATCAGATTTCAATTTCAAACAGGAGCAAATCTGGCTTTCACATTCATTTTTGTGGAGGTAGCTGTTTCCTTAGAATAATAACTCTCATTGGGAAGCCAACAGTCGACTATAGTGCAGTTTCAAAATCAATTAAAGGCAAGAACACTACTAATTTGAAGTTATAATCAGTAGAAGTTTATTTCTAATTTCAATAATACAAGATCTCACACCTCTATCAAATCCATCGTCATAGAAATAATCAGTGTGCATGTAAAAAATATGAGATATAATGTTTCAATAATCTTCAAATGCACACTAGTAAAAATTGACCAATCATAATAATTGAAAGATATAATACACAGATTAGCAAAATTTTAGTAACATTGTTAAGTTCTTGTTCTTTGAATGTTCTCAGAAATTACTGCTTATCAAAATCGGGTATTTAAATAATAATTTTAACATTCTTTTGAACAATCGATCTTTTGATTTTTTGAGAAAATTTTTAATTTTTATTCTTCAAAACGAAGCAAAATCAAAAAAAATATCCCTAAAAAAAATGGAAAGCACGAGGGGATAGAGAGGACCATGCTCAAAGATAAGACATTGTCGAACGTTTCTCCTTTAGAGAATCTTTTCTAACCCACATAGATATGATTTTGGTGGATATATTAATTCTCTTAAGATCTCTTGAAACTAGGGTTTTTCCGCGTCGTTGGTTACGAAAACCGTAATTTCAACACATTTGTAATTTTATCAGAGTTTTCATCCTACACAAATATGAACTTTGGATAGGGATTCGTATCGGATGTCGATCCGCACTCGGGGTTAGTTAGCGCAAACAAGAACATAAAATGATGGATTTTCTACAGAAAATGCTAAAAATAAAAGGATGGAAGGGTGAGAGTGGTGATCAATGATCAAGATTAAAACTTTATTTTCTAGAGAGATTTTTATCCACTAATTAATAAAGTGATAACGGAAAATAAAACACACAACTAAAAGAAATCAACCCAAACTCAATAAGAACCATTTTTTATTAAATCAACCTCCAAAGTAACTTACAATGAAAATAAACAAACCTAAAACATCTATCTAGAAAGCCTTGTAGAAAAGAAAATTTAGAGAGAGAAAGACAAGAGAGACAATCCTAGAGAGAGAAATAAGAAGAAGAGAGAGAAAATGAAGGATCCTACCATAAAGCTTACCAAGAGATGGAGATAATGTTGCTGGCCGTTCAACAAGGTGAGTGAAACTAGGATTTTTCCGCGTCGTTGGTTACGGAAACCCTAATTTCAACACATTTGTAATTATCTGAGACTTTTAACCTGTAAAATGATCAATTTTGCACAGTAGCTTGTGTCGGATGTCAATCCGCACTCAAAATTAGTCGGATTAGAGCGAATAAGAACATAAAATGACAGATAATATACAAGAGAAACGTGGAAGAATGAGAATGGTGACTCGAGATTAAAAAGACATCCAAAAGATCTAGAGAATACTAAAATCATCGAAATCAAATTGCATTAATCAAACTGTTGCTTACATGAAATAAATGAAGCGGTAAATCTATTCTAGAAAGCATATAAGAAAGCATGTAAAGAGAACTTTTAGAGAGAGAAGAAGAAGGTAGAGAGAGATTTTCACACCTCGGTCGTTTACCGGCTGACAAGGTAGAGGTGAGAGAAAAACTCACCCTTTGCATTCACCGAACGGAGTCGGCGGTGCAAAAAGGCGATCAGCCTGGGGATTCTAAAGATAGAATCTAGAGAGATAAAGTTATTAACCCTAGAGAGAGAACATGTTTCTAAAGAGAGAAACTGACCTTGTAGTGAGTTACTGGAATGTGGTCGGGTCAGCTTGGTGATTTTGGATAGAACAACCACATGAAGGCTCCAAGGGGATCGGGATTGGATCGGCCAAGCATGTAGGCCAAGTGGTGGCCGGAGCTTGTGGTGTGGTAGCTTTGGTGGAGCAATAACCCAATCGGCCATGAACAAGGGAGATGACCCAATCGGTCATTGTTGGAGGGCAACCCCGCATGTGGAGGAATGAGAGTACGTTGCACGCATGATGACCGCATGGCTGTAGCTATGTGAAGTGAGGGCTTGAAGAGCCACGGGTTGTAGTAGAGGGTTACTGGTTCGGCCATGGATGAAGAGGTGCAAAAGGCCATGGGATGGTGAGTGCACATAAGGAGATGGTGCACAGAAAGGACACCATGGAGAGGATTGCTTGTTGGTGTTGTTTGGGAGAAGAGACCCTAGAATGGTGATGCAGGTGCTCTCCTTCGAGTCCACGGTCCGGAGGAGGTCCGAAGTTGCAGGTTTGCAACTCCGGCGTTAATGGCATGCAACACAGTATGGTTGCTAAGTGGAGACAGAGCAGCAACGTTGAGAGGGTGCACGTGGTGTTGCTAACCGTTGCAGGTGAAGGAGGGATGGCTGGTGCGCTGCCTGTGAGAGGAAGTGACAGACCTACATGTTGTTGTGGCAGTAGTGGAGCGGTCGGATGGAGAAGATGGTGGACCGCAAGATGGTGTTGCACCTCTGTGCAACGGTGATGAAAGAGGACAGCCCGTGGTGTTGCTGGCTTGTCGGAGGCGCTGTGTTGGAGGCAGCAGCAGAGCGTAGAAGAGGCAAAGTGGTGTGCAGGCAGCGGAACAACATGAAGAATGAGGAGCAGCCATGGCTAGAGGAGCACCAGGCGGGTGGACAAGTTGCTACTGGCCGGAGTTGCAGACCTGCAACTCCGGTCAAAGATGGAGAAAATGAAGAAGAAGAAGAAGAAGAAGAAGAAAAGAATGGGGAAGATGGGTGGGCGATGATCACTCAAAGGAGCGCCGTTTGCAGGCATTCATGGTGGTGGTGGACTGGTTATAGGCGGTGAAGAACGCCAGGAGGAGGATGACAGTGGTGGAGATGCATGCTTGGTGTGGTGGCAGCCCGTGAAGAAGACGATGGTGGTGGTTGGTGCGGTGTGGTGGTGCTCAGGCCATGGAAGGAGGCGACAGCAGGAGAGTGTGGAGGTCTACAACAGCTCGTGGTTGGCTGGAGTTGCAGGCTGCAACTCCGGTGAGAAAGTGACGAAGAAGAAGAAGAAGAAAACAAGGAGGAGAAGAAGAGATTAAGGAGGGGGAATAAAGGAGAACGAAAAGGGGGAGAAGGAGAAGCCATTCGGGAAAGGAGAGGAGGAGAGGGGTTCAAAAATTTGGGAATTAGGGTTCCCCTCGAGCTCCCCCTCTTTTATAACCTTCCATTAATGGAAAATAGCTATTTTTTGAAATAAAAAATAATTTTTATTTTTTATTTTATTTTATTATTATTATTATTTTTAAGTAAAACCCTACTTTTCTTTAGGGAATTTCGCCATTTAGTGGACCCCCCATTTTTTTAAAATTTAATTGAAATTATTTTGAAATTCACGGGGTCCACTAAATGTCGGACAGCGGGTCGATGATGATGGCCCGGCTACTGGCCCACATGGATTGATGATGTCCATCGTCTCACAAGATGATGTGACAGACAATCTGATGGCGATCGGATGGATGGTGACTTGATTGGGACCCAGATTGGTAGATCGACGGATCTAGAGAGATCCAACGGTCCGGTGGAAGATCCAACGGTCCGATTGAAGATCCAACGGTCAGAAATCTAAGAGAGATGAGACAGAGCTAATGGGCAGGAGTTCTGGGGTGAGGTCAGTAGATTCGAGGACTGAAAGATGAAGAGAGAGAGAATAAGGAGAGATAAGAGAGAAAATATCAAAAAATGGAGATAAAAGTATTGGCATAGGGTCTGGAACCCTGGTCTTCACTGTGACCATCCTCACGTTTCTCCAGTAGAGTAGACTATCATTCCTTGCTGGCTCATGTGGCTTTAAACGCTTTGGTCCGTCTCTTGGTCATTGGCTCTCCTGCTCTCTTCGTTCTTTTGGTTGGCTTTTTGGTCCTCTTATTCAGCCCGTATTTGGCTCATATCTTCTAGTCATAGCATGTGGGCTCTTTAAGCTTTGATAATGGGCTTTCCTGATTGATGTGGGCTCACAAGTCTCAAGAATTGTCCCATCGGGGTTTCTTGCGACAGAAGAAACGCGTAATGAGACTCGATCAGAATGACTTCATGTCTAGCCTTCCGAAAATGTGTTTAATGCATGCAAATATACCATTTCATCTAGAAAAAGTGTGTTCTACGCAACAAAAGAGACTCTTACGTAGAAAAGTAGATAAATAGAGCATTTTAACGTAGGAGATTGTGAAAATGCTTAGAAGATAACAGTGGAAAAAACTCACTTTTAAGCGAATATCACAACCCCCAACTAGCATATTGCCAATCCTTGGCAATTAGTGCGAAATAAATGAGCTTAAAAGGGCTCTGCACATGCTGCACACTTTTTTATATTAGCTCTGAAAAAACACCGTTCGTCAAATCATTGAATGGATGCAAAAATAGTTACATGCTAGCGAAGAGTTGGAAAGTTTTGACAAGACTACAGACTGATAATCGTGACCCAGAATAGTCAGACTCTGCGTGTGTGTGTGCTCAACATTCTCATCATCCAAAAATGTGTTTAATGCATGCAAATATACCATTTCGTCCAGAAAAGTGTGTTCTACGCAACAAAAGAGACTCTTACGTAGCAAAGGAGATAAATAGAGTATTTTAATGTAGGAGATTGTAAAAACGCTTAGAAAATAACAGTGGAAAATACGCACTTTTAAGCGAATATCAGTGAGGGTGCGTGATCACGGCTGCTGGTTCCACTTTCTTGAAGGTGCAGTTTGTTAACACAGCTGCACATTGTGGTGTTGAGATTGGGATCGCTAGATCATGGAGATTTATAAGGTGATCCTTGTTGTCCAGTTAGTATGAGATGTAATGGAGACCCCAAATAGTTAGTTGCAGGTGGGAGAAAATGGACTAGGTTACCATATGGAAAATGGGGATGGTGGTAAGGATGGCTGGGCGATGTTGGGTCGTTGGTGCAAGAGAGAAGGCGATGAAGAGATGGGTGGCTGGACGGTGCTGTTGTGAGGTGGTAGAGGAGGTCTAGTCCGTCGGAGAGAGAGGACGGCGTGCTGTCTCATCGGTAGCGCTAGCGCGACTGCGAGGGAGTGCAGTGAGGGAGCGGTGCTGCTGGGTTTGCTACACAATAAATTGTGATAAGAGGTCTTCTAGACCTGGTTTAGGAGTAGCTTGAGCAACCAGTTCACGATTTAAGCTCATAGGGGCAGGATAATTGTAGGATTGAGGTGCAGTTTGACTTAACTGCAGATTTTGGGGATTCTGATTAGGTGGCTGTTGGCCAGAGTATTGTCCTTGCTGGAATGATCGATTCTGATTAGATGGGTATTGACTCGTCTGGTTCTGACTCTGTTGGTACTGTCCCTGTTGGTATTGTCTGTGGGGTTGATTAAACCCAGGAGGATAAGTGCTCTGCGCAAGTCTTTGTTGTGGAGCAGACTGCTGCTTCCAGGAGAAGTTAGGATGATTTCTCGTATCAGGATGGTATGTTTGGCTATACGAGTTCTGGGTAGGTGGTTTAAAGGTGTTAAACGCACAAACTTCTTCCTGGATTGGAGGGGCACATCCATCATTTAAAGGATAATTTTCAATAGAGTGGGAGGGCTGTAAACAGATATTACAGGGTTCTATTAGGTTCTCTTGACCTATATTCATGACTGGGGCAGATTGGTGAATAGGCTTGTGTACAGACGCAGACACAGCCAGGGTAGAGACTGACTTGGTCAACTCTTGAATGAGGGATTTGAGTTCAGGGTCAACCTTTGCTTCATTTCCCATATTAGTTTTCAGGACTGGAGTATTACGACTGAACTCATTGTCAATCGTCCAATGCTGGGAATTTTTACTTAATTCTCTCAGAAATTTATACGCTTCAGTAGGAGTTTTATGCATGAATTTTTCTTGGCACATGGACTCAACCATAGTGTGGGACTCATCAGTAAGTCACTTGTAGAAAATGTGAACCAAACTGCCTTTGTCGATACTGTGATGTGGACACTTGGTCAGATGATCCTGGAATCTTTCCCAGGCTTCATAAAATTTCTCATTGGACTTTTGTCGAAAGTCCTGTATGAGTTGTTTCATTTGATTAGTATGAGTCTTGGGGTAAAATTTGGACATAAATTTTCCTACAAGTTCTTTCCAACTTGTGATAGAATCTGCAGGAAGAAAGTAAAGCCAGTCCGAGGCTCTATCCTTTAGAGAGAAAGGAAAAACTCTCAATCTAACATTGTCATCGTCAAGATTCTGATTTCTAAAGAGCAGGATGACATGTTGAAATTCCCTAATATGGGAATAGGGGTCTTCTCTGGGGAGACCTCTAAAAGTTGGCAGCATTTGAATAGTCTGCGGCCTGATCTCGAATTGTACCGTCACAGTAGGTGGAAGAACAATGCATGATGGCGGGTTGGCCGAGATCGATGCATACGTCTCGATGAGGGGACGTTCGTCTGCCATGACGATGAAGGTATTTTTTCTGGAAGAGGGGGGAGGAAAGGGGGTGGGGTGATTAGTGGAAGACTCCACTGTAAGAGAATAATTCTCAGATCGAATCAATCTGTGATTGGATCTAGTCCAAGCGAGCATATGCTGAAAGAGCAAGCCTCTAGAGTTGGCAAGAGGTGTATGAAACCGAATGAGCCTAGATGATGCATACAGAGCAACAGATATTCTTACCCTAAACAATCAGGATAGTATTATGAATTATCTTGTTAGTGTAGGGATAGTGTAGGTTATAACAGTGGGCGGACCACTGGTTTATCTTCAAATACCCGCTGAACTGACTTTTCACTCTGTAGGTTCTTACCAGGATACACTCTTCAAAGCAAATCCACTAGTACTAACTCAAGTTGACTGCAAGATAATCCGAAGCCTAAACAGACGTGCGGCACATCGGCTGACTTAAGTACGCCCCAGACTAACCGGATTTGTCAAGCGTGAAGATGAGTTTTCCCAGAAGAGGAGCTAGGGTTGGTTCGTGTTCCTAATCCGACACTAGCTAATCCGACAGACAATCAAGGAGGCCACTTACGAGCTCGGTATACTTGAGTAGTAGGGACCTATGGGTGTGCTAGATAACAGGGACCTGTACTCATAGACTTAATTGACTTGATCTTTGAAGGGGTCGCTTTATGTGGAGTTTTCCTTGAACACTGATCTAAGTGGGCTCTATTCTTGATTGATTTTAATTCTTGGCTGTGATTGCACAAAAGCTGGAATGACGAGGTGAGTGATAAAATCCCACTAGTTTCAAGTTAGAGCTGGGTTTGCTCTTTAATGTATTTTATTACGGCCAAACCAAGTAGTTCCGATAATGTTTGCAAAAGCAAATCGACAATCGACACAGTATTTTGCACAATGATCAAGATCGCACTCAAGGCGAGGTGTAGAAACTTACCTACCCGTTGGCTACGCACGGGGTCTCCTCCGTGAGATAGGGAGGGGTATCCAAATGGGCTTGGGCCCGACTCCACCTCTTTGAGCTTTCGCTCCCTACTCACTTGGTAAACGCAATCCGCAATCACGTTAGTCCACAATGGTCTATGGTATGGAATTGGAAGGTATACCGCCTTTGGGGTTTCAAGAAACACGCAATAATTTAAGGCAGGTATTGTGAATTAGTTCCAATTAGGGTTTGAAATTCAACTTTAGCTATTCCTGAATTAGGATTCGGAAATATCTACTTTTGAATTACCCGGAGTTGAAAATCTTCCAAATTGAATCAAATAACCAATGGTGATCTAACTAGAAATAGCAGAATTGAACTCTGACCCTAATATTTTTGGTATTTTTAATTAGTTAATTATCTAGCAGTTATTCTAAAAGCAGAGAAAATAAAGTCCTAAGTTATTACAATTTTGCACTCGGCCGTCCGAGGCATTAAAATAATAAGTGAAAAATGTGAAAAATAAAGTGGAAAGTTTCTGATTTGGATCGGATCTTCAATATTAAGCAGCTTTCCGAATTTCTGTTCATCTTTTTGCAATCCCGTCAACCAAGCGGCAACGGCACCATTTTAAATTTGGATTTTTTCCGCGTCGTTGGTTATGGAAACCCTAAAGTTCAATAATATTTGTAATTCCTCCGATTTGGTTCACTTAATCTGCAAAAATGCAGACTTGCATAGTGGCTCGTGTCGGATATCGTCCGCACTCGGGGTTAGGGCAAATAAGAACAATAATAACAAAAAATGCTGAGAATTTATGGAAGGGTGAGAATGGTGATATGATTGATTTTTAAAACATTCTTTTGGAGTGAGATTAATGAATTATTTGAGCAGGAATAAAAAAAAATAGAAAATGCCAAAATAATAAAATTCAACTCAATTTATTGAATGATCAAACGAGTTTACAAAAATTAAACAAATTAAACAAATAAAGCAAATACTAATTTAGAAAGCAAATAATTGAAATGAAACTCAAAAGTAATGTAGAGAGAGAAAATTAGAAATTAAGGAGAGAGAGAAAGTGAGAGAAAGTTTTAGAGAGAGAAAGTACTAACTTGACCTAGAGAGAGAAAATCCAAAGGAGTTTTAGAGAGAAAGTTAAAGAGAGGAATTTAGAGAG
Organism: Euptelea pleiosperma; assembly: GCA_035048495.1. NCBI lineage: Eukaryota > Viridiplantae > Streptophyta > Magnoliopsida > Ranunculales > Eupteleaceae > Euptelea > Euptelea pleiosperma. Next base: position 21,385,599 of record CM068553.1, on the reverse strand, counting down.
AAAATGCTATAGATTCTAGAGAGAGAAAAGATCACCTAGAATATATAGAGAGAATGGGTTTACCTTATAATGAATGGTTGTGATCCACCCTTATACTTACCAATGGAAGTATTGTATTGCAAGGTGAGAATGGTCTAGATTGGCCAAGGAGATGGTTCACTCGACTGTTCTTGTGATGAAGAACAAAGGATACGGTTTTATGGAGAAGACGGACCAGTGGTGTACTGAGTACAAGATGGAGGTGCATGATTGTGGAGTCCCTGAAGGATAGAATCACATCAGCAAAGGAGAGCCTCCGGTTACAATTAAGTTGCAGGTCCAGCAAGGTGTTGCTGGTCTGTAACAATGGAGGAAGATGGCCAACAGGGAGACGTTGCTGGAATGGTGGTAAATGGAGGTGAGGTGGACCACCGTGGCACACAGGTGTGCAGTTTTGGCAGATCGTGGTGGAGCTCTTGCAACACTTAGAGAGAGAGGTGCTGACCGAGATGAGCTTAGGACCAACGTGGGATGTTGCTATCCACGTGGTGGACTGTGAGGAGAAGTGGAACCGGCTGGATTGTGGAGAAGATGATCTTGGCGGAGGAATAAGGCGCACCAGTCAGGTTGCAAGAGTGAAGAGCAGCAGGTTGCTGCAACAAGGGAGAAGGAGAGGTGAGGGAAGGTGGAGCAATGGTGGTTCGCCGGACTGCACTAGTAGGAGGTGCGGATGGAGGCAGCAACGGTAATAGATCAGATCTGGAGGATGTGGCTGCAGGGTTATTTACTGCTGATATTCGCTCAAAAGTGCTTATTTTAAGCAATTATCCTTTTAGCGTTATTGCATTCTCCTACGTAAAATGCTCTATTTATCTACTTTTCTATGTAATAGTCTCTTCTGTTGCGTAGAACATACTTTTTTGGATGAAATGGTATATTTGCATGCATTAAACACATTTTCAGAAGTCTAGACATGAAGTCATTCTAATAGAGTCTCATTACGCACTTCTTCTGTTGTAGGAAACCCCGATGGGACAATTCTCAAGACTTGCGAGCCCACATCGATCAGGAAAGCCCATTGTCAAAGCTTAAAGAGCCCACATGCTATGACTAGAAGATATGGGCCAAATATGGGCTGAATAAGAGGACCAAAAAGCCGGCCCAAGGAACGAAGAGAGTAGGAGAGCCAATGACCAAGAGACGGACCAAAGCGTTTAAAGCCACATGAGTCAGCAAGGAATGATAGTCTACTCTACTGGAGAAGCGTGAGGATGGTCACAGTGAAGACCAGGGTTCCAGACCCTCTGCCAATACTTTTATCTCCATTTTCTGATATTTTCTCTCTCATCTCTCCTTATTCTCTCTCTCTTCATCTCTCGGTCCTTGAATCTACTGACCTAACCCCAGAACTCCTGTCCGTTGGCTCTGGCCTATCTCCCTAAGCTATCGGACCGTTGGATCTTCCATCGGACCGTTAGATCGTCCATCAGACCGTTGGATCTCTCTAAATCCGTTGGCCTGCCAATCTGGATCCTAATCAAGTCATCTTCTGTCTGACCATCAGATTGTCTATCACATCATCTTGTGAGATGATGGACATCATCAATCCCTGTGGACCAATAGCCGGGCCCATCATCATCGACCCGTGGCCGGACCATTTAGTGGACCTCGCGATTTTCAAACGCTTTAAATTAATTATTTTTAAATAAAAAAGGGGAGTCCACTAAATGGGGAAATTCCCCAAAGAAAAGTAAGGTTTTACTTAAAAAAAAAAATTTTATTTCAAAAATTCCCTAATTTCCATTAATGGAAACTAGGGAGCTTTAAAAGGGGAAGGAGAAGGGTTCTTTGGAACGCTAATCCCCCTCCTTTCTCCCCCCAAAACCTTCCCCCACGTTCTACCCTTCCTCCTCTCCTCTTTCCTCTTTCTTCTCTTTCTTTTTTCTCTTCTTCTCCACGAATCCGGCGAGTTCCTCCGGTGAGCTGGTGGAGCGCTGCCATCTTCTTCTTCTTCTTCTTCTTCTTCTTCTTCTTCTTTTCCTTCTTTCATCTTCTAATTTACTTACCGGAGTGGCAGGTAGCAACTCCGATCGTTCTTGCTGGTTGCAAAACCAGCAACGGTTGTGAACCCCCTGCCCAACCAGCAACACCGTCACCATCCTCTCCTTCGCCTTCTTCTTCTTTTCATCGCCTCTACCACCACTTGCTGCTGCCACAGGTGGCAGCACCAGCAGCCCATCCACAAGTCTTCTCCCACAATCCTCGCTGGAGTTGCAGGTCTGCAACTCCGGCCATCTCCCCTTCTTCCTCTCCTTTTCCTTCTCCTCTTGCGCCTCCTCCTCTTTTGGTCCTTCTCTTCCGCTTCTCCTTCTTCTGCCTGCACTTCAGGCGCTCCTGCAACCTTGCATCAGCTCGTTGCATCTCACCCCACCACGTTTTCTCCTTACCATTGAGGGCCTCCCCATCACGCTGCCAACAAGGAGAAGCCGTCAGCCACTCCATTACCGCCTCTTCTCCACAGCTTCACCATGACTTGCAACACTGAGTTGCAGGCCTGCTTCTCCAAGTCGTTCGAAAATAGAAAAAAAAGGGGAAAGAAAAGAGATAAGAAGAAGAGGAGAAGAGGAATGCCTACCTGCTGTTCCTCTCCACCTCGATCAGTACCTCCGCCAACCACCACCTCTTGGTCTGTCGCCAGCCACCAACGTCTCCACTCTTCCAAGCTGCTTCACCTTCCACGTTGTAGTGTCTCTCCACAGTAGCCACCTCCTCCACCAAGCAATCAACGGTTGCTGTTCTCCACCGTTTCATCCCCACATGCAGAAGTCGTCATCATATGCAGCACACAAGCTGCCTTCACCACAACAACACCCATCCCTGCTCCTCCATTATTGTCTTCACCATCACCATTCCCCTCTTGAACAGCCACCTCTCTCTTCTTCTCTCTTCGTTTTCACCAAGAAAGCAAACAAAGGAGGGCATCGTACCTCCCATGGTGGCTGCTACTCACTCACCATCACAATCGCACCTTTAGGCCGTTCCAACCATCTTGGGCTAGTCCATCATGATCGATCTCTGACCAAGCATTCCGGGTATGTTTCGAGGGTAAGATTCTCTCTCTTAAGCTCTTTCTCTCTCTCTAAAACTCAGTTTTCACTCTCTAGATCTCTTAATTTCTTTTTCTCTCCCTAGTTAATCTCTCTAGATCCTAATCTCTTTTTCTTTCTCTAAGTCTAGTTCATTTCTCTCTCTACAACCTATCTTTCTCTCTCTAGATTAAATTCGTTTATGGCTTTCTAGATTGTTTTTGAATTTAATTTGATTTGTAAGAACTCATTGAGGATGAATAAAATTGTTATTTTTACATTTGTTAGTTTACTTTTGTGTTTTTGGTTGTTTGTGGCAATTTCTCTCTCTAAAAATCACTAAGCATGTTTTAAATCGCTTTACCATTCTCACCCCACCATAATTTCTGAGATAAATCTGTCATTTCATGTTCATGAATTGCGCGACTTAACCCCCGAGTGCGGATCGACATCCGACACGAATCCCTATACAAAAGTTTATATTTTGCGGGATTAAAATGCGGATCAAATTACAAATGTGTTGATTCTAGGGTTTTCGTAACCAACGACGTGGAAAAATCTTACTTTCAAATGGCGCCGTTGCTGCTTGGGTTGACGGGAGTGCGAAAAATGACGTAAAGACGGAATTGGAAAGTTGCTGAAGCGGAAAGCTGCTCAATTTGGACAGCCCGACCTTTTCGGGAAACTTTCTATTTTTTCTTTTTAGTGATTTTTAGCAGTCTTTTAAATGACTATTTTTAATACCTCGGAAGGCCGAGTGCAAAGTTGTAATAATTTAGGAATTTTACTACTTTCCATATAAACTGCTAGATCTTGTTCTAGGGTTTTTTAGAAACCCTAGATTAAGTGAAAAATACCAAAAAAATAAAAAAAAATTGAAAAATGGTAGTTTCTATTTCTGCACATTTTAGAATATTCGCATATGGGAAGATTGTATTTTTGAATACTTTCCGAATTGGGAAATTTCCATTTTTGCACGGTTTCCATTCTTGGGAAATTTCAAATTGGAATTAAGCTTATTTGGACAGTTTCCAAATCGGACGAAATTCCATAATTAGCAATTCTTATTTTTAGAGGATTTTTAACTATGGAAGGTCCCCTTTTTGGAAGGTTTCCAACACAGGAAGAAACCCTAAATTTAGCAAGTTTTCAGATTTAGGAAACTTCTACTTTTAGGGAATTTTCCTAACTTGGAGAAACTCTTAAATTGGAAAGGTCTATTAGGGGGTTGATAGTTGTTTAGTCAACTCTTATGAATAGTAACTTTCTAATTTACCCTGCCTAATTGATTGATTGATTGCTTACCCACCCAAGGCAGGGACATTCCAAAAAATATCCCACACCCTAGACCCATATCATATACTAATTCGTATGCAGGATTGCGAATCTAACTGCGGGTAGGGAGCGAAAGCTCACTTAGGAGGAGTCGGGCCCATACTCATGAAAGATACCCCTCCTTACCCTAAAGAGGAGACCCCGTGGCGTGGCCCATGGGAGGTAAGTCTCTATCCTCGCCTTGAGTGCGATACAGAGCAATTTGGGTGAATCATTGCCGTTTGTCTATTTGCTTTCGCATACATATTATTCGACTTGCATGGCGTGGCCGTTAATAATTGAACATTAATCGAGCAGACCCAGCTCTTTTACAACTGGTGGGATTTCATCACCCACCTCATCATTCCAACTGATTTGATCCCAAGGCTCCATTTAATTAAAAAGAATCAAGAAGTAGAGCCAATTAGCCCGGTGTTCGAGGAAAAATCCACACAAAGCAAACCCGCTTAACATCCAATCAAAATAAGACCACGAGTGCGGGTCCCTGTTGTCTAACACACCCATAAGTCCCTGCTACTCAAGTACACTGAGCTCGACGTGGCATCTTGGACTATTCGGCGGTTAGTTGCGTGTGGACTAGGAACACGCACCAACCCTAGCTTAACCAGAGGGAACACTCTTCTTAAACACTTGACCAATCCGGTTAGTCTGGGACGTACTTAAGACAGCCATTGTGCCGCACGTCTGTCTAGGCTTCGGATTGCCTTGTTGTTGACTAGAGTTAGTACTAAAGGATTCGCTTTGAAGAGTGTAGCCTGGTGAGAACCTAAGAGCGACAAAGTTAGTCCGGTGGTTAACAAAATAAACCAGGGGTCAGTCCACACTGTCATAATCTACCATACCCCAGAAACTAACAAGATAAATCCTCAAACTTATCCTGATTTGTTTTAGGCATAGGATTATCTTGCTTGCTCTATGTGCATCATTTAGGATCCCTACTCCAATGTCTCTTTGTAACCTAGTCTGAGGCTTATTTATATGGGTTCAACTGCCACATTGTTTGACTCGATCTGAGAGTCCTTCAATCTTCACCACCCTTCCTTTGCCATTAGTCTCTTACTGATGAGAGACCAGGTAGACGGATCTCATCGATCCAATCTCTTACGACTGATGATCATTTTAGTCTCACTGCATTTTATGCTGGATAGGGGTGCTTACTGTCAACCCCACTGGAGTCTGCTCCACTAAATCCATCCCCGATACACATTGTGTCTTCGGCTCTGCTAACCATGGTCAGAGAATCCCTTGCTAGGTCTCTTATTGATGAGAGACCCACTACTGTTCTCCCATACCCGCTCCTCTTTATGAGTTTGCGGCTTTGCTAACAACGGCCAGAGAACCCTCTCAGTTTTAACTGAGAAAGAACCTACCTGTACTACTGCTGGGTTGGGTTAGCTCGATTGGAAGCGTTCCTGCTCCAACTGATGAGCTGGATGACTGATGACTCACTTAGTCTCCCTGTGCTTCAAATTGGTTGGGGGTGCTTATCACCCCCATTGTGTCTGGCTGAAGACGTAAAACTTAGCGCTTTCAGAAAGGCAATTCCGATTTCTTAGTTACATGAGTCGCATGCATTATTATATCTCTCTGTCATACAGGTACACTCGCTACAGATAATCTCCTGATACCAGACAGCATTCATTTCATGCTCCATTGGTAACATCCTCCCTATTCCTTGCATCATTCTCATTATTTCATCAATTTTTGTCCCGCTCATGAGCACCGAGGACGGTGCTATATTTTGGTTGGGGGTGGGTATTTACCAAAACTCATGTATTCCTTTTGATAAATATATATATAGATTTAAAAAAAAAATTCTTATTTTTGGGGTGATTTCTGATGTTCTCCAAAAGTTTTCTAGAATTTTAAAAATGCGTCAAATACCCTAACTTTGATTAGCTGAAAACCTCCGTTAAGTCAGTATTGAGGATGTCGATTTTTGTTTCAAGTTGGCTTTGAGTCAAGTTAGGCGTGACTACAGCAGGTTTGAAAACTCAGAAAAACTCAGTTTTGGCACAATTGTACACTATCAACATCAGTCATCCTAAGTTTTGAAACTCTAGAGATCCTGCAAGAATAATTGTGGAGACCTAACCTAGTGAGCTTTCGAGCCTTTATTCATGTCAGAGGGTTATATAATAATTCTGAGTCACAAGATGACTCACTATTCTTCATGCCCGCAATATTCATTGAGAGATCTCATTATCCTTTGCTTCGATCATAAAACTCGGAACGACATCAACATTGGATTACTACGACAGAACCTTCTCTGTATCCAGTCAAGATAGTATACATGATAGTGCAAACCCCAGAAAATGATTTAGGCCATTTTTCTGAACCGTTCAGCCTTTTTACTTACCTGAATTATACTTCACTAGAAAACCCTTGAGCCCGTCTATAAAAGCCTTTTCTTTGTAAACCCATCAACCTAAAATCCAATCCAGCTACGAAACATGACTGGCTACTGATATTCGCTCAAAAGTGCTTATTTTAAGCAATTATCCTTTTAGCGTTATTGCATTCTCCTACGTAAAATGCTCTATTTATCTACTTTTCTACGTAATAGTCTCTTCTGTTGCGTAGAACACATTTTTCTGGACGAAATGGTATATTTGCATGCATTAAACACATTTTCGGAAGTCTAGACATGTAGTCATTCTAATAGAGTCTCATTACGCGCTTCTTCTGTCGCAGGAAACCCCGATGGGACAATTCTCGAGACTTGCGAGCCCACATCGATCAAGAAAGCCCATTATCAAAGCTTAAAGAGCCCACATGCTATGACTAAAAGATATGGGCCAACTATGAGGACCAAAAAGCCGGCCCAAAGAACGAAGAGAGCAGGAGAGCCAATGACCAAGAGACGGACCAAAGCGTTTAAAGCCACATGAGTCAGCAAAGAATGATAGTCGACTCTACTGGAGAAGCGTGAGGATGGTCACAGTGAAGACCAGGGTTCCAGACCCTCCGCTAGTGCTTTTTTCCATTTTTTTGATACTTTTTCTCTCATCTCTTCTTATTCTCTCTCTCTCTTCATCTCTCGATCCTCGAATCTACTGACCTAACCCCAGAACTCCTACCCATCGGCTCTATCTCATCTCCCTTAGCTTTCTGACCATTGGATCTTCAATCGGACCGTTGGATCTCTCTAGATCCGTCAATTTACCAATCTGGGTCCCAATCAAGTCACCATCCATCCGATCGCCATCAGACTGTCTGTCACATCATCTTGTGAGACGATGGACATCATCAATCCATATGGGCCAGTAGCCGGGCCCATCTTCATCAACCCGCTGTCCGACCAGTTAGTGGACCCCGCGAATTTCAAAATAATTTTAATTAAATGGGGGGTCCACTAATTGGGGAGATTCCCCATGGAAAAGTAGGTTTTTACTTAAAAAAAATATATATATATATATATATATATATATATATATATATATTTTTTTTCTTATTTTTTTATTTTCAAAAACCCCCTATTTCCATTAAAGGAAATAGGGAAGCTTTAAAAGGGGAGAAGGGAGGGTTCGTTCGAACCCTAATCCTCCTCTAATCCCCTCCTTTCTCTCCCAAAACCTTCCCTTGCCGTTCTTCCTCCTCCTCTTCCCTTCTCCTTCTTCTTCTTCTTCTTCTTCTTCTTCTTCATTCCGGCCGGAGTTGCAGAACTCCGGCCGCCATCTTCTTCTCTTCTTTTTCTTCTGCTTTCTTCTTCTTCTTCTCCTCCATCTAAAAGCTCTCCCCCTCCGTCTGCACGCAGCAGATCTTGCTGCCACGGGCAGCACTGCTCCTTCTTCACGTCTTGCCCACCGGAGTTGCAGCCTGCAACTCCGGTCACCACGTCACGAACCGCCAACCACCAGCAACAACTCTAAACTGTCCTCACGCCCCCTCTCCATCTTCTTCTCTGTTGCACTCTCCCAAAAACGGTCCTCACGTGTTCCTTTGGAGATCTCTCTTTCTCACAAAAAAAAAAAAGAATAGAGAGAAAGAAGGAAGAAGAAGGGAGGAGGAAGCCGTTCGACTCCTCCCCTTTACGTTCTGGCCTTACCATCCACCAGTCCGGCTCCTGCACTAGCAGCACCGCCTGCACCAGCCACCGCCCCCACACCCCGTCTCTCTAACGTGCTGGAGTTGCAACCTGCAACTCCAGTCCGTTTTGCCCAAAAAAGAAAAGAAATGGAAAATAAAAAAAAGAAAGAGAGTGAAGGAAAGAGAGGAGAAGAAAGGAGGAGAGGATCGTCCTCACTTCACCACGACCTGCAACGTTGAGTTGCAGGTCTGCCAGCCACCATCGCTAGAACTCCAGCCGATCCTCCATCAACGCTCCACAGTCTTAGATCATCGATCCACGCTGCCCCCTTCAATACCGCCTATCACTTCAAAGGCCATTACCACCCGTCATCACCTCCCTCCTTGCTGCTCTCCTTTTCGGTGACAACTTTCAACTCAAAAACCAGCAACCTTGCTAGACTTGTGCGTCAAACCATCTGCAGGTTCCCCGTTGCTATGTGTCCCTATCAAGGCATGACATCGGTTCCTCTCATTTGGAAGCACGGGGTATAGCCTGCACACCAATCCGCGTTGCTGTCCAACACCTGCCCTATCCATGATCTTCATCACACTTTGCAACCCACCTTCTATCACCATGGCCAAAATCCTTCTTGCTAGGTAAGTTTATGGTAAGATCACTCCCTTTCTTTCTCTAGGTTTCATTTCTCTCTCTACTTTCTCTCTCTAGGTCTCCATCTCTATTTTCTTTATGCTTTATAGAATTGTCATTTTATTATCTTTTTATTAGAAGTTTGTATCTCAACATTTGATTCGAATAAAATTTAGTTTGATTTTGCAATATTGTGTTCAATTCTTGTTCTTGGTTTACTTTCGTGTTTTTGGTTGCTTGTGAAAATTTCTCTTTCTAAAAATCACTAAGCATGTTTTAAATCGCTTCACCATTCTCACCCCACCACAATTTCTGAGATAAATCCGTCATTTCATGTTCATGAATTGCGCGACTTAACCCCGAGTGCGGATCGACATCCGACACGAATCCCTATACAAAAGTTTATATTTTGCAGGATTAAAATGCGGATCAAATTACAAATCTTGTTGATTCTAGGGTTTCTGTAACCAACGACGCGGGAAAATCCTACTTTCAGCTACCCTTATTTCTGATGGACAAAAGAATAACTGATATGGGTGTACCGTGAAAAGAAAAGTAAAGAAGAAGAATCAAAAGGAAAAGAAAGTGGTTCAAGCTGAAAATAAAATATGGAAAGAAAGTATGAAGAAGAGCTGAAAAGAAATTGAGCAGTCTTAGAAATATCAAGAAAAAGAGAAAAATAAAAAAAAAGGAAAAAGAACCAGATAATGGTGTTACGCCGCAGGAAAAATGCAAGAAAATGGCAATATCCTCTCAAGATCTTTGAAATCCTGTATCCTTTTATTTTTTTACACCAAACCTAAGCCTCATTATAACCTAGAAAAGTCCTATTTGATTCTAGGGTAGCATGATCATAAAATGTGGAGATTGGAGAAGGAGAAGCTATAGAGTTTGATATGACGTTCCCAAGTGAAGTGGTATTCCAATCATGAGATCTTCTTCTATTAAAGATGTCTGATATTCGCTCAAAAGTGCTTATTTTAAGCACTTATCCTGTTAGCGTTATCGCACTCTCCTACGTAAAACTGCTCTAATTATCCACTTTTCTACGTAAGAGTCTATCTCATTGCGTAGAACACACTTTTCTGGACGAAATGGTATATTTGCATGCATTAAACACATTTTTGGAAGTCTAGACATTGAGTCGTTCTGATAAAGTCTCATTACGCGCTTCTTTTGTCGCAGGGCACCCCGATGGGACGATTTTCGAGAATTGTGGGCCCACAATCAACCTCTAGAACCTATGATCAAAGCTCAAGAGCCAGTGGGCTAAGATAAGAAGTTATCAGCCAAATGATGGGAGAACCAGAGAGTCGAAAAAGCTAGAGAAAAGATCGAGAGAGAAAGAGAGCCAAATACCTCGAGAGGAGATTAAGGAGATTAAAGCTTATAAACCAACACAAGGCAAGTGCTTGCTCAGTTGGTAAAGCATGCAGAAGACCAAGTCAAAGATCAAGATTCAAGACCCTCTGCTAGCATTTTCTCCTTATTTTTTGTAATAATTTCTCTCTCCTCTCTCTAAATCCTCATTCTCTCTCTACTCTCAATATCAACCACCCGACCCTATCTCCTTCCGAAATCACTCGATCCTATAGCCTAACTTGGCCGATCTCCACCGTCCGATGATCCATCCGATCATCATCATCCATTCTACCGTCCGATCATCAGCATATCTTCAGATCTTTCCTCCGATCACCCATCGGCGATCTTGGAATCCAGTGGCCCTCATTATTCCATGTCCAATCATACGGGCCATGGATAAGCTAGAGAGGGGCCCATGAGCAATGACCCACGGCCTAGTCATAGGGTGGACCCCACATCCTTTATTAGAAAGTAACCCTCGATTTCAAAGAAAAGTTTGCCAAAAACTAAATTTTTTGTTCTTGAGAAAAGATTTTTTAAATAGAAGGATTCTCCATGAATAAAGAGATGTGGGTCCACCTAAAAGAATAAAGGACCGTTGGGCTCATAGGATTGACAAGAGTTCCCATTTTTAAAGAAATAATCAAAGGGGATACTCTCAAAAAGGAGAAACCAAACCTAGAGTTTCCAAATAGGGAGGAAACCTCTCCATTCAAAAAGAGGAAATATGAAATGCTATATAGGAAGTCTCCACGTTTTTGGCAAGGGGGGACGATCTTAACCCTCACGTTCTCAACCCTCAAAAACCCGAATCTTATTCCCCTCTCTCTCGGCCGTCTCTTAGATATCTTTCTCAAGCTACCTCTCTCAAAGGAGGCAATCATCCCAAAAGGAGAAGAGCTCCTCCACGTTCTCTCTTTCTAATCCCCCTCCAATCTCTTCTTCTCCTTCCCCCAAAACTCCCCCGACGTTTTCGTCGTCTTCGGACACCCCTTTCTCTTCTTTTTCTTCTTCTTCCTTCCTCTTCCGGCGACTTTTTCTCCGGCGAGTTGGTGGAGCGCCCCCCTCCTTTTCTTCTTCTTCTTTTTCTTCTTTCTTCTTCTTTCTTCTTCTTCTTTCTTCTTTCTTCTTCTTCGTTCTTCTTCTTCTTTCTTCTTCTTCTTCTTCTTCTTTTTACCGTCTTTTCTTTCTTCTTTTCAGCCGGAGTTGCAGACCTGCAACTCCGGCGAACTGGTTTGGTTTCTTCCTCCTTATCTCCTTCTTATTCGTCTTTCTTCTCTTCCTTTTCTTCCTTTCGGTGTTGTCTGACTGCTGCCACGTATACTGCAGCAACCAGCACCTCACTTCGCACCACCACATCAGGTCAATGGGCAGCGTCTAAAACAGTTCCATGAACTTGACGTATTGTTCATTCAGACTTTTGAGATCAATCTCATCGATCCTACCTATGTCGACTGATGATCTACTCAGTCTCCTGTGCTCCAACTTGGTTGGGGGTGCCTGTCACCCCCGTCATGTCTGGCTGAAGACGTAAAACTTAGCGCTTTCGGAAAGGCAATTCCGGTATTCCTAGAGTACATGAGTCTCATGCATTTGTTATTACTGTTATATCTCTGGAAATGCAGGTACATTCATTCTTCCGATCATCAGGTATCACACTGTCGAGTTTCTGCCGACTTGGTAACATCCTCCCTGAACTTTTGCATCATCATCACTGAATTTTTATCATTTTATGTCCCGGTCATGAGCACCGAGGACGGTGCTGTATTTTGGTTGGGGGTGGGTATTTACCAAAACTCATGTCTTCATTTTGATAAAAAAAAAAAAAAAAAAAATGTTGTTTTTGGGGTAATTTCCGATGTTCTCCAAAAGTTTTCTAGAATTTCAAAAAAATGTGTCAAATACCCTGACTTTGATTAGCTGAAAACCTCCGTTAAGTCAGTATTGAGGATGTCAATTTTTGTTTAAAGTTAGCGTTGAGTCAATTCAAGCGTGACTACAGCAGGTTTGAAAACTCAGAAAAACTCATATTCGGCACAATTGTACACTATCAATATCAGAGTCATTCTAAGTTTAGAAATTCTAGAGATCCTGCGAGAATAATTGTGGAGACCTAACCCAGTGAGCTTTTGAGCCTTTAATCAATTAAGAGTGTTATACAACAATTCTGAGTCACAAGATGACTCACTATTCTTCATGCCCGCAATATTCGTTGAGAGATCTCATTATCTTTTGCTTCGATCATGGAACTCAGAACGACATCAACATTGGATTACTACGACAGAACCTTCTCTATATCCAGTCAAGACAGTATACATGATAGTGCAAACCCTAGAAAATGATTTAGGCCATTTTTTCTGAACCATTCAGCCTTTTTACTCACCTGAATTATACTTCACTAGAAACCCCTTGAACCTTTCTATAAAAGCCTTTTATTTGCAAACCCATCAACCTAAAATCCAGTCCAGCTACGAAACATGACTGGCTACCCTTATTTTGAGATGGACAAAAGAATAACTGATGTGGGTGTACCGTGAAAAAGAAAAGTAAAGAAGAAAAAAAAAGAAAAGAAAGTGGTTCAAGCCAAAAATAAAATATAGAAAGAAAGTATGAAGAAGAGCTGAAAAGAAATTGAGCAGTCTCAGAAATATCAAGAAAAAGAGAAAAATACGAAAAAAGGAAAAAGAACCAGATAATGGTGTTACACCGCAGGAATTTTTTAGAAAAGGGCAATATCCTCTCAAGATCTTTGAAATCCTGCATTCCTTTATCTCTCTACACCTGACCTAAGCCTCATTACAACCCAGGAAAGTCCTACTTGATTCTAGGATAGTACGATCATAAAATGTGGAGATTGGAGAAAGAGAAGCTATAGAGTTTGATCTGACGTTCCCGAGTGAAGTGGTATTCCAATCATGAGATCTTCTTCTGTTAAAGATGTCCTTCCTTCAAATAAAACATATGTGAGATCTTTTGCCTCTTTATATTAAATACATCTCCTCACATATAAATTGAGAGAAAAGAAGAAAACCCTTCTTGTGTGATTCTATTCTGAGTGCTAAACATGTGAGATTTGAGGTCGAGGCAGAAAAACTTAGAGGTGATCTGGAAATCTTTACTGTCAGATGATGAGAATGTTGAGCACACACACACGCGGAGTCTGACTATTCTGGGTCATGATTATCAGTCTGTAGTCTTGCCAAAACTTTCAAACTCTTCGCTAGCATGTAACTGTTTTTGCATCCATTCAATAATTTGACGAACGGTGTTTTTCCTGAGCTAATATGAAAAAGTGTGCAGCATGTGCAGAGCCCTTTTAAGCTCATTTATTTTGCACTAATTGCCAAGGATTGGCAATATGCTGGTTGGGGGTTGTGATATTCGCTCAAAAGTGCTTATTTTAAGCACTTATCCTGTTAGCGTTATCGCACTCTCCTACGTAAAACTGCTCTAATTATCCACTTTTCTACGTAAGAGTCTATCTCATTGCGTAGAACACACTTTTCTGGACGAAATGGTATATTTGCATGCATTAAACACATTTTTGGAAGTCTAGACATTGAGTCGTTCTGATAAAGTCTCATTACGCGCTTCTTTTGTCGCAGGGCACCCCGATGGGACGATTTTCGAGAATTGTGGGCCCACAATCAACCTCTAGAACCTATGATCAAAGCTCAAGAGCCAGTGGGCTAAGATAAGAAGTTATCAGCCAAATGATGGGAGAACCAGAGAGTCGAAAAAGCTAGAGAAAAGATCGAGAGAGAAAGAGAGCCAAATACCTCGAGAGGAGATTAAGGAGATTAAAGCTTATAAACCAACACAAGGCAAGTGCTTGCTCAGTTGGTAAAGCATGCAGAAGACCAAGTCAAAGATCAAGATTCAAGACCCTCTGCTAGCATTTTCTCCTTATTTTTTGTAATAATTTCTCTCTCCTCTCTCTAAATCCTCATTCTCTCTCTACTCTCAATATCAACCACCCGACCCTATCTCCTTCCGAAATCACTCGATCCTATAGCCTAACTTGGCCGATCTCCACCGTCCGATGATCCATCCGATCATCATCATCCATTCTACCGTCCGATCATCAGCATATCTTCAGATCTTTCCTCCGATCACCCATCGGCGATCTTGGAATCCAGTGGCCCTCATTATTCCATGTCCAATCATACGGGCCATGGATAAGCTAGAGAGGGGCCCATGAGCAATGACCCACGGCCTAGTCATAGGGTGGACCCCACATCCTTTATTAGAAAGTAACCCTCGATTTCAAAGAAAAGTTTGCCAAAAACTAAATTTTTTGTTCTTGAGAAAAGATTTTTTAAATAGAAGGATTCTCCATGAATAAAGAGATGTGGGTCCACCTAAAAGAATAAAGGACCGTTGGGCTCATAGGATTGACAAGAGTTCCCATTTTTAAAGAAATAATCAAAGGGGATACTCTCAAAAAGGAGAAACCAAACCTAGAGTTTCCAAATAGGGAGGAAACCTCTCCATTCAAAAAGAGGAAATATGAAATGCTATATAGGAAGTCTCCACGTTTTTGGCAAGGGGGGACGATCTTAACCCTCACGTTCTCAACCCTCAAAAACCCGAATCTTATTCCCCTCTCTCTCGGCCGTCTCTTAGATATCTTTCTCAAGCTACCTCTCTCAAAGGAGGCAATCATCCCAAAAGGAGAAGAGCTCCTCCACGTTCTCTCTTTCTCATCCCATCTCATTCTCTCATCTCCTTCAAACAAAAAAAAAAAAAAAAAAAAAAAGAAAAACGGGCTGCCTCTTCTCTTGGGTAGCAACGTCCTTCTCCCCTTTACTTCCTCTCCCTCTCTCTCTAATCATCCACTGCCTCACCACGACCTGCAACACTGAGTTGCAGGTCTGCAAAAAAAAAAAAAAAAAAAAAAAAAAAAATTTTTTTAAGAGTTCGCCGGAGTTGCAACCTGCAACTCCGACGAGCTCCATTAGCGCCGGCAGCCTGTGACATCTCTCACTCCCTGTCACTCTCTCTCACCCTATCATCTCTCTCAACACCATCTCTCTCTCCTCTCTCCCTGATAGCAACTCTGATGACCACTTAAGATCGAGAAAGTTGGTGTCTCCTTGCTGCTCCTGTGCAGAACCAGAAGTTCACGGCCTGCAAGAGAGCAGACCGTCAATCCACCCCAAACTCCATCTCCGCCAGCCACTACCCCATTGCTGCCCCTCCCTTGGGCATCAACGGCTGCAGCTACAAGAACGATCCCCTTGCTTGCGTTTTCATCGGTTGCACCCCTACATCAGCGCTTCATCATCCACAGTCCATCTTCACCAACCAACACCGTTTCCACCTTAGCACCTAGCCACTGTCTTCATCTTCTATTCTTCCACGCAGACCAGCAACAAAAATAAAACAGAAAAAAGAAAGGAGAAAGAGAAGAATAGAAGAAGAAGAAGGAGAGGAGAGGACCGTTACATACCTTCCTCTTCACCACGCACACCACCATCCTCACCTGCAACTCAGGCGGGACGTTGCTTCTTCTCCTTGCAAGAACCATCACCGCCAGACTGCTCTTCTCATTGGCTTGCTGTCCACACCCGAGAGTTGCAGACTAGCAAACCCCCTCAACCACGTGCGCCTCCACCTAGCTGGGTCATCACTTCACCACCCAGCCACTTCCCACAATATCTCCAACACTTCTCCCTTCATCACCGAACCGTCTGCACCTCTCTATTGTCTTCTCCTTCATATTTGTAACTCCACCAGCGTTCAAGTCTAGTGTTGTTCCTCATCTGCAACACACGACGCAACCTGCTGCTGTCACCATCGATCACCACCACGTTTTCTCCTCCTTGGTCCCACTCCATTACCGTCTCCCCTTCCATCTCCTTCCCATATCTCTCAAGAAGCTGCCCCCATCTCTGCTACTCACGGTTTGGTTGTGTGCTTTGCCAAGATCCCGCATCTCCACCTCGCCTTCACGCCTTAGCCAACAGCCAACGGTTCAACACCACCATTCACTGCTGCATCACTTCTCCACTTACCAAACCGCCTGCAAATCCCTCTAACGGCAACGTCTTCATCCTCCTTGGAATCATAATCGCATTACCAGCAATCTCCGGTAAGTTTCAAAGGTGAAAAACTTTCTCTCTCTAGATCTTTCTAGCATCACTTTCTCTCTCCCCCATATTTTCTCTCTCTAGGATAGCCATCTTCGATATTTCTCTCTCTACATTTTTTCATTTCTCTCTCTAATTTTTATGGCTTTCTAGGTTATTTTTGAATTTAATTTGATTTTGTAAAACTCATTGAGGATGAATAAAATTATTATTTTTGCATTTGTTAGTTTACTTTTGTGTTTTTGGTTGTTTGTGGTAATTTCTCTCTCTAAAAATCACTAAGAATGTTTTAAATCCATCACCATTCTCACCTCTCCATGTTTTCTTGATAAAAATCCGTCATTTCATGTCTTTGAATTACGCACACTAACCCCGAGTGCGGACGATACCCGACACGAGCCACTGTACAACCCTGTGATTTTTGCAGGATTTGAGTGAACAAGATTCGGATAATTACAAAAATTGTTGATTCTAGGGTTTCCGTAACCAACGACGCGGAAAAATCCTACTTTCAATGTCCTTCCTTTAAATAATACATATGTGAGATCTTTGCTTTCATATATCAACACATCTCCTCACATATAAATTGAGAGAAAAGAAGAAAACCCTTCTTGTGTGATTCTATTCTGAGTGCTAAACATGTGAGATTTGAGGTCGAGGCATAAAAATATAGAGGTGATCTGGAAATCTTTACTGTCGGATGATGAGAATGTTGAGCACACACACACGCAGAGTCTGACTATTCTGGGTCATGATTATCAGTCTGTAGTCTTGCCAAAACTTTCCAACTCTTCGCTAGCACGTAACTATTTTTTTCATCCATTCAATGATTTGACGAACGGTGTTTTCCCTGAGCTAATATGAAAAAGTGTGCAGCATGTGCAGAGCCCTTTTAAGCTCATTTATTTCGCACTAATTGCCAAGGATTGGCAATATGCTGGTTGGGGGTTGTGATATTCGCTCAAAAGTGCTTATTTTAAGCAATTATCCTTTTAGCGTTATTGCATTCTCCTATATAAAATGCTCTATTTATCTACTTTTCTACGCAATAGTTACTTTTCTGGACGAAATGGTATATTTGCATGTATCAAACACATTTTCGAAAGTCTAGACATGAAGTCATTCTGATAGAGTCTCATTACGCACTTCTTCTGTCGTAGGAAACCCCGATGGGACAATTCTCGAGACTTGCGAGCCCACATCGATCAGGAAAGCCCATTGTCAAAGTTTAAAGAGCCCACATGCTATGACTAGAAGATATGGGCCAAATATGGGCTGAATAAGAGGACCGAAAAGCCAGCCCAAAGAACGAAGAGAGCAGGAGAGCCAATGACCAAGAGACGGACCAAAGCGTTTAAAGCCACATGAGTCAGCAAGGAATGATAGTCTAATCTACTGGAGAAGCGTGAGGATGGTCACAATGAAGACCAGGGTTCCGAACCCTCTGCCAATACTTTTATCTCCCTTTTCTGATATTTTCTCTCTCATCTCTCCTTATTCTCTCTCTCTTCATCTCTCGGTCCTTGAATCTACTAACCTAACCCCAGAACTCCTGCCCGTTGGCTCTGGCCTATCTTCCTAAGCTATCAGACCGTTGGATCTTCCATCGGATCGTTGGATCGTCCATCAGACCGTCGGATCTCTCTAAATTCGTCTGCCTGCCAATCTGGATCCTAATCAAGTCATCTTCTGTCTGACCATCAGATTGTCTATCACATCATCTTGTGAGACGATGGACATCATCAATCCCTATGGACCAATAGCCGGGCCCATCATCATCGACCCGTGGCCGGACCATTTAGTGGACCTCGTGATTTTCAAACGCTTTAAATTAATTATTTTTAAATAAAAAATGGGAGTCCACTAAATGGGGAAATTCCCCAAAGAAAAGTAAGATTTTACTTCAAAAAAAATTTTTTTTTTCCTAAAATTCCTAATTTCCATTAATGGAAATTAGGAGCTTATATAAAGGGGGAAGGAGGGGGACGAACCCTAATTTTTCAAACCCCTTTGCTCCTCTCCTTCCCCCCACATCATTCTCGGCCTCTCCTCCCTTTCCATTAGGCTCGTTCACCTATCTTCCTTCTCATCTTCTTCATCTTCTTTAGTTTTATCACCGGAGTTGCAGCCTGCAACTCCGGCCAGCAATGCCTACAACACCTCTCCTCCTCTCCTGTGCGTGCTGTGCAATGCACCAGCCATCTCTCCAGCAATAGTTCAATATGCACCGTGAATCTCAGATCTCCTCAAACTCACGGCCTGGCCTCACCACCTGCAACTAACGTTGCTGGTTTTTCGTCTCCACCGCTGCAGCCACCTCTTACACCGCCTGTGCACCTGCTCCCTGTTGCGAGTATGGCCTGCACGACCTCCAGCCGTCTCCTCCACCTATTGCATGTCCGCCTCCTCCACCTGCAAGCTTCAACGAGCTTCAACGCCGGAGTTGCAGGCCTGCAACTGCGGCCGGTAGCAACAACACCACCTCTTGTTGCTCCGCCTGCAACCCGAAGCTTCTCCGCCTCTTGCACGGCCGGCAACGTCATCTTACCATGCTGCCAAGCCACCTTTCATCTCTGCCAGCACCTCCACCCTGCACAGCTGTAACCACCTGCAACCAAGTCTCCACCGTCTTCTCCTCTATTCTCAAAGAGAAAGAAAAAAAAAAGAGATAATGAGAAGAAGAGAAGGAACGATGGAGCGGTAGCTCTCTCCACCACCACCGACTGCCCTCTCCCCAAGTCGTCATCTTCTCAGCCCATCTCTTTTCTTCATAGTCAAAAACGGTGAGAGAGAGACGTGGGGAGAAGAAATCGATGGTTCTATCCACCGCCTGGTGCTCCCCTCACCACCGTCTTCCACTACCTGCAACACAGAGTTGCAGGTCCGCATACCACCACCACCAGCAAGGCCACCACCGGTTGCTGGTCTATTTGTTGGTGTGCACATCATTGCACACTGAAAGTAGGTTTTTTCCGCGTCGTTGGTTACGGAAATCCTAGATCTCAACAATATTTGTAATTATCCGATTCTTTTTCACTCAAATCCTGCAAAAATCACAGGGTTGTACAGTGGCTCGTGTCGGATGTCGATCCGCACTCGAGGTTAGTTTGCGTAATTCAACGACATGAAATGACGGATTTTTATCAAGAAAACATGGAGAGGTGAGAATGGTGATGGATTTAAAACATTCTTAGTGATTTTCAGAGAGAGAAATTATCACAAACAATCAAAAACACAAAAGTAAACTAACAAATGCAAAAATAATAATTTTATTCATCCTCAATGAGTCTTACAAAATCAAATTAAATTCAAAAATTAACCTAGAAAGCCATAAAAATTAGAGGGAGAAATGAGAAAATGTAGAGAGAGAAACATCGAAGAAGGCTATCCTAGAGAGAGAAAATATGGGGGAGAGAGAAAGTGGAGATCTAGAGAGAGAAAGGGGTGAGAGACTTACCATTATACGTGTCCCATGGAGAGGGTCATCACCGAAGAGATCGAGGTATGGCTACCACCATGATGAAGAGAGAGTTATTGCCTAGCCATGGAAGGAATGGAGGTGCTGGCTGGTGGCTATAGAGGAGGAGAATCAGTGATTGGGCATGGTAGCTGACTGGAGATGGTTGCAAGGGGGATGCCAGTGGAGAATCTTAGCACATGGTGCACCGGTGGTTCACCAGGAGTGAATGGCAGCAATGGAAGGTACCGCCTCCTCTCCTTTTCCCTTTTTCTTCTTCTCTCTTTTTTTTTTTTTTTTTTTTTTTTTTTGTTTTGGTTTTGAGAATATGGCTTCAAGATTGGAAACCTTTTTTAGAGATGGTGGTGCCCTTTGGAAAAACAGCCACCGTAATGGATAAAGAAAGGTGGGGGAAACGACTTGAAGTGAGGATGCTGGTGAGCAAAGGGCAGCTAGATGAAGAAGACGGTGGTCTTTCTTGCTGCTTTCACAGAAGGGCAGGGATCACTTCACGGTCCAAATGAAGGAAACGGCTCGCCTTGAGATTGATGTGGTGGTGCTGTCCGGTTGCAAAGATGGAAGAGGAGGACGCTGGTGCTTGGAGGCAGCTCTAATGGAGGCTTTGGGGCGCTAGCAGCAAGGAGAGATGAAAACGGTGGTGATGGTAGTGGTTCCAGGTGGTGCAGATGAATGATGAAGGAGATGGACACAGTCACCGTGTGGAGGTGGTAAGAACCAGTAGCAAGGAGGTGAGGATCCACCGTCCTCCTCTTCCTCCTCCTTCCTCTTAGCTTCTTCCTCTCTTTCCCTTTCTTTTTCTGGTTTCTTTTTTTTTTATCTCACCTAGTTCGGTTCTTGAAGGGAAGATGAAGATGTGGGAGTTGAGGGAGGTACTGGGCGGCTGTCGTTCTCCACTAGAGAACGCCCGAGAGAAGGGAGAAGGAGAGGCCGACCGGAGTTGCAGGTCTGCAACTCCGGTGATGAAACTTCACAACGGCTACACCTTGGTGCAGTCTTGCCGTTTTTGAGCAGCAAGGTGGGAGAGGAAAGGTTGGTGGCAGCAATGGACGACCTCCTGATGGCGCATGGAAGAAGAGCACAGGAGCTGTGCCGGCGTTAATGGAGGTCGCCGGAGTTGCAACCTGCAACTCCGGTGATCTTAAAAAAATTTTTTTTTTTTTTTTTTTTTTCTTTTTGCACTAAAGATAAGGGCAGTGGGTTAATGGCAGCAAGGAGAAGAGCTCTCCTTCTTCCAAAAATGTGGGGCGGCTTAGAGTGGGAAGAGAGGAGAGAAGAGGAGAGTGGGACGGTGAAAGGAGTTTGAGAACGTGGGAGAGAGGAAGGGAAGAGATCGATTGGGGAGCTTTCAAAACGTGGAGAGAGGATCCTTTATAAAGGAACCGTGGGTTTCTATATTTGAAATCCACGGTTTCTAAAATTTTTTAAAACTTCTCCTCCCTCCTTCCAATGAGGTGAGGACGTGTGTAAGAGATATTACACTTCAACGTCCCTCACTCTCTCTCCATAAAAATAGAAACTATCCCCCCCTATTTCTTAGAAAATTTCCTTATTTTGTAAATTTGCAACCACAGCCCTTTTTTTTTTTTTTTTTTTTTTTTTTTTTTTTTTTTTTTTTTTTTTTTTTTTAAAATGAATTCTTTTCCTTAGAAGCTTTTGACTTTCCAAAAATTTCTTTTTATTTCCTTAAAAAAAATCTTCTCCTAAAAATCTTCCATTGAAAATCTTCCCCTGGTCACTAACATTGATCAATACCTAAGTTCCTCATAGCCCTTCCGATGAAGGGGATGATGGATTGAAAGTATGGACGTCATGCGGATGATAGGACTAGTGACGTTCGACCAAGGTGATGAAGGGGATCGAATGGATGATCTACTGGCGATCAGACGGTAGACGAGGATGGCCATAATAGGATGGATCATTGGACAGTGGCGATCAGCCAAGGTAGGCCTTAGGATCGCGTGATTGCGAAGGGAGAGATGATTGGATGATTGAGATTGATAGTAGAGAGATAATGAGGATTTAGAGAGAGGAGAGAGAAAATATTACAAAAATAAAAAGAAAAATGCTAGCAGAGGATTTTGAACCCTGATCTCTGACTTGGTCTTCTGCATGCTTTACCAACTGAGCTAGTCCTCAACTTGTGTTAGTTGATAAGCTTTAATTTCCTTAGTCTCTTCTTTGAGGGCTTGTCTCTCCTTCTCCCTTTGTCGTCTCTCGACTCTTTTGCTCTCTCTCTGGCTCTTCTTCTCTCTTTGGCCTACATCTTCTTGTCCAAGTCCACTGGCTCTTTATGCTTTGATTAAAGGCATTGTAGGTTGATTGTGGGCCCACAATCCTAAAATTCTCCAATCGGGTTTCCTGCGATAAAAGAAGCACGTAATGAGACTTAATCAGAACGGCTTTATATCTAGCCTTCCGAAAATGTGTTTAATGCATGCAAATATACCATTTCGTCCAGAAAAGTGTGTTCTACGCAACAGAAGAGACTCTTACGTAGAAAAGTAGGTAAATAGAGTATTTTACGTAGGAGAATGCAATAACGCTAAAAGGATAATTGCTTAAAATAAGCACTTTTGAGCGAATATCACAACCCCCAACCAGCATATTGCCAATCCTTGGCAATTAGTGCGAAATAAATGAACTTAAAAGGGCTCTGCACATGCTGCACACTTTTTCATATTAGCTCAGGGAAAACACCGTTCGTCAAATCATTGAATGGATGCAAAAACAGTTACATGCTAGCGAAGAGTTGGAAAGTGTTGGCAAGACTACAGACTGATAATCATGACCCAGAATAGTCAGACTCTGCGTGTGTGTGTGCTCAACATTCTCATCATCCGACAGTAAAGATTTCCAGATCACCTCTAAGTTTTTATGCCTTGACCTCAAATCTCACACGTTTAGCACTCAGAATAGAATCACACAAGAAGGATTTTCTTCTTTTCTCTCAATTTATATGTGAGGAGATGTGTTTAATATAAAGAGGCAAAAGATCTCACATATGTTTTAATTGAAGGAAGGACATCTTTAACAGAAGAAGATCTCATGATTGGAATACCACTTCACTCGGGAACGTCAGATCAAACTCTATAGCTTCTCTTTCTCCAATCTCCACATTTTATGATCGTGCCATCCTAGAATCAAGTAGGACTTTCCTGGGTTGTAATGAGGCTTAGATCAGGTGTAGAGAGATAAAGGAATACAGGATTTCAAAGATCTTGAGAGGATATTGCCATTTTCTTGAATTTTTCCTGTGACGTAACACCATTATCTGGTTCTTTTTCCTTTTTTCGTATTTTTCTCTTTTTCTTGATATTTCTGAGACTGCTCAATTTCTTTTCAGCTCTTCTTCATACTTTCTTTCTATATTTTGTTTTTGGCTTGAACCACTTTCTTTTCCTTTTGATTCTTCTTCTTTACTTTTCTTTTTCACGGTACACCCACATCAGTTATTCTTTGTCCATCTCAAATTAAGGGTAGCCAGTCATGCTTCGTAGCTATACTGGATTTTAGGTTGATGGGTTTACAAAGAAAAGGCTTTTATAGAAGGGTTCAAGGGGTTTCTAGTGAAGTATAATTCAGGTGAGTAAAAAGGCTGAATGGTTAAGAAAAAATGGCCTAAATCATTTTCTAGGGTTTGCACTATCATGTATATTGTCTTAACTGGATACAGAGAAGGTTCTGTCGTAGTAATCCAATGTTGATGTCGTTCCGAGTTTTATGATTGAAGCAAAAGATAATGAGATCTCTCAACGAATATTGCGGGCATGAAGAATAGTGAGTCATCCATTGACTCAGGATTATTGTATAACTCTCTGAAATGATTAAAGGCTCGAAAGCTCACTGGGTTAGGTCTCCACAATTATTCTCACAGGATCTCTAGAGTTTCAAAACTTAGGACGACTCTGATGTTGATAGTGTACAATTGTGCCAAATCTGAGTTTTTCTGAGTTTTCAAACTTGTTGTAGTCACGCCTGACTTGACTCAACGCTAACTTTAAACAAAAATTGACATCCTCAATACTGACTTAATGGAGGTTTTCAGCTAATCAAAGTTAGGGTATTTGACACATTTTTTTGAAATTCTAGAAAACTTTTGGAGAACATCGGAAATTACCCCAAAAACAACAATTATTTTTTTTTTTTTTTTTTTTTTTTATCAAAATGAAGACATGAGTTTTTGTAAATACCCACCCCCAACCAAAATACAGCACCGTCCTCGGTGCTCATGACCGGGACATAAAATGATGAAAAATTAGTGATGATGATGCAAAGGTTCAGGGAGGATGTTACCAAGTCGGCAGAAACTCGACAGTGTGTGGTACCTGATGATCGGAAGAATGAATGTACCTGCATTTCCAGAGATATAACAGTAATAACAAATGCATGAGACTCATGTACTCTAGGAATACCGGAATTGCCTTTCCGAAAGCGCTAAGTTTTACGTCTTCAGCCAGACATGATGGGGGTATATCAAGTACCCCCAACCAAGTTGGAGCACAGGAGACTGAGTGGATCATCAGTCGACATAGACAGGATCGATGAGATCGATCTCAAAAGTCTGAATGAACAATACGTCAAGTTCATGGAACTGTTTTAGACGCTGCCGATTTACCTGGAATGAGGAGTGATCCTTGGGATCCTCAATAGTGATTGCCCCAAAGGGTGTGACTGCTGTGACCGTATAAGGACCGGTCCACCTAGATTTCAGTTTCCCAGGGAAGAGATGGAGACGAGAATTATAAAGAAGGACCTTCTGTCCTGGATGGAACTCTTTCCTGAGGATGCTCTTGTCATGTATCCACTTCATTTTGGCTTTGTAATTCTTGGACAAGTTGTAGGCATCATTTCTGAGTTCTTCTAACTCATTCATTTGAAGTTTTTGCTCTTCCCCTGCAGAGTCGAGGTCGAAGTTGAGCTTCTTAATGGCCCACAGAGCACGATGTTCAATCTCTACCGGTAGATGACAGGGTTTCCCAAAGACGAGACGATAGGGAGACATATTGAGTGGGGTCTTGTAGGCGGTTCTGTATGCCCATAAAGCATCAGTGAGACGAGTAGACCAGTCTTTACGTGTGGTATTGACTGTCTTCTCCAAGATCTGCTTGATCTGACGATTAGAGACCTCTACTTGACCACTAGTCTGCGGATGATAAGCTAGGGCAACCTTGTGGGTTACCCCATACTTCTTCATTAAGTTCTCGAATATCTTATTGCAGAAATGGGTGCCCCCATCACTAATGATGGCCTTAGGGGCACCGAATCGAGCGAAGATGAACTCCTTTAGGAATTTGACCACCACTTTGTGGTCATTGGTCTTGGTGGGAATGGCTTCTATCCATTTGGATACATAGTCTACCGCAAGGAGAATGTACTCAAAACCATAGGAAATGGGAAAGGGGCCCATGAAGTCGATGCCCCAGATGTCAAATATTTCATCGACCTGGATGGGAGTTAGGGGCATCATGTTCCTCTGGGAGATGCGGCCTAGATGCTGGCAATTAGGACAAGTTTTGCTGTAGATATGGGCATCTTTAAATAATGTGGGCCAGTAGAATCCGCATTGCAGAACTTTTTCTGCAGTTTTCTTAGTACTGAAATGACCACCACAAGGTTGGTCATGACACGAGGACAAGATATTGAGTTGGTCCGACTCAGGGACACAGAGACGAATGATTTGGTCAGGACAATATTTATACAAATAAGGGTCATCCCAAGAGTAGTACTTAACTCTTGCTAGGAATTGGCTTTTGTCCTGTTTTGACCAGTGTGAAGGCATTTCTTCGGTGACAAGGTAGTTGACAATGTCAGCGTACCAAGGATTAACAGAAATGGCGAACAGTTGTTCGTCTGGAAAGGTTTCAGGGATGGGCTGGGTGTCGAAGGATGACTCTAAAGTCAGTCTAGACAAGTGATCAGCCACTACATTCTCAGTTCCTTTCTTATCCTTAATCTCGAGGTCGAATTCCTGCAGTAAGAGAATCCATCGAATTAATCGAGGCTTAGTTTCCTTTTTCGACATGAGATAACGAAGGGCTGCATGATCAGTGTACACAACCACCTTAGTGGCTAAGAGGTACTGACGGAATTTATCAAGGGCGAAGACTACCGCCAGGAGTTCTTTCTCAGTGGTAGAGTAATTCATTTGGGCAGAGTTAAGAGTTTTGCTCGCGTAGTAGATCACGTGTGACCTTTTGTTAACTCTCTGCCCTAGAACGGCGCCTAATGCGTAGTCAGATGCATCGCACATTACCTCGAAAGGTAGAGTCCAGTCCGGGGGACGGATAATGGGCGCAGTAGTGAGCTCAAATTTGAGACGCTCAAATGCCTTGACACAGTCAGCATTAAAGTCGAAAGGACTATCTTTAGCCAGAAGATGGGACAGAGGTCGAGCGATTTGAGAGAAGTCCTTGATGAATCGCCTATAGAATCCTCCGTGTCCCAAAAAGGAACGGATGTCACGTACGGACTTAGGAATGGGCAAGGTCGAGATGATATCGATTTTAGCTTTGTCGACCTCAATGCCCTGATGGGAAATGACATGTCCCAGAACTATGCCTTTCTTCACCATGAAGTGGCATTTCTCCCAATTGAGGACAAGTCGCTTGTCCTGACAGCGTTGAAGTACCAGCCCTAGATGGTTCAGACAGTCATCAAAGGATGACCCAAAGACTGAAAAGTCATCCATAAAGACTTCGAGGAATTTTTCCACCATGTCAGAGAATATGCTCATCATACACCTTTGAAAAGTTGCGGGTGCATTGCAGAGGCCAAAGGGCATGCGCTTGTAGGCAAAAGTGCCAAAGGGACAGGTGAAAGTTGTCTTCTCGTGATCCTCAGGGGCGATGGGTATTTGATTATACCCTGAGTAACCATCGAGGAAGCAGTAATAGGAGTGACCTGCTAATCTCTCCAACATTTGGTCTATGAAGGGTAAAGGAAAATGGTCCTTCCTAGTGTTGGTGTTGAGTCGTCGGTAATCGATGCAGACTCTCCACCCTTTCTTCAGGCGTTGGGTGACCATTTCTTTGTTCTCATTTTCCACAACTGTGAATCCTGCCTTTTTAGGGACGACATGAATAGGACTCACCCATTTGCTATCGGAGATGGGATAAATGATACCCGCATCTAACAGTTTAAGGACCTCATCCCGGACTACATCCTTCAAGACGGGGTTCAACCTCCTCTGGTGTTCTCGAGAGGTTTTGGATTCATCCTCGAGATAGATGTGATGTTGGCACACCGAGGGGTCTATGCCTCGAATATCATCTATAGTCCAACCTATCGCAGATTTGTGCTCGTTGAGCAGCTCAAGAAGTTTCTTACGTTCACTTGCAGACAAAGCGGAAGCAATAATGACAGGGTAGGTTTCCTTAGGACCAAGATAGGCATAGGAAAGATCTGTGGGAAGAGGCTTAAGCTCCAATATTGGAGCAGATGAAGTAGAAATAGGTGTCACAGAAGACACGGATTGAAGAGGTTTGAATTCAGTAGGTAAAGGAAGGATGGGTTCTCTGGCCATGGTTATCAGAGGCTCGAACTCGATGAGAGGAGCGGGGATCTCTATCAGTGGAGCAGTCTCCAAAAGATCATTGAGATCAGAAATAGCTGACTCTGTTGCAAAGTCAGCTCCAAAGTGTTCTAGACACTGCTTAAGAATATCTTCGGTGGAGTCCGGGATTAGACTCTCAACGGCACACATTTCATCGGTCACTTCGCGATCGGCATCTTGTTGCATTAAACGAAAGATGTTAACCTCAGCTTTGAGGTTACCGAAAGCAATGGACATGTTTCCGTCCCGGCAACCGATGTGTGCATTCGCGGTGGCAAGGAATGGACGGCCTAAGATGACCGGAATGCGGTTATCCTGACACGGCTCGGTGTCTAGAATGATAAAGTCCACAGGATAATAAAAGTCAGCGACTTTTACTAGGACATCTTCAATGATTCCTCTTGGAATCTTGATGGACTGATCAGCCAATTTCAGGGTGACATTGGTAGGCTTCATATCTTTCAGTCCTAACTGCTGATATACCGAGAATGGTATGAGGTTAACGCTAGCCCCTAAATCTAGCAAGGCAGTGCAACTAAAGTTGTCTCCAATTTCACATTGGACAATTGGGCTACCTGGATCCTTGTGTTTGATCACACTGTTGCGTTGAATGAACGCGATAGCTTTTTCGGCCAAGAAAGCAGCTTTGGGTACATGCGTACGCCGCTTAACTGTGCACAAGTCCTTGAGGAATTTGGCATAGGAGGGGATTTGCTTGATAGCAGAAAGGAATGGGATATTGATCTGGACGTCTTTAAAGACATCTAAGATCTCAGAGAATTGCTGATCCCGCTTATCTTGGACAAGTCTGTCCGGGAAGGGAGGCTTTACTCGACAAATGGCTTTGTCTTTAGCCTTAGATTTCTGCACAGGGATATCTGATGTTGGTGCAGAGGTAGAAGAAGCAGAGGTAGAATTAGGACTAATTTCCTCTGTGCGAGTGATGGGTGCCGGAGATGGCACCGGAGGTGGTTGGACTCCCATGTCCACAGTTTTTCCAGATCGTAGGGTGGTTACAGCTTGCACCTCCCCTTGACACTTCTTATTCTGGTTTTGAGATTGGGATCCGATCTCATATACTGCCCCTTTGGCAGTTCCTTTAGGGTTGGCAATGGGTTGGCTAGGAAAGATCCCCTTAGCTTTTTCAGCTTCCAAGTTACCTAGACGTTGCTCTAGACGAAGCATGGATTGCTGTTGCTGTTGCTCTAGGCATTGCATAGATTGTTGTTGCTGAGTAATGAGTTGAGCTAGAAGGTCTTCGATTCCAGATTTGGGGACCGACTGTTGGGGAACAGCTAAAGGGAGCTGAGGCACCAATTCGCTATTCGAGCTCATCGGGGCATTATAGTTATAGGCGGAAGAATTAGTTGGGACAATCTGTTGGTTCTGAAAGTTCTGGGGAACTCTTTGCTGATTCTGAAATGTGCTCTGTTGTCCAGAGTATTGACCCTGTTGGAACTGCTGGTTCTGATTAGATGGGTACTGAGTCTGCTGGTATTGTCCCTGATTGAATTGCCTATTGGGTTGATTGAACCCAGGAGGATACATGCCCTGAGGCTGACGCGGAGGTTGAGCTTGTGGTTGAGTAGACTGAGGTCTCCAAGAGAAGTTCGGGTGGTTTCTCGTGTCCGGATGATAAGATTGACTATACGAGTTCGGAGTGGGTGGTTTGTATGTGCTGAAAGCACAAACTTCTTCCTGAAGAGGATTAGACCATCCTTCATTCAAAGGACAATGCTCAGTAGTATGGGAGGGTTGCAGACAGAGGGTGCAGGATTTCATAGGGCTCTCGTGTCCCACATGCATGACTGGGGTAGATTGTTGAGTAGGCTTTTGTACAGACACAGCCAGTGCCGAGACTGACTTGCTCAACTCTTGAATGACTGATCGAAGCTCAGTATCAGCTGTAGCATCATGTCCCTTGGTTGTCCTTTGGACCGAAGTGGTTCGACTAAACTCTGAGTCAGTCGTCCAATGTTGAGAGTTCTCTCCTAACTCTCCCAAGAATTTATATGCATCGGTCGGAGTTTGGTGCAGGAATTTTCCTTGGCACATTGATTCTACCATGGTCCGGGACTCATCAGTAAGTCCCTTATAGAAGACGTGGACAAGATTGCCCTTGTCGATGCTATGGTGGGGACACTTAGTCAGGTAGTCTTGGAATCTATCCCATGCTTCAAAAAATTTCTCATCGGACTTCTGTCTAAAGTCCTGAATGAGTTGTTTCATTTGGTTGGTCCGAGTCATGGGGTAGAATTTAGACATGAATTTGCCCACCAATTCTTTCCAACTGCTGATTGAATCAGCGGGTAAAGAGTAGAGCCAATCTGAGGCTCGGTCTTTGAGCGAGAATGGGAAAACTCGCAAACGGACATTGTCATCATCAAGGTTCTGATTCTTGAAAAGTAGGATGACATGTTGGAATTCCCGAATATGGGAATATGGGTCTTCTCTTGGGAGACCACGAAAGGTTGGCAGCATTTGGATCGTCTGTGGCCAGATCTCAAACTGTACCGCCGTAGTAGGTGGGAGAACAATGCAAGTGGGCGGATTGGCAGAGATAGGAGCGAACGTCTCGATAAGAGGTCGTTCGACTGCCATGACTACAAAGGTAGTAGTACTGGGGGAAGCGGGTGGTGAAAGAGATGGGGAAGAATTCAATGGAGGATCCACTGTAGGGACGTGATTCTCAGATCGAACCAAGCGCTGGTTCGGGCGAGTCCAACCGGACATACGCTAATGAGGCAAGCTCTATACTTGGCAAAAAGTTGCCAGAGAGGTACAATATCCTAAATGATGCACACCAAGCACAGATAATCCTATTCTAAGCACTCAGGATATATTTTAGGAATTATCTTTGTTAGTTTTGGGACTAGAGTAGATTATGACAGTGGGCGGACCACTGGTTTATCTTTTAACCGCCGGACTAACTGTTTTGCACTCAGTGGTTCTCACCAGGCTACACTCTTCAGAGCGAATCCTTTAGTACTAACTCTAGTTAACAACAAGGCAATCCAAAGCCTAGACAGACGTGCGGCACAATGGCTGACTTAAGTACGTCCCAGACTAACCGGATATGTCAAGTGGATAAGAAGAGTGTTCCCTCGGGTTAAGCTAGGGTTGATGCGTGTTCCTAGTCCACACGCAACTAATCGCCGAATAGTCCAAGATGCCACGTCGAGCTCAGTGTACTTGAGTAGCAGGGACTTATGGGTGTGTTAGACAACAGGGACCCGCGCTCGTGGTCTTATTTCGATTGGATGTTAAGCGGGTTCGCTTTGCGTGGAATTTTCCTCGAACACCGGGCTAATTGGCTCTACTTCTTGATTCTTTTTATTATAGATGGATCCTGGGGATCAATTTCAGCTGGAATGATGAGGTGGGTGATGAAATCCCACCAGTTTCAATTTGGAGCTGGGTCTGCTCTCTTAGAGTTGATTGATTAACGGCCACGCCACACAAGTTGAATAAGTTGTTGCTAGGAAACAAATAGACAAGCGGCAATGATGCACCCAATATGCTCGGTATCGCACTCAAGGCGAGGATAGAGACTTACCTCCCGTGGGCCCAAGCCCAATTTTTGCAGGATTTGAGTGAAAAAGAATCGGATAATTACAAATATTGTTGAGATCTAGGATTTCCGTAACCAACGACGCGGAAAAAACCTACTTTCAAATGGCGCCGCTGCCGGGGAGATGAAAACGGTGGTGATGGTAGTGGTTCCAGGTGGTGCAGATGAATGATGAAGGAGATGGACACAGTCACCGTGTGGAGGTGGTAAGAACCAGTAGCAAGGAGGTGAGGATCCACCGTCCTCCTCTTCCTCCTCCTTCCTCTTAGCTTCTTCCTCTCTTTCCCTTTCTTTTTCTGGTTTCTTTTTTTTTTATCTCACCTAGTTCGGTTCTTGAAGGGAAGATGAAGATGTGGGAGTTGAGGGAGGTACTGGGCGGCTGTCGTTCTCCACTAGAGAACGCCCGAGAGAAGGGAGAAGGAGAGGCCGACCGGAGTTGCAGGTCTGCAACTCCGGTGATGAAACTTCACAACGGCTACACCTTGGTGCAGTCTTGCCGTTTTTGAGCAGCAAGGTGGGAGAGGAAAGGTTGGTGGCAGCAATGGACGACCTCCTGATGGCGCGTGGAAGAAGAGCACAGGAGCTGTGCCGGCGTTAATGGAGGTCGCCGGAGTTGCAACCTGCAACTCCGGTGATCTTAAAAAAAATTTTTTTTTTTTTTTTTTTTTTCTTTTTGCACTAAAGATAAGGGCAGTGGGTTAATGGCAGCAAGGAGAAGAGCTCTCCTTCTTCCAAAAACGTGGGGCGGCTTAGAGTGGGAAGAGAGGAGAGAAGAGGAGAGTGGGACGGTGAAAGGAGTTTGAGAACGTGGGAGAGAGGAAGGGAAGAGATCGATTGGGGAGCTTTCAAAACGTGGAGAGAGGATCCTTTATAAAGGAACCGTGGGTTTCTATATTTGAAATCCACGGTTTCTAAAATTTTTTAAAACTTCTCCTCCCTCCTTCCAATGAGGTGAGGACGTGTGTAAGAGATATTACACTTCAACGTCCCTCACTCTCTCTCCATAAAAATAGAAACTATCCCCCCCTATTTCTTAGAAAATTTCCTTATTTTGTAAATTAGCAACCACAGCCCTTTTTTTTTTTTTTTTTTTTTTTTTTTTTTTTTTTTTTTTTTTTTAAAATGAATTCTTTTCCTTAGAAGCTTTTGACTTTCCAAAAATTTCTTTTTATTTCCTTAAAAAAAATCTTCTCCTAAAAATCTTCCATTGAAAATCTTCCCCTGGTCACTAACGTTGATCAATACCTAGGTTCCTCATAGCCCTTCCGATGAAGGGGATGATGGATTGAAAGTATGGACGTCATGCGGATGATAGGACTAGTGACGTTCGACCAAGGTGATGATGGGGATCGAATGGATGATCTACTGGCGATCAGACGGTAGACGAGGATGGCCATAATAGGATGGATCATTGGACAGTGGCGATCAGCCAAGGTAGGCCTTAGGATCGCGTGATTGCGAAGGGAGAGATGATTGGATGATTGAGATTGATAGTAGAGAGATAATGAGGATTTAGAGAGAGGAGAGAGAAAATATTACAAAAATAAAAAGAAAAATGCTAGCAGAGGATTTTGAACCCTGATCTCTGACTTGGTCTTCTGCATGCTTTACCAACTGAGCTAGTCCTCAACTTGTGTTAGTTGATAAGCTTTAATTTCCTTAGTCTCTTCTTTGAGGGCTTGTCTCTCCTTCTCCCTTTGTCGTCTCTCGACTCTTTTGCTCTCTCTCTGGCTCTTCTTCTCTCTTTGGCCTACATCTTCTTGTCCAAGTCCACTGGCTCTTTATGCTTTGATTAAAGGCATTGTAGGTTGATTGTTGGCCCACAATCCTAAAATTCTCCAATCGGGTTTCCTGCGATAAAAGAAGCACGTAATGAGACTTAATCAGAACGGCTTTATATCTAGCCTTCCGAAAATGTGTTTAATGCATGCAAATATACCATTTCGTCCAGAAAAGTGTGTTCTACGCAACAGAAGAGACTCTTACGTAGAAAAGTAGGTAAATAGAGTATTTTACGTAGGAGAATGCAATAACGCTAAAAGGATAATTGCTTAAAATAAGCACTTTTGAGCGAATATCACACACCTCCTCTCTTTTGGCCTCACCAATAAGACGCTGGATTGAACCATCGCCTGCCTCTTGCTACTACCATCTTGCTCCACCATTCCCACTCCGGTAAGTTGAAAGCTCCTCACTCCACGGTTCGGCCACACCAAAAGCCCCACTCTCTTGGCCGAACCACCACCTATGATCATTGGTAAGATTTTGTTTCTTCATCTCAATCTCTCTCTAGAATTTCCTCACTTTCTCTCTCTAAATTTTGATTTTATTTTCTCTCTCTAAGTTGTCTCTAGAATCCATTACTTTCTCTCTGTAAGGCTAGTGACTTTATCTCTCTACCATGAATTTCTCTATCTAGAATCCCCAGGCTGATCGCCTTTTTGCACCATCGACTCCATTCGGTGAATGCAAGAGGGTGAGTTTTTCTCTCACCTTGACCTTGTCGGCCGGTAAACGACCGAGGTGTGAAAAATCTCTCTCTACCTTCTTCCTCTCTCTCTAAAAGTTCTCTTTACATGCTTTCTTACATGCTTTCTAGAATAGATTTACCGCTTTATTTATTTCTGTCATTTATTTCATGTAAGCAACAGTTTAATTAATGCAATTTGATTTTGATGATTTTAGTATTTTCTGGATCTCTTGGATGTGTTTTTAATCTCGACTCACCATTCTCATCCTTCCACGTTTCCCTTGTATATTATCTGTCATTTTATGTTCTTATTCGCGCTAATCCGACTAATCCCGAGTGCGGATCGACATCTAACACTGTCCACTGTACAAGCTTGAGTATTTTGCAGAAATAAATAGTGAAATAGAAGGATCAAATCAAAAATGTGTTGGAACTAGGGTTGCAGGATAAAATTGGATAAAATTACAAATATGTTGAGATTAGGATTTTCGTAACCAACGACGCGGAAAAATCCTACTTTCAGCTGCCTATAGGAGGAGATAACAGGCAAGGATGGTGAAAAAATGAAAACAAACGACCTGCAACTGAGTTGCAGGCGTTGTGGGGTTGAAGGTGGAGTGAAAGGTGAGATGGAAGAGTGAAGATGGCCGGCCGGAGGAAATTGCAGCAACATGCTGCACTTGAAGATGGAAGAGGAGGCGTCCAAAGAGTTGCAGGTTGTGAGGAGAAGGAGATGAAAGGGTGAAATTTCAAGGCTGTGAATTTGGAGAAGAAGCACCTGCAGAACGTGAATGAAGAGCTCGCTGGAGAAGATGATCCAGTCCGGCGAGCTTTAGGTAGAGAAGAAGAAAAAGAAGGAAAAGAAGAAGAAGAAGAAGAAGAAGAAGAAGAAGAAGAAGAAGAAGAAGAAGGAGAAGAAGAACTATCACGGGTTTCAGGCTTGCTACGCACAAGAAAGAGCACCCAGTGAAAGATGATCAGCAAGTAATGGTGCTTGCTGGCTGGAGAATCGCTAGAAGAAGGTGGTGCTTCCCAGATGTGTTCTTGCAGGCAATGGAGTGTAGCTAGGAGATTGCTCTCCACAGTGATAATGGAGATCTTCGGTTGCTTAAGAAGAGGAGCAACCTACGGACCTGGTTTTGAGAGAGATGAAGAGGAGGATTGAGAAGGAATGAGAGGTTGGC
Source organism: Euptelea pleiosperma (assembly GCA_035048495.1). Lineage (NCBI taxonomy): Eukaryota > Viridiplantae > Streptophyta > Magnoliopsida > Ranunculales > Eupteleaceae > Euptelea > Euptelea pleiosperma. Next base: position 21,350,830 of record CM068553.1, on the reverse strand, counting down.
GGCTTGTGGAGTTGCAGATTCGCAACTTGTGATGGTAGCAACGTGGTGGGGAAATGGGAGAACACGTGGTGGCAGCACACTTAGCACAAAGGTAAGGCAATTTCGGCGAGCTTCTAGCCGGAATTAATGGTGAATAAGAAGGTGGGGTGCAAGGGGAGTCCGGTTGCACAAGAAGGATGTGGGAGAGAGAGGATAGAAGGATAGAGAAAGAGTAATAACGTGGGGGAGGGAACCAAACTTCTAAGGGAGCCGTGGGTTCCTCTTTTAGTTTTAGGAGAGAAGAGTAGCGACTAGGAGAGAGAATTGTGGAATTAGTTGGAGAGGTTGAGGGAGAATTGGTCTTGTGAAGACCATTTCTCTCTTAAGCAAAGGTGGTGTGGGCTTCTAATGAATGGGCTTTGGGCCATGAGGTTATTGGGTTATTGGATTTGGGCTATTGGCTCGTAGTCCATTTAGGTTGTGGACCATAGGGAAAAAAGGATAATGGGCCCCTGGGCGAATTGAGCATGCTACGTGTCAGCCGGTGGCTAGTAAGTGAGTTGCGGGCCAAGGGCCGTAGCTATGGGCCATGGAATTTATGCAATGTTAATGGGCCATCATTGAAGGCTTGGCCATATGATATTGGGCCCAGGAGAATAATGAGCCTTTTGGGCCAATACTAAGCATGCCACATGTCGTCCAATCAGCCGCCATGATAATGGACCTAAAGTTAGGTGAGCTAGTGGACCAGTAGGATAATGGACCATGATAGAGTGGATGGCCCAGATAAGAGAATCATTAGATCTAGAGAGATCCAACGGTCCAATAGAAGATCTAACGGTGGAAAAGCCACGTGAGATGGGATAGAGCTAGAGGAGAGGGGATTATAGGTTAGATGATGGAGAATGGCGGGTTAGGATGATCAATCTGATTATCGGGGTGGTCGATCTGAGGATCAGACAGTGAAATATGATGATTTAATGGTCGAATTGAAGATCTAACGGTAGAAGAACTATGAGAGATGGAATAAAGCTAAAGGAGAAAAGATCTAAGGTTAGATATTAGAGTCTAGAGAGATGGAGAGAGAATTAGGAGAGAGGAGAGGGAAAATAATACAAACTAAAGGCAAAAGAGCTGGCGGAGGGTCATGAACCTTGATCTTCAATGTAATCTTTCGTCGGCTTCACCAATTACGTAAGCCGTCATTTTATGTCAGTTGGTGCGGCTTTGAACCACTTTGGCCCGTCTCTTGGTCTTCAGCTTGCCTCTCTCTTAGTTCTTTATCTAGCTCTACGATCCTCTGACTTGACCCGTACTTGGCCGGTATCTTCTTGTCATAGCTTGTTGACTCCTTAAGCTTGGATATTAGGCTTCTATGGTTGATCATGGGCCCGCAAGTCTCGAAAATAGCCTGATCGGGTTTCCTGCTAGAGAAAAGCGCGTAATGAGACTTAATCAAAACAGCTTCATATCTAGACTATCCGAAATGCGTATATTTCATGCAAATAGTCAATTTTTGTCTAAAGAATGCGCTATACGCAATGAAAGAAACTCTTACGTGAAAAAGTCAACGAAAAGATAAGTTTTACGTAGGAGAATGCGACATTGCTATAAGGATAATGGCTTAAAATAAGCACTTTTGAGCGAATATCAGGCGGTACCCTCTTCTTCTTCTTCTTCTTCTTCTTCTTCTCTTCTCTCCCATTTTTTTTTGTTTTCTATTTCTTTGTTCTTTTGAGAATGGTGAAGCCCAATGTAATGACCAATTTTTCGTGATTATTAATTATTTAGTTAATAATTAAATTATATGATTATTTGAAATATATTAATTAATAATTATTTGTTATATTTAATTGGGTGGGCTTTTAGAGCCAATTTTAGAGCCTTTTGGACTTGTTTATGATCTAGTTTAGTACCCAGTTGTTATATATAGGCCTTAGGGCCATTTTTAGCCCATTAATAACTTATTTTAGGGTTTCTTGAGGGTTGATATAAATAGACGTTTTAAAGTGTCGAAAATCACTTTTTTATTCTCAAAAATTAGAAACCCTATTTCCTCACTTCCTCTTCTCTTTCCCTATTCTCTTTTTGGATCAAGATTTTATTATTGGGGTTCTTTGTTGAAGATCAAGACTAGAAGATCGTGTCTTTATCCAATTCTTCAATTTTTCTTCATTATTAAAAAACCACTTTTCTAGGTTGATTTGTTTGTTTTGATAATATGTGATTTTGATTGATTAATTGTGTTTGAGAATTTTTCTTGTTAGATTTAAATTAATAGTATTAGCATCATGCTTAATCTCTGATTTTGTTATTAGAAATCATGTAGAAACTTGTGGTAAATCTATGAAGAAATGCCATAATCTTTAATTTTCTTTAAATTTTTCCAAAATCATAAAAAATTGGTTTTTTGTAGGAATTTTATCTGATTTGTTTCTCAACCTTTTTGAGGTTTATTTTTTTGTTTGAAATTGTGTGTTTTGAAATGTAGAATACAGTAGTATTTTTTTTTAGAATTTAATAAGAATCAAAAGAGTTCCAAAATTTAAAATTTTACTTTACTCATTATTATTAAAATTATGTCAGAATTTTATCTCATTCGTTTCTTAATATTTTTGAGCTTTGTTTTTTTTTTTTAAAATCTATAGTTTCGAAGAGTAGAATAACGTGATATTTTTAATAGAATTTAATAAGAATCACATAATTATCAAAATTCAAAATATCAATTCGGTATTAATTAATTTCTAGATAATTTTAATTCAATATTAGATTTTAGAGTTCTAAAAAGAAATAAGTTAATGTTTATTTAAGAAATCTTTGATTTGAGAATGAATCATAGAGTTAAGATTATTTTAATATTATAATATAATAATTAAAGTAATCTTATGAATATATTGAAGTTACTTAATTATCATTGCGGATGATCAATAATTATTGGAATTATCATTCGTTGATGTCTATTGCCCATTATTAGGTATGCACGTCGAGTTTTGGATTATTATTAATCAATAATTTTCATGTGTCATATATTCATACTATTAGTGTGTATTCCACAGATATTTTATGGGAAAACATTATGGCATGATATTTGTGGTCGGTTATGTACACTTGCATTCTAGAATCGTCTAAAGTGTTGATTGGTGCATGAGCACCTCGAATATGTTCTTAGATAGTCATATATGATCATAAATGGTAGGAGTATCTATAGTGTTGATTGGGGTACGGACACTTAGATATATCCTTAGGAACGATTCGTTCAACCCTAAATTGAAGGCGCCTCGAGTAACGATTCGTTCAAGCTCCAGGTCACCCCTCGGGTGTAGATACCAACTGTTAGTCACATGCAATATTTTGAAAGTTAGACTATGAGTCAGTACATTACAGTCCATGTGTCTATCATCATCATAGTGTACAGTTAATTAAATTATTCATTCTTATTCATGTTCGGAGATTTAATTGTATATCAGTATGAGATGATTGTTGTGGATGTCATTTGTTGATCTCATTAGTGTGTATCTTTCGTAGATCCGTTCTTTGATATTTCATACATCTCTTATGCCATGTTCATATATTAGTTATATTTAGAAAAATATTGAGCATGTTGTTATAAAGATCTACACACTTGCACCAGGAGGGTTAGATGTAGTTGTTACTTGCGAGTCGGTTGGACTCACCCTTTGTGGGCACTCTCTTTTCAGGTCAGCAAAGACAGTAGGATTGCACGCAGGATCTTTTAGATGCGCTTAGATATTTAGAAATTAGTTTTTTTTTTTTACTTTGAGAGAATTTATGTAGTGAGGACTGGGTTGTATTACTCTAAACTTAGCATGACTCTGATGTTGATAGTGTACAATTGTGCCGAATCTGAGTTTTTTTTAAGTTTTCAAACCTACTGTAGTCACGCTTGACTTAACTCAAAGCTAACCTTAAACAAAAAGTATCATCCTCAATACTGACTTAACGGAGATTTTCAGCTAATCAAAGTCAGGGTATTTGATACATTTTTGAAATTCTAGAAAACTTTGGAAAACATCGGAAACCACTTAAAATCATAATTTATTTTTTATTTTTTATTTTTTATTTTTTTTATTTAGCAAAATGAATATATGAGTTTTGGTAAATACCCACCCCCAACAGCACTAATGATGAAAAAATCGATAATGATGATCCAAAGGTTCAAGGAGGATGTTACCAAGTCGGCAGAAATTCGACAGTGTGTGGTACCTGATGATCAGAAGAATAAATGTACCTGGATGTCCAGAGAGATAACAATAATAACAAATGCATGAGACTCATGTACTCTAGGAATACTGGAATTGCCTTTCCGAAAGTATTAAGTTTTACGTCTTCAGCCAAACATGACGGGGGTATATCAAGTACCCCCAACTAGGTTAAAACTCATGGAGACTGAGTGAATCTGTAGTTTACCTTATACCTAAGGTTGAATGGAGACAGTTATCATATCCCTTGTCTAGGTATACCTGTGTAGAACAGGTCTGTCTTAGTGTAGACTGAGAAGAGGACAATAGGTTCTTTGAGTAGTCCCACAAAAACATTTAATTCAGCGGGGAGGGAACGAAGCTTCTTAGTAAAAACTGAGAGGAGAGTAGTAATGGGTTCTCTGACCATGGTTAACAGAGCCGCAAACTCATTGAGTTTAGCGGGAATGTATCTGAATGGAGCAAACTCTGCAGATCAGTAATACATAAAATTTCTGACTCCGAGATGGAGTGAAACTCAAAGTGTTCTTGACACTGGGAAAATTTTTCCTCAGGAGAGTCCTGAATTAAACTCTCTACGGCACACGGGTCATTGACAATATCGATGTAGGGTAGAGGGTGAAAACTATTGACTTCTTCCTCGAGGTTTCCTAATATGATAGGGATGTTCCAATCCCAACACTCAATATGTTAATCCTTAATAGGGAACGGTAGGTCCAGGACAGCTGGAGTCCCATATTCGAGAGACGGCTCAGTGGTAAGAATGTATGCCTTCAGGGCAGAGGTAAAATCATCAAAGATAGAGATGGACATGGGTATCTCTGTGCTTGGTGCAGAAGTGGCTGCCGGTAAGGGCACCAAAAATGGAGACTCTGGCTCATCACTCTTGTGGCACTCTCTGAAAGTAAGGTTTTTCCGTGTCGTCGGATCGGAAACCCTTGTATCAACTCATTTTTAATTAATCCAATTTAATTCCTGCAAAAATAGTAATTTTCGCACAACGAAAAGTGTCAGATGTCGATCCGCACTCGGGATTAATCACGTTAGTACAATAAGAACATGAAATGATGAAATTTTATCAGAAAAACGTGGATAAGATGGTGATGTGAGAATGGTGAAGAAATTGGTGTTAAAAATGCTTGAATTTGAGATATCCATTAAACAACTAACAATAATAATGAGAAATAACGAAGACATGATAATCGACTAAATTTATTCATTAATAAAAAATTCTTACAATCATTAAATAAGAAAGCGTATAAAAGAGAGGAACTAGAGAGAGAGTGGGAGAGAAGAGAGAGAAAGTAACAGAATCTAGAGAAAGAGAGAAAACTCTAGAGATTTTAGAGAGAGAAAAGAGGTGAGAGATCTAGAGAGAGAAACGAGAGAGAAAGTGATTACCTTGTGTTATTTACCTTGGAGAAGATCGGACTCAAGGAGAGAAGGATCTAGATTTGGCATGAGATTGGCAAATGGTAGAAGATCGGCCATGGAGTGGTGTGTTGTGATATTCGCTTAAAAGTGCATATTTTCCACTGTTATCTTTTAAGTGTTATCACACTCTCCTACGTAAAACTGTTCTAATTATCCACTTTTCTACGTAAGAGTATCTTCTGTTGCATAGAACACACTTTTCTGGACGAAATGGTATATTTGCATGAATTAAACACATTTTCGAAAGTCTAGATATTAAGCCGTTATGATTAAGTCTTATTACGTGCTTTTCGTTATTACAGGAAACGAAATCGGACAATTCTGGAGACTTGCTGACCCACTATTGATCACAGAAGCCGACGTTCAAAGTTTAAAGAGTCAGCAAGTTATGAGAGGAAAATGCGGGCCAAGTATATGCCAGAGGATAGCAGAGCCGGACAAGGAACCTATGAGTGAAAATAGGGTTTTTCCGCGTCGTTGATTACGGAAACCCTAACTTCAACACAATTTGTAATATTATCTGATTATCCTGTAAAATTTGAGATTTTTGTATAGCAGTTTCTTGTCGGATGTCGATCCGCACTCGGGATTAGTGAACGTGCAGTAAAGAACATAAAATGACGGACTTTCTTCCTAGAAATTGATGAAAATGATGGTGGGGTGAGAGTGGTGATTGAAATGGTCTTTAAAACATTATTTTGATTGAGATATTATTACCAACTAATTAAAATAAAGAATGGGAAACACATCAAACTCAAATTATCAAGTAAACTTCATCATTAATGCATAAACAAACATCCATTAACATTAAACTAGAAAGCAAATAAAAACACAAGAAAGATTTAGAGAGAGAAGAGAGAGAGAGAGAGAAAGTAGTAAAACCTAGAGAGATAAAGTAAAAAAATGCAAATGTTTTAGAGAGAGAAAGTTACCATTCCCATTCACCAAATGGAGAAGGATCACGGCCAAGGGTAGAGGATATGAAGTGAGTTGGAGTTGTTGATCGGGTGTGGAAATTGGCTTAATGGTGAAGCATGGTGACAGAGTGAAGGTGATGTCCAAGTGTGGAACGGATGGCCGATTGAGGGAGGTCGTGGGGTGGAAATGGTGAAGTTGTTGTTGGTGTTGCATGAGGTGCAACACACAGCAAACGAGGAAGGGAGAGGACGAACCTTGAGGAGAAGGATGATGGAGGCTGTCAGGTTCTTACCGTGAAGGAGATGAGGATGCTCCGTGCAGCAACACGGTGGTAGTACGATGTGTTGCAGGTATGAAGGCAATGAAGAACAAAGACTATGGTGTTCAAACCTACAATACCCGAACCAGGAAATGTGCATGTGGAGGAGGTGGTGCGCATGGCAGCCAGTAGGTGAAGCGCCTTCAAATGGTTGTGTAGTGCTGAAGACGATATGGTGGAGGAGGTCTGCTGGTTTTCCACGGTGGAGTTGCAGGGAAGCTGCATGTGGTGGCTTGTTCGTGGGAACGGCTGAGGAGAGTGTGGGAGAGAGACAGCTTCCTGGTGAGGTGACCTGCAAGCAGAGGGCGGTGAAGTGAGAGAGGTTGAGTGAAGAGAGAGGTGGATGAAATTTCTGAGTTCGCTGGTGAGAGATGGGCTAACGGCTTAGAGATGGGAGAATGTGGGAAGAGCAGATTGCACGCTGGCGCTAAGACCTGCAGGTGGCGGCGCTCATGGAGATGGTGAGTGGTTCGGGAGATGAGAACGTGGGGGAGGAGTATCTTGATCAGCCGGAGTTGCAGCCTGCAACTCCGGCAATAGCTTGGTGAAGAAGATGAAGAAGGAGGAGGAGAAGTGGGGGAAAACGGCCTAAAGAGAGGGGGAAAAGGGAGAAACGAGTTGGGGGAGAGAATGGAAGAGAAAGGGGGGGGATTAGGGTTCGAACGAACCCTTCTCCCTCATCTTATAAAGCTCCCTATTTCCATTAATGGAAATAGGGTATTTTTTGAAAATAAAAAAAAAAAAAAAAAAAATATATATATATATATATATATATATATATATATATATATATATATATATATATATATTTTTTTTTTTTAAGTAAAAACCTACTTTTCTATGGGGAATCTCCCCAATTAGTGGACCCCCCATTTAATTAAAATTATTTTTTGAAATTCGCAGGGTCCACTAACTAGTCGGACAGCGGGTCGATGATGATGGGCCCGGCTACTGGCCCACATGGACTGATGATGTCCATCGTCTCACAAGATGATGTGACAGGCATTCTGAAGGCGATCGGATGGATGGTGACTTGATTGGGACCCAGATTGGTAGATCGACGGATCTAGAGAGATCCAACGGTCCGATTGAAGATCCAACGGTCCGATGGAAGATCCAACGGTCAGAAAGCTAAGGGAGATTAATTAGAGCTGATAGGCAGGAGTTCTGGGGTTAGGTCAGTAGATTCGAGGATCGAGAGATGAAGAGAGAGAGAGAATAAGGAGAGATGAGAGAAAAAGTATCAAAAAAAATGGAAAAAAGCACTGGCGGAGGGTCTGGAACCCTGGTCTTCACTGTGACCATCCTCACGCTTCTCCAGTAGAGTCGACTATCATTCTTTGCTGACTCATGTGGCTTTAAACGCTTTGGTCCGTCTCTTGGTCATTGGCTCTCCTGCTCTCTTCGTTATTTGGGCCGGCTTTTTGGTCCTTTAATTCAGCCCATATTTGGCCCATATCTTCTAGTCATAGCATGTGGGCTCTTTAAGCTTTGATAATGGGCTCTCATGATCGATTTGGGCCCACAAGTCTCGAGAATCGTCCCATCGGGGTTTCCTGCGACAGAAGAAGCGCGTAATGAGACTTTATCAGAACGGCTTAATATCTAGACTTCCGAAAATGTGTTTAATGCATGCAAATATACCATTTCGTCCAGAAAAGTGTGTTCTACGCAATAGAAGAGACTCTTACGTAGAAAAGTAGATAAATAGAGTATTTTAACGTGGGAGAATGCAATAACGCTAACAGGATCATTGCTTAAAATAAGCACTTTTGAGCGAATATCAATGAGCTGACTGATCCGTGAACCAAGATAAAATGACCGTAGGGAGTCTCCATGCAGATAATTAAGTTGGTGTTGCAAATGAGTTACAAGAATCCAATCAGGAAAATTCCCAAGACCTGGGGAGTCTCGGCCGAGTCAGTGGGCCATGGACCAAATGTTGACCAAATCAGCGGTTAGCCAGAGCATGATCGACAACATTTATTCAAGATAATGGGTTACGATGATTTTTACATAACTAGGTGTTAATCCAGATGAGAAACATGGTGCCATCAAGAGTTGGACCGTTTGATCAAGAAATCAATGGTCTGATTACAAAAAATGAGGTTTGATCTCAAGTTGATGGGCTGATGTGATTTGCAAAGCTGGGCCACGTGGGCCAAGTTGTTAAAACCGAGGTTGTGCACAAAATAATATCCATGATCGCTCCATAAGGGATGGCACAACTGCCACTTGGCAAATCAAATATGAGGGCATGGTAAAATTACCGATGGAGCTGATGTTGGTGCACGGGATGGGCCCACAAGGGGAATGCAACCAGAATTCTAAAAATACTTCTCAAAGAGATGGACGGTTAAGGTTGGCCAAAACACACAGGGTAAAGCCACCTAATGGGAAAGGGATGTTGACCAAAAATGGCTAAACCATGGAAGCATAAAGGTGGGCCCCATGGGTCTTGGAAATATCGTCAAGATATGGTTTTTTTTTAAACAAAGGAGTGGACATATCAAGAATATGGGCAGTTTTTGGAAACAAAAATAAGGTTGAATATTAACAAGTTGCTAGACGTTGGAAGGTTTTTGGACCAAAGAAGGAACAAGGAAAATGTCATTCCAAAAGAAGAAAATACATTAGAAAATTTGGAAAGTGGATTTTTGAAGCAAGGAAAGAGAAAGGTGGCTGAGCTTGCATATAATAGAAACTAAGAAACATGGGGGGGCCTCTCTCCTCCCACAATCTCTTTCCCGGATTCCACTTCTCCCCCACATTTTTGCCTCCAAAAACTGGAGCATCTCAATCACATTCTCGGATCTCTCTCACCACCACGTTTTCTCAAGAGAGAAAACCCAAAACACCATTGCTGCCTCCACCATCTTGCCCTTCACATTTTTTCTCCAAAAACACTCACTTCTCAAGCCATCATTTCTCCTTCTCCATTCCGATTCTGACTCATTTTGCCGCCGTCCTCATCTTGAAATTCTTCTTCACCGTTTCTTATAGAGAAACCAAAAAAAAAGAAGAAAAGAAAACCCTGGTTTCCATTCTCCAGCACATCTCCTTCTCCTCCTCATCACATTCTATACTCCCTCATCCCCTTCACTATCGTTTCTTGATCAGAAAACTAAAAAAAAAAAAAAAAAAAAAAAGATCACTGGAGTTGCAACTTGCAACTCCGGCGAGCACCATTAAAACCGGTGACCCCCTTGAGAATCCTCTCCACGTTTTCCCTCTTCTCTCTCTCCATCTCCCTCTCTCTCTTTCCTTCTCTCCATCCCACAAGGAAATCCATCCACCATCTCTTCTTGACTCCTCTCTCCCAAGCCGTCACTCCCACCACGTCCTCCACCTTGCTGATCTGTCCAGCCACCAAGAGCCGCCCCTCACCAGCCATTTTCACCATCTCTCTCATTCTCCCATCTCTCTCTCCAACTCTATAAGCCTTATTGGCCTCTATCCTTGCTGGAGAGAAAAGAAAACCAGAAAAAAAAAAGAAAAGCAAAGTGAAGAAAGTAGAAAAGAAAGGGGAGGAGAGGACTACCATAAACGCCGCCCCCTCCTTATATCATCACGGTTGCTGCGGTGTGGCAAGAAGCCAACACCTCCGTTTTGACCAGCACGATCTGCTGCACATTTCCGGGCTCCTCCAAAGCTTCTCCATCGCACCATACATTTAGCATCTCAAGCGTCTCCACTGTTGCAAAACCAATAGTCGCAGCCACTCCAAACGGGGGTGCAAGGCAGCCTGCAACTCCAGATCTCCAAGCTGTCCACCCCTCCATACCGCATCCACCTGCTGGTCTGCCCTCTCCATCCTTTAATGCTCTACTCCACAAACACGCGCCTACCTCTAGCAGCCACCTGCATGTGCGCCTTTGCAAACCACCACGTGCTGCTCAAGCACCATACTCTAGGCTGAATCGCTGGTCTTTCTCCATGCCAAACCTCTATCCAAATCCGTTCTCATCCATCAATGCCAAATTTCGGTAAGTGATATGTAATTCTCTCTATAGTTTTCTTATTTTTCATTATCTCTCTACTTTTCTCTCTCTATCTCTCCATATTTTCTCTCTCTAACCTCATCTATCTCTATCTTTTATGCTTTTTAGGTTAGTTTTTAATTTTTTTTCTTTTGTCAGTCAATGTAAGCAATTTATGTGGATTCAATAAAATTAGTCTTCTTTTGAGCTCTTGTTCTTAATTTTCTTTTGCCATGAATAGTGGTTTTTAATTCATTGTTGATAACTTCTTTAATTAACAGTTGATCTCCAAAATAAATAAAAAAATCATGTTTTTAATCCCAACCTCATCACTATTCTCCCACCATCATTTTCATCAATTTCTGTGAAGAAAATCCATCATTTATGTGTTTGAATTGCGCAAACTAACCCCGAGTGCGGATCGACATCCGACACGAATCCCTATACAATATCTCATATTTTGCAGGATAATCGGATAAAAATTACAAATGTATTGATTCTAGGGTTTTCGTAACCAACGACGCGGAAAAACCCTACTTTCATGCTGCTCGGAATGGTGAGTGGTGTGTCCAGAGTGGTTGAAAGTAGGATTTTTCCGCGTCGTTGGTTACGGAAACCCTAACTTCAACACAATTTGTAATTATCCAAAACTTTTGACCTGTAAAATTAGCAATTTTGCATAGGGATTCGTGTCGGATGTCGATCCGCACTCGGGATTAGTCGGATTAGCGCTAATTCAGAACATGAACTGACGGAAATTATCAGAAATTGTTAAAATTAAAAGGATGGAAGGGTGATGATGGTGGGATGGATTAAAACTTGATTGATTTTATTTCTTTTCTTTTAAAGCTATTGATATCCTAGAAATTATGAATTAAACTAATACAAATAAAGAGAACGAAGAGCACTAAAGAAAATCCATTATAGTGAAGCAAATAAAATTTATTGAATCCAAACAAGTCCTTACAATGCTCAAACAAAATATCAAACAAATACTGACAATTCGAAAGAACTAACAATTATCCTAGAGAGAGAGAGAGGGTTATAGAGAGAGAAAGTTAGAGAGAAGAAAAGAACTAGAGATAAAAAGAAGGGACATTTCTAGAGAGAGAAAATAGGGTGAGATTTGAAAAAAAGACTTACCTTGAGAGGAGAGATTTTCACCTTACCTTGGAAAATGGAGAAGATGTTGTAACTCATGAGTAGCATGAATTGCAGCAAGTGATGGAGATCACCGTGAAATGATGCCGGCGTGCATAGTAGATGGGAGGCCCTAGAAGGTGCTGACGTGGAGGAGACGACCTAAGAAATCGGTCAGAGTTGCAGCAGTGAAGGATGCATAGGCTGCGGGTGCTACTCACTGTGGGCGGAGCAAGCAGGTGGTGTGCAGAAGGGGCACCGTAGTGAAGAGAGGAGGTACTGCAAGTGGAGTTGCAGACGGTGGCGAGGTGAGGTGGTGGTAGCAGCGTTGGTGCTTGGAGTTACAGGCGGTGGAGCTGCAAGAAAATGGTGCAGACGATCGGATAGAGCTGCTGTTGTGCGACGTGGAGGAGGAGTGGAGCAGGTACAGGAGCTCACAGAGGCGGAGAGATAGTGCAAGCGGCCGGAGTTGCAGGCTGCAACTCCGGCGAAGATGGAGGAGGAAGAAGAAGAAGAAGATGGAAGAAGAAGAGGAGAAAGAAAGAACCGAAGACGACGAAAATGTCGGGGGAGTTTTGGGGGAAGGAGAGGAAGAGATTGGAGGGGGATTAGGGTTCGAACGAACCCCTATCCTTCTCCTTTTGAAGCTCCCTATTTCCTTTAATGGAAATAGGGTATTGAAAATAAAAAATATGAAAAATATTTTATTTTTTATTTTTTATTTTTTATTTTTTTTAAGTAAAAATCTACTTTTCTATGGGGAATCTCCCCAATTAGTGGACCCCCCGTTTTTTTGAAATTTAATTAAAATTCTTTGGAAATTCACGGGGTCCACTAACTGGTCGGACAGCGGGTCGATGATGATGGGCCCGGCTACTGGCCCACATGGATTGATGATGTCCATCGTCTCACAAGATGATGTGACAGACAGTCTGATGGCGATCGGATGGATGGTGACTTGATTGGGACTCAGATTGGTAGATCGACGGATCTAGAGAGATCCAATGGTCCGATTGAAGATCCAACGGTCTGATTAAAGATCCAACGGTCAGAAAGCTAAGGGAGATGAGATAGAGCCGATGGGCAGGAGTTCTGGGGTTAGGTCAGTAGATTCGAGGACCGAGAAATGAAGAGAGAGAGAGAATAAGGAGAGATGAGAGAGAAAGTATCAGAAAATAGAGAGAAAAGCACTGGCAGAGGGTCTGGAACCCTGGTCTTCACTGTGACCATCCTCACGCTTCTCCAGTAGAGTCGACCATCATTCTTTGCTGACTTATGTGGCTTTAAACGCTTTGGTCCGTCTCTTGGTCATTGGCTCTCCTACTCTCTTCGTTCTTTGGGCCGGCTTTTTGGTCATCTTATTCAGCCCATATTTGGCCCATATCTTCTAGTCATAGCATGTGGGCTTTTTAAGCTTTGATAATGGGCTTTCATGATCGATTTGGGCCCACAAGTCTCGAGAATTGTCCCATCGGGGTTTCCTGCGACAGAAGAAGCGCGTAATGAGACTTTATCAGAATGACTATATGTCTAGACTTCCGAAAATGTGTTTAATGCATGCAAATATACCATTTCGTCCAGAAAAGTGTGTTCTACGCAACACAAGAGACTCTTATGTAGAAAAGTAGATAAATAGAGTATTTTAACGTAGGAGAATGCAATAACGCTAAAAGGATAATTGCTTAAAATAAGCACTTTTGAGCGAATATCACAACCCCCAACCAGCATATTGCCAATCCTTGGCAATTAGTGCGAAATAAATGAGCTTAAAACTGCACATGCTGCACACTTTTTCATATTAGCTCCGGGAAAACACCGTTCGTCAAATCATTGAATGGATGCAAAAATAGTTACATGCTAGCGAAGAGTTGGAAAGTTTTGGCAAGACTACAGACTGATAATCATGACCCAGAATAGTCAGACTCTGCGTGTGTGTGTGCTCAACATTCTCATCATCCGACAGTAAAGATTTCCAAATCACCTCTAAGTTTTTATGCCTCGACCTCAAATCTCACATGTTTAGCACTTAGAATAGAATCACACAAGAAGGGTTTTCTTCTTTTCTTTCAATTTATATGTGAGGAGATGTATTTAATATATGAAAGCAAAGATCTCACATATGTATTATTTAAAGGAAGGACATCTTTAACAGAAGAAGATCTCATGATTGGAATACCACTTCACTCGGGAACGTCAGATCAAACTCTATAGCTTCTCTTTCTCCAATCTCCACATTTTATGATCGTACTATCCTAGAATCAAGTAGGACTTTCTTGGGTTGTAATGAGGCTTAGGTTAGGTGTAGAGAGATAAAAGAATGCAGGATTTCAAAGATCTTGAGAGGATATTGCCCTTTTCTAGAATTTTTCCTGTGGCATAACACCATTATCTGGTTTTTTTTCCTTTTTTCGTATTTTTCTCTTTTTCTTGATATTTCTGAGACTGCTCAATTTCTTTTCAGCTCTTCTTCATACTGTCTTTCCATTTTTTTGTTTTTGGCTTGAACCACTTTCTTTTCCTTTTGATTCTTCTTCTTTACTTTTCTTTTTCACGGTACACCCATATCAGTTATTCTTTTGTCCATCTCAAAATAAGGGTAGCCAGTCATGCTTTGTAGCTATACTGGATTTTAGGTTGATGGGTTTACAAAGAAAAGGCTTTTATAGAACGGCTCAAGGGGTTTCTAGTGAAGTATAATTCAGGTGAGTAAAAAGGCTGAATGGTTCTAAAAAATGGCCTAAATCATTTTCTAGGATTTGCACTATCATGTATACTGTCTTGACTGGATACAGAGAAGGTTCTGTCGTAGTAATCCAATGTTGATGTCGTTCCGAGTTTTATGATCGAAGCAAAGGATAATGAGATCTCTCAACGAATATTGCGGGCAAGAAGAATAGTGAGTCATCTTGTGACTCAGAATTATTGTATAACTCTCTGAAATGATTAAAGGCTCGAAAGCTCACTGGGTTAGGTCTCCACAATTATTCTCACAGGATCTCTAGAGTTTCAAAACTTAGGATGACTCTGATGTTGATAGTGTACAATTGTGCCAAATCTGAGTTTTTCTGAGTTTTCAAACCTGCTGTAGTCACGCCTGACTTGACTCGACGCTAACTTTAAACAAAAATTGACATCCTCAATACTGACTTAACGAAGTTTTTAGCTAATCAAAGTCAGGGTATTTGACACATTTTTGAGATTCTAGAAAATTTTTGGAAAACCTCGGAAATCACCCCAAAAACAACTTCTTTTTTTTTTTTTTTTTTTAATGAAGACATGAGTTTTTGTAAATACCCCACCCCAACCAAAATATAGCACCGTCCTCGGTGCTCATGACCGGGATATAAAATGATGAAAAATCGATGACGATGATGCAAAGGTTCAGGGAGGATGTTACCAAGTCGGCAGAAACTCGACAGTGTGTGGTACCTGATGATCGGAAGAATGAATGTACATGCATTTCCAAAGATATAACAATAATAACAAATGCATGAGACTCATGTACTCTAGGAATACCGGAATTGCCTTTCCGAAAGCGCTAAGTTTTACGTGTACAGCCAGACACAACGGGGGTGACAGGCACCCCCCAATCAAGTTGGAGCACAGGAGACTGAGTGGATCATCAGTCGACATAGACAGGATCGATGAGATCGATCTCAAAAGTCTGAATGAACAATACGTCAAGTTCATGGAACTGTTTTAGACGCTGCCCATTGACCTGAAAAGAGGAGTGATCCTTGGGATCCTCAATAGTGATTGCCCGAAAGGGTGTGACTGCTGTGACCGTATAAGGACCGGTCCACCTAGATTTCAGTTTCCCAGGGAAGAGATGGAGACGAGAATTATAGAGAAGGACCTTCTGTACTGGATGGAACTCTTTCCTGAGGATGCTCTTGTCATGTATCCACTTCATTTTTGCTTTGTAATTCTTGGACAAGTTGTAGGCATCATTTCTGAGTTCTTCTAACTCATTCATTTGAAGTTTCCGCTCCTCCCCTACGGAGTCTAGGTCGAAGTTGAGCTTCTTAATGGCCCACAGGGCACGATGTTCAATCTCTACCGGTAGATGACAAGGTTTTCCAAAGACGAGACGATAGGGAGACATATTGAGTGGGGTCTTGTAGGCGGTTCTGTATGCCCATAAAGCATCAGTGAGACGAGTAGACTAGTCTTTACGTGTGGTATTGACTGTCTTCTCCAAGATCTGCTTGATCTGACGATTAGAAACCTCCACTTGACCACTAGTCTGCAGATGATAAGCTAGGGCAACCTTGTGGGTTACCCCATACTTTTTCATTAATTTCTCGAATATCCTATTGCAGAAATGGGTGCCCCCATCACTAATGATGGCCTTAGGGGCACCGAATCGAGCGAAGATGAACTCCTTTAGGAATTTGACCACCACTTTGTGGTCATTGGTCTTGGTGGGAATGGCTTCTATCCATTTGGATACATAGTCTACCGCAAGGAGAATGTACTCAAAACCATAAGAAACGGCAAATATACCATTTGGGGCCCATGAAGTCGATGCCCCAAATGTCAAATATTTCATCGACCTGGATGGGAGTGAGGGGCATCATATTCCTCTCGGAGATGCGGCCTAGATGTTGGCAATTAGGACAGGTTTTGCAGTAGATATGGGCATCTTTAAATAGTGTAGGCCAGTAGAATCTGCATTGCAGGACTTTTTCTGCAGTCTTCTTAGTGCTAAAATGACCACCACAAGGTTGGTCATGACAGGAGGACAAGATATTGAGTTGGTCCGACTCAGGGACACAGAGACGAATGATCTGGTTAGGACAGTATTTATACAAATAAGGGTCATCCCAAGAGTAGTACTTAACTCTTGCTAGGAATTGGCTTTTGTCCTGTTTTGACCAGTGTGAAGGCATTTCTTCGGTGAAAAGGTAGTTGACCATGTCAGCATACCATGGATGAACGGAGATAGCGAACAGTTGTTCGTCTGGAAAGGTTTCAGGGATGGGCTGGGTGTCGAAGGATGGCTCTAAAGTCAGTCTAGACAAGTGATCAGCCACTACATTCTCAGTTCCTTTCTTATCCTTAATCTCGAGGTCGAATTCCTACAGTAAGAGAATCCATCGAATTAATCGAGGCTTGGTTTCCTTTTTCGACATGAGATAACGAAGGGCTGCATGATCAGTGTACACAACCACCTTAGTGGCTAAGAGGTACTGGCGGAATTTATCAAGGGCGAAGACTACCGCTAGGAGTTCTTTCTCAGTGGTGGAGTAATTCATTTGGGTAGAGTTAAGAGTTTTGCTTGCGTAGTAGATCACGTGTGACCTTTTGTCAACTCTCTGCCCTAGAATGGCTCCTAAAGCGTAGTCAGAAGCATCGCACATTACCTCAAAAGGTAGAGTCCAGTCCGGAGGACGGATAATGGGCACAGTAGTGAGCTCAGATTTGAGATGCTCAAATGCCTTGACACAGTCAGCATTAAAGTCGAAAGGAGTATCTTTAGCCAGAAGATGGGACAGAGGTCGAGCGATTTGAGAGAAGTCCTTGATGAATCGCCTATAGAATCCCCCGTGTCCCAAAAAGGATCGGATGTCACACACAGACTTAGGAGTAGGCAAGGTCGAGATGATATCGATTTTCGCTTTGTCGACCTCAATGCCCTGATGGAAAATGACATGTCCCAGAACAATGCCCTTCTTCACCATGAAGTGGCATTTCTCCCAATTGAGGACAAGTCGCTTGTCCTGACAACGTTGAAGTACAAGCCCTAGATGGTTCAGACAGTCATCAAAGGATGACCCAAAGACTGAGAAGTCATCCATAAAGACTTCGAGGAATTTTTCCACCATGTCAGAGAATATGCTCATCATACACCTTTGAAAGGTTGCGGGTGCATTGCAGAGGCCAAAGGGCATGCGCTTGTAGGCAAAAGTGCGAAAGGGACAGGTGAAAGTTGTTTTCTCGTGATCCTCAGGGGCGATGGGTATTTGATTATACCCTGAGTAACCATCAAGGAAGCAGTAATAGGAATGACCTGCTAGTCTCTCCAACATTTGGTCTATGAAGGGTAAAGGAAAATGGTCCTTCCTAGTGTTGGTGTTGAGTCGTCGGTAATCGATGCAGACTCTCCACCCTTTCTTCAGGCGCTGGGTGACCATTTCCTTGTTCTCATTTTCCACAACTGTGAATCCTGCCTTTTTAGGGACGACATGAATAGGACTCACCCATTTGCTATCGGAGATGGGGTAAATGATACCCGCATCTAACAGTTTAAGGACCTCGTCCCAGACTACATCCTTCAAGACGGGGTTCAACCTCCTCTGGTGTTCTCGAGAGGTTTTGGATTCATCCTCGAGATAGATGTGATGTTGGCACACCGAGGGGTCTATGCCACGAATATCATCTATAGTCCAACCTATCGCAGATTTGTGCTCGTTGAGCAGCTCGAGAAGTTTCTTAGGTTCACTCTCAGACAAAGCGGAAGCAATAATGACAGGGTAGGTTTCCTTAGGACCAAGATAGGCATAGAAAAGATCTGTGGGAAGAGGCTTAAGCTCCAATATTGGAGCAGATGAAGTAGAAATAGGTGTCACAGAAGACACGGATTGAAGAGGTTTGACTTCAGTAGGTAAAGGAATGATGGGTTCTCTGGCCATGGTTATCAGAGGCTCGAACTCGATGAGTGGAGCGGGGATCTCTATCAGTGGAGCAGTCTCCAAAAGATCATTGAGATCAGAAATAGCTGACTCTGTTGCAATGTCAGCCCCAAAGTGTGCTAGACACTGCTTAAGAATATCTTCGGTGGAGTCCGGGATTAGACTCTCAACGGCACACATTTCATCGGTCAGTTCGCGATCGGCATCTTGTTGCATTAAACGAAAGATGTTGACCTCAGCTTTGAGGTTACCGAAAGCAATGGACATGTTTCCGTCCCGGCACCCGATGTGTGCATTCGCAGTGGCAAGAAAGGGACGGCCTAAGATGACTGGAATGCGGTTATCCTGACATGGCTCGGTGTCGAGAATGATAAAGTCCACAGGATAATAAAAGTCAGCGACTTTTACTAGGACATCTTCAATGATTCCTCTTGGAATCTTGATGGACTGATCAGCCAATTTTAGGGTGACATTGGTAGGCTTCATATCTTTCAGTCCTAACTGCTGATATACCGAGAATGGTATGAGGTTAACACTAGCCCCTAAATCTAGCAAGGCAGTGCAGCTAAAGTTGTCTCCAATTTCACATTGGACAGTTGGGCTACCTGGATCCTTGTGTTTGATCACACTGTTGCGTTGAATGAACGCGGTAGCTTTTTCGGCCAAGAAGGCAGTTTTGGGTACATGCGTACGCCGCTTAACTGTGCACAAGTCCTTGAGAAATTTGGCATAAGAGGGGATTTGCTTGATAGCAGAAAGGAATGGGATATTGATCTGGACGTCTTTAAAGACGTCTAAGATCTCTGAGAATTGTTAATCCCGCTTATCTTGGACAAGTCTGTCCGGGAAGGGAGGCTTTACTCGACAAATGGATTTGTCTTTAGCCTTGGATTTCTGCACATGGATATCTGATGTTGGTGCAGAGGTAGAAGAAGCAGAGGTAGGATTGGTACTAGTTTCCTCTGTACGAGTGATGGGTGCTGGAGATGGTACCGGTGGTGGTTGGACTCCCATGTCCACAGTTTTTCCAGATCGTAGGGTGGTTACAGCTTGCACCTCCCCTTGATAGTTCTCATTCTGGCTTTGAGATTGGGATCCGATCTCATATACTGCCCCTTTGGCATTTCCTTTAGGGTTGGCAATAGGTTGGCTAGGAAAGATCCCCTTAGCTTTCTCAGCTTCTAAGTTACCTAGACGTTGCTCTAGACGAAGCATGGATTGCTATTGCTGTTGCTCTAGGCGTTGCATAGATTGAGTAATGAGTTGAGCTAGAAGGTCCTCAATACCAGGTTTGGAGACCGACTGTTGGGGGGCAGCTAATGGGAGTTGAGGCACCAATTCGCGACTCGAGCTCATCGGGGCATTATAGTTATAGGCTGGAGAATTAGTTGGGACAATTGGTTGGTTCTGTAAGGTCTGTGGGACTCTTTGCTGATTCTGAAATGTGCTCGGTTGTCCAGAGTATTGACCCTGTTGGAATTGCTGGTTCTGAGTAGATGGGTATTGATTCTGCTGGTATTGTCCCTGATTGAATTGCCTATTGGGTTGATTGAACCCAGGAGGATACATGCCCTAAGGCTGACGCGGAGGTTGAGCTTGTGGTTGAGTAGACTGAGGCCTCCAAGAGAAGTTAGGGTGGTTTCTCGTGTCCGGATGATAAGATTGACTATACGAGTTCTGAGTGGGTGGTTTGTATGTGCTGAAAGCACAAACTTCTTCCTGAAGAGGATTAGACCATCCTTCATTCAAAGGACAATGCTCAGTAGTATGGGAGGGTTGCAGACAGAGGGTGCAGGATTCCATAGGGCTCTCGTGTCCCACATGCATGACTGGGGTAGATTGTTGAGTAGGCTTTTGTACAGACACAGCCATTGCCGAGACTGACTTGCTCAACTCTTGAATGACAGATCGAAGCTCAGTATCAGCTGTAACATCATGTCCCTTGGTTGTCCTTTGGACCGAAGTGGTTCGACTAAACTCTGAGTCAGTCGTCCAATGTTGAGAGTTTTCTCCTAACTCTCCCAAGAATTTGTATGCATCGGTCGGAGTTTGGTGCAGGAATTTTCCTTGGCACATTGACTCTACCATGGTCCGGGACTCATCAGTAAGTCCCTTATAGAAGACGTGGAGAACATTCCCTTGTCGATGCTATGGTGGGGACACTTAGTCAGGTAGTCTTGGAATCCATCCCACGCTTCGAAAAATTTCTCATCGGACTTCTGTCGAAAGTCCTGGATGAGTTGCTTCATTTGGTTGGTCCGAGTCATGGGGTAGAATTTAGACATGAATTTGCCCACCAACTCTTTCCAACTGCTGATTGAATCAGCGGGTAAGGAGTAGAGCCAATCTGAGGCTCGGTCTTTGAGCGAGAATGGGAAAACTCGCAAACGCACATTGTCATCATCGAGGTTCTGATTCTTGAAAAGTAGGATGACATGTTGGAATTTCCGAATATGGGAATATGGGTCTTCTCATGGGAGACCACGAAATCTTGGCAGCATTTGGATCGTCTGTGGCCTGATCTCGAACTGTACCGCCATAGTAGGTGGGAGAACAATGCAAGTGGGCGGATTGGCAGAGATAGGAGCGAACGTCTCGATAAGAGGTCGTTCGACTGCCATGACTACAAAGGTAGTAGTACTGGGGGAGGCGGGTGGGGAAAGAGATGGGGAAGAATTCAGTGGAGGATCCACTGTAGGGACGTGATTCTCAGATCGAACCAAGCGCTTGTTCGGGCGATTCCAAACGGGCATACACGAATGAGGCAAGCTCTATACTTGGCAAAAAGTTGCCAGAGAGGAACACTATCCTAAATGATGCACACCAAGCACAGATAATCCTATTCTAAGCAATCAGGATATATTTTAGGAATTATCTTTGTTAGTTTTGGGGCTAGAGTAGATTATGACAGTGGGCGGACCACTGGTTTATCTTTTAACCGTCGGACTAACTGTTTTGCACTCAGAGGTTCTTACCAGGCTACACTCTTCAGAGCGAATCCTTTAGTACTAACTCTAGTTAACAACAAGGCAATCCGAAGCCTAGACAGACGTGCGGCACAATGGCTGACTTAAGTACGTCCCAGACTAACCGGATTGGTCAAGTGTATAAGAAGAGTGTTCCCTCGGGTTAAGCTAGGGTTGATGCGTGTTCCTAGTCCACACGTAACTAACCGCCGAATAGTCCAAGATGCCACGTCGAGCTCAGTGTACTTGAGTAGCAGGGACTTATGGGTGTGTTAGACAACAGGGACTTGCGCTCGTGGTCTTATTTCAATTGGATGTTAAGCGGGTTCGCTTTGTGTGGATTTTTCCTCGAACACCGGGCTAATTGGCTCTACTTCTTGATTCTTTTTATTATAGATGGATCCTGGGATCAATTTCAACTGGAGTGATGAGGTGGGTGATAAAATCCCACCAGTTTCAATTTTGGAGCTGGGTTTGCTCTCTTAGAGTTGATTGATTAACGGCCACGCCACGCAAGTCGAATAATATGTATGCGAAAGCAAATAGACAAGCGGCAATGATGCACCCAATAACACCGTATCACACTCAAGGCGAGGATAGGGACTTACCTCCCGTGGGCCACGCCACGGGGTCGCCTCCGTGGGTTAGAGAGGGGTATCTTAATGGGCTTGGGCCCGACTCCACCTCTTTGAGCTTTCGCTCTCTACCCACACTGGATCGTGTTCCTGCAGAAAAGTTAGATCGCACGATCTAGGTATTTGGGATTCTATGTGGAAGATCCTTCCCTTTTTAGGGTTCACGGAGCAAGCACTAGATTTAGGCAAGTTTTTGAATTATTTTCCAAATTCGAGATGGGGTAAAATTTAGGAATTCCCAGATTGGAAAATACCTAAATTGGAGTGTTTCCCGAACTGTGGAGATCTTCTAAGAAAGATTTGATTGCGAGATCCCTTACAATTTTAGAAAATTTCCCAAAATTGAAATTCTGCTAGATTTGGGGTGTTTCCTTTTGCAGACTGTTCCAAATTCGGAAGATTTCTAAAGATAGAAATTCTTCTAAAGAGGAAACTTCTAAGAGGGGAAACCCTAATTTAGTAAAGTTTCAAGATTTTAGAATCTTTCCAAAAATCGCAAATCCTTGATTGGTGATTTCTAAAAATCTGCAGAATATAAAACCCTAATTTTTTTGAATTTTGATATTTTTAATTTTTTTGGTAATTTCCACTTAATCTAGGGTTTCTAAAAAACCCTAGAACAAGATCTAGCAGTTATTTGGAAAGCAGTTAAAATTCCTAAATTATTACAAATTGCACTCGGCCTTCCGAGGCATTAAAAATAGTAATTTAAAAACTGCTAAAAATCAACAAACACAAAAAATAGAAAGTTTCCCGAAAAGGTCGGGTTGGCCAAATTGAGCAGCTTTTCGCTTCAGCAACTTTCCAATTCCGTCTTTACGTTCTTTTTCGCACTCCCGAACACCCGAGCGGCAGCGGTGCCATTTGAAAGTAGGATTTTTCCGCGTCGTTGGTTACGGAAACCCTAACTTCAACACAATTTGTAATTATCCGAGACTTTTGACCTGTAAAATTAGCAATTTTGCATAGGGATTTGTGTCGGATGTCGATCTGCACTCGGGATTAGTCGGATTAGCGCTAATTCAGAACATGAACTGACGGAATTTATCAGAAATTGCTAAAATTAAAAGGATGGAAGGGTGATGATGGTGGGATGGATTAAAACTTGATTGATTTTATTTCTTTTCTTTTAAAGCTATTGATATCCTAGAAATTATGAATTAAACTAATACAAATAAAGAGAACGAAGAGCACTAAAGAAAATCCATTATAGTGAAGCAAATAAAATTTATTGAATCCAAACAAGTCCTTACAAGGCTCAAACAAAATATCAAACAAATACTGACAATTCGAAAGAACTAACAATTATCCTAGAGAGAGAGAGAGGGTTATAGAGAGAGAAAGTTAGAGAGAAGAAAAGAACTAGAGATAAAAAGAAGGGACATTTCTAGAGAGAGAAAATAAGGTGAGATTTGAAGAAAAGACTTACCTTGAGAGGAGAGATTTTCACCTTACCTTGGAAAATGGAGAAGATGTTGTAACTCATGAGTAGCATGAATTGCAGCAAGTGATGGAGATCACCGTGAAATGATGCCGGCGTGCATAGTAGATGGGAGGCTCTAGAAGGTGCTGACGTGGAGGAGACGACCTAAGAAATCGGTCGGAGTTGCAGCAGTGAAGGATGCATAGGCTGCGGGTGCTACTCACTGTGGGCGGAGCAGGCAGGTGGTGTGCAGAAGGGGCACCGTAGTGAAGAGAGGAGGTACTGCAAGTGGAGTTACAGACGGTGGCGAGGTGAGGTGGTGGTAGCAGCGTTGGTGCTTGGAGTTGCAGGCGGTGGAGCTACAAGAAAACGGTGCAGACGATCGGATAGAGCTGCTGTTGTGCGACGTGGAGGAGGAGTGGAGCAGGTACAGGAGCTCACAGAGGCGGAGAGATAGTGCAAGCGGCCGGAGTTGCAGGCTGCAACTCCGATGAAGATGGAGGAGGAAGAAGAAGAAGAAGATGGAAGAAGAAGAGGAGAAAGAAAGAGCCGAAGACGACGAAAACGTCGGGGGAGTTTTGAGGGAAGGAGAGGAAGAGATTGGAGGGGGATTAGGGTTCGAACGAACCCCTATCCTTCTCCTTTTAAAGCTCCCTATTTCCTTTAATGGAAATAGGGTATTTTTTGAAAATAAAAAATATGAAATTTAATTAAAATTCTTTGGAAATTCACGGGGTCCACTAACTGGTCGGACATCGGGTCGATGATGATGGGCCCGGCTACTGGCCCACATGGATTGATGATGTCCATCGTCTCACAAGATAATGTGACAGACAGTCTGATGGCGATCGGATGGATGGTGACTTGATTGGGACTCAGATTGGTAGATCGACGGATCTAGAGAGATCCAACGGTCCGATTGAAGATCCAACGGTCAGAAAGCTAAGGGAGATGAGATAGAGCCGATGGGCAGGAGTTCTGGGGTTAGGTCAGTAGATTCGAGGACCGAGAGATGAAGAGAGAGAGAGAATAAGAAGAGATGAGAGAAAAAGTATCAAAAAAAATGGAAAAAAGCACTGGCGGAGGGTCTGGAACCCTGGTCTTCACTGTGACCATCCTCATGCTTCTCCAGTAGAGTCGACTATCATTCTTTGCTGACTCATGTGGCTTTAAACGCTTAGGTCCGTCTCTTGGTCATTGGCTCTCCTGCTCTCTTCGTTCTTTGGGCCGGCTTTTTGGTCCTCATATTTGGCCCATATCTTTTAGTCATAGCATGTGGGCTCTTTAAGCTTTGATAATGGGCTTTCCTGATTGATGTGGGCCCACAAGTCTCGAAAATTGTCCCATCGGGGTTTCCTGCGACAGAAGAAGCGCGTAATGAGACTTTATCAGAATGACTATATGTCTAGACTTCCGAAAATGTGTTTAATGCATGCAAATATACCATTTCGTCCAGAAAAGTGTGTTCTACGCAACACAAGAGACTCTTACGTAGAAAAGTAGATAAATAGAGTATTTTAACGTAGGATAATGCAATAACGCTAAAAGGATAATTGCTTAAAATAAGCACTTTTGAGCGAATATTAGTGGTGCTCCGGCCAAATTGGATTGGATTGAAGAAGCCGCCTGAGGAGAAGTTGTAGGCTGTGTGCTGTGGAGAGGAGCAAGAGGAGGTCGCAACCTCCAACAGGTGAATGAATGCGGAGTAGCAGCCAGGGAAGGTGGTGACGAGCCAAGTTGTGGCACTAGGAGGAACAGCCTGTGGTGGTGGCTGAACGGTGGTGACGACTTGAGCTATTGGTTGGAGGAGGAAGTTGCGGCTTGCTGTTACTCGTAGCGGCTCTTCTCACCAGAGAGAAAAGTTTGCAGGTGCATGCAACGGTAGTGGAGGATTGATGGCCGTGATAGGAGGTGAGAAAGCCAGATCAATGGTTGTTCTGGTTGCTGTAGGAGACGTGGTAGCAAACGGAGTTGGAAGTGCTGTTTGCAGATCAGGTGGCGAAGCAGTGCGTGGAGCGCACAGCAGCGGTGGGAGAAGCTTTTGGCAGAGGAGAAAAGAGGGGATCTTGCAAGAGATGATGGCAGAGGTGTAGGCGGTGCACGGGTGGAGCGCTGTGGCAGGGGCGGTGTCACGGTTTGCAACAACAAGGACGCTCATGCGCAGGTGGAGGAAAGAGGAGGAACAGCAATAAAAGAAGCAGAAAAGAAGGAAGAAGAAGAGAAGAAGAAGAAGAAGGCGGAGATGGCCGAAGTTCTGCAACTCCAGCCGGACGAAAAAAAAAGAAGAAGAAGAAGACAAAGACAGCAAGAAAAGAAGAAGAGGAGGAAGAAAGAGGAGGAGAGAAGGGCGGAGAGGCAGAACAGATGGCAGTGGCAAGCACATGCGGAGAGAGGCGGTGGTGGAGTGTGCATGCGTGCTTGATGGAC
This sequence comes from Euptelea pleiosperma, assembly GCA_035048495.1. Lineage (NCBI taxonomy): Eukaryota > Viridiplantae > Streptophyta > Magnoliopsida > Ranunculales > Eupteleaceae > Euptelea > Euptelea pleiosperma. The sequence continues at coordinate 21,324,754 of CM068553.1, read as the reverse complement.
TGGTTTAGTCCGCCGGAGAAGATGAAGAAGAAGATGATGAAGAACAAGAAGAAGAGAGAAGAAAGAAGGAGAAGAAGAAGGGGAAAACGTGGGGGAGTTTTCGGGGAAAAAAAGGAGAAGAAAGGAAGGGGAATAGGGTTCAAACGAACCATTCTCTTCTCTTTTTAAAAGCTCCCACTTTCCTTTAATGGAAAATGGGAATTTTTGAAATAATATATATATATATATATATATAAGGAAAATCTTTTTTTTCTTTGGGGAAATTCCCCATTTAGTGGACCCCCCTTTATATATATATTTCAAAAATTAGTTTAAAAGCATTCTAAATTTATGGGGTCCACTAAATGGTCAGGTTGTGGGCCACAGATGATGATGGGCCAGCATTTTAGCTCGGTCAAGGCCCATATGATTGAACGGGGGATGATGAGGACTATATGAGAGTAATATTTAACCGTGTCGTTGAATCGAAAACCCTAATCTCAACACATTTTTAGAATCCGCTTCTTTGTTCACTCAAATCCTGTAAAAATAACAGGGTTGTACAGTGGCTCATGTCGGATGTCGATCCTTACTCAGGATTAGTCGGATCAGCACAAATAAGAACACATTTGAACACAGAAATTGCTAGAATGGTGGGGTGAGATTTAAAATGATCTTGATTGGATTTTTAACAGAACTGTGCACATTAACAATATTGATCAAAATAGGAATGAGAACTTAATAATCCAAACATAACTCATAATCAAAATTCTTTATTAAATCAGAATTGTCTACAATGCATATAATCGAGATTCAAGTATAGCTGATAAAAAAGAAAACTAATTAGAGAGGGAGATTTTAGAGAGAGAAAATAAAAGGGATTTTTAGAGAGAGAAATAGATGGAGAGAGAGATGAATTAAGGGAAAGCCTAATCGAAACCTAGAGAGAGAAATTAAGAATAGGAGAAAAAATAGAGAAAGAAAAGAAAATAAGGTAGAGAGAGAAAGTAAGAAACTCACCATTTGCGCACTTACCAATGAGACGTTAGGTGGAGAACATCGGTTTGAGTAAGGTGCACCATGTACACGAGCTGTTCAAGGAGAGAATAGAGGAGTTATCGGCTTGAGGAGTGCATTGGGTGCAACAGCAATGTGGTGTGCACCGTCGATGGAGGAGATCAAGAAGAGAGGGGCATTCCCCTTTGCTGTTAGAGAAGGGGCGACAAGGACAGGTGGTATGCTGCTGCAAGTGAGGAGATGGTTGGGTCGTGGTGTTCCACACGTTGCTGGCTGCAGGAGGTGGAAGAGGGAGAGGCAGTGATAGGCAGCAACAACAAGGTGGAGGGATGGTGCAGGTGGTGCAAGAAGGAGACCCTCCTTCTCTTCTTCTTCTTCTTCAAACCTTCTTCTTCTCTTTCTTTTTCCCTTTTTTTTTTCTTTTCTAAAGGAATAGCCAGATAAAACACCCGCAACTAGAGAGAGTTGCAGGTGTGACAGTCTTCCTGATGTGGTACACTACAAGTGGAGGGGCGATAGCTACTGTCTACGTTGGAGATTAAGTGGTGAAGGCAGTACAGCAACTGCAAGTGGAGGTGCTGCAAGCGTAGCACGCACAGGCGGAAGAGAAGTTGAGCAGCAAGCAGGCCAGGGGATCTCACGGTCGGAGATGCAGGCGGAGGTTTCAAACCTGTCAAGGGAGGAGATCACGGCTTCCTCCCCTTCCTTCTTCTCTTCCTCTTCTCTTTTTCTGGTTTTTTTTTTTTTTTTAGTTTTGTGAAAGAGAGGGCAGAGAGAGGAGAAGGACGTGAATGCTTTAGGGTAGACAGTCAAGGAGATGGAAGAATGGAGAGCTAGGTGTGGGAATAAGAATGAAGATGACGGCTGGATTTTCTGAACGTGGTAGAGAGTGGGGGAGAAGAATAGAAGGATGGACTGTTTTGGGAGCAAAGGGGCGTGGGAGAGAGAGGTATGTGGGAGATGGGGAGCAGTAAGGTTTTCTCCAGCAAAATGGAGGAGAGGAAAAACGTGGGGAGGAGAAAAAGAGAGACCCAAAACGGCTAGGGTTTCCTCTTCTTATATGCTGGACGTGGGAGGTTCTCCCATTCAATCCCCACCGTCCATTGTATATACCGTTCACCCCTCTTTCTTCAAACGAATCCTCCATTCCTTAAACATTTTGCAAAAATTCCCTTTGTAACCTTCCACATGCTTAGAAATTTCCCTTGTCTAGGTGCCACCTCATGCCTTTCCAAAACAAGATCTCCACTTTCCTTCTTGATCAACACCAGTACCACCCATGCCAAAACCACTTTTAGCAAGTGTTTGGTTTTTCCAAAACTATACCATATATCCCAAATGAGACTCCAAGCTATGTGGGTCCACCTTCCATATTTAGATCTAGCAATCTTTCGATATTAATGGCCTATCTTTCGTTGCCACCTCATGGCCACATCATGGCCCACCGTGATCCAACTTGTTGTGATCTAACCCTTGATCTGACTTTTATCCCATTGTCATGGCTTATGCGTTGGTGGTCCATCAATTTCAATTAATGGTCCATCTATTGGAAATCATCTTATGTACCCATCTATGTCTTGGTCCAACATTGTGGTCCGTTAAAATCAAGATCAAGACTGTCCACTAATAGTGCTTGTAGAAATCATTCTTGGGCTTTCTTTGGTTCAGCTTGGCCCATACTTGACCCACATCTTCTTGTCGTCAGCCTGTTGGCTCTTGAGCTTTAATCATAGGTTCTGGAAGTTGATTGTGGGCCCGCATTACATCAAAATTGTCCGATTAGTGCTCCACGTAGGAATCTCTTCTCGTGCTGCCCTTCTAAGATTTCTCATTCTCTTGCCTTCAAAGTCGCTAGGTTCATTCGCTCTCTGAAATGTTCAACTTCTCTGCTTTCTTCACTGGCCTAGTTCGATGGTCAAGTTGATCACCCTTAGATTGATTGTAAGGTTAACATAGGCATTTGTGATTGATCGTGGGTCCATCAGTCTCGAGAATCATCTGATCGGGGTTTCTTGCGACAGAAGAAGCGCATAATGAGACTTTATCAGAACGACTTAATGTCTAGACTTCTAGAAATGCGTTTAATGCATGCAAATATACCATTTCGTCTAGAAAAGTGTGTTCTACGCAACAGAAGAGACTATTATGTAGAAAAGTAGATAAATAGAGCATTTTACGTAGGAGAATGCAATAACGCTAAAAGGATAATTGCTTAAAATAAGCACTTTTGTGCGAATATCACAACCCCCAACCAGCATATTGCCAATCCTTGGCAATTAGTGCGAAATAAATGAGCTTAAAAGGGCTCTGCACATGCTGCACACTTTTTCATATTAGCTCAGGGATAACCCCGTTCGTCAAATCATTGAATGGATGTAAAAACAGTTACATGCTAGTGAAGAGTTGGAAAGTTTTGGCAAGACTACAGACTGATAATCATGACCCAGAATAGTCAGACTCTGTGTGTGTGTGTGCTCAACATTCTCATCATCGGACAGTAAAGATTTCCAAATCACCTCTAAGTTTTTATGCCTCGACCTCAAATCTCACATGTTTAGCACTCAGAATAGAATCACACAAGAAGAGTTTTCTTCTTTTTTCTCAATTTATATGTGAGGAGATGTGTTGATATATGAAAGCAAAGATCTCACATATGTATTATTTAAAGGAAGGACATCTTTAACAGAAGAAGATCTCATGATTGGAATACCACTTCACTCGGGAACGTCAGATCAAACTCTATAGCTTCTCTTTCTCCAATCTCCACATTTTATGATCGTGCTATCCTAGAATCAAATAGGACTTTCCTGGGTTATAATGAGGCTTAGGTTAGGTGTAGAGAGATAAAGAGATACTGGATTTCAAAGATCTTGAGAGGATATTGCCATTTTCTTGCATTTTTCCTACGGCGTAACACCATTATCTGGTTCTTTTTCTTTTTTTCGTATTTTTCTCTTTTTCTTGATATTTCTGAGACTGCTCAATTTCTTTTCAGCTCTTTTTCGTACTTTCTTTCCATATTTTGTTTTCAGCTTGAACCACTTTCTTTTCCTTTTGATTCTTCCTCTTTACTTTTCTTTTCACGGTACACCCACATTAGTTATTCTTTATCCTTCTCAAAAGTAGGGTAGCTAGTAACCCTTCGTAGCTGAATTGGGTTTTTGGTTAATGGACTTAACAAGAAAAGGCTTTTATAGAAAGATTCAAAGGGTTTCTAGTGAAGTATAATTTAGGTGAGTAAAAAGGCTGAATGGTTCAGAAAAAATGGACTAAATCATTTTCTAGGGTTTGCACTATCATGTATACTGTCTTGACTGGATACAGAGAAGGTTCTGTCGTAGTAATCCAATGTTGATGTCGTTTCGAGTTTTATGATCGAAGCAAAAGATAATGAGATCTCTCAACGAATATTGCGGGCATGAAGAATAGTGAGTCATCTTGTGACTCAGGATTAATGTATAACTCTCTGAAATGATTAAAGGCTCGAAAGCTCATTGGGTTAGGTCTCCACAATTCTTCTCACAGGATCTCTAAAATTTCCAAACTTAGGATGACTCTGATGTTGATAGTGTATAATTGTGCCGAATTTGAGTTTTTCTAAGTTTTCAAAACTGCTGTAGCCACGCTTGACTTGACTCAAAGCTAACCTTAAACAAAAATTGACACCCTCAATACTGACTTAACGAAGGTTTTCAGCTAATCAAAGTCAAGGTATTTGACACATTTTTGAAATTCTAGAAAACTTTTGGTGAACATCATAAATCACCCCAAAAATAAGAAATTTTTTTCTTTTTTTATCAAAATGAAGACATGAGTTTTGGTAAATACCTACCCCAACCAAAATACAACACCGTCCTTGGTGCTCATGACCAGGACATAAAATGATGAAAAATCGATGATGATGATGCAAAGGTTCGGGAGGATGTTACCAAGTCGGCAGAAACTCGACAGTGTGTGATACCTGATGATCGGAAGAATGAATGTACCTGCATTTCCAAAGATATAACAATAATAACAAATGCATGAGACTCATGTACTCTAGGAATACCGGAATTGCCTTTCCGAAAGCTCTAAGTTTTACATCTTCAGCCAGACATGACGGGGGTGGGAGGCACCCCCAACCAAGTTGGAGCACAGGAGACTGAGTGGATCATCAGTCGACATAGACAGGATCGATGAGATCGATCTCAAAAGTCTGAATGAACAATACGTCAAGTTCATGGAACTGTTTTAGACGCTGCCCATTGACCTGAAAAGAGGAGTGATCCTTGGGATCCTCAATAGTGATTGCCCCAAAGGGTGTGACTGCTGTGACCGTATAAGGACCGGTCCACCTAGATTTCAGTTTCCCAGGGAAGAGATGAAGACGAGAATTATAAAGAAGGACCTTCTGTCTTGGATTGAACTCTTTTCTGAGGATGCTCTTGTCATGTATCCACTTCATTTTTCTTTATAATTCTTGGACAAGTTGTAGGCATCATTTCTGAGTTCTTCTAATTCATTCATTTGAAGTTTTCACTCCTCCCCTGCAGAGTCGAGGTCGAAGTTGAGCTTCTTAATGGCCCACAGGGAACGATGTTCAATCTCTACCGGTAGATGACAGGGTTTCCCAAAGACGAGATGATAGGGAGACATATTGAGTGGGGTCTTGTAGGCGGTTCTGTATGCCCATAAAGCATCAGTGAGATGAGTAGACCAGTCTTTACGTGTGGTATTGACTGTCTTCTCCAAGATCTGCTTGATCTGACGATTAGAAACCTCTACTTGACCACTAGTCTACGGATGATAAGCTAGGGCAACCTTGTGGGTTACCCCATACTTTTTCATTAATTTCTCGAATATCCTATTGCAGAAATGGGTGCCCCCATCACTAATGATGGCCTTATGGGCACCGAAGCAGGCGAAGATGAACTCCTTTAGGAATTTGACCACCACTTTGTGGTCATTGGTCTTGGTGGAAATGGCTTCTATCCATTGGATACATAGTCTACCGCAAGGAGAATGTACTCAAAACCATAGGAAATGGGAAAGGGGCCCATGAAGTCGATGCCCCAAATGTCAAATATTTCATCGACTTGGATGGGAGTGAGGGGCATCATGTTCCTCTGGGAGATGCGGCCTAGATGCTGGCAATTAGGACAGGTTTTGCTATAGATGTGGGCATCTTTAAATAATGTGGGCCAGTAGAATCCGCATTGCAGAACTTTTTCTACAGTCTTCTTAGTGCTGAAATGACCACCACAAGGTTGGTCATGACACGATGACAAGATATTGAGTTGGTCGGACTCAGGGACACAGAGACGAATGATCTGGTCAGGACAGTATTTATACAAATAAGGGTCATCCCAAGAGTAGTACTTAACTCTTGCTAGGAATTGGCTTTTGTCCTGTTTTGACCAGTATAAAGGCATTTCTTCGGTGACAAGGTAGTTGACAATGTCAGCATACCATGGATGAACGGAGATAGCGAACAGTTGTTCGTCTGGAAAGGTCTCAGGGATGGGCTGGGTGTCGAAGGATGACTCCAAAGTCAGTCTAGACAAGTGATCAGCCACTACATTCTCAGTTCCTTTCTTATCCTTAATCTCGAGGTCGAATTCCTGCAGTAAGAGAATCCATCGAATTAATCGAGGCTTGGTTTCCTTTTTCGACATGAGATAACGAAGGGCTGCATGATCAGTGTACACGACCACCTTAGTGGCTAAGAGGTACTGACAAAATTTATCAAGGGTGAAGACTACCGCCAGGAGTTGTTTCTCAGTGGTGGAGTAATTCATTTGGGCAGAGTTAAGAGTTTTGCTTGCGTAGTAGATCACGTGTGACCTTTTGTCAACTCTCTGCCCTCGAACGGCTCCTAAGGCGTAGTCAGAAGCATCGCACATTACCTCAAAAGGTAGAGTCCAGTCCGGGGGATGGATAATGGGCGCAGTAGTGAGCTCAGATTTGAGACGCTCAAATGCCTTGACACAGTCAGCATTAAAGTCGAAAAGACTATCTTTAGCTAGAAGATGGGACAGAGGTCGAGCGATTTGAGAGAAGTCCTTGATGAATCGCCTATAGAACCTTCCGTGTCCCAAAAAGGACCGGATGTCACGCACAGACTTAGGAGTAGGCAAGGTCGAGATGATATCGATTTTAGCTTTATCGACCTCAATGCCCTGATGGGAAATGACATGTCCCAGAACAATGCCCTTCTTCACCATGAAGTGGCATTTCTCCCAATTGAGGTCAAGTCGCTTGTCCTGACAGCGGTGAAGTGCAAGCCCTAGATGGTTCAGACAATCATCAAAGGATGACCCAAAAACTGAGAAATCGTCCATAAAAACTTCAAGGAATCTTTCCACCATGTCAGAGAATATGCTCATCATACACCGTTGAAAGGTTGCGGGTGCATTGCAGAGGCCAAAGGGCATGCGCTTGTAGGCAAAAGTGCCAAAGGGACAAGTGAAAGTTGTCTTCTTGTGATCCTCAAGGGCGATGGGTATTTGATTATACCTTGAGTAACCATCAAGGAAGCAGTAATAGGAGTGACCTGCTAGTCTCTCCAACATCTGGTCTATGAAGGGTAAAGGAAAATGATCCTTCCTAGTGTTAGTGTTGAGTCGTCGGTAATCGATGCAGACTCTCCACCCTTTCTTCAGGCGCTGAGTTACCATTTCCTTGTTCTCATTTTTCACAACTGTGAATCCTGCCTTTTTAGGGACGACATGAATAGGACTCACCTATTTGCTATCGGAGATGGGGTAAATGATACCCGCATCTAATAGTTTAAGGACCTCGTCTTGGACTACATCCTTCAAGATGGGGTTCAACCTCCTCTGGTGTTCACAAGAGGTTTTGGATTCATCCTCGAGATAGATGTGATGTTGGCACACCGAGGGGTCTATGCCTCGAATATCATCTATAGTCCAACCTATCGCAGATTTGTGCTTGTTGAGCAACTCTAGAAGTTTCTTACATTCACTCGCAGACAAAGCGGAAGCAATAATGACAGGGTAGGTTTCCTTAGGACCAAGATAGGCATAGGAAAGATCTAGGGAAAGAGGCTGAAGCTCCAATGTTGAGCAGATGGAGTTGAAGTAGGTGTCACAGAAGACACGGATTGAAGATGTTTGACTTCAGTAGGTAAAGGAAGGATAGGATCTCTGGCCATGGTTATCAGAGGCTCAAACTCGATGAGTGGAGCAGGGATCTCTATCAGTGGAGCAGTCTCCAAAAGATCATTGAGGTCAGAAATGGCTGACTCTGTGGCAAAGTCAGCTCCAAAGTGTTCTAGACACTGCTTAAGAATATCTTCAGTGGAGTCCGGGATCAAACTCTCAACGGCACACATTTCATCGGCCACATCACGATCGGTATCCTGTTGCATTAGACGAAAGATATTGACCTCAGCTTTGAGGTTTCCGAAAGCAATGGACATGTTTCTGTCCCGGCACCCGATGTGTGCATTCGCGGTGGCATGAAAAGGACGGCCTAAGATGACCGGAATACGGTTATCCTGACACGGCTCGGTGTCGAGAATGATAAAGTCCACAAGATAATAAAAGTCAGCGACTTTTACTAGGACATCTTCAATGATTCCTCTTGGAATCTTGATGGACTAATCAGCTAATTTCAAGGTGACATTGGTAGGTTTCATATTTTTCAGTCCTAACTGCTTATATACCGAGAACGGTGTGAGGTTGACGCTAGCCCCTAAATCTAGCAAGGCAGTGCAGCTAAAATTGTCTCTAATTTCGCATTGGATAGTTGGGCTACCTGGATCCTTGTGTTTGATCACACTGTTGCATTGAATGAATGCGGTAGCTTTTTCGGCCAATAAGGCAGCTTTGGGTACATGCGTACGCCGCTTAACTGTGCACAAGTCCTTGAGAAATTTGGCATAGGAAAGGATTTGCTTGATAGCAGAAAGGAATGGGATATTGATCTGGATGTCTTTAAAGACGTCTAAGATCTTTGAGAATTACTGATCCCGCTTATCTTGGACAAGTCTGTCTGGGAAGGGAGGCTTTACTCGACAAATGGATTTGTCTTTAGCCTTAGATTTCTGCACATGGATATCTGATGTTGGCGCAGAGGGAGAAGAAGCAGAGGTAGGATTGGTACTAGTTTCCTCTGTACGAGTGATGGGTGCTGGAGATGGCATCGGCGGTGGTTGGACTCCCATGTCCACAGTTTTTCTAGATCGTAGGGTGGTTACAACTTGCACCTCCCCTTGACAATTCTCATTCTGGCTCTGAGATTGGGAACCGATCTCATACACTGCTCTTTTGGCATTTCCTTTTGGGTTAGCGATAGGTTGGCTAGGGAAGATGCCTTTAGCTTTCTCAGCTTCCAGGTTGCCTAAGCGTTGCTCTAGACGAAGCATGGATTGTTGTTGTTGTTGCTCTAGGCGTTGCATAGATTGTTGTTGCTGAGTAATGAGTTGAGCTAGAAGGTCTTCGATACCAAATTTGGGGACCGACTGTTGGGGGGCAGCTAATGGGAGCTGAGGCACCAATTCGCGACTCGAGCTCATCGGGGCATTATAGTTATAGGCTGGAGAATTTGTTGGGACAATCTGTTGGTTTTGAAAGTTCTGGGGAACTCTTTGCTAATTTTGAAATGTGCTCGGTTGTCCAGAGTATTGACCCTGTTGGAACGGTTGGTTTTGAGTAGATGGATACTGATTCTGCTGGTATTGTCCCTGATTGAATTGCCTATTGGGTTGATTGAACCCAAGAGGATACATGCCCTGAGGTTGACGCGGAGGTTGAGCTGGCGGTTGAGTAGACTGAGTTCTCCAAGAGAAGTTAGGGTGATTTCTCATGTCAGGATGATAAGATTGACTGTACGAGTTATGAGTGGGTGGTTTATATGTGCTAAAAGCACAAACTTCTTCCTGAAGCGGATTAGACCATCCTTCATTCAAAGGACAATGCTCAGTAGTATGGGAGGGTTGCAGACAAAGGGTGCAGGATTCCATAGGGCTCTTGTGTCCTGATATTCGCTTAAAAGTGTGTATTTTCCACTGTTATCTTCTAAGCGTTTTCACACTCTCCTACGTTAAAATGATCTATTTATCTACTTTTCTACGTAAGAGTCTCTTTTGTTGCGTAGAACACACTTTTCTGGACGAAATAGTATATTTGCATGCATTAAACACATTTTCGGAAGTCTAGATATTAAGCCGTTCTGATAAAGTCTCATTACGCGCTTCTTCTGTCGCAGGAAACCCCGATGGGACGATTCTCGAGACTTGTGGGCCCAAATCGATCATGAAAGCCCATTATTAAAGCTTAAAGAGCCCACATGCTATGACTAGAAGATATGGGCCAAATATGGGCTGAATAAGAGGACCAAAAAGCCGACCCAAAGAACGAAGAGAGCAGGAGAGCCAATGACCAAGAGACGGACCAAAGCGTTTAAAGCCACATGAGTCAGCAAAGAATGATAGTCGACTCTACTGGAGAAGCGTGAGGATGGTCACAGTGAAGACCAGGGTTCCAGACCCTCCGCCAGTGCTTTTCTCTCTATTTTCTGATACTTTCTCTCTCATCTCTCCTTATTCTCTCTCGTCATCTCTCGGTCCTCGAATCTACTGACCTAACCCCAGAACTCCTGCCCATCGGCTCTATCTCATCTCCCTTAGCAATCGGACCGTTGGATCTCTCTAGATCCGTCGATCCACCAATCTGAGTCCCAATCAAGTCACCATCCATCCGATCGCCATCAGACCGTCTGTCACATCATCTTGTGAGACAATGGACATCACAAATCCATGTGGGCCAGTAGCCGGGCCCATCATCATCGACCCGCTGTCCGACCAGTTAGTGGACCCCGTGAATTTCCAAAGAATTTTAATTAAATTTCAAAAAAAACGGGGGGTCCACTAATTGGGGAGATTCCCCATAGAAAAGTAGATTTTTACTTAAAAAAAAAAAATATATATATATATATATATTTTTTTTTTTTATTTCAAAAATACCCTATTTCCATTAATGGAAATAGGGAGCTTTAAAAGGAGAAGGAGAGGGGTTCGTTCGAACCCTAATCCCCCTCCTTTCTACTCCTTTCTCTCCCCCTGTCAATCCCGCACGGATCCCTTCTCTTCTTCTATCCCTTTCTTCTTCTTCTTCTTCTTCTTCTTTTTCTTCTTCATCCTTCGCCGGAGTTGCAGGCCAGCAACTCCGGCTGTCTTCTTCTTCTTCATTCCCTTCTTCCCTTCCTCCACCAGCCGTGCTCATTCCTCCGCCTCTGCCGCGTGTAGCAGCGCCTGCAACAACTCCACCATTCTCTACCGCCCCTTCCAGCAACTCCGGCAAGCAACCAGCGTGCTCGCCGGACTGGTTCGCCCCTGTACCTGCTACACCGCCCAACACCTCTCCATTGTTTTCTGTTTTGTAGGTCCACCACGCTACCAGTTCTCCTTGCCCCAAGCGCCTTCTCCATTGCCCTGCACCTCCACGATCACGGACAGCAACGTTCTCTCCATTAAAAACCACCGCCGGAGTTGCAGGCTGCAACTCCGGCCAACTGTTGCAGCGTTCAGCATCTTCTCCTCCTCTCTTGCCCATTCAAGAACCCACTAGTTGCCAGCTCTCTCCTTTCACGCCCTTTCTCTCCATCTCCTCCATGCTTTTTGCCCAAAACCAGCACGTTCCCCCATCTTCTCTGAGGTTCCAAACGATCCCACAAGAATAACCCAACCGCCCAGCACCTTCGACAGTTTTGGCTCCCTGCCGGATCGATCATCAAAATCGTCTCTAACACTCCATCAAACCAGCGCCCCCACTACTCCTTCATGCTCTTCCCTCTCCTCCAAAAATAAAAGAAAAGAACAAGAAGGATAGAAGAAGAAAGGAGGAGAAGGGGAGATCGCTCCACCAGCTGGTTCCCCACGTTGCTGCCTTCCACCGTTTGTTGTCCCTGTACTTGGCCAGACTTGCAACTCCGGCAGGCACAACCTCAACCACCTTCTCTCTAGGTTTCTCCCTAACTCTCTCTCCTCTTATCATTTTCTCTCTCTAGATCATACTTTCTCTCTTTAGAAATTCTCTTCCTTCTCATTCCCTCTCTCTCTCTTATTTCTCTCTCTAATTAGTAGTTTTAAATGCTTTTTAGTTAGTTGCTTTCTTATTACTTAATTTGTTTTGATTGAAAGTATGTATGTTACTTATGATTCAATGAATGAAAGTTAAGTTTCTCTTTTCATTTGTCGTGCTCGTTTTTCTTTCATTCATGTTAAATAGTTGATAAAAATCTCAAAAAGAATATTTTACAATCGACCCATCCTTCTCACATATCCACATTCTCTAGCAATTTCTGTCATTTTATGTTCTTATTCGCGCTAATCCGACTAATCCCGAGTGCGGATCGACATCCGACACGAATCCCTATACAAATCTATCAATTTTGCAGGATAATCGGATAATTACAAATCTTGTTGATTCTAGGGTTTCCGTAACCAACGACGCGGAAAATCCTACTTTCATGTCCCACATGCACAACTGGGGTGGATTGTTGAGTAGGCTTTTGTACTGACACAGCCAGTGCCGAGACGGACTTGCTCAACTCTTGAATGACAGATTGAAGCTCAGTATCAGCTGTAGCATCATGTCCCTTGGTTGTTTTTTGGACCGAAGTGGTTCGACTAAACTCTGAGTCAGTCGTCCAATGTTGAGAGTTTTCTCCTAACTCTCCCAAGAATTTGTATGCATCGGTCGAAGTTTGGTGCAGGAATTTTCCCTGGCACATTGACTCTACCATGGTTCGGGACTCATCAGTAAGTCCCTTGTAGAAGACGTGGACAAGATTGCCCTTGTCCATGCTATGGTGTGGACACTTAGTCAGGTAGTCTTGGAATCTATCCCACGCTTCGAAAAGTTTCTCATCGGACTTCTGTCGAAAGTCCTGGATGAGTTGCTTCATTTGGTTAGTCCGAGTCATGGGGTAGAATTTAGACATGAATTTGCCCACCAATTCTTTCCAACTGCTGATTGAATCAGCGGGTAAGGAGTAGAGCCAATCTGAGGCTCAGTCTTTGAGCAAGAATGGGAAAACTCGCAGACGCACATTGTCATCATCGAGGTTCTAATTCTTGAAAAGTAGGATGACATGTTGGAATTCCCTAATATGGGAATATGGGTCTTCTCTTGGGAGACCACGAAAGGTAGATAGCATTTGGATCGTCTGCAGCCTGATCTCAAATTGTACCGCCGTAGTAGGTGGGAGAATAATGCAAGTGGGCGGATTAGCAGAGATAGGGGCGAACGTCTCGATAAGAGGTCGTTCGACTGCCATGACTACAAAGGTAGTAGAACTGGGGGAGGCGGGTGGGGAAAGAGATGGTGAAGTATTCAGTAGAGGATCCACTGTAGGTACGTGATTCTCAGATCGAATCAAGCGCTTATTCGGACGAGTCCAAATGGGCATACGCTGATGAGGCTAGCTCTATACTTGGCAAAAAGGTGCTAGAGAGGAACACTATCCTAAATGATGCACACCAAGCATAGATAATCCTATTGTAAGCAATCAGGATATATTTTAGGAATTATCTTTGTTAGTTTTGGGGCTAGAGTAGATTATGACAGTGGACGGACCACTGGTTTATTTTTTAACCGCCGGACTAACTGGTTTGCACTCAGAGGTTCTCACCAGGCTACACTCTTTAGAGCGAATCCCTTAGTACTAACTCTAGTTAACAACAAGGCAATCCGAAGCCTAGACAGACGTGCGGCACAATGGCTGACTTAAGTACGTCCCAGACTAATCGGATTGGTCAAGTGGATAAGAAGAGTGTTCCCTCGGGTTAAGCTAGGGTTGATGCGTGTTCCTAGTCCACACGCAACTAACCGCCGAATAGTCCAAGATGCCACGTCGAGCTCAGTGTACTTGAGTAGTAGGGACTTATGGGTGTGTTAGACAACAGGGACCCGCGCTCGTGGTCTTATTTCGATTGGATGTTAAGCGGGTTCACTTTGTGTGGATTTTTCCTCGAACATCGGGCTAATTGGCTCTACTTCTTGATTCTTTTTAATTGAATGGAGCCTTGGGATCAAATCAGTTGGAATGATGTGGTGGGTGATAAAATCCAACCAGTTTCAATTTGGAGCTGGGTCTGCTCTCTTAGAGTTGATTGATTAACGGCCACGTGATATTCGCTCAAAAGTGCTTATTTTAAGCAATTATCCTTTTAGCGTTATCGCTCTCTCATACGTAAAAGGCTCTATTTATCTACTTTTCTATGTAAGAGTCTCTTTTATTGTGTAGAACACACTTTTCTGGACGAAATGGTATATTTGCATGCATTAAACACATTTTCGGAAGTCTAGATATTAAGCCGTTCTGATAAAGTCTCATTACGCGCTTCTTCTGTCGCAGGAAACCCCGATGGGACGATTCTCGAGACTTGTGGGCCCAAATCGATCATGAAAGCCCATTATCAAAGCTTAAAGAGCCCACGTGCTATGACTAGAAGATATGGGCCAAATATGGGCTGAATAAGAAGACCAAAAAGCCGGCCCAAAGAACCACGAGAGCGGGAGAGCTGATAACCAAAAGACGGACCAAAGTGTTTAAAGCCACATGAGTCAGCAAGGAATGATAATCTACTCTACTAGAGAAGCGTGAGGATGGTTGAAAGTAGGTGTTTTCCGCGTCGTTGGTTACAGAAACCCTAACTTCAACACATTTTTAATTTATCCGAGACTTTTAACCTGTAAAATATGAACTTTTGTATAGGGATTCGTGTCGGATGTCGATCCGCACTCGAGATTAGTCGGATTAGCTCGAATAAGAACATAAAATGACAGATAATATACAAGAGAAATGTGGAAAGATGAGAATGGCGAGTCGAGATTAAAAACACATCCAAGAGATCCAGAGAAGACTAAAATCATCAAACTCAAATTGCATTAATTAAACTGTTGCTTACATGAAATAAATGACAGAAATAAATAAAGCGGTAAATCTATTCTAGAAAGCATGTAAGAAAGCATGTAAAAAGAGATTTTAGAGAGAGAGGAAGAAGGTAGAGAGAGATTTTCACACCTCGGTCGTTTACCGGCCGACAAGGTAGAGGTGAGAGAAAAACTCACCCTCTTGCATTCACCGAACGGAGTCAGTGGTGCAAAAAGGCGATCAGCCTGGGGAGCTTAAAGAGAGAAAACATGAACTCTAGAGAGATAACATGTTTCTAGAGAGAGAAAGTGGAAGTAACCTTGGAGAACTCACATTGAGTGCTCGGATCGCCCGGTGAGTGGTTCGGCCCGGTTGATCGACCATGCGATAAAGTGCACATGAGGGTGCGCCATGAGTAGGGATGCAGCCATGATTGCAATGGAGGATAAGATATTGGCTGGAGTTGCTATGGAGATGATGGATGGTCAAGGTGATGGTGCACAGCCAATGGATAGAGAGCGGTTCCTCTTTGCGGTAGAGGAGATGATCAACGATGCTGTGTAGCAAGTGTTCGAGCCAAAGGATGCACAGGTTGGAGAGGCGTTTTAGGTCAAGGCATGGGTCGAACATGACCTGCAAAGATGAGGATGTGCAGATCTAGAGCTGCAAGTTGTGCACGAGCTGTGGCATCCACCGTTGATGAAGGAGCAAAGGGCGGTTGTGATGGACAGCAGATTGGTGATGTGAAGTTGCTGCAACCGTGGGCAGCTCCTTGCTGGTTCGGGTGGAGGCGCACCTGCTATTGGCTGGTGGTGGTCCTTTCATGGCAGCAAGTGGTGGTGCTTTCATGGTAGCAAGTTGGGGGGTTGCTGGAATGCAAAGTTGCAGCCCGTAGGAGATCGGAAACTGGGTAAAAACGTGGGGACGTGAGTCGAGGCAGCAACAGCAGCAGGGTGGAGGCGCTTGGGAAGAGAGAAAATAGTGGCTGGTGGTGCTACGGGGCTATTCTGTTGGAGATGACGGAGGAGCAGGCGGAGGGGGGCGGAGGCGAACCAGTCCGTTAGAAACACAGGCGGTGCTGTTTCTAACGGAGTTGCAGGTTCGGCCAAGGGTTGAATGGCAGACCTGCAACTCGGTCTGCAAGTGGAGGACGTATAGGGGTGGTTCGCTAGTGGATGGAGGCGCTGTTGGTGCCCGGAAAGGGAGGACGGCAGTGGAGGAGGCGGAGGCGAACCAGTCCGGTGGAGAAACGCTGGTGGTGTTGCAAGTTTTGCAGGCGGGGCTGCGTCGCAGCACGCAGGTGAGTGCTGCGTTGATGAGCAACGGAGTTGTGGTGGCTGGTTGCTGCGAGGAAGAAGGCCAGGAGCTTCTAGCATTGTCGGCCGGAGTTGCAGCCTGCAACTCCGGTGAAAACGTGAAGATGAAGACGGTGAAGAAGATGAAGAAGAATGTGATACTCGGGCCAAAAAGAGAGGGAAAGAAGGAGAAGGGGAAGAAAGAGAAGCCGTTGGGGGAAGGAGAGGAGGAGAGGGGTTTAGAGATTAGGGTTTCGAACCCTCTCTTCTCCCCTTTTAAAGCTTCCCTATTTCCTTTAATGGAAATAGGGGATTTTTGAAAATAAAAAAATAAGAAAAATAATTTTTTTTTTCTTTTTTTTTTTTTTTTTTTTTTTTTTTTAAGTAAAACACTACTTTTTTATGGGGAATCTCCCCAATTAGTGGACCCCCCATTTAATAAAAATTATTTTGAAATTCGCGGGGTCCACTAACTGGTCGGACAGCGGGTCGATGAAGATGGGCCCGGCTATTGGCCCTCATGGATTGATGATGTCCATCGTCTCACAAGATGATGTGACAGACAGTCTGATGGCGATCGGATGGATGGTGACTTGATTGGGACTCAGATTGGTAGATCGACGGATCTAGAGAGATCCAACGGTCCGATTGAAGATCCAACGGTCCGATGGAAGATCCAACGGTCAGAAAGCTAAGGGAGATGAGATAGAGCCGAAGGGTAGGAGTTCTGGGGTTAGGTCAGTAGATTCGAGGATCGAGAGATGAAGAGAGAGAGAGAATAAGAAGAGATGAGAGAAAAAGTGTCAAAAAAATGGAAAAAAAGCACTGGCGGAGGGTCTGGAACCCTGGTCTTCACTGTGACATCCTCACGCTTCTCCAGTAGAGTCGACCATCATTCTTTGCTGACTCATGTTGCTTTAAACGCTTTGGTCCGTCTCTTGGTCATTGGCTCTCCTACTCTCTTCGTTCTTTGGGCTGGCTTTTTGGTCCTCTTATTCAGCCCATATTTGGCCCATATCTTCTAGTCATAGCATGTGGGCTTGTTAAGCTTTGATAATGGGCTTTCATGATCGATTTGGGCCCATAAGTCTCGAGAATCGTCCCATCGGGGTTTCCTGCGACAGAAGAAGCGCGTAATGAGACTTTATCAGAACGGCTTAATATTTAGACTTCCGAAAATGTGTTTAATGCATGCAAATATACCATTTCGTCCAGAAAAGTGTGTTCTACGCAACCGAAGAGACTATTACATAGAAAAGTAGATAAATAGAGTATTTTAACGTGGGAGAATGCAATAACGCTAACAGGATAATTGCTTAAAATAAGCACTTTTGAGCGAATATCAATGGTCACAGTGAAGACCAGGGTTCCAGACCCTCTACCAAACTTTTATCTCCATTTTTTGATATTTTCTCTCTCATCTCTCCTTATTCTCTCTCTCTCTTCATCTCTCGGTGCTCGAATCTACTGACCTAACCCCAGAACTCCTGCCCATCGGCTCTATCTCATCTCCCTTACCTTTCTGACCGTTGGATCTTCCATCGGACCGTTGGATCTTCAAACGGACCGTTGGATCTCTCTAGATCCATCGATCTACCAATCTGGGTCCCAATCAAGTCACCATCCATCCGATCGCCATCAGACTGTTTGTCACATCATCTTGTGAGACGATGGACATCATCAATCCATGTGGGCCAGTAGCCGGGCCCATCATCATCGACCCACTGTCCGACCAGTTAGTGGACCCCGTGAATTTCCAAATAATTCTAATTAAATTTTAAAAAATGGGGGGTCCACTAAATGGGGAGATTCCTCATAGAAAAGTAGTGTTTTACTTAAAAAAAAAAAAAAAAAAAAATTATTTTTCTTATTTTTTTTTATTTTCAAAAATCCCCTATTTCCATTAAAAGAAATAGGGAAGCTTTAAAAGGGGAGAAGAGAGGATTCGAAACCCTAATCTCTCTCTTTTCTTCTCCTCTCCTCCCCCAAAACTCGGCCCCACGTTCTCTTCTTCTCATTCTCTTCTTTCTTCTTCTTTCTTTCACCTTCTTCTTCATCTTCTTCGCCTTCCTCTTCACGTTCTCACCGGAGTTGCAGGCTGCAACTCTGGCCGCAACCTTTTGCAGCACCTCCGCCTGCTGCACATCGCTGCCTCAAGGTTGCCCCTCTCCATCCTCAAGCCCCGGACTACCACTGAAGCCATCAACGTTGCTGGTTCAACCTTCGCCGGTGTCTTCTCCACCAGCCTACACTTGCTCCCACCTTCATTAACTCCGGTAAGCTCCTCTTCTTCTTCATTTTTCTTCTTCTTCTTCCTCTTATGCTCCATATTCTTCTGGTTCTCCTCCCCATTCCGCATGCGTGCTCCACCACCACTCACGGCCAGGCCGTGACCCTCTTCATCTCCTTCATCACTTCCACTGCCGGAGTTGCAGGCAGCCACTCCGGCCGCCTCCGCTTTATTCCCCTCACCTGCTGGCCTCCGCCTTCTTCACCACCACCATCGTCTCCGCCCAGAACCTGCTGCAAGAACTCCACCGTCCCTCCAACCTGCACTTCCAGTCAAGGGTCCATAGCACGATCAACAGCTTCTCCTCTTCAAGCACCGCCATTCACCACCTTTTCTGGTGTTGCAGGGAGCAACACCAGACAGCCTTCCTTCATCTCTACCACGTTATATTACCGCCTAGCCCTTCTCCTCTTATTCCATTTTTCTGCCACACCGCCCTTTAAAGCTCACGGACTGAACCACTTTACGATCTTCAACGGGTCTCCATGATGGCTGCTCCTCACCATTCCATGGCATCACCATTCCTGTGGGCACCACCAACTCCAAGTCCAGCCACCCTCTCTTCTGCCTTGCCGGACTAGTGCACAGCTATCCAGCAGCGTCTTCTTCTTCTCCACACCGCCCTTCAGCAAGTTGTAGCAGCCTGCAACAACTCCATTGCCAGATCTGAACGTGGCCTTCATCTTCACAATATTCTCCTCTTGCAGGGCAGCAACGTGGAAGCAACTCCACCGTGTTTCTCCCAGCCGTCTTCGTCTCCCCCTTTTCAAGAGAAAACAAAAAAATGTAATAAAGAAAAAAGAGAAGGGAGAGAAGAAGAAGGAGATCGTGGTGGCTGTTCTCTCCACCGCCTAGCTGTTGGTCATCACCATGTCTTCCACCGTCTACAACCCAGCACCCCATTGCTACTCATCATCAACGCTCACCAGTCCATGTGGTGCACTTCTCCAACCACGATCTCATCCCGTCACCATCTCTTTTCCTTGGGCATGGATGCCCCAGCGTCTCCGAACGGCTAATCCTTTCACTAGGTTGCAGATAGGAAAGGTGTAGAACTTGCAACTTGGCTGGCCTACTGCCCCCTTGCACTCCATCTCAATCCTCTTGGCCGGTTCATGTTGCACAATCACCAGGGTGCACTTGTTATCATGACCAATACCTCATGCCACCAAATGGTCAAATATGCTCTCCTATTCTCCTTGGCCGACCTAGGCCATGCGCACAAACTCGGGCCAATTCAAGTACACCACCATGTGGTGCAATCGAGCAGCCACTATGCTCCATCAATGGCCGATCTACTCCAATGGTAAGTGTGTGAGGTTATTTTTGCTCTTTAGAAAATTATCTCTCTCTAGAGTTAGTGACTTTCTCTCTCTAGATTCCCCAGGCTGATCGCCTTTTTGCACCACTGACTCCGTTCGGTGAATGCAAGAGGGTGAGTTTTTCTCTCACCTCTACCTTGTCGGCCGGTAAATGACCGAGGTGTGAAAATTCCCTCTCTACCTTCTTCCTCTCTCTCTAAAATCTCTCTTTACATGCTTTCTAGAATAGATTTACCGCTTTATTTATTTCTGTCATTTATTTCATGTAAGCAACAGTTTAATTAATGCAATTTGAGTTTGATGACGCCACGCAAGTCGAATAAGTTATTGCTAGAAAACAAATAGACATGCGGCAATGATTCATGAAAGTAGGGTTTTTCCGTGTCGTTGGATCGGAAACCCTAATCTCAACAATATTTGTAATTATCCGAGACTTATTCCTGCAAAAATTAAGAATTCTAGCACAGTGGAAAGTCGGAGTCGAATCCGCACTCGGGATTAGTCGGGTTAGCGCAAATAAGAACTCATTTAAACATGGGAAATCCTTAAAAACATGGGAAGGTGAGAATGGTGGTTGAGATTAAAACAAGCTTTCTTTAACGAGATTATCTTAGGCTATTAAAATGTACTAAAAAGAAATAAAAAAAAAATTACAATATGATAATCAAACTAACTTTATTGATCAAACAATGCTTACAAACATTAAATAGAGAAAGAAAGAAAAAACAACTACCAGGCAATTTAAAGAAAAGCTAGAGAGAGGAACTAGGGAGAGAGATAGAGATTGTAGAGAGAGAAACATTTGAGAACTAAAGAGAGAAAGAGGCTGCAGGAAAAAAAAACTAATTCTAGAGAGAGAAAAGGGTTGACTAGAGAGAGAGAGTATGAAACTTACCATTGCACCTATCCGATCGCAGGAGAGATGGAAATCAACGCATGGCAATAACCATGGCATGATTGCTGATAGCAGGTAGGAGAGAGGACCATGGAGAACATGGCTGGAATTGGCACCGTGTGGAGGAGGGAGGCTGTAAGAGATGATGCCGGACTGATTTGCAATGGAAATCGGTGGTGGCTGGTTCGTGGCGTGGATCGTGGAGGAAGATGGATCCCAATGGAGAACGGCTGGAACTGTGAGCTCGCTGGTGCATTGAAGAGCAGTGATCCGGCGAAGAAGCAATGGCTGGGCGGTGCTGTGGTGAGGCGGTAGATGAGGTCCAGTCCGTCGAGGAGAGAAGACGGTGTGCTGTCTCACCGGTTGCACGACTGTGAGGGAGCAGTGCTTAGACGGTGGTGGCAGCGGTGGTAGCAGGGGTGGTGCGATGGCTGTGGTGTTGCAAGAAGTGCATCTGTGGCCGGAGAAGATAGTGTAGGCGGAGAGGTGCGCTGGCGACCGGAGTTGCAACCTGCAACTCCGGTGGGACGTGAAGAGAACAAGAAAAATAAGAAGAAGAAGACAGAGGAGAGAAGGAAAAGAAGAAGACAGTGGAGAGAACAAAAAGAAGAAGACAGAGGGGGAGATGGGGAGAAGGATTAGCAGGCGGCCGGAGTTGCTGCCTGCAACTCCGGTGAGAAAAAAATGAAGAAGATGAAGAAGATGAGGAAGAGACGGAAGAAGAAGGAGGGAAAATGTAGGGAACGATTTTGGGGAAGGAGAGGAGGAGAGGGGAGAGGGATTAGGGTTCGAACGAACCCTCTCTTCTCCCCTTTTAAAGCTTCCCTATTTCCTTTAATGGAAATAGGGGATTTTTGAAAATAAAAAAAATAAGAAAAAAAAAAATATATATATATATATATATATATATATATATATTTTTTAAGTAAAATGCTACTTTTCTTTGGGGAATGTTCCCATTTAGTGGACCCCCCATTTTTTTAAAATTTAATTAAAGTTATTTTGAAGTTCACGGGGTCTACTAACTGGTCGGACAGTGGGTCGATGATGATGGGCCCGAATACTGGGCCACATGGATTGATGATGTCCATCGTCTCATAAGATGATGTGACAGACAGTCTGATGGCGATTGGATGGATAGTGACTTGATTGGGACCCAGATTGGTAGATCGACGGATCTAGACAGATCCAACGGTCCAATTGAAGATCCAACGGTCCGATGGAAGATCCAACGGTCAGAAAGCTAAGGGATATGAGACAGAGCCAATGGGCAGGAGTTCTGGGGTTAGGTCAGTAGATTCGAGGACCGAGAGATGAAGAGAGAGAGAGAATAAGGAGAGATGAGAGAGAAAGTATAAAAAAAATGGAGAAAAGTGTTGGCAGAGGGTCTGGAACCCTGGTCTTCACTGTGATCATCCTCACGCTTTTCCAGTAGAGTAGACTATCATTCCTTGCTGACTCATGTGGCTTTAAACGCTTTGGTCCATCTCTTGGTCATTGGCTCTCCTGTTCTTTTCGTTCTTTGGGCCGGCTTTTAGGTCATCTTGTTCAACCCATATTTGGCCCATATCTTCTAGTCATAGCATGTGGGCTCTTTAAGCTTTGATAATGGGCTTTCATGATCGATTTGGGCCCACAAGTCTCGAGAATCGTCCCATCGGGGTTTCCTGCGACAGAAGAAGCGCGTAATGAGACTTTATCAGAACGGCTTAATATCTAGACTTCCAAAAATGTGTTTAATGCATCCAAATATACCATTTCGTCCAGAAAAGTGTGTTCTACACAATAGAAGAGACTCTTACGTAGAAAAGTAGATAAATAGAGCCTTTTACGTAGGAGAGTGCGATAACGCTAAAAGGATAATTGCTTAAAATAAGCACTTTTGAGCGAATATCAATTCACCCAAATTACTCTGTATCGCACTCAAGGCGAGGATAGGGACTTACCTTCCGTGGGCCACGCCACGGGGTCACCTCCGTGGGTTAGAGAGGGGTATCCTAATGGGCTTGGGCCCGACTCCACCTCTTTGAGCTTTCGCTCTCTACCCACACTGGATCGTGTTCATGCAGAAAAGTTAGATCGCATGGTCTAAGTATTCGTGATTCTATTTGGAAGATCCTTGCTTTTTTAGGGTTCACAGAACAAGTACTGGATTTAGGCAAGTTTTTGAATTATTTTCCAAATTCGAGATGGGGTAAAATTTAGGAATTCCCAGATTGGAAAATACCTAGATTGGAAAGTGTCCCGAACTGTGGAGATCTTCCAAGAAAGATTTGATTGCGAGATCCCTTACAATTTTGGGAAATTTCTCAAAATTGAATTTCTGCTCGATTTGGGGTGTTTCCTTTTGCAGACTTTTCCAAATTCGGAAGATTTCTAAAGATAGAAATTCTTTTAAAGAGGAAACTTCTAAGAGGGGAAACCCTAATTTAGCAGAGTTTCAAGATTTTGGAATCTTTCCAAAAATCGCAAATCCTTGATTGGTGATTTCTAAAAATCTACAGAATATAAAACCCTAATTTTTGAATTTTGATTTTTTATATTTTTTGGGTATTTTCTACTTAATCTAGGGTTTCTAAAAAACCCTAGAACAAGATCTAGCAATTATATGGAAAGCAGTAAAATTCCTAAATTATTACAAATTGCATTCGGCCTTCCGAGGCATTAAAAATAGTAATTTAAAACTGCTAAAAATCACTAAAAATAAAAAATAGAAAGTTTCCCGAAAAGGTCGGGCGGTCCAAATTGAGCAGCTTTTCGCTTCAGCAACTTTCCAATTCCATCTTTACGTCCTTTTTCGCACTCCCGAACACCCGAGCGGCAGCGGCTCCATTTGAGAGTAATATTTTTCCGTGTCGTTGAATCGGAAACCCTAATCTCAACACATTTTTAGAATCCGCTTCTTTGTTCACTCAAATCCTGTAAAAATCACAGGGTTGTACAGTGGCTCGTGTCGGATGTCGATCCTCACTCAGGATTAATCGGATCAGCAGAAATAAGAACACATTTGAACACAGAAATTGCTAGAATGGTGGGGTGAGATTTAAAATAATCTTGATTGGATTTTTAACAGAATTGTGCACATTAACAATATTGATCAAAATAGGAATGAGAACTTAATAATCCAAACATAACTCATAATCAAAATTCTTTATTAAATCAGAATTGTCTACAATGCATATAATCGAGATTCAAGTACAGCTGATAAAAAAGAAAACTAATTAGAGAGGGAGATTTTAGAGAGAGAAAATAAAAGGGATTTTTAGAGAGAGAAATGGATGGAGAGAGAGATGAATTAAGGGAAAGCCTAATCGAAACCTAGAGAAAGAAATTAAGAATAGGAGAAAAAAATAGAGAAAGAAAAGAAAATAAGGTAGAGAGAGAAAGTAAGAAACTCACCATTTGCGCACTTACCAATGAGCCGTTAGGTGGAGAACATCGGTCTGAGTAAGGTGCACCATGTACACGAGCTGTTCAAGGAGAGAATAGAGGAGTTATCGGCTTGAGGAGTGCATTGGGTGCAACAGCAATGTGGTGTGCACCGTCGATGGAGGAGATCAAGAAGAGAGGGGCATTCCCCTTTGTTGTTAGAGAAGGGGCGACAAGGGCAGGTGGTATGCTGCTGCAAGTGAGGAGATGGTTGGGTCGTGGTGTTCCACACCTTGCTGGCTGCAGGAGGTGGAAGAGGGAGAGGCGGTGACAGGCAGCAACAACAAGGTGGAGGGATGGTGCAGGCGGTGCAAGAAGGAGACCCTCCTTCTCTTCTTCTTCTTCTTCAAACCTTCTTCTTCTCTTTCTTTTTCCCTTTTTTTTTCTTTTCTAAAGGAATGGCTAGATAAAACGCCTGCAACTAGAGAGATTTGCAAGTGTGACAGTCTTCCTGATGTGGTACACTACAAGTGGAGGGGCGATAGCTGCTGTCTACGTTGGAGATCAAGTGGTGAAGGCGGTACAGCAACTGCAAGTGGAGGTGCTGCAAGCGTAGCACGCATAGGTGAAAGTAGGATTTTTCCGCGTCGTTGGTTACGGAAACCCTAACTTCAACACAATTTGTAATTTATCCGAGATTTCCTGTAAAATTCAGAGATTCTAGCATAGGGATTCGTGTCGGATGTCGATCCGCACTCGGGATTAGTCGGATTAGCGCGAATAAGAACATAAAATGACGAATTTTTATCAAAACTATGGAGAGGTGAGAGTAGTGGAGAGTTAGGGATTGAAAACATTCTTTTGAGTTGATTGCTGCAAACCATGAACTACAATATTAATGAAAAAGAGGCGAAATATCCAAATAACTCCGAAGAACTTTCATAACATCAAAATTCATTACAATGCTTAGATAAATCTTAAACTATGATAAAACAATTAATCAACTGGAAAGCAATAAAAAAAAAAAAACACTAAAATAGATGAGAGAGAAAAAGGAAGAGAATGAGATTTCTAGAGAGAGAAAGAGACGAAGGAGAGAGAACGCTAAAGAGAACTAGAGAGAGAAACTAAGGGAGGAGAGAGATAGTGAGAAATATAGAACCCTAAAGAGAGAAAAGAGAGATAGATCTAGGGAGAGAAAGTGAGCAGGGAGAAGGGCGAATACCTGTAGCTTATCTCCTTTGGAGATCGGCCAGTGAACGGATGGTGGATGATTTGGCCATGGTGAGTGCCACTAGTAGCAAGGTGAAGGGAATGGGGGATGCACGTGATCTATAAGAGATCAGTTCCGATAAAGATGCGGGTGGTTTTCCGGAGAAGAACCAGTCCGCTAGAGTTGACCGTGAGGATTACGGTGTTGCTAGAACCAGCAACGGTTTGGTGGGATGTGATCCCAATATGGGAACGTGGAGTGATGGAAAGGATGGTGGCATTGGAGGGGAAGAAGGGGAGTAACCTGATGGAGGTATAGCTGTTGATCGATGAGGGAGAGTGCTGATTTTGGCCGGAGTTGCTGCGTGCAACTCCGGCGATGGAAGGGTGCAAGAACAGCAAGATGGAGGGGCGGTAATGACTCACAGGCAAGGAGGTTTGGGTGGAGCAGCAGGGTTGAGAACGAGGAGGAACACTAGCGGCAGCGTCAAGACGCAGCAGCTCCAAGGAGAGGAGCTTAGAGGCGGTGGTTGTGGCCGGAGTTGTAGAGGCAGCAACGCCTTGAGGATGAGGGGGGTTGCTAGCTGCAACTCGTGAAGGCAGTAGAGATGAAGACGGTGTAGGAGCACCGTTGGGGGGGTAGACTGGAGTTGCAACCTGCAACTCCGGTTGGTAAAAACGGTGTTGAAAAGAACCAGTCCGCCGGAGTTGCAGGTCTGCAACTCCGGCAAGAAGAAGAAGAAGAAGAAGCAGAAAGGAGGAGGAGGAAGAAGAAGATGAGGAAGAAGAGAAGGGAAGAAGGAGAGGGGGGTAGGAACCCTTACCGTTAGAATGTGTTGCAGGTGGGGGCGTGGTGAGAACCGGGAAGGAGCTCGCCGGTTTTAATGGCGAGGTGGTTGCTGGTGGTGCGTTGATGGGGGTGACGGCTTGCTGGTTAGCCCCTCTGTACCTGAAACAGAAGAATGGAAGAAGGAGAAGAAGAAGAAGAAGAAGAAGAAGAAGAAGAAAAAGAAGAAAAAAAAACAGTCCGCCGGAGTTGCTCGCCGGTGTAGCTCGCCGGATCAATAGAGAAGAAGATAAAGAGGAAGTAGAAGAAGGAAGAAAGAGGAGGGGGAGAGAGGGAGCCCCTTTAGGGTTTCCAAGGGAACCATTTTTAAAGAGAGAAACCGTGGGTTTCTCCCTTAGAAACTCACGGTTTCTATTTTGAAAATTTGTCATTTTTTTAAGGTGCGTTTGGTCACCACGTGAAAAATGCATTTTTTTTTTTTTTTTTTTTTTTTTTTTTTAAGTAAAAACCTACTTTTCTATGGGGAATCTCCCCAATTAGTGGACCCCCCATTTAATTAAAATTATTTTGAAATTCGCGGGGTCCACTAACTGGTCGGACAACGGGTCGATGAAGATGGGCCCGGCTATTGGCCCACATGGACTGATGATGTCCATCGTCTCACAAGATGATGTGATAGACATTCTGATGGCGATCGGATGGATGGTGACTTGATTGGGACTCAGATTGGTGGATCGACGGATCTAGAGAGATCCAACGGTCCGATTGAAGATCCAACGGTCCGATGGAAGATCCAACGGTCAGAAAGCTAAGGGAGATGAGATAGAGCTGATGGGCAGGAGTTCTGGGGTTAGGTCAGTAGATTCGAGGATCGAGAGATGAAGAGAGAGAGAGAATAAGAAGAAATGAGAGAAAAAGTATCAAAAAAAATGGAAAAAAGCACTGGCGGAGGGTCTGGAACCCTGGTCTTCACTGTGACATCCTCACGCTTCTCCGGTAGAGTCGACCATCATTCTTTGCTGACTCATGTGGCTTTAAACGCTTTGGTCCGTCTCTTGGTCAATGGCTCTCCTACTCTCTTCGTTCTTTGGGCCGGCTTTTTGGTCCTCTTATTCAGCCCATATTTGGCCCATATCTTCTAGTCATAGCATGTGGGCTTTTTAAGCTTTGATAATGGGCTTTCATGATCGATTTGGGCCCATAAGTCTTGAGAATCGTCCCATCGGGGTTTCCTGCGACAGAAGAAGCACGTAATGAGACTTTATCAGAACGGCTTAATATCTAGACTTCCGAAAATGTGTTTAATGCATGCAAATATACCATTTCGTCCAGAAAAGTGTGTTCTACGCAACAGAAGAGACTCTTACGTAGAAAAGTAGATAAATAGAGTATTTTAACGTGGGAGAATGCAATAACGCTACAGGATAATTGCTTAAAGTAAGCACTTTTGAGCGAATATCAATAGGCGGAAGAGAAGTTGAGCAGCAAGCAGGCCAGGGGATCTCACGGTCGGAGATGTAGGCGGAGGTTCCAAACCTGTCAAGGGAGGAGCTCACGGCTTCCTCCCCTTCCTTCTTCTCTTCCTCTTCTCTTTTTCTGGTTTTTTTTTTTTTTTCTTTCTTTTTTTTTTTTTATTTTTGTGAAAGAGAGGGCAGAGAGAGGAGAAGGATGTGAATGCTTTAGGGTAGACAGTCAAGGAGATGGAAGAATGGAGAGCAAGGTATGGGAATAAGAATGAAGATGACGGCTGGATTTTCTGAACGTGGTAGAGAGTGGGGGAGAAGAATAGAAGGATGGACTGTTTTGGGAGCAAAGGGGCGTGGGAGAGAGAGGTACGTGGGAGATGGGGAGCAGTAAGGTTTTCTCCAGCAAAATGGAGGAGAGGAAAAACGTGGGGAGGAGAAAAAGAGAGACCCAAAACGGCTAGGGTTTCCTCTTCTTATATGCTGGACGTGGGAGGTTCTCCCATTCAATCCCCACCGTCCATTGTATATTCCGTTCACCCCTCTTTCTTCAAACGAATCCTCCATTCCTTAAACATTTTGCAAAAATTCCCTTTGTAACCTTCCACATGCTTAGAAATTTCCCTTGTCTAGGTGCCACCTCATGCCTTTCCAAAACAAGATCTCCACTTTCCTTCTTGATCAACACCAATACCACCCATGCCAAAACCACTTTTAGCAAGTGTTTGGTTTTTCCAAAACTATACCATATATCCCAAATGAGCCTCCAAGCTATGTGGGTCCACCTTCCATATTTAGATCTAGCAATCTTTCGATATTAATGGCCTATCTTTCGTTGCCACCTCATGGCCACATCATGGCCCACCGTGATCCAACTTGTTGTGATCTAACCCTTGATCTGACTTTTATCCCATTGTCATGGCCTATGCGTTGGTGGTCCATCAATTTCAATTAATGGTCCATCTATTGGAAATCATCTTATGTACCCATCTATGTCTTGGTCCAACATTGTGGTCCGTTAACTAGTCTTTATGTTGTGGCCCACACCTGGGCCTACTTAAAATCAAGATCAAGACTGTCCACTAATAGTGCTTGTAGAAATTATTCTTGGGCTTTCTTTGGTTCAGCTTGGCCCATACTTGACCCACATCTTCTTGTCGTCAGCCTGTTGGCTCTTGAGCTTTAATCATAGGTTCTGGAAGTTGATTGTGGGCCCGCATTACATCAAAATTGTCCGATTAGTGCTCCACGTAGGAATCTCTTCTCGTGCTGCCCTTCTAAGATTTCTCATTCTCTTGCCTTCAAAGTCGCTAGGTTCATTCGCTCTCTGAAATGTTCAACTTCTCTGCTTTCTTCACTGGCCTAGTTCGATGGTCAAGTTGATCACCCTTAGATTGATTGTAAGGTTAACATAGGCATTTGTGATTGATCGTGGGTCCATCAGTCTCGAGAATCATCTGATCGGGGTTTCCTGCGACAGAAGAAGCGCATAATGAGACTTTATCAGAACGACTTAATGTCTAGACTTCCAGAAATACGTTTAATGCATGCAAATATACCATTTCGTCTAGAAAAGTGTGTTCTACGCAACAGAAGAGACTATTACGTAGAAAAGTAGATAAATAGAGCATTTTACGTAGGAGAATGCAATAACGCTAAAAGGATAATTGCTTAAAATAAGCACTTTTGAGCGAATATCCTTTGAGGGCTTGTCTCTCCTTTTCCCTTAATTGTCTCTCGGGCTTTTCCTACTCTCTGGCTCTTCCAGCATTTGGCATGTATCTTCTTGTCCTCAGCTTGTTGGCTCTTGTGCTTTGGTTCCAGACTCTGGTAGTTAGTTGTGGGCTCGTATTTCATCAAAATCGTCCGGTTAGTGTTCCTGCAATAGAAAAAATTGCGTAATGAGATTTCTACAAAAGGCTTCGCATGTGGATCAAAGAATTGCGTATGAATGCATGCGAATATACGATTTTGACCAGAAAAGTGCATTCTATGCAATGAGAGAAACTCTTACGTAGAAATATTGATAAAAAATGCAATTTTACGTAAGAGATTGTGATAACGCTAGAAGGATAATTGCTTAAAATAAGCACTTTTGAGCGAATACTCTCCAGTGGAGCTCAGGAACCGTAGATTTAGGACAGTTGGGATCCTACGATCTAGATAAAGCTCAGTGTCAGGAATCTCTACTTTAGGTTCAGAATTGGAAGTAGCATAGGTATAGTGAGAAAAAGGTTTCTCTGAGCTAGGTTCAGGAGTTGATGTTTGTAAGGACATCAACAATGGAGACACTTGCTCGTAAAAATTCTGGCTCGTTCCAGTGGTGGTAACAACTTCTATTTCATCATGCAAATTATGGTATTAGGTCCAAGGTGGTGAATCCTCCTCATAGATGGTGGTCATGTCATCCCCCTCTAGATAAGCGATAGGTTGACTAGGCAGTTGACTTCCACAATCTCAGACTCTAACTGATCTAGAGGTGGTCCAACCTCTCCATGGAATGTTGTTGCTGGATGATATACTGAGAGAGAAGGTCTTCTAGGCCAAGTTTAACAGTAGACTGTGGTGGTACAGCTAAGGGAAGCTGTCGTGCCAACTCTTGATAATAGTCCAAAGGATTATGACAATGGTAGGCCAGTAGTAGTCCAGTCATATTCTCCATTGGGTTGATGAAACCCGTAAAAATAATTATCCCGTGGAAGTGGCTGCTGGAGAAAAGACTGTTCCCAATCAAAGCTATGGTGATTCCTATTGTCTGGATAATAAGTGTTATCATAGGAAGTCTGCATAGGAGATGGAAATGTACTAAAAGTACAGACATCTTACTCGACAAGAGGGTAATATCCTAGAGACTGAGAATTGTGCACAGGTTGCTGGACCGAGACAGCAAGGACAGAGATTGATTTGGTAAGTTCCTGAATTAGGGATTATAGCTCGGGGTCACTCTTTGCCTCACATCCCATAGAAGTCTTTTGGACCGGAGTGTTACTATTGCACACAAAATTAGTATTCTAGTGCTGAGAGTTTTCACTTAGTTCTCCTAAGAAAATGTAGGCTTCTGTTGGAGTCTTGTGCATGAATTTGCCTTGGCACGTCAACTCTAGCAGAGTTCTGGACTCATCAGCTAGTGAGTCCTTTATAGAACATGTGGAATAGACTACCCTTGTCGAAATTATGGGACATTTAATGAGAGTGTCTTGGAACTTGTCCCATGCTTCATGGAATCTCTCATTCGACCTTTGTCGAAAGTCTTGGATGATTTGTTTCATCTTATTCATCCTTGACATGGGGTAAAATTTGAAAACAAACTTTAGTGCTAGTTCGTCCCATGAGGTAATCGAATTCTCGGACAAAGAATAAAACCAATCAACAGCTCTATCTTTCAGGGAGAAGGGAAAAAGTCTCAATTTGACACTCTCGTCATCAAGGTGAAGAAGTTTGAAGAGAGTGCAGATGTTCAAAAACTGCATTAGATGAGTGTACGGGTCGTTTCTTGGAAGACCATGAAGGGTAGGCAACAATAGTACTATTTGCGGTTGGATTTTGAACTGAACCGCCGTCTGTGGTGGAAGTACAATACAAGTAGGTGGGTAAACAGAGATAGGCATATACATCTCAATGAAAGGTCATTCAGCCGCCAGTTCTACGAAGGTAGTTTCTCTGGGAGAGGAGGGTAGGGTAGTAGATAGAGTTGGTGAAGATACCGATGAAGAATCTAAAATGTTAGACTGACTCTAAGATCGACTGAATCTACAGTTGGATCGGGTCCAGACGGGCATATGCTTGAAAAAGCAAGCCGTAAACTAAGCAAAAAATTGCCAGAGGAGAACACTAACCTGAAGTAGACTATATGATGCACAATGAGCAAACATGATAACCCTATTTCTAAAATAATCATAATATTTTAAGGGATTTATCATCTTAGTTTGTGGGTTAAGGTATATTATGACAATGGGCGGACCACTAGTTTATCATTTAACCGCCGGACTAATTGTTTGCACTCAGGGGTTCTCATCTCACCAGGCCACGCTCTTCAGAGTGAATCCTTTAGTACTAACTCTAATCAACAACAAGGCAATCCGAAGCCTAGACAGACGTGCGACACAATGGCTGACTTAAATACGTCCCAGACTAACCGGATTGGTCAAGTGTTTAAGAAGAGTGTTCCCTCGGGTTAAGCTAGGGTTGGTGCGTGTTCCTAATCCAACAAATAGCAGACCAATCAAACATCCAGGGATGCCACTAGCGAGCTCGGTATACTTGAGTAGTAAGGACCTATGGGTGTGTTAGACAACAGGGACACGTGCTCGTGGACTTATTCGAGCTGGGATGGATGGAAAGACTACGTGGAGGGGTGTCCTAGAACACCGATCTATTTTGCCTCTAGCTCCTGATTCTTTTTATTAGAGATAGATCCTGGGGATCAAATGCAGCTGGAGTGATGAGGTGGGTGATGAAATCCCATCAGTTTCAATTTTGAAGCTGGGTCTATTCTCTTAAAGTTGATTGATTAATGACCACGTCACGCAAGTTGAATAATATGTATGCGAAAGCAAATAGACTAGCGGCGATGATTCATCCAAATTGCTCTGTATCGCACTCAAGGCGAGGATAGAGACTTACCTCCTGTGGACCACGCCACGGGGTCACCTCCGTGGGTTAGGGAGGGGTATCTTAATGGGCTTGGGCCCGACTCCACCTCTTTGAGCTTTCGCTCCCTACCCACACTAGATCGTGTTCCTACAGTCAATGGTTAGATCGGATCTAGGGATGGGATTTTTATTGGAAGGTTTTGACCGGCTATTAGGGTTTCACGAAGCACGCATGGGTTTTAGCCGGTATTAGATTTGTTTCAAATTATGGTTTGAAGTTGAGAATAGATATTTTCGAATTGGGATTCGGGACTTTCTCTTCTCAAACTTTCTCAGATAAGGAAACCTTCCAAATAAAGTGAAGATTTGATATCTTGTCTACTTTGGAAATTTCCCAAATTGAGAAAATCTTTTCAAATTAGAAGATCTCCTATTTTAGAATTTTCCAAAATTAGAGAATATCTATAAATAAACTTTCTCCAAAATTGGAATGACCTAAATATGGAAACCCTAATTTCAAGATTCCTATATTTTTATAAACTTTCCAAGAATAGAGAATCCTAAGATCTATCTAAAAGTGGCGGGAAATGAAAATCCTAATTTTTTTGAATTTTTGATTTTTGATTTTTTTGTATTTTTCACTTAATCTAGGGTTTCTAAAAAAACCCTAGAACAAGATCTAGGAGTTATTTGGAAAGCAATAAAATTCTTAAATTAATACAAATTGTACTCGGCCGCCCAAGGCATTAAAATTAGTAATTAAAGTCTGCTAAAAATATGAAAAATAAAAGATGGAGAGTTTCTAAGTTTGAGCTTTCCACTTTTAGCAACTTCTTGATTTCGTCATCTATGTCCTTTTTCGCATTTCCGGTCACCCGAGCAGCAGCGGCGCCATTTGAAAGTAGGGTTTTTCCGCGTCGTTGGTTACGGAAACCCGAATTTCAACACATTTATAATTTTATCCGAGTTTTTATCCTGCAAAAATATGAACTTTGTATAGGGATTCGTGTTGGATGTCGATCCGCACTCGGGGTTAGTTAACGCATAAAATGATGGATTTTCTACAAAAAATGCTAAAAATAAAAAGATGGAAGGGTGAGAGTAGTGATCAATGATCGAGATTAAAACTTTATTTTCTTGAGAGATTTTTATCCACAATTAATGTAGTGATAACGAAAAATAAAACACATAACTAGAAGAAATCAACCCAAACTCAATAAGAAGCATTTTTTATTAAATCAACTTCCAAAGTAACTTACAATAAAAATAAACAAATCTAAAGCATCTATCTAGAAAGCCTTGTAGAAAAGAAAATTTAGAGAGAGAAAGACAAGAGAGACAATCCTAGAGAGAGAAATAAGAAGAAGAGAGAGAAAATGAAGGATCCTACCATAAAGCTTATCAAGAGATGGAGATAATGTTGCTGGCCGTTCAACAAGGTGAGGGTGCGTGATCATGGCTGCTGGTTCCACTTTCTTGAAGGTGCAGTTTGTTCACACAGCTACACATTGTGGTGTTGAGATTGGGATCGCTAGATCATGGAGATTTGTGAGGTGATCCTTGTTGTCCAGTTAGTATGAGATGCAATGGGGACCCCAAATAGTTAGTTGCAGGGGGAGAAAATGGACTAGGTTACCGTATGGAACATAGGGATGGTGGTAAGGATGGCGGGGCGATGTTGGGTCATTGGTGCAAGGGAGAAGGCGATGAAGAGATGGATGGTTGGACGGTACTGTTGTGAAGCGGTAGAGGAGGTCCAGTCCATCGAAGAGAGATGACGGTGTGCTATCTCACTGGTAGCACGACTGCGAGGGAGTGCAGCGTGGGAGCAGTGTTGTTGGTGTTGCCATCGGTGGTAGAAGATTGGAGGGCGGTACCCTCTTCTTCTTCTTCTTTTCTCCTCTCCCTTTTTTTTGTTTTCTATTTCTTTGTTCTTTTGAGAACGGTGAAGCCCAATGTAATGACCCATTTTTCGTGAATATTAATTATTTAGTTAATAATTAAATAATATGATTATTTGAAATACATTAATTAATAATTATTTGTTATATTTAATTGGGTAGGCTTTTAGAGCCAATTTTAGAGCCTTTTGGACTTGTTTATGAAACAGTTTAGTACCCAGTTGTTATATATGGGCCTTAGGGCCATTTTTAGCCCATTAGTAACTTATTTTAGGATTGATATAAATAGACGTTTTAAAGTAATGAAAATTACTTTTTTATTCTCAAAAATTAGAAACCCTATTTCCTCACTTCCTCTTTTCTTTTCCTATTCTCTTTTTGGATCAAGATTTTATTATTGGGTTCTTTGTTGAAGATCAAGACTAGAAGATCGTGTCTTCATCCTATTCTTCAATTTTTCTTCATTATTAAAAAACCACTTTTCTAAGGTTGATTTGTTTGTTTTGATAATATGTGATTTTGATTGATTAATTGTGTTTGAGAATTTTTTTGTTAGATTTAAATTAATAGTATGAGCATCATGCTTAATCTCTGATTTTGTTATTAGAAATCATGTAGAAACTTGTGATAAATCTATGAAGAAATGTCATAATCTTTAAATTTTCTCGAAATCATAGAAAAGTGGTTTTTTGTAGGAATTTTATCTCATTTGTTTCTCAACCTTTATGAGTTTTTTTTTTTTTTTTTTAAATTGTGTGTTTTGAAACGTAGAATACAGTAGTATTTTTTTTTAGAATTTAATAAGAATCAAAAGAGTTCTGAAATTTGAAATTTTACTTTACTTGTTATTATTAAAATTATAATTTTTGTCAGAATTTTATCTCATTCGTTTTTTAATATTTTTGAGCTTTGGTTTTTGTAAATCTCATATTTCGAAGAGTAGAATAACGTGGTATTTTTTTTATAGAATTTAATAGGAATCACAGAATTATCAAAATTCAAAATATCAATTCGGTATTAATTAATTTTTAGATAATTTTAATTCAATATTAGATTTTAGGTTTTAAAAAGAAATAAGTTAATGTTTATTTAAGAAATCTTTGATTTGAGAATGAATCATGGAGTTAAAATTATTTTAATATTATAATATAATAATTGAAGTAATGTTATGAATATATTGAAGTTATGGTCAGTTACGCACACCTGCATTCTAGAATTGTCCGAAGTGTTGATTGGTGCATGAGCACCTCGAATATGTTCTTAGGTAGTCATGTATGATCATAAATGGTAGGAGTATCTATAGTGTTGGTTGGGGTATGGACACTTAGATATATCCTTGGGAATGATTCGCTCAACCCTAAATTGAGGGCGCCTCGAGTGACGGTTCGTTCAAGCTCCAGGTCACCCCTCGGGTGTAGATACCCACTATTAGTCATGTGCAAAATTTTGAAAGTTAGGCTATGAGTCAGTACATGCTAGTCCATGTGTCTATCATCATCACAGTGTACGGTTAATTAAATTATTTATTCTTATTCATGTTCGGAGATTTAATTGTATATCAGTATGAGATGATTGTTGTGGATGTCATTTGTTGATCTCCTTAGTGTGTATTTTTCGTAGATCCGTTCTTTGATATTTCGTACATCTCTTATGCCATGTTCATATATTAGTTATATTTAGAAAAATATTGAGCATGTTGTTATGAAGATCTACACACTTGCACCAGGAGGGTTAGATGTAGTTGTTACTTGCGAGTCGGTTGGACTCACCCTTCGTGGGCACTCTCTTTTCAGGTCAGCACAGACGGTATGATTGCATGCAAGATCTTTTAGATGCGCTTGGATTTTTAGAAATTACTTTTTATTTACTTTGAGAGAATTTATGTTGAGGACTGGGTTGTATTATTTTAAGCTATTTGGTTATCTTTTTTAGGTTTTGAATGAATTTGGATATTCAGTTTCTTTTATTTAATTCTTTGGATGGCTCGTATTTAATCAGCTCGCACTATATATTTATGGCGTGTGTTGGGGATTCGTTCCTGATCGCACCTCGGGATCTGTGTTGGCAGTAGATATGCTGGACCCAAGTCGCGGGGTGTGACACCTAATATACAAATCACCTGGAGAGTGATGAAATGAGGGGGCGGATTGCCTGTGGCGAGTTCAGGTGGTGTTTTGCGGCAGCAACCTGCCTTTGGACAGTGCTTGGAGATGAAGGGTGTCACACCCCGAATCCGGATACCCAGATACGACCTGAAAATCTGTGGATCGACCCGTACTTGAACCTAGAGGTGATCCATGAATGTCTCCTAGTGGTCCAATTAGGTCAATTAGACTACTAAGGTTCATTCGAAAACTCACTAAGTAAAAAAAAAATCTATACGTAGAAAACAAATAATTCAAATAATTCATAATTCAAAATAATTCAATCAATCAACTAAATGTAGAGAGAAGGAGGTGAGAACATGTTCTCAATCAAATGACTACATGCTCATGAAAATAAATAAGTAATGTTTTAGAACAATCAAAATAAAGTCTTCTAAAGTGTGGAATCGACTCCCAAATCTTTGCCAATCTCCTCGAATGCACTAGTCTTGCGTCTCAAAATCATCTCACGTATTCGGCTCCTCAAAATTTGAAAATGGTATCGGTGTAGCACCGTGAATTGAGGCCCAGTAATACAACAGTGTGCGTGGTATGTAATCATACTATACAAGTTTTTTTAATCAAGGTATACATCTCAATCGTATAATAAGGATGCCATATGAATATGAGGGTGAATGCAAGTGAGTACGGGATGCAAATGCAACTAGTACCCATAACCACATAGGGTCTCCATATCCTTCCCGCACTGGGAGCGGTCTCATCGACCCATCTGCAGGATATAATAATGTCTGGGGCCTTTCACCCTAGGGTACCGAACCCTGATTAATTGATAAAACCAATATAAACTTATATAATATACTTCAACCCCGTTCCCTTATGCACCTCTTATATGAAATGACGTGATGA
This sequence comes from Euptelea pleiosperma, assembly GCA_035048495.1. Taxonomy (NCBI): domain Eukaryota; kingdom Viridiplantae; phylum Streptophyta; class Magnoliopsida; order Ranunculales; family Eupteleaceae; genus Euptelea; species Euptelea pleiosperma. The sequence goes on along the minus strand of CM068553.1, from coordinate 21,287,740 downwards.
TCATGGTATGACAACAAGATGGTACTAGGGTTACATGGCACAAGCATACATGTATTCAACATTTAAATAAGAATATAAAATGAACACATAATCATCAAAAATAACATGGAACGAATTAGGGTTAAACATGAATAATATGTAATAATCATCGAAGGTCACGATCAACACGGATGAACAATATAAGTGGAAATCGCAAGACAATCCAACACTCTATGGCCGAACCGTATGAGGGATCCATGACACAAGATCGAACCCTAAAGAGGGATCCAAGACACTTGGCCGAACCCTATGAGAGATCCAAGACACATGGGTGGGATCCCTATACATACAAGTATAGGTCAAACCATCTAGGGTTTAATCAAACAACAAGGGTTTAGTCAAACGACGAGGGCTAAATCCCTTAATAGTTAATAAGTGATGACCGAACCACTAATAATTAATAGGTTTTTTTACAAAAAAATATATACTACCTTGTAAAAATCATAACTAAATAAATATTAATTAAAAAAATATAAACTCAATGGATTAAAAACTAGATTCACAGAGGTTTAGGAAAATAAATAAAAAAATATTCAGATTCAAAATATAGTTCGAAACCCTTAATTAAGTGGATCGGACAGAATCTGAAATTCTGGGTTTTATAGAAAACTCTCGTACATTTGAAAAATCATAACTTAATTAATACAAATCAGAAAAATACAAACTAAAATGTTATAGAAACTAGATTTACAGAGATATTGAGAAAAAATAAATAGAAAAATATTCAAATTCAAAATATGGGTCGAAACCCTTAATGAAGTGAGCCGGATAGAATCTGAAATTCTAGGTTTTACAGAAAAGTCCAGCATATTTGAAAAATCATAACTTAATCAATACAAATCAGAAAAATACAAACTCAAAGGTTCTAGAAACGAAATTGATAGAGATATCTATGAAAAATAATTAGAAAAATATTTAGATTAAAAATATAGATCGAAATCTCAAGTGAAGTGGACCGTATCAAATTTGAAATTCTGGGTTTTACAGAAAAGTCCAGCATGTTTGAAAAATCATAACTTAATTATTATAAATTAGAAAAATACAACCCTAAAGGTTCTAGAAACTAGATTGATAGAGGTATCTATGAAAAATAATTAGAAAAATATTTAGGTTAAAAATATAGATTGAAATCCTAAGTGAAGTGGACCATATAAAATCTGGAAATTCTAGTTTTTTGGTAAAGTCTAACAAATTAAAAAAATCATAACTTAATCAATACAAATCAGAAAAATACAAACTCAAATGTTCTAGAAACTAGATTGATAGAAGTATCTATGAAATATAATTAAAAAATATTTAGATTAAAAATATAGATCAAAATCCCAAGTGAATTGGACCATGTGAAATCTAAAATTCAGGGTTTTTTTTGTAAAGTCCAACAAATTAGAAAAATCATAACTTAATCAATACAAATCAGAAAAATACAAACTAATCAGTTTTAAAAAATAGATTCATAAAAGTATTTATAAAAATAATTATAAAAATATTTAAATCATAAAAATACAACAAAAATGATAAAGAACATAGTCATCCGTTATAAGTGTAAAAGAAACCATGGCTAAACTCATCATGGTGGCCCAAAATAAAGATCAACCCAATAAGAATAAAGTAAATATTGTTGAAATTAATTCATAATAGGTATCAACCATTATCTAATGAAAGAGAAACAAAATCTTGAAGAAAAACAAGTATAGGATGGATCAAGCGCACTTACCTCAAGGTTTCTTGAACTTTAATGAAAATCAAAAGTTTCTTTAAATTTGGAAGTCGTTGGATCGTCCTCTCCTCGGAGTATGTTCTTCTAATCGGAGTGCCCGTCAATTCTCCCTTCTTGCTCGAGTGCGATAGGTGCCCGAATGAAGGTTTAATAGAGCTTTCTCTATTCTTCAATAGAGTTGGGTTTGTGAAAGCTTCTAAAGCTTTAGGGTTTTCATAAATAGATTTAGGGAATGATTAGGGTTTCTATTTTAGTGAAATTCGTAACTATCAAAGGGATGACTTTTTCAACCCTCAAAAACTTATATTCTACACTACTAATGGGTTAGAAATGGACCCAAGGCCCATATACATCAATAGGCTTCATTTAACAATATTGTTAAGCCCAAAAGACCTCTAGATTGGCCATACGGGCCCACCCAACAATCATAACACACATAATTATTAATTAATTCAATTAAACTATATTATATAATTTAAAAGTTCATACAATAAGGTATAGACACATGTCACACACATAAATCACTTAACATAGTTTAAATATACAAAAATCACAAAAAAGTTCAAAGCCTCGAAAAAGTGTCAAGATGACCTCGGAATGACCCGAAAAGTGATTCGCGGGTCCCACACTCCTATTAAATAAATTAAATATTAATTTTGAAAATATAAGAATTGTAGGAAAGTTCAAAAATTACGAAAATACTATTTTTGTCAAAATCTCCCGAAATCTCCCACTAAGGTTTTTATACCTCAAGAAAGGTTCCAAATTTCACAGGTAAGTTGGTAAAGATAAAATAGGAATATTTTTGGTGTCTCGGGCCCACAAAATAATTTTTTTATAAAAGTTCTAGACTGTTAGTTGGGGAAAGAAAAAGTTCCTTACAAGTTATGGTTCATTATTTTTAGTAAGAAATTTAGCTATAAAGAGCGAGTTTCAAAAATAGAAGGTTTTTTTCAAAGTTGTCAGAATGAAACCAAATTAAACATACATACTCAACAATGATATTAAACCATAAAAATAATAATAGAAGTCTGAAAAAAGTTTAAGTTTTATTATTAGGTGAATTTACCATAATACCTGAAAGTAGGGTTTTTCCGTCGTTGAGAGAACGACCCTAATCTCAACACATTTGTAATTAATCCGATTCTTTTTCTCTGCAAAAATTAAGAATTCTAGCACAGTGGAAAGTCAGAGTCGAATCCGCACTCGGGATTAGTGAACGTGCAGTAAAGAACATAAAATGACGGACTTTCTTTCTAGAAATTGATGGAAATGATGGTGGGGTGAGAGTGGTGATTGAAATGGTCTTTAAAACATTATTTGTTGTGATTTTAGAGAGAGAAGGCTATAAATATCAAGAGCATTAAGAACACAGATAAAGTAAAGTATGAAAGGTGACCTATTACAATCAAGTAATAATGAAAACTAAAATTTATTCAAAGTAATTAAAAGTCTTACAATATTTGCTGGAACTACACTAAGTTAAGAAAGCAACAATGAGAGAGAGAGAGAAATAAAGAAAAAGAAGAGAGAGATTGTAGAGAGAGAAAGTGACTAAAAGGATCTAAAGAGAGAGAAGTAGAGAGAGAAAGAGAGGAAAGGAGAGAGAAACTTACCACGATCTTACCATTGGAAGGGAATCGACCATTGGATTAGCCTTGGGATGAATCAGTGGGTCGGATTATTGACCAAAGCGGTCCGCAGCGTGTTGGGTGCATGATGCAGTTAGAGTGGCTGGTTGCACATGGTGTGGAAGGCGGAGTTTTCATCGGTGCTCATGGAGAACATCAGTTTAGGGATCATGATGGTGACCACAACAAGGGACGGTGGTGTGGAGGTGAAGCCATGGGGGGTTGATGGTGGTGCAAGCTGTGGAGCGCCACCACGGTTGCTGTTTGGAGAGGAGAATCACCACCAATCCGTTGAGGTTTCCAGGCGGCACAGAGTCGTGGAGTGATGGATGTGGAGACCGGTTGTTCAGCAAGGATGGAGAACGGTAGGGGCGATCTCCTTCCCTTATTCCTCTTCTTATCTTCTTTTTCTTCTTTTTCTCTTTTTTTTTTATTTTCTGCTGGTTTTTCTTTTGGCTTGGAAGAAAACGGTCAAGAAGAAGAAGAGGGTGACGACAGGTCTACAAATAACGATGATGAGAGGTGGTTGGATGCACGGCCTGGTTCGATGCTGAAGAAAAGAACGGCTAGCAGTGGGGTGCCGGTGATGAAGAGGATGTAGTTGAGGACGGTTTAACAAACCGTTGAGAGGATCAGCAGCCTCCACGTAGAGGAGCAGCAACCACACCAAGAAGACGTGGTGAAGAAGAGGAGGCAGGATACTCTAGGGAGAGGGGCTGCTGGATTGGTTGGGGGGGGGGCGCTGCCGACCGGAGTTGCAGGCTGCAACTCCGGTAGAAAACGGTAATAAAAAAAAACGAAAACGAAAAATATGAGAAGAAGAAGAAGAAGAGGAAGAAGAAGAAGAAGAAGACGAAGAAGAAGAAGAAGAAGAAGAAGAATAATCCTTACCAGACGGCCGGAGTTGCAGGCAACTCCGGCGAAGACGTGAAGAAGATGAAGAAAAGGAAAAAAAAGAAAAGAAGAAAAAGAAGGAGAATGGGGCCGAGGGAGGAGGGAAAACGTGGGGAAGAGTAAAGGGGAAGGATTGGACCCTCTTCTTATAAAGCTCCCTATTTCCTTTAATGGAAATAGGGTATTTTTGAACATAAAAAAATATATATATATTTTTTTTTTAAGTAAAAATCTACTTTTCTATGGAGAATCTCCCCAATTAGTGGACCCCCCATTTTTTTGAAATTTAATTAAAATTCTTTGGAAATTCACGGGGTCCACTTACTGGTCGGACAGCGGGTGGATGATGATGGGCCCGGCTACTGGCCCACATGGATTTGTGATGTCCATTGTCTCACAAGATGATGTGACAGACGGTCTGATGGCGATCGGATGGATGGTGACTTGATTGGGACTCAGATTGGTGGATTGACGGATCTAGAGAGATCCAACGGTCTGATGGAAGATCCAACGGTCAGAAAGCTAAGGGAGATGAGATAGAGCCGATGGGCAGGAGTTCTGGGGTTAGGTCAGTAGATTCGAGGACCGAGAGATGAAGAGAGAGAGAGAATAAGGAGAGATGAGAGAGAAAGTATCAGAAAATAGAGAGAAAAGCACTGGCGGAGGGTCTGGAACCCTGGTCTTCACTGTGACCATCCTCACGCTTCTCCAGTAGAGTCGACTATCATTCTTTGCTGACTCATGTGGCTTTAAACGCTTTGGTCCGTCTCTTGGTCATTGGCTCTCCTACTCTCTTCGTTCTTTGGGCCAGCTTTTTGGTCCTCTTATTCAGCCCATATTTGGCCCATATCTTCTAGTCATAGCATGTGGGCTCTTTAAGCTTTGATAATGGGCTTTCATGATCGATTTGGGCCCACAAGTCTCGAGAATCGTCCCATCGGGGTTCCCTGCGACAGAAGAAGCGCTTAATGAGACTTTATCAGAACGGCTTAATATCTAGACTTCCGAAAATGTGTTTAATGCATGCAAATATACCATTTCGTCCAGAAAAGTGTGTTCTACGCAACACAAGAGACTCTTACGTAAAAAAGTAGATAAATAGAGTATTTTAACGTAGGAGACTGCAATAACGCTAAAAGGATAATTGCTTAAAATAAGCACTTTTGAGTGAATATCAATACCCAAGAACGAAAGTTCAGGGTTTTACAAAGGGGCGGTAGCTGACTAGATCGTCTTCCCCTTCTCCCCATTTTTTTCTTATTCTCTTTTTTTTTCTTGCTTTTGGTAGCAAAAGACGAGGACGGTTTTGGAGTCTCCACCGCCTGCAACTAGTTTGCAGGTGGAGATGAAGCTAGGGTGGAGATCGTGGGAGAGAGGGGGCAGCTTGGTGAATGGGAGATAGGTGACGGCTGGCTGGGTTGAGATTGGAAGAAGATGTGGTGAGATGGGGTGGTAATGTTGCTGTTTTAGAACGTGGGAGAGAGTGAGATGGGAAGAGAGATATTCCTCTTTTATACCTTAGGGTTTCCATTGTAAATGGAAATGGATAGGACGGTTTTGCCCTTTGGAGAGAAAAAAGATTGGCCAAAGGTCCAGCCCCTTAAATTCACGTGGAGATGTGAGGTGAAATAGTGGTTTGCTGTGGACCCCACCTCCAAGAAGCAACTCTTTACTTATCAACTCTTTTGATGCCATGCATCGTCCCACATCAATGTATGAAAATCTTCTATCTTGAAAATATATTCAGTAGCTTATCTTTCCTTTCCCAACCTCTCTTGTATCATAGCCTTAGATCTCTTTATAGTGACTAGATCGTCTAGATGGTCTTGATCCTACGGTGTGATAAGCTTTGTGACTCTCAATGGGAATTGATTCATTCCATCAATCCCGTTTTCCCCCGTTATGGACCGTTAATCTTTGCTTTGTGGAAAAACATCCATCTTCTTTCCCTTGAGATGATCATTTCAGCGACAACATAGCTCCCATATCTCCAATTCTCCACATAGAAACTTCTTTGTGCAGCCCACATCCAACAACCTTCTAATGTTCAGCATTATTTTTATTTCCAAAACTGCCCATATTCTTAATATGTCTACTTCTTTGTCTAAAATAGCCAAGTCTTGATATCTTCGAGACCCATGGACCCCATCTTTATGCTTTCACATTTTAGCCAATTTTTGGTCAACATCCCTCTCCCACTGGGTGGCTATAGCCTATGTGTTTTAGCCAACATCAACCGTCCATCTCTTTGAGAGGTATTCTTAGAATTCAGGTTGTGGTCTGAAAACTTGATATGCTTCTGGGTTGGTCTGTCAACTTGATAGTGTGGCCCACTAGTCTTCTAGGCTTGATATCGGGATTCGGTACCAACGTCGTAGGCCTTCAAGAATTTTCAGGTTTGCTTGGTCCAGATTCATTTCGTTGCATCTGCTCATCGATTAAGTCCAGGTTCACTTCCTTCTTTTGTACAATGTCTGGGTCCCACCTTGGATCATTGGCTCAGTTCACTAGCTTAGCTAATCATCTCCAGATTGATTGCATATTTGATAGAGATTCTTGTGGTTGATCATAAGGTCTAGCTCTCAAGAATTGTCCGATCGGGTTCCTGTGGTAATGAAAAAAAACACGTAATGAGATTTGATCAAAACGACTTAATATCTAGACTTCCAAAAATATGTTTAATGCATGCAAATATAACATTTCATCTAGAAAAGTGTGTTCTACACAACAGAAGAGACTCTTATGTGGAAAAGTGGATAAATATAGCAGTTTTACTTAGGAAAGTGTGATAACGCTAAAAGGATAATTGCTTAAAATAAGCACTTTTGAGCGAATATCACAACCCCCAACCAGCATATTGCCAATCCTTGGCAATTAGTGTGAAATAAATGAGCTTAAAAGGGCTCTGCACACTTTTGCATATTAGCTTAGGGAAAACACCGTTCGTCAAATCATCGAATGGATGCAAAAATAGCTAGAACTAGTAAAGAGTTGAAAAGTTTTGGCAGGACTACAGACTTATAATCATGACCCAAAATAGTCAGACTCTGCGTGTGTGTGTGCTCAACATTCTCATCATCTGACAGTAAAGATTTCCAGATCACCTCTAAGTTCTTATGCCTCAACCTCAAATCTCACTTGTAAACTACTCATAATGGAATCACTCAAGAATGATTTTCTTCTTTTCTCTTAATTTATATGTGAGGAGATGTGTTGATATATGAAGCAAAGATCTCACATATGTATTTTTTGAACGAAGGACATTTTTAACAGAAGAAGATCTCATAATTGGAATATCACTTCACTTGGGAATGTCAGATCAAACTCTATAGCTTCTCTTTCTCCAATCTCTACATTTTATGATCGTGCTATCCTAGAATCAAATAGGGCTTTCCTAGGTTATAATGAGGCTTAGGTCAGGTGTAGAAAAATAAAGGAATATAGGATTTCAAAGATCTTGAGAGAATTTTCTTATATTTTTCCTGCTGGTGTAAAGCAATTTTCTGCTCTTTTTCCTCCTTTTGTATTTTTCTTTTTTTCTGATATTTCTGAGACTGCTCATTTTATTTTATTTTTAGCTCTTTTTCATACTTTCTTTTCATACATTCTTTTCAGTCTGAACCACTTGTCTTTTTTTTTTATATTTCTCTTCTTTTCACGGTACACCCATATCAGTTATTCTTCCATCCATCTCAAAAGTAGGGTAACTTGTCATATCTCATAGCTGGATTGGGTTTTAGGTTGATGGGCTTAACAAGTAAAGGCTTTTATAGAAAGGTTCAAAGGGTTTCCTTTGAAGTATAATTCAGTTGAGTAAAAAGGCTGAACGGTTCAGAAAGTTGGCCTAAATCATTTTCTAGGGTTTGCACTATCATGTATACTGTCTTGACTGGATACATAGAAGGTTCTGTCGTAGTAATCCAATGTTGATGTCGTTCCGAGTTTTATGATCAAAGCAAAGGATAATGAGATCTTTCAATGAATATTGCAGGCATGAAGACTAGTGAGTCATCTTATGATTCAGAATTGTTGTACAATCCTCTGAAATGATCAATGGCTTGAAAGCTCAGTGGGTTAGGTCTCCACAATTATTCTCACAAGATCTCTCGAGTTTCTAAACTTAGGATGACTCTGATGTTGATAGTGTACAATTGTACCGAATCTGAGTTTTTCTTTAAGTTTTCAAACCTACTGTAGTCACGCTTGACTTAACTCAAAGCTAACCTTAAACAAAAATTGTCATCTTTAATACTGACTTAACGGAGGTTTTCAGCTAATCAAAGTCAGGGTGTTTGACACATTTTTAAAATTCTAGAAAACTTTGGAAAACATAGGAAACCACCCAAAATCATAATTTTTTTTTATTTTTTATTTTTTTATTTATCAAAATGAATACATGAGTTTTGGTAAATACCCACCCCCAACCAAAATACAGCACCGTCCTTGGTGCTCATGACCGGGACATAAAATGATGAAAAATTGGTAATGATGATACAATGGTTCAAGGAGGATGTTACTAAGTCGGTAGAAATTCGACAGTGTGTGGTACCTGATGATCGAAAGAATGAATGTACCTGCATGTCCAGAGAGATAACAATAATAACAAATGCATGAGACTCATGCACTCTAGGAATATCGGAATTGCCTTTCCGAAAGTGCTAAGTTTTACATCTTCAGCGAGACATGACGGGGGTATATCAAATACACCCAACCAGGTTAAAACTCATGGAGACTGAGTGAATCTGTAGTTTGCCTGACACCTAAGGTTGAACGAAGACAGTTATCCTATCCCTTGTCTAGGTATACCTGTGTAGAACAGGTCTGTCTCAGTGTAGACTAAGAAGAGGACAATAGGTTCCCTGAGCAGACCCACAAAAACATTTAGTTCAGCGGGGAGGGAACGATGCTTCCCAGTAAAAATTGAGAGGAGAGTAGTAATGGGTTCTCTGACCATGGTTAACAGAGCCGCAAACTCATTGAGTTTAGCGGGAATGTATCTGAATGGAGCAGACTCCTGCAGATCAGTAATTACAAAATTTTTTGACTCCGAGATGGAGTGAAACTCAAAGTGTTCCTGACACTGGGAAAATTTTTCCTCGGGAGAGTCCTGAATTAAACTCTCTACGGCACACAGGTCATCGACAATATTGATGTAGGGTGTCGGGTGAAAACTATTGACTTCTTCCTCGAGGTTTTCTAATATGATAGGGATGTTCCAATCGCTACACTCAATATGTTCATCCTTGGTAGGGAACGGTAGGTCTAAGACAGCTGGAGTCCCATATTCGAGAGACGGCTCAGTGGTAAGAATGTATGCCTCCAGGGCAGAGGTAGAATCATCAAAGATAGAGATGGACATGGGTATCTCTGTGCTTGGTGCAGAAGTGGCTGCCGGTAAGGGTACCAAAAATGGAGACTCTGGCTCATCACTCTTGTGGCACTCTCCAGTGGAGCTCAGGATCCATAGATTTTGGAATGTTGGGATCCTACGATCTAGATAAAGCTCAGTGTTAGGAATCTCTACTTCAGGTTCAGAATTGCAAGCAGTATAGGTATAGTGAGAAATAGGATTCTCTGAGCTAGGTTTAGGAGTTGATGTTTGTAAGGACATCAACAATGGAGACACTTGCTCATAAAAATTCTAGCTCGTTCCATTGGTGGTAACAACTTCTATTTCATCCTGCCAATTATGGTATTGGGTCCAAGGTAGTGAATCCTCCTCATAGATGGTGGTCATGTCATTCCCCTCTGGGTAAGCGATAGGTTGACTGGGGCAGTTGACTTCCACAATCTCAAACTCTAACTGATCTAGACAGTGGTCCAACCTCTCCATGGAATGTTGTTGTTGGATGATATATTGAGAGAGAAGGTCTTCTAGGCCAGGTTTAATAGCAGACTGTGGCGGTTCAGCTAAGGGAAGCTGTCATGCCAACTCTTGATAGTAATCCAAAGGATTATGACAATGGTAGGCCAGTAGTGAGTCTGAGAGTGGCTGTTGACGTTGGGAGTCATGATGGAGCGACTATTGACCAAAATATTCAGTCTGTGGATCTGGCTGGTACTGCGACTGCGACTATTTCCAATCATATTCTCCATTGGGTTGATGAAACCCGAAAGGATAATTATCCTATGGAAGTGGCTGCTGCAGAAAAGACTGTTTCCAATCAAAGCTATGGTGACTCCTATTGTTCGGATAATAAGTGTTATCATAGGAAGTCTGCATAGGAGATGGAAATGTACTAAAAGTACAGACATCTTGCTCGACAAGAGGGTAATATCCTAGAGACAAAATTATGCACAGGTTGCTGGACCGAGACAGCAAGGATAGAGATTGATTTGGTAAGTTCCTGAATTAGGGATTGTAGCTCGGGGTCACCCTTTCCCTCACATCCCATAGAAGTCTGTTGGACCGGAATGTTACTATTGCACACAAAATTGGTATTCTAGTGCTGAGAGTTTTCACCTAGTTCTCCTAAGAAAATGAAGGCTTTTGTTGGAGTCTTGTGTATGAATCTGCCTTGGCACATCAACTCTAGCAGAGTTCTGGACTCATCAGTGAGTCCTCTATAGAACATGTGGACTAGACTCTCCTTGTCGAAATTATGATGGGGACATTTAATGAGAGTGTCTTGGAACCTGTCCCATGCTTCATGGAATCTCTCATTCGACCTTTGTCGAAAGTCTAGGATGATCTGCTTCATCTCGTTCGTCCTTGACATGGGGTAAAATTTGAAAACAAACTTCCGTGCTAGTTCATCCTATGTCGTAATCGAATTATCGGGCAAAGAATAAAATCAATCAGCAGCTCTATCTTTTAGGGAGAAGGGAAAAAGTCTCAATTTGACACTCTCATCATCAAGGTGATGAAGTTTGAAGAGAGTGCATATCTTCAAAAACTGCTTTAGATGAGTGTACGGGTCGTCTCTTGGAAGACCATGAAAGGTAGGTAGCAATTGTACTATTTGCGGTTGGATTTTGAACTGAACCGCCGATGTGGGTTGAAGTACAATACAAGTAGGTGGGTTAACAGAGATAGGCGCATACATCTCAATGAGAGGTCGTTCAGCCGCCAGTTCTATGAAGATAGTTTCTCTGGGAGAGGAGGGTAGGGTAGAAGATAGAGTAGGTGAAGATACCGGTGAAGAATCTAAAATGTTAGACTAACTCTCAGATCGACTCAATCTATGGTTGGATCAGGTCCAGACAGGCATATGCTTGAAAAAGCAAGCCGTAAACTGGGCAAAAAATTGCCAGAGGAGAACACTAACCTGAAGTAGACTATATGATGTGATATTCACTAAAAAGTGCTTATTTTAAGCCATTATCCTTATAGCGATGTCGCATTCTCCTACGTAAAACTTGTCTTTTTGTCGACTTTTTCATATAAGAATTTTTTCCATTGCGTAAAATACATTATTCAGACGAAAATTGACTATCTGCATGAAATATACACATTTCGAATAGTCCAGTATCAAGCCATTTTAGTTGAATCTCATTATGCGCTTTTTCACTTGTAGGAGACCTTATTGGGCGATTCTCGAGTACTGACGGGCCCACGATCAACCATAGAAGACTTCTATCAAAGCTTAAAGAGCCAATAGGCTATGATAAAAAGATAGAAGACATGTACGGGTAAAGCTAGAGGATCGTAGAACCGGAACAAGGACTAGAGAGAGAAGAATAGCTAGAGACCAAGAGAAGGACTTAGGTGTTAAAGGCCACACCAATTGACATCAAAGGATATATTTGACTTATTGGTAGAGCGGACGAGTGAAAATAAAGAAGACCAGGGTTCAAGACCCTCCAATGTTTTTATTTTTGTATTTTTCTCACCTCTCTCCTATTTCTCTCTTTATCTATCTATCTTGGCCCATGATATAGGTCCATGACCCATGACCCATACCCATGCCCATGACCCATGGCCCATGACCCATGCCCATTACCCATGCTCATGCCCATTTGCAACAACAAGAGAGAATTGGTCTCACTTGACCGATTCTTCTCTCCCCTATATCTCTCTATCCTAGTCACTCTCTCTCTCATCTAACTAACCCATTCCCAACCCTTGGATCTCTCTAGATCCAACGGTCATCATTTTTACAACAAGCAAAAAGAAAAAAAAAAGTTTATAAGAGATCTACGATCTCTCCTTCTTGGGTTGGTTCCCTCTCCCTTCTCTTCCTCTATTTCTTCTTTCTTTCTCTTCTTCTTCACCCTTCTTCTCCGGCGAGCTCACCATTAACGCCTCCACCTCGAAGTGCAAAGCGTCAAACAACAACATCTCCTTGCTGCCCATTCCATCCGCCACAATCAAAGGCTATAATCCTCAATCCTATTGAGGTCGATCTAATCGGAGTTGCACCATCTACCTCTTCAATGGTAAGCTTCTCTTTAATTCATCTCTCTAACCTTCCTACCTTCTTTCTCTCTCTTCTTTCCCTCTCTACCTTTACATGCTTTCTAGGGTAATATTTTAATGGCTTTCTAGATTAATTTGGTTTAATGTTATTTCCGTTGTAAAACATTTGAACAAGCATTGTAAGCATTTATTTTTAGTTTAATGAACAAGTTTTAAATTCATGTTTAAGTTGTTTTCATTTATTGTGTTTTTCATTCTCGTTTCTCTTATGTTTTTTCATTCTAATAGTTTTAACAACAATCTCAAGCATATTTTAAATCAACCTCCACCATTGTCACCCTTCCATTTATTTCGAGCATTTTCTGATTATTCTTGTTTCTTATTGTGCTAACTAATCCCGAGTGCGGACGATATCCGACACGAGCCACTGTGCAAGTCTGCGTGTTTGCAGATTAAGTGAACCAATTCGGAGAAATTATAAATATTGTTGAAATCAAGGATTTCCGATCCAACTACACGGAAAAACCCTACTTTCATGATGCACAAGGAAGAAACATGATAATCCTATTTCTAAAACAATTAGGATATTTTAAGGGATTTATCTTGTTAGTTTGTGGGCTAAGGTATATTATGATAGTGGGCGGACCACTGGTTTATCTTTTAACCGCCGGACTAACTGTTTGCACTCAGGGGTTCTCACCAGGCTACACTCTTTAGAGCGAATCCTTTAGTACTAACTCTAGTCAACAACAAGGCAATCCGAAGTCGAGACAGACGTGTGACACAACGGCTGACTTAAATACATCCCAGACTAACCGGATTGGTCAAGTGTTTAAGAAGAGTGTTCCTTCGAGTTAAGCTAGGGTTGGTGCGTGTTCCTAATCCAACAAATAGCAGACCAATCAAACATTCAGGGATGCCACTAGCGAACTCAGTATACTTGAGTAGTAGGGACCTATGGGTGTGTTAGACAACAGGGACCCGCACTCATGGACTTATTCGACCTGGGATGGATGGAAAGACTACGTGGAGGGGTCTCCTAGAACACTAAGGATCAAATGCAGCTGGAGTGATGAGGTGGGTAATGAAATCCCGCCAGTTTTAATTTTGGAGCTGGTCCTGCTCTCTTAAAGTTGATTGATTAACGGCCGCTCCACGCAAGTCGAATAATATGTATGCGAAAGCAAATAGACAAGTGGCAATGATTCACCAAAATTGCTCTGTATCACACTCAAGGTGAGGATAGAGACTTACCTCCTGTGGGCCACACCATGGGGTTGCCTCCGTGGATTAGGGAGGGGTATCCTAATGGGCTTGGGCCCGACTCCACCTCCTTGAGCTTTCGCTCCCTACCCATACTGGATCATGTTCCTGCACTCAATGGTTAGATCGGGTGAAGAAAGAAAATTTAGAGAGAGAAAGATAAGAGAGACAATCCTAGAGAGAGAAATAAGAAGAAGAGAGAGAAAATGAAGGATCCTACCATAAAGCTTACCAAGAGATAGAGATAATGTTGCTGGCCGTTCAACAAGGTGAGGCTGCATGATCACAGCTGCTGGTTCCACTTTCTTGAAGGTGCAGTTTGTTAACACAGCTGCACATTGTGATGTTGAGATTGGGATCTCTAGATCATGGAGATTTGTGAGGTGATCCTTGTTGTCCAGCTAGTATGAGATGCAATGGAGACCCCAAATAGTTAGTTGCAGGTGGGAGAAAATGGACTAGGTTACCGTATGGAATATGGGGATGGTGGTAAGGATGGCTGGGCGATGTTGGGTCGTTGGTGCAAGGGAGAAGGCGATGAAGAGATGGATGGTTGGACGGTACTATTGTGAGGCGGTAGAGGAGGTCCAGTCCGTCGAAGAGAGATGACGGTGTGCTATCTCACTAGTAGCACGGTTGCGAGGGAGTGCAGCGAGGGAGCGGTGCTGCTGGTGTTGCCGTCGGTGGTAGAAGATTGGAGGGCAGTACCCTCTTCTTCTTCTTCTTTTCTTTTCTCCTCTCATTTTTTTTTTGTTTTCTATTTCTTTGTTCTTTTGAGAACGGTGAAGCCCAATAGAGAAACTGCCCAGAGAGTGAAGGAATGAGGGGCCGGACTGCCTGTGGCGAGTTCGGGTGGTGTTTTACGGCAGCAACCTACCTTTGGACGGTGCTTGGGGATGAAGGGGCGGTGGCTGACTAGATCGTCTTCCTCTTCTCCCCCTTTTTTTCTTATTCTCTTTTTTTTTCTTGTTTTTGGTGGCAAAAGATGAGGACGATTTTGGAGTCTCCACCGCCTGCAACTAGTTTGCAGGTGGAAATGAAGCTAGGGTGGAGATCGTGGGAGAGAGGGGGCGGCTTGGTGAATGGGAGATAGGTGACGGCTGGCTGGGTTGAGATTGGAAGAAGACGTTGTGAGATGGGGCGGTAATGTTGCTGTTCTAGAACGTGGGAGAAACTGAGATGGGAAGAGAGAGATTCCTCTTTTATACCTAATTAGGGTTTCCATTATAAATGGAAATGGAGAGGATAGTTTTGCCCTTTGGAGAGAAAAAAGATTGGCCAAAGGTCCAACCCCTTAGATTCACTTGGAGATGTGAGGTGAAATAGTGGTTTGCTGTGGACCCCACCTCCAAGAAGCAACTCTTTACTTATCAACTCTTTTGATGCCATGCATCGTCCCAGATCAATGTATGGAAATCTTCTATCTTGAAAATATATTCAGCAGCTTATCTTTCCTTTCCCAACCTCTCTTGTATCATAGCCTTAGATCTCTTTATAGTGACTAGATCGTCTAGATGGTCTTGATCCTACGGTGTGATAAGCTTTGTGACTCTCAATGGGAATTGATTCATGCCATCAATCCCATTTTCCCCCGCTATGGACCGTTAATCTTTGCTTTGTGGAAAAACATCCATCTTCTTTCACTTGAGATGATCATTTTAGCGACAACATAGCTCCCATATCTCCAATTCCACACATAGAAACTTCTTCGTGTAGCCCACATCCAACAACCTTTTAATGTTCAGCATTATTTTTGTTTCCGAAACTTCCCATATTCTTAATATGTCTACTTCTTTGTCTAAAATGCCAAGTCTTGACGATATCTTCGAGACCCATGGGCCCCACTGATATTCGCTAAAAGTGCTTATTTTAAGCAATTATCCTTTTAGCGTTATCGCACTCTCCTACGTAAAATGCTTTATTTATCTACTTTTCTACGTAAGAGTCTCTTCTGTTTCGTAGAACACACTTTTCTGGACGAAATGGTATATTTGCATGCATTAAACACATTTTTGGATGTCTAGGTATGAAGACGTTATGATCAAGTCTCATTACGTGCTCTTCTCTTGCAGGACACTCGATCGGGCTATTCTTGAGACTTGCGGGCCAAAATCGATCATAAAAGCCCTTTATTAAAGCTTAAAGAGCCCACAGGCTATGACTAGAAGATATGGGCCAGATATGGGCTGAATAAGAGGACCAAAAAGTCGGCCCAAAGAACGAAGAGAGCAGGAGAGCCAATGACCAAGAGACGGACCAAAGCGTTTAAAGCCACATGAGTCAGCAAGGAATGATGGTCTACTCTACTGGAGAAGCGTGAGGATGGTCACAGTGAAGACCAGGGTTCCAGACCCTCTGCCAATACTTTTATCTCCATTTTTTGATATTTTCTCTCTCCTCCCCCTAATTTTCTATCTCATCTCTCCTTATTCTCTCTCTTCATCTCTCGGTCCTCGGATCTACTGACCTAACCCCAGAACTTCTGCCCATTGGCTCTGTCTCATCTCCCTTAGCTTTCTGACCGTTGGATCTTCAATCGGACCGTTGGATGTCTCTAGATCCGTCGATCTACCAATTAGGGTCCCAATCAAGTCACCATCCATCCGATCGTCATCAAATTGTCTGTCACATCATCTTGTGAGACGATGGACATCATCAATCCATGTGGGCCAGTAGCCAGGCCCATCATCATCGACCCGTGGCCCGACCATTTAGTGGACATCGCAATTTTCAAATGCTTTAAATTAATTGTTTTTAAATAAAAAAATGGGGGTCCACTAAATGAGGAAATTCCCCAAAGAAAAGTAAGGTTTTCCTTAAAAATATATATATTTTTTTAAAATCCCCATTTTCCATTAAAGGAAAGTGGGAGGTTTAAAGGGGAAGGAGAAGGGTTCGTTTGAACCCTAATCCCCCTCCTATCTCCTCCCCCACAACTTTCCTCTTCTTCTCTTTTTTCTTTTTCTCTTCTTCTTCTTGCTTTTCCTCTCCTTCTTCTCTAGCGAGCTGGTTCTTCTTCTTCTTGCTGCCCGGACAGCAACACCAGAACCGTGCTGCCTCCTCCTCTATCACCGTCTTCTTCATCCCCCGAACCAGGCGGTGGTGGATCTTCTCCCTTTACTGCTGCAACCACGTCCAGGTGCTCTCCGCCACCATCAACTCCGGTGTTCTTCTCTTCACCGATTGGGTTGCAGATCTCACAACTTTGCCGACTTCCAGTGGCCCTTCTCAACCCGCCCCTTGTGCTACTCTATGCGGTAAGTTCCCTCTCTTCTCCTTCTCCTTCTTCCATTCTTCTTAGCTTTCACCGGAGTTGCAGGTCTGCAACTCCAGCCGGTGAACTATTCTCTCTACCCTCCGTCTTAGTCTTCTTCTCCTTCCTGGCTTCACTAGCCATCGTGGTTGCACCTCCAACTTCGGGCCATCATGACCTGCAACAACACAACCACCGGTAGGTCGTCTCCTCCCTCTATCACTGCCCAGATCTGCAACTTCCGGTGGCCCTTTTCCTTGCTGTTGCCTAGAACCTCCTCCATTGTCATATTTTCCATTCTCTCTCACTTTCACCCATGCCCCAGCCGTTTCTCATTCTTGAACCCCACCTAATCTCTCATATCCATCACGAGGCTGCGAGGGAGTGCAACTTTCCTCCCTTGCTGCCATTCAAACCGCCTCCTCCATCTCCTTCCCTTGCTCCACTACCCAGCCACCACGTCCTTCAACCTCTCCACCAACTCTGCCCGAGCTTCTCTCACCAAGCCAGCAAGGAATGCTCCTCAAACCATGGCAGCAACTCCACTCTCTTGGAGCTCCTTTGGTACCACGACCATGTGCAAACCATGCACCACCGATCACGATCTCCAACTCCGATAAGTGTCCAAGGTAAACTCCTTCTCTTTCTACTTTCTATCTCCACCACTCTTTTCTCTCTCTAGGTCTTAATTTCTCTCTCTAAGCATCATTCTTACCCTTTCTCTCTCTAGACTTCACCTTCTCTCTCTAGATTTCCCTACTTTCTCTCTCTACTTAGCTTTAATCTCTCTTTTCTCTCTCTCTCTCTCTAAATTAGTTTTACTGCTTTCTAGTTTAAGTGTTTCATGTTTGACTTGTAAAGTACATTTGAATTCATGAAATAAAGTTTATTTTGATTTAAGATTGACAAATTCCTGTTATTTTATATTCCTTATTGCGTTGATCTGATTAATCCCGAGTGCGGATCGACATCCGACACGAGCCACTGTGCAAAAAAATTGCTCATTTTACAGGTTAAAAGTCTCGGATAATTACAAATTTTGTTGAGATTAGGGTTCGTTTGAACCCTAATCCCTCTCCTTTCTTCTCCTCTCTTCCCCCCAAAACATCCTAATCCCTTTCCCCATCTCTTCCTTCATTCCCCTTCTCTTCTTTCCAATTTCTTCTTCTCCTTCTTTTCTTCATCTTCTTCTTCCGATCGGAGTTGCAGGCCTGCAACTCTGGCCACCTGCATCTATTCTCTCTAAACTGAGGACGGTTGCTCCTCCTTGCAATCACTCTCTGTGCTGCTCCAGCGAACCACCAGAACCCAACAGTGGGTTCCCACGTTGCTGCGCTTCACCCATTAACACCACCACCGTGGATTACAACCAGCACCGCCTCTTCCTTCTCCACCACCGTGTTTCCCTCTCGTTGTTGGGGTCTTGCTACTCCTTCTCGTTGCAAATCTCCTAACGATTTGCAGGGAACTCTGGTAGCCTGCAACCTCTTCCCCAGATGTTTTTTTTAGACGTCCTCTCCTCCTTCTCCAGCAGCACCACCGTCTTCTCCCTCCTCCGCCGTGCACCTTGGTATTCGCTTAAAAGTGCGTATTTTCCACTATTATCTTCTAAGCGTTTTCACACTCTCCTATGTTAAAATGCTCTATTTATCTACTTTTCTACGTAAGAGTCTCTTTTGTTGCGTAGAACACACTTTTCTGGACGAAATGGTATATTTGCATGCATTAAACACATTTTCGGAAGTCTAGACATTGAGTCATTCTGATAAAGTCTCATTACGCGCTTCTTTTGTCGCAGGAAACCCCAATGGGACAATTCTCGAGACTTGCGAGCCCACATCAACCAGGAAAGCCCATTATCAAAGCTTAAAGAGTCCACATGCTATGACTAGAAGATATGGGCCAAATATGGGCTGAATAAGATAGATGTCACGCCCCGAATCCGGATACCTAGATATGACCCGAAAATCCGTGGATCGACCCGTACCCAAACCCAGAGGTGATCCATGAATGTCCCCTAGTGGTCCAATTAGGTCAATTAGACTACTAAGGTTCATTTGAAAACCCACTAAGTAAAAGAAGAAAAGATGTAGAAAATAATTAATTCGAATAATTTATAATTCAAATAATTCAATCAATCAACTAAATGTGGAGAGAAGGAGGTGAGAACATGCTCTCAATCAAAGGCTTACATGCCCGTGAAAATAAATCAATAATGTTATAAAATAATCAAATACAACTTTCTAAAGTGTGGGATCGACTCCCAAATCCTCGCCGATCTCCTCGAATGCACCGGAGTCTTTCGTCTCAAAATCATCTCACGTACTCGGCTCCTCAAAATCTGAAAATGGTATCGGTGTAGCACCGTGAGCCGAGGCCCAGTAATACAACAATATGCATGGTATGATATCATACTATACAAGTTTTAAATCAAGGTATGCATCTCAATCATATAATAAGGATGACATGAATATGAGGGTGAATGCACGTGAGTATTGGATGCTAATGCAACTAGTACCTATAACCACATAGGGTCTCCATCTCCTTCCCGCACTGGGAGCAGTCTCATTGACCTATCTGTAGGATATAATAACGTCTGGGGCCTTTCACCCTAGGGTACCGAACCCTGATTAATTGATAAAACCAATATGAACGTATATAATATACTTCAACCCCGTTCCCTTATGTACCCCTTATATGAAATGACGTGATGATCATGGTATGACAACAAGATGTACTAGGGTTACATGACATAAGCACACATGTATTTAACATTTAAATAAAAATATAAAATGAACCAATGATCATTAAGAGTAATAATATGGGAACGAATTAGGGTTAACCATGAATAACATGTAACAATCACTGAAGGTCATGATCAACACGGATGAATAATATAAGTGGAAATCACAAGACAATCCAACACACCATGGCCGAACCCTATGAGGGATCCATGATACAAGGTCGAACCCTAAAGAGGGATCCAAGACACTTGGCCGAACCCTATGAGGGATCCAAGACACATGGGTGGGATCCCCATGCATACAAGTATAGGTCAAACCATCTAGGTATAATAGTCAATAAGACATGACCAAATATCACAATCAACATCGATGAATAATATAAGTGAAAATCGCAAGAGAATCCAACACGCCATGGCCGAACTCTATGAGGGATCCATGACACAAGGTCAAACCCTAAAGAGGGATCCAAGACACTTGGCCGAACCCTATGAGAGATCCAAGACACATGGGTGTGAGCCCTATGCATACAAGTATAGGTCAAACCATCTAGGGTTTAGTCAAACAACAAGGTTAAAACCTTAATAGTTAATAATCATGACCGAACCACGAAAAATTAATAGGTTTTTTACAAAAAAAAATGTACTGCATTATAAAAATCATAACTAAATAAATATAAATTAGAAAAATATAAACTCAATGGATTTAAAAACTAAATTCACAGAGGTTTTAGAAAAAATAAATAAAAAAATATTCAAATTCAAAATATAGGTCAAAACTCTTAATTAATTGGGCCGGACAGAATCTGGAACACAGAAAAGTCCCGCACATTGTAAAAGTTATAACTAAATAAATAATTATTAGAAAAATACAAACTCAATTAATTTGAAAACTAAATTCATATAAGTATCTATGAAAAATAATTAAAAAAATATTTAGATTAAAAATATAGATCGAAATCTCAAGTGAAGTGGACCGTATAAAATTTAAAATTTTGAGTTTTATGGAAAAGTCCAGCACGTTTGAAAAATCATAACTTAATCAATACAAATCAAAAAAATACAAACTCAAAGGTTATAAAAACTAGATTGATAGAAGTATCTGTGAAAAATAATTAGAAAAATATTTAGGTTAAAAATATAGATCAAAATCTCAAGTGAAGTGGACCGTGTAAAATCTGAAATTCTGGATTTTTTAGTAAAGTCCAATAACTTAGAAAAATCATAACTTAATTAATACAAATCAGAAAAATACAAACTCAAAGGTTCTAGAAACTAGATTTATAGAGGTATCCATGAAAAATAATTAGAAAAATATTTAGGTTAAAAATATAGATCAAAATCTCAAGTGAAGTGGACCGTGTAAAATCTAAAATTCTGGGTTATTTTGTAAAGTCCAACAACTTAGAAAAATCATAACTTAATCAATACAAATCAGAAAAATACAAACTAAACGGTTTTAGAAAATAGATTCAAAGAGATATTTAGAAAAAAATAATTATAAAAATATTTAAATTATAAAAATACAACGAAAATGATAAAGAACATAATCATCCGTTATAGGTACAAAATAGACCATGGCCCCAACCCATCATGGTGGCCCAAAATAAAGATTAACCCAATAAGAATAAAATAAATATTGTTGAAATTAATTTATAATGAGTATCAACCATTATCTAATGAAAGAGAAACAAAATCTTGAAGAAAAACAAGTATAGGATGGATCAAGCGCACTTACCTTAAGATTTCTTGAACTTTAATGAAAATCAAAAGTTTCTTCAAATTTGAAAGTCATCGGATCGTCCTCTCCTCAGAGTATGTTCTTCAAATCGGAGTCTCCGTCAATTCTCCCTTCTTGCTCGAGTGTGATCGGTGCCCGGATGAAGGTTTAATGGAGCTTGCTCTATTCTTCAATGGAGTTGGGTTTGTGAAAGCTTCTAAAGCTTTAGGGTTTTCATAAATAGGTTTAGGGAATGATTAGGGTTTCTATTTTAGTGAAATTCGTAACTATCAAAGGGATGACTTTTTCAACCCTCAAAAACTTATATTTTACACTATTAATGGGTTAGAAATGGGCCCAAGGCCCATATACATCAATAGGCTTCAATTAAGAATATTATTAAGCCCAAAAGGTTTCTAGATTAGCCATACGACCCCACCCAACAATCATAACACAATAATTATAAATTAATTCAATCAAACTATATTATATAATTTAAAAGTCCATACAATAAGGTATTGACACATGTCACACACACAAATCATAAAAACGTCTAATACATAAAAATCATAAAAAAACGTTCAAAGCACCGGAAAAGTGTCAAATGACATTGGAATGACCCGAAAGTAATTTGCGGGTCCCACACTCCTATTAAATAAATAAAATGTAATTAAATATTATTTTTAAAAATATAAGAATTACAGGAAAGTTCAAAAATTACAAAAATACTATTTTTGTCAAAATCTCTCGAAATCTCCCACTAGGGTTTTTATGTATCAAGAAAGGTTCTAAATGTCACAGGTAAGTTAGTAAGGATAAAATAGGAATATTTTTGGTGTCTCGGGCCCACAAAATATTTTTTTTTTATAAAAGTTCTAGAATGTTAGCTGGGGAAAAAAAAGTCCCCTACAAGGTATAGTTCAATATTTTTAACAAGAATTTAGCCATAAAGAGTAAGTTTCAAAAATGACAGGTTTTTCAAAGTTGTCAGAATGAAACCAAATTAAACATACATACTCAAGCATTATATTAAACCATAAAAATAATAATAGAAGTCTGAAAAATGTTTAGGTATGGTGAATTTACTATAATACCCTAGAGGACCAAAAACACCGGCCCAAAGAACGAAGAGAGTAGGAGAGCCAATGACCAAGAGACAGACCAAAGCGTTTAAAGCCACATGAGTCAGCAAGGAATGATAGTCTACTCTACTGGAGAAGCGTGAGGATGGTCATAGTAAAGACCAGGGTTCTAGACCCTTTGCCAATACTTTTATCTCAATTTTCTGATATTTTCTCTCATCTCTCCTTATTCTCTCTCTCTTCATCTCTCGATCCTCGAATCTACTGACCTAACCCCAGAACTCCTGTTGAAAGTAGGTTTTTTCCGCGTCGTTGGTTACGGAAACCCTAACTTCAACAATATTTGTAATTATCCGAGACTTTTAACCTGTAGAATGAGTAATTTTGCACAGTGGCTTGTGTCGGATGTCGATCCGCACTCGGGATTAGTCGGATTAGCGCGAATAAGAACATAAAATGACGAATTTTTATCAAAACTATGGAGAGGTGAGAGTGGTGGAGAGTTAGGGATTGAAAACATTCTTTTGAGTTGATTGCTGCAAACCATGAACTACAATATTAATGAAAAAGAGGCGAAATATCCAAATAACTCCGAAGAACTTTCATAACATCAAAATTCATTACAATGCTTAGATAAATCTTAAACTATGATAAAACAATTAATCAACTGGAAAGCAATAAAAAAAAAAAAAAAAAAAAAAAAAAAAACTAAAATAGATGAGAGAGAAAAAGGAAGAGAATGAGATTTCTAGAGAGAGAAAGAGACGAAGGAGAGAGAACGCTAAAGAGAACTAGAGGAGAGAGATAGTGAGAAATATAGAACCCTAAAGAGAGAAAAGAGAGATAGATCTAGGGAGAGAAAGTGAGCAGGGAGAAGGGCGAATACCTGTAGCTTATCTCCCTTGGAGATCGGCCAGTGAACGGATGGTGGATGATTTGGCCATGGTGAGTGCCACTAGTAGCAAGGTGAAGGGAATGGGGGATGCACGTGATCTATAAGAGATCAGTTCCGATAAAGATGCGGGTGGTTTTCTGGAGAAGAACCAGTCCGCTAGAGTTGACCGTGAGGATTACGGTGTTGCTAGAACCAGCAACGGTTTGGTGGGATGTGATCCCAATATGGGAACGTGGAGTGATGGAAAGGATGGTGGCATTGGAGGGGAAGAAGGGGAGTAACCTGATGGAGGTATAGCTGTTGATCGATGAAGGAGAGTGCTGATTTTGGCCGGAGTTGCTGCGTGCAACTCCGGCGACGGAAGGGTGCAAGAACAGCAAGATGGAGGGGCGGTAATGACTCACAGGCAAGGAGGTTCGGGTGGAGCAGCAGGGTTGAGAACGAGGAGGAACACTAGCGGCAGCGTCAAGACGCAGCAGCTCCAAGGAGAGGAGCTTAGAGGCGGTGGTTGTGGCCGGAGTTGTAGAGGCAGCAACGCCTTGAGGATGAGGGGGGTTGCTAGCTGCAACTCGTGAAGGCAGTAGAGATGAAGACGGTGTAGGAGCACCGTTGGGGGGGGTAGACTGGAGTTGCAACCTGCAACTCCGGTTGGTAAAAACGGTGTTGAAAAGAACCAGTCCGCCGGAGTTGCAGGTCTGCAACTCCGGCAAGAAGAAGAAGAAGAAGAAGCAGAAAGGAGGAGGAGGAAGAAGAAGATGAGGAAGAAGAGAAGGGAAGAAGGAGAGGGGGGTAGGAACCCTTACCGTTAGAGCGTGCTGCAGGTGGGGGCGTGGTGAGAACCGGGAAGCAGCTCGCCGGTTTTAATGGCGAGGTGGTTGCTGTGGTGGTGCGTTGATGGGGGTCACGGCTTGCTGGTTAGTCCCCTTGTACCTGCATCAGAAGAATGGAAGAAGAAGAAGAAGAAGAAGAAGAAGAAGAAGAAGAAGAAGAAGAAGAAGAAGAAGAAGAAGAAGAAGAAGAAGAAGAAGAAGAAGAAGAGGGCGCTCCACCAGCTCGCCGGCCGGATTTGCCGAAAAAGAAAGGGGAAGTTGAAGGAAAAGGAAGAGAAAGAGATTGGGGGGGGAGTAGGGTTCGAACGAACCCTTCTCCCTTCTCTTATAAAGCTCCCTATTTCCATTAATGGAAATAGGGTATTTTTTGAAAATAAAAAATATATATATATATATATATATATATTTTTTTTTTTTTTTTTTTTAAGTAAAAACCTACTTTTCTATGGGGAATCTCCCCAATTAGTGGACCCCCCATTTAATAAAAATTATTTTGAAATTCGCGGGGTCCACTAACTGGTCGGACAGCGGGTCGATGAAGATGGGCCCGGCTATTGGCCCACATGGACTGATGATGTCCGTCGTCTCACAAGATGATGTGACAGACAGTCTGATGGCGATCGGATGGATGGTGACTTGATTGGGACCCAGATTGGTAGATCGACGGATCTAGAGAGATCCAACGGTCTGATTGAAGATCCAACGGTCCGATGGAATATCCAATGGTCAGAAAGCTAAGGGAGATGAGATAGAGCCGATGGGCAGGAGTTCTGTGGTTAGGTCAGTAGATTCGAGGACCGAGAGATGAAGAGAGAGAGAGAATAAGGAGAGATGAGAGAGAAAGTATCAGAAAATAGAGAGAAAAGCACTAGCGAAGGGTCTGGAACCCTGGTCTTCACTGTGACCATCCTCACGCTTCTCCAGTAGAGTCGACTATCACTCTTTGCTGACTCATGTGGCTTTAAACGCTTTGGTCCGTCTCTTGGTCATTGGCTCTCCTGCTCTCTTCGTTATTTGGGCCGGCTTTTTGGTCCTCTTATTCAGCCCATATTTGGCCCATATCTTCTAGTTATAGCATGTGGGCTTGTTAAGCTTTGATAATGGGCTTTCATGATCGATTTGGGCCCACAAGTCTTGAGAATCGTCCCATCGGGTTTCCTGCGACAGAAGAAGCGCGTAATGAGACTTTATCAGAACGGCTTAATATCTAGACTTCCGAAAATGTGTTTAATGCATGCAAATATACCATTTCGTCCAGAAAAGTGTGTTTTACGCAATGAGATAGACTCTTACGTAGAAAAGTGGATAATTAGAGCAGTTTTACGTAGGAGAGTGCGATAACGCTGACAGGATAAGTGCTTAAAATAAGCACTTTTGAGCGAATATCACCTGTCCATTGGCTCTGTCTCATATCCCTTAGCTTTCTGACCGTTGGATCTTCAATCGGACCGTTGAATCTTCCACCGGACCGTTGGATCTCTCTAGATCCATCGATCTACCAATCTGGGTCCCAATCAAGTCACCATCCATCCGATCGCCATCAGATTGTCTGTCACATCATCTTGTGAGACGATGGACATCATCAATCCATGTGGGCCAGTAGCCAGGCCCATCATCATCGACTCGCTGTTCGACCATTTAGTGGACCCCGTGAATTTCAAAATAATTTCAATTAAATTTAAAAAAAAAGGGGGGTCCACTAAATGGGGAAATTCCCCAAAGAAAAGTAGGGTTTTACTTTAAAAAAATATATATATATATATATATTTTTCTTATTTTTTATTTTTGAAAAATCCCTATTTCCATTAAAGGAAATAGGGAGCTTTAAAAGGGGAAGGAGAAGGGTTCGTTCGAACCCTAATCCCTCTCCCCTCTCCTCCTCTCCTTTCCCAAAACCTTCTCCCTATCCTTTCCCCCGATTTTCTTCTCTTCTTCTGGCTCTTTCTTCGTCGTCTTCTTCCCCTATTCTTCGCCGGAGTTGCAAACCTGCAACTCCGGCCGTTTGTCTCCTCCTTCTTCTCTTCTTGTTCTTATTCTCTCTTCTCAACCCTCTCTGTTTCCCCTCCTATCTCACCTCTCTCTCTCTTTCACATTTGGAATCTTTGCTGCCCAAGAGAAGAGTAGAAGACTTGCAACCTTCGAGTTGCTGCACCACGCTGCCATCATCTGGTTGCTCTCCTTGTTGCTATAGGCAGCAACGGGTTGCAGACCACTCTCCTCCCATCTCACCATCTTTCACTGAGTTGCTGGGCGGCAACATCGACGACCTGCAACACTGAGTTGTAGGTCTGCAACTCTAAAGCCTGAACCACCGGTAATCTTGACGCTTTCTTCACAAGTGAAACCGGTGCTGTACTACTCACCATCTCGTCCTGCTTCTTCTCCGGCCAGCAAGTAAGTTTGTCCTCTTCTTCTCTTTCTTCTTCTCGTTCTTATTCTTCTTCTCGTTCCATCAGAGTTGCACGATTTGCAACTCTCGATTTACAAATCTCGGTCTACAATTAGATCCCCAAACCTGAGATCCCCATCTCCATCGTTATCGGAGTTGCATGACTGCAACTCCAGCCCGTCGAGTAACCCAATAGCATAACTAGCTACCCCTTTTTGTTGGGTCAGCAACTTCTTATCGCCATGCAACCCCTTCTCGCTGGGCCAACAACTTCCACCATTAAAGTTGTAGAATCTGCAACGTATCCTATCTCCGGTGACCACCACTCCTTTTTCCTCCCACAAACCACTGTCAAGTGGAGATGCCTTGCAGATCTGTCCTTCTCCCTCATCGTCGGAAACCTCCACTAGCAGCGGGTTCATCTCCTCCATCAGTAGACCACTGTCTAAGAGTTGCTGTCCATCCTCATTCTCCTCTACAACCACCTAGGACCACCACCCTCCATCTCTTGGTGCTCCTCTGACACCACAACACCGTTAGTGCTTCCCCCCACTCCCCTCTCTTCTCTATCTCGGGCCAACGTTTCTGGAGTTGCACGCCTGCAACTCTAGAAAACCTTCACTGTTTGGCCATCCTCCTCATGGCTGATCATCTTTTTGGTGGTGCATCTTGCACCTGCACCAGCACCTTCATCCCATGCCAGCCGATCTACTTCATGGTGAGGTGAGTTCCTAGGTGATCACTTTCTATCTTCTCCTTAGTTTCTTCTTACTCTCTCTCTATCTAGATTCTCTCCCTTTAGCTAATTTTTAATTGCTTTAGTTATTTATTGCAAATTTAATTCAAGCATTGTATTTGGATCATTAGTTTAATAAAAATAATGGATTTTTTTTGTTAAAGTTATTTCTTGAATTGTTTTCATTATTGTTCAAGTAGTTTAAATACAAGAAAAAGTAAGTTTTAAAAATCCACTTCAAATCACCACTCTCACCCCCACCATCATCCGCATCAATTTCTATGGAAAAATCCGTCATTTCATGTTCTTATTTGTGCTAATCCCTAACTCCGAGTGTGGATCGACATCCGACACCAATCCACAATACAAACCTGTAATTTTGCAAAAATTTTGAGGCTCGGATCACATTACAAATCTTGTTGGAATTAGGGTTTCCGTAACCAACGACGCGGAAAAACTCGATTTTCACACCTGCTCCTGCATCACCGTCCATACCTCTCATCTTCCTTGTAGACCACCTCCACTGCCTGCTAGCCTCTCCAACCGCACTCCTCTTCACCTTCTTCTTCTTCTCAACGGTAATAAAAAAATAAACACAAAAAAATAGAAAAACAAAAAAAAAAAAGAAAAGAAAAGAAGAAAGAGGGTGAAGAAAGAAAGATGGAGTAGGGAGTGTCCTCACCTACAACTCCAACCGCCCATTTGCTGGGTTGCCACCGCCTACAACTCCCTGAAGTGAAGCATAGGTGACCCACATCCAGCAGCTCCAAACGCCATCTCCATTAACGCCTGCCATAACTTCTTCTCCAGCTGGCAGCGTCCACCATAATCCCCATGTTCTTGAACTACTTGCAAGTACAACGCCCTCCTCATGCCTCTCCTCCAACATGGAATAACCCCACCTTAAAGCACCACCAAGGGGTTCATCTCTAAACTTCTCCAAGTGTTGCCGCCTTTGTCTTGGATCGGCCAATCATTCTAGTAAGTTCGTGCTAAGTTCTCTCATCTCCCTCTCTACCTCCCTCTCTATTACTTTCTCTCTCTACATCTATCCCTCTTTTCTCTCTTTGGGTTCTATATTTCTCACTTTCTCTCTCCTCCCTTAGTTTCTCTCTCTAGTTCTCTCTAGCGTTCTCTCTCCTTCGTCTCTTTTTCTTTCTAAAAATCTCAGTCTCTTCCTTTTTCTCTCTCATCTATTTTAGTATTTTTTATTGCTTTTTAGTTGATTAATTGTTTTATCATAGTTTAAGATTCATTTAAGCATTGTAATGGATTTTGATGTTATGAAAGTTCTTCGGAGTTATTTGCATATTTCGGTTTTTTTTCATTAATATTGTAGTTCATGGTTTGTAGCAATCAACTCAAAAGAATGTTTTCAAATCCCTGACTATCCACCACTTTCACCTCTCCATAATTCTGATAAAAATCTGTCATTTTATGTTCATGGTTGCACGAACTAACCCCGAGTGCGGATCGACATCCAACATATTTCCACTGTGCAAAGAAAGTTTAATTTTGCAGGAATAAAATCGGATAAATTACAAATGTGTTGATTCTAGGATTTCCATAACCAACGACGCGGAAAAAGTCTAGTTTCACCCACCTTTATTCTTTCACATTTTAGCCAATTTTTGGTCAACATCCCTCACCCACTGGGTGGCTATAGCCTGTGTGTTTTAGCCAACATCAACCGTCCATCTCTTTGAGAGGCATTCTTAGAATTTAGGTCGTGGTCTGAAAACTTGATATGCTTCTAGGTTGGTCTGTCAACTTGATAGTGTGGCCCACTAGTCTTCTAGGCTAGATATTTTCAGGTTGGTCGTGGTCTGAATTTTCAGGTTTGCTTGGTCTAGATTCATTTCGTTTCAACTGCTCATCGATTAAGTCCAGGCTTACTTCCTTCTTTTGTACAATGTTTGGGTCCCACCTTGGATCACTGGCCCAGTTCACTAGCTTAGCTAATCATCTCCAGATTGATTGCATATTTGATAGAGATTCTTGTGGTCGATTGTAAGGTCTAGCTCTCAAGAATTGTCCGATCAGGTTCCTGTGGTAATGAAAAAAAATACGTAATGAGATTTGATCAAAATGACTTAATATCTAGACTTCCGAAAATATGTTTAATGCATACAAAAATACCATTTCATCCAGAAAAGTGTGTTCTACGCAATAGAAGAGACTCTTACATAGAAAAGTGGATAAATAGAACAGTTTTACGCAGGGGAGTGCGATAACGTTAAAATGATAATTTTTTAAAATAAGCACTTTTGAGCGAATATCATCTCTCCTCTTTTGAGTTATAGAACTCTGAGGATGTTTGAATTTCTCAAGAGACTCAATCTCCTTGATTAATTCTTTAGACCTTTCCAGTAGGTCTTTCATCTTCCTAGATAGCACATCCAAATGGTTTTCCTATAATGTGTCTTCATAGGAAATCTTTGACTCTTCACATTTTGAGTTGAATTCATCACTTTTTCTAGAGAATTTTGATGTCCTCTTCTCAATTTATGACAGTCTCTAATCACATGACCCAAATTTTTGTAGTACATGCACTGACGATTGCTTTTGACAACTTTGATTTGGTCACTGATTTGAATGGGAATAGCTTGAGCCTTAACAAAAATCATCTTGGAAGAAGACTCTTTTTATTGATTGTGTTTGTAACCCAAACCTTGTTTGTCTCCATAGACTTTTCCTACACGAAGAATTTCATCAAGCTTTGTAGAGCTAGATGAGAATCCTGACACATCCCTCTTAGATTTAAGAAGCTCATTTTCCAGGGATTCTTTATGTGTCATGCAAGTTTGGAATTCACATTCCAGCGACTTGTTCCTTTTTAGTAGAGACTCATTCTCTTACTCTAAATCAGTAATCAACACTTTTAATTTTTCAGTAATCAACACTTTATTGGTCTTAATGAATTTTATCGACTCCTCGTACAGTTCTTTCACACCAACTGTCGAGTCATCCAAGTCCTCGTTGTAAGAGTCTTCCGAGCTCTCATCATCACTTTTCTTGGAATCTCCATGAGATCCATAAGGACTATTAAAACGAGCAACAAAAGCTGTATACTTATCAGTTTTTTCATTGCTATTTGAATCATCAGAATGATCTTCTGATTCTTCATCCCATGTGGCATTGAAAGCTTTTGCCTTGCCCTTATATTCTTCTTTGTTTGGGCACACATTAACAAAGTGACCAAAACCCTTACATTTGAAACATTGGGGTTCGCTTGAATGACTTTCCCTAGGGTTCCTTTCACTTCTACTACCTCTCTCATGAGGTCTGGCATGTTCCTTAGATTTATCAAAAGTTTTATTGTTCTTAACTCTATCGTTTTTAGAACAAAAAGACTTTTTGAAAATTTTTACAAATAGTGTCATTTCAACTTCAGAATCAACATCTGACTCTGAATCTTGAGCTTCAGAAACTTTAAGGGCAATATCTTTGATCTATTTGGTTGCATCAAATTCATCTCATAAGTTTGTAGAGACCCAACCAGCTAATCAATTTTGAGAGAGTCAACATCCTTGCTCTCCTCAATAGCAGTGACCTTAGCTTGAAATCTATCAGGTAAGGATCTCAAAATTTTTTGAACAACTTTGGATTCAGGAATGATTTCACCCAAGTTGTGTACTGAGTTCACAATTGTCGGGTGCAATTTGACAACACATGAAACTGGAAGTGGGTGGAGTGTGTGCTTGTGTCATTTCTAGGGTTCCCAGGGTATGGGTAATCTCCGTTAGTCCGTAAGAGTGGTAATGCTGTGTGTGTTGTCTCTTATGAATGACCACAAATGTAATGGCATCCATTTCATACAACAAAACTTGACTAAACTGTCCTTCACTAACAACGTCATTCTGAACAACCACAAACGTAATAGGAGGTTGATTGATTAATATCGCTCCCAGTTCGTCATTCCCCAAGAAGGTGATCTTAATCTAGTCATGCTGAATGGGTCCCTCAGCCTGTCACACTGAGGGATTGGGGGATGTCCAAAATGTATCAAACGGTTTCAAACATTTGTTAAGTGGAGTCATCCACTGCTCAAGCGGTCTCAAATGGAAGTGATTCAATTAGTCCTTAGTTATCTTTTGGTGTCCTATTTTTAAACAATGGAGAGAAAATCTCCAGATCTCAATAACATTAAAGGATCATTAAACGATGTGACAGAAATGTCTTATGTGGTAGGACAACTCCATAACATTCTAGGTGCCGGATTCTTAACTATTTTTCTACCCTAAATGGAATCCCCTGGACCCACAAAGGATAGGCTTGTTCTCTTGCTTCAGTCCATTCCCCTAAAGATGAGGAATATGTCACTCAAGTATTAATTGTGTTGTAATCTGGCATAGAGTCCTTTAAAGAGGAACATCTATCCAGTATAGTTCATTAGGGATTACCTTTTTTACTAGTGTTGCATAGGATATCTGAACTTGAGATTTTGTATTTCTTCGGTAAATCTCACATACACTGAAGAAAAATACTAAGTCAAATTCTAGATGAATTTCGACAGAGTATAGCCTTATCACAATATATCAGAAGAAGATCCTTTTTTCTGTCCCCAGAGTCCTCTATTTATAGAGTTCTGGGAACTTTATAAGGAAAAAATGATTAAAATAATAAAAAATTACAAACAATCTTAAAAAAATAATTACATACGGTTGTAGGGTTCTTAGAGATACACAACCGTAGGCACTAACTCCGGCAGATTCTACACGTTTTTCGAGGAAAATGGCATGTGTGCTTTTTTGTAAAAATGAGAACTCTCCCTGAAAATCTAACTGCATACGGTTGTGTAGGAGGAGGTCTTATACAACCTCATATCATTACTTTTTGAATCCCCTACACGAATCTCTAAAAAAATGACATGGGTGCTTTTCTGGGGATATGAGGGGTATTTTTGGAAATGTAATTACATATGGTTGTGTAGGAGGAGGTCCTACACAACCGTATGTGAATAGTTTTTCATCCTACTATGCGGATCTTGAGGAAAATGGTACATGTACTTTTTTTCATTTTTTGACCATAGATCTTCCAAATCTGACTCCATACGGTTGTGTAGCTTTCCTTCCTACACAACCATATCCAATTTATCTCTCTGATCTGTGGGTGGTTTGCTCAGAAATTGAGGTATGCCCTTTATGCAAAAATCCAACCCTGATCTGTCAAATCTAAGGGCATACGGTTGTGTATCCCAATGTTTTACACAACCGTATGTAGTTACTTCTCGGAGAATTGGGCTGGTTCTACTCAAAACTGGCCATCTTCATTTTTCTTGACATTTGCACCAATTGTGCTACTTTTGACTGAATACGGTTGTGTACCTTTGTCCTCTGTACAACCGTATATGAGCATCTCTTTAGAAAGAATATCCTATCCCAGTCCTTTGCTCTGATTGGTCCACCGCTACGTAGTTCGACCTTGACTTTGACAGTCAGCTTTCGCGTCCTTTGGTTGTGATTTTCGTTGCGATCCACATTTCACTGTCAACATAAAGCCCCCTCGCCGGACGCACGCCAAGTGCTACACCAAGTGCGTTCGGCGAAATGTGAGAAAAAAAGAGGATGGAAGTCTATAAATAGCCACAGGGGGCTCATAAGGAAACACCAATCAAGAGAGTATTCCCAAAACCGATCTAAAGGAAGGGCAACATGTCGTCGAGGAAAAGGGGAGTGAATTCAACCGGAACCATAGGGGAATCGATGGTCATCCAAGACATGACTTTCATCCAAATGTATTAGCGTGGGTTCTGGGATCCCGACAGAGTGTTGGACGTGGGGAAGGAGCACACTGGGGAGGCCAAATACATAATGGCCTATAGTGATGCCAACCTGAAGTACCCCCAAGCCCCGTCCTATGATCAAGTCATGGGCAAGTGATATTCGCTCAAAAGTGCTTATTTTAAGCACTTATCCTGTTAGCGTTATCGCACTCTCCTACGTAAAACTGCTCTAATTATCCACTTTTCTACGTAAGAGTCTCTTGTGTTGCGTAGAACACACTTTTCTGGACGAAATGGTATATTTGCATGCATTAAACACATTTTCGGAAGTCTAGACATGTAGTCATTCTGATAGAGTCTCATTACGCGCTTCTTCTGTCGCAGGAAACCCCGATGGGACATTTCTCGAGACTTGCGAGCCCACATCGATCAGGAAAGCCCATTATCAAAGCTTAAAGAGCCCACATGCTATGACTAAAAGATATGGGCCAACTATGAGGACCAAAAAGCCGGCCCAAAGAACGAAGAGAGCAGGAGAGCCAATGACCAAGAGACGGACCTAAGCGTTTAAAGCCACATGAGTCAGCAAAGAATGATAGTCGACTCTACTGGAGAAGCGTGAGGATGGTCACAGTGAAGACCAGGGTTCCAGACCCTCCGCCAGTGCTTTTTTCCATTTTTTTTGATACTTTTTCTCTCATCTCTTCTTATTCTCTCTCTCTCTTCATCTCTCGGTCCTCGAATCTACTGACCTAACCCCAGAACTCCTGCCCATCGGCTCTATCTCATCTCCCTTAGCTTTCTGACCGTTGGATCTTCCATCGGACCGTTGGATATTCAATCGGACCGTTGGATCTCTCTAGATCCGTCGATCTACCAATCTGGGTCCCAATCAAGTCACCATCCATCCGATCGCCTTCAGAATGCCTGTCACATCATCTTGTGAGACGATGGACATCATCAGTCCATGTGGGCCAGTAGCCGGGCCCATCATCATCGACCCGCTATCCGACCAGTTAGTGGACCCCGCGAATTTCAAAAATAATTTTAATTAAATGGGGGGTCCACTAATTGGGGAGATTCCCCATAGAAAAGTAGGTTTTTACTCAAAAAAAAAAAAAAAAAAAAATATTTTTCTTATTTTTTTATTTTTTTATTTTTTTTATTTTCAAAAATCCCCTATTTCCATTAAAGGAAATAGGGAAGCTTTAAAAGGAGAAGGATAGGGGTTCGTTCGAACCCTAATCCCCCTCCTTATTGCTCCATTCTCTCCCCCAACTCGTTTCCCCCTTCTTCCCCTCGGTTTTAGACTGTTTTTCCTCCATTTTTTTTCTCAAATCACCGTCTTCATCTTCATCTTTATCACCGGAGTTGCGCCTGCAACTCCGGCCGTTCGTTCCACACCTTGCTGGCCTTTATCCCCCCCATTCTCTACCACGTTCCACCATCTCCTCTCTCATCTTTCCCTCCTTCTTCACTGTTTTCTTCAAAAAGAAAAGCAAAAAAAAAAACCAGAAAAGAAAAAAAAAAAAAAAGAGATCACCGGAGTTGCAGGTCGCAACTCCGGCGAAACCAGCAACCCCACCATCTTCTCAAGCCGCATCCCACCTCTAGCAACAACACCTGCTTCTCCACATCTTTTCTTCATCACTGAACACTTCTCCAAACCATAGCACCGCCCCTCACCAGCCCTTCTCCACTATCAACCACCATCTCCAAGACCGCCCAGCAACTCTTGGACGCTGCTGCCCTTTGCTGGCGGCAACACCAAGCAACCACCTATTCTTACCTTCCTCTCCTCCCTCAAAGCAAAAAAAAAAAAGAAGAGAAGGAAGATAAGAAGAAGAAGAAAGAGGAGGGGGGATACCTACCTATTGGATCGCCCTCTCCTTGCCGTCCACATCCATCCAACGCCCTTGCACCCACTCCTTTACACCACCAGCAGGTGCTGTAACGTTGCGTCTTCCCTCATCTGGTTGCCGAACGTCTTCTCCAAGGGAGCAGCACCAATCACGGGCAGCTACTTGCTGCACATCCCCACAATCCCATCTACCGTCGTGGAGATCCTTATCTCCGACCACTGTGCAAACTCCATTGGTAAGTTTTGATTCAGCGCTCTCCCACGTCCTTCATCTCTCTCAAGGTGAGCATCACGTGCATCTCTTATCTCTTCCACTATCTAACCATCCACCCATACCAATCCGACATATTCACTACCTTTCCATGGCTCACTCACCTACCCAACTTCATTCCATCTCTCTTTCTCTATCTATTTTTCTAGTTTTCTAAAATCTTAGATTTTATTGCTTTCAATTCAAGTTGAGTATTTTAGAATAAATTTCGATTATTGTAAGGATTGTTTCATGATGAATAAAGTTCAAATCAGTTTATGCATGAAGCTGAGATCATGTTAGTGTCTTTATTGTTTCTTCAAGCTATTAGTAACATATCATCACCCCGTTTCTTATTCGCTTATGTTCATTCAAAGATTGTAGTGATTATCTTGATTATTAAATGAATGATTATTTGGCAAAATGTATGTTAATCTTGGTTGCTGAAATTTCTCTCTCTAAAAATCACCAACAATTATTTTAAATCGATCATCATTCTCACCACTCCAACCTTCTTAGTAAAAATTTCTGAGAAAAATTCGTCATTTCATGTTCACTGCTTGCACAAACTAACCCCGAGTGCGGATCGACATCCGACACGAATCCCTATACCAAGTTCATACTTTTGCAGGAATTAAATCAGATAATTTTGCAGGAATTTTGAGGCTCGGATCACATTACAAATCTTGTTGATTGTAGGGTTTCCGTAACCAACGATGCGGAAAATCCTTACTTTCAGCAAGGCCTACCAATCCCGAGAAGAGGCCATTGACATGATGTGGGAGATGTATCTCTACATCATAAGGCTTGTGGCCGAGCACTCCTTTAAGCGACGAGGAGAGGATCTGAAAAGTATTGTCGCCACCATGCGAGTACTAACGATAACGAGATTCCGTGTGGGATTTCTCCATGAACATCTCGTGGAAAGCCATGCTAAGGCCCTGGAGGGGCTACAGAAGAATGAAGTGGCCTTGACCAAGCTTCAAGAGTAGTTGGCAGCGGTTGTAGAGGAGAGTGCACGAGCAACAGGGCTGAGAGAGGCCAAAGCACGAGTAGCCGATCTATAAGAGAAGCTGGCAACACTGCAAGAGGAGCTCTGAGAGGCCGAGGAGTGTGTGAAAGAGATTAAAGGGGCCCTTGTAGTAGAGCAAGCAAAGGGTGCGGCTAGCATACTAGGCACCCTGGTAGAGCAAAAGGAGCTGGAGGTGTAGGACACCCGCGAGCAACTGAACCACCTGGAATCTGCCATGGTAAGGCTAAGGAGTCTGCTGTTGTAGACCTTAGACCGATGGGGTGGGCCAAAGGCCAATGTAATGTGTCCCGCATAGAGGCAGGGGCCAAAATTGTAGGAAATGTAATGCAATTCCCGTTGTAATGAAAATCCATGTTGAACGAGTGTTCTTGTAGCATGTGGGGGAGTAGTGAGCAAAAAATCTAGCAGAAAAGGGCTGTGATAGTACCATTAGTTTCCACATGTCTGTATAGAGGTAAAGGACAGGTGGGAAGCGATGGTTTTTGAAAAATAATCCCGTGGCAAAAAATTTGAATTTCTGCCAATAGGGCACGCGCAAAGAGAAATCAGCCCAAAGCCCTAACGAGGTGACAATCCTAGGGTAAAACAATGAAGAAACGTGAAATAGCGGGCCAGAGGAACAAACGGGGCCGCAAACGGGCAGAATCGTCTAGTGACAAATGGAGTTATATATAAGAAAGAGTTAGAAATTTTTTCATAAAAAATCATTTTTACTATTCACAGGCACGGAAGCTCTGCCAAAATTGCGAGAAAAATCCTAGATAAAGGTTCTAAATAATAGGGAACATCTAAAAACAAGGTAAAACAATAATAAAAGAGGAAAAATGGATGAAAAATGACGCAAAAATGGTGAAAAACCCCCTAATAGGCCAAACCAAGGGTTGGGGGGATCTCCCAAATGAAGGGGAGATAGGCCACAAGAATTTAGAGGAATGTGAGGGGGGTAAAAATGACCCACCCTTTCAAATTTAGGCGAATTTTGTTAAGTGTGCATGAATGCACCAAGAAAAAATGATTTTGGGGCGTTATGGGGTTAGAAAACTGACCCAAGGGTATCGAAAATTTCCCAAACGAAGGGGAAATGGTTGGGGAGATTCTGGGGGATGATAGTAGGGGGAAAAACGGAAATTCCCTTCAAATTTAGGAAGAAACCGCTAAAAAATGAAGGAGAATCGACGATTTTTAGCGAATTTGGGTTTTTTTTTTTTTTTCACCCCAGAGGTTAATAAGCAAAGGATTCCCCCTTTCATTCCGCTGAAACGGTCTACCGAACTAAAATCCTAAAATCAATGGTTCTAAGGAAAAAATTGAAAGCTGCCTTGATTTCGGTGATTTATGCAGGGTTGGTTTTGTAGAAACACCTACAAAGCGGCGTGAGTGGACTATCACTTGGAACCGCTTGACAGGAATAGGTAAGAAATAAGAAGAAAATGTCTCCAAAAGTGAAAGTCGGCAAGAAGAAATTAGTCGGGGCACTATGCACATAAGCGAGACATCCGAGATGCCCGTAGAAGTACCAAGGGAGGCTGTACAGGCATGAGCAAGACAGTGCTACAAAGGAGAATTTCTGCACTGTGGTGGATAAGTACCACGCGAACTGGGTGAAGTTCGCGATGCCGTATACGCAGGAGATGAAGTATAGGGATTGCCTGGACGGCCTGGGGCTGCTTCAACTTGTGCAGATAACTATGGTAAGATTCCCAGAGAACAAGCCATTGTTGATGGCTTTGATAGAAGTATGGAATTTGGCCACCAATACATTCAACATGGCGTTTGGCGAGGTCAGCTTTATGATAGAGGATGCGGTGATGTTGGGGTGACTCCCCATTGGTACAGAGCTACCTCATGTGCGGGTAACGCAACTAAGTGACGATGAGAGGGCGTCATTTGACATGCTAGTAAGCAGGAACGAACAATTAATGGCTGCGCACAGGGGCTGTGATAGAAGATCTTGGGTCAACTGGTGGACAGAATCGTTTAAAGGCCAAACTTCTGAAGAAGGGTTCTTGGGGCTACTTGCCTATCTGATCTCCATCTTTCTGTGTTCGCAACCACCAACCCACACGGTAGTGGAAGGTTCTTTCTGCGCAGCTGCCACGACCTTTCATGAGCGAAAGATATGTTGGGCATCGACCGTGACGGTGCAATTGTACCAGGGCATGAGTCAGTACAAAAAGACCCTGCAAGACCAGGCGGTGAGCTGGGAAGGGAAGACATTGCCCTCCAAGGAAATCTATCTTTTTGGCCCCTTCTGGCTGCTGCAGCTATGGGCCTACGAGCACTATGATAAATTGGCCCCTTACGTACTGACCTAAGATCCCAAGAAGACGGTGAGGGCCCTAAAGTATGCCAATGAAGATCCACCCATGTTCGGTATTGGAACAATCTTCAACATACTGAACACATAGAAGCACTTCCGAGCACGGGCATATGAAGAGCCATTATACCAAGGGAGCCGCTCTTACCCATCATTACCGTGGAGTTGGTCGTACATGAAGCCGACGGGATGCTAAGGGAGCAAGTGCTGATATACAGCAGAATCATCAGCCCCTCATTTGTATTTGTTGTGCCCACCCGAGAAATGCGCAGAAGGTCATGGGGCAAAGTACCAGTGCCCGAAAAAGAAGCTATAGCCATCACCTACTAACCACACCGTGTAGCACGGTAGCTTGGCTTTGATCAAGACATCTCCTATCCCCTTCCCAACATCGTGGGCAACAACTGGGTGTTAGTGCATTACTTCTTCAATTGTATCTGCACCGCCAAGGTGTTGAAGGTGGTGCCACCCTCAAGGCAGGGGAAGACGATGTATAGCCATTTGGAAATGGCAAGGCTTTGTCTGGCGAGCTACGACGAGCTGGAGATAAAAGAAATCGTCGACGTCTTGGAGAATAGATGGAACTACATAGGGAGAGGTGCTATTTTCGGACCAGACCCCTTGTTGAGGGTAGAGGGTGAGGGCTCCACAAGCAAGTCAGTAAAGGAGTGGCGATCAAAATGGAGATCGGACTCTTCTCGCCAAAGAGAAGAACAAGAAGTCATCTTGGGATTGGGAGAAATAGAAGCAACTTCCCGAATCGAGGTACCCTCACCTCCCCGGAGATCAACGAGGCTGCAACGAGGGACCAAGCGGGATCAGGATGAAAGTCCCAAGAGGGCCTAGACAGAGACCGTAGGAGGCATTGCAGCTCACTTATCGCGGCCGGGTAAAATACCTCCTGGGGTGGCCCAGAGAAAGAAAGCAACAAGGACCATCCCAGCCGGCTGAAAGTAGGGTTTCTCTGTCGTTGAGAGAACGACCCTAGAATCAACACATTTGTATATTATCCGAGATTTTCACTCAAATCCTGCAAAATTTCACAGGGTTGTACAGTGGCTCGTGTCGGATGTCGATCCGCACTCGGGATTAATTGGTTAGTGTAATAAAGAACATGAAATGATGGCAATTGAGACAAAAATTGATGGAGAGGTGAGAATGGTGGAGAAATCGGGATTCAAGCATGATTTTTCATTTTGGAGATCGAATTTTCATTAAAGAAATTATCAAACGAATGAATACAAAATTACTACTTGTAAAAAAAAAAAAAAGATCAAGAACAAGAGCTTGAAAGAAAACTAATTTTATTGAATAAAAATAAACTTCTTACATTGGCAGACAAAATAAGACTTAAAACTAACCTAAAAAGCATGAAAAGTAAAAAAAAATGAAACTAGAGAAGGAAAATATAGAGAGATAGAAAGGAGAGGTGGATAGAGAAAATACATTTGGTCTTACCGTGGTGGGTTTGGAGCCATCTCGTTGTAGGTTTGAGAATGCACACCTTTGATGAAGGTGCTATGCATGACTGTTGCAAGAAAAACTCAGTTGGAACTTGCAGACGTTGCTCCTAAGGTGCACAACCCGCATGTTCCAAGAGGTGATTAAGGTGAGCAGTGGTGCGGTGTTGCTAATGGAGATGCCGGACTAGGTTGCAGATCAGTGGTTGCTACTGAAAGTAGGATTTTTCCGCGTCGTTGGTTACGGAAACCCTAATCTCAACAAGATTTGTAATTTGATCCGAGTTTTAATCCTGCAAAATATGCGATATTGTATAGGGATTCGTGTCGGATGTCGATCCGCACTCGGGGTTAGTGTGCGTAATTCAAAGACATGAAATGACGGATTTTTATCAAGAAAACATGGAGAGGTGAGAATGGTGATGGATTTAAAACATGCTTAGTGATTTCTAGAGAGAGAAATTGCCATAAGATTAAAAAGAAAATAACTAAAACAATGAAGTAATACTAGAATTTATTGAAATAATAATTTTCTTACAATATTCTCAATCAAAATTGCGAACTAAACATAAAAAGAACTAAAAGGATTAAACTATAAAGCCGTAAGAACTAGAGAGAGGAAGAGAATAAGAGGAGAGAGAGTATGAATTTTTAGAAAGAGAGAAGAGACTAGAGAGAGAGAAAGAAGAGAGAGAAACAAGCTATGGAGGGTTAGAGAGAGAATCTCACATTTGCAAACTTACCGAGAGTGATGGAGATCAACCCAACAGCGAAGGATCGGTTCAAAGAAGGATCGGCCATGATGTGAGGTGGTGTGGTGGAGGGACTTGATGTGGAAGGAGGTTCACGGCCTAACCGTGAGTGGTGGTGCTTGCAGGCGGTGCTAACAGTCATGCAAGTTGACGAAGGTGTAGGATAGATGAACGGTCGTGATCGCTAGATATCATGGCCGTAGTTTGTGAGAGGTTGTTGGATTGAAGACTCACTGGAGATGCTGGTGTGCACGGCCTACAACAACGGATGTTGTAGGCGTTGGTTGATTCGCAAGGGGCAGCAGCTTCACCGGTCAGAGTTGTAGGCCAATTTTTGGCCGGTAAGTTGCTGGCACTGCAACTTAAAGATGAGAAGAGGAAGAGAAGACAGTAGCGCAACAGGTGGAGGAGCCACCAGGAACGTGGAGGGTAGCAAGGAAGTGATGAAGAAAACGTTGGGTTGAGGGATCGCACGTAGGGATCCAAGGTGAGGACGGGGTTTTTGGAATTTCTAGGTTCGATGGTGAAAATGAGGCGGAGAAGATGGTGGCTGGTGATGTTGGTTTCGCCGGAGTTGCAGGTGGTGGCCGGAGTTGCAGGCTGCAACTCCGGTGGAAAAACGGTGAAGAAGATGACGAAGGTGGAGGAGAAGTCGAGGAAAACAGCGGCCAAGAGAGGGGGAAAAGGGAGAAACGAGTTGGGGGAGAGAATGGAAGAGAAAGGGGGGGGATTAGGGTTCGAACGAACCCTTCTCCCTCATCTTATAAAGCTCCCTATTTCCATTAATGGAAATAGGGTATTTTTTGAAAATAAAAAATATTTTTTTTTTATTTATTTTTTTATTTTTTTAAGTAAAAACCTACTTTTCTATGGGGAATCTCCCCAATTAGTGGACCCCCCATTTAATTAAAATTATTTTTGAAATTCGCGGGGTCCACTAACTGGTCGGACAGCGGGTCGATGCTGATGGGCCCGGCTACTGGCCCACATGGACTGATGATGTCCATCGTCTCACAAGATGATGTGACAGGCATTCTGAAGGCGATCGGATGGATGGTGACTTGATTGGGACCCAGATTGGTAGATCGACGGATCTAGAGAGATCCAACGGTCCGATTGAAGATCCAACGGTCCGATGAAAGATCCAACGGTCAGAAAGCTAAGGGAGATGAGATAGAGCTGATAGGCAGGAGTTCTGGGGTTAGGTCAGTAGATTCGAGGATCGAGAGATGAAGAAAGAGAGAGAATAAGGAGAGATGAGAGAAAAAGTATCAAAAAAATGGAAAAAAGCACTGGCGGAGGGTCTGGAACCCTGTTCTTCACTGTGACCATCCTCA
The DNA here is from genome assembly GCA_035048495.1 of Euptelea pleiosperma. NCBI lineage: Eukaryota > Viridiplantae > Streptophyta > Magnoliopsida > Ranunculales > Eupteleaceae > Euptelea > Euptelea pleiosperma. Next base: position 21,245,457 of record CM068553.1, on the reverse strand, counting down.
CGCTTCTCCAGTAGAGTCGACTATCATTCCTTGCTGACTCATGTGGCTTTAAACGCTTTGGTCCGTCTCTTGGTCATTGGCTCTCCTGCTCTCTTCGTTCTTTGGGCCGGCTTTTTGGTCCTCTTATTCAGCCCATATTTGGCCCATATCTTCTAGTTATAGCATGTGGGCTTGTTAAGCTTTGATAATGGGCTTTCATGATCGATTTGGGCCCACAAGTCTCGAAAATCGTCCCATCGGGGTTTCCTGCGACAGAAGAAGCGCGTAATGAGACTTTATCAGAACGGCTTAATATTTAGACTTCCGAAAATGTGTTTAATGCATGCAAATATACCATTTCGTCCAGAAAAGTGTGTTTTACGCAATGAGATAGACTCTTACGTAGAAAAGTGGATAATTATAGCAGTTTTACGTAGGAGAGTGCGATAACGCTAACAGGATAAGTGCTTAAAATAAGCACTTTTGAGCGAATATCAGCTACCCTCTATGGTGGAGAAGTTGAGGGTACATATTCAAGGGGCAGCAACGAGGAAGAAGAGCCTGGTTCTTTTAGCAGGGAAGACGTTGCTGAAAACGTGGAGAGACGGTGGTGGAATTCTCCGAAAATGATGGCCAGGGGTGTTGACCGATGGGGACTTATGGAACGGTGCTGCCTTGCTGTAGCAAGAGGCGGAGCAGCAGGTGAAATGGTGAAGGATGGTGCTCGTGCGGAGGAGAAGAGAGGAAGAAGAAGAAGAGGGTGGTGAGGCGCTAGCAAGTTGCTGGTTCTTCACCGGAGTTGCAACGGTGCTGTAGAGAAGATGAAGAAGGAGAAGGGGCAGCACCGTGAAAGAGTGGAACGGCTGGTGGAGAGGGCGGAAAGGAGGGGCACGGTTGCTGAAATGGGAGAGATACGAAGGGCAGCCCTCAGTTGGCCGGAGTTGCAACCTGCAACTCCGGTGGTGGTTTTAATGAAGAAGACGGTGATAGGAGTGGATGGTGCAGGCGGTGCTAGTGGTGCTGCTCGCCTTTGCAGACGCAGGAAGAAGAAGAAAAAGAAGAAAAAGAAGAAGAAGAAGAAGAAGAAGAAGAAGAAGAAGAAGGAGAAGAAGAAGCGGCCGGAGTTCTGCAACTCCGGCGAGATCAAGATAAAGAAGAAGAAGAAGAAGAAGAAGAAGAAAGGGAAGATGGGGCCAGAAGGAGAAGAGATCTGTGCGGGATTGATAGGGGGAGAGAATGGAAGAGAAAGGGGGGGGATTAGGGTTCGAACGAACCCTTCTCCCTCCTCTTATAAAGCTCCCTATTTCCATTAATGGAAATAGGGTATTTTTTGAAAATAAAAAATTTTTTTTTTTATTTTTTTTTATTTTTTATTTTTTTAAGTAAAAACCTACTTTTCTATGGGGAATCTCCCCAATTAGTGGACCCCCCATTTAATTAAAATTATTTTTGAAATTCGCGGGGTCCACTAACTGGTCGGTCAGCGGGTCGATGAAGATGGGCCCGGCTATTGGCCCTCATGGGTTGATGATGTCCATCATCTCACAGAATGATGTGACAGACAGTCTGATGGCGATCGGATGGATGGTGACTTGATTGGGACTCAGATTGGTAGATCGACGGATCTAGAGAGATCCAACGGTCCGATTGAAGATCCAACGGTCAGAAAGCTAAGGGAGATGAGATAGAGCTGATAGGCAGGAGTTCTGGGGTTAGGTCAGTAGATTCGAGGATCGAGAGATGAAGAGAGAGAGAGAATAAGGAGAGATGAGAGAAAAAGTATAAAAAAAAATGGAAAAAAGCACTGGCGGAGGGTCTGGAACCCTGTTCTTCACTGTGACCATCCTCACGCTTCTCCAGTAGAGTCGACCATCATTCTTTGCTGACTCATGTGGCTTTAAACGCTTTGGTCCGTCTCTTGGTCATTGGCTCTCCTACTCTCTTCGTTCTTTGGGCCGACTTTTTGGTCCTCTTATTCAGCCCATATTTGGCCCATATCTTCTAGTTATAGCATGTGGGCTTGTTAAGCTTTGATAATGGGCTTTCATGATCGATTTGGGCCCACAAGTCTCGAAAATCGTCCCATCGGGGTTTCCTGCGACAGAAGAAGCGCGTAATGAGACTTTATCAGAACGGCTTAATATTTAGACTTCCGAAAATGTGTTTAATGCATGCAAATATACCATTTCGTCCAGAAAAGTGTGTTTTACGCAATGAGATAGACTCTTACGTAGAAAAGTGGATAATTAGAGCAGTTTTACGTAGGAGAGTGCGATAACGCTAACAGGATAAGTGCTTAAAATAAGCACTTTTGAGCGAATATCACCGGCCCATGTAAGCAAGTCAAGAAGGTCGGGGTCCAGAGACCTGAGCGCCAGACAAAGCCAAAACCCGAATATTCTGGGGATGAATCAGACTCCCCAATAAGGACTGAGCCACTCCTCTAACAGTCATCAATGAATCAACAATACCCGATGTTGGCACCACAGGTAAACGGGATCAAGGAATGTGTTAAAGATGTTATGTTTTATTGCTGAGTGAAATAAGGCATTAGGGTTTGTTTAAAATGGCACTAACTAGAACTCATATGAAGGTGTGGAGACGGAACCGGAACAGCCAATGATACAAGAGGCACACACGGGGGGAACCGAAGCCCCTCTGGACAAAGGCTGGTAGGAGGTCCTCGACATGATGGAACTCGACGGGGTGGGTTTCACGGGTATAGGTAAGGATGGACATAAGTGTGTTGGAACTTTAGGTAATGCTTGGGTAAAATTTCTTTATTGGGTACTGACTTTTGGTGGTTAAAATGTGTAATGAACAAGTGGAGAAGGGAAATTGGCAAGTCCTCTACCGAAAGATTCCTAGGAGGGGACGATGCCTGTGACGGAGGTGCCGTCAGTGCAGCGATAAGTCCCGACCCACATCGAGCCTGCAATCTCTTGGCAAAAATGACTCCCTGACCGAGGCAGAGCTAGATGCTCTATTCGCCGGAGGTAAGTTGTATTTGGCTTGACACCAATCAATTGAGGTAAGCATTGAATTGCATCACCAATGTGACTAATTGCTCATATGCCTTGCATGACAGGCGATGACGAAAATGTCAGGGGCGTTGAGCAGAGTGAACTAGATGTAGAGATTGAGCTGGCCGTGATGGTGCACCGGGCCGAAGAAGAGGAAAAAAGGCAACTCAAGGGCAAGACTGTGGCAGAGGAGAAGGCGATACCGCTAGCACCCGTTGCACGTTCCGTTCTCCATTTATCTATTGGCGGAATGAGAGCGGGAGAAATCCAAGATACACCCATAGCAACGCGTGTGGCCAAAAAGGTCAGGGAAGGGAGGTTCCCCACATGATTGGTCCCTATGCACTTAGAAGAAGGGGAAATCCCCTTATATCGGGATAAGCCTCTCCCTGCAGGGAACTCTGAGCCGTCCCCACATGGAGAGCTTCCTCATAGGCATGGGGCACTCTTTGGTGCAAATGCTGACAAGGCTACTACATCTGATGGAGCAAGGACTACTATCAAATGCCCTTATAAGCGACGCAGAAGAAGAACGTCCCATTGGAGTGCGACCCGTGCCGATTCTGCCTTAGGATAGAGAAGACCTAGTCCTGGCATATGAAGCATTCCCTAGTACATCCGATTGTTTCAGCAAGTAGCGGAGTGTACCGAGGGCGATGTTTATGAACTCCACCGGATGCAGGGGTTTTTAGTTGATCTTGGGCAGACGGGCTTAGACTTGAGCTTATTGAAGCTAATCATTGACTTTGTCTTTGATTATCGGAAGGCAGAGTGGGGCACCATAGATCTCGAGGTGAAGGGGCTCGTGCAAGGGCGGAAGCAGGAAGAGGAGCTCTCCAAAATATCAAAGACAAAGGAGAAAATAGTCTCTGAGCCCTCTCTGGACGTACAACTCGAGGTGACCTGGTCCGCCTATGAAGAGGCCCACTCAGAGGTAGCCCGCCTAGAAGAGGCACTAGCTAAAGCCAAAGAGAGGCTCAATGGTCTGTATGCCGACTTGACTATATTGGGGCAAACAAAGAATGAAATGGCCGGGCGAAGCAGAGATTAAATAGGCTTAAGTCGTCTACTAATGAGAGAGCACGAGTCCTGGTGAAGATCTCAGAGAAGATTAGCCTTGAACGCCCAAAAGTGGACGTAAGGAAACAACTGGTGGAAGACATCTTTAGAGCCGCGGGCTTTTGACTTGTCTTGTCACTTTACCTTTCCCATACATGTATATCTGTAAGAAAACAATTGTAATGTCTAGCCTTTATGGTTTTTGTCAAAGGTTAACCCTGATTAGTAACATACATGTAAATCTTTTGAAAGGAAATGAATAATCGCAATTTTTTGCTCACAATCTTCTTTTTCCCTTTGTCTTCAATTATACCAAGCACATGCAAATATCAATTCATGTAAATTATGCATAATTGAAATTAGGGTTTTTCCGCATCGTTGGTTACAGAAACCCTAAAGTTCAACAAGATTTGTAATTTCTCCGAATTGGTTCACTTAATCTGCAAAAATGTAGACTTGCACAGTGGCTCGTGTTGGATATCGCCCGCACTCGGGGTTAGGACAAATAAAGAACAAATTAAAGGAAATCTGCTAAAATGATGGAAGGGTGAGAAAAGTGACTCAATTTTTAAAACAATCTTTTTGGCCAGACTTTATCAACTATGGTAAAATCGAAAATGATCAAATGAAGCAATTAACTAGGATGAAACTTGATAATTAAGCAGTCAAAGACCAAATCAAAGAAAGTTTAATTTTATAAATAAAAATTGTATCGAATTACAATGCGTAAATTAAAATTGCACAAAGGAAATAAAGCAAATAAAACTAACTAAAGAAGAAAGAGAAAGTGAGAATAATTCTAGAGAGAGAAATAGAAATGTAGAGAAAGAAAATGAGATAGAGAGGAGTAAAAGTAGAGAGAGAAAATTAGAGGGAGAAAATAGCTAGAGAGAGAAAGTGAATTAGGAGAGAGAAAGAAGAACACACCTTTGTTCTTGATAGATGATGGCTCGCAAGATCAGCAACTCTTGGAGAAACTCGAGCGTTGCTTGTGCAAAAAGGTAGTAGTACTTACTGTGGCTATGCTGTCCATGTGGTTGGAGTGTTGCATAGCATGCAACCTTGACCCGACCCGGGAGAAAGGGGTGGTGTTACTAGCATGATAGAAATGCAGCTTGGCGAAGTTGCAAGCCGTTGCTGACCCAGAGTTCTACCCGGAGAAGAAGGGAAAAACCGAGATAGCTTGTTGGTTTGAGAGGTGGTTCACAGCATTGGGGAGAGGCTACACATTGTAGTAGGTAAGTTGCTGGTCTACAACTTATTGAAGATAGAAGGGCAGTGCTGGTTGTGCTCCCTACTGGTGCATGAGAGCAGCACCGTGGTGTAGCTATGATGGTGGAAAGAAGAGAAGGTCTGACATGGTGAGAGGAGGTGTTGCTGGAGACATTGCACAACAATGCAACAATGAGCTGTAGGCTGTTGGGACAGCACCGTTAGACATCAACGGTTAGAGGACATCCTCCACTGTTGGTGGAGCAAAGTGCGGTGTGTGCATAGCCAGTGGAAAGATAGACAACGTGAAGAGATGGTGGAACAGCCACCTGCTATGGAGAAATCCACCGGTCTTAATGGTGGTTTGGAGGTGTGTAGCGAAGTAAAAGGGAAGAGGCGTTGACTGCTATGGGGTGCAAACCCTTTTGAGTTGTAGGTCTTCCACCAGAGAAGATGAAGATAAAGGTCTGCAACTGGGTATTGCCAGCTACACCAGAGCTACTGTCCGTTCAGAACATTGGTAGAGGAGAAGAAGGAATGGGTGGACAATAGCAGGCGTGACAGGAGGTCCAGCAAGGGGGTTGAAGAGCAAATAGGCGGTGTTCCAGCAAAGGAGAAGGAGGATCTATTACTGTGGGTAGAGCAGCAACAGTGGTGCTGCTCGTGGTTGGGTGAAGGTGAACTAGTCCGCCGGAGGAAGGAGGCAGAGTTGGTTTGGGCGGAGGTTGCCGGCGAAAGCACCAGCAGGTGCTGTGACATGAAATTCCACCAGTCCATTTTCTTTAACTCAATATACCTAGAAGGGGGGGTTGATGAGGTATTTAAAATTAATTATACCTATACAGTTTTACTGGTCAATGGTAAGGGGATAAAATCTCATGCCTTGGTTATTTGAAAAAGGATTATCACAACCGACTAAAATCAAATACACTTCCGTGGTATATTGTCTTTTTGTCATTTGATCTAATCAACATAGATTGCGGAATACAAACAAACAATCACACAAGACAAGATATTTTTACGTAGATACCTTAGCCAAGGAAAAACCAGGGGACCACGTGTAGACGGAAACTATTACTAACTGAAAAGTTAAACGAAAGAAAGGTTACCTACGCAGCACCGTTGTAAATACAGCTTCCAACCTTAGCCAAGGCCCACTGCCGATGCGTCCACGACCTCTGAATCAATGCCATGAATCCACGCGCGCCCTTCCAGCCAAGAAACCTTATACACTTGTTCAGTTTGGTACACCCCAAACCCACCTTCGACTGCCTCCTCCAATCTTAATTCTCAATACTCCCGCCTTTGTAGAAGGTGAAGGATTTAGTACACCCTGAACCTCAAGTTGCTCAAAAGGTGTTGAGTCACACTGGTACTCTCAGGCTTACTAGGTTGAATATAGAAGTGAAAAACCTAGGCTGAGTAAAGATCAAGCTCTTGGCTTTGATCGAGAAGAGAACAAGCTCATAAGATGTGAATGAAAACAAGCTTCTTCCTCTTCGAATGGACACTCTAATAAATATAGCCTTTGCTTCTCTCTCTTGAAGATTGAGTCACTCTGTGTCTCTGTGTGTCTTTAGAGAAGGCATAGAAGGGTTCTATTTATAGAATTCCAAGACCCTGAGTCGTGTGGAACATGGGATAATGGAACCATGAATTTTGGATCTAAGAAAACCGATTCTTTTCAAGGTCCAATCGATTGTACACTTGGTCCAATCAATTGGGGATAAGTGTCCAATCGATTGGGCTCATTAAGTTTTCAGTTCCGAAGGCACCAATCGATTGCACAAGGTTCTCCAATCGATTTGACATAAATATCTTTTTGTCTCGAAGGCTCCAATCGATTACCTAGAGTCTCTAATCGATTGTACTCAGAAAGATTTCTATCCCGAAGGATCCAATCGATTACACAGAGTCTCCAATTGATTGTACTCAAATATGTTTCTGCCTCGTAGTCTCCATTCGATTACACAGTGTCTCCAATCGATTGGGCTATGTCCAATCGATTGGGGATACATGTCCAATCGATTGGACTTTCCACTAGTCAATATAATTGACTTTGACTCTGGTCTGTCCAATGACTAAGGTTAACCATTATATTTTGTACATTTTAATCAACTCCTATGGGCACTAAGTCACATACCTTCCTAATCGAGCGTACACGATCGTTAACTAACAAATCGACAGTTACTCAGATGACTCCTGTCGTCGATCGTCTGATTCTTGCTGTCTCTATTTTTAGTCTTCACGTAGTTGGCGAAGTATGCGTACCACGACATCATCATGCTACACTTGTGCTCGTAGGAACGGTTACAAGAATGTTTTTATGTCAAACATAAGCTTTGCCAAATTGAATATGAAAATATTCCTTACAATCTCCCCCTTTGGCAATTTTGTGACAAAAAACATTTAATCAGAAAGAAGGTAAAGAAATAGAAAATACAATCCCACTCTCTTACATGATTCACTCACTATCTCACACTCTCTTGGAGATAGTCGAACAGATATAGTGTAATGGCTTTTGATCTGTTCCCTGCACATTCTACCAAACAATACATACTATGTAATATCATTGGCAATCAATAATTCATATAAAATGTAGTGAGTATAATTATGCATATCACAAGTAGAGAAATTGGAAAAATAAGGAAAAAAATTTCTCCCCCTATCTCATGCATCAACTAGTCCGGAAAAAAATTAAAAAAAAAAATTTAAACCAATAGGCTCATTTTCTAGGACCCCCAAGAAAGTCTTTTCAAGTCAAAAAATCCTTTTTAAACTGCTCAAGAAAAGATAAAATGTCAGAGAAACATAGAATTTCTCAATGAAGACCATCTTGATAGGCAATAAAACACTGATTCTAATTTGAGAGAATTAACTAACATGTTAGTGCAATCTTTTGCTTCATCAAAAATATTAATTCTTTTAGACATTAGCGCAAGTCACAGATCACTAATAATCATAGATTCAAATGTCAACAATAATATCATCACGTGTAAGTAATCTGAGTCTATCTGTGGTACCGGATAAGATTTCAGTAGTAATTTCTCATAAGTATCAGAATCTGGAGTTATCCTGTATCCGATCATAAAATCCTCATTAGAGTTATTTAGGGATCTCACATACTCTCATGTATATGGGTATTTGTTGATGGATAAGAATTTTTTAGCAAATTGGTTGTCTTTTACACCATTTTTATTCACTTTGAATATAGGTAGCTTTCACTCTCCATGTAGGTAGCCCTTTTCTGCAATAATGAGAATCAGATTTCAAATTTTAAGCAGGGCCATACAGATGACATTCACTCTAACTTTTGTGAAGGTAGCTTTTTCCTCAATATAATAACTCTCATTGGGAAGCCAACAGTCGACTATAGTACAGTTTCGAAATCAACTAAAGGCAGGAACACTACTAATTTGAAGTTATAATCAGTAGAGGTTTATTCCTAATTCCAATACTACAAAATTTTACACTTCTATCAAATCCATTCCCACAGAAATACTCAGTGTGCATGTGAATATGAGATATACTGTTTCGATAATCTTCAAATGCATACTAGTAAAAATTGACCAATCATAACAATTAAAAGATATAATACCTGGATTAGCAAAAATTTTACTAACAGTTAAGTCATTTTTCTTGGAATGTCTCAGAGATTACTGCTCGTCAACATTGTATAGAATAATAATTTTAACATTCTTCTAAACACTTGATCTTTTGATTTTTCTGAAATATTATCAATTTTTATTCTTCAAAATGAAGCCAAATAAAAAAGAAACAAAAATCCCTCAAAATATAAGAATATGATAACAAGAGGGAATAGAAAGCACATTGCTCAGAGATATGACATTAACGAACATTTCTCTTTCAGAGAATCTTTCATAACCTACACCGATATGAGTTTGGCAGAAGTATCAACTCCCTTAGGACCTTTCCTCTTTTGAGTTACATAACTTTGAGGTTGTTTGAATTTTTCAAGAGACTCAATCTCCTTAATTCATTTTTTAGACATTTTCAGAAGGTTTTTCATCTCCCTAGATAGCACATCCAAATAATTTATCTCATAATGTGTTTTCATAGGAATTCTCTGACTTTTCACATTCTGAGTGGTATTCACCATTTTCTCTAGAGGATTTTGATGTCCTCTTCTCAACTTGTGACCGTCTCTAATCACATGACCCATGTTTTTGCAGTACTTGCACTGACGACTGCTTTTTACCATTTTGATTTGGTTATTGATCTGTGTGGGAATAGCTTGGGCTTTAACAAAAATCGTCTTGGATGAAAATACTTTTTCTTAATTGTTTTTGTAACCCAAACCCTGTTTGTCTCTATAGAGTTTTCCCACACGAAGAATCTCATCAAGCTTTGCAGAGCTGGATGAGAATGCTGACACATCCCTTTTTGATTTGAGAACCTCATTCTCTAGGGATTCCTTGCGTGTCATGCAAGTTTGGAATTCACATTCCAGTGACTTGTTCCTCTTTAGCAGAGACTCATTCTCTTGCTCTAAATCAGTAATCAACACTTTTAATTTTTCAGTGTCAATTACTAAGGCTGCATTTTCTGAGTCAAGATATTTAACCCTGTTAGATAAAACTTTATTAGCCTTGATAAATTTTATCGATTCCTTGTATAGTTCTTTCACACCAACTGTCGAGTCATCCAAGTCCCCATTGTAAGAGTCTTCTGAACTCTCATCGTCACTTTTCTTGGACTCTCCATGAGATCCATAGGGACTATTGAAACGAGCAATAAAAGTTGTATACTTATCAGTCTTTTAATTACTATCAGAATAATCTTCTGATTCTTCATCCCATGTGGCATTGAATGCTTTTGCCTTGCCCTTGTATTCTTCTTTGTTTGGGCACACATTTGCAAAGTGACCAAAACCCTTACATTTGAAACATTGGGGATAGCTTGAGCGGCTTTCCCTAGGGTTCCTGTCACTTCTGCTACCTCTCTCATGAGGTCTGGCATGTTTCACAATTTTATCAAACTGTTTATTGTTCTTGAACCTATCGTTTTTCAAACGAAAGAACTTTTTGAATTTTTCATGAACAATGCCATTTCTACTTCAGAGTCAACATCTGACTCTGAATCTTGAGCTTCAGAAACCTTAAGGGCAATTCCTTTTGATTTCTTTAGTTGTCTCAAATTCATCTCATAGGTTTGTAGAGACCCAACCAGCTCATCGACTTTAAGAGAATCAACATCTTTGCTCTCTTCAATCGCAGTGACCTTAGCCTGAAATCTATCAGGTAAGGATCTCAAAATTTTCCAGAACAACTTTTGATTCCAGAATGATCTCACCTAAGTTGTGAGCAGAGTTCACAATCTCACTAAGTTTTGCATAAAACTCAGTGAAGGTATCATTCTCCTCCATTCTCATGGATTCGAACTTGGATGTCAGCTTTTGAAGCTTGAAAATTTTAACGGCTGACGTTCCTTCATGTGTGACTCTAAGTATGTCCCATGCTTCTTTAACTAGGGAACAAGTAGAGATTCTTCTAAATTCATTCTTATCAACAGCATTAAAAATAGCATTTAACCCTTTGCTATTAAGACAACAACAATCTATGTCATCTTTAGTCCAGTCATTTTTTGGTTTAAGAATGATTTTATATTCTACTTCCATTGTGGATTGTGACCAACCATCCACTACTGACATCCAGACTCTTTCATCAATGGACTTTAAAAAAGTCCTCATCTTAGCCTTCTAATAGGCGTAGTCTTCTCCATCAAACAATGGAGGTCTGGATGTATTTCCACATTCTCTTTGCATTTTGACAATATTAATAAAAATGGACTGGTTTCTCAGGAATCTAAATTCAGGTGATTAAACCTTAAATAGAAATACCTGCTCTAATACCAATTGAAATTCCACCGGTCCGTTCTCTTTAACTCAATATACCTAGAAGGGGGGGTTGATTAGGTATTTAAAATTAATTATACCTACACAGTTTTACTGGTCAATGGTAAGGGGACAAAATCTCATGCCTTAGTTGTTTGAAAAAGGATTATCACAACCGATTCAAATCAAATATACCTCTGTGGTATATTGTCTTTTTGTCGTTTGATCTAATCAAGATAGATTGCGGAATACAAACAAACAATCACACAAGACAAGATATTTTTATGTGGATACCTTAGCCAAGGAAAAACCATGGGACCACATCCAGACGGAAAGTATCACTAACTGAAAAGTTAAACGAAACAAAGGTTATCTACGTAGCACCGTTGCAAATACAGCTTCTAACCTTAGCCAAGGCCCACTGCCGATGCATCCACGTCCTCTGAATCAACGCCATGAATCCACGCACGCCCTTCCAGGCAAGAAGCCTTATCCGCTTGTTCAGTTTGGTACACCCCAAACCTACCTTCGACTGGCTCCTCCAATCTTAATTCTCAATACTCCCGCCATTGCAGAAGGTGAAGGATTCAGTACACCCTGAACCCCAAGTTGCTCGAAAGGTGTTGAGTTACACTAGTACTCTCAGGCTTACTAGGTTGAATATAGAAGTGGAAAACCTAGGCTGAGTAAAGATCAAGCTCTTGGCTTTGATCGAGAAGATAATAAGCTCACAAGATGTGAATGAAAACAAGCTTCTTGTTCTTTGAATGGACACTCTAATAAATATAGCCTTTGCTTCTCTCTCTTGAAGATTGAGTCACTCTGTGTATCTTTAGAGAAGGCATAGAAGGGTTCTATTTATAGAATACCAAGACCCTGAGTCGTGTGGAACGTGGGATAATGGAACCATGAATTTTGGATCTGAGAAAACCGATTCTTTTCAAGGTCCAATCAATTGTACACTTGGTCCAATCGATTGGGCCATGTCCAATCGATTAGGGATAAGTGTCCAATCGATTGGTCTCAATAAGTTTTCTATTCCGAAGGCACCAATCGATTGCACAGGTTTCTCCAATCGATTTGACATAAATATATTTGTCTCGAAGTCTCCAATCGATTACCTAGAGTCTCCAATCGATTGTACTCAGAAAGATTTCTATCCCAAAGGATCCAATCTATTACACAAAGTCTCCAATTGATTGTACTAAAATATATTTCTGCCTCGTAGTCTCCAATCAATTACACAGTGTCTCCAATCGATTGGACTTTCCGCTAGTCAATATAATTGACTTTAACTCAGGTTTGTCCAATGACTAAGTTTGACCATTATATTTTGTACATTTTAATCAACTCCTATGGCCACTAAGTCACATACCTTCCTAATCGAGCATACACGATCGTTAACTGACAAATCGGCAGTTACTCAGATGACTCTTGTCATCAACTATCTGATTCTTGCTATCTCTGTCTTTTAGTCTTCACGTAGTTGGCGAAGTATGCGTACCACGACATCTTCACGCTACACTTGTATTCGTAGGAATGGTTACAAGAATATTTTTATGTCAAACGGAATATTTGCCAAATTGAATATGAAAATATTCCTTACATAACAGTCGTCAAAGGAGATGGAGGAAGGACTAGGAAGAAGGGAAGGAGAAGAAGAAGAAAAAGAAGAAGAAGAAGAAGTACCTTCTTGATGCACCTACAGGTGGCTGGAATGGAGGGCGGTGTTGCAGGTCTTGGACGGTAGGTAGTTCAGGCAGCAACCGTAAAGAGCAGCAGCTGGTTGTGCTGTAGTTGCAGGTGATGGAGCACAAGCGATCTTGATCTCCACGATGAAAAGTGGAAAAACTCAAGGCCTACACGTTGGTGGGAGATAGGTTTGAGAGAAGAAAGGGTTAGAGGATGTGAAGGGGGAGAGATATGGGCAGTTAGATCAAGGAGAGAGTGATCGGATGGTCAATACGAGGATCTAATGGTGGGATGAGATGATTTATAGGTTAGATGTTAGGGTTTAGAGAGATGGAGAGAGAGGAGAGAGGAGAGAGGAGAGAGAAAATAATACAAAAACAAAGAGAAAAGAGTAGGCGAAGGGTCATGAACCCTGGTCTTCTACATTCTTCTTCATGAGCTTCGCCAATTAAGCAAGCTAGCTTGTGATGTCAATTGGTGTAGCCTTTAACACCTTGGTCATTCTCTTGGTTTTCAACTTTTCTTCTCTCTCTTAGTCCTTGTTCCCGCTCTACGATCCTCTGGCTTTGCCCGTACTTGGCTTCTATCTTCTTATCTTAGCCTGTTGGCTCTTTAAGCTTTGATAGAAGTCTTCTGTGGTTGATCATGCGCCCGCCAATCCTTGAGAATCGCCCGATTGGGTCTCCTGCAAGTGAAAAAGCATGTAATGAGATTCAACTAAAACGGCTTGATACTGGACTATCCAAAATGCGTTTATTTCATGCAAATAGTCAATTTTTGTCTAAAGAATGCATTTTACATAATGAAAGAAATTCTTACGTGAAAAAGTCAATGAAAAGATAAGTTTTACGTAGAAGAATGCGACATCGCTATAAGGATAATGGCTTAAAATAAGCACTTTTGAGCGAATATTAATAACACATCCAAACAGCATTCAATTCAAACTTATGCGAACACATTCAAAAGTTGGCAAGTTCACAGTGGGGAGACACCCTCGAATTTTTAACCTAAAGGTGGGGGATAACGACCCCAATCAAGTTTCTAAAGGTGGCGGACAACGGCCCAAATGAACTTTCTAAAAGTGGGGAATAACGACCCCGATGAAGTTTCTAGAGGTGGGGATTAACGGCCCCGATGAAGTTTCTAAAGGTGGGGGACAACGGCCCCGATGAAGTTGCTAAAGGTGGGGGGCAACGGCCCCGATGATGTTTTTAAGGTGCGATGGGATAAAACGACCGCACGTAAAAGATGGTTCAAAGCACTCCAAGCATAACAATTTTTTGAGGAATAAAACTCATCCTCACGATCAACCACCCAGGGGTATACTTCTTAACATATGCAAATGAAAATCCAGAATCAAGCAATAAAGCATCTTAAACATAATCACACATAGAAATGGATGTCACATCTACATTAGAGATAAGCCAATGCCTTAAAGAGGCCTAAAATGTGATCACACACAAAAATAGATGTCACATCCGAAGACGAGTCTCCGATGTCAGTGAGTTGTTGAAACGCTGACGTTGGCTCTGTTAGTCGAGGGTTTTAAGGGTTTGAGGGGAAATCTTGCTATGGAGGGAAATCTTCACTCCAGGGAGTTCTAATAAATGAAATAAGTAGTGACGCTTCTTTCATTCGAGATCAACATCACAAAAACCAACGTTCGAAAATGGGTTAAACATAATCATACACAGAAAGTGAAGTGTCACAACTACAGTAGAGAAAAGCCAATGCCCATTCAACTCTTAACAATAATACTTCTTCAACTACTTGCCATTAATTGAGGTTTCTAACTCAAAACCATTGGAAGTCGCGATGCTGTAATAACCAGAATCGAACGCTCTGGTGATGATGTATAATTCCTCCTCAAAATTAAGTGTAAACTTGGTGTACGAGGTCGATGCCCGCACATGATCATTTACCTTCATAACAATGTCCCCTACCCCTAGGGCTCTGAACTTGACCTTGTCATATGCCCTAGTCATTCTGTGAACATAAACATCCAGACTCTTCCTGGCACGGAAGCGGTGTTCATCTACAGCTAGTAGGTCACAATGTCTGAGAAAAGCATACTCAACTTCACGGTAACCCAGTATTACGGCAGATTCCATACGAGGAATGGGAATTTGAATTTCGATGGGGGCAACGGCTTCGGTGCCATACACAAGAGAGAAGGGGGTTTCACCAGTAGAGGTACGTGCAGCGGTACGATAGGCCCACAAAGCATTTACCAACTTCATATGCCAATCTCGTTGACACAAATTAACAGTCTTCTTGAGAATTTTTAACAAAACTCTATTGATGGCTTCAACTTGTCCGTTCCCTGGCGGATATTACGTCATGGATTGGCTATGAAATATGCCGTACTTCTTGAGCAACTCTTCCACGTCTCCTTTGAACTGAGTCCCATGGTCGGTGACAATCTTCTGAGGAATTCCGAACCTTGAAATAATATGACTCATTATAAACTCAGCGACAGCCACGAAAGTAGCTCGTCGTAAAGGAATAGCTTTGACCCACTTAGTAAAGTACTCCGTGGCAACCAGTATCCAAACATGATTTTTGCTGGAGGCCAGATTGACTTTTCCAATGAGATCCAGCCCCCAAGTCTGGAACGGCTAATAAGATTTGATAGGATGAAGATAACCTGGTGGCAAACGGTCGACATGCGAGTGTAACTGGCACATTGGACATTTTTGAACATGGTTGATGCTGTCCTTGTGTAAATGAGGCCAATAGTACCCTAGATGTATCACTTGATGAGCCAGCCTGACCTTTCTCTGATGTTCACCACAGTCTCCCTCATGTACACTCATGTACATCAGGGGACGTGGCTATAGTGAGTACCTCATAGGAAAGACAGTCCAGCCTGCCGCCATAGACAAATCCCACTGGAAATGGGTTATGGAGAAACTTACGGTGATGTCTTGACTTCTCCATTCGATGCAACCCTAGATAAACAGGGGGTTCATGTTCCTTCCTACAGTGAAGAAAATCTGGGATTCTGTTATCTAAACCTATTCATAGGTTGGCAACATTGCGAAGCTCTATGAGTTAGAGCAAAAGATTGCTTGTCTCCAACAGGGGGAGCTCAAGCTTGGTACCTATTATGCTTCTCTCCGAAGCAAATGGGAAGAGATAGATCATTATTAGGACTACACCCCAATTTGTGCTGCGGATGTGATGTCTTTTCGTGTTATGGTTGAGCAGTCCCAGATATTCCAGTTCCTTTCCGGCCTTCATCCTAGCTTGAGGCTACCCGTGTTTAGATACTTGGCAGATCTCCTCCCCCTACTTCATTGGCATAGGTCTATGCCTACATTTAGGGTGAGGATAGTCATCGCACTGCCATGCAGCTACACAGTGGTAGTGACACTCAGGATCGATCTGTCCTTGCATCTGTCTCAGAAGGGTCAAAAATCCTTCCAGAAGAAGACCGGTGATGACAGGCGACGTCCCAAGTGTGATCACTACAGCCGTCTAGGCCATGTGAAGGACACTTGTTGGGAGCTACATGGGCGTCCACCAGGTCTGGGCCCAAATTCACGTCAACGATCTTCTACGAGACAAGGACCTCCTGCAGCACTTTCTGTAGGGTGCACCTCCTACTACTGGGGATATGGACTCTTTTTTGTCCAGTGATCTTGAGCGACTTCGTCGTATGATGGCCCGCCTCAATGGGCAAGCCTCCACTTCTACCTCTGCCTATGCCCAGACAGGTACTAGATATGCTTTCTCTGTATCCACCATTCCTTCTAGTCCCTCATGGATCATCGATTCAGGGGCCTCAGATCATATGACTGGTATGTCTTTAGTTATTTCCAGTTATTCTATTTGTTCTGGTCTTGACAAGGTTAGGATAGTTGATGGCACTCTTTCCTCTGTTTTCGAGAAGGGCAATGTTCATGCTTCTTTAGCACAAACCTTGTCCTCGGTGCTGCATGTTCCTTAGTTTATAGCTAATCTTTATTTGTCAATAGGCTTACCAAGAATCTTAACTGTAGTGTAACCTTTTTTCCTTCTCCCTGTGTGTTTCAAGATCTGAAGTCGAAGCGGACAATTTGCAATGAACATGAGAAAGGTGGCTTGTACCTCCTAGATCACTCAGTTTCTTCTTCAGCACATTAGTCCAGCATCAGTAGCAGTAGTTGAGTCATGAAAGTAGGATTTTTCCGCGTCGTTGGTTACGGAAACCCTAACTTCAACATATTTGTAATTTTTATCCGATTATCCTGCAAAATTGATAGATTTGTATAGGGATTCGTGTCGGATGTCGATCCGCACTCGGGATTAGTCAGATTAGCGCGATAATGAACATAAAATGACAGGAATTTTGTAGAGAATGGAACATAATTTTATTCAAATCAACTTTATTCAATCAAAATCGTCTTTTACAGCAAAAATCTAACAAAATAACTAAACTAGAAAGCATTTTAATAAGAGAGGGATGTAGAGAGAGAAAGAGGTTTTGAGAGAGAGAAACTAGAGAGAGAAAGTTGGAAAAATGTTAAAGAGAGAGAGAAAGTGGTAGAAGAAGAGAGAAATCTAATCCTAGAGAGAGGTCTAGAGAGAGAGAGAGAAATAGAGAGATAAAAAGAGAAAGAGAGGGAGAAAAATAGATGAACATGGAGAGAGAGAAAGATGAGAGAGAATGGTTTACCCTTGACATACTAACCCATCACAGGAGTTGTTCGGCCCAAGAGTTGGTACCCTTTGTGATTCTTGGAGAAGATTTGCATGTGGTGGAGAAGAGTACCGGTGGTGATGTTCGATCCCAGGTAGACCAGCTTGCAAGGCATCGGTTAGAGGGATGAGCTCGTGGGTTCCTCTAAGGATGGATAGGTGTTGTAGGTTGACGAGGTGATGAAGGAGAAGGGAAGGGGTGGTGAAGTTGTGGTGGAGCTCTAGGCGGTATGCGCAAGAGGTGCGCTGGTGATCGGAAAAGAGAGAAGAAGAAGGAAGGCGGCGGTGCTCATGGGCTGGTGTTGCTGGTGCAACACCAGCAACTGCAAAGCAAAAAGATGACAATGGAGTTGCACGGTGTTGGTAGCAGCAGTGCACAGCGTGGAGAAACAGGTGAGAGGTTGCTGGAGAAGATCCAATGGTGTGCAGGCCGTGGAAGAACAGCCACAGGTGGCGGCTTTAATGGAGCTTGCCGGACTGGTTCACCAGTCCGGCGTGGGGAGGAGCAAATGGTGGAAAGGGTTGCTGGGTTTGAAGCTAGGGGGTTTAAAGAAGAGAAGAAGAAGGAGAAGATAAGGAGATGCAGGGGCGATAGAGAAGAAGAAGAAAGAAGAAAAGGAAAGGGAGAGGAAGAAGGGGAGATGGACGGTCTTAATGGAGTTCGCCGGAGTTGCAGGTTGCAACTCCAGCAAGAGGAAGGTACAGGCGGTGTTCCTGTGGTGCTGCTTGCAAGCACCGATGCAAAGAAGAAGAAGAAGATGAAGAGGAGAAGAAGAAGAAGAATAAGAAGAAGAAGAAGAAGAACGGCCGGAGTTGCAAACCTGCAACTCCGGCGAAGAATGGTGAAGAAGACGAAGAAGAAAAGAGGAAGAAGAGGAGAAAGAAGTCGCCGGGAAGAAGGGAAAGGATAGGGGGAAGGAGAGGAGAAGATTTGAGGGGGATTAGGGTTCGAACGAACCCTTCTCCTTCCTCTTATAAAGCTCCCTATTTCCATTAATGGAAATAGGGTATTTTTTAAATAAAAAAAATATTTTTAATTTTTTTTTTTTTTTTTTTTTTTTTTTTTTAAGTAAAATGCTACTTTTCTATGGGGAATCTCCCCAATTAGTGGACCCCCCATTTAATTAAAATTATTTTTGAAATTCGCGGGGTCCACTAACTGGTCGGACAGCGGGTCGATGCTGATGGGCCCGGCTACTGGCCCACATGGACTGATGATGTCCATCGTCTCACAAGATGATGTGACAGGCATTCTGAAGGCGATCGGATGGATGGTGACTTGATTGGGCCCCAGATTGGTAGATCGACGGATCTAGAGAGATCCAACGGTCCGATTGAAGATCCAACGGTCAGAAAGCTAAGGGAGATGAGATAGAGCCGATGGGCAGGAGTTCTGGGGTTAGGTCAATAGATTCGAGGACCGAGAGATGAAGAGAGAGAGAGAATAAGGAGAGATGAGAGAAAAAGTATCAAAAAAATGGAAAAAAGCACTGGCGGAGGGTCTGGAACCCTGTTCTTCACTGTGACCATCCCCACGCTTCTCCAGTAGAGTCGACTATCATTCTTTGCTGACTCATGTGGCTTTAAACGCTTTGGTCCGTCTCTTGGTCATTGGCTCTCCGGCTCTCTTCGTTCTTTGGGCCGACTTTATGGTCCTCTTATTCAGCCCATATTTGGCCCATATCTTCTAGTCATAGCATGTGGGCTCTTTAAGCTTTGATAATGGGCTTTCATGATCGATTTGGGCCCACAAGTCTTGAGAATCGTCCCATCGGGTTTCCTGCGACAGAAGAAGCGCGTAATGAGACTTTATCAGAACGGCTTAATATCTAGACTTTCGAAAATGTGTTTAATGCATGCAAATATACCATTTCGTCCAGAAAAGTGTGTTCTACGCAACAGAAGAGACTCTTACGTAGAAAAGTAGGTAAATAGAGTATTTTACGTAGGAGAATGCAATAACGCTAAAAGGATAATTGCTTAAAATAAGCACTTTTGAGCGAATATCAAGTCAATAAAGACCAATTATTGCTTTGGCATAATTGGCTTGGCCATGTACCCGTGTCAATTTTAAAGTGTGTCTTTCTTGCTTTCTCTTCCCTTGCGATGTTTCGTTCCATTGCAAAACTTGTGAACTTGCAAAGCATTGTCGCACTATTTTTCCTCTTACTGAAAATAAAAGTATTAGTCCTTTTAATATTATGCATTCTGGTTTGTGGGGTCCTACCCCAGTGATGTCTTTATTTGGATTTCAGTATTGTTGATGATTTCAGTGGCTCTACCCGAATATATATTATGAAGTCGAAAGATGAGGTTTCTTCTATTTTTCACACCTTCCACAAGATGGTCACCATTCAGTTCAATACCCCACTCAAAATTCTCTAGTTTGATAATGGGGGTGAGTACCTAGATGGGAGCCTTACAGATTACTTTGCCTCTCATGGCATTGTAAATCAAACTTCTTGTTCGTCGACTCCCCAACAAAATGGGAAAGCTAAAAGAAAAAATAGTCACCTTTTCGAGGTTGAGCGTGCCCTTCATCTTGGGATGCAGGTTCCAAAATATTTTTGGTCTGAATCCATCTTTCTGACTACGTATCTCATCAATCGCATGCCCTCTCGCATTCTTGGCTTTCAGACCCCTTTGTCTGTCCTGATTTTTGATAGTCCAGCCTTCATTGTTCCTCCCAAAGTCTTTGGGTGTGTTTGTTATGTGCATGTTCATCGTCACTCTCGTGACAAACTTGATGCACGGACCTTGAGATGTATTTTCCTGGGGTACTCTTCCACTAAGAAGGGATACAAATGCTATCATCTGGGTTCGCGTCGACATTTCACATCTTTGGACGTCACCTTTGCTGAGCATGTTTCGTTCTTTGGCAGTAGGTGTAAGGAATATTTTCATATTCAATTTGGCAAAAAGTCCATTTGACAAAAACATTCTTGCAACCGTTCCTACGAGCACAAGTGTAGTGTGGAGATGTCGTGGTACGAATACTTCACCAACTACGTGAAGACTAAAAGACAGAGACATCAAGAATTAGACGGTTGACGACAGGAGTCATCTGAGTAACTGTCAATTTGTCAGTTAACGATCGTGTACGCTTGATTAGGAAGGTAAGTGACTTAGTGGCCATAGGAGTTGGTTAAAATGAACAAAATATAATGGTCAAACTTAGTCATTAGAATGACTCGAGTTTAAGTCAATTAATTTGACTAATGGGATAGTCCAATCGATTGGACACTTATTGATATTCGCTCAAAAGTGCTTATTTTAAGCCATTATCCTTATAGCGATGTCGCAATGTCCTACGTAAAACTTGTCTTTGCATCGACTTTTCCACATAAAAGTTTCTTTCATTGCGTAGAGCGCATTCTTTAGACGAAAATTAACTATTTGTATGAAATAAATGCATTTTGGATAGTCCAGTATCAAGCCATTTCAGTTCAATCTCATTACGTGCTTGTTCACTTGCGGGAGACCCTATCGGGCGATTCTCGAGGACTAGCGGGCCCACTATCAACCACAGAAGACTTCTATCAAAGCTTAAAGAGCCAGCGGGCTGGGATAAAAAGATAGAAGACATGTACGGGCAAAGCTAGAGGATCGTAGAGCCGGAACAAAGATTAAGGGAGAGAAGAATAGCTAGAGACCAAGATAAGGACTTAGGTGTTAAAGGCCACTCTAATTGACATCAAAGGATAAGTTTGACTTATTGGTAGAGTGGACGAGAGAGAATAAAGAAGACCAGGGTTCAAGACCCTCCAAGGCTTTTATTTTTAAACTTTTTCTCTCACCTCTTTCCTATTTCTCACTCTATCTATTTTGGCCCATGACCTAAGCCCATGACCCAAGCCCATACCCATGACCCATGACCCATGTTCATGACACATGACCCATGCCCATGCCCATTTGCAACAATAAGAGAGAATTAGTCTCACTTAACCGATTCTTCTCTCCCTCATCTCTCTCTATCCTAGTCACTCTCTCTCTCATCTAACTAACCTATTCCCAATCGTTGGATCTTTCTAGATCCAACGGTCGTCATTTTTACAAAAAAAAAAGAAAGTCTATAAGAGATCTACGATCTCTCCTTCTTGGGTTGGTTCCCTCCACCTCGAGGTGCAAAGTGTCAAACAACAACGTCTCCTTACCGCCCATTCCATCCACCACAATCAAAGGCTACAATCCTCAATCCTATTGAGGTCGATCCAATCAGAGTTGCACCATCTACCTCTTCAATGGTAAGCTTCTCTCTAATTCATCTCTCTAACCTTCCTACCTTCTTTCTCTCTCTTCTTTCCCTTTCTACCTTTATATGCTTTCTAAGGTAATATTTTAATTACTTTCTAGATTAATTTGGTTTAATGTTATTTCCGTTGTAAAGCGTTTGAACAAGCATTGTAAACATTTGTTTTTAGTTTAATAAACAAGTTTTAAATTCAAGTTTAAGTTGTTTTCATTTATTGTGTTTTTTATTCTCGTTTCTCTTATGTGTTTTTCATTATAATAGTTTTAACAACAATCTCAAGCATATTTTAAATCAACCTCCACCATTCTCACCCTTCCATTTATTTTGAGCATTTTCTGATTATTCTTGTTTCTTATTGTGCTAACTAATCCTGAGTGCGGACGATATCTGACGTAAGCCACTGTGCAAGTCTACTTATTTGCAGATTAAGTGAACTAATTCAGAGAAATTATAAATATTGTTGAAATCAAAGGTTTTCGATCGAACGACAAGGAAAAACTTTAATTTCAAATGGCACCGTTGCCACTCGGGTGACGGGATTGCAAAAAGCGAACCGGAAATCGGAAAGCTGCTTATTCGTGAAGATCCGATTCAAATCGAAAACTTCTAATTTTATTTTTCATATTTTTCAATTATTATTTTAATGCTTCGGACGGCCGAGTGCAAAGTTGTAATAACTTAGGGATTCATTTTCTCTCCTTTTAGAAATAACTGCTAGATTAATTAATTAATTAAAAATATATATATATATATATATTAGGGTTAGATTTCAATTATACTATTTCTAGTTAGATCACCATTGGTTATTTGCTTCATTTTGGAAGGTTTCCAACTCCGGGTAATTCAAAAGTAGATATTTTCGAACCCTAATTCCGGAATAGCTAAAGTTGAATTTCAAACTCTAATTGGAACTAATTCACAATACCTGCCCTAAATCATTGCGTGTTTCTTGAAACCCTAAAGGCGGTATACCTTCCAATTCCATACCATAGACCATTGTGGACTAACGTGATTGCGGATTACGTTTACCAAGTGAGCAGGGAGTAAAAGCTCAAAGAGGTGGAGTTTGGCCCAAGCCCATTTGGATAGTCCTCCCTATCTCACGGAGGAGACCCCGTGTGTAGCCAACGGGCAAGTAAGTTTCTACACCTCGCCTTGAGTGTGATCGTGATCATTGTGCAAACACTGTGCCGATTGTTTATTTGCTTTTGTAAAAACTTATCAGAATTGCTTGGTTTGGCCGTAATACAATACATAAAGAGAAAATCCAGCTTTAACTTGAAACTGGTGGGATTTCATCACTCACCTTGTCATTCCAGCTTTTGTGCAACCACAGCCAAGAATTAAAATCAATCAAAAAGTAGAGCCCACTTAGATCGGTGTTCGAGGAAAACTCCACATAAAGCGACCCCTTCAAAGATCAAGTCGATTAAGTCCATGAGTACAGGTCCCTGTTATCTAACACACCCATAGGTCCCTACTACTTAAGTATACCGAGCTCGTAAGTGGCCTCCTTGATTGTCTGTCGGATTAGCTTAGTGTCGGATTAGGAACACGAACCAACCCTAGCTCCTCTTCTAGGAAAACTCATCTTCACGCTTGACAAATTCAGTTAGTCTGGGGCGTACTTAAGTCAGCCGATGTGCCGCACGTCTGTCTAGGCTTCGGATTATCTTACAGTCAACTTGAGTTAGTACTAGTGGATTTGCTTTGAAGAGTGTATCCTGGTGAGAACCTACAGAGTGAAAAGTTGGTCCGGCGGGTAATTGAAGAAAAACCAGTTGTCTGCCCATTGTCATAATCTACACTATCCCTACACTAACAAGTTAATTCATAATACTATCCTGATTATTTAGGTTAGGATTATCTGTTGCTCTGTGTGCATCATCTAGGCTCATCGGTTTAGAAATCTCTTATCGACTCTAGGGGCTTGCTCTTTCAGCATATACCCATTTGGATTTGATCCAACCTGAGACTAATTCGATCTGAGAGTTAGTCTACCGTACTGATCTCTTTCACCTAAACTATCTCCCTCTTCTGAGAGACTCACATCTCTCTGATGGCAGTTGAACGGCCTCAATTCGAGACCTACCACAATTTCTTTGAAGATCTAAGCAATAACTCCGAGCACTGGTATACCAATCCTGAGTGTCGTCATGACACTCCATTCTCACATAGTCCCATGGGATATGAAGCAAAGGGTGATCCAATGCTAAAATCCCTACTTAAGGATTTGACAAAATCAGTTTTTGCCCTTGATGTTGCATTCCAGAAACCTGTTTATCACTCCAAATCTGTGGGATATTTCCCTCATGTCCAAGAAGAGGTCTTTAATTTTAGTACATTTGAACCTCCACTGTAGACCTCCTACAATAACATGTATTATCCGGACACTGGAAGTCACAATAACTTTGAATGGGAACAACAGTCTTTTTCTCAGCAGCAACTGTAACAAGATATGTATCACTCCGGGTTTCACCAACCCTATGGACAATATGATGGGCAGTACTTGTAGTCGCAGTACCAGCCAGATCCACAGACTGAATATTTTGGTCAACAGTGGACCCCGCAGGATTTTCAAAGTCAGCAGATAGTCCTAGGCTCACATCCATCATATAACTTTCATACTCAGTCGGACTACATTCAAGAGTTGGCACCTCAACTTCCTTTAGCTGAACTGCTACAGTCTGCTACTAAACCTAGTCTAGAAGAACTCCTCTCTCAATATATCATCCAATAACCGCACTCCATGGAGAGCTTGGAACACTGTCTAGGTGAGTTAAAATCTGAGAGAGAGGAAGTCAACTTCACTAGCCAACCTATGGCTTATCCAGAGGGAAATACCATGGCCACAGTCTATAATGAGGAGTCGCACAATTGGACCCAGTTCCAAACTTTACAAGAAGGAATTGATGTTGTTACAAACAATGGATCAGACTACAATATTAATGAGTTAGAGTCTCCATCTTCGGTATCCTTCGAAGCACCGACTTCTGAACCTAGCTTAGAGGAATCATCTACTTCTGATGCTTCATTGTCTGCACTTAAAGCAAATATTCCAAACACTAAGCACTGTCTAGATAGTGTGGTCCCAATTGTCCTAGACCCACTGTTCCTCACCATCGTTGATGCACACATCAGGTGTGGGGACGATAACATGTCGACGGTATTTTACAACCTCAAAGCAGAGGTTACCATTTTTGAACAGCCAACATACGTCGATATTGTCGATACACCATGTGCCGTTGAGAGTCTACTTTCGAACTCTCTTAATAAAAAATTATTCGAGTGTCAAGAACACTTTGAGTCTAACTTCATCTCGGAGTCAGACAGTTTTGGTATTATTGATCTATAGGAGTCTGCTCCATTCAGATACATTCCCGCTAAACTCAATGAATTTACAGCTCTGCTAACCATGGCCAGAGAACCCACTATTGCTCTCATCTCAGTCTTTATTGAAAGGCTTTGATCCCTCACAGCTGAACTACATGTTTTTACGGGGCTACTCAGAGCACTTATTGTCCTTCTCTCAGTCTACACTGAGAGAGACCTGTTCTACACAGGTATAACTAGACAAGGGATAGGATAACAGTCGCTGTTCCACCTTAGAAGATGCAGATTCACTCAGTCTCCTTGAGTTTTAACTTAGTTGGGGGTACTTGATATACCCTCGTCATATCTGGCTGAAGACATAAAACTTAGCGCTTTCGGAAAGGCAACTCCGGTATTCCTAGAGTTACGTGAGTCACATGCATATATTATTGTCAAATCTATTTGGACATGCAGGTACATTCATTTTGCAGATCATCGGGTACCACACAAGGTCCATTTTATGCCAATTTGGTATGACACTTCCTAAACTCTTGCCTCATGAATTATCAAGTTTTCATCTTTTTATGTCCCGGTTATGAGCACCGAGGACGGTGCCATATTTAAGTTGGGGGTGGGTGTAATACCCTGAACTTTCGTTCTAGGGTATTATGGTAAATTCACATAATAATGAAAACCTAAACCTTTTTCAAATTTCTATTATTATTTTTATTGTTTAATATCATGTATAAGTATGTGTATTTAATTTGGTTTCATTCTGACAACTTTGAAAAACCTACTATTTTTGAAACTCACTCTTTAGGGCTAAATTCTTGCTAAAAATAATGAACCATAACTTGCAGGGGACTTTTTCTTTCCCCAGCTAGCAGTCTAGAACTTTTATAAAAAAATTATTTTGTGGGCCCGAGATACCAAAAATATTCCTATTTTATCTTTAGCAACTTACCTGTGAAATTTTGAACCTTTCCTGAGACATGAAAACTCTAGGGGAGATTTCGGAAGATTTTGACAAAAATAGTATTTTCATAATTTTTAAATTTCCTACCATTTTTATATTTTTTAAAATAATATTTAATTATATTTTAATTATTTAGTAGGAGTGTGGGACCTGCGAATCCCTTTTCGGGTAATTCCGAGGTCATCTTGATACTTTTTCGAGGCTTTTAATTTTTTTGTGTATTTAGACTATTGAAAGTAGGATTTTTCCGCGTCGTTGGTTACGGAAACCCTAGAATTTCAACTAAATTTGTATCTCTTCCGATTTAATTCCTGCAAAAGTATGAACTTTGTATAGGGATTCGTGTCGGATGTCGATCCGCACTCAGGGTTAGTGTGCTCAATTCAAGGACATGAAATGACGGATTTTTGCCAAAACTTGATGGAGAGATGAGAGTTGTGGTGTGATTTTTTTAAAACATAATTTTGAGTTTTTAGAGAGAGAAAGTGCTACAAACAACCAAGAATCACAAAAGCAAACTAACAAATGGAAAATAACAATAGTTTTTATTTATAAATTCCAAACAAGAATTACAATTCAATCAAAGAAACACATACTGGCAATGAAATGTCTAGAGAGAAAACCAAAATTTTAGAGATAGAAAGGGGCTAACTAGAGAGAGAATGTGGGGACACTAGAGAGAGAAATAGCCTTACCGTGGAGAACTCGCTGGAGAATTACTATTGATGGGGTCGCATGGGCATTATTGGCCAAGTGTGGGAGTGGTTGACTGGAGATGATGGTGGATCTATGAGGAGCGTGTTGGAGATGACGATCTCCATCGGTGCAGCTCACAGGTGGTGGTGATGACTAGTGAAGATGGGGATGGCGGGTTCCTCAATGGTGGTGGCGGTAGTGGAGAAGAACCAGATATGGGGGTTCTCACGGTCGTGAGGACCGTGAAGGTGAGGTAGGATAGGGGCAGCAAGAAGAGGGGGATCTTCCCTCTTTCTTCTTCTCCTTTTCTCTGTCGTTCTCTCTTTCTTTTTTTTTTCTTTTATTTCTGACTGTGGAACGGTGAAGAAGAGGAGGAGGGTGACGGTGGCTGGCTGTTGAAGGGGGCAGCGTGGATCGATGGAGGATAGAAGCTTGGGGATGGTGGTAATGGTGATTACGGCTTGGAGATTGGAGAGTTTATGGATGGTGGCTGGGTAGAAGGAGATTAAGGAATGGATGGTGAAGGTGGTCGCCAGTTTTAATGGTGCTTGCCGGAGTTGCAACCTGCAACTCCGGTGAGCTCTCTTTTTTTTTTTTTTTTTGGTTCTTTTGGTTTTGTTCCTCCTGGAGACGGTGAAGAGAAGTGCAGGGGGTGACGGTTGTGAGAAAGGAAGGGGCTGCGGTGTGGTAGTGCAATGCACGACGCCAACAAGAGGAGTTGGAGACGGTGGCTTGGTTCAACGTGCAGCAGGTGTTGGCAGCGGTGGAATGAGCGGCAGTGGCTGGATAACGGTGGAGATGGTGGTGTTTTGCTCAAGAGAGGAAACGTGGGGGAGAAGATGATGATGGTGCAGGCGGTAATGGAGGTTGCCGGAGTTGCAACCTGCAACTCCGGTGATCTTAAAAAAAATATATATATTTTTTTTTTTTTTTTCTTGTGATTGGTGGCTTGGGTTTTTCAGAGGAAAGGAAGAGGGCGGCTTAGAGTGGGAAGAGAGGAGAGAAGAGGAAACGTGGGGAGAGGTCCCTTAGGGTTTTGGAGCCATGAGGAGAGATATATGGAGCACGTGGAGGAGAGATGATGCTGTAACGGCTTGGGCTTTTCTCCTTCCAAAAATATTGATGGACGCCCCCCCTTTAATGTTTTAGGGTTTTGGTCTTCTTAATGGATGGCTATCCAGCTATCCAGTGGCCACGTTAGCAAGATTCTATTAAAATCTATTGCCCCACATTCCATGCCCTTGATTCATTCATCGATCCAGCATCCTTCTTGATTGTATATGCATTCTTTTTGTATTGCATCCAAGTTCAACATTTATGGAAAGTCATCCAGCTTCTAACGTTTTTCAAACGGTGGAAATCTCTAGATTCGGTCCACTTGTCCCATGCATAGTGATATTCGCTCAAAAGTGCTTATTTTAAGCAATTATCCTGTTAGCGTTATTGCATTCTCCCACGTTAAAATACTCTATTTATCTACTTTTCTACGTAAGAGTCTCTTTTGTTGCGTAGAACACACTTTTCTGGACGAAATGGTATATTTGCATGCATTAAACACATTTTCGAAAGTCTAGACATGAAGTCATTCTGATAGAGTCTCATTACGCGCTTCTTCTATCGCAGGAAACCCCGATGGGACAATTCTCGAGACTTGCAAGCCCACATCGATCAGGAAAGCCCATTATCAAAGCTTAAAGAGCCCACATGCTATGACTAGAAGATATGGGCCAAATATGGGCTGAATAAGAGGACCAAAAAGCTGGCCCAAAGAACGAAGAGAGTAGGAGAGCCAATGACCAAGAGATGGACCAAAGCGTTTAAAGCCACATGAGTCAGCAAAGAATGATGGTCGACTCTACTGGAGAAGCGTGAGGATGTTCACAGTGAAGACCAGGGTTCCAGACCCTCCGCCAGTGCTTTTTTCCATTTTTTTTGATACTTTTTCTCTCATCTCTTCTTATTCTCTCTCTCTCTTCATCTTTCGATCCTCGAATCTACTGACCTAACCCCAGAACTCCTACCCATCGGCTCTATCTCATCTCCCTTAGCTTTCTGACCGTTGGATCTTCAATCGGACCGTTGGATCTCTCTAGATCCGTCGATCTACCAATCTGGGTCCCAATCAAGTCACCATCCATCCGATCGCCTTCAGAATGCCTGTCACATCATCTTGTGAGACGATGGACATCATCAGTCCATGTGGGCCAGTAGCCGGGCCCATCATTATCGACCCGCTGTCCGACCAGTTAGTGGACCCCGCGAATTTCAAAA
Organism: Euptelea pleiosperma; assembly: GCA_035048495.1. Taxonomy (NCBI): domain Eukaryota; kingdom Viridiplantae; phylum Streptophyta; class Magnoliopsida; order Ranunculales; family Eupteleaceae; genus Euptelea; species Euptelea pleiosperma. The sequence continues at coordinate 21,216,448 of CM068553.1, read as the reverse complement.
ATAATTTTAATTAAATGGGGGGTCCACTAATTGGGGAGATTCCCCATAGAAAAGTAGGTTTTTACTTAAAAAAAAAAAAAAAAAAAAAAAAAAAAAAAAAAAAAAATTATTTTTTATTTTCAAAAAAGACCATAAGAGGAAGGAGAAGGGTTCGTTCGAACCCTAACCCCCCTCCTTTCCATTCCATTCTCTCTCCCAAAACCATCCACCACGTTTCCCATCCTTCCTCTTCTTCCTTCCCTTTCTTCTTCTTCTTCTTCTTCATTCCGGCCGGAGTTGCAGAACTCCGGCCGCCTCCTTCTTCTTCTTATTCTTCTTCTTTCTTCTTCTTCTTCTTCTTCTTCGCCTCTTCCTCCTCCTCTTCGTCTTCTTCTTCTTCTTCTTCGTCTGCACCGTCGCCGGAGTTGCAAACAGCAACTCCGGTCGTCGTCGTCACCACCACGAACAGCACGTCCTTCTCCCCCTCTCTTCCCCCCTTCTTCTCCTCTTCCTCCTCCTCTTCCTTCTTCTTCCTCTTCTTCTTCTTCTTCTTCTTCTTCTTCTCCCTTTTCGTCTTTGTCTTCTTCTTAATCTGCTCACCGGAGTTGCAAGTCTGCAACTCCGGCCACCTGCAACTCCGGTTGCTGCTTTGGTTTCCTCCCCCACTCCTTGACGCCTCTCCCTTCCCTTCTCTCCCTCTCTCTCTAGTTTTCCTTCCTCTGATCTAGTTCTCTATCAAATAGAATGAAGAGTGGGACCGTGTGACTGCCAGCATCCCTTCAACGTTCTCAACCTCTTCTCTTTCCCCTCTCTCACCAGCAAACATCATTTCCGGTGTTGCACACAGCAATACCAGTTTGGGCCGTCAAGAAACCACCATTTCCATTAATGGAAATAGGGAGCTTTATAAGAGGAGGGAGAAGGGTTCGTTCGAACCCTAATCCCCCCCCTTTCTCCTCCATTCTCTCCCCCAACTCGTTGCCCCCTCTTTCTCCTCGGTTTTTGGCGATTTTCCCCTCTTCTTCTTCACCTTCTTCTTCATCTTCTTCGTTATTTTTCTCGCCGGAGTTGCAGAACTCCGGCCATCTGCAACTCCGTCATTAGGTTGCAAGTTTGGATCACCAGTCTGCCGGTCACACCTGCACGCTCTCTCCCCCACTTCCATATCCTCTCTCCCACGTTTCCACTCTCAAACCTGGCGTGATCTTCACGGACTGGATTGCCTCCCAAGCTCCTTCACGTTCTCAACTCCTAACCCCATCAAACGGTTCTCAAAGGAGAACCCGAAAAGAAAATAAAAAGGGGAAAAAGAAGGAGAGGAGAAGAAGAAGGGGTAGTCGTCTGCAAGTGCTTCTCCACCCACCGTCTCCACCATTGAAACCGGCTGGGCAAAGCTGGTTCTCCATCTCAGGCCGCCCCACACAACAGAAAAAGAAGAGGAGGAAAGGAGGTCCGTCCTCGTCTCTTTCTCTCCTCCATTTCAACCGTGTGCTGCTACCGCCCTAAAACTCTCCAAGCCGTCTCACCTCTTTTTCTCTACCATCAGTGCCTTCAACGCTTGCTGCTGCTCCAACGCTGCTACCTTCTACGGCCAGACCTCACCACGTCTTCAGATCTCTCCAGTCCTTGCACCACCGAGTCCGGCACATCCCCTTGCTGCAACTGCACGCAGCACACACCTGCAACTCCACCGTGGAAAACCAGCAGACCTCCTCCACCATATCGTCTTCAGCACTACACAACCATTTGAAGGCGCTTCACCTACTGGCTGCCATGCGCACCACCTCCTCCACATGCACATTTCCTGGTTCGGGTATTGTAGGTTTGAACACCATAGTCTTTGTTCTTCATTGCCTTCATACCTGCAACACATCGTACTACCACCGTGTTGCTGCACGGAGCATCCTCATCTCCTTCACGGTAAGAACCTGACAGCCTCCATCATCCTTCTCCTCAAGGTTCGTCCTCTCCCTTCCTCGTTTGCTGTGTGTTGCACCTCATGCAACACCAACAACAACTTCACCATTTCCACCCCACGACCTCCCTCAATCGGCCATCCGTTCCACACTTGGACATCACCTTCACTCTGTCACCATGCTTCACCATTAAGCCAATTTCCACACCCGATCAACAACTCCAACTCACTTCATATCCTCTACCCTTGGCCGTGATCCTTCTTCATTTGGTGAATGGGAATGGTAACTTTCTCTCTCTAAAACATTTGCATTTTTTTACTTTATCTCTCTAGGTTTTACTACTTTCTCTCTCTCTCTCTTCTCTCTCTAAATCTTTCTTGTGTTTTTATTTGCTTTCTAGTTTAATGTTAATGGATGTTTGTTTATGCATTAATGATGAAGTTTACTTGATAATTTGAGTTTGATGTGTTTCCCATTCTTTATTTTAATTAGTTGGTAATAATATCTCAATCAAAATAATGTTTTAAAGACCATTTCAATCACCACTCTCACCCCACCATCATTTTCATCAATTTCTAGGAAGAAAGTCCGTCATTTTATGTTCTTTACTGCACGTTCACTAATCCCGAGTGCGGATCGACATCCGACAAGAAACTGCTATACAAAAATCTCAAATTTTGCAGGATAATCGGATAATATTACAAATTGTGTTGAAGTTAGGGTTTCCGTAATCAACGACGCGGAAAAATCCTATTTTCACATAGCTCTTCAACCAATCTTCCTCTTTCTAAGATATCAAAACCACTATCTGTCTACTATTTCCTTCATCACAGTTAATCAAAATCTTTGTCCACACTAGCCAAGGTTCAATGACATTTTTAAGACCATGGGCCCCAACTTCCATACCGTGCAGGTCCACTTTTCTAATGTTCCATGACCCATTTACGTCAACATATTGGTCCAAGATTTCATCTTGTGGGTCCAATTTGTTCTCCAAATTTTCTTTAATACCAGCAGTCTCAATAATTGGAGAAAATGTTTCCACCATGTAGACGTCATTGTACGTGGAGCTCGCTTCAATTTTTGAACAACTTTTATGCCAACCCATGAATACATCCAAACAACTCATGTTCACCGTGAATGGTCAAACTTTCTTCCATAGGAGGTCAATACCATGTACACCACTTGCTTCAACACCATGGCCCGCACGTTGGTCCAATTTTTGGTCTTCGGCTTCCTTGGCTTCCCTACCCATATGGTCGGTCTCCACTTTATTTTGGTTCTTGCTGGCTGATCATAGGCCCGTAAGTCCTAAATCTTCTAATCGGGGTTTCCTGTAAGTCATCTCAGTCCACACTCTGCTTGGATTTAGGCTATTCCACTCTCTTCGTTCTTTGGGCCGGCTTTTTGGTCCTCTTATTCAGCCCATATTTGGCTCATATCTTCTAGTCATAGCATGTGGGCTCTTTAAGCTTTGATAATGGGCTTTCCTGATCGATGTGGGCTCGCAAGTCTCGAGAATTGTCCCATCGGGGTTTCCTGCGACAGAAGAAACACGTAATGAGACTTTATCAGAACGACTCAATGTCTAAACTTCCGAAAATGTGTTTAATGCATGCAAATATACCATTTCGTCCAGAAAAGTGTGTTCTACGCAACAAAAGAGACTCTTACATAGAAAAGTAGATAAATAGAGCATTTTAACGTAGGAGAGTGTGAAAACGCTAAAAGGATAATTGCTTAAAATAAGCACTTTTGAGCGAATGTCAACTATGTTAAGTGATTTATGTGTGTGACATGTGTCAATACTTTGATGTATCAACTTTTAAATTATGTAATATAGTTTAATTGAATTAATTAATAATTATTTGTATTATGATTGTTGGGTGGGCCCGTATAGCCAACCTAGAGGTCTTTTGGGCTTAATAATATTCTTAAATGAAGCCTATTGATATATATGGGCCTTGGGCCCATTTCTAACCCATTAGTAGTATAAAATATAAGTTTTTTAGGGTTGAAAAAGTCTTCCCTTTGATAGTTACGAATTTCACCAAAATAAAAACTCTAATCCTTCCCTAAACCTATTTATGAAAACCCTAAAGCTTTAGAAGCTTTCACAAACCAAACTCCATTAAAGAATAGAGAAAGCTCCATTAAACCTTCATCTGGGCACCTATCGTACTTGAGCAAAAAGGGAGAATTGACAGGGACTCTGAATGGAAGAACATATCCCGATGAGAAGATGATCCGACGACTTTCAAATTTGAAGAAACTTTTGATTTTCATTAAAGTTCAAAAAACCTTGAGGTAAGTGTGTTTGATCCATCCTATACTTGTTTTTCTTCAAGATTTTATTTTTCTTTTATTAGGTAATGGTTGATACTCATTATAAATTAATTTCAATAATATTTACTTTATTCTTATTGGGTTGATCTTTATTTTGGGCCACCATGATGGGTTTGGCCATTGTCTATTTTGTACCTATAACGGATGACTATCTTCTTTATCATTTTCGTTGTATTTTTATGATTTGAATATTTTTATAATTATTTTTCCTAAATACCTCTATGAATTTATTTTTCAAAACTGTTTAGGTTTTATTTTTTTGATTTATATTTATTTAATTATAATTTTTCTAAGTTGTTGGACTTTACAAAATAACACAATTTCAAATTTTTCACAGTCCACTTCACTTGGGATTTTGATCTATATTTTTAATATGAATATTTTTTTATTACTTTTCATAGATACCTCTATCAATCTAGTTTCTAGAACCTTTGAGTTTGTATTTTTCTGATTTGTATTGATTAAGTTATGATTTTTCAAATGTGCTGGACTTTTCTGTAAAACCTAGAATTTCAGATTCTGTCCGGCCCACTTAATTAAGGGTTTCGACCTATATTTTGAATCTAAATATTTTTTTATTTATTTTTCTTAAATACCTCTATAAATCTAGTTTCTATAACATTTGAGTTTGTATTTTTCTGATTTGTATTGATTAAGTTATGATTCTTCAAATGTGCGGGACTTTTCTGTAAAACCCAGAATTTTAGTTTCTGTCTGATTCACTTAATTAAGGGTTTCGACCTATATTTTGAATATGAATATTTTTCTACTTATTTTTTCTAAAATCTTCTGTGAATCTAGTTTTTAAATCCATTGAGTTTATATTTTTCTAATTAATATTTATTTAGTTATGATTTTTACAAGCAGTACATTTTTTTTGTAAAATAACCTATTAATTGTTAGTGGTTCAGTCATGACTTATTAACTATTAAGGAGTTTAGCCCTTGTTGTTTGACTAAACCCTTGATGGTTTGATCTATACTTGTATGCATGGGGATCCCACCCATGTGTCTTGGATCTCTCATAGGGTTCAGCCAAGTGTTTTGAATCCCTCTTTAGGGTTCGACCTTGTGTCATGGATCCCTCATAGGGTTCGGCCATGGAGTGTTGGATTTTCTTGCGATTTTTACTTATTTTATTCATCGATGTTGATCGTGACTTTCGGTGATTGTTTACATGTTATTCATGTTTAATCCTAATTCGTTCCCATGTTATCACTTTTGATGATCATGTGTTTATTTATATTCTTATTAAATGTTAAATATATGTGTGCTTATGTCATGTAACCCTAGTACCATCTTATTGTCATACCATGATCATCACGTCATTTCATATAAGGGGTGCATAAGGGAACGGGGTTGAACTATATTATATACGTTTATATTGGTTTTATCAATTAATCAGGGTTTGGTACCCTATGATGAAAGGCCCTAGACGTTATTATATCCTGCAGATGGATCGATGAGACCGCTCCCAGTGCAGGAAGGAGATGGAGACCCTATGTGGTTATGGGTACTAGTTGCATTTGCATCCTGTGCTCACTTGCATTCACCTTCATATTCATGTCATCCTTATTATACGATTGAGATGCATACCTTGACTAAAAAAACTTGTATAGTATGATATCATACCATGCACACTGTTGTATCACTGGGCCTCGGCTCACGGTACTACACCGATACTAATTTCAGATTTTGAGGAACTGGGTACGTGGGATGATTTTGAGACGGAAGACTCTGGTGTACTCGAGGAGATCGACGAGGATTTAGGAGTCGATCCCACACTTTAGAAAGTTGTATTTTGATTGTTTTAAAACATTACTTATTTATTTTCACGGGCATGTAGTCCTTTGATTGAGAGCATGTTCTCACCTCCATCTCTCCATAATTGATTGATTGAATTATTTGAGTTATGAGTTATTTTAATTATTTATTTTCTACATCTATACTTTTTTCTTTACTTAGTAGGTTTTTGAATGAACCTTAGTAGTCTAATTGACCGACCACTAGGGGACATTCATGGATCACCTCTGGGTTCGGGTACGGGTCGATCCATGGATTTTTGGATCGTATATGGTATTCGAATTTGGGGCATGACAGTGGGTGTTTATCAAAACTCATATTTTGCTTTTGAAAAAAAAAACATGAGAAAAAAATGAGAAAATGATGTATTTTTGGGGTGATAACCTGTGTTTTACAAAGTTTTCTGAGTACTTTTGAAATGCTTTTCAAATCCTTTACAATGATGAGTACAAACTTTTCGTAAAGTCTATTAATTGAAATGGATGTCGGTTTTAAAAAATCACTTATTAGCTCTTCATTCAATTTGAAAGCAAACATTACTATAGTGGATTGAAAAATCTTTGAAAACTCAGATTCAGCAAAAATGTTCACATATCAACGACAGAATTATCCGAAGTTTAAATTATCCAGAGATCCAAAAAGAACAAGTATGGAGACCTAACCCAGTGAGCTTTTGAGCTTTTCATTATTTCTAAGGGTTATAAAATTATTCTAAGTCACAAGATGACTCACAATTCTTCTAGTCCCCAAATATTTCCATTGAGTGATCTCATTAACCTTCCCTTTGGTCATGGAACTCAGAACGACATCAAATTTAGATTATTACATAAAGAACCTTCTCTATATCCATTCGAGACATCGAAGATGAAAGTACAAACCGTAGAAAATGATATAGGCCATCTTTCTAGCCAATCAAACTTTTTAGCTTCTCTAGCATCTATACTGTTAGAAACCATTTTTGCGACTGTTAATGAAAACCTTTTCTTGTTAACCCATCAACCAAAAACCCAATCCCAAAAAAGAGTTCAATACGATAACTTACTTCTAAGGGGGATCAAAGAATATTTGCTATGAAAAAGATAGTAACCAAGAAAGAAAAAGAAAAGAAAAGAAAAGAAATGGTTCGAGCTGAAAAGAAACATGATCAGAAAAAAAAAATAGAAGGAAAGGTTGAAGAATAGCCAAAAAGATAAAAATTGGAAAAAGAAAAGAAGAAAAGTCAAGAAAATATTATCCTTGGGAAAAGTTGCAAAGAATAGTGAGATACCCTCTCAGAATTTTTGAATACTAGAATATCCTTCTTTTATGAAGCTATCATAAGTCTCAATACAACCTATGCAAGTCCTATTTGATTCTAGATTTGTACCATCCTCAAGTGTGGAGAATGGAGAAAAGAGAAATTATAGAGTTTGATCCGACGTTCTTAAGTGATATGACATTCCAATCATGAGATCTTCTTAAATCTTCTTATACCCTCCATTCAAGAACAATATATGTGAGATGTTTGCCAGTTTTTATATTCATCTCCTCACATATAGTTTGAAAGAAAAGTATAAAACCATTTCTGAGTGAATCACTTCTGAGTGGTATATGAGTGAGGATTGAGGTCGAGTCATAGAGTCTCTAAGGAGATCCAGATATCTCTACTGCCAGATAAGGATGATGTTGAACACACACGCGCACTAAGTCTGGGTAATCTTTTGTTTGAAGGTCTATTTGTAGAAGTGTTGCATTTTGCTGATTAGTTCTAATTTGTAAATGATTTCTTACATCCTTAAAATAATCTGACAAAATGGAGTTTTTTCTGAATAATGCAAATAAGTTTTCTAGCATGTTATGCCGAGCCCTCTTTTGCTCACTTATTTCGCAATAATTGCCAAGGATTGGCAATATGCTAGTTGGGGGTTGTGATATTCGCTCAAAAGTGCTTATTTTAAGCCATTATCCTTATAGCGATGTCGCATTCTCTTACGTAAAACTTGTCTTTGCGTCGACTTTTCCACATAAGAGTTTCTTCTATTACGTAGAACGCATTCTTTGGACAAAAATCGACTATTTGCATGAAATAAATCATTTCGGATAGTCTAGTATTAAGTCGTTTTAGTTGAATCTCATTACGTATTTTTTCACTTGCTGGAGACCCTATCGGGAGATTCTCGAGGATTGGCGGGCCCACTATCAACCACAGAAGACTTCTATCAAAGCTTAAAGAGTCAGCAGGCTAGGATAAAAAGATAGAAGACATGTACGGGCAAAGCTAGAGGATCGTAGAACCGAAACAAAGACTAAGGAAGAGAAGAATAGCTAGAGACCAAGAGAAGGACTTAAGTGTTAAAGGCCACACCAACTGACATCAAAGGATAAGTTTGACTTATTGGTGGAGTGGACGAGAGAGAATAAAGAAGATCAGGGTTCAAGACCCTCCAAGGCTTTTATTTTTGTACTTTTTCTCTCACTCTTTGCTATTTCTCACTCTATCTATTTTGGCCCATGACCTAAGCCCATGACCCAAGCCCATACCCATGACCCATGACCTATGACCCATGTCCATACCCATGACCCATGCCCATGTCCATTTACAACAACAAGAGAGAATTGGTCTCACTTGATTGATTCTTCTCTCCCTCATCTCTTTTTATCCTAGTCACTCTATCTCTCATCTAACTAACTCATTCACAACCGTTGGATCTCTCTAGATCCAATGGTCATCATTTTTACAACAAGTACAAAAAAAAAGTCCATAAGAGATCTATGATCTCTCCTTCTTGGGTTGGTTCCCTCCCTCTTCTCTTCCTCTCTTTCTTCTTTCTTTCTTTTCTTCTTTGCCGTTCTTCTCCGGCGAGCTCACCATTTGCGCCTCCACCTCGAGGTACAAAGCATGAAACAAAAACGTCTTCTCGCTGCCCATTCCATCTGCCACAATCAAAGGCTACAATCCCCAATCCTATTGAGGTCGATCCAATCGGAGTTGCACCATCTACCTCTTCAATGGTAAGCTTCTCTCTAATTCATCTCTCTAACCTTTCTACCTTCTTTCTCTCTCTTTTTTTCCTCTCTACCTTTACATGCTTTCTAGGGTAATATTTTAATGGCTTTCTAGATTAATTTGGTTTAATGTTATTTATGTTGTAAAGCATTTGAACAAGCATTGTAAGTATTTATTTTTAGTTTAATGAACAAGTTTTAAATTCAAGTTTAAGTTGTTTTCATTTATTGTGTTTTTCATTCTCATTTCTCTTATGTTTTTTTTCATTCTAATAGTTTTAACAACAATCTCAAGCATATTTTAAATCAACCTCCACCATTCTCACCCTTTCATTTATTCTGAGCATTTTCTGATTATTCTTGTTTCTTATTGTGCTAACTAATCCCAAGTGCGGACGATATCCGACACGAGTCATTGTGCAAGTCTGCTTATTTGCAGATTAAGTGAACCAATTCAGAGAAATTACAAATATTATTGAAATCAAGGGTTTTCGATCCAACGACACGAAAAAACCCTACTTTCACTTATCCCCCATCGATTGGAGACTCTGTGTAATCGATTGGAAGCTACGAAGTAGAAACTTATTTCAGCCCAATCGATTGGAGACTCTGTGTAATCAATTGGAAGCTATGTGACAGAAACTTATTTGAGTCAAATCGATTGGAGACTCTGTGAAATAGATTGGAGCCTTCAGAACAGAAACTTATTTGAGTCAAATTGATTGGAGACCCCTATGTAATCGATTGGAGCCTTTGGAACAGAAATCTTATTGAGCCCAATCGATTGGACCCAGTGTACAATCGATTGGACCATGCACAGAATTGGTCTTTCTCAGATCCAAAATTCTTGGTTCCATTATCCCATGTTCTACACGACTCAGGGTCTTGGAATTCTATAAATACAACCTATCTATGCCTTCTCCAAACACACACAGAGATACAGAATGACTCAATCTTCAAGAGAGAGAGTAAATATTAGAGTATCCATTCGAAGAGCAAGGAGCTTATTTTCTATTCACATTTTGTGAGCTTGTTCTCTTCTTGATCAAAGCCAATTGTTTGATCTTTACCTCAGCGTAGGTCTTCCACTTTTATATTTGACCTAGTAGCCTGAGTATACCAGTGTGACTCAACACCATTTGAGCAACCTAGGGTTCAGGGTGTACTGAATCCTTCACCTTCTGCAAAGGCGGGAGTATTGAGAATTAAGATCGGAGGAGCCAGTCGACGGTAGGTTTGGGGTGTACCAAACTAAATAAGCGGACAAGGCTTCTTGGCTGGAAGGGCACGCGTTGATTCATAGCGTTGATTCAGAGGACGTAGATGCATCGGCAATAGGCCTTCGCTAAGGTTGGAAGTTGTATTTGCAACGGCGCTGCCTAGGTAACCTTTGTTTCGTTTAAATTTTTAGTTAGTGATACTTTCCATCTGGACGTGGTCCCGTGGTTTTTTCCTTGGCTAAGGTTTCCACATAAAAAAATCTCTTGTCTTGTGTGATTGTTTGTTTGCATTCCGCAATCTATTCTGATTAGATCAAACGACAAAAAGAAAATATACCACGGAGGTATATTCAATTTGAGTCAGTTGTGATAATCTTTTATCAAACAACTAAGGCTTGCGATTTTATTCCCCTATCATAGACCAATAAAACTGTGTAGGTATAAATAATTTTAAATAACTAATCAACCCTCCCTTCTAGGTATATTGAGTTAAAGAGAATGGACCGGTGGAATTTCAATTAGTATCAGAGCAAGTATTTCTAGTTAAGGTTTAATCACCTGAATTTAGATTTCTGAGAAACCAGTCAATTTTCATTAATTTATAAAAATGCAAAGAGAATGTGGAAATACATCCAGACCTCCATTGTTTGATGGGGAAGACTATACGTATTGGAAGGCTAAGATGTGGGCTTTTCTAAAGTCTATTGATGAAAGAGTCTGGATGTATGTAACGGATGGTTGGTCATCACCCACAATGGAAGTAGGAGATAAAACCATTCTTAAACCTAAAAATGACTGGACCAAGGAGGATATAGATTGTTGTTGTCTTAATAGTAAAGGGCTAAATGTTATTTTTAATGCAGTCGATAAGAATGAGTTTAGAAGAATCTCTACTTGTTGCTTGGCTAAAGAAGCATGGGACATTCTTAGATCACTGAAACTAGGGTTTTTCCGCGTCGTTGGTTACGGAAACCTTAATTCCAACAAAATTTGTAATTTATCCAATTTTATCCTGCAAAATACAAAGATTCTAGCATAGGGATTCGTGTCGGATGTCGATCCGCACTCGGGGTTAGTTTGCACAATTCGAGGACATAAAATGACAAATTTCTGCTAGAAGATATGCGGAGGGGTGAGGATGGTGATATCGATCTTTAAAACATCCATTTTTTTTTGTGAATTTTAGAGAGAGAATCATGAAAATCAACACATTACGAAAAGATGAAATAATCCACGAATAATCAAAATTAACTTTTATTAGAAATCATAGAAATTACATTGTCTTTGAATGGAAATCTATCATAATTACACTAGAAAGCAATAAAAACTAGAGAGAGAAAGTGGAACTAAAGGGGTTTCCTAGAGAGAGAAAGAAGGCTAGAGAGAAATGGAAGATTACCTCAAATACTAACCAACAAAATGGTGATCGGAGACCGGCCCTTAATGAGAATTTCGGCCATTGAAGAGAGGGTAGCCGGAGATGGGGACAACGAGCGGCATGGTGGAGAAACCTGTTGCCGGTCTGCGAACCATGGAGGAGGGATCTTGAACAAGGTGAGAGGTGCACGACCTGCACTGCAGCTAGCATGGAGTTGTTCATAGTGGAGGAGCATTGAGTGATTCCTCCTATGGTTCTAAAAACACCAGCAGGCAATGCTTGGTGGCTTGTGGTGTGGCTGCTGGTGGCGCTAGCGACAATGGAACGGGAGGAGAAAGGTCGGTTCTCCGTTGAGAAAAGGGTGTTGATCCGAGATCTGTAACTTGATGGAGGGGAGAAGTGATGAACGGCTGTGATTGCTGGATATGAGGGTAGCAGCTTGTGAGATGGTTGATGGATTTAAGATCCACAGTTTTTGCCAGTGGAAAGTGCAGATGTGACCACGGTTGTTGCAACTTTATGGAGCCGCTTTTAGCTTTAGAGAGAAGGGGTGGCGAGAACGTGGGGGTTTCTGGGGTTGCTAGAGTTGCAGGTGCAACTGAAGCCAGCAACTGATATTCGCTCAAAAGTGCTTATTTTAAGCACTTATCCTGTTAGCGTTATCGCACTCTCCTACGTAAAACTGCTCTAATTATCCACTTTTCTACGTAAGAGTCTATCTCATTGCGTAGAACACACTTTTCTGGACGAAATAGTATATTTGCATGCATTAAACACATTTTCGGAAGTCTAGATATGAAGTCATTCTGATAGAGTCTCATTACGCGCTTCTTCTGTCGCAGGAAACCCCGATGGGACGATTCTCGAGACTTGTGGGCCCAAATCGACCATGAAAGCCCATTATCAAAGCTTAAAGAGCCCACATGCTATGACTAGAAGATATGGGCCAAATATGGGCTGAATAAGAGGACCAAAAAGCCGGCCCAAAGAACGAAGAGAGCAGGAGAGACAATGACCAAGAGACGGACCAAAGCGTTTAAAGCCACATGAGTCAGCAAGGAATGATAGTCGACTCTACTGGAGAAGCGTGAGGATGGTCACAGTGAAGACCAGGGTTCCAGACCCTCCGCCAGTGCTTTTTTCCATTTTTTTGATACTTTTTCTCTCATCTCTTCTTATTCTCTCTCTCTCTTCATCTCTCGATCCTCGAATCTACTGACCTAACCCCAGAACTCCTACCCTTCGGCTCTATCTCATCTCCCTTAGCTTTCTGACAGTTGGATCTTCAATCGGACCGTTGGATCTCTCTAGATCCGTCGATCTACCAATCTGGGTCCCAATCAAGTCACCATCCATCCGATCGCCATCAGAATGTCTGTCACATCATCTTGTGAGACGATGGACATCATCAGTCCATGTGGGCCAATAGCCGGGCCCATCATCATCGACCCGCTGTCCGACCAGTTAGTGGACCCCGTGAATTTCAAAATAATTTTAATTAAAAAATGGGGGGTCCACTAATTGGGGAGATTCCCCATAATAAAGTAGGTTTTTACTTAAAAAAAAAAAAAAATATTTTTTATTTTCAAAAAATACCCTATTTCCATTAATGGAAATAGGGAGCTTTATAAGAGGAGGGAGAGGGGTTCGTTCGGACCCTAATCCCCCTCTTTTCTTCTCCTCTCCTTCCCCAAAATCCTTCCCTACATTTTCCTCTTCTTTCTTTCATTCTTTCACCTTCGTCTCCTTCATCTTCTTCGCCTTCCTCTTCACGTTTTCACCGGAGTTGCAGGCTGCAACTCCGGCCGCAACCTTTTGCAGCACCTCCGCCTGCTGCATATCGCTGCCTCGAGGTTGCCCCTTTCCATCTTCAAGCCCTGGACTACCACTGAAGCCATCAACGTTGCTGGTTCAACCTTCGCCGGTGTCTTCTCCGGTATCTTCATCGTTTTCATCACTTCCACTGCCGGAGTTGCAGGCAGCAACTCCGGCCACCTCCGCTTCATTCTCCTCACCTGGTGGCCTCCGCCTTCTTCCCCATCCACCATCTTTCTCCTCTTTTTCCCTTTCACGCTACAACCCATCCACGTCCTCTCCCATTACCAGCCGTCCCAAACTATTAACGCCCCACACAACCAGGCGAGCCTCCTTCCACTTGCTTCGGCTGATCACCATCACTGCGCTCACGATCATCTCCGTGTCTGCTGAAGCGCTCCCCACATAGGCAGCAACTCGGAGAACGTTCCGAGCTCCATTCATGGTCCCCATCATCCTAAAGGGCCGAATCATGGTAAGACTTTCTCTATTTCTCTCCCTCTAATTTTTCTCTAGTTGTTCTCCCAATTCTCTCTCTAAAAAGTGGGTTTTGCCATCTTCTCTCTCTAGATTTGTTACCGCTTACTAGTTAGGGTCAATATATGGTTCCTTGAATGAGTTGTATTTCTCATTTTGATTAATGAATAAAATTTGTTTGGAGTTATCTTTGCATTTGTTAGTTTACTTTTGTGTTTTTGGTTGTTTGTGGTAATTTCTCTCTCTAAAAATCATTAAGCATGTTTTAAATCCATCACCATTCTCACCTCTCCATGTTTTCTTGATAAAAATCCGCCATTTCATGTCTTTGAATTACGCACACTAACCCCGAGTGCGGATCGACATCCGACACGAATCCCTATACAATATCGCATATTTTGCAGGATTAAAACTCGGATCAAATTACAAATCTCGTTGAAGTTAGGGTCGTTCTTTCAACGACGGAAAAACCCTACTTTCAGCAACCAGCAATCTTGAGGACGTGCAGTGGTGGTTCCAGGAAAATGGTTCGCCGGTTTTAATGGGGTTCACTGGAAGAACAAGGAAGAAAACGGACCTGCTGGGGTTGCAAGTCCGATTTCTTGAAGGGGTAGGGATATCTCGTGGCCGTGAAACAGAGAGGAACTGATATTCGCTAAAAAGTGCTTATTTTAAGCAATTATCCTTTTAGCGTTATTGCATTCTCCTACGTAAAATACTCTATTTACCTACTTTTCTACGTAAGAGTCTCTTCTGTTGCGTAGAACACACTTTTCTGGACGAAATGGTATATTTGCATGCATTAAACACATTTTCGGAAGTCTAGATATTAAGCTGTTCTGATAAAGTCTCATTACGCGCTTCTTCTGTCGCAGGAAACCCCGATGGGACGATTCTCAAGACTTGTGGGCCCAAATCGATCATAAAAGCCCATTATCAAAGCTTAAAGAGCCCACAGGCTATGACTAGAAGATATAGGCCAAATACGGGTTGAAAAAAAGAGGACCGAAGAGCCGGCCCAAAGAACGAAGAGAGCGGGAGAGCCAATGACCAAGAGACGGACCAAAGCATTTAAAGCCGCATGAATCGACAATGAATGATGGTCTGCTCTACTGGTGAAGAGTGAGAAGCGACACAGTAAAAACCAGGGTTCCAGACCCTCTACCAATGCTTTTCTCTCCATTTTTTCTCTCATCTCCCCTAATTCTCTCTCCTAGCTCTAATCAACTCTCTCTCCTTAACCTATCACCATCATCCATCAAATCCACCGTTCGATCGCCATCCGATCTACCATCTGACCATCCGATTATTCATCCCTAACATCTGATCAATCGGTCGATGATCCGATCTATCTAGTGAGCTCCCTATCTCATCATCCAACAACTTACGTTCATCGGAGGATCCTCGTCATTTAGCCCCGATTCAAAACCCTGAAAGCACGTTTGAAAAAAAACAGGGCTTTTTGAGAAAAAATGCATTTTTCACTTGGTGACCAAACGCACCTTAAAAAATGATAAATTTTCAAATTAGAAACCGTGAGTTTCTAAGGGAGAAACCCACGGTTTCTCTCTTTAAAAAGGCTCCCTTGGAAACCCTAGGGGTGGGTTCCCTCCCCCTT
Source organism: Euptelea pleiosperma (assembly GCA_035048495.1). Lineage (NCBI taxonomy): Eukaryota > Viridiplantae > Streptophyta > Magnoliopsida > Ranunculales > Eupteleaceae > Euptelea > Euptelea pleiosperma. The sequence goes on along the minus strand of CM068553.1, from coordinate 21,200,912 downwards.
TCAAAAAAAGACCAATCTTCCGGTTCTTCCTTCTTCTTCCTCACCTCCTCCGGTGAGCCAACTCCGGCAACACTTGGTAACTTCTTCTTCTTCTTCTTCTTCTTCTTCTTCTTCTTCTTCTTCTTCTTCTTTTCTTCTTCTTTCTTCTTTCTTCTTCCTCTTTCTTCTGTCTTCTATCTCCATCTCGCCAGCAGCTCCGGCAAGCAACCACCTCGCTGGCCGGACTGGTTCACCCCCTCCCCTCCGGCGGACTTCTTCTTCTTCTTCTTCTTGAAGAGGAACCACTGGACCGCTGCCATCACTTGCTCCATTCTCCACGCCGAAACAAACCCAAACTGGGTCGTAATGGTCACCTGTTGCTGGCCAAACCAGTAACGTCTACCACCTGTTGCTCCTCCACCTACATGGACCGAACTACCGACTGAACCAGCCTTGAACCACCACCAATCAAGCTTCAACGGCACCTGCACAACTGGTGAGTCCTTCTCCTTTCTTCTTCTTCTTATTCTTCTTCCTCTTCTCTTCGTCGTCTCCTTTTCCTTCTTATTTATTTTCTGATCCACCGGAGTTGCAGACCTGCAACTCCGGCAAGTCCTTCCAAGTGGGCTCCCCAGTCTGCTCAGATCTCTTCCTTCTCCCATTCTCCCTCTTCTTCTCATCTTGCTGTCATCTCCCTTCACGCCCCTCTCATAAAAATTTAAAAGAAAACAAAAAAAAACAAAAAACAAAAAGAAGATTGCCGGAGTTGCAACCTGCAACTCCGGCGAGCTCCATTAACACCGGCAAGCTAACTAACCTCTCCCAGTTTCTTCTTGGAATGCACCTTACAACCCAAAGGAGGGGCTGCCAAGTTCGCCTGAACCTCCACCATCTGCTCATCTCCCACGTTTTCATCCTTTTCTTCTCCATCCACCGGTTGACGTTCTTCCCTCCCAAGATAGGGACCGTTAGACCGTGCAGGCTCCTGCCATCTTCCACGCACAAACCTTCACCACGCTGCTACACACCAAACCATTGTTGCACTTGCACGTGTTCATCCCATCTCAAGGACGCCTGCAACCCTTCACTTCTTCACAGGTAGAACCGGCAATCCCCTCCATCGTCCGTCAAGCGCACCTACAACCTACAACTCCCACCGGTGTTCCCCCTTGACGACTTGCAGTCATCCCCATCATTCACACCTAACTCTTCAATCGTTGCTGCTCGTCAAGCCTCCATCTTCCTCAATCTCTCATCCATGAGCCACCATCAAGCAAGGTCGTGAACCATCATTCTGCTCCATTGGTTTTCAACATGGTGCATTCCGGCATCCACCATGATCACGACCAGGTGATTACCCACCACCATCATCCAAGTCCTGTGCACCATCGCAGCCACTAACAATTCCGATGGCGGTCAGTTTCATCTTTTCTTTCTAGAACTACTTTTCTCTCTCTAACTTTCTAAAATTTCCTCTCTACTTTCTCTCTCTAGTCTCTCTCTACATCCCTCTCTTATTAAAATGCTTTCTAGTTTAGTTATTTTGTTAGATTTTTGCTGTAAAAGACAATTTTGATTGAATGAAGTTGATTTGAATAAAATTATGTTCCATTCTCTGCAAATTTCCCGTCATTTTATGTCATTATTGCGCTAACCCGACTAATCCCGAGTGAGGATCGACATCCGACACGAATCCCTATACAAATATCTATCAATTTTGCAGGATAATCGGATCAAATTACAAAAATATGTTGAAGTTAGGGTCGTTTCCGTAACCAACGACGCGGAAGAAACCTATTTTCAGGAACCGTGAGAGAGAGGAATAGAGGCTGCTGGCAGTCTAGCAGGCGGCAGTGCACGGGCGGAGGGCTATGGCATGGGCCGTGTTGCTGTTTGCAACAACAAAGACGCGCGCGCACAGGTGGAAGAAAGAGGAGGAGCAACAATAAGAGAAGCAGAAGAGAAGAAGAAGAAGAAGAAGAAGAAAAAGAAGAAGAAGAAGAAGAAGAAGAAGAAGAAGAAGAAGGAGGAGGAGGAGACGGCCTGAGTTCTGCAACTCCGGCCGGAATGAAGGAGGAAGAAGAAAAACAAGAAAAAAAAAAAAAATAAGAAGAAAGGAAGAAGGGGCAAGAAGGAGAAGGGATACGTGGGGGATTGATAGGGGGAGGAGAGAAGGAGATAGGAGGGAGATTAGGGTTCAAACGAACACTTCTCCTTCCCCTTTTAAAGCTCCCTAGTTTCCATTAATGGAAATTAGGGAATTTTTGAAATAAAATTTTTTTTTTTTTATTAGTAAAACCTTACTTTTCTTTGGGGAATTTCCCCATTTAGTGGACCCCCCATTTTGTTTAAAATTTAATTGAAATTATTTTGAAATTCACGGGGTCCACTAAATGGTCGGACAGCGGGTCGATGATGATGGGCCCGGCTACTGGCCCACATGGAATGATGATGTCCATCATCTCACAAGATGATGTGACAGACAATCTGATGGCGATCGGATGGATGGTGACTTGATTGGGACCCATATTGGTAGATCGACGGATCTAGAGAGATCCAACGGTCCGGTGGAAGATCCAACGGTCTGATTGAAGATCCAATGGTCAGAAAGCTGAGGGAGATGAGACAGAGCCAATGGGCAGGTGTTCTGGGGTTAGGTCAGTAGATTCGAGGACCGAGAGATGAAGAGAGAGAGAATAAGGAGGGATGAGAGAGAAAATATCAGAAAATGGAGATAAAAATATTGGCAGAGGGTCTGGAACCCTGGTCTTTACTGTGACCATCCTCACGCTTCTCCAGTAGAGTAGACTATCATTCTTTGCTGACTCATGTGGCTTTAAACCCTTTGGTCCGTCTTTTGGTCATTGGCTCTCCTGCTCTCTTTGTTCTTTGGGCCGGCTTTTTGGTCCTCTTATTCAGCCCATATTTGGCCCATATCTTCTAGTCATAGCATGTGGGCTCTTTAAGATTTGATAATGGGCTTTCCTGATCGATGTGGGCTCGCAAGTCTCAAGAATTATCCCATCGGGGTTTCCTACGACAGAAGAAGCGCGTAATGAGACTTTATCAGAACGACTCAATGTCTAGACTTCCAAAAATGTGTTTAATGCATGCAAATATATCATTTCGTCTAGAAAAGTGTGTTCTACGCAACAAAAGAGACTCTTACGTAGAAAAGTAGATAAATAGAGCATTTTAACGTAGGAGAGCGTGAAAACGCTTAGAAGATAACAGTGGAAAATATGCACTTTTAAGCGAATATCAATCACACATGAAGGAACGTCAGCTATTAAGATCTCCAAACTTCAAATGTTGACTTCTAAGTTCGAATCCATGAGAATGGAAGAGAATGATACTTTCACTGAGTTCTATGCCCAACTTAGTGATATTGTGAACTCTGCTCACAACTTGGGTGAGGTCATTCCTGAATCCAAAGTTGTTCAAAAAATTTTGAGATCTTTACCTGATAGATTTCAGGCTATGGTCCCTGTTATTGAGGAGAGCAAAGATGTTGACTCTCTCAAAGTTGATGAGCTTTTTGGGTCTCTACAAACTTATGAGATGAATTTGAGACAATCGAAGAAATCAAAAGGTATTGCCCTTAAAGTTTCTTAAGCTCAAGATTATGAGTCGGATGTTGACTCTGAAGTGGAAATGACATTATTTGTGAAAAAATTCAAAAAGTTTTTTAGTTCTAAAAATGATAGAGTTAAGAACAATAAAACATTTGATAAATCTATAGAACATGCCAGACCTCATGAGAGAGGTAGCAGAAGTGAAAGGAACCCTAGAGAAAGCCGCTCAAGCGAACCCCAATGTTTCAAATGTAAGAGTTTTGGTCACTTTGCTAATGTGTGCCCAAACAAAGAAGAATACAAGGGCAAGGCAAAAGTGTTCAATGCCACATGGGATGAAGAATCAGAAGATCATTCTGATGATTCAAATGGCAATGAAAAGACTGATAAGTATACAACTTTTGTTGCTCGTTGAAAATAGGGTTTTTCCGCGTCGTTGGTTACGGAAACCCTAACTTCAACAAGATTTGTAATATTATCCGATTATCCTGCAAAATTGACAGATTTGTATAGGGATTCGTGTCGGATGTCGATCTGCACTCGGGGTTAGTTAGCACGCGTAAAGAACATAAAATGATGGACTTTTTGCTTGGAATTGATGGGGTGAGAATGGTGAAGCGATTTAAAACATGCTTAGTGATTTTTAGAGAGAGAAATTTCCACAAACAACCAAAAACCCAAAAGTAAACTAACAAATGTAAAAATAACAATTTTATTCATCCTCAATGAGTTCTTACAATTCAAATTAAATTCAAAAACAATCTAGAAAGCCATAAACAAATTTAATCTAGAGAGAAAAAGATAGGTGGTAGAGAGAGAAACGAACTAGACTTAGAGAAAGAAAAAGAGATTAGGATCTAGAGAGATTAACTAGAGAGAGAAAAAGAAATTAAGAGATCTAGAGAGTGAGAACTGAGTTTTAGAGAGAGAGAATAGAGAGAGAAAGAGCTTAAGAGAGAGAATCTTACCCTTGAAACATACCCGGAATGCTCGGTCGAGATCGATCATGATGGATTAGCCCAAGATGGTTGGAATGGCCTAAAGGTGTGATTGTGATGGTGAGTGGGCAGCAGCCACCATGGAGGGTATGATGCCCTCCTTTGTTTTTTTTTTTTTTTTTTCTTGGTGAAAACGGAGAGAGAAGAAGAGAGAGGCAGCTATTCAAGAGGGGATTGGTTATGCCATTACCAACACCAGCAACGTGGCTGGAGGGGGATGAAGACGCGATGGAGTAGGGGGCGATCATGCAACAGGCGGTGCTGGTTTGTGGGGGGCGGACTGTGGTTGGTGTTGCAATTTTGCAACACCAAAAATCGTGAAGAGTAGCAGTTCGGTGGCTGTTGTAGCGGCTTGGAGCGAGGAAGGAGAATGGGGGTCTGATCTGATGAAGGAATGGGCAAACCTGTCGGTGGCGCTCATGCTTAGGGAAGACAATAGTAGCAAAGAGAGACGAAGGAGGCGGATCCAGCGGTGAAGTATGCTGCAATTCCCACCTCCTCTTCTTCTTTTCTTGTGAAACACGGTCTGCAAGTTGGAGTTGCAGACTCGTGTCCAGCAGGTGCTGGTGGAGGTGGATGGCGGTAGTGGGCTAGGCGGTGTACAACTGCTGGCTGTAGGAGGCAGCAAGGCGGAGATGTTGCAGGCGGAGGTTGCAGGCGGTACCGTTGGTGCAGCGTCAAGAGAAGGAGGACGCGTTCGTGCTGCACGCAGCAATAGGGAGCGCAGGCGAGAGGAGGGAGAAGGAGCACAAGAGGAAGAAGAAGAAGAAGAAGGAGGACTGGACTGGTGGGGGGGGCGCTGCCGGCCGGAGTTGCAGGCTGCAACTCCGGTAGAAAACGAAAAAAAAACGAAAATAGAAACAAGAAAAATGAGAAGAAGAAAAAGAAGAAGAAGAAGAAGAAGAGGAAGAAGAAGAAGAAGAAGAAGAAGAAGAAGAAGAAGAAGAAGAAGAAGAAGGAGGAGGAGGAGAACGAAGACCAGATGGCCGGAGTTGCTACCTGCAACTCCGGCGAAGATGGAGGAGGAAGAAGAAGAAGAAAAGAAGAAAAAAAGAAGAAAAGAGAAGAAAGAAGAAGGCGAAAACGTGGGCAGAAGATTAGGGGGAGGAGAGGAGAAGATTTGAGGGGGGTTAGGGTTCGAACGAACCCTTCTCCTTCCTCTTATAAAGCTCCCTATTTCCATTAATGGAAATAGGGTATTTTTTAAATAAAAAAAATATTTTTAATTTTTTTTTTTTTTTTTTTAAGTAAAATGCTACTTTTCTATGGGGAATCTCCCCAATTAGTGGACCCCCCATTTAATTAAAATTATTTTTGAAATTCGCGGGGTCCACTAACTGGTCGGACAACGGGTCGATGCTGATGGGCCCGGCTACTGGCCCACATGGACTGATGATGTCCATCGTCTCACAAGATGATGTGACAGGCATTCTGAAGGTGATCGGATGGATGGTGACTTGATTGGGACCCAGATTGGTAGATCGACGGATCTAGAGAGATCCAACGGTTCGATTGAAGATCCAACGGTCCGATGGAAGATCCAACGGTCAGAAAGCTAAGGGAGATGAGATAGAGCCGAAGGGTAGGAGTTCTGGGGTTAAGTCAGTAGATTCGAGGATCGAGAGATGAAGAGAGAGAGAGAATAAGAAGAAATGAGAGAAAAAGTATCAAAAAAAATGGAAAAAAAGCACTGGCGGAGGGTCTGGAACCCTGGTCTTCACTGTGACATCCTCACGCTTCTCCAGTAGAGTCGACCATCATTCTTTGCTGACTCATGTGGCTTTAAACGCTTTGGTCCGTCTCTTGGTCATTGGCTCTCCTACTCTCTTCGTTCTTTGGGCCGGCTTTTTGGTCCTCTTATTTAGCCCATATTTGGCCCATATCTTCTAGTCATAGCATGTGGGCTTTTTAAGCTTTGATAATGGGCTTTCATGATCGATTTGGGCCCACAAGTCTTGAGAATCGTCCCATCGGGGTTTCCTGCGACAGAAGAAGCGCGTAATGAGACTTTATCAGAACGGCTTAATATCTAGACTTCCGAAAATGTGTTTAATGCATGCAAATATACCATTTCGTCCAGAAAAGTGTGTTCTACGCAACAGAAGAGACTCTTACGTAGAAAAGTAGGTAAATAGAGTATTTTACGTAGGAGAATGCAATAACGCTAAAAGGATAATTGCTTAAAATAAGCACTTTTGAGCGAATATCACTCGTTTCAATAGTCCCTATGGATCTCATGGAGATTCCAAGAAAAGTAATGATAAGAGTTCGGAAGACTCTTACAATGGGGACTCAGATAACTTGGCAGTTGGTGTGAAAGAATTGTACGAGGAATCGATAAAAAGGCTAACAAAGTTTTATCTGACAGATTTAAAAGTCTTGACTCTGAAAATGCAGCCTTATTAATTGACACTGAAAAATTAAAAGTGTTGATTACTGATTTAGAGCAAGAGAATGAGTCTCTGCTGAAAAGGAACAAGTCACTGAAATGTGAATGCCAAACTTGTATGACACATAAGGAATCCCTAAAAAATAAGCTTCTCAAATCACAAAGGGATGTGTCAGGATTCTCATCCAGCTCTGCAAAGCTTGATGAGATTCTTTGTGCGGGAAAAGTCTATGGAGACAAACAAGGTTTGAGTTACAAAAACAATCAAGAAAAAGGGTCTTCCTCCAAGACAATTTTTGTTAAAGCCCAATCATCAGTGCAAGTACTGCAAAAATATGGGTCATGTGATTAGAGACTATCACAGGTTGAGAAGAGGGCATCAAAATCCTCTAGAAAAAATGGTGAATACCACTCAGAATGTGAAAAGTCAGAGATTACCTATGAAGACATATTATAAGATAAATTATTTGGATGTGCTATCTAGGAAGATGAAAGACCTACTGGAAAGGTCTAGAGAATTAATCAAGGAGATTGAGTCCCTTGAGAAATTCAAACAACCTCAGAGTTCAGTAATTCAAAAGAGGAGAGAACCTAAGAGAATTGATCTGTCCACCAAAATCACATCTGTGTGGGTTAGGAAAGATTCTCTGAAGGAGAAATGTTCGATAATGCCCTAATTCTGAACAGTGTACTCTCTATCCCCTCGTGTTCTCCATTCTTATGTTTTTTAAGGATATTTTTTTATTTTTTCTTTTTGATTTTGCTTCGTCTTGAAAAATAAAAAAGTGCAAATATTTCAAAAAATCAAAAGATCAATTGTACAAAAGAATGTTAAAATTATTATTTGATTATACGATTTTGATGAGTAGTAATTTCTGAGAACATTCCAAGAAAAAGAACTTAACCGTTAGTAAAATTTTGCTAATCTATGTATTATATCTTTTAATTATTATGATTGGTCAATTTTTACTAGTGTGCATTGGAAGATTATTGAAACAGTATATCTCACATTCACATGCACACTGATTATTTCTGTGAGAATGAATTTGATAAAGAAGTGAAATCTTGTAATATTGGAATTAAGAATAAACTTTTACTTATTATAACTTCAAATTAGTAGTGTTCATGCCTTTAGTTGATTTCGAAACTGCACTATAGTCGACTGTTGGCTTCCCAATGAGAGTTATTGTTCTAAGGAAATAGCTACCTCCACAAAAATTAGAGTGAAAGCCATCTGTATGGCCTTGTTTGAAATTGAAATCTAATTCTCATTGCTGAGAAAAGGGCTACCTACATGGAGAGTGAAAGCTACCTATATTCAAAGTGAATAAAAAAGGTGTAAAAGATAGCCTATTTGCTAGAAAAATTCTTATCCATCATCAAATACTCATACATGAGCGTATGTGAGATCCCTTAATAACTCTAATAAAGATTTTATGATCGAATATAGGATACCTCCAGATTTCAATATTTATGAGAGATTATTGCTGAAATCTTATCCGGTACCACAGATGGACTCAGATCACTTACACTTGATGATATTACTGTTGATATTTTAATCTATGATTACTAGTGATTTGTGATTTGCGCTAATGTCTAAAAGAATTAATATTTCTGATGAAGCAAAAGTTTGAACTAAGTGTTAGCAAATTCTCTTAAATAAAAATTAGTGTTAAGTGTTTATCTAGATTAACTTCATGAATTGAATTCTAACATTTTTCTGGCGTATTATCTTCTCTTGAGAAGTTTTAAAAATGATTTTTTGGCTTGAAAAGATTTATTTGGGGGTCCTGGAAAATGAGTCTATTGTTTTTTAAAATTTTAAAATTTTTTTCATTCCTAGACCAGTCCAATCGATTGGACATTATAAACCAATCGATTGGACATTATAAACCAATCGATTGGACATTATAAACCAATCGATCAGACATCTCCAATAGATTGGATAGTATAGTCCAATCGATTAGCCAAGCTCCAATCGATTGGCCACTTAGCCCAATCGATTGGACAGTGGGACGTTCGATTTTATAAAACCCAAAATGGGTCATTTTCAACCTCAATCAATCCAATCGCCTCCCAAATTTCTCACAATCGATCGCAGGTGCCCGATCTACTATTCTTATAAGGTTTTGTGGTACGATTCTCTCAATTTCTCGATTTCCTACTTCACCCTCTTCGTTTGGTTTTTGGGAAGTATTTGGATAAAAATATAACTCTTTTGTTATTTTCTTTCATTTTTGGTGCTTATGGAGACTAATCCTCGTCGTAGAAGAGCTATTGTGGTCTCAGAAGAGGAAAGTGCCAATGAAGAGCCCTTGGTTCAACGGACCCAATCTCGCGCAAAATGAGGTGGTCGACTCAATGGTTCACGACACTCAGAGCGGGGTGAATCATCTAGAAGACCAAGGAGAGCTCATTCCTAGGGTCATTCCGGTCATACCGATATTCCTTCGGTAAGTGCTCCCATCTCCCTGTTCATTTTCGATTCTGCTAGAGATCGTTTTGAGCATTTTTTTGGTCACAAATTCACTATTGAGCGAGTAGTTGAATTTAACACTATTTTGGGTACTATGGTACATTCGTTGTTCGTATCTTGCGAGTGGGTTCCTATCACTCGGTTGACCATTCCATTTTACCCTATCTTGGTTAAACTCTTTTATGCCAACATGTACTCCATTCAGTGTGATGACCCGAGTGAGCTATCCTTTCAGATTTATGTCTCTGGGGCTTACCTGACTATTACACCTGATCTGATTTCTACCTTGTTAGACATACCTCGTCCTCTTACCTCATATGAGTACATTTTTAGGACTCATGAGATGACGACTGCTAGAGTCACCCTTACCGAGACTCTCATAGGGCAGTTATTTGATTACTTTTATTCCTCTTACCTCTCTTCTCCCTGAGTATCGTTTGTTGCACCTAATTTGTGGGTACGACATTGATCCACTGGCCATGGGGCACAGGTGAACATTGATCGTCTCTAGCTTCTTTATCATCTTGGCACTGGATCTATCATTGACCTTCCGAGGTTCATATTTAGAGTCATGGTTAGAGTGGGTAGCCAGTTGGCTAACCATCCGTGTCTTCCATTTCTTCTACTGGTGAGCTCTATTCTACTGCACCTGGATGTATCGATTCGAGCTACTGAGGAGGTCTACTCTCCCATGGGGCCTATTGGACCTTCCACTATCAGGAAGAGTATGTCTCAAGTTCAGAGAGTAACTGATGTTCCTCCACATTTTGACGATATGTTCGATGAGGACTTGGGAGATGATACCAAGCCGGGCGGTTAGTAGATATATACTGAGATACATCCTCTAAAGCCACATCCATCATTTGTCTAGCCTCCAGAGATGCCTGCCCCTTTCTCCTTTGAGTCTCTTCACCATCAGATGGTAGGATTCGACCAGCGACTCACAGCGCATGAGGAGCGGACGGCTCAGAGCTTTCGCTGTTTAGAGGAGGGACAGGAGAGGATGTCGGGCTCCATGTATGATATGCAGCGTTACATAGAGTATCAGTTTACCATGATGGCTTTGGACAACATCCACCAACTCATGGCCCTGATCAGCATGATGGTACTGGTCCATCTGCATAGACTCCCAAAAAGAGTCTTCCTGAGAGTTATTGGGTGTTTTTATTTTTGTTATTATTGTACACTGATAAACTCAGATTTTGTATGGTTATACTCTGCTTGTGTTACTTATGTATTACAGGGTATAAACTAGTATGTATTATGGTTTATATGTATATATGCACTTGTTCTTCATGATGATATTCATTGAATACTTGTTATTTACTTATATTTCTGTACCTTTGTCATTCTGTGACAAAAAGGGGGAGAGAAAATAATAGCGGTAAAAATAAGTTGATGCATGAGATAGGGGGAGAGAAATTTATGGAGAGAAAATTTTTTTATTAATTTCTCTACTTGTGATGTGTATAATTTAACTCACTGTATTTTAATGATTTACTGATTGCCGATGATATTACACGATATATATTGTTGGTAGAATGTACAGGGAACAGATCAAAAGTCATTCCATTATATCTGTTCGATTATCTCCGAGAGAGTGTGAGATAGTGAGTGAATCATGTAAGAGGGTGGGATTGTATTTTCTAATTTTTACCTCCTATATGATTAAATATTTTTTATCACGGAATTGCCAAAGGGGGAGATTGTAAGGAATATTTTTATATTCAATTTGGCAAAAAGTCCGTTTGACATAAAAATATTTTTGTAACCGTTCTTACGAGCACAAGTGTAGTGTAGAGATGTCGTGGTACGCATACTTTGCCAACTATGTGAAGACTAAAAGACAGAGATAACAAGAATCAGACGGTTGATGACAGGAGTCATCTTAGTAACTGTCGATTTGTCAATTAACGATCGTGTACCCTCGATTAGGAAGGTAAGTGACTTAGTGGCCATAGGAGTTGGTTAAAATGAACAAAATATAATTGTCAAACTTAGTCATTGGACTGACCTGAGTATAAGTCAATTAAATTGACTAATGAGATAGTCCAATCGATTGGACACTTATCCCCAATCAATTGGACATAGCCCAATTGATTGGAGACTTTGTGTAATCGATTGGAAGCTACGAGGCAGAAACTTATTTCAGCCCAATCGATTGGAGACTCTGTGTAATAGATTGGAAGCTATGGGACAGAAACTTATTTGAGTCAAATCGATTGGAGACTCTGTGAAATCGATTGGAGCCTTCGGGACAGAAACTTATTGTCGGGCGCAATTTGGCAACACATGATACTGGAAGTGGGTGGAGCGTGCGCTTATGTCACTTTTAAGGTTCCCAGGGTATGAGTGGTCTCTGTTAGTCCGTGAGAGTGATAATGCGGTGTGTGTTGTCTCTTCTGAACAAATACAGAGATAACGGCATCCATTTCATACAACAGAACTTGGCTGAATTGTCCTTCACTAACACCATAATTCCAAACAACCACAAACGTAATAGGAGGTTGATTGATTAATGTCGATTCCAGTTCATCATTCCCCATGAAGGTGATTTTAATTTAGTCCTACTGAATGGTCCCTCAGCCTGTCACACTAAGAGACTAGGGAATATCCAAAATGCATCCAACGGTATCAAACATTGTTAAATGGAGTCGTCCTCTACTTAGATAGTCTCGAAGGGGTATGATTTAATTAATTCACTGATTAGTCCATGATTATCTTTTAAGCATCCTATTTTTAAACAATGGAGAGAAAATCTCCAGATATCAATAACATTAATAGGTTCATTAAAACGATGTGACAGAAACATCTATGTGACAGGACAACTCTATAACATTCTAGGTGCTGGATTCTTAACCGTTTTTCGACCCTAAGTGGAATCCCCTGGACCCACAAAGGATAGGCTTGTTCTCTTGCTTCAGTTCATTCCCCTCGAGATGGGGAGTATTTCACTCAAGCATTGATCGTGTAGTAACCTGACATAGAGTCCTTAGAATAGGAACATCTATCCGGTATAGTTCATTAGGGATTACCTCTTTACTAGTGTTGCACAGGATATCTGAACTTGAGATTCTATATTTCTTCGATAAATCTCACATATACTGAAGGAAAACACTAAGTCAAATTCTAGATGAATTTCGATAGAGTATAGCCTTATCAAAATAAAATAGGCGAAGATCCTTTTTTCTATCCCTAGAGTCCTCAATTTATAGAGTTTTGGGGAGGGGTTTGCACATGTTGCAGACTCACCTTTATAAGGAAAAATACTTAAAATAATAAAAAATTACAAACAATCTTAACAAAATAATTACATACAGTTGTAGGGTTCCTAGAGATACACAATCGTATGGCATATGTGATTTTCTAGACAAATGAGAAGTCTCTCTGAAATTTGAACTGCATACGGTTGTGTAGGAGAAGGTCCTACACAACCTTATATCATCACTTTTTAGATCCCTTACACACATCTCGAGGAAAATGGCATGGATGCTTTTTTGGGAATATGAAGGGTATTTTTGGAAATATAATTGCATACAGTTATGTAAGAGGAGGTCCTACACAACCGTATGTGAATAGTTTTTCATCCCACTGCGCGGATCTCGAGGAAAATGGCACATGTGCTTTTCTCATTTTTGACCATAGATCTTCCAGATCTGACTCCATACGATTGTGTAGCTTCCCTTCCTGCACAACCGTATCCAATTAGTTTCTCTGATCTGTGGGTGGTTGGCTCAAAAATTGAGGCATGCCCTCTATGCAGAAATCCAGCCCTATTTTGCCAAATCTGAGGACATACGGTTGTGTATCCCTATGCCTTACACAACCGTATGTAGTTACTTTCTGAAGGTATGGGCCGGTTCTGATCAAAATCGACCATCTTCATTTTCTTGAAATCTATGCCAGTTGTGCCCTCTCTGACTGAATATGGTTGTGTATTCTCATCTCTTACACAACCATATTGGCTCATCTCCCTAGTAAAATATCCTCTTCAGGTCTTCTACTTTGAAAAATGCTATTATCTTGAAGAAATGACGTGTGGTTATGCGTCGGCAGTAAATCTTCGCGTCCCTTGGTCATGATTTTCGTAACGATCCATATTTCACTATCAACACTTATTTGAGTCAAATTGATTAGAGACCCTTGTGTAATTGATTGGAGCCTTCGGAATAAAAATCTTATTGAGCCCAATCGATTGGACATTTATCCCCAATTGATTGGACATGGCCCAATCGATTGGACCCAGTGTACAATCGATTAGACCATTCACAGAATTGGTCCTTCTCAGATCCAAAATTCTTGGTTCCATTATCCCACGTTCTGCACGACTCAGGGTCTTGGAATTCTATAAATACAACCCTTCTATGCCTTCTCTAAACACACACAGAGTGACTCAATCTTCAGAAGAGAGAAGTAAATGTTTTATTTATTAGAGTGTCCATTCGAAGAGCAAGAAGCTTGTTTTCCATTCACATCTTGTGAGCTTGTTCTCCTCTTGATCAAAGCCAATTGCTTGATCTTTACCTCAGCTTAGGTCTTCTACTTCTATATTTGACCTAGTAGCCTGAGTGTACCAGTATGACTCAACACCATTTGAGCAACCTAGGGTTCAGGGTGTACTGAATCCTTCACCTTCTATAAAGGCGGGAGTATGGAGAATTAAAATCGTAGGAGCTGGTCGACGGTAGGTTTGGGGTGTACCAAATTGAACAAGCGGACAAGGCTTCTTGGCTGGAAGGGTGCACGTGGATTCGTAGCATTGATTCAGAGGACGTGGACTCATCGGTAGTAGGCCTTGGCTAAGGTTGGAAGCTGTATTTGCAATGGTGCTGCGTAGGCAACCTTTGTTTCGTTTAACTTTTCAGTTAGTGATACTTTCTATCTAGACGTGGTCCCGTGGTTTTTTTCTTGGTTAAGGTTTCCACGTAAAAAATCTCTTGTCTTGTGTGATTGTTTGTTTGTATTCCGCAATCTATTCTAATTAGATCAAACAACAAAAAGAAAATATACCACGGAGGTATATTCGATTTGAGTCGGTTGTGATAATCTTTTATCAAACAACTAAGGCATGTGATTTTATTCCCTTACCATAGACCAGTAAAACTATGTAGGTATAAATAACAATAAATACCTAATCAACCCCCCCTTTTAGGTATATTGAGTTAAAGAGAACGGACTGGTGGAATTTTAGTAGGGTCTCTCTTCAGGGGGAGTGGAATCACAAGGCAGATGGTTCCATTGATAGGTACAAAGCTCAGCTAGTTGCCAAGGGGTTCACCTAGACCTATGGGATAGATTACCAGGAGACATTTGCACCTGTAGCCAAGATGAAAACAATCAAGGTTCTACTATCCTTGGCTGCTAACAGGTCATGGCCTTTACATTAGCTGGATGTAAAGAATGCTTTTCTTCATGGGGACCTAACAGAGGAAGTTTACACGAAAGTGCCACCAGGGTTGAAGCTTGCTGGAAGTGAAGACAGGGTGTGCAGACTGAAGAAAGCTTTATATGGGTTGAAGCAATCTCCTCAAACTTGGTTTGAATGGTTCGGTAGTGCAGTGAGAAAGGTAGGCTACACATAGAGTCAGGCAGATCACACTCTGTTTGTGAAGCAACTACATACCACTACCACCGCATTGATCATATATGTGGATGACATAGTCATTACGAGGAGTGACCCGACAGAGATCACAAGGCTAAAGGCCTTCTTGTCGTCTAAGTTTGAGACGAAAGATCTAGGATCATTGAGATACTTTTCATGGATTGAGATTGCCAAGTCATCGAGAGGCATCTTCATTTCACAGAGAAAGTATGTCCTAGACTTACTGAGTGAGACTAGGTATTTGGGTTTGCGATTAGCAGATACTCCTATCGATCAGAACCATCAGCTGAATTTTGAGGACGGTACACTTCTAGGTGATTCTGCCTTATTTCAGCGATTGGTTGGCAGATTGATATATCTGGCCCATACACGGCCTGACATTGCTTATGTAGTAAGCGTCATTAGCCGATTCATGCATTCACCTCGGTCACCACATCTTGAGGCTGCACACAGAGGTCTTCGATATCTCAAGGGGTCACCAGGTCGAGCCATAATTTTTGGAGTTCATGGCCAGCTCAGGGTGGAAGCATACAATGATGCAGATTGGGCAGGTGTAGTGACCAATAGGCAGTCTACACCAGGTTATTGTACCTTTGTTGGAGGCAACTTGGTGTCTTGGAGGAGCAAGAAACAACCAGTTGTTGCCCGATCCAGTGCAGAGGTAGAGTTCCGCTCCATGGCACATGGAGTGTGTGAGCTCTTGTGGTTGAAGATCATGTTAGCAGAACTGGAAGTCAAAGTGACAGGCCCAATGAGCCTCTATTACGACAACAAAGTGGCCATTAGCATTGCTCACAACCCAGTTCAGCATGATAGGACTAAACACATCGAGGTTGATAGGCACTTCATCAAGGAGAAGCTTTAGTAGGGATTGATTGTACACCTTATGTAAGGACTCAGGAGTAGGTTGCCGATATACTTACTAAAGGAGTCAACAAGTCAATCTTGAATACATTGATAGCCAAGCTGGGCATGATGGATATCTTCGCACCAGCTTGAGGGGGAGTGTTGGATTCTATGTACACCCACGTGGGGGTGTTCTTAGTGGGCTGCGTTCCGCTACCCCACGTGGCATTTATTCTCTATTGTTTATGGCTTAAGTGATGGACCCACCCACTTAACCCACAATCTCTTTATTTCATGTTAGTGGATTAAGTGGTGGGCCCCCACTTGACCCACATGATTTCTCCTTTACTTGTAGAAGGGGTTTCCCCTACTTATAAATATTACTTATGGGAGATTGAATATTCACTTCAATCTCTCCATTCTCTTTCAAACCCTAATCTCTTCTTCTCTCCATAACCTCCATTCTCTCTCTCTCTCAATCTTTAGCATATTGGTGACAACCTCAAAGAACAAAAGGGAGTCTGGTCCACAATGGATACATTTAGCTTACTTTCTCACTAATGGAATATTAGCAGTAACCACATCTAAAATCTCTTTGATACAGGGGATCAGTCAGTAAGGTGCAGTGATATGGCTCTTGGGACTGCTAATGCAAGCTGTTATGCTATACACCCAATGTACACAGACAGCCTAGACTTGAATAGGAATAATTATGCTGGATTTGTTATTTCAGTGTCTTTAGTTATAAAAATCATTACAGAAGGGATTACAATAGATTGGGTCTTCAACTATGCCTCATAAAGTGAATCCTATTGATTTTGAAAATAGTGAGGTCGTGAAGGTAATCTGGGAAAAGCTAATGGAAGTCTATCACAACTAGGCATGAAGTTACCTATTTCACACTAGCAGGTATAACTAATCTGGTTTCCTTGTAATCATTTTTTTCTTCAAAAATATATTTTTCTATTTCCTACATTTTGGTTACTTCATTTTCATCTTGGAAAACATCTCAAGTATGGCTATAAGCAACTTAACTAGAGTACCAAAGTCTTAGGACATTTACATGCTAATTTCATAATGGATTAGCTACAGTTGTCTTCACTAGCATTATCACCACTATTGATTCTTTGTTGCTCAACGAACATCCATTTAAATGCATCACCCCTAAATTTGCTCCAAATCAGGACCACGATTCCATCAGACATAATTAGCCTTTAGGTTGTATCACTAACAAAGTTAAGTTTGGATTCTAATAGGAAGCCTAGTGCCACATTAATATCTAACCATACTTTGCTACAAAGGAAAGCAACATGTAGGTTGAAGCTTGCATAATTGTAAAAAGAGGATTCCTAGAAGATGGTAATTATTATATTTACTACTGTAGTTTGACTGCATTTAAGGCTTGGAACTCTAAATGTGTCTTTCCTACTAATTATAGATGACGATCTAAGGTCATTCTCCACTGAATATTAAATTTATCAATAAACAATATGGCTACGACTACTATAAAATAGTAATGTAAACTGAACATTTTGGACGAAGTAATGGTTCTGATTAGAATATTTCTATTCCTATTATAATGGTGTCATATTGGAAAAAAAGGGATTGGTTAATGAAATGATATAACTGAGTTTTTTTGTTCAAACGTACCAAGACATGTTCCTTTTTAATCCACTTTTTCAATCATACTAGTTTGATTGGTAACTGAACTTCTCTTTTGGAAATAATGTTCAATCCTAGTCTATTTTACTTGCATAAGCACATGTTGAGCTACCATATACTGTTGGAACTTTATCTGGGAACACTTTGCATCTTTGCCCACATTATTTGCCTGATGTTTCTAATTGTACATATTTCATAATGACATGCTACCAGGGCTTTACTTCTCAGAAGAAAAAAAAAAATTAGAGTTGAACTTATGAAAAAAATTAGTCTTGCATATCATTGAATTCAATTTCTCACATTTCAGATAAATTTTGGTTGGTGGTCACTGCTATATACTTATTTTTTGTTTTCGGGTATTCTGTTGCTACAAGTTGTACTTTATGTATCCAACATGCTTAAAGTTGAAAATATTTTAATTGGATTTGTGTTGTTTTCTTGCACTGCAGCCTGTGAAAAGCCTTGACTATGTGGTGATATTCATGGGCAGTTTCATGATCTTGCAAAACATTTTCGAATTGGAGGAAAGGTATTATTCCGTCTAGGGCATTTTTCTATTTAAGTGTTTTATTGAGCTGCAGGAATGGCTTACTGCACTTCTTGTACATCGACCCTTCTCCAACAACTATCTTAGATACTCATCCAAGAGCATGCTGAAGTTGAGTTCACTAATGTAATGTGGCATCTATTTTATAATTTATATTGTTCTAGTCACTAGTATAATGTTGGCATTTAGACACTCATCCAAGAGCATGCTGAAGTCGAGTTCACTAGTGTAAATTGGCATCTATTTTATAATTTATATTGTTCTAGTCACTGGTATAATGTTGGCATTTTTCATGTTAATTTCCTTTCAATTAAGTTCTAAACTTACTTCATGTAGGGGGAAAAACTAAACCGTTGTATAGTTTGTATATCACTTGTGTCAAATAAAGCTATAACCTCAGGATAGAAGCACAACTTTCATGCCAATCTCTTTCAATCTTCACTCAGATTCTCAGTGAATGAATTATGGCATGTTTGAATGAAAACAGTCAGCTTTTGGACCATTTCCTAAGGAAAACAATACAAGAGAAAAGCTTATAAAAACTTATGATGCCAAGTATGTTTTGGTGGTTTCTAACAGTCATGTTTGTGGGTCATCTTGGAGAGCTAGATCTCTCTAGTGCTTCCATGGCCCCTTCTTTCGCAATGGTGACTGATTTCAGCTGGTTGGTATGTTGGGTTCATCTTATTTTCTCTTGTATTTATATATGTATACACTTGGCTTTACCCTTTTATCTCCTACTTTGCAGTTCAGTTCATCTCTTTAAATGGATTCTTCCATAGTGTTGTTTATCATGCATTGAGCACTATATATTCTTCCACAGTGTTGTTCTCTTGCTCATCTATTTGGACCACCCAAAGTTACAACATAAGCCAAAGAATTGCACCAATCGCACAATACTAACCATCTTATGTATGATTCCCAAATGTTTAACCAACATACATGGCAGAACTGGCTAAATATGTCTGAAATATCTTTCTAAGAAACACTCCCAAATTTTCCTGTTGTTGATTCTTGCTTCATGGAGTCTCACCCTATATTTAAGAGATTAAAAGAGTTCCTTTCATCTCGGGCCATTTGTTGTAACCCTTGTGCTGTGGTACATTTGAACCATTGAACATCTTCTAATGCTTTTATCCCGCATTCAGTGAAGGAACAGGTGTTCTTAACATGGCCAGACATGTTGTTTCAAGGATGATGGGAAATAATGAAATGGCAACAAACAATCCATTCTGGTTACTTAATAAAGATGTGAAGTTCTTTTCTTAGTAGGCATAATCTTTTTCAAGAAAACCAAACCCATAAATTAATTTCTCATGTATTTTTATGGAAATCAAACACAACGTATTCACTTGAAGGTACACTAAGCATATGTTGGCTTGCCTATACTGAAGAAAGAAGGAACCTGCTATAGATGGATGGGAGATGTTAAAATCTCATAACATTTATTTATTGTTGATAAAATGAATAACAAATGGTTGACATTTATTTATTGCTAACATTGACACAGAATTTGTGGAAGTACTAGTAGGTATGAAATTTTCTTAATCTCTCATGGTTCCTTATACATTTAAACCACACACACGCACACAGATAGTTCGGTTATACAACCCTTTGTTACATTTTGTTCTAGTTGTGAAAAACTTGGAAAATCGTTGAGGAAAAGTTCTATGGATAGAATGTTTTTCGGGATATCACCTTTGTGAAATTCCCTACTTTTCCATATAGAAGAAATGATAGAATATCATCACATAATATTCTTTCTCAAAATTACATTTGAATTGAGTAGAATATAAGGGGAGGGGAAATTTTTAGTGCAAAAGCATGTATCTATCTATCTACCTGGAGGGTAATTTTTTAGCTTTCCACATATCTTGAAAAGTGGGTTACAAGTTGAAAATATTTGATGGGATTAGGAATTTTAGTACAGAATGTTTTTTTTGTCAAGAGACCCTAATTTGTCAAATGTACATGGGTCAAGATATGTTGACACTAAATGAAACGATCACTGGGCCCATCTCCTTCACAGTTTTGATGCCTTTCTAAACATAACTTTATGTTGATTATCTTTTTGTTGGTTTTGTTTAATTACTTGCACAAGTGTTATATATAACTATTTAAGAGTTGATTTTAATAATGATTGTAGTAATTTCCTTTTAGCACTTGATTTTCTTTTGCAATAATCGTTATTCTCTACATTTATAAAGGTGTTGTGAGTTTTTGAATGTTTCAAGAATTATATACAGGTTCTGACATGCCTTCCAAAACCTTATTTTTTTTATTTTAAAGGTTTTGCAACGGCTCAAAACCGTTGCAACCTATTGTTAAAACTGCTTCAAACATGTGCATCGGTTCAAAACCGTTTCTTTACATTATCGTTTGTTTTACTGAAAACAGACTTCCAAAAGTTTTCAAACGTTGTGAAATTAGAAACGGTTTATAACCGTTGTAAACTATAATGCAGCAACGATTTTAACCATTTCATAACTTAAGCAACCACATATTTACAACGGTTATTAACCGTTGGTTAATTAGAATAATTCCTTACCATAACAAAACATATTTTAGATACGGTCCAAAACAGTGTCAAAACACACTTTTGCAATGGTTTTGGACCGTTTCTTGTAGAAACGGTTTAAAACCATTGTGAATTGTTTCCTAGCAACGGTTTTAAACCATTTCTGAATCATGTTTTACAACAGTTTTGAACCATTACGATTTTCGAAACGGCTAACAACCGTTTCAAATATGTTCTCTAACCCATGAAATTCAGCACACAAAAAATCGTTGTTAAAGTGGTTTGCAATGGTTTTGAAACACCACTTTTTGCAACGATTTTGAACCGTTGCAAAATGACCATTGTAATTGGCAAATTTGGTGTAGCATGCACAATTATTAATATAATGTAACCTATGGTGCTTGATAATAAAGTCTCGCCACATACATCTCTAAGTTAGGGCACGCCTCATTAAATTGCCCATAACCTAACCTATACTTAAAGTTGGGTTTGATAACTTGGTGGACCTCTCCCAAGGTCTAACTAGAATATAGATAATGGTTTAAACACACACAAGGGCCCACACAATGCAAGAAACAAGCAAAATATCCAAAATGCCCTAAATGCGATAAAAGTTAGAAATGTACTATACCGGGGACTAGATGGCTCTAGTGCCCTAAATCAATTAGGAATAAGAGTTTATTCAGGTTTTAATTAACCATATATAAGGTTAAGTAAACAAGTTGATATTCGCTCAAAAGTGCTTATTTTAAGCCATTATCCTTATAGCGATGTCGCATTCTCCTACGTAAAACTTGTATTTTCGTTGACTTTTCTACGTAAGAGTTTCTTCCATTGTGTAGAACACATTCTTCAGACAAAAATTGACTATTTGCATGAAATAAACGCATTTCGGATAGTCCAGTATCAAGTCGTTTTAGTTGAATCTCATTACGTACTTTTTCACTTGTAGGAGAGCCTATCGCGTGATTCTCAAGGACTGGTAGGCCCACTATCAACCACAGAAGACTTCTATCAAAGCTTAAAGAGCCAGTAGGATAGGATAAAAAGATAGAAGACATGTATGGGCAAAGCTAGAGGATCGTAGAGCCGGAACAAAGACTAAGGGAGAGAAGAATAGCTGGAGACCAAGATAAGGACTTAGGTGTTAAAGGCCACACCAATTGACATCAAAGGATAACTTTGACTTATTGGTAGAGCGGACGAGAGAGAATAAGAAGACCAGGGTTTAAGACCCTTGAAGGCTTTTATTTTTGTACTTTTTCTCTCACCTCTCTCCTATTTCTCACTCTACCTATTTTGGCCCATGACCTAAGCCCATGACCTAAGCCCATGACCCATGACCCATGACCATACCCATGCCCCATGCCCATGACCCATACCCATGCCCATGCCCATGCCCATTTGCAACAACAAGAGAGAATTGGTCTCACTTGACCGATTTTTCTCTCCCACATCTCTTTCTATCCTAATCACTCTCTCTCTCATCTAACTAACCCATTCCCAACCGTTGGATCTCTCTTGATCCAATGGTCATCATTTTTACAACAAGAAAAAAAAAAAAAGTCTATAAGAGATCTACGATCTCTCCTTCTTGCGTTGGTTCCCTCCCCCTTCTCGTCCTCTCTTTCTTCTTTCTTTCTCTTCTTCTTCACCCTTCTTCTCCGGTGAGCTCACCATTAACGCCTCCACCTCGAGGTGCAAAGCGTCAAACAGCAATGTCTCCTTGCTGCTCATTCCATCCGCCACAATTAAAGGCTACAATCCTCAATCCTATTGAGGTTGATCCAATCAAAGTTGCACCATCTACCTCTTCAATGGTAAGCTTCTCTCTAATTCATCTCTCTAACTTTCTTACCTTCTTTCTCTCTCTTCTTTCCCTCTCTACCTTTACATGCTTTCTAGGATAATATTTTAATGGCTTTCTAGATTAATTTGGTTTAATATTATTTCCGTTGTAAAGCATTTGAACAAACATTATAAGCATTTGTTTTTAGTATAATGAACAAGTTTTAAATTCAAGTTTAAGTTATTTTCATTTATTGTGCTTTTCTTTCTCGTTTCTCTTATGTTTTTTTCATTCTAATAGTTTTGACAACAATCTCAAACATATTTGAAATCAACCTCCACCATTCTCACCCTTCCATTTATTCTGAGCATTTTCTGATTATTCTTGTTTCTTATTGTACTTACTAATCCCGAGTGCGGACGATATTCGACACGAGCCACTGTGCAAGTCTGTTTGTTTGCAGATTAAGTGAACCAATTCGGAGAAATTACAAATATTATTGAAATCAAGGGTTTCCGATCCAACGACACGAAAAAACCCTAATTTCAAATGGCACCGTTGCCGTTCGATCGGTTGATGGGATTGCAAAAAGATGAACAGGAATTCGGAAAGATGCTTAATCTTCAAGATCTGATCCAAATCGAAAACTTTCCATTTTATTTTTCACATTATTCACTTATTATTTTAATGCATCGGATGGCCAAGTGCAAAGTTGTAATAACTTAGGGATTCATTTTCTATCCTTTAAGAATAAGTGCTAGATTAATTAGTTAATTAAAAAAATACAAAAAATATAAAGGGTTAGATTTCAATTATGCTATTTCTAGTTAGATCAACATTGGTTAATTGTTCATTTTGGAAGGTTTCCAACTCCGGATAATTCAAAAGTAGATATTTCCGAACCCTAATTCTGGAATAGCTAAGGTTGAATTTCAAACCCTAATTGGAACTAATTCACAATATCTACCCTAAATCATTGCGTATTTTTTGAAACCCCAAAGGCGATATACCTTCCAACTCTATACCTAATTATGGACTAACGTGATTGCGGATTGCGATTACCAAGTGAGTAGGGAGCGAAAGCTCAAAGAGGAGGAGTCGGGCCCAAGCCCATTTGGATACCCCTCCCTATCTCATGGAGGAGACCCTGTGCGTAGCCAATGGGTAGGTGATATTCGCTCAAAAGTGCTTATTTTAAGCAATTATCCTTTTAGCGTTATCGCACTCTCCTACGTAAAATGCTCTATTTATCCACTTTTCTACTTAAGAGTTTCTTCTATTGCGTAAAACACACTTTTCTAAATGAAATGGTATATTTGCATGCATTAAACACATTTTCGGAAGTCTAGATATGAAGCTATTTTGTAGAAGTCTCATTACGCGCTTTTCATTATTGTAGGAAACCCGATCGAAAGAGTCGTGAGATCCGGACCCTATGATCGACCCCAAAGCCCAGTATGAAAAGTTAAACAAGCTATCCTAGCAAGATATGGGCCAAGTATGGGCCAAGCCGAAGGGTCACAAAGCCAGACCAGAGAAAGCCCAAGAAAGATTTCAACAAGCACTATTAGTGGACAGTCTTGATCTTGATTTCAAGCTGGCTCGAACATGCGCCATGGTTTGAACCAACATAATGACCGAACAAATATGGATCCGACGACACACGCATTGAGCACATGAGTTAGAAGTGGAACCATGGCTGACCAAGTCATAGAATGTGATTGTTGTTAATGGGTGGACTGATTAGTCTCTAAAATATATAGAAAGGGCAGCAACGTCTTTAGTTTGGAAAGGAAAGGGTGCTACTACAAAGACCAAAAGTCGATGAAGATTTAAAGTGTTGCGGAACCAATTGAAGATGGACCGGAGGAGGAGAGAAGATCAAATGATGATCAATGTATCATCTGGCTAAACCAAGGAATTAACGTGAGGGATTAAAATTAAGCTCAAATGTGGGGCACATACAAAGGCTGGACGTGATCTCATGAAAGGCAACTTCTCATGAGATTTGGACACAAAAATGCCCATATGGTTTCATTAAAAGGAAGATGGCTGGTGGCGTATAAGACATTGATATCTTTAGGAGGTTTGATCTAACGGTCTCCGACATTGATGGTAGACCAAAAAGGAGTAGCTCTCCACACATCCAAAGAGGGATAATTTCCAAATGAAGCCAAACAATTTTGGCAAGATTGAATAAGTGCTGGAAAAAAAAAGGGAAAGCCCAAACATGTTACCATCCAAAAGTTTTTCTTTTGGCTGATGCGCTATTAAAGGAGAAGGTTGAAACCCTAAACCTCTCTCTCCTTTTTAACTCTCCTCCACGTGCTTCTCTTCCCACTCTCCAAAAACCCTAGACGTCTTCTCCTTTACCTCCTCTCCACTGTCGCCCCCTTCCATTAACAAAAGAGAGAGATCTCTCTCTTAGCTACTGCCTATCTTCTCCACCGATCTCCCCTGCATCTATCCTCTCCTTAACTGATCTGTCCAAGGAATAATAAAAAAAAAGAACAAGAGAAAGAAAGGAAGAGAAGAGAAGAAAATGAAGTGAGGGGGGTTTGGCCTCCACTCCTTGCACTGTCCAGCATCTCCACCACAGCAACTGCCCCTACCTCGTCCTCTTCATCGCCGTCCACAGCACTGCATCGCCTCCCTCTCCTCATCTCCCCCACCGACCTGCAACCTCCTCTCTCCAGCTGCTCTCTCCTCCACGAGCTCCATTGCCAGAGTTGCAAGTCTACAACTCCGGCGAAACTAGCAAGAAAACAAAAAAAAAACAAAAGAAAAGAAGAAAAAAAGGAGATAGAAGAAGGAAAGAGAGGAGGCTTACCTCCTCTGGAGTTGCTGCCCTAATCACGCCCATTCTCCTCGCTCCACTGTAGGTCCGCCTACAACCACCACGCCCCACTTCTCTACCACGGCTTGCCCCTTCTCAAGGCCATCCATCATTTCCTCTAGCTGCTGCCGCCCCTTCATCTACACGTTTTCACTGCCATACCGTCCATTTCCCATCATCATAGGCATTGCAGAACGCTGCTGTAACTCCAGCTGCTACGTCTCCATCTTTTCCTCCACCGTTGCCGCTCACAATCGCAGCGCCTCCATTTTGCGCAAGGGTACATCCACGTGCTGCTCCCCTCCATCATTGCGCCTACAACAACGACTTGCATGCTCATGCACTTGCAGTCCGACAGCGTCTTCACCTTGCTCAACCAAAGCACCGCCTGCTCCTCCAACGGCTAAGCCGTTAGGTACCCCGCCTACAAGATGCAACAGCATCTTCACTCAATATCATCTTCATCAACCACCATCCACACCCTCACAATGACCTGCAAATCCCTTGTCATTTAGCCATTAATCCCAGCCATTCATTCAAGGTAAGAACCTCTTTCTCCAGTTTTCTCTCTCTTCTTGCTCTTTCTAGTTTAGTCAAGTTATTGCTTTCAGTATAAGGTTTCAATCATGATCATTGTAAGGATTATTTTGGGTTAATACTTAATTTCAATTCAAATTTTATAGTATTTCAATTAAAATGGTGTCATTTTATGCTACTTAAATTAGTGATTTCATGGCTCTCATACAATTATCAAGCATGTTTTAAAAGCACCTTAAACCACCACTCTCACCCCTCCATCTTCCTTAGTAGCAATATACGTTATTTCATGCTCCTAATCGCACTAATCCAACTAATCCCGAGTGTGGATTCGACTTCGACTTTCCACTATGCAAGAATCGTTTAATTTTGTAGGATAAAATCGAATCTTTACAAATGTGTTGGAATTAGGGTTTCCGTAACCAACGACGCGGAAAAATCCTAGTTTCAGTAGGTAAGTTTCTACAGCTCGCCTCGAGTGCGATCATAATCATTGTACAAACACTG
Organism: Euptelea pleiosperma; assembly: GCA_035048495.1. NCBI lineage: Eukaryota > Viridiplantae > Streptophyta > Magnoliopsida > Ranunculales > Eupteleaceae > Euptelea > Euptelea pleiosperma. Next base: position 21,174,651 of record CM068553.1, on the reverse strand, counting down.
TACCGATTGTTTATTTACTTTTGCAACACTTATCAGAATTGCTTGGTTTGGCCGTAATAAAATACATTAAAGAGCAAACCCAACTCTGACTTGAAACTGGTGGGATTTCATCACTCACCTCGTCATTCTAGCTTTCGTGTAACCACAGCCAAAAATTAAAATCAATCAAGAAGTAGAGCCCAATTAGATCGGTGTTCCAAGAAAACTTCACGTAAAGCAACCCCTTCAAAGATCAAGTCGATTAAGTCCATGAGTATGGGTCTCTATTATCTAACACACCCATAGGTCCCTACTACTCAAGTATACCGAGCTTGTAAGTGGCCTCCTTGATTGTCTGTCGAATTAGCTTAGTGTCGGATTAGGAACACGAACCAACCCTAGCTCCTCTTCTGGAAAAACTCATCTTCACGCTTGACAAATTCGGTTAGTCTGGGGTGTACTTAAGTCAGCCGATGTGCCGCACGTCTATCTGGCTTCGGATTATCTTACAGTCAACTTGAGTTAGTACTAGTGGATTTGCTTTTGAAGAGTGTATCCTAGTGAGAACCTACAGAATGAAAAGTTGGTCCGGCGAGTGATTGAAGATAAACCAGTGGTCCGTCCACTGTCATAATCTATACTATCCCTACACTAACAAGATAATTCATAATATTATCCTAATTGGTTAGGTTAAGATTATCTGTTGCTCTGTGTGCATCATCTAGGCTCATTCGGTTTCATAACCTGTTGCCGATTCTAGGGGCTTGCTTTTTCAAGCATATGCCCATTTGGATTTGATCCAACCCGAGACTGATTCGATCTGAGAGTCAGTCTACCGCACCGATCTCTTTCACCTAAACTATCTCCATCCTCTAAGAGACTCACATCTCTCTGATGGCAGCTGAACAGCCTCTATTTGAGACCTACCACAATTTTTTTGAAGATCTAGGCGATAACTCCGAGCACTGGAATACCAATCTTGAGCATCGTCATGACACTCCAGTTTCACAGAGTTCCATGGGATATGAAGCACAGAGCGATTCAGTGCTAAAATCCCTACTTATTGATTTAAAAAAATCAGTTTCCACCCTTGATGTTGTGGTCCAGCAGCCTGTTTATCACTCCAAATCTGTGGGATACTTCCTCATGTCTAGGAAGAGGTCTGTAATTTTAGTACATTTGAACCTCCGCTGCAGACCTCCTACAATAACATGTATTACCCAAACACTGGAACTCACAAAAACTTTGCATGGAAACAACAATCTTTTCCCCAACATCAACTGCAATAGGATATTTATCATTCCGGGTTTCACCAACCCTATGGACAACATGATGGGTAGTACTCGCAGTCGCAGTGCCATCTAGATCCACAAACTGAATATTTTGGTCAATAGTGGACATCGCATGATTTTTAAAGTCAGCAGATAGTCCCAGACTCACATCCATCATATAACTTTCATACTCAGTTAGACTACATTCAACAGTTAGCACCTCAGCTTCCTTTAACTGAACCGCCACAGTTTTCTACTAAACCTAGTCTAGAAGAACTCCTCTCTCAATATATCATCCAACAACAGCACTCCTTGGAGAGCTTGGAACACCATCTAGGTGAGTTAGAATCTGAGAGAGAGGAAGTCAACTTCACTAGCCAACCTATGGCTTATCCAGAGGGGAATACCATGGCCACAGTCCATAATGAGGAGTCGCATAACTGGACCCAGTACCAGACTTTACAAGAGGAAATTGAGGTTGCTACAAACAAAAGATCGGACTACAATATTGATGAGCCAGAGTCTCCATCTTCGATGTCCTTTAAAGCACTGACTTCTGAACCTAGCTTAAAGGAATCATCTACCTCTGATGCTTCATTGTCTGTACCTAAAGCAGACATTTAGACACTGAGCATTGTCTAGATAGTATGGTCCCAGTTGTCCTGGCCTCACCATCGCTGATGCACACATCAGGTGTGGGGACGATGACATGTCGACAGCATTTGACAACCTCAAAGCAAAGGTTACCATTTTTGAACAGCCAACATACGTCGATATTGTCGATACACCATGTGCCGTAGAGAGTCTACTTTCGGACTCTCCCAAGGAAAAATTACCTAAGTGTCTAGAATACTTTGAGCCTGACTTCATCTTAGAGTCAAAAAATTTTGGTATTATTGATCTGGAGGAGTCTGCTCCATTCAGATACATTCCTGCTAAACTCAATGAGTTTACGGCTCTGCTAACCATGGTCAGAGAACCCACTACTACTCTCCTCTTAATTTTTACTGAGAAGCTTCGATCCCTCCCCGGTGAACTAAATATTTTTGTGGGTCTGCTAAGAGAACTTACTGCCCTTCTCTCAGTTTACACTGAGAGAGACCTGTTCTACATAGGTATACCTAGACAAGGGATAGAATAACAGTCTCTGTTCCACCTTAAAAGACTGCAGATTCACTCAGTCTCCATGAGTTTTAACCTTGTTGGGGGTACTCGATATACCCCTGTCATGCCTGGCTGAAAACGTAAAACTTAGCACTTTCGGAAAGGCAATTCCGATATTCGTAGAGTACATGAGTCTCATGCATTTGTTATTACTGTGATATACATGCAAGTACATTCATTCTTTTGATCATCATGTACCACACACTGTCGAGTTTATGCCGACTTGGTAACATCTTCCCTGAACCTTTGCATCATCATTATCGATTTTTCATCACCTTTTGTCTCAAAATGAGCATTGAGGACGATACTATATTTTGGTTGGGGTGGATTTTTACCAAAACTCATGTTTCTATTTTGATAAAAAAAAAAAAAAGAGAGAAACCTTGTGTTTTTGTGTGATTTTCGAAAATGCTCTAACTTGATGAGTAAAAAGTTTTCGGAAAGCCTATTTATTGAAAAGGATGTCTGTTTTAAAAAATCACTTATTAGCTATTCATTCGGTTTGAAAGCAAACATTACTACATTACTATAGTGGATTGAAAAATCTTTAAAAACTTAGATCCAGCAAAAATGTTCACATATCAACGTCAGAATTATCCGAAGTTTAGATTATCCAAAGATCCAAGAAGAACAAGTGTGGAGACCTAACCCAGTGAGCTTTTAAGATTTTCGTTATTTCTGAGGGTTACAAAATTATTCTGAGTCACAAGGTGACTCACAATTCTTCTAGTCCCCAAATATTTTCATTAAGTGGTCTCATTAACCTTTGCTTTGGTCATGAAACTTAGAACGACATCGAATTTGGATTATTACATAAAGAACCTTCTCTATATCCATTCGAGGCATCGAAGATGAAAGTACAAACCCTAGAAAATGATATTGGCCATCTTTCTAGCCAATCAGACATTTTAGCTTCCCTAACATCTATACAGTTAAAAACCATTTTTTTAGCCTGTTGATGAAAACCTTTTCTTGTTAACCCATCAACCAAAAACCCAATCCCAAAAAAGAGTTCAATATGATAACCTACTTCTGAGAAGGATCAAAGAGTATTTTGTATGATTACACCATGAAAAGATAGTAACCAAGAAAGGAAAAGAAAAGACAACAAAACAAATGGTTCGAGCTGAAAAGAAACATGATCAGAAAGATAGAAGGAAAGGTTGAAGAATAGCCAAAAAGACAAAAATTGGAAAAAGAAAAGAAGAAAAGTTAAGGAAATATTACAACAGGGAAAAGTTACAAAGAATAGTGAGATACCCTCTCAAAATTTTTGAATACCAGAATATCCTTCTTTTCTAAACTTATCCTAAGCCTCAATACAACCTATGCAAGTCCTATTTGATTATAGATTTGTACCATCCTCAAGTGTGGAGAATAGAGAAAAGAGAAATTATAGAGTTTGATCCGACGTTCTTAAGTGATATGACATTCCAATCATGAGATCTTCTTAAATCTTCTTATACCCTCCATTCAAGAACTATATATGTGAGACGTTTGCCAGTTCTTATATTCATCTCCTCACATATAGTTTGAGAGAAAAATATAAACCATTTTTGAGTGATTCACTTCTGAGTGGTATAGAAGTGAGGATTGAGGTCGAGGCATAGAGTCTCTAAGGAGATCCAAGTATCTCTACTGCCAGATAAGGATGGTGTTGAACACACACACACTGAGTCTGAGTAATCTTTTGTTTGAAGGTCCATTTGTAGAAGTGTTGCATTTTGCTTAGTAGTTCTAATTTGTGAATGATTTCTTGCATCTTTAAAATAATCTGACAAAACGAGTTTTTTCTGAGTAATGTAAATAAGTTTTCTAGCATGTTATGACTAGCCTTCTGTCGCTCACTTATTTCGCAATAATTGCCAAGGATTGGCAATATGCTAGTTAGGGGTTGTGATATTCACTCAAAAGTGCTTATTTTAAGCCATTATCCTTATAGCGATGTCGCATTCTCCTAATTAAAACTTGTCTTTTCATCGACTTTTCCACGTAAGAGTTTTTTCCATTGTGTAAAATGCATTCTTCATACGAAAATCGACTATTTGCATGAAATAAACGCATTTTGGATAATCCAATATCAAGCCATTTTAGTTGAATCTCATTACGTGCTTTTTCACTTGCAGGAGAGCCTATCGCGCGATTCTCGAGGACTAGAGGGCCCACTATCAACCACAGAAGCTTCTATCAAAGCTTAAAGAGCAAGCAGGCTAGGATAAAAAGATGGAAGACATGTACGGGTAAAGTTAGAGGATTGTAAAGTCGGAACAAAGACTAAGGGAGAGAAGAATAACTGGAGACCAAGAGAAGGACTTAGGTGTTAAAGGCCACACCAATTGACATCAAAGGATAAGTTTGACTTATTGGTGAAGCGGACGAGAGAGAATAAAGAAGACTAGGGTTCAAGACCCTCGAAGGCTTTTCTTTTTGTACTTTTTCTCTCACCTCTCTCCTATTTCTCACTCTATCTATTTTGGCCCATGACCTAAGCCCATGACCCAAGCCCATGACCCATGACCCGAGCCCATGATACATGACCCATGCCCATGACCCATACCCATGCCCATTTGCAACAACAAGAGAGAATTGGTCTCACTTGATCGATTCTTCTCTCCCCCATCTCTCTTTGTCCTAATCACTCTCTTTCTCATCTAACTAATCCATTCACAACCGTTGGATCTCTCTAGATCCAATGGTCATCATTTTTACAAGCAAAAAAAGAAGAAAGTCTATATAAGAGATCTACGATCTTTCCTTCTTGGGTTGGTTCCCTCCCCCTTCTCTTCCTCTCTTTCTTATTTCTTTCTCTTCTTCTTCACCCTTCTTCTCCGGCGAGTGATATTCGCTCAAAAGTGCTTATTTTAAGCCATTATACTTATAGCGATGTCGCATTTTCCTACGTAAAACTTGTCTTTTTGTCGAATTTTCCATATAAGAGTTTCTTCCATTGCGTAGAATGCATTCTTTAGACGAAAATCGACTATTTGAATGACATATACGCATTTCAGATAGTCCAGTATCAAGCCGTTTTAGTTGAATCTCATTACGTGCTTTTTCACTTGTAGGAGACCCTATCGGGCGATTCTCGAGGACTGGCGGGCCCACGATCAACCACAGAAGACTTCTATCAAAGCTTAAAGAACCAACAGGCTAGGATAAAAAGATATAAGACATATACGGGCAAAGCTAAAGGATCGTAGAGCCGGAACAAGGACTAAGAGAGAGAATAGTTGGAGACCAAGAGAAGGACTTAGGTGTTAAAGGCCACACCAATTGACATCAAAGGATAAGTTTGACTTATTGGTGGAGCGGACGAGAGAGAATAAAGAAGACCAGGGTTCAAGACCCTCCAATGCTTTTATTTTTATATTTTTCTCTCACCTCTCTCCTATTTCTCTCTTTATCTATCTATCTTGGCCCATGACCTATGCTCATGCCCATTTGCAACAACAAGAGAGAATTGGTCTCACTTGACCGATTCTTCTCTCCCCCATATCTCTCTATCCTAGTCACTCTCTCTCTCATCTAACTAACCCATTCCCAACCATTGGATCTCTCTAGATCTAGCGGTCATCATTTTTACAATAAGCAAAAAGAAAAAAAAAGTCTATAAGAGATCTATGATCTCTCCTTCTTGGGTAGGTTCCCTCCTGAAAGTAGGGTTTTTCCGCGTCGTTGGTTACGGAAACCCTAATCTCAACACATTTGTAATTTGATCCAAATTTTAATCCTGCAAAATATGAACTTTTGTATAGGGATTCGTGTCGGATGTCGATCCGCACTCGGGATTAATCACGTTAGTGCAATAAGAGCATGAAATGATAAATTTTTATCAGAAACGCATGGAGAGTATGGAGAGGTGAGAGTGATGGAGACATCGAGATTTAAATCTTGATTTTTTGATTTGAGATTATAATAATTGAAATGCAGTAATTGAAATAAATAAGAAAAGAAAAGGAACATTAAAATGATAAAAATAAACTTTATTCATCAAAGTCAAGGTTACAAGGGCTATCAAACTAAAACAATTCTTCAACGCAATAAACCCTAATTTAAGGGAGAGAAACCATGAGAGAAAGTGGAGAGAACTAACCTAGAGAGAGAAAGAGAGAACGACTCACCTTTGGGAACTTACCAGCCCATGGATGTATGTGTGCATCTTGCAAACGAGATTGTGGCGATGTGCATGAAATGAGGGTTGTGAGGCAGCTACGTGCAAACCCGTGAGATGAGAACCAGGTGGTTGGGCTTGTGGAGGAGTACTACAGGCAACAAGGAGGAGGGGTCTGCACATTGGTGTTGGAAGATATGACTGGGAGTGGGTGTCGCTTGCTGGAGGGATGTGCGTTTTGCAGCGAACATTGAAGAGGAGATCGCCCAAGAATAAGGAGAGGGCAGAACGTAATGGAGTAGCAAGCCTTGGAGGCTGTAATGGAGGAAGTCGCTTGGACCGTCTGAGATGGTGGCAGCAAGCAAGGAGGAGAAGGTGTGGAGGGGATTCAGCCCGACAAGATCATGGTGCAAGTTGCTGAGATTTGCAATCAAGATCGGCCGGAGTTGCAAGTTTGCAACTTCGGTAAAGGAAGATTTGAAGAAGAAGAAGAAGGAGAAATACCTAAGTTGCAAGCACGTTGAAGGAAGGAAGAGCAGCTTATCCGAGAGGGTTGAGAAGAGCTTTACCTGCCGGTGTTGTTGCAGGAGGGCGGAGCAAGTTGCAAAGGCGGTACTGGCTAGGTGAGGAGGCAGCAACGGTGGTTGCAGGTGGAGGGAAGAGATGGCAGGGAGGTGCTGCAGTGGAGCAAGGGGGCTGACGGAGAAGATGGTGGAGCAGGCTGACGGTGGAGTTGTGGTGAAGGTCGCAACAGCGACCGGAGTTGCAACCTGCAACTCTGGTAGCACGTGAAGACGTGCTGTGGGCGGTACCTGCTAAGAAGAACAGCAGAAGAAGAGGATGGGTAGGAGAGGATAAAGAAGAGGAAAAGAAGAAAAAGAAAACAAAGAAGGAGAAGAAAAAGAAAATGATCCAGAAGATGGAGAAAACGCAAAGAAGAAGAACAAGATGAAGAGAAGAAGAAGAAGGAGAAGGGCAGAGGAGGAGGAAGAACGAAAGGGGAATGAAGGAGGAGAAGGGGGGGAAGAAGAGGAGGAGATGGGGAAAGGGATTAGAGGGGGATTAGGGTTCAAACGAACCCTTCTCTTTCCCCTTTTAAAGCTCCCTAGTTTCCATTAATGGAAATGATAGTAGGGTTTTTCCGCGTCGTTGGTTACGGAAACCCTAGAATCAACACATTTGTAATTATCCGAGATTTCAATCCTGCAAAATTGACAGATTTGTATAGGGATTCGTGTCGGATGTCGATCTGCACTCGGGATTAGTCGGATTAACGCGAATAAGAACATAAAATGACAGATAATATACAAGAGAAACGTGGAAGGATGAGAATGGCAAGTCGAGATTAAAAACACATCCAAGAGATCCAGAAAATACGAAAATTATCGAAATCAAATTGCATTAATCAAACTGTTGCTTACATGAAATAAATGACAGAAATAAATAAAGCGGTAAATCTATTCTAGAAAGCATGTAAGAAAGCATGTAAAAAGAGATTTTAGAGAGAGAGGAAGAAGGTAGAGAGAGATTTTTCACACCTCGGTCATTTACCGGCCGATAAGGTAGAGGTGAGAGAAAAACTCACCCTCTTGCATTCACCGAACGGAGTCAGTGGTGCAAAAAGGCGATCAGCCTGGGGAACTTAAAGAGAGAAAACATGAACTCTAGAGAGATAACATGTTTCTAGAGAGAGAAAGTGGAAGTAACCTTGGAGAACTCACATTGAGTGCTCGGATCGCCCGGTGAGTGGTTCGGCCCGGTTGATCGACCATACGATCAAGTGCACATGAGGGTGCGCCATGAGTAGGGATGCAGCCATGATTGCTATGGAGGATAAGATATTGGCTGGAGTTGCTATGGAGATGATGGATGGTCAACGTGATGGTGCACAGCCAATGGATAGAGAGCGGTTCCTCTTTGTGGTAGAGGAGATGATCAACGATGCCGTGTAGCAAGTGTTCGAGCCAAAGGATGCACAGGTTGAAGATGCGTTTTAGGTCAAGGCATGGGTCGAACATGACCTGCAAAGATGAGGACGTGCAGATCTAGAGCTACAAGTTGTGCACGAGCTGTGTCATCCACCGTTGATGAAGGAGCAAAGGGCGGTTGTGATGGACAGCAGATCGGTGATGTGAAGTTGCTGCAACCGTGGGCAGCTCCTTGCTGGTTCAAGATGGAGTTGCGGATGGTGTCTGCAACTTGGGTGGTGGGCTTGTCGGACTGGTTTAATTTGTGGTGGCTGGCAGTGGTGTTTATTGAAGAATGGGCTGAGAGACAGGTGTTGCTGTCCAAAAGAGGAGCGGCTGGTTCCGGAGATGAGATCACTACCCAGACCGTGGAAAGGATGTTCTTCACGGAGTTTCTTTGAACACCAACTGTTGGAGAACACCACCAATGAAGGAGAGTGTTTGGCTGGCGGCTCGGAGCGATAGGAGAGAAGGGCGGTCTGCAACTTGTTGTGCCGGCCAGCAGCTATGCTGTGAGGAGGATGAAGTGAGGGAGATCGCCCAACGACTTTTGAGGGACCGTCCTTGCAGTCCGTTCTTCTTTGCTGGAGGAGGTGTTAACGTTACAGGAAAGCAACTGAGTTGCGGGTTGCACCGGAAGAGATGGAGTTCAGGGCGCAGGAGCACGTGGAAGAAGCGGTGTGGATGGCAGTCGCGCAGAGGCGGCCGGAGAAGGGTGCTGCGGCGTTCAGGCGGTGGAGTGTTGCAGCGGCCGGAGAAGACGCAAGCAGGTGGTGTTGCGTGGGCAGCAACCGAAGTTGCAATAGCTTGGAAACCCATTGTTGGGTTCTGTGGAGGTGCTGGCTATCCAACAGGGTCAAAAGAGATGGAGAGAAGAGGGGTAAAACAAGGTAGAAGATGGCCGGAGTTCTGCAACTCCGGCGAGAGACAATGACGAAGAAGAAGGTGAAGAAGATGGAAAAATTGTCAAAAACCGAGGAGAAAGAGGGGGCAAGAGCGTTTTGGGAGAGAAAGGAGGGGATTAAAGGAGGATTAGGGTTTGGAAATTAGGGTTCGTCCCCCTCCTTCCCCCTTTTAAAGCTTCCCTATTTCCTTTAATGGAAATAGGGGGTTTTTGAAAATAAAAAAATAAGAAAAATATATATATATATATATATATTTTTTTTTTAAGTAAAACACTACTTTTTTATGGGGAATCTCCCCAATTAGTGGACCCCCCATTTAATTAAAATTATTTTGAAATTCGCGGGGTCCACTAACTGGTCGGACAGCGGGTCGATGAAGATGGGCCCGGCTACTGGCCCGCATGGATTGATGATGTCTATCGTCTCACAAGATGATGTGACAGACAGTCTGATGGCGATCGGATGGATGGTGACTTGATTGGGACCCAGATTAGTAGATCGATGGATTTAGAGAGATCCAATGGTCCGATTGAAGATCCAACGGTCCGATGGAAGATCCAACGGTCAGAAAGCTAAGGGAGATGAGATAGAGCTGATGGGCAGGAGTTCTGGGGTTAGGTCAGTAGATTCGAGGACCGAGAGATGAAGAGAGAGAGAGAATAAGGAGAGATGAGAGAGAAAGTATCAGAAAATAGAGATAAAAGCACTGGCGGAGGGTCTGGAACCCTGGTCTTCACTGTGACCATCCTCACGCTTCTCCAGTAGAGTCGACTATCATTCTTTGCTGACTCATGTGGCTTTAAACGCTTTGGTCCGTCTCTTGGTCATTGGCTCTCCTACTCTCTTCGTTCTTTGGGCCGGCTTTTTGGTCCTTTTATTCAGCCCATATTTGGCCCATATCTTCTAGTCATAGCATGTGGGCTCTTTAAGCTTTGATAATGGGCTTTCCTGATCGATGTGGGCTTGCAAGTCTCGAGAATTGTCCCATCGGGGTTTCCTGCGACAGAAGAGGCGCGTAATGAGGCTCTATCAGAATGACTTCATGTCTAGACTTTCGAAAATGTGTTTAATGCATGCAAATATACCATTTCGTCCAGAAAAGTGTGTTCTACGCAACAAAAGAGACTCTTACGTAGAAAAGTAGATAAATAGAGTATTTTAACGTGGGAGAATGCAACAACGCTAAAAGGATAATTGCTTAAAATAAGCACTTTTGAGCGAATATCAAGAAATTAGGGAATTTTTGAAATAAAAAAAATATATATATATATATATATATTTTTTTTAAGTAAAACCCTACTTTTCTTTGGGGAATTTCCCCATTTAGTGGACCCCCCATTTTTTAAAATTTAATTGAAATTATTTTGAAATTCACGGGGTCCACTAACTGGTCGGACAGCAGGTCGATGATGATGGGCCCGGCTACTGGCCCACATGGATTGATGATGTCCATTGTCTCACAAGATGATGTGATAGACAATCTGATGGCGATCGGATGGATGGTGACTTGATTGGGACCCAGATTGGTAGATCGACGGATTTAGAGAGATCCAACGGTCCGGTGGAAGATCCAATGGTCCGATTGAAGATCCAATGGTCAGAAAGCTAAGGGAGATGAGACAGAGCCAATGGGTAGGAGTTCTGGGGTTAGGTCAGTAGATCGAAGACTGAGAGATGAAGAGAGAGAGAATAAGGAGAGATGAGAGAAAATATTAGAAAATGGAGATAAAAGTATTGGAAGAGGGTCTGGAACCCTGGTCTTCACTGTGACCATCTTCACACTTCTCCAGTAGAGTAGACTATCATTCCTTGCTGACTCATGTGGCTTTAAACGCTTTGATCCGTCTCTTGGTCATTGGCTCTCCTACTCTCTTCGTTCTTTGGGCCGGCTTTTTGGTCCTCTTATTCAGCCCATATTTGGCCCATATCTTCTAGTCATAGTGATATTCGCTTAAAAGTGCATATTTTCCACTGTTATCTTCTAAGCTTTTTCATACTCTCCTACGTTAAAATGCTCTATTTATCTACTTTTCTACATAAGAGTTTCTCTCATTACGTAGAACACACTTTTTTGGTTAAAATAGTATATTCGCATGCATTCATACACATTTATTTGACCCACACGCGAAGCATTCTCGTTAAGTGATTTTTTTTACCGTAGGAGCACTAATTGGGCAATTTTGATGGAATACGGGCCCACAATCAACTTTCAGAACCTGGGTTCAAAGCTCAAGAGCCAACAGGCTGAGGATGAGAAGATATAGGCGAAAGACGGGAAGAGCCAAAGAGTCAGAAAAGCCTTAGAAAAAATCAAGAGAGAAGGAAAGACAAGCCCTCAAAGAAGAGACCAAGGAGATTAAAGCTTGACCAACGAGCACAAGTCAAACAATTGCTCAGTCGGTAAAGCATGCAGAAGACCAAGTCAAAGACCAGGGTTCAAATCCTCTGCTAGCATTTTTTTTCTTTTTTCTCTCCTCTCTCTAGATCCCCATTCTCTCTACTCACAAATCCAAATCATCCGATCCTCTCTCCTTTCTCAATCACTCGATCCTACGGCCTACCTTAGTCGATCTCCACCGTCCGATCGCCATCACATCGTCCGATCCTAAAATCAAATGATCCTCAGGTAAGATGATCAGATCCGATGGCCAGGAAAATCACCACTCCTTTGGCCCATTATTTTACTGGTCTAAGATCTAGCCAGTCGCCAACGCACTCTGGGCCCACAATTTTAGGCATCATCCTTCGACATCCCGGCCAACCCATCCGATGGCCTATGGCCCTCAAATTCATGGCCTATGCATGGACCACTTGGAAGATAATTCCTACAGAAGGGGGAGATCGACGGTGATGATCCCATCAAGAGAACCAACTCATGTTTTAAAGAAAGAAATCTTATTTTAAACATGTTTTCTTTAAAAAGAAAGGTTTTCTTTTTAGATAAATTTGATCGAAAAGTGAGGGGCTTGATTGAGGGCTGGACCAAACCCTAATGGTCCACATGATGAGCGCCCCACGTTTTGATAAGGGGAGTTTCTAAAAAAATAAAAATAAAAATAAAAAAAAAAGAAGAAAGGAAAAAAACGTGGGTTTCTAATTTAGAGCACCGAGGACGGTGCTATATTTTGTTTGGGGGTGGGTTTTTATCAAAACTCATGTTTTCATTTTGATAAAAAAATAATAATAATAATAAAAAAGAAAAAAAGAAAAAGAGAGAGAAACATTGTGTTTTTGGGTGTGATTTCATGTGATTGTCGAAAATGCTCTAACTTGATTAGTGAAAACCTTCCGAAAAGTCTATTCATTGAAAAGGATATTGATATTCGCTCAAAAGTGCTTATTTTAAGCAATTATCTTTTAGCGTTATTGCATGCTCCTACGTAAAATGCTCTATTTATCTACTTTTCTACGTAATAGTCTCTTCTGTTGCGTAGAACACACTTTTCTAGATGAAATGGTATATTTGCATGCATTAAACACATTTTTGGAAGTCTAGACATTGAGTCATTCTGATAAAGTCTCATTACGCGCTTCTTCTGTCGCAGGAAACCCCGATAGGACAATTCTCGATACTTGCGAGCCCACATCGATCATGAAAGCCCATTATCAAAGCTTAAAGTGCCCACATGCTATGATTAGAAGATATGGGCCAAATATGGGCTGAATAAGAAGACCAAAAAGCTGGCCCAAAGAACGAAGAGAGTAGAAAAGCCAATGACCAAGAGATAGACCAAAGCGTTTAAAGCCACATGAGTCAACAAGGAATGATAGTCTACTCTACTGGAGAAGCGTGAGGATGCTCACAGTGAAGACCAGGGTTCCAGACCCTCTGCCAATACTTTTATCTCTATTTTCTGATATTTTCTCTCTCATCTCTCCTTATTCTCTCTCTCTTCATCTCTCGGTCCTCGAATCTACTGACCTAACCCCAGAACTCCTGCCCATCGGCTCTATCTCATCTCTCTTAGCTTTCTGACCGTTGGATCTTCAATCGGACAGTTGGATCTCTCTAGATCCGTCGATCTACCAATCTGGGTCCCAATCAAGTCACCATCCATCTGATCGCCATCAGATTGTCTGTCACATCATCTTGTGAGACGATGGACATCATCAATCCATGTGGGCCAGCAGCCGGGCCCATCATCATCGACCCGTTGTTCGACCATTTAGTGGACCCCATGAATTTTAAAATAATTTCAATTAAATTTTAAAAAATGGGGGGTCCACTAAATGAGGAAATTCCCCAAAGAAAAGTAGGGTTTTACTTAAAATATATATATATATATATATATTCCCTAATTTCCATTAATGGAAACTAGGGAGCTTTAAAAGGGGAAGGAGAAGGGTTCACTAAATGGGGGGTCCACTAAATGGGGACATTCCCCAAGAAAAAGTAGATTTTTACTTAAAAAAAAAAAAAATATATTTTTTTATTTTCAAAAATACCCTATTTCCATTAAAGGAAATAGGGAGCTTTATAAGAGGAGGGAGAAGGGTTTGTTCGAACCCTAATCCCCCTCCAATCTCTTCCACTCTCTCCCCCAAGACCTATTGTCCCTTTTCCCCTTCTCTTGGCCGTTGTTTTTCTCCACTTCTCCTCCCCTTCTCGGAAGTCTAGATATGTAGTCATTCTGATAAAGTCTCATTACGCGCTTCTTCTGTCACAGGAAACCCCGATGGGACAATTCTCGAGACTTGCGAGCCCACATCGATCAAGAAAGCCCATTATCAAAGCTTAAAGAGCCCACATGTTATGACTAAAAGATATGGGCCAACTATGGGCTGAATAGGAGGACCAAAAAGCCGGCCCAAAGAACGAAGAGAGCAGGAGAGCCAATGACCAAGAGACGGACCAAAGCGTTTAAAGCCACATGAGTCAACAAAGAATGATAGTCGACTCTACTGGAGAAGCGTGAGGATGGTCACAGTGAAGACCAGGGTTCCAGACCCTCCGCCAGTGCTTTTCTCCATTTTTTTGATACTTTCTCTCTCATCTCTTCTTATTCTCTCTCTCTCTTCATCTCTCGATCCTCGAATCTACTGACCTAACCCCAGAACTCCTACCCTTCGGCTCTATCTCATCTCCCTTAGCTTTCTGACCGTTGGATCTTCCATCGGACCATTGGATCTTCAATCGGACCGTTGGATCTCTCTAGATCCGTCGATCTACCAATCTGGGTCCCAATCAAGTCACCATCCATCCGATCGCCATCAGACCGTCTGTCACATCATCTTGTGAGACATTAAAGGAAATAGGGAGCTTTATAAGAGGAGGGAGAAGGGTTCGTTCGAACCCTAATCCCCCTCCAATCTCTTCCACTCTCTCCCCCAAGACCTATTGTCCCTTTTCCCCTTCTCTTGGCCGCTGTTTTTCTCCACTTCTCCTCCACCTTCGTCATCTTCTTCACAATTTTTCCACCGGAGTTGCAGCCTGCAACTCCGGCCAGCATCTGAACCGCCTCACCTGCAAACGGTTCACCACGTATCCCATATCTCCCTCACTCTCCCAGAGCAAAACAGCACCGCCCCTTCCATTTCATTATCTTCGTTCTCCTTCCACATGTAGGAACCCAAGCCGTCACCACCATTAAGGAAGGAGTCTGCGTCCTCTCCACCGAAAATGCTAGCTGGACCTGAACTCCGGCAGTTGCCGGTTTGAACGGCAAATCCATTTACTTAAAGCCGCCCCCTTCCACGACCTGCAACTTCGAGTTGCAGGTCTGAAATGGCGAGCCTTCTTCAGCCATTCCGCCTCCTACCACCAACAACTGTTGTGCCACTCCACTTCCATTAACAGCAGCTCAACGTCCCCCAGCCATTAAGAAAAGAAAAAGAAAAAAGAAGAAGAACAAGACAAGAAGAAGAAGGTAAGAAGAGGGAGAGTCGTTACCTGTCCAGCCCTCCTCTCCACGGTTCTCAATTTTGGGGACCACCTGTCCACCCCCTGATCTTCATCTTCCTCTTCACGACCTGCAACACTGAGTTGCAGGTCTGCAACCTACCCAGCAAGTAGATCCGACCACTGCAACTCCGTCAGGGCGTCCTTCTTCAACCACCATTTCTTGCCAGCGTTAGTCTTGTCCATCGGGTTCTTCTTTGACGGACAGACCTGCTCAGGCTATGATCTCCTTCAAAGACTCTCTTCCTTCCAAGAGGAGAGTTTGCAAACTAATCAGCCTGCAACAAGCTCGGGTCTTGCTCCTCTAATGACCGGAGTTGAAAACCTACAACTCCGGCGATCTCCATGACCACATCTCTTGCGGCTCCACCCGCCAAGCTCCTCCTTGTTTCCCTTGCTGCCCTATGGCTTGGCTGTGCACCCGATCTTTGGAAAGTCCAAGGTATTGCTTCTCTCTCTCTAGTTCTTTTCTCTCTCTACGACCTATCTTTCTCTCTCTAGATTAAATCTGTTTAAGGCTTTCTAGATTATTTTTGAATTTAATTTGATTTTGTAAAACTCATTGAGGATGAATAAAATTGTTATTTTTGCTTTTGTTAGTTTACTTTTGTGCTTTTGGTTGATTGTGGCAATTTCTCTCTCTACAAATCACTAAGCATGTTTTAAATCGCTTCACCATTCTCACCCCACCACAATTTCTGAGATAAATCCGTTATTTCATGTTCATGAGTCGCGCTAACTAACCCCGAGTGCGGATCGACATCCGACACGAATCCCTATACAAATCTGTCAATTTTGCAGGATAATCAGGATAAAATCGGATAAAATTACAAATCTTGTTGATTCTAGGGTTTCCGTAACCAACGACGCGGAAAATCCCACTTTCAAATGGCGCCGCTGCCGCTCGGGTGTTCGGGAGTGCGAAAAAGGACGTAAAGACGGAATTGGAAAGTTGCTGAAGCGAAAAGCTGCTCAATTTGGCCAGCCCGACCTTTTCGGGAAACTTTCTATTTTTTGTTTTTGTTGATTTTTAGCAGTTTTTAAAATTACTATTTTTAATGCCTCGGAAGGCCGAGTGCAATTTATAATAATTTAGGAATTTTACTGCTTTCCAAATAACTGCTAGATCTTGTTCTAGGGTTTTTTAGAAACCCTAGATTAAGTGGAAAATACCAAAAAAATAAAAAAATTAAAATTCAAAAAAATTAGGGTTTTATATTCTGCAGATTTTTAGAAATCACCAATCAAGGATTTGCGATTTTTGGAAAGATTCTAAAATCTTGAAACTTTGCTAAATTAGGGTTTCCCCTCTTAGAAGTTTCCTCTTTAGAAGAATTTCTATCTTTAGAAATCTTCCGAATTTGGAAAAGTCTGCAAAAGGAAATACCCCAAATCTAGCAGAATTTCAATTTTGGGAAATTTCCCAAAATTGTAAGGGATCTCACAATCAAATCTTTCTTGGAAGATCTTAATAGTTCGGGAAACTTTCCAATCTAGGTATTTTCCATCTGGAAATTACTAAATTTTAACCCATCTCAAACTTGGAAATTAATTCAAAAACTTGCCTAAATCCAGTGCTTGTTCTGTAAACCCTAAAAAGGCAAAGATCTTCCAAATAGAATCCCGACTACCTAGACCGTGCGATCTAACTTTTCTGCAGGAACACGATCCAGTGTGGGTAGAGAGCGAAAGCTCAAAGAGGTGGAGTCGGGCCCAAGCCCATTAGGATACCTCTCTCTAACCCACGGAGGAGACCCCGTGGCGTGGCCCACGGGAGGTAAGTCTCTATCCTCGCCTTGAGTGCGATACAGAGCATATTGGGTGCATCATTGCCGCTTGTCTATTTGTTTTATAGCAACAACTTATTCGACTTGCGTGGCGTGGCCGTTAATCAATCAACTCTAAGAGAGCAAACTCAGCTCCAAAATTGAAACTGGTGGGATTTCATCACCCACCTCATCACTCCAGCTGAAATTGATCCCCAGGATCCATCTATAATAAAAAGAATCAAGAAGTAGAGCCAATTAGCCCGGTGTTCGAGGAAAAATCCATACAAAGCGAACCCGCTTAACATCCAATCGAAATAAGACCACGAGCGCGGGTCCCTGTTGTCTAACACACCCATAAGTCCCTGCTACTCAAGTACACTGAGCTCGACGTGGCATCTTGGACTATTCGGTGGTTAGTTACGTGTGGACTAGGAACACGCATCAACCCTAGCTTAACCCAAGGGAACACTCTTCTTATACACTTGACCAATCCGGTTAGTCTGGGACGTACTTAAGTCAGCCATTGTGCCGCACGTCTGTCTAGGCTTCGGATTGCCTTGTTGTTAACTAGAGTTAGTACTAAAGGATTCGCTTTGAAGAGTGTAGCCTGGTGAGAACCTCTGAGTGCAAAACAGTTAGTCCGGCAGTTAAAAGATAAACCAGTGGTCCGCCCACTGTCATAATCTACTCTAGCCCCAAAACTAACAAAGATAATTCCTAAAATATATCCTGATTGCTTAGAATAGGATTATCTGTGCTTGGTGTGCATCATTTAGGATAGTGTTCCTCTCTGGCAACTTTTTGCCAAGTATAGAGCTTGCCTCATTCGCATATGCCCGTTTGGAATCGTCCGAACAAGCGCTTGATTCGATCTGAGAATCACGTCCCTACAGTGGATCCTCCACTGAATTCTTCCCCATCTCTTTCCCCACCCGCCTCCCCCAGTTCTACTACCTTTGTAGTCATGGCAGTCGAACGACCCCTTATCGAGACGTTCGCCCCTATCTCTGCTAATCCGCCCACTTGCATTATTCTCCCACCTACTACGGCGGTACAATTTGAGATCATGCCGCAGACGATCCAAATGCTGCCAACCTTTCGTGGTCTCCCAAGAGAAGACCCATATTCCCATATTAGGGAATTCCAACATGTCATCCTACTTTTCAAGAATCAGAACCTTGATGATGACAATGTCTGTCTGCGAGTTTTCCCATTCTCGCTCAAAGACCGAGCCTCAGATTGGCTTTACTCCTTACCCGCTGATTCAATCAGCAGTTGGAAAGAATTGGTGGGCAAATTCATGTCTAAATTCTACCCCATGACTCGGACCAACCAAATGAAGCAACTCATCCAAGACTTTCGACAGAAGTCCGATGAGAAATTTTTCGAAGCGTGGGATAGATTCCAAGACTACCTGACTAAGTGCCCCCACCATAGCATCGACAAGGGCAATCTTGTCCATGTCTTCTACAAGGGACTTACTGATGAGTCCCGGACCATGGTAGAGTCAATGTGCCAAGGAAAATTCTTGCACCAAACTCCGACCGATGCATACAAATTCTTGGGAGAGTTAAGAGAAAACTCTCAACATTGGACGACTGACTCAGAGTTCAGTCGAACCACTTCAGTCCAAAGGAAAACCAAGGGACATGATGCTACAGCGGATACTGAGCTTCGATCTGTCATTCAAGAGTTGAGCAAGTCAGTCTCGGCACTGGCTGTGTCTGTACAAAAGCCTACTCAACAATCTACCCCAGTCATGCATGTGGGACACGAGAGCCCTATGGAATCCTGCACCCTCTGTCTGCAACCCTCCCATACTACTGAGCATTGTCCTTTGAATGAAGGATGGTCTAATCCTCTTCAGGAAGAAGTTTGTGCTTTCAGCACATACAAACCACCCACTCAGAACTCGTATAGTCAATCTTATCATCTAGACACGAGAAACCACCCTAACTTCTCTTGGAGGCCTCAGTCTACTCAACCACAAGCTCAACCTCCACGTCAACCTCAGGGCATGTATCCTCCTGGGTTCAATCAACCCAATAGGCAATTCAATCAGGGACAATATCAGCAGAATCGGTACCCATCTCCTCAGAACCAGCAGTTCCAACAGGGTCAATACTCTGGACAACAGAGCACATTTCAGAATCAGCAAAGAGTTCCGTAGAACTTTCAGAACCAACAGATTGTCCCAACTAATTCTTCCGCCTATAACTATAATGCCCCGATGAGCTCAAGTCGCGAATTGGTGCCTCAGCTCCCATTAGCTGCTCCCCAACAGTCGGTCCCCAAACCCAGTATCGAGGACCTTCTAGCTCAACTCATTACTAAATCTATGCAACGCCTAGAGCAACAGCAACAGCAATCCATGCTTCGTCTAGAGCAGCGCTTAGGTAACCTGGAAGCTGAGAAAGCTAAAGGCATCTTCCCTAGCCAACCCATCGCTAACCCAAAAGGAAATGTCAAAGGAGCAGTATATGAGATCGGTTCCCAATCTCAAAGCCAGAATGAGAATTGTCAAGGGGAGGTGCAAGCTGTAACCACCCTACGATCTGGAAAAACTGTGGACATGGGAGTCCAACCACCGCCGGTGCCATCTCCAGCACCCATCACTCATACAGAGGAAACTAGTACCAATCCTACCTCTACTTCTTCTACCTCTGCACCTACATCAGATATCCCTGTGCAAAAATTGAAGGCTAAAGACAAATCCATTTGTCGAGTAAAGCCTCCCTTCCCGGACAGACTTGTCCAAGATAAGCGGGATCAGCAATTCTCTGAGATCTTAGATGTCTTTAAAAACGTCCAGATTAATATCCCATTCCTTTCTGCTATCAAGCAAATCCCCTCCTATGCCAAATTCCTCAAGGACTTGTGCACAGTTAAGCGGCGTACGCATGTACCCAAAGCTGCCTTCTTGGCTGAAAAAGCTACCGCGTTCATTCAACGCAATAGTGTGATCAAACACAAGGGTCCAGGTAGCCCAACTGTCCAATGTGAAATTGGAGACAACTTTAGCTGCACTGCCTTGCTAGATTTAGGGGCTAGCGTTAACCTCATACCATTCTCGGTATATCAGCAGTTAGGACTGAAAGATATGAAGCCTACCAATGTCACCCTGAAATTGGCTGATCAGTCCATCAAGATTCCAAGAGGAATCATTGAAAATGTCCTAGTAAAAGTCGCTGACTTTTATTATCCTGTGGACTTTATCATTCTAGACACCGAGCCGTGTCAGGATAACCGCATTCCGGTCATCTTAGGCCGTCCATTCCTTACCACCGCGAACGCACACATCGGGTGCCGGGACGGAAACATGTCCATTGCTTTCGGTAACCTCAAAGCTGAGGTCAACATCTTTCGTTTAATGCAACAAGATGCCGATCGCGAAGTGACCGATGAAATGTGTGCCGTTGAGAGTCTAATCCCGGACTCCACCGAAGATATTCTTACGCAGTGTCTAGAACACTTTGGAGCTGACTTTGCAACAGAGTCAGCTATTTCTGATCTTAATGATCTTTTGGAGACTGCTCCACTGATAGAGATCCCCGCTCCTCTCATCGAGTTCGAGCCTCTGATAACTATGGCCAGAGAACCCATCATTCCTTTACCTACTGAAGTCAAACCTCTTCAATCCGTGTCTTCTGTGACACCTATTTCTACTTCATCTGCTCCAATATTGGAGCTTAAGCCTCTTCCCACAGATCTTTCCTATGCCTATCTTGGTCCTAAGGAAACCTACCCTGTCATTATTGCTTCCGCTTTGTCTGCGAGTGAACGTAAGAAACTTCTCGAGCTGCTCAAAGAGCACAAATCTGCGATAGGGTGGACCATAGACGATATCCGAGGCATAGACCCCTCGGTGTGCCAACATCACATCTATCTCGAGGATGAATCCAAAACCTCGCGAGAACACCAGAGGAGGTTAAACCCCGTCTTGAAGGATGTAGTCCGGGACGAGGTCCTTAAACTGTTAGAAGCGGGTATCATTTACCCCATCTCCGATAGCAAATGGGTGAGTCCTATTCATGTCGTCCCTAAAAAGGTAGGATTCACAGTTGTGGAAAATGAGAATAAGGAAATGGTCACCCAGCGCCTGAAGAAAGGGTGGAGAGTCTGCATCGATTACCGACGACTCAACACCAACACTAGGAAGGACCATTTTCCTTTACCCTTCATAGACCAGATGTTGGAGAGACTAGCAGGTCACTCCTATTACTGCTTCCTTGATGGTTACTCAGGGTATAATCAAATACCCATCGCCCCTGAGGATCACGAGAAGACAACTTTCACCTGTCCCTTTGGCACTTTTGCCTACAAGCGCATGCCCTTTGGCCTCTGCAATGCACCCGCGACCTTTCAAAGGTGTATGATGAGCATATTCTCTGACATGGTGGAAAAATTCCTCGAAGTCTTTATGGACGACTTCTCAGTCTTTGGGTCATCCTTTGATGACTGTCTGAACCATCTAGGGCTTGTACTTCAACGCTGTCAGGACAAGCAACTTGTCCTCAATTGGGAGAAATGCCACTTCATGGTGACGAAGGGCATTGTTCTGGGACATGTCATTTCCCATCAGGGCATTGAGGTCGACAAAGCCAAAATCGATATCATCTCGACCTTGCCTACTCCTAAGTCTGTGCGTGACATCCGGTCCTTTTTGGGACACGGAGGATTCTATAGGCGATTCATCAAGGACTTCTCTCAAATCGCTCGACCTCTGTCCCATCTTCTAGCTGAAGATAGTCCTTTCGACTTTAATGCTGACTGTGTCAAGGCATTTGAGCGTCTCAAATCTGAGCTCACTACTGCGCCCATTATCCGTCCCTCGGATTGGACTCTACCTTTCGAGGTAATGTGCGATGCTTCTGACTACGCGTTAGGCGCTGTTCTAGGGCAGAGAGTTGACAAAAGGTCACACGTGATCTACTACGCGAGCAAAACTCTTAATTCTGCCCAAATGAATTACTCCACCACTGAGAAAGAACTCCTGGCGGTAGTCTTCGCCCTTGATAAATTCCGTCAGTACCTCTTAGCCACTAAGGTGGTAGTGTACACTGATCATGCAGCCCTTCATTATCTCATGTCGAAAAAGGAAACCAAGCCTCGATTAATTCGATGGATTCTCTTACTGCAGGAATTCGACCTCGAGATTAAGGATAAGAAAGGAACTGAGAATGTAGTGGCTGATCACTTGTCTAGACTGACTTTAGAGTCATCCTTCGACACCCAGCCCATCCCTGAAACCTTTCCAGATGAACAACTGTTCGCTATCTCCGTTCATCCATGGTATGCTGACATTGTCAACTACCTTGTCACCGAAGAAATGCCTTCACACTGGTCAAAACAGGACAAAAGCCAATTCCTAGCAAGAGTTAAGTACTACTCTTGGGATGACCCTTATTTGTATAAATACTGTCCTGACCAGATCATTCGTCTCTGTGTCCTTAAGTCGGACCAACTCAATATCTTGTCCTCATGTCATGACCAACCTTGTGGTGGTCATTTCAGCACTAAGAAGACTGCAGAAAAAGTGCTGCAATGCGGATTCTACTGGCCTACACTATTTAAAGATGCCCATATCTACTGCAAAACCTGTCCTAATTGCCAGCATCTAGGCCGCATCTCCCAGAGGAACATGATGCCCCTCACTCCCATCCCGGTCGATGAAATATTTGACATTTGGGGCATCGACTTCATGGGCCCCTTTCCCATTTTCTATGGTTTTGAGTACATTCTCCTTGCGGTAGACTATGTGTCCAAATGGATAGAAGCCATTCCCACCAAGACCAATGACCACAAAGTGGTGGTCAAATTCCTAAAGGAGTTCATCTTCGCCCGATTCGGTGCCCCTAAGGCCATCATTAGTGATGGGGGCACCCATTTCTGCAATAAGATATTCGAGAAATTAATGAAAAAGTATGGGGTAACCCACAAGGTTGCCCTAGCTTATCATCCACAGACTAGTGGTCAAGTAGAGGTTTCTAATCGTCAGATCAAGCAGATCTTGGAGAAGACAGTCAATACTACACGTAAAGACTGGTCTACTCGTCTCACTGATGCTTTATGGGCATACAGAACCGCCTACAAGACCCCACTCAATATGTCTCCCTATCATCTCGTCTTTGGGAAACCCTGTCATCTACCGGTAGAGATTGAACATCGTGCTCTGTGGGCCATTAAGAAGCTCAACTTCGACCTCGACTCTGCAGGGGAAGAGCGAAAACTTGAAATGAATGAGTTAGAAGAACTCAGAAATGATGCCTATAACTTGTCCAAGAATTACAAAGCAAAAATGAAGTGGATACATGACAAGAGCATCCTCAGGAAAGCGTTCCATCCAGGACAGAAGGTCCTTCTTTATAATTCTCGCCTTCATCTCTTCCCTGGTAAACTAAAATCTAGGTGGACTGGTCCTTATACGGTCACCGCAGCCACACCCTTCGGAGCAATCACTATTGAGGATCCCAAGGATCACTCCTCATTCCAGGTAAATGGCCAGCGTCTAAAACAGTTCCATGAACTTGAGGTGTCGTTCATTCAAACTTTTGAGATCGATCTCATCGATCCTGTCTATGTCGACTGATGATCCACTCAGTCTCCTGTGCTCCAACTTGGTTGGGGGTGCCTGTCACCCCCGTCATGTCTGGCTGAAGACGTAAAACTTAGCGCTTTCGGAAAGACAATTCCGGTATTCCTAGAGTACATGAGTCTCATGCATTTGTTATTACTGTTATATCTCTGAAAATGCAGGTACATTCATTCTTCCAATCATCAGGTACCACACACTGTCGAGTTTCTGCCGACTTGGTAACATCCTTCCTGAATCTTTGCATCATCATCACTGATTTTTCATCATTTTATGTCCCGATCATGAGCACCGAGGACGGTGCTGTATTTTGGTTGGGGGTGGGGTATTTACCAAAACTCATGTCTTCATTTTGCCAAAAAAAAAAAAAACTTTTTATTTTTGGGGTGATTTTCGATGTTCTCCAAAAGTTTTCTAGAATTTCAAAAAAATGTGTCAAATACCCTGACTTTGATTAGCTAAAAACCTTCGTTAAGTCAGTATTGAGGATGTCAATTTTTGTTTAAAGTTAGCGTTGAGTCAAGTCAAGCGTGACTACAGCAGGTTTGAAAACTCAGAAAAACTCATATTCGGCACAATTGTACACTATCAATATCAGAGTCACCCTAAGTTTAGAAATTCTGGAGATCCTGTGAGAATAATTGTGGAGACCTAACCCAGTGAGCTTTCGAGCCTTTAATCAATTCAGAGTGTTATACAACAATTCTGAGTCACAAGATGACTCACTATTCTTCATGCCCGCAATATTCGTTGAGAGATCTCATTATCTTTTGCTTCGATCATAAAACTCGGAACGACATCAAAATTGGATTACTACGACAGAACCTTCTCTATATCCAGTCAAGACAGTATACATGATAGTGCAAACCCTAGAAAATGATTTAGGCCATTTTTTCTGAACCATTCAGCCTTTTTACTCACCTGAATTATACTTCACTAGAAACCCTTTGAACCTTTCTATAAAAGCCTTTTCTCTGCAAACCCATCAACCTAAAATCCAGTCCAGCTACGAAACATGACTGGCTACCCTTATTTTGAGATGGACAAAAGAATAACTGATGTGGGTGTACCGTGAAAAAGAAAAGTAAAGAAGAAGAATCAAAAGGAAAAGAAAGTGGTTCAAGCCAAAAACAAAATATGGAAAGAAAGTATGAAGAAGAGCTGAAAAGAAATTGAGCAGTCTCAGAAATATCAAGAAAAAAAGAAAAATACGAAAAAAGGAAAAAGAACCAGATAATGGTGTTACGCCGCAGGAAAAATTCTAGAAAAGGGCAATATCCTCTCAAGATCTTTGAAATCCTGCATTCCTTTATCTCTCTACACCTGACCTAAGCCTCATTACAACCCAGGAAAGTCCTACTTGATTCTAGGATAGTACGATCATAAAATGTGGAGATTGGAGAAAGAGAAGCTATAGAGTTTGATCTGACGTTCCCGAGTGAAGTGGTATTCCAATCATGAGATCTTTTTCTGTTAAAGATGTCCTTCCTTCAAATAAAACATATGTGAGATCTTTTGCCTCTTTATATTAAATACATCTCCTCACACATAAATTGAGAGAAAAGAAGAAAACCCTTCTTGTGTGATTCTATTCTGAGTGCTAAACATGTGAGATTTGAGGTCGAGGCAGAAAAACTTAGAGGTGATCTGGAAATCTTTACTGTCGGATGATGAGAATGTTGAGCACACACACACGCAGAGTCTGACTATTCTGGGTCATGATTATCAGTCTGTAGTCTTGCCAAAACTTTCAAACTCTTCACTAGCATGTAACTGTTTTTGCATCCATTCAATAATTTGACGAACGGTGTTTTTGATATTCGCTCAAAAGTGCTTATTTTAAGCAATTATCCTGTTAGCGTTATCGCACTCTCCTACGTAAAACTGCTCTAATTATCCACTTTTCTACGTAAGAGTCTATCTCATTGCGTAAAACACACTTTTCTGGACGAAATGGTATATTTGCATGCATTAAACACATTTTCGAAAGTCTAGACATGAAGTCATTCTGATAGAGTCTCATTACGCGCTTCTTCTGTCGCAGGAAACCCCGATGGGACGATTCTCGAGACTTGTGGGCCCAAATCGATCATGAAAGCCCATTATCAAAGCTTAAAGAGCCCACATGCTATGACTAGAAGATATGGGCCAAATATGGGCTGAATAAGAGGACCAAAAAGCCGGCCCAAAGAACGAAGAGAGCAGGAGAGCCAATGACCAAGAGACGGACCAAAGCGTTTAAAGCCACATGAGTCAGCAAGGAATGATAGTCGACTTTACTGGAGAAGCGTGAGGATGGTCACAGTGAAGACCAGGGTTCCAGACCCTCCGCCAGTGCTTTTTTCCATTTTTTTGATACTTTTTATCTCATCTCTTCTTATTCTCTCTCTCTCTTCATCTCTCGATCCTCGAATCTACTGACTTAACCCCAGAACTCCTACCCTTCGGCTCTATCTCATCTCCCTTAGCTTTCTGACCGTTGGATCTTCCATCGGACCGTTGGATCTTCAATCGGACCATTGGATCTCTTTAGATCCGTCGATCTACCAATCTGGGTCCCAATCAAGTCACCATCCATCCGATCGCCATCAGAATGTCTGTCACATCATCTTGTGAGACGATGGACATCATCAGTCCATGTGGGCCAATAGCCGGGCCCATCATCATCGACCCGCTGTCCGACCAGTTAGTGGACCCCGTGAATTTCAAAATAATTTTAATTAAAAAATGGGGGGTCCACTAAATGGGGAGATTCCCCAAAAAAAAAAAAAAAAAAATTTAAAAATTATTTTTCTTATTTTTTTTTTATTCAAAAAATCCCCTATTTCCATTAAAGGAAATAGGGAAGCTTTAAAAGGAGAAGGATAGGGGTTCGTTCGAACCCTAATCCCTCTCCCCTCTCCTCCTCTCTTTCCCCAAAATCCTTCCCCACATTCTCCCCTTCGTTCTCTCCTTCTTTCCTCCTCTTTTTCTTCTTCTTCTTCTTCTTCTTCTTCTTCTTCATTCCGGCCGGAGTTGTAGAACTTCGGCCGCTTCTTCTTCTTCTTCTTCTTCTTCTTCTTCTTCTTCTTCTCTTGGTTTTTCTTTTCCTTCTTATTCTCCACGGCACCTGCTGTACGTCCTCCTCCTTCGCCTTCCACTGGAGTTGCAAAACCTGCAACTCCGGTCGTCATCCCAGCCACTACTCCGGCGGACTGGTCTCCTTCGTGCATACTTTGGTAATCACAGACCACCACAGCAGCGCCTTGCTCATCTCCTTCCACCACAGCAACGCCTCCCTCCATCTCTAATCTCTCTCCCACGATCCAAGCCGCCGTTGATATCACCACCATCAAACCGGAGTTGCAGGTTTGCAACTCCGGTGAACCTGCAAATACCGTCTCCTTCTTCCTCTTCAGCCTGCAGCGCCTCCTCCTCTCACCTGCAACTCCTTGCTCTACTCTCCTCCACCTCTGCAACAGCCACCACAACAGGTACGTCTTCACCAGCAACTCCGGTGAATAACCGGCCGGATCTCCACCTTCTTCTCTTTAACGTCATCACCACCACCACCATCCACGGCTGCCACCACTTGCAGCACCTCTACGTCCTCGAGCTCCACCTGCTGCACCACGCCACCCCCTTCACTACCGCCTTCTCCATTAATCACAAAACCGCCCCATCTCCTCCACATTCAAAAACGCCCTCACCTCTCCTTCGTTCTTCTCTCCAAAAAAATAAATAAATAAATAAATAAGGAAAAAGAAGAGGTGGAGCAGCTTCTCATCTTGCACCTCCTGCCCGTACTTCTCTTGCTGTCCACGATGCACAACCAGTGCACCATCAAAGATCCTACACCGTTAAACACCAAGGTGCTGCCCCCTTAGCTGTTATCCCCCTCCTAGAGACGCCCTATGGTTCCACCTTGCTCACCATCGCCTCCACCATCTACTTTCCCCATGCCACAACCACCTCATTCACGCTGTTGGAGTTGCAAGCTTGCAACTCCATCAACCACTCGGTTGCTACTTTCATGATCAATGGTAAGATTTCATTCTCTCTCTCTAGGTTGTTTTAGATTTTCTATTTTCTCTCTCTCTCTCTCTAAATCATGCTTTCTCTCTCTCATTTTCTCTCTCTATGATTAGGTTTCTCTCTCATTACGTGCTTTCTACTAGTTTTTGTTATTTGTTTTTGTAAACAATTGATTCAAAAGTATTGTAAGTACATGTTAGTTTGATGAATAAAGTTAATTTTATCATGGTGGTATTTCCTGATCTCTCTCATTAATGGTTTTATTAGTCAGTAATTCTCTCTCATTAAAAATTCGTGTTTTAAATCCCGTGATCATCATTCTCACCCCTACATCATCTTTAATAGCATTTTTGTGGAAAAATCCGTCATTGTATGATCTTTAATGCGCATCCGACTAATCCCGAGTGCGGATCGACATCCGACACGAATCCCTATACAAAACTGCTCATTTTACAGGTTAAATGTCTCGGATAAATTAAAAATGTGTTGAAGTTAGGGTTTCCGTACCAACGACGCGGAAAAATCCTATTTTCAGTTTTTCCGGAGCTAATATGAAAAAGTGTGCAGCATGTGCAGAGCCCTTTTAAGCTCATTTATTTCGCACTAATTGCCATGGATTGGCAACATGCTGGTTGGGGGTTGTGATATTCGCTCAAAAGTGCTTATTTTAAGCAATTATCCTTTTAGCGTTATTGCATTCTCCCACGTTAAAATACTCTATTTATCTACTTTTCTACGTAAGAGTCTCTTTTGTTGCGTAGAACACACTTTTCTGTACGAAATGGTATATTTGCATGCATTAAACACATTTTCGGAAGTCTAGATATGTAGTCATTCTGATAAAGTCTCATTACGCGCTTCTTCTGTCGCAGGAAACCCCGATGGGACAATTCTCGAGACTTGCGAGCCCACATTGATCAGGAAAGCCCATTATCAAAGCTTAAAGAGCCCACATGCTATGACTAAAAGATATGGGCCAACTATGGGCTGAATAGGAGGACCAAAAAGCCGGCCCAAAGAACGAAGAGAGTAGGAGAGCCAATGACCAAGAGACGGACCAAAGCATTTAAACCCACATGAGTCAGCAAAGAATGATAGTCGACTCTACTGGAGAAGCGTGAGGATGGTCACAGTGAAGACCAGGGTTCCAGACCCTCCGCCAGTGCTTTTCTCCATTTTTTTGATACTTTCTCTCTCATCTCTTCTTATTCTCTCTCTCTCTTCATCTCTCGATCCTCGAATCTACTGACCTAACCCCAGAACTCCTACCCTTCGGCTCTATCTCATCTCCCTTAGCTTTCTGACCGTTGGATCTTCCATCGGACCATTGGATCTTTAATCGGATCGTTGGATCTCTCTAGATCCGTCAATCTACCAATCTGGGTCCCAATCAAGTCACCATCCATCCGATCGCCATCAGACCGTCTGTCACATCATCTTGTGAGACAATGGACATCATAAATCCATGTGGGCCAGTAGCCGGGCCCATCATCATCGACCCGCTGTCCGACCAGTCAGTGGACCCCGTGAATTTCCAAAGAATTTTAATTAAATTTCAAAAAAACGGGGGGTCCACTAAATGGGGACATTCCCCAAGAAAAAGTAGATTTTTACTTCAAAAAAAAAAAAAAAAAAAAAAAAATATTTTTTTATTTTCAAAAATACCCTATTTCCATTAAAGGAAATAGGGAGCTTTATAAGAGGAGGGAGAAGGGTTCGTTCGAACCCTAATCCCCCTCTAATCTCTTCCACTCTCTCCCCCAAGACCTATTGTCCCTTTTCCCCTTCTCTTGGCCGCTGTTTTTCTCCACTTCTCCTCCACCTTCGTCATCTTCTTCACAATTTTTCCACCGGAGTTGCAGCCTGCAACTCCGACCAGCATCTGAACCGCCTCACCTGCAAACGGTTCACCATGTATCCCATATCTCCCTCACTCTCCCAGAGCAAAACAGCACCGCCCCTTCCATTTCATTATCTTCGTTCTCCTTCCACATGTAGGAACCCAAGCCGTCACCACCATTAAGGAAGGAGTCTGCGTCCTCTCCACCGAAAATGCTAGCTGGACCTGAACTCCGGCAGTTGCCGGTTTGAACGGCAAATCCATTTACTTAAAGCCGCCCCCTTCCACGACCTGCAACTTCGAGTTGCAGGTCTGAAACGGCGAGCCTTCTTCAGCCATTCCGCCTCCTACCACCAGCAACTGTTGCGCCACTCCACTTCCATTAACAGCAGCTCAACGTCCCCCAGCCATTAAGAAAAGAAAAAGAAAAAAGAAGAAGAACAAGACAAGAAGAAGAAGGTAAGAAGAGGGAGAGTCGTTACCTGTCCAGCCCTCCTCTCCACGGTTCTCAATTTTGGGGACCACCTGTCCAGCCCTCCTCTCCACGGTTCTCAATTTTAGGGACCACCTGTCCACCCCCTGATCTTCATCTTCCTCTTCACGACCTGCAACACTGAGTTGCAGGTCTGCAACCTACCCAGCAAGTAGATCCGACCACTGCAACTCCGGCAGGGCGTCCTTCTTCAACCACCATTTCTTGCCAGCGTTAGTCTTGTCCATCGGGTTCTTCTTTGACGGACAGACCTGCTCAGGCTATGATCTCCTTCAAAGACTCTCTTCCTTCCAAGAGGAGAGTTTGCAAACTAATCAGCCTGCAACAAGCTCGGGTCTTGCTCCTCTAATGACCGGAGTTGAAAACCTACAACTCCGGCGATCTCCATGACCACATCTCTTGCGGCTCCACCCACCAAGCTCCTCCTTGTTTCCCTTGCTGCCCTATGGCTTGACTGTGCACCCGATCTTCGGAAAGTCGAAGGTATTGCTTCTCTCTCTCTAGTTCTTTTCTCTCTCTACGACCTATCTTTCTCTCTCTAGATTAAATCTGTTTAAGGCTTTCTAGATTATTTTTGAATTTAATTTGATTTTGTAAAACTCATTGAGGATGAATAAAATTGTTATTTTTGCTTTTGTTAGTTTACTTTTGTGTTTTTGGTTGATTGTGGCAATTTCTCTCTCTACAAATCACTAAGCATGTTTTAAATCGCTTCACCATTCTCACCCCACCACAATTTCTGAGATAAATCCGTTATTTCATGTTCATGAGTTGCGCTAACTAACCCTGAGTGCGGATCGACATCCGACACGAATCCCTATACAAATCTGTCAATTTTGCAGGATAATCAGGATAAAATCGGATAAAATTACAAATCTTGTTGATTCTAGGGTTTCCGTAACCAACGACGCGGAAAATCCCACTTTCATTATTAATCGAAAATAATCTAAAAAAAATCATGTTTTAAAATCCTGTGATCATCATTCTCACCCCTACATCATCTTTAGTAGCATTTTCTAACAAAAATCTATCATTTTATGTTCTTATTCGCTCTAATCTGACTAATCTTGAGTGCGGATTGACATCCGACACAAGCCACTGTGCAAAATTGCCCATTTTACAAGTTAAATGTCTCAGATCAATTAAAAATGTGTTGAAGTTAGGGTTTTCGCAACCAACGACGCGTAAAAATCTTAGTTTCAGATATCTATTTTGAAAAATCACTTGTTAGCTCGTCATTCAGTTTGAAAGCAAACATTACTACAATGGATTGAAAACTCTTTGAAAACTCAGATTCTACAAAAATGTTCAACGTCTGAATTATTCGATGTTTAGATTATTTAGAGATCCAATGAGAACAATTGTGGAGACCTAACCCAGTGAGCTTTTGAGCTTTTCATTATTTCTGAGGGTTATAAAATTATTTTGAGTCACAAGATTACTCACAATTCTTCTAGTCCCCTAATATTTTCATTAAGTGGTCTCATTAACCTTTGCTTTGGTCATGGAACTCAAAACGGCATCAAATTTGGATTATTACATAAAGAACCTTCTCTATATCCATTCGAGACATCGAAGATGAAAGTACAAACCCTAGAAAATGATATAGGCCATCTTTTTAGCCAATTAGACTTTTTAGCTTCCATAACATCTATACCGTTAGAAACCATTTTTGAGCCTGTTGATGAAAACCTTTTCTTGTTAACCCATCAACTAAAAACCCAATCCCAAAAAAGAGTTCAATACGATAACCTACTTCTGAGAGGGATCAAAGAGTATTTGGTATGATCATGAAAAGATAGAAACCAATAAAAAAAAATAAAAAAAAAAAAAAACAAATGGTTCGAGCTGAAAAGAAACATGATCAGAAAAAGAAGAAGGAAAGGTTGAAGAATAGCCAAAAAGACAAAAATTGAAAAAAGAAAAGAAGAAAAGTCAAGGAAATTTATCCCTGGGAAAAGTTGCAAAGAATAGTGAGATACCCTCTCAGAATTTTTGAATACCAGAATATCCTTCTTTTCTGAACCTATCCTAAGCCTCAATACAACCTAAGCAAGTCCTATTTGATTCTAGATTTGTACCATCTTCAAGTGTGGAGAATGGAGAAAAGAGAAATTATAGAATATGATCCGACATTCTTAAGTGATATGACATTCCAATCATGAGATCTTCTCAAATCTTCTTATACCCTCCATTCAAAAACTATATATGTGAGACGTTTGCCAGTTTCTATATTCATCTCCTCACATATAATTTGAGAGAAAATTATAAAATCATTTCTGAGTGATTTACTTCTGAATGGTATACAAGTGAGGATTGAGGTCGAGGCATAGAGTCTCTAAAGAGTTCCAGATATATCTATTGCCAGATAAGGATGATGTTGAACACACACACACACACACACACACACACTGAGTCTGAGTAATCTTTTGTTTGAAGGTCCATTTGTAGAAGTGTTGCATTTTGCTGGTTAGTTCTAATTTGTGAATGATTTCTTACATCCTTCAAATAATCTGACAAAACGGAGTTTTTTTCTGAGTAATACAAATAAGTTTTCTAGCATGTTATGCCTAGCCCTCTTTCACTCACTTATTTCACAATAATTGCCAAGGATTTGCAATATGCTAGTTGGGGGTTGTGATATTCGCTCAAAAGTGCTTATTTTAAGCCATTGTCCTTATAGCGATGTCGCATTCTCCTACGTAAAACTTGTCTTTTTGTCGACTTTTCCATATAAGAGTTTCTTCCATTGCGTAGAACGCATTCTTTAAACAAAAATCGACTATTTGCATGAAATATACGCATTTCAGATAGTCCAATATCAAGCCGTTTTAGTTGAATCTCATTACGCGCTTTTTCACTTGTAAGAGACACTATCGGGCGATTCTCGAGGACTGGCAGGCCCACGATTAACCACAGAAGACTTCTATCAAAGCTTAAAGAGCCAACAGGCTAGGATAAAAAGATAGAAGACATATACGGGCAAAGCTAAAGGATCGTAGAGCCAGAACAAAGACTAAGAGAGAGAATAGCTGGAGACCAAGAGAAGGACTTAGGTGTTAAAGGCCACACTAATTGACATCAAAGGATAAGTTTGACTTATTGGTGGAGCAGACGAGAGAGAATAAAGAAGACCAGGATTCAAGACCCTCCAATGCTTTTATTTTTATATTTTTCTCTCACCTCTCTCCTATTTCTCTCTTTATCTATCTATCTTGGCCCATGACATAGGCCCATGACCTATGCTCATACCCATTTGCAACAACAAGAGAGAATTGGTCTCACTTGACCGATTCTTCTCTCCCCCATATCTCTCTATCCTAGTCACTCTCTCTCTCATCTAACTAACCCATTCCCAACCGTTGGATCTCTCTAGATCTAATGGTCATCATTTTTACAACAAACAAAAAAAAAAAAAGTCTATAAGAGATCTACGATCTCTCCTTCTTAGGTAGGTTCCCTCCCCCTTCTCTTCCTCTCTTTCTTCACCCTTCTTCTCCGGTGAGCAACTCCGGCGAGCTCACCATTAACGCCTCCACTTCGAGGTGCAAAGCGTCAAACAGCAACGTCTCCTTGCTGCCCATTCCATCCGCCACAATCAAAGGCTACAATCCTCAATCCTATTGAGGTCAATCCAATCGGAGTTGCACCATCTACCTCTTCAATGGTAAGCTTCTCTCTAATTCATCTCTCTAATCTTCCTACCTTCTTTCTCTTTCTTCTTTTCCTCTCTACCTTTACATGCTTTCTAGGATAATATTTTAATGGCTTTCTAGATTAATTTGGTTTAATGTTATTTTCGTTGTAAAGTATTTGAACAAGCATTGTAAGCATTTTTTTTTAGTTTAATGAACAAGTTTTAAATTCAAGTTTAAGTTGTTTTCATTTATTGTGTTTTTCATTCTCGTTTCTCTTATGTTTTTTTTTATTCTAATAGTTTTAACAACAATCTCATGTATATTTTAAATCAACCTCTACCATTCTCACCCTTCTATTTATTCTGAGCATTTTCTGATTATTCTTGTTTCTTATTTTGCTAACTAATCCCGAGTGCGGATGATATCCGACACGAGCCACTGTGCAAGTCTGCTTATTTGCAGATTAAGTGAACCAATTCGGAGAAATTACAAATATTGTTGAACTTTAGGATTTTCGTAACCAACGACGCGGAAAAACCTTAATTTCAGTAAGCAACTCCGACGAGCTCACCATTAACGCCTCCACCTCAAGGTGCAAAGCATCAAACAGCAACGTGTCCTTGCTACCTATTCCATCCGCCACAATCAAAAGCTACAATCCTCAATCCTATTGAGGTCGATCCAATCGAAGTTGCACCATCTACCTCTTCAATGGTAAGCTTCTCTCTAATTCATCTCTCTAAACTTCCTACCTTCTTTCTCTCTCTTCTTTCCCTTTCTACCTTTACATGTTTTTTAGGGTAATATTTTAATGGCTTTCTAGATTAATTGGTTTAATGTTATTTCCGTTGTAAAGCATTTGAACAAGCATTGTAAGCATTTGTTTTTAGTTTAATGAACAAGTTTTAAATTCGAGTTTAAGTGGTTTTCATTTATTATATTTTTCATTCTCGTTTCTCTTATGTTTTTTTCATTCTAATAGTTTTAACAACAATCTCAAGCATATTTTAAATCAACCTCTACCATTCTCACCCTTCCATTTATTCCGAGCATTTTCTGATTATTCTTCTTCTTATTGTGCTAAATAATCCCGAGTGCAGACGATATCCGACACAAGCCACTGTGCAAGTCTGCTTGTTTGCAGATTAAGTGAACCAATTTGGAGAAATTACAAATATTGTTGAAATCAAGGGTTTCCGATCCAACGACACGGAAAAACCCTAATTTCACAAGTCAACCTTGGTCAAATCTCATAAAAGGTCAAAAATTGTAATACCCTGAACTTTCGTTCTAGGGTATTATGGTAAATTCACCTAATAATGAAAACCTAAAACTTTTTCAGACTCTCATTATTGTTTTTATTGTTTAATATCATGTATGAGTATGTGTATTTAATTTGGTTTCGTTCTGACAACTTTGAAAAACTTGCTATTTTTGAAACTCGCTCTTTAGGGCTAAATTCCTACTAAAAATAATGAATCATAACTTGCAGGAGACTTTTTCTTTCCCCAGCTAACATTATAGAACTTTTATAAAAAAAATTATTTTGTAGGCCCGAGACACCAAAAATATTCCTATTTTATCATTACTAACTTACCTGTGAAATTTGGAACCTTTCTTAAGACATAAAAACCTTAGCGGGATATTTCGGGAGATTTTGACAAAAATAGTATTTTCGTAATTTTTAAACTTTCCTACCATTCTTATATTTTTTTTAAATTAATATTTAATTATATTTTATTTATTTAATAGGTGTGTGGGACCCGCGAATCACTTTCGGGTCATTCCAATATCATTTGACACTTTTCTAGGGTTTTGAACGTTTTTGTGATTTATGTGTGTGACATGTGTAAATACCTTATTGTATGGACTTTAAATTATATAATATAGTTTGATTGAATTAATTAATAATTAATTGTGTTATAATTATTGGGTGGGCCCGTATGGCTAATCTAGAAACCTTTTGGGCTTAATAATATTCTTAAATGAAGCCTATTGATGTATATGTGCCTTGGGCCCATTTCTAACCCATTAGTAGTGTAAAATATAAATTTTTGAGGGTTGAAAAAGTCATCCCTTTGATAGTTACGAATTTCAACAAAATAGAAACCCTAATCCTTCCCTAAACCTATTTATGAAAATCCTAAAGCTTTAGAAGCTTTCACAAACCCAACTCCATTGAAGAATAGAGAAAGCTCCATTAAACCTTCATCCGAGCACCGATCGTACTCGAGCAAGAAGGGAGAATTGACGGAGACTCCGATTTGAAGAACATACTCCGAGGAGAGGACGATTCGACGACTTTCAAATTTGAAGAAATTTTTGATTTTCATTAAAGTTCAAGAAACCTTAAGGTAAGTGCGCTTGATCCATCCTATACTTGTTTTTCTTCAAGATTTTGTTTCTCTTTCATTAGATAATGATTGATACTCATTATAAATTAATTTGAACAATATTTATTTTATTCTTATTGGGTTGATCTTTATTTTGGGCTACCATGATGGGTTGGGCCATGGTCTATTTTGTACATATAACGGATGATTATGTTCTTTATCATTTTTGTTGTATTTTTATAATTTACATATTTTTATAATTATTTTTTTAAATACCTCTTTGAATCTATTTTCCAAAACCGTCTAGTTTGTATTTTTCTGATTTGTATTGATTAAGTTATGATTTTTCTAAGTTGTTTGACTTTACCAAAAAACCCAGAATTTTAGATTTTACATGGTCTGATTCACTTGGGATTTCGATCTATATTTTTAACCTAGATATTTTTCTAATTATTTTTCATGGATACCTCTATCAATCTAGTTTCTAGAACCTTTGATTTTGTATTTTTCTGATTTATATTGATTAAGTTATGATTTTTCTAAGTTGTTGGACTTTACCAAAAAAATCTAGAATTTTAGATTTTACATGATCCACTTCACTTGAGATTTTGATCTATATTTTTAAGTTAAATATTTTTATAATTATTTTTCACAGATACCTCTATCAATCTAGTTTTTAGAACCTTTGATTTTGTATTTTTCTGATTTGTATTGATTAAGTTATGATTTTTCTAAGTTGTTGGACTTTACCAAAAAAATCTATAATTTTAGATTTTACACGGTCCACTTCACTTGAGATTTCGATCTATATTTTTAAGCTAAATATTTTTCTAATTATTTTTCACAGATACCTCTATCAATCTAGGTTCTATAACCTTTGAGTTTGTATTTTTCTAATTTGTATTGATTAAGTTATGATTTTTTAAATGTGCGGGACTTTTCTGTAAAACCCAGAATTCTAGATTCTGTCCGACCCAATTAATTAAGAGTTTTGACCTATATTTTGAATCTGAATATTTTTCTATTTATTTTTCCTAAAAACCTCTATGAATCTAGTTTTTAAATCCATTGAGTTTATATTTTTCTAATTCATATTTATTTAGTTATGATTTTTATAATGCAGTATATTTTTTTGTAAAAAAAAACCTATTAATTGTTCGTGGTTCGGTCATGATTATTAACTATTAAGGTTTTAACCTTGTTGTTTGACTAAACCCTAGATGGTTTGACCTATACCTGTATGCATGGGGATCCCACCCATGTGTCTTGGATCTCTGATAGGGTTCGGCCAAGTGTCTTGGATCCCTCTTTAGGGTTCGACCTTGTGTCATGGATCCCTCATAGAGTTCGGCCATGGCGTGTTGGATTCTCTTGCAATTTTTACTTATATTATTCATCAATGTTGATTGTGATATTTGATCATATCTTATTGACTATTATACCTAGATGGTTCGACCTATACTTGTATGCATGGGGATCCCACCCATGTGTCTTGGATCCCTCATAGGGTTCGGCCAAGTGTCTTGGATCCCTCTTTAGTGTTCGACCTTGTGTCATGGATCCCTCATAGGGTTCGACCATGGTGTGTTGGATTATCTTGTGATTTCCACTTATATTATTCATCCGTGTTGATCGTGACCTTCGGTGATTGTTACATGTTATTCTTGGTTAACCCTAATTCGTTCCCATATTATTACTCTTAATGATCATTTGTTCATTTTATATTTTTATTTAAATGTTAAATACATGTGTGATTATGCCATGTAACCCTAGTACCATCTTGTTGTCATATCATGATCATCACGTCATTTCATATAAGGGGTGCATAAGGGAATGGGGTTGAAGTATATTATATACGTTTATATTGGTTTTATCAATTAATCAGGGTTCGGTACCCTAGGGTGAAAGGCCCCAGACGTTATTATATCCTGCAGATGGGTCGATGAGACCGCTCCCAGTGCGGGAAGGAGATGGAGACCCTATATGGTTATGGGTACTAGTTGCATTGGCATCCTGTACTTACTTGCATTCATCCTCATATTCATGTCATCCTTATTATATGATTGAGATGCATACCTTGGTTAAAAACTTTTATAGTATGATATCATACCATGCACACAGTTGTTATTACTGGGCCTCGGCTCACGGTGCTACACCGATACCATTTTCAGATTTTGAGGAGCCGGGTACGTGAGATGATTTTGAGACGAAAGACTCCAGTGCATTCGAGGAGATCGGCGAGGATTTGGGAGTCGATCCAACACTTTAGAAAGTTGTATTTGATTATTTTATAACATTATTTATTTATTTTCACGGGCATGTAAGCCTTTGATTGAGAGCATGTTCTCACTTCCATCTCTCCACATTTAGTTGATTGATTGAA
This sequence comes from Euptelea pleiosperma, assembly GCA_035048495.1. Lineage (NCBI taxonomy): Eukaryota > Viridiplantae > Streptophyta > Magnoliopsida > Ranunculales > Eupteleaceae > Euptelea > Euptelea pleiosperma. Next base: position 21,136,293 of record CM068553.1, on the reverse strand, counting down.
TTATTTGAATTATGAATTATTTGAATTATTTGTTTTCTACATCTAGACTCTTTTTTTTACTTAGTCGGTTTTCGAATGAACCTTAGTAGTCTAATTGACCTAATTGGACCACTAGGGGACATTCATGGATCACCTCTGGGTTCGGGTACGGGTCGATCCATGGATTTTTTGGTCGTATCTGGGTATCCGGATTCAGGGCGTGACAAAAATACCCCTGAAAAAGTTTAGGGTATTACACAAACAGTATCGACGCTGGTGTCGGCGCAATCCTCATCACCTCGGAGATCACCCGGATTGAATTTGCGATTAAATTGGGATTCCCAGCTTCCAATAATGAAGTCGAGTATGAAGCTCAAATTGCTAGACTTCAGATGGTAGTTGAAGTTGTCTTGGAGGACATATTTTTAGTGACTCTCAACTGGTGGTCAACCAGGTTAATGGATCTTTAGTAGCAAGAAACGAAAGAAGGGTCAAGTACCTGGGGGTTAGTAGGCGGACTATGGAAAATTTCAGAAAAATAGCTCCACCACACAAATAGAGGAGAGAACTGACATGCCAACGCCTTGGCGTACGTAGCCGCCATGCTGGGAGAAACAGAGAAGTAGACAATCTCCATCGAGTTCCAAGAAAGTCCGAGTATCAAACTGGAGAATGAGGAGATGGAAATGTGCCACCAAGTAGAGACCGGCGTGACCTGGATGACTCCGATCATGAAATATCCGGTCGATGAGACAAGGGATCCAAACAGAAAGAAGGCTAGACTGATAGAATAAAAGGCTCGCCGATATTGGTTACTTTGGGGCGAGTTGTATCGGAAGTCGGCTGGGGGACCATTGTTGAAATAGATAACATAGGAGCAAGCTCAGCTCATCATGGCCAAAATGCATGAAGGGGAGTGCGGCAACCACTCCGGAGGAAGATCATTGGCCCACAAGGCATGGGCTCAAGGTTGTTATTGGCCATATATGCAGGAGGCAAAGAAATACGTTAGAAAATGTGCCAAGTGCTTGATATTCGCTCAAAAGTGCTTATTTTAAGCAATTATCCTTTTAGCGTTATTGCATTCTCCTACATAAAATACTCTATTTACCTACTTTTCTACGTAAGAGTCTCTTGTGTTGCGTAGAACACACTTTTCTGGACGAAATGGTATATTTGCATGCATTAAACACATTTTCGGAAGTCTAGATATTAAGCCGTTCTGATAAAGTCTCATTACGCGCTTCTTCTGTCGCAGGAAACCCCTATGAGACGATTCTCGAGACTTGTGGGCCCAAATCAATCATGAAAGCCCATTATCAAAGCTTAAAGAGCCCACATGCTATGACTAGAAGATATGGGCCAAATATGAGCTGAATAAGAGGACCAAAAAGCCGGCCCAAAGAACGAAGAGAGCAGGAGAGCCAATGACCAAGAGACGGACCAAAGCGTTTAAAGCCACATGAGTCAGCAAAGAATGATAGTCGACTCTACTAGAGAAGCGTGAGGATGGTCACAGTGAAGACCAGGGTTCCAGACCCTCCGCCAGTGCTTTTTTCTCTATTTTCTGATACTTTTTCTCTCATCTCTCCTTATTCTCTATCTCTCTTCATCTCTCGGTCCTCGAATCTACTGACCTAACCCCAGAACTCCTGCCCATCGGCTCTATCTCATCTCCCTTAGCTTTCTGACCATTGGATCTTCCATCGGACCGTTGGATCTTCAATCGGACTGTTGGATCTCTCTAGATCCGTCGATTTACCAATCTGGGTCCCAATCAAGTCACCATCCATCCGATCGCCATCAGACTGTCTGTCACATCATCTTGTGAGACGATGGACTTCATCAATCCATATGGGCCAGTAGCCGGGCCCATCTTCATCGACCCACTGTCCGACCAGTTAGTGGACCCCGCGAATTTCAAAATAATTTTAATTAAATGGGGGGTCCACTAATTGGGGAGATTCCCCATAAAAAAGTAGCATTTTACTTAAAAAAAAAAAAAAAAAAATTAAAAATATTTTTTTTTATTTAAAAAATACCCTATTTCCATTAATGGAAATAGAGAGCTTTAAAAGGAGAAGGAGAGGGGTTCGTTCGAACCCTAATCCCCCTCCTTTCCATTCCATTCTCTCTCCCAAAACCATCCACCACGTTTCCCATCCTTCCTCTTCTTCCTTCCCTTTCTTCTTCTTCTTCTTCTTCTTCTTCTTCTTCTTCATTCCGGCCGGAGTTGCAGAACTCCGGCCGCCTCCTTCTTCTTCTTATTCTTCTTCTTTCTTCTTCTTCTTCTTCTTCTTCTTCTTCTTCTTCTTGTTCTTCTTCTTTTCTTGTTCTCGTTCTTGTTCTTCTTTATTCTGTACCGCCCTACCAGCACCTCCGGCAAGCACCACCGTCCTCGCCGGACTGGTTCTCTCATCACGCTACACTAACGTGGTTGAGATCCCCTTCTCTCTTGCTGTCTTCTTCCTCACAGTCTCCAAGAGCAGCATACCGGCAACACCATTACACCTTTGCCTCCTCATCTCAGGCCGTTCAACACCGCCCCTCCACCTTGCCGTGGCAGCAACTAGCGCCTCCATCACCTACTTGCAACGCCCCATAGTGCTGCCCTGCTCATTCCAGCCGGCTGTACATCTCTTCACGCTATCGTCGTTTGCTACTCCAGCAGGCTCCTCATGCACCACCTCTTTCAGCCTCACTATTTTTTCGGTCAGACCAGCAAGCTACCTCCTATCTACAACGGTTTTCTAACCGTGCTCACCATCAAGAAGCGCCACTACCTGCTGCTCATCCACTCCACCGTCTCCATTAGAGCACTGGCTGGCTGTCTTTCCTCTCAAAAGGTGCATACCAGTTCTCCATGGCAGTGGACACTCCAGCGCCTCCTTGCACCGCCTGCGCATTGTCAAAGACGGACTGCAACCTAAGGCTGCCAACCACCTTCAAGCTTCTCTCACGGCTTGCCCATTCTCGTAGCTGCTAGACACGATCTTCATTAAGGGCGCCGTTAAGCATCCTCCCCTCCACCGTTGGAACCATGGAAACCACAGGCACACCTCTCTTCAACCACTTGCAACGTGGCCATCAAAACCCTCACGGGTTACTCCCTACTGCAACCATCGGTCGGTAGTGCACATCCCCCTCCAAGGTGAGTGATATCCTATGGCAAAGATTTGTCTCCCTTTTGGTAAGCCTTTCCATCCATCTTCTCTCCTCTCTACCTACTTTCTCTCTCAACCCTATTCTCTTTCTCTCTCTAGTTTATTTATTTAATTTTTTATGCTTTATGATTTAGTTATTTTTACTTGATTGTAAGAGACATGTTTGATTGAATGAAGTTGATTTTAATAAAAGTGTGTTCCAATCGTTGCAAATTTCCCGCCATTTTATGTTCATTATTGTGCTAACCCGACTAATCCCGAGTGCGGATCGACATCCGACACGAATCCCTATACAAAAGCTCATATTTTGCAGGATTAAAATTCGGATCAAATTACAAATCTTGTTGATTCTAGGGTTTCCGTAACCAACGACGCGGAAAAATCCTACTATCAAATGGCGCCGCTACCGCTCGGGTGTTCGGGAGTGCGAAAAAGGACGTAAAGACGGAATTGGAAAGTTGCTGAAGCGAAAAGCTGCTCAATTTGGCTAGCCCGACCTTTTTGGGAAACTTTCTATTTTTTTGTTTTTGTTGATTTTTAGCAGTTTTTAAATTACTATTTTTAATGCCTCGGAAGGCCGAGTGCAATTTGTAATAATTTAGGAATTTTACTGCTTTCCAAATAACTGCTAGATCTTGTTCTAGGGTTTTTTAGAAACCCTAGATTAAGTGGAAATTACCAAAAAAAATAATAAAATCAAAATTCAAAAAAAATTAGGGTTTTATATTCTGCAGATTTTTAGAAATCACCAATCCAGGATTTGCGATTTTTGGAAAGATTCCAAAATCTTGAAACTCTGCTTAATTAGGGTTTCCCCTCTTAGAAGTTTCCTCTTTAGAAGAATTTCTATCTTTAGAAATCTTCCGAATTTGGAAAAGTCTGCAAAAGGAAACGCCCCAAATCTAGCAGAATTTCAATTTTGGAAAATTTCCCAAAATTATAAGGGATCTCGCAATCAAATCTTTCTTGGAAGATCTCCACAGTTCGGGAAACTTTCCAATCTAGGTATTTTCCAATCTGGGAATTCCTAAATTTTAACCCATCTCGAATTTGGAAACTCATTCAAAAACTTGCCTAAATTCAGTGCTTGTTCAGTGAACCCTAAAAAGGCAAGGATCTTCCAAATAGAATCCCACATACCTAGACCGTGCGATCTAACTGTTTCTGCAGGAACACGATCCAGTGTGGGTAGAGAGCGAAAGCTCAAAGAGGTGGAGTCGGGCCCAAGCCCATTAGGATACCCCTCTCTAACCCACGGAGGAGACCCCGTGGCGTGGCCCGCGGGAGGTAAGTCTCTATCCTCGCCTTGAGTGCGATACAGAGCATATTGGGTGAATCATTGCCGCTTGTCTATTTGCTTTTGCATACATATTATTCGACTTGCGTGGCGTGGCCGTTAATCAATCAACTCTAAGAGAGCAGACCCGGCTCCAAAATTGAAACTGGTGGGATTTCATCACCCACCTCATCACTCCAGCTAAAATTGATCCCCAAGATCCATTTAATTAAAAAGAATCAAGAAGTAGAGCCAATTAGCCCGGTGTTCGAGGAAAAATCCACGCAAAGCGAACCCGCTTAACATCCAATCGAAATAAGACCACGAGCGCGGGTCCCTGTTGTCTAACACACCCATAAGTCCCTGCTACTCAAGTACACTGAGCTCGACGTGGCATCTTGGACTATTCGGGGGTTAGTTGCGTGTGGACTAGGAACACACCCCAACCCTAGCTTAACCTGAGGGAACACTCTTCTTCTACACTTGACCAATCCGGTTAGTCTGGGACGTACTTAAGACAGCCATTGTGCCGCACGTCTGTCTAGGCTTCGGATTGCCTTGTTGTTGACTAGAGTTAGTACTAAAGGATTCGCTCTGAAGAGTGTAGCCTGGTGAGAACCTCTGAGTGCATACAGTTAGTCCGGCGGCTAAGAGATAAACCAGTGGTCCGCCCACTGTCATAATCTACTCCAGCCCCAAAACTAATAAGATAATGCCTAACATATATCCTGATTGTTTAGAATAGGATTATCTATGCTTGGTGTGCATCATTTAGAATCACAACTCCAGTATCTCCTTTTGGCAACTTTTTGCCAAATCTTGGGCTTGCTTTTTGAAGTAGAAGCCCAGTTGGACCTGTCCTCACCTTTTACTGACTCGATCTGAGAGTTAGTCCACCGCACCCCTCCATCGCCTCTAATGGCAGATGAACGGCCTCTGTATGAGACCTACTACAGTTTCTGTGAGAATCGAGGTGATCACTCTCAACAATGGTATGACAATACTGAGTATCATCATGATACTCCAGTCTCGCACACTTCTACAGGGTATGATAATCACCGAGATCCGGAGTACAATTCTGTACTCCAAGAACTTAAAAATTCAGTCTCTGCCCTTCGTGCCGCAGTTCAGCAACCTGTGTACCATTCCCACTCTGTAGGATATTACCCTCCTATCCAGCAAGATGTCTGTACCTTTCCATCTCCAATGCAGACATCCTATGACAACTATCAGGATAATAGGAGTCACCATAACTTTGGTTGGGAACAGTCTGCCCTCCCGCTGCAACTGCCGCAGGATAATTATCCTTCCGGGTTCCATCAACCCAATGGAGAGTATGACTGGCAATACTCGCAATCCCAGTACCCGTCATATCCACAGAATGACTATTCTGATCAACAGTGGGCCCCTCAGGATTTTCAGAGTCAGCAACTAGTCCCAGACTCCACTTTGCCTTACAACTTTCATACCCAGTCGGACTACAATCAAGAGTTTGCACCTCAGCTCCCCTTGGCTGAACCGCCTCCGTTGGCTACTACACCCGGTCTAGAGGACCTTCTCTCTAAGTACATTGCCCAGCTAGAGCACCAACAACAGCAATCTATGGAGAGCTTCAAGCAACGTCTAGTTCAATTAGAAAATGAGAGAGAGGAAGTCAACTTCACTAGTCCACCAATAGCCTATCCTGAGGAGAATGATATGGCCACTGTCTACAATGAGGAGCCGCACAATCGGACACAGTACCACCATTGTGAGGAAGAAATAGAAGTTGTACCCACCCCTAGATCGAGCCAGACTATTGAGGAGCCAGTGTTTCCTTCTTCGGTGCCTTTAACAGCACCAAATCTTGAACCTACCTCAGAGCAACCTAATTCTCACTCTACCTCTGCTGCCCCTGATGTCGATCTTCATGACACTGAGCTGTGTATCGATCGTAGGATCCCAACTGTCATAGATCTACCGTTCCTCCCCACCTCCCTTGGATTGTGCAACATTAGTGATGAACCCGAGTCGCAATCTTTGGTGCCCTTAACAGCACCAACTTCTGGACTGAGCACAGAGGAACTTAGTCCCATCTCTATCTCTGATAATTCTCTCTCTGCTCTGAATGCAGACATTCCTACTGATGAGCCATGTCTAGAAAATGGGCCTCCCGCTGTCCTGGACCTACCGATCCCCACCGAGGAGGGACGTATTGAATGTAGGGATTGGAACATCCCTATCACATTAGGAAACATCGAGAAAGAGGTCAACAGTTTTCACCTGTCACCCTACATCGATATTATCAATGACCCATGTGCCGTAGAGAGTCTAACTCAGGACTCTCCCGAAGATATATTATCCAAGTGTCATGAACACGGTGAGTCTGACTTCATCTCGGAGTCCAACATTTCTGGTATTACTGATCTGCAGGAGTCTGCTCCATTCAGATACATTCCCGTAAAACTCAATGAGTTTGCGGCTCTGCTAACCACGGTCAGAGAACCCACTACTACTCCCCTCTCAGTCTTTACTGAGAAGCTTCTATCCCTCCCCGCTGAACTAAATGTCCTTGCGGCTCTGCTAACCATGGTCAGAGAACCCACTCCTACTCTCCTCTCAATCTTTACTGAGAAGCTTCGATCCCTCCCAAATCAACTCCGTACTTTTGTCGGTCTGCTCAATGCCCTTCTCTTAGTCTACACTGAGAAAGACCTATTCTACACAGGTATACCTAGACAAGGGATAGGATAGTTGTCTCCGTTCCACCTTAGGTGTCAGGAAGACTGCAGATTCACTCAGTCTCCATGAGTTTTAACCTGGTTGGGGGTACTTGATATACCCCCGTCATGTATGGCTGAAGACGTAAAACTTAGCGCTTTCGGAAAGGCAATTCCGGTATTCCTAGAGTACATGAGTCTCATGCATTTGTGATTATTGTTATATCTTTGGCAATGCAGGTACATTCATTCTTCCGATCATCAGGTATCACACACTGTCGAGTTTCTGCCGACTTGGTAACATCCTTCCTGAATCTTTGCATCATCATCACTGATTTCTTATCATTTTATGTCCCGGTCATGAGCACCGAGGACGGTGCTATATTTTGGTTGGGGGTGGGTATTTACCAAAACTCATGTCTTCATTTTGATAAAAAAAAAAAAAAAAAAAAAAAAAAGAAGAAAGTTGTTTTTGGGGTGATTTCCGATGTTCTCCAAAAGTTTTCTAGAATTTCAAAAATGTGTCAAATACCCTGACTTTGATTAGCTGAAAACCTCCGTTAAGTCAGTATTGAGGATGTCAATTTTTGTTTAAAGTTAGCGTTGAGTCAATTCAAGCGTGACTACAGCAGGTTTGAAAACTTAGAAAAACTCAGATTCGGCACAATTGTACACTATCAACATCAGAGTCATCCTAAGTTTTGAAACTCTAGAGATCCTGTGAGAAGAATTGTGGAGACCTAACCCAGTGAGCTTTCGAGCCTTTAATCATTTCAGAGAGTTATACAATAATCCTGAGTCAATGGATGACTCACTATTCTTCATGCCCGCAATATTCGTTGAGAGATCTCATTATCTTTTGCTTCGATCATAAAACTCGGAACGACATAAAAATTGGATTATTACAACAGAACCTTCTCTGTATCCAGTCAAGACAGTATACATGATAGTGCGAACCCTAGAAAATGATTTAGGCCATTTTTCTGAACCATTCAGCCTTTGTACTCACCTGAATTATACTTCACTAGAAACCCCTTGAACCCTTCTGGAACCCTGGTCTTCACTGTGACCATCCTCACGCTTCTCCAGTAGAGTCGACTATCATTCTTTGCTGACTCATGTGGCTTTAAACGCTTTGGTCCGTCTCTTGGTCATTGGCTCTCCTGCTCTCTTCGTTCTTTGGGCCGGCTTTTTGGTCCTCTTATTCAGCCCATATTTGGCCCATATCTTCTAGTCATATCATGTGGGCTCTTTAAGCTTTGATAATGGGCTTTCATGATCGATTTGGGCCCACAAGTCTCGAGAATCGTCCCATCGGGGTTTCCTGCGACAGAAGAAGCGCGTAATGAGACTTTATCAGAACGGCTTAATATTTAAACTTCCAAAAATGTGTTTAATGCATGCAAATATACCATTTCGTCCAGAAAAGTGTGTTCTACACAACAGAAGAGACTCTTACGTAGAAAAGTAGGTAAATAGAGTATTTTACGTAGGAGAATGCAATAACGCTAAAAGGATAATTGCTTAAAATAAGCACTTTTGAGCGAATATCACAACCCCCAACCAGCATATTGCCAATCCTTGGCAATTAGTGCGAAATAAATGAGCTTAAAAGGGCTCTGCACATGCTGCACACTTTTTCATATTAGCTCCGGGAAAACACCGTTCGTCAAATCATTGAATGGATGCAAAAATAGTTACATGCTAGCGAAGAGTTGGAAAGTTTTGGCAAGACTACAGACTGATAATCATGACCTAGAATAGTCAGACTCTGCGTGTGTGTGTGCTCAACATTCTCATCATCCGACAGTAAAGATTTCTAGATCATCTCTAAGTTTTTATGCCTCGACCTCAAATCTCACATGTTTAGCACTCAGAATAGAATCACACAAGAAGGGTTTTCTTCTTTTCTCTCAATTTATATGTGAGGAGATATATTTAATATAAAGAGGCAAAAGATCTCACATATGTTTTATTTGAAGGAAGGACATCTTTAACAGAAGAAGATCTCATGATTGGAATACCACTTCACTCAGGAACGTCAGATCAAACTCTATAGCTTCTCTTTCTCCAATCTCCACATTTTATGATCGTACTATCCTAGAATCAAGTAGGACTTTCCTGGGTTGTAATGAGGCTTAGGTCAGGTGTAGAGAGATAAAGGGATACAGGATTTCAAAGATCTTGAGAGGATATTGCCATTTTCTTGCATTTTTCCTGCGACGTAATACCATTATCTGGTTCTTTTTCCTTTTTTTTCATATTTTTCTCTTTTTCTTGATATTTCTGAGATTGCTCAATTTCTTTTCAGCACTTTTTCATACTTTCTTTCCATATTTTGTTTTCAGCTTGAACCACTTTCTTTTTCTTTTGATTCTTCTTCTTTACTTTTCTTTTCATGGTACACCCATATCAGTTATTCCTTTGTCCATCTCAAAATAAGGGTAGCCAGTCATGCTTCTTAGCTATACTGGATTTTAGGTTGATGGGTTTACAAAGAAAAGGCTTTTATAGAAGGGTTCAAGGGGTTTCTAGTGAAGTATAATTCAGGTGAGTAAAAAGGCTGAATGGTTCAGAAAAAATGGCCTAAATCATTTTCTAGGGTTTGCACTATCATGTATACTGTCTTAACTGGATACAGAGAAGGTTCTGTCGTAGTAATCCAATGTTGATGTCGTTCCGAGTTTTATGATCAAAGCAAAAGATAATGAGATCTCTCAACGAATATTGCGGGCATGAAGAATAGTGAGTCATCTTGTGACTCAGAATTGTTGTATAACACTCTGAATTGATTAAAGGCTCGAAAGCTCACTGGGTTAGGTCTCCACAATTCTTCTCATAGGATCTCTAGAATTTCCAAACTTAGGATGACTCTGATATTGATAGTGTACAATTGTGCCAAATCTGAGTTTTTCTGAGTTTTCAAACCTGCTGTAGTCACGCTTGAATTGACTCAACGCTAACTTTAAACAAAAATTGACATCCTCAATACTGACTTAACGGAGGTTTTCAGCTAATCAAAGTCAGGGTATTTGACACATTTTTTTTGAAATTCTAGAAAACTTTTGGAGAACATCGGAAATTACCCCAAAAATAAAAAGTTTTTTTTTTTTTTTTTTTTTTTTATCAAAATGAAGACATGAGTTTTGGTAAATATCCACCCCCAACCAAAATACAGCACCGTCCTCGGTGCTCATGACCGGGACATAAAATGATGAAAAATCAGTGATGATGATGCAAAGATTCAGGAAGGATGTTACCAAGTCGGCAGAAACTCGACAGTGTGTGGTACCTGATGATCGGAAGAATGAATGTACCTGTATTTCCAAAGATATACAATAATAACAAATGCATAAGACTCATGTACTGAAAGTAGGATTTTTCCGCGTCGTTGGTTACGGAAAACCTAACTTCAACACATTTTTTTATTTATCCGAGACATTTAACCTGTAAAATGAGCAGTTTTGCATAGTGGCTCGTGTCGGATGTCGAATCCGCACTCGGGATTAGTCGGATTAGCGCGATAATGACATAAAATGACGGGAACTTTGCAGAGAATGGAACATAATTTTATTCAAATCAACTTCATTTAATCAAAATTGTCTTTTACAGCAAAAATCTGACAAATAATTAAACTAGAAAGCATTTTAATAAGAGAGGGAGGTAGAGAGAGAAAGGAAAATCTAAAGAGTCTAGAGAGAGAGAGAGAAATAGAGAGATAAAAAGAGAAAGAGAGGGAGAAACCTAGAGAGAGAAAGGGGAAGAATTAGTGAAAAAGATAGAGAGAGAAAGTTAGAGAAATGTTAAAGAAGAGAGAGAGAAAGTGGTAGAAGAAGAGAGAAACCTATTGCACTTACCTTGGCTGTGAATGGAGGGTTGTGGTGACTTGAAGAATGCACATGGCAGTCGTTGGAAGGTGCTGAACTTTGAGTTTCAGAGGTTGCAACTTGAACAAGAAACCGTGGAGATTGGAGATAGCAAGTTGCACCATGGATCGTGCTTGAATGCACAGGCAGATCTATGGAATGTGGATCAAGGATGTGCCGTGGATTTGGAATGGTATAAGGTGCAGCAGGATATAACCGCTGTAATGGAGGTTTCCGGCGAGCTTCTCGCCGTAGAAGACGACCGGAGTTGCACCTGCAACTCCGGTGGAATTAAAAGAAAAGAAGAAGAAGGAGTCTGAGGATGAGAAGAAGAAGAAAACGACTAGGAGGAAGAAGAAAACGAAGAGGCAGAAGACGGATAGGAGGAGAGGGGGGAGGACGACGTGCTGGCGGTGGAGACGACGACCGGAGTTGCTGTCTGCAACTCCGGCGAGCTAAGAAGACGCAGCAGAGAAGAAGAAGAAGAAGAAGAAGAAGAAAGAAGGAGGAAGGGAAGGGAGGAAGAGGAAGGAAGAGAAGGAAGAAGAAGAGGGGGAGGACCCTCACCAGCTTGCTGTGGTGAGGACGACGACGACCGGAGTTGCTGCCTGCAACTCCGGCGACTATGCAGAAAAATAAGAAGACGAAGAAGAAGAAGAGGAGGAGGAAGAGAAGAAGAAGAAGAAGAAGAAGAAGAAGAAAAAGAAGAAGAAGAAGAGGAGGAGGAGGAGGAAGACCTTGATGGCCGGAGTTGCTGCCTGCAACTCCGGCGAAGATGAGGAGGAAGAAGAAGAAAAAAAAAAAAATTAAGAAGAAGGGAAGATGGGGCCAGAAGGAGAAGAGATCTGTGCGGGATTGATAGGGGGAGAGAATGGAAGAGAAAGGGGGGGGATTAGGGTTCGAACGAACCCTTCTCCTTCCTCTTATAAAGCTCCCTATTTCCATTAATGGAAATAGGGTATTTTTTAAATAAAAAAAAATATTTTTAATTTTTTTTTTTTTTTTTTTAAGTAAAATGCTACTTTTTTATGGGGAATCTCCCCAATTAGTGGACCCCCATTTAATTAAAATTATTTTGAAATTCGCGGGGTCCACTAACTGGTCGGACAGCGGGTCGATACTGATGGGCCCGGCTACTGGCCCACATGGACTGATGATGTCCATCGTCTCACAAGATGATGTGACAGGCATTCTGAAGGCGATCGGATGGATGGTGACTTGATTGGGACCCAGATTGGTAGATCGACGGATCTAGAGAGATCCAACGGTCCGATTGAAGATCCAACGGTCCGATGGAAGATCCAACGGTCAGAAAGCTAAGGGAGATGAGATAGAGCCGAAGGGTAGGAGTTCTGGGGTTAAGTCAGTAGATTCGAGGATCGAGAGATGAAGAGAGAGAGAGAATAAGAAGAAATGAGAGAAAAAGTATCAAAAAAAATGGAAAAAAGCACTGGCGGAGGGTCTGGAACCCTGGTCTTCACTGTGACATCCTCACGCTTCTCCAGTAGAGTCGACCATCATTCTTTGCTGACTCATGTGGCTTTAAACGCTTTGGTCCGTCTCTTGGTCATTGGCTCTCCTACTCTCTTCGTTCTTTGGGCCGGCTTTTTGGTCCTCTTATTCAGCCCATATTTGGCCCATATCTTCTAGTCATAGCATGTGGGCTTTTTAAGCTTTGATAATGGGCTTTCATGATCGATTTGGGCCCACATGTCTTGAGAATCGTCCCATCGGGGTTTCCTGCGACAGAAGAAGCGCGTAATGAGACTTTATCAGAACGGCTTAATATCTAGACTTCCGAAAATGTGTTTAATGCATGCAAATATACCATTTCGTCCAGAAAAGTGTGTTCTACGCAACAGAAGAGACTCTTACGTAGAAAAGTAGGTAAATAGAGTATTTTACGTAGGAGAATGCAATAACGCTAAAAGGATAATTGCTTAAAATAAGCACTTTTGAGCGAATATCATGTACTCTAGGAATACCGGAATTGCCTTTCCGAAAGCGCTAAGTTTTACGTCTTCAGCCAGACACAATGGGGGTGATAAGCACGCCCAACCAATTTGAAGCATAGGGAGACTGAGTGAGTCATCAGTCATCCAGCTCATCAGTTGGAGCAGGAACGCTTCCAATCGAGCTAACCCAACCCAGCAGTAGTACGGGTAGGGTCTTTCTCAGTGAAGACTGAGAGGGTTCTCTGGCCGTGGTTAGCAGAGTCGCAAACTCATAAAGAGGAGCGGGTATGGGAGAACAGAAGTGGGTCTCTCATCAGTAAGAGACCTAGCAAGGGATTCTCTGACCATGGTTAGCAGAGCCGAAGACACAATGTGTATCGGGGATGGATTTAGTGGAGCAGACTCCAGTGGGGTTGACAGTAAGCACCCCTATCCAGTATAAAATGCAGTGAGACTGAAATGATCATCAGTCGTAAGAGATTGGATCAATGAGATCCGTCTGCCTGGTCTCTCATCAGTAAGAGACCAATGGCAAAGGAAGGGTGGTGAAGATTGAAGGACTCTCAGATCGAGTCAAACAATGCGGCAGTTGAAGCCATATAAATAAGCCTTAGACTAGGTTACAAAGAGACACTGGAGTAGGGATCCTAAATGATGCACATAGAGCAAGCAAGATAATCCTATGCCTAAAATAAATCAGGATAAGTTTGAGGATTTATCTTGTTAGTTTCTGGGGTATGGTAGATTATGACAGTGGGCGGACCACTGGTTTATTTTGTTAACTGCCGGACTAACTTTGTCGCTCTTAGGTTCTCACCAGGCTACACTCTTCAGAGCGAATCCTTTAGTACTGACTCTAGTCAACAACAAGGCAATCCGAAGCCTAGACAGACGTGCGGCACAATGGCTGTCTTAAGTACGTCCCAGACTAACCGGATTGGTCAAGTGTTTAAGAAGAGTGTTCCCTCGGGTTAAGCTAGGGTTGGTGCGTGTTCCTAGTCCACACGCAACTAACCGCCGAATAGTCCAAGATGCCACGTCGAGCTCAGTGTACTTGAGTAGCAGGGACTTATGGGTGTGTTAGACAACAGGGACCCGCGCTCGTGGTTTTATTTCGATTGGATGTTAAGCGGGTTCGCTTTGTGTGGATTTTTCCTCGAACACCGGGCTAATTGGCTCTACTTCTTGATTCTTTTTAATTAATGGAGCCTTGGGATCAAATCAGATGGAATGATGAGGTGGGTGATGAAATCCCACTAGTTTTAAAAGAGCTGGGTCTGCTCGATTAATGTTCAATTATTAACGGCCACGCCACGCAAGTCGAATAATATGTATGCGAAAGCAAATAGACAAGCGGCAATGAGTCACTCAAATTGCTCTGTATCGCACTCAAGGCGAGGATAGAGACTTACCTCCCGTGGGCCACGCCACGGGGTCGCCTCTTTGGGGTAGGGAGGGGTATCCTTCATGAGCATGGGCCTGACTCCTCCTAAGTGAGCTTTCGCTCCCTACCCGCAGTTGGATTCGCAATCCTGCATACGAATTAGTATATGATATGGGTCTAGGGTGTGGGAATATTTTTTTGGAATGTCTCTGCCTAGGGTGGGTAAGCAATCAATCAATCAATTAGGCAGGGTAAATTGGAAAGTTACTATTCATGAGAGTTGACTAAACAACTATCAACCCCCTAATAGACTTTTCCAATTTAAGAGTTTCTCCAAGTTAGGAAAATTCCCTAAAAGTAGAAGTTTCCTAAATCTGAAAACTTACTAAACTTAGGGTTTCTCCCTGTGTTGGAAACCTTCCAAAAAGGGGACCTTCCATAGTTAGAAATCCTCTAAAAATAAGAATTGCTAATTATGAAATTTCGTCCGATTTGGAAACTATCCAAATAAGCTTAATTCCAATTTGAAATTTCCCAGGAATGGAAACCGTGCAAAAATGGAAATTTCCCGATTCGGGAAGTATCCAAAAATGCAATCTTCACATATGCGAATATCCTAAAATGTGCAGAAATAGAAACTACCATTTTTCAATTTTTTTTTTTTGATTTTTTTGGTATTTTTTCACTTAATCTAGGGTTTCTAAAAAACCCTAGAACAAGATCTAGCAGTTTATATGGAAAGTAGTAAAATTCCTAAATTATTACAACTTTGCACTCGGCCTTCCGAGGCATTAAAAATAGTAATTTCAAAGACTGCTAAAAATCACTAAAAACAAAAAATAGAAAGTTTCCCGAAAAGGTCGGGCTGTCCAAATTGAGCAGCTTTCCGCTTCAGCAACTTTCCAATTCCGTCTTTACGTCCTTTTTCGCACTCCCGTACACCCGAGCGGCAACGGCGCCATTTGATAGTAGGTTTTTTCCGCGTCGTTGGTTACGAAAACCCTAACTTCAACATATTTGTAATTTTTATCCGATTATCCTGCAAAATTGATAGATTTGTATAGGGATTCGTGTCGGATGTCGATCCGCACTCGGGATTAGTCGGATTAGCGCGAATAAGAACATAAAATGACAGATAATATACAAGAGAAAAAGGAGAATGATGGAAGAGATGAGAAGGGCGAGTCGATTTAAAACACATCCATGAGATCCAGAAAATACTAAAATCATCAAAATCAAATTGCATTAATTAAACTGTTGCTTACATGAAATAAATGATAGAAATAAATAAAGCGGTAAATCTATTCTAGAAAGCATGTAAGAAAGCATGTAAAAAGAGATTTTAGAGAGAGAGGAAGAAGGTAGAGAGAGATTTTTCACACCTCGATCGTTTACCGGCCGACAAGGTAGAGGTGAGAGAAAAACTCACCCTCTTGCATTCACCGAACGGAGTCAGTGGTACAAAAAGGCGATCAGCCTGGGGATTCTAGATAAAGAAATTCACTTACCCTAGAGAGAGCAAATGAACCCTAGAAAAGAGAAAATATCTTATGCGCACTTACCATGATTTGAGACCGGGATCGACCCGGTGAGTGGTTCGGCCCGGGTGATCGGCCGTGATTGATTGGCTAATGAAGGTGACTCGGCCAATGGTGCAGAGGCTTTGTGAGGGTGTGTGCAACCGTAAATGCAAGAGCCCTAGAAGTGGTCTGGCCAAGTGATGGCGAGCACGCCCATAGCGTTGCATGGAAGCATGGTGGTTGCAAAGATGATGGTTCACGGGCTGCTGTCCATGAAAGGAGGAGCCCAAGATGAAGGTGTGGGAGAAGGCGAGGCTCCAAGCCTCTTGAAGTGTGGTGTTCCATGAGTGATGACCAGTGGTAACTTCGTGAAGGAGAGGTTCAGGTAGCAGGTGAACCATGTGCAAGCCAATGCAACTTGAAGGTGGAGATCCGGGCGTGAAAGGAAGAGAAAACCTGTCCGAAACAGAGGGTGGAATCACCGGTCTATTGAAGGAGAGCATCACGGTTGCTAGGGACTCACAGCCACCCCGCACCACTAAAAGATTTCGCCGCTAGAGAACCAAGGTGGTGGCGCAAGGAGGAGCTATGCCAATGGTTGCTGGACGGTGAATATGTAGGGGAGATGTTGGTCAAAGGTGGAGGTTGCAGGTTCTTTCGGAGATGACGGACGGAGCAAGTGGTGGTGGAAGACGGTCCTCCAATGGCGATGACGGTGGAGAGGAGTACATGTGGCCACCATGGTTTAGTCGCCGGAGTTGCAGGTCTGCAACTCCGACGTTGAAGCTTGTAGGTGGAGTTGTAGACAGCCTTGACGGTGAAGAGGAGCAGCAGGCGTTGCAAACGAGAAGAGCACAGGCGGGCAGAGTGGTGGTGCTGAGAACGCACAGCAGCAGCGTCTCCAGCGTAGGTAGAGGCGGACGGTGAAGGAGGAGGCGGAGGCGAACGTGCAACAGGTGGAGACACGCTGGTTGTTTCTAACGGAGTTGCAGGTTCGGCCAAAGGTTGAGTGGCAGACCTGCAACTCGGTCTGCAAGTGGAGGACGAGTTGTAGAAGGCCTTGGCGATTAAGAGGAGCAGCAGGCGTTCCTTTTTTTTTTGCTGTAAGAGGAGGGGCGGCAAGGGGAGAACGTGAAGAAGGGAAGGAAAGAGAATGGCGGCAGCGTGGAGAATGGTGGTTGTGGCGACTCAAAGAGGATCGTGCAAGCTCTGGGCAGAAGGCATGGAGAAGATGAAGAACAAGAAGAGAAGATGGAGGAAAAAAAAAAAATGGCCGGAGTTGCAAACCTGCAACTCCGGCGAAGTATGAAGGAAGAAGATGAAGAAGAAGGTGGAAGAAGAAGAGGAGAAAGAAAGAGCCGAAGACGACGAAAACGTCGGGAGAGTTTTGGGGGAAGGAGAGGAAGAGATTAGAGGGGGATTAGGGTTCGAACGAACCCTTCTCCTTCCTCTTATAAAGCTCCCTATTTCCATTAATGGAAATAGGGTATTTTTTAAATAAAAAAAATAAGAAAAAATAATTTTTTTTTATTTTTTATTTTTTTTAAGTAAAAACCTACTTTTCTATGGGGAATCTCCCCAATTAGTGGACCCCCCATTTAATTAAAATTATTTTTGAAATTCGCGGGGTCCACTAACTGGTCGGACAGCGGGTCGATGCTGATGGGCCCGGCTACTGGCCCACATGGACTGATGATGTCCATCGTCTCATGAGATGATGTGACAGGCATTCTGAAGGCGATCGGATGGATGGTGACTTGATTGGGACCCAGATTGGTAGATCGACGGATCTAGAGAGATCCAACGGTCCGATTGAAGATCCAACGGTCCGATGGAAGATCCAACGGTTAGAAAGCTAAGGGAGATGAGATAGAGCTGATAGGTAGGAGTTCTGGGATTAGGTCAGTAGATTCGAGGATCGAGAGATGAAGAGAGAGAGAGAATAAGGAGAGATGAGAGAAAAAGTATCAAAAAAAAATGGAAAAAAGCACTGGCGGAGGGTCTGGAACCCTGGTCTTCACTGTGACCATCCTCACGCTTCTCCAGTAGAGTCGACTATCATTCTTTGCTGACTCATGTGGCTTTAAACGCTTTGGTCCGTCTCTTGGTCATTGGCTCTCCTACTCTCTTCGTTCTTTGGGCTGACTTTTTGGTCCTCTTATTCAGCCCATATTTGGCCCATATCTTCTAGTCATATCATGTGGGCTCTTTAAGCTTTGATAATGGGCTTTCATGATCGATTTGGGCCCACAAGTCTCGAGAATCGTCCCATCGGGGTTTCCTGCGACAGAAGAAGCGCGTAATGAGACTTTATCAGAACGGCTTAATATTTAAACTTCCAAAAATGTGTTTAATGCATGCAAATATACCATTTCGTCCAGAAAAGTGTGTTCTACGCAACAGAAGAGACTCTTACGTAGAAAAGTAGGTAAATAGAGTATTTTACGTAGGAGAATGCAATAACGCTAAAAGGATAATTGCTTAAAATAAGCACTTTTGAGCGAATATCACCTTCTATAAAAGCCTTTTCTTTGTAAACCCATCAACCTAAAATCCAGTCCAGCCACGAAGCATGACTGTCTACCCTTATTTTGAGATGGACAAAAGAATAGCTGATATGAGTGTACGTGAACAGAAAAGTAAAGAAGAAGAATCCAAAGAAAAAAAAATGGTTCAAGCTGAAAACAAAATATGGAAAGAAAGTATGAAAAAGTGCTGAAAAGAAATTGAGCAGTCTCAGAAATATCAAGAAAAAGAGAAAAATATGAAAAAAAGGAAAAAGAACCAGATAATGGTGTTACGCCGCAGGAAAAGTGCAAGAAAATGACAATATCCTCTTAAGATCTTTGAAATCCTGTATCCCTTTATCTCTCTACACCTGACCTAAGCCTCATTACAATCCAGGAAAGTCTTACTTGATTCTAGGATAGTACGATCATAAAATGTGGAGATTGGAGAAAGAGAAGCTATAGAGTTTGATCTGACGTTCCTGAGTGAAGTGGTATTCCAATCATGAGATCTTCTTCTGTTAAAGATGTCTTTCCTTCAAATAAAACATATGTGAGATCTTTTGCCTCTTTATTTAAATATATCTCCTCACATATAAATTGAGAGAAAAGAAGAAAACCCTTCTTGTGTGATTCTATTCTGAGTGCTAAACATGTGAGATTTGAGGTCGAGGCATAAAAACTTAGAGGTGATCTAGAAATCTTTACTGTCGGATGATGAGAATGTTGAGCACACACACACGCAGAGTCTGACTATTCTGGGTCATGATTATCAGTCTGTAGTCTTGCCAAAACTTTCCAACTCTTCGCTAGCATGTAACTATTTTTGCATCCATTCAATGATTTGACGAACGGTGTTTTCCCTGAGCTAATATGAAAAAGTGTGCAGCATGTGCAGAGCCCTTTTAAGCTCATTTATTTCGCACTAATTGCCAAGGATTGGCAATATGCTGGTTGGGGGTTGTGATATTCGCTCAAAAGTGCTTATTTTAAGCAATTATCCTTTTAGCGTTATTGCATTCTCCTACATAAAATACTCTATTTACCTACTTTTCTACGTAAGAGTCTCTTGTGTTGCGTAGAACACACTTTTCTGGACGAAATGGTATATTTGCATGCATTAAACACATTTTCGGAAGTCTAGATATTAAGCCGTTCTGATAAAGTCTCATTACGCGCTTCTTCTGTCGCAGGAAACCCCGATGAGACGATTCTCGAGACTTGTGGGCCCAAATCAATCATGAAAGCCCATTATCAAAGCTTAAAGAGCCCACATGCTATGACTAGAAGATATGGGCCAAATATGAGCTGAATAAGAGGACCAAAAAGCCGGCCCAAAGAATGAAGAGAGCAGGAGAGCCAATGACCAAGAGACGGACCAAAGCGTTTAAAGCCACATGAGTCAGCAAAGAATGATAGTCGACTCTACTGGAGAAGCGTGAGGATGGTCACAGTGAAGACCAGGGTTCCAGACCCTCCGCCAGTGCTTTTTTCTCTATTTTCTGATACTTTTTCTCTCATCTCTCCTTATTCTCTATCTCTCTTCATCTCTCGGTCCTCGAATCTACTGACCTAAGCCCAGAACTCCTGCCCATCGGCTCTATCTCATCTCCCTTAGCTTTCTGACCATTGGATCTTCCATCGGACCGTTGGATCTTCAATCGGACCTTTGGATCTCTCTAGATCCGTCGATTTACCAATCTGGGTCCCAATCAAGTCACCATCCATCCGATCGCCATCAGACTGTCTGTCACATCATCTTGTGAGACGATGGACATCATCAATCCATATGGGCCAGTAGCCGGGCCCATCTTCATCGACCCGCTGTCCGACCAGTTAGTGGACCCCGCGAATTTCAAAATAATTTTAATTAAATGGGGGTCCACTAATTGGGGAGATTCCCCATAAAAAAGTAGCATTTTACTTAAAAAAAAAAAAAAAAAAATTAAAAATATTTTTTTTTATTTAAAAAATACCCTATTTCCATTAATGGAAATAGGGAGCTTTAAAAGGAAAAGGAGAGGGGTTCGTTCGAACCCTAATCCCCCTCCTTTCCATTCCATTCTCTCTCCCAAAACCATCCACCACGTTTCCCATCCTTCCTCTTCTTCCTTCCCTTTCTTCTTCTTCTTCTTCTTCTTCTTCATTCCGGCCGGAGTTGCAGAACTCCGGCCGCCTCCTTCTTCTTCTTATTCTTCTTCTTTCTTCTTCTTCTTCTTCTTCTTCTTCTTCTTCTTCTTCTTCTTCTTCTTCTTGTTCTTCTTCTTTTCTTGTTCTCGTTCTTGTTCTTCTTTATTCTGTACCGCCCTACCAGCACCTCCGGCAAGCACCACCGTCCTCGCCGGACTGGTTCTCTCATCACGCTACACTAACGTGGTTGAGATCCCCTTCTCTCTTGCTGTCTTCTTCCTCACAGTCTCCAAGAGCAGCATACCGGCAACACCATTACACCTTTGCCTCCTCATCTCAGGCCGTTCAACACCGCCCCTCCACCTTGCCGTGGCAGCAACTAGCGCCTCCATCACCTACTTGCAACGCCCCATAGTGCTGCCCTGCTCATTCCAGCCGGCTGTACATCTCTTCACGCTATCGTCGTTTGCTACTCCAGCAGGCTCCTCATGCACCACCTCTTTCAGCCTCACTGTTTTTTCGGTCAGACCAGCAAGCTACCTCCTATCTACAACGGTTTTCTAACCGTGCTCACCATCAAGAAGCGCCACTACCTGCTGCTCATCCACTCCACCGTCTCCATTAGAGCACTGGCTGGCTGTCTTTCCTCTCAAAAGGTGCATACCAGTTCTCCATGGCAGTGGACACTCCAGCGCCTCCTTGCACCGCCTGCGCATTGTCAAAGACGGACTGCAACCTAAGGCTGCCAACCACCTTCAAGCTTCTCTCACGGCTTGCCCATTCTCGTAGCTGCTAGACACGATCTTCATTAAGGGCGCCGTTAAGCATCCTCCCCTCCACCGTTGGAACCATGGAAACCACAGGCACACCTCTCTTCAACCACTTGCAACGTGGCCATCAAAACCCTCACGGGTTACTCCCTACTGCAACCATCGGTCGGTAGTGCACATCCCCCTCCAAGGTGAGTGATATCCTATGGCAAAGATTTGTCTCCCCTTTGGTAAGCCTTTCCATCCATCTTCTCTCCTCTCTACCTACTTTCTCTCTCAACCCTATTCTCTTTCTCTCTCTAGTTTATTTATTTAATTTTTTATGCTTTATGATTTAGTTATTTTTACTTGATTGTAAGAGACATGTTTGATTGAATGAAGTTGATTTTAATAAAAGTGTGTTCCAATCGTTGCAAATTTCCCGCCATTTTATGTTCATTATTGTGCTAACCCGACTAATCCCGAGTGCGGATCGACATCCGACACGAATCCCTATACAAAAGCTCATATTTTGCAGGATTAAAATTCGGATCAAATTACAAATCTTGTTGATTCTAGGGTTTCCGTAACCAACGACGCGGAAAAATCCTACTATCAGTGCTAGAGACACGCCCCGACTATACGAGCACCACCAAGGGACTTAAACTCGGTAGTTAGCCCGTGGTCGTTTGCACTCTAGGGGTTGGATGTTGTCAGCCCTCTCCCCATGGCTCCCGGTAAAAGGCAGTTCATGTTAGTGGCAACCGACTACTTTACAAAGTGGGAAGAAGCTGTGGCCTTACAGAAGGCCCAAGAGCAAGAAGTGCAGAAATTCCTTTGGGAAATGATCATCACTAGATTCGGCCTCCCATACGCCTTCATCTCAGATAACGGATCCCGGTTCCGAGGGAAGAAGATCGAGTAGTTTTGCAACAAGTTTAACATCAAACAGTTGTTCTCGAAATAGAGATTCCCCATTTGCGATGGCATTTGGTATGGAGGCAACTGAAACAAGGGTTTTTCCGTGTCGTCGGATCGAAAACCCTAGAGTCAACAAAATTTGTATCTTTTCCGGGTCACTTATCCTATAAAATGCAGAGATTTGTATAGGGATTCGTGTCGGATGTCGATCCGCACTCGGGGTAAGAGAACACAATATCGAAACAAAAATTAACAGAAAAATGCTACATAAATTGATGGAGAGGTGAGAGTGGTGAATATCAGGATTTTAAATCATTCTTTTTGTTTTTGAGGAATCTATCACCAAGAACATGAAATAACAAGATTTGCATAAAAATACCTAACTTTTATTAATTCAACTCATTCCCATTACATTAAAATGAAGTCAAATAAAAAATAGTAAATCTAACTATAAAGCAATCAGAGAAGATTTAGAGAGAGAAAAAGGGAAAATGAGAGAAGATTAGAGAGAGAAGGAAAATTAGAAGTTTCTAGAGAAAGAAAGTATAGAGAGATAGAAAAAAAATAGAGAGAGAAAATGGGAGAGGAGAGAGAAAGCTACAGAGAGAGAGTGAGAGAAATTGTAGAGATTGAGACAGAGGAGAGAGAAAAACTACTGAAAGTAGGGTTTTTCCGCGTTGTTGGTACGGAAACCCTAACTTCAACACATTTTTAATTTATCCGAGACATTTAACCCGTAAAATGAGCAGTTTTGCATAGTGGCTCGTGTCGGATGTCGATCCGCACTCGGTATTAGTCGGGTTAGCGCAATAATGAACATAAAATGACAGAAAATTTGCAGAGAATGGATATAATTTTATTCAAATCAACTTCATTCAATCGAACATGTCTCTTACACTCAAGTAAAAATAACTAAATTATAAAGCATAAAAAAAAAACAAACTAGAGAGAGAAAGAGAGAACTAGAGAGAGAAAGTGGTTTTTAGAGGAAGAAAATAAATCTAGATAGATGAAGGTAGGTAGAGAGAGAAAGAGGAAGTGAGATGAAAGCTAAGTAGAGAGAGAAAAATGGAAGAAACTAGAGAGAGAATGGTGGAGAGAGAGTTAGAGAGAGAAAATGAAGTGGAGAGAGAAAAAGAAAGATTTTGGAGAGAAAGAAGATTAATGAGGGAAGATAGAAGATCACCTTTCAAGAACTTACCAATGGCAAAGGATCACCATGTTGGATCGGCAAATGGGGTGGTCGAGCACGGCGAGGAGATCCAGCCAAGTGATTGGTTGTAGGTAGTGCACGTGATGCATTATGAGGAGGCTACAGTAGCACGTGGAAGGACAAGGCTGGTGGTTGGCTTCAAGGTTTGCAGCGATGTGCAAGATAGGTGGCAGCAAGCGCAACCCTTAGACCAACGAATCAGGCTATGAAGATGGACGGGGGGTGCATGGTGGTGTGTTCTGCAAGAGGTGGCCGGATCTCTGCGGTTGTTGCAGCAGGTGGAAGGCAACAGAACGTTGCAGGCCATCCAAGCGTGGAGATGCACGTTGGTGAAGAATGGTGAAGAGTTCACCAGCATGTCAGAACGGTGGTGCGTTTTAGAGTGGAATTGGCCGGCTTCAACCCCGGAAACACATGAGGAAGGGAGGAGACTGTGGTGGGGAGCACGCACGGGTGGACAGAAGTAGCAGGAGCACGCGGTGGTGCGTGCACAGCTGTAGTAGGCGGAGAAACGGTGCACGCAGGCGATGGTGGTTTGGTGGAGACGTTGAAGGAAGAGGGAGGCGTCCCTCTTGTGGCTGGTGGCAGCAGGTGAAGAAGAAGACGGCGGCTTGTGGAGGCGCACCAGCAAGTTGGAGGTTTAACAGTGGTAGCCAAGGGTGGACAAACGTACAGCAGGTGGCCGGAGTTGCAGGCGGACCTGCAACTCAAGCGTGGTGGAGGCGGTACCGTTGGTGCAGCGTCAAGAGAAGGAGGACGCGTTCGTGCTGCACGCAGCAATAGGGAGCGCAGGCGAGAGGAGGGAGAAGGAGCAGAAGAGGAAGAAGAAGAAGAAGAAGGAGGACTGGACTGGTGGGGGGGCGCTGCCGGCCGGAGTTGCAGGCTGCAACTCCGGTAGAAAACGAAAAAAAATGAAAATAGAAACAAGAAAAATGAGAAGAAGAAAAAGAAGAAGAAGAAGAAGAAGAGGAAGAAGAAGAAGAAGAAGAAGAAGAAGAAGAAGAAGGAGGAGGAGGAGAACGAGGACCAGATGGCCGGAGTTGCTGCCTGCAACTCCGGCGAAGATGGAGGAGGAAGAAGAAGAAGAAAAGAAGAAAAAAGAAGAAAAGAGAAGAAAGAAGAAGGCGAAAACGTGGGCAGAAGATTAGGGGAAGGAGAGGAGAAGAGGGGAGAGGGATTAGGGTTCGAACGAACCCCTATCCTTCTCCTTTTAAAGCTTCCCTATTTCCTTTAATGGAAATAGGGGATTTTTGAAAATAAAAAAATAAGAAAAAATAATTTTTTTTTATTTTTTATTTTTTTTAAGTAAAAACCTACTTTTCTATGGGGAATCTCCCCAATTAGTGGACCCCCCATTTAATTAAAATTATTTTTGAAATTCGCGGGGTCCACTAACTGGTCGGACAGCGGGTCGATGATGATGGGCCCGGCTACTGGCCCACATGGACTGATGATGTCCATCGTCTCACAAGATGATGTGACAGGCATTCTGAAGGCGATCGGATGGATGGTGACTTGATTGGGACTCAGATTGGTAGATCGACGGATCTAGAGAGATCCAACGGTCCGATGGAAGATCCAACGGTCAGAAAGCTAAGGGAGATGAGATAGAGCCGATGGGCAGGAGTTCTGGGGTTAGGTCAGTAGATTCGAGGACCGAGAGATGAAGAGAGAGAGAGAATAAGGAGAGATGAGAGAAAAAGTATCAAAAAAAATGGAAAAAAGCATTGGCGGAGGGTCTGGAACCCTGGTCTTCACTGTGACCATCCTCACGCTTCTTCAGTAGAGTAGACTATCATTCTTTGCTGACTCATGTGGCTTTAAACGCTTTGGTCCGTCTCTTGGTCATTGGCTCTTCTACTCTCGTGGTTCCTTGGGCCAGCTCTTCGATCCCCTTGTTCAGCCCATAATAGGCTCATATCTTCTAGACATAGCCTGTGGACTCTTTAAGCTTTGATAATGGGCTTTCATGATCCATGTGGGCCCACAAGTCTCAGAATCATCCAATCAGGGTTTTCTGCGACAGAAGAAGCGCGTAATGAGACTTTATCAGAACGGCTTAATATTTAGACTTCCGAAAATGTGTTTAATGCATGCAAATATACCATTTCGTCCAGAAAAGTGTGTTCTACGCAACAGAAGAGACTCTTACGTAGAAAAGTAGGTAAATAGAGTATTTTACGTAGGAGAATGCAATAACGCTAAAAGGATAATTGCTTAAAATAAGCACTTTTGAGCGAATATCAACTACCTTGATACTTATCGGAGTTACCGGAGAGGATCTGCCATGGGAATGGTGTGCACGGACAAGGGAAGAGGCCATCGTTGAAGCTTGGAAGAAACCGGGAGGTGCATAGAGACAACATGATGAAGGAGGAGGGGCAGATGAGGTGCTACCTTGCTGGTTGTAATGCATGGGCAGCAAGAAAGTAGAGGAGATGGAAAAAGCCTACGGTGGTGTAGTTGTAGGCCGGCCAATGAGGTGACTGGCTGGTAATGGAAGGATAAGGCTGAGATCCTTATGTGGTGAAAAGGATGGAAGAAAATGTGGAAAAGAGAGGGGAAAATGGGTTTCCGGTGGAGGAACCAGTAGGTATGTAGAGAGGAAGTGGTGACGGTGATGGAGAAGATGAGGAGGTAGCACGTGTAGGTCTTCAATGGAAGACTAGTGGTGCTTAAAGTTGCCGGTCTACAACAGAGGAGGAAGTGGGGTGGAGATGGAGGACGCTTGGATGGCCTACTGGTGGAGAAACTCAAGGAGAGCAAGACTGGTGGGAGGTAGCACCCTCGAACGGAGTTGCAAGTGAAGGAGATCAGCACGTAGGCGAGTTGCAGATGGTGGTGGAGCAAGCATGTAATGGAGGCTTTAATGGAGTTCGCTGCAACTTCAGCACTTCTTTTCTTTCTTGCTTCTTCTCTTCTCTTTTCTTCCTCTTTTTTTTCTGATTTTCTTTTGAGGAAGAGAAGAGAGAGAGGACAGTTGTAGAGAGATGAGAGAAGAGACGAGAAGGAGAGGATGGTGCCTTCAAGGTGCGGTCTGGTTGGAAGGCGGTGGTATGAGGAGCTGCTCCTTGAACCAGACCGTGAGGAGCACGCTCTGCAAAAGAAGACGGAGGAGAGGGAAGGGTCCCGTGCTTTAGTCACGGGCTAGAGGGCGTAGGTGTGGTGGTGCTTGCATGGGGGAGGAGAGGATTGTCGGTTGGTGGCAAGCTGGTTTTGCCGGCCGGAGTTGCAGCGGTGGAGGGGCACGTAGGCGGCGGTGTTAATGGCATTGAAGGAGATCTCGTTGCTGCCCGTGGGGTGGAAGAAGAAGAAGAAGAAGTGGCGGCTTCATTTTTAGACGGGGGAGGGAACCGAGGTTAACGTGGGAAGAATGATGTTTTTATAAGGGTAGGGTTAGTATGGGTTAGGGTGCGTTTGGTCGACAGTAGAAAAAATGCATTTTTCTTAAAAGCCTTTTTGAAATAATTAAACATGCCCTTAGGGTTTTGAATTGGGGCTAAGTGATGAGGGCCCTTTGATGAATGTGAGGTGATCGCTAGGCTGTATGATGATGAGACAGTGGTAATAGGATGATTAAGAGAGTAGAATGATGGAGATCAGGTGATCAATCAATCAATCGGATGATCACTAGGTTGATCAGACGATGAATAATCGGATGGTTAGATGGTAGATCAGAAGGCGATCGAACGGTGGATTTGATGGATGATGGTGATAGGTCAAGGAAAGAGAGAGTTGGTTAGAGCTAGGAGAGAAAAAATTAGGATTTAGAGAGAGGAGAGAAAATTAGGGGAGATGAGAGAGAAAATGTCAGAAAATGGAGAGAAAAGTACTGGCAGAGGGTTTGGAACTTGGATCTTCAATCTATCCTTCAATTGAGCTTCACCAATAAAGCAGGACAACATCTCTTATCATTTCATGTGGCTTTAAAGGCTTTAGCCCATCTCATGGTTATTAGCTCTCTCGCTCTCGTGGTTCTGTGGGCCGGCTCTTCGATCCCCTTATTCAGCCCGTACTTGGCGCATATCTTCTAATCATAGCCTATTGGCTCTTTAAGCTTTGACAATGGACTTTCATGATCGATGTGGGCCCACAAGTCTCAAGAATCATCCAATCGGAGTTTCCTACGACAGAAGAAGCGCGTAATGAGACTCAATCAAAATGGCTTCATATCTAGACTTCTAAGATTGTGTTTAATGCATACAAATATACCATTTCGTCTAGAAAAGTGTGTTCTACGCAATGAAAATGACTCTTATTTAGAAAAGTGGACAAATGGAGCAGTTTTACGTAGGAGAGTGCGATAATCGTAAAAAGATAATTGATTAAAATAAGCATTTTTGAGCGAATATCACAACCCCCAACCAGCATATTGCCAATCCTTGGTAATTAGTGCGAAATAAATGAACTTAAAAGGGCTCTGTACATGCTGCACACTTTTTCATATTAGCTGAGGGAAAACACCGTTTGTCAATTTTTCGTATGGATGCAAAAACAGTTACGAGCTAGCAAAGAGTTGGTATGTTTTGGCAGGACTACAGACTAATAATCACGACCCAGAATTGTCAGACTCTGCGTGTGTGTGTGTGCTCAATATCATCATCATCCAGCGGTAAAGATGTCCTGATTACCTTTAAGTTTTTATTCCTTGACCTCAAATCTCGATTGTTTAGCACTCAAAAATTAACCATTCGTTAGTAGTTTATTTCTATTCTCTCAAGTTATATGTGAGGAGATGTATTGATATAAAGAGTCAAAGATCTCATATGTTTTATTTGAAGGAATGACATTTTCAGAAATAGAAGATCTCATGGCAGGAATATCATTTCACTCGGGAACGTTAGATCAAACTCCACAGCTTCTCTTTCTCCATTCTCCACACCCCAGAATCAAGTAGGACTTGAATAGGTTATAATGACGCTTAGGTCAGGTGTAGAAAAATAAGAGAGTACAGGATTTCAAAGTCTGACAGGATATCTCTATTTTCTTGTAATTTTTCTCCGAATGTAACACCATTTCTTTTCATTTTCCTTCTTTCATATTTTTCTCTTTTTCTCGATATTTCAGCTCTTTTTCATACTTTTTTTTCATATATTCTTTTCAGTCTGAACCACTTGTCTTTTTTTTTTACTTTTCTTTCATGGTACACCCATATCCTTTATATCTCTATCCTTCTTAGAAGTAGGGTCACGAGTCATACTTCTGGGTTATTGGTTAATGGGCTTAATAAGGAAAGGCTCTTATAAATGGTTCAGTGGGTTCCTAGTGAAGTATAATTTAGGTAGGTTAAAAGGCTGAAAGGTTTAGAAAAATGACCAAAATCATTTTCTAGGGTTTACACTCTCATGTAACATGTTTTGAATAGATATAGAAAAAGGTTCAGTCGTAATAATCCAATTTTGATGTCGTTACGAGTTCAATGATCAAAACAAAGGATAATGAGATCTCTCAACAAATATTGTGGACATGAAGAAATATTGAGTCAACTTGTGACTCAGAATTGTAGTATAACCCTTTGAAATGATGAAAGGCTCGATAGCACACTGGGTTAGGTCTCTACAAATATTCTTCTAGGATCTCTAGAGATTCTAAACTTAGGATGACTCTGATGTTTGAATGTGTACATATTGTGCCAAATCTGAGTTTTTTTAAGTTTTCAAATCTGTTATAGTCACACTTGACTTAACTGACTCAAAGCTAGCATGTAACACGAAAAAATGCCATCCTTCACAAAATGATTTCACGGATATTTCTAGCTAATCAATAGTTAGGGTATTTGACACATTTTTTTGAAGTTCTAGAAAACTTTGGAAAACATCGAAAACCACCCCGAAACACAATTTCTTTTCTTTTATCAAAAAGAAAACATGAGTTTTGGTAGAAACCCACCCCCAACCAAAATATAGTACCGTCCTCGGTACTCATAACCGGGACATAAAATGATGAAAAATCGGTAATGATGATGCAAGGGGTAAGGAATGGTTTTACCAATTCGGCATAAATCGGACCTGGCACGGTACCGGATGAACTTCAGAATGAATGTACCTGCATGTCCAGATATATAGCAGTAATAACAAATGAATGAGACTCATGTACTCTAAGAATATCGAAATTGCCTTTCTGAAAGCACAAAGTTTTATGTCTTCAACTAGAGATAACGAGGGTATACCAATTACCCCCAACTACTTTGAAACACGTGGACTGAGTGAATCTACAGTCTTCCTCACACCTAAGGTTTAGCAGAAACAGCTATCCTATCCCTTGTCTAGGTATACCTTTGTAGAAAAAGCCTTTCTCAGTGTAGACTGTGAGAAGGACAGTAAGTGCTCTGAGTAGAAGTGAAAAAGCATTGAGTTCAATGGGGAGGGATCGAATTTGCTCAGTAAAAATGAAGAGGAGGACATAATGGGGTTCTCTGGCCATGTTTAATAGAGCCGCAAACTCATTGAATTTAACGGGAATGTATCTGAATGGAGCAGACTCCAGCAAATCAGTAATACCATAATTGTTTGATTCTGAGATAAAGTCAGGCTCAAAGTGTTCTTGACACTGGGAGAATTTTTCCTTGGGAGAGTCCAAAAATAGACTCTCTACGGCACATAGGTGATCGAAAATATCGAAGTATGGTGGCTGTTGGAAACGATTGACCTCATCCTCAAGGTTTTTAAATTCCATTGACATGTCCTCGGTTCTACACCCGATGGGTGCATCAGTGATGGAAAATATCAAAGTATGGTGGCTGTTGGAAATGGCTGACCTCTTCTTCGAGGTTTTTAAATTCCATTAACATGTCCTCAGTTCTACACCCGATGGGTGCATCAGTGATGGTGAGGAACGGTGGGGCTAGGATAGTTAGAGACCTATTTTCTAGACACAGCTCAGTAGTATGAATGGCTACAGCCAAAACAAAGGTAGAAGCATCAGAGATAGATACAGAACTGGGCTCCTCTGTGTTCGGTTCAAAAGTCGGTGCTTTTAAGGGCACAAAAGATTGAGACACGGGTTGATCAATATTGGCACACACTCCATTGGGTTTGAGTAATGTTAGGTCTAGGCCACTAGGGAGCCTATGATCGAGACACAGCTCAGTGTCATGAATCTCTACTTCAGGGTCAGAGATAGAAGCAACAGAGTTGTAGTGAGAAATAGGTTTCTCTCTACTTCAAGGTCAGAGATAGAAGCAGCAGAGTTGTAGTGAGAAATAGGTTTCTCTGGGCTAAGATCAGGATTAGGTGCTTTGAAGGGCACTGAAAATGAAGACACTGGCTCCTCAATATTCTGGCTCGATCTAGTGGTGGGAACAACTTCTATTTCATCCTAGCAATTCTGGTACTGGATCATAGGTAGTGAATCCTCCTCATAGACAGTGTCCATGTCATTATCCTCCGAATAAGCGATAGGTTGATTGGGAATGTAAAATTAGGGTTTTTCCATGTCGTTAGATCGAAAACCCAATATTCCAACTGATATTCGCTCAAAAGTGCTTATTTTAAGAAATTATCCTTTTAGCGTTATCGCACTCTCCTACGTAAAAGGCTCTATTTATCTACTTTTCTACATAAGAGTCTCTTCTGTTGTATAGAACATACTTTTCTGGACAAAATAGTATATTTGCATGCATTAAACACATTTTCGGAAGTCTAGATATTAAACCATTCTGATAAAGTCTCATTACGCGCTTCTTCTATCGCGGGAAACCCCGATGGGACGATTCTCGAGACTTGTGGGCCCAAATCGATCATGAAAGCCCATTATCAAAGCTTAAAGAGCCCACAGGCTATGACTAGAAGATATGGGCCAAATACGGGCTGATAAAGAGGACCGAAGAACCGGCCCAAAGAACGAAGAGAGCGGGAGAGCCAATGACCAAGAGATGGACCAAAGCGTATAAAACTGCATGAATCGACAAGGAATGATGGTCTGCTCTACTGGTGAAGCGTGAGGAGTGGCATAGTGAAGACCAGGGTTCCAGACCCTCTGCCAGTGATTTTCTCTCCAATTTCTAACATTTTCTCTCTCATCTCCCCTAATTCTCTCTCTTCTCTCCAAATCCTAATTTTCTTTCTTCTAGCTCTAATCGACTCTCTCTCTAGCTCTAATCGACTCTCTCTCCTTGACCTATCACCCTTATCCATCAAATCCACCGTTCGATCGCAATCTGATCCATCCATCCTATGCATCTGACCATCCGATCGTGCTACCGATCAGTCGATCATCCATCCTATCAACCACCCGATCTCCATTGTAAAATCTCAGTCCCTAGGGCGTGTTTGATTGTAGAGAAATGTCTCAAATGATTGATTGTGGCTGAGAGCGTAGAGCTCGATTTCTGAGGAAAGAAAAATACATTTTTCCTTGATTGGTATTTGAAGGGGAAAATGCATTTTTCTCCCCTGGCAACCAAACGAACCCTAACCCACATCCATCGAGCCCAGTGGCCCACTATCCTTCTCACCTACCTTCTGGCCCATGGCTGATGCACTCTGGGCCCATGATTTTTAGCATTCTCATTGGCCAACCATTGGCCGACACGTGGCATCATCTCTCAGCCTGGTGGTCAATCAACCTTATGGCCAAACGGCCCATTAACCTCGAGCCCAAGCCCGCAACCCCCTAAGTTCAAATATAAAAATAAAAATAAAAAAATTAATAAATAAAGAAAAAAATATTTTTTTTAGAAACCGTGAGTTTCTAAGTTGAGAAACCCACGGTTTCTCCTTGTGAAGAGGGGTTAAAAACCCATAGACCCCTCTCATTCTTCTTCTTCTTTCCCTCCTCTTCTCTTCCCTTTCTTCTTGCTGGCCTTCCCCTTCCTCTCCGGTGAGTCTACTCCGACGGGGTGGTGGAGCGCCCCTCCTCTTCTTCTTCTTCTTCTTCTTCTTCTTCTTCTCCTTCTCTCCTCTGTCTTCTTCTTCTTTCCCTTTTCCTTGTCAGTCCACCGGAGTTGCAGAACTCCGGTCATCTTCCTCCTCCCTTCTTCACGCCAAAGTTGCGCACCTGCAACTCCGGTAGCCCACAACTTCTCCGTCTTAGCTGCTGCTACACACACCACGCACCTCCATCGTTTCTTCCCCCTCTCCTTCATCCCATCTCTTCTTCCTCATCTTCTTCCTCCTCCTCCTCCTCCTGTCATCTTCTTCTTCTTAACATTCTTGCCAGAGTTGCAGGTCTGCAACTCCGGCCATCTTCCTCAGCTTCCTCTTCTTTTTCTGTCCTCTTCTTCTTCTCCTTCTTCCTCTTCTGATTCTTCTTCTGCTTCTTCTCTCCTATTTCCGCCACTGCTCTTTCTTCTGCTTGCATGCAGCATAGCATCAGCAGGAACACCGTCCTACTCCTTCACCTGTGCATCTCCGATCTCCAGTCGCGAACTCCTCCTCTCATCGGCAAACCAGCCAGCAAGGTGCCATGGCCAGCACCACCACCGTGCAGCACTTTTGCACCTCCTGTCAGATGAGCCTTCCCATTTCTCGCATGCACCCAGAACCTTGGCAAGAACCAAGGCGTTCCTCCAACTTACCACTGTTGCATCCATCTCGGTCTGTAACTTTTGGCGCTTGCTAGTTCCTCCACGCTGCTCCGTTCAGTCGACCTTCTTCTCCCCACAGTCGGCAACGGTCTCCATCTCCATTATCTCCAATCTGAGTTCGACTCACTGCAACCTCTTCAATTGTTTCGGTTGCTCACCTTGGCATCTTCACGGTCTTATACCAGGGCTGCATCTTTGAAAGTAGGGTTTTTCCGTCGTTGAGAGAACGACCCTAACTTCAACACATTTTTAATTAATCCGAAACTTTTAACCTGTAGAATGAGCAATTTTGCACAGTGGCTTGTGTCGGATGTCGATCCGCACTCGGGATTAGTCAGATTAGCGCAATAATGGACATGAAATTACGGATTTTTCTCAGAAATTGTTAAAAATAAAAGGATGGAAGGGTGAGAATGGTGATGAGGATTTTTAAAACATTCTTTGGGAATTTTTGAGAGACATGGACACTAATAATTAAAAATGGAGGACACTATATTCACAGTAAACCTTTAAAATCCATAAAACTCATTCATCGAACTCACTTTATTAATAATCAAAATATGACAACCATTACATGGAATCTTGAACGAAATTTAGCTATCCTAAAACTAAAAAGCAGTAAGCATTAACCTAGAAAACATATAAGGGTAGAGAGAGAAACTATAAAGAGAGTCTAAAGAAGAGGAGAGAGAAAATGAAAGATCCTACCATAAAACTCACCAAGAGATGAAGATAATGTTGATGGCCATTCAACAAGGTGATGGTGCTTGCCCAAACTAGGCTGTGGGAATTTGCGGATGAAGCATGTGAAAGGGGTAGAGGAGAGCTCGCTCCTTGTGAGATGGGCGTGAACACAGCTTGGAAGGATGCTGGTGCGGCGGCTAGAGGACAGCCCCGTTGGATGCACAACGGTTTATGGTTGTTCTTGGTGGCTGGAGCAAGGCGATGAAGGTGAAGAAGGACTGCAACGTTCGGACGAGCTAGACTGAGTCAGATTCAATCCAGCAATGGAGTCAATGAGGGGCGCACTCCACTTCTCCTCCTCTCTTCATCTTCCTCTTTTTTTTCTTTTTCGTTTTCTATTTTTGAAGAAAGAGGTCACGATTTTTTAGAGGAGTAGATGAGACAGGCGGCTGGGTTTTCTGGTGGGATAGAGATATGGAGATGGGGGCGGTAAGGTGAGAAGGAGGCGGCAGCAGCAAGGGGGAGATGTTGCAGGCGGAGATGTTGTAGGCGGAGGTTGCAGGCGGTGGTTGCAGGCGGTACCGTTGGTGCAGCAACGTTTCGGGGGGTTGTTGGAGATGAGATTGCCACCACCTACCAACAGAGAACACGTCCCCAAGAAGAGGATGTGCTAGAGAGGGATAGAAGGGAGAGAAGAGGTGGGGAGAGAAGAGCTCGTGGGAGAGTTGTCGGCCGGAGTTGCAGCCTGCAACTCCGGTGAAAACGTGAAGAAGATGACGAAGATGAAGAATGAAAAGAAGAAAAAGAAGGAGAAGAAGAAAGGGAAACGGTGGGCCGAAGATTCGGGGAAGGAGAGGAGAAGAAAAGAGGGGGATTAGGGTTCGAACGAACCCTTCTCCTTCCTCTTATAAAGCTCCCTATTTCCATTAATGGAAATAGGGTATTTTTTGAAAATAAAAAATAATTTTTTTTTTTTTTTTTAAGTAAAAACCTACTTTTCTATGGGGAATCTCCCCAATTAGTGGACCCCCCATTTAATTAAAATTATTTTTGAAATTCGCGGGGTCCACTAACTGGTCGGTCAGCGGGTCGATGAAGATGGGCCCGGCTATTGGCCCTCATGGGTTGATGATGTCCATCATCTCACAGAATGATGTGACAGACAGTCTGATGGCGATCGGATGGATGGTGACTTGATTGGGACTCAGATTGGTAGATCGACGGATCTAGAGAGATCCAACGGTCCGATTGAAGATCCAACGGTCCGATGGAAGATCCAACGGTCAGAAAGCTAAGGGAGATGAGATAGAGCTGATAGGCAAGAGTTCTGGGGTTAGGTCAGTAGATTCGAGGATCGAGAGATGAAGAGAGAGAGAGAATAAGGAGAGATGAGAGAAAAAGTATCAAAAAAAATGGAAAAAAACACTGGCGGAGGGTCTGGAACCCTGGTCTTCACTGTGACATCCTCACGCTTCTCCAGTAGAGTCGACCATCATTCTTTGCTGACTCATGTGGCTTTAAACGCTTTGGTCCGTCTCTTGGTCATTGGCTCTCCTACTCTCTTCGTTCTTTGGGCCGGCTTTTTGGTCCTCTTATTCAGCCCATATTTGGCCCATATCTTCTAGTCATAGCATGTGGGCTTTTTAAGCTTTGATAATGGGCTTTCATGATCGATTTGGGCCCACAAGTCTTGAGAATCGTCCCATCGGGGTTTCCTGCGACAGAAGAAGCGCGTAATGAGACTTTATCAGAACGGCTTAATATCTAGACTTCCGAAAATGTGTTTAATGCATGCAAATATACCATTTCGTCCAGAAAAGTGTGTTTTACGCAATGAGATAGACTCTTACGTAGAAAAGTGGATAATTAGAGCAGTTTTACGTAGGAGAGTGCGATAACGCTAACAGGATAAGTGCTTAAAATAAGCACTTTTGAGCGAATATCAATCTTCACGGTCTGAGATCCACATCTGTAACTCCGGCGAACGAAGGTTATTTCACCACCATCACCATGCAACCATCTCTCATCATTATTTTATGTTCTTATTCGCGCTAATCCGACTAATCCCGAGTGCGGATCGACATCCGACACAAGCCACTATACAAAATTGCTCATTTTACAGGTTAAAAGTCTCGGATAATTAAAAATGTGTTGGAATTAGGGTTTCCGTAATCATCGACGCTGAATAACCCTACTTTCAGATGGCGCCGTTGCCGCTCGGGTGTACGGGAGTGCGAAAAAGGACGTAAAGACGGAATTGGAAAGTTGCTGAAGCGGAAAGCTGCCCAATTTGGATAGCCCGACCATTTCGGGAAACTTTTTATTTTTTGTTTTTAGTGATTTTTAGCAATTTTTAAATTACTATTTTTGATGCCTCGGAAGGCCGAGTGCAATTTGTAATAATTTAAGAATTTTACTGCTTTCCATATAACTGCTAGATCTTGTTCTAGGGTTTTTTAGAAACCATAGATTAAGTGGAAAATACCAAAAAAATAAAAAAATCAAAATTAAAAAAAAAATTAGGGTTTTATATTCTGCAGATTTTTAAAAATCACCAATCAAGGATTTGCGATTTTTGGAAAGATTCCAAAATCTTGAAACTCTGCTAAATTAGGGTTTCCCCTCTTAGAAGTTTCCTGTTTAGAAGAATTTCTATCTTTAGAAATCTTCCGAATTTGGAAAAGTCTGCAAAAGGAAACACCCCAAATAGAGCAGAAATTCAATTTTGGAAAATTTCCCAAAATTGTAAGGGATCTCGCAATCAAATCTTTCTTGGAAGATCTTCACAGTTCGGAAAACTTTCCAATCTGAGAATTCCTAAATTTTACCCCATCTCGAATTTGGAAAATAATTCAAAAACTTGCCTAAATCCAATGCTTGTTCTGTGAACCCTAAAAAGGCAAGGATCTTCCAAATAGAATCCTGAATACCTAGACCGTGCGATCTAACTTTTCTGCAGGAACACGATCCAATGTGGGTAGGGAGCGAAAGCTCAAAGAGGTGGAGTCGAGCCCAAGCCCATTAGGATACCCCTCCCTAACCCACGGAGGCGACCCCGTGGCGTGGCCACGGGAGGTAAGTCTCTATCCTCGCCTTGAGTGCGATACGGTGTTATTGGGTGCATCATTGCTGCTTGTCTATTTGCTTTCGCATACATATTATTCGACTTGCGTGGCGTGGCCGTTAATCAATCAACTCTAAGAGAGCAGACCCAGCTCCAAATTGAAACTAGTGGGATTTCATCACCCACCTCATCATTCCAACTGAATTGATCCCAAGGCTCCATTTAATTAAAAAGAATCAAGAAGTAGAGCCAATTAGCCCGGTGTTCGAGGAAAAATCCACACAAAGCGAACCCGCTTAACATCCAATCAAAATAAGACCACGAGCGCGGGTCCCTATTGTCTAACACACCCATAAGTCCCTGCTACACAAGTACACTGAGCTCGACGTGGCATCTTGGACTATTCGGCGGTTAGTTGCATGTGGACTAGGAACACGCACCAACCCTAGCTTAACCCGAAGGAACACTCTTCTTATACACTTGACCAATCCGGTTAGTCTGGGACGTACTTAAGATAGCCATTGTGCCGCACGTCTGTCTAGGCTTCGGATTGCCTTGTTGTTGACTAGAGTTAGTACTAAAGGATTCGCTCTGAAGAGTGTAGCCTGGTGAGAACCTCTGAGTGCAAACAGTTAGTCCGGCGGCTAAAAGATAAACCAGTAGTCCGCCCACTATCATAATCTACTCTAGCCCCAAAACTAACAAGATAATGCCTAAAATATATCCTGATTATTTATAATAGGATTATCTGTGCTTGGTGTGTATCATTTAGGATCACTACTCCAGTGTTTCCTTTTGGCAACTTTTTGCCAAATCTTGGGCTTGCTTTTTCAAGTAGAAGCCCGGTTGGACCTGTCCTAATCTTTGACTGACTCGATCTGAGAGTTAATCCACCGCACCCCTCTATCTCCTCTGATGGCAGATGAACGACCTCTGTATGAGACCTACTACAGTTTCTCTGAGAATCTATGTGATCACTCTCAATAAGGGTATGACAATTTTGCGTACTATCATGACACTCCAGTCTCGCACACTTCTATGGGGTATGACAATTACAAAGATCCGGAGTACAACTCTGTACTCCAAGAGCTTAAAAACTCAGTCGCTGCCCTTAGTGTCGCAGTCCAGCAACCTGTGCATAATTCTCATTCTATAGGATATTATCCTCATATTCAGCAAGATGTGAAAGTAGGGTTTTTCCGTCGTTGAGAGAATGACCCTAACTTCAACACAATTTGTAATATTATCCGATTATCCTGTAAAATTCAAAGATTTTGTATAGGGATTCGTGTCGGATGTCGATCCGCACTCGGGATTTAGAGAATACGCAGTAAGGAACATGAAATGATGATTTTTTTTATTAGAAAATGCTGCTCAATGTTGATGGAGGGGTGAGTATTTTTTTCTTTTTGATTGAAATCATAATGGACTAAATGGCATTAATTGAAACAAATAAAGAGCATTAAACTAACTTAATTAATGGATCAAAAGTGATTTACAAAAATTAATTAAACAAAAGTAAACACTAATCTAGAAAACAAATCTTGAATTAAAACTAGAAAAACAAGTAAAATTAAACTACCAATGAGGAGAAGACGCTGGTGCGGGTGGAGGTGAAATGCATGGTGCATTCTGAGATGAGAGCATAGGCTGGAGAAGATGGTTGACCAGTCGAACCAGCAAGAAGGATGGTTAGAAAGGAGAGAAGGAGGTAGAGAGAGGGTTTGATGGCTGTGGTGGAGGCGCTGGTTGCGCCAGCGTCAATGGAGGTCGCTTGAGCGTGGATGAAGTGCTGGGCAGTAGAGGAGGAGCAGGGGCGTTCGGTGGTTGTAAACGGAGGTGGCAGCGTAGGGGATGGGGCAGCAGGCGGTGCTGTTTTCTGGCTGTAAGCAGCAGCAGCTAGCGGCCGGAGTTGCAGGCCTGCAACTCCGGCAATGGAGTTCGTGGAGGAGAGAGCAACAGTCGAGGAGGGGGGTTGCAGGTCGTTGATGGGGGCGGCAACCGAAGTTGCAGCGATGTGGGAACCTCAGTTGGGTTCTGGTGGTAGAGGAGGTGGAGCGGCGAGCAAGGAGGGGCGGTCCAGCAGGTGGAGAACGCAGCTGGCGGCCGGAGTTGCAGGTCTGCAACTCCGGCGAGAAGAAGACAAAGACGATAGAAGAAGAAGGAGAAGGAAAAGAAGAAGAAGAAGAAGAAGAAGAAGAAGAAGAAGAAGAAGAGGAAGAAGAAGAAGAAGAAGAAGAGGAAGAAGAAGAGGAAGAAGAGGAGGAAGAAGAAGGACGGTCGGAGTTGCAAACCTGCAACTCCGGCGAAGTATAGGTGAAGAAGACGAAGAAGAAGAGAGAAGAAGAAGAAGAAGAAAGAAAGGAAAACGTGGGAGAAGATTCGGGGAAGGTTTTGGGGAAGGAGAGGAGGAGAGGGGAGAGGGATTAGGGTTCGAACGAACCCCTATCCTTCTCCTTTTAAAGCTTCCCTATTTCCTTTAATGGAAATAGGGGATTTTTTGAATAAAAAAAATAAGAAAAATATTTTTTAAATATTTTTTTTTTTTTATTTTTTTTAAGTAAAAACCTACTTTTCTATGGGGAATCTCTCCAATTAGTGGACCCCCCATTTAATTAAAATTATTTTTGAAATTCGCGGGGTCCACTAACTGGTCGGATAGCGGGTCGATGATAATGGGCCCGGCTACTGGCCCACATGGACTGATGATGTCCATCGTCTCACAAGATGATGTGACAGGCATTCTGAAGGCGATCGGATGGATGGTGACTTGATTGGGACTCAGATTGGTGGATCGGCGGATCTAGAGAGATCCAACGGTCCGATTGAAGATCCAACGGTCCGATGGAAGATCCAACGGTCAGAAAGCTAAGGGAGATGAGATAGAGCTGATGGGCAGGAGTTCTGGGGTTAGGTCAGTAGATTCGAGGACCGAGAGATGAAGAGAGAGAGAGAATAAGGAGAGATGAGAG
The DNA here is from genome assembly GCA_035048495.1 of Euptelea pleiosperma. Classification (NCBI taxonomy): domain Eukaryota; kingdom Viridiplantae; phylum Streptophyta; class Magnoliopsida; order Ranunculales; family Eupteleaceae; genus Euptelea; species Euptelea pleiosperma. The sequence continues at coordinate 21,096,684 of CM068553.1, read as the reverse complement.
AAAAAGTATCAAAAAAAATGGAAAAAAGCACTGGCGGAGGGTCTGGAACCCTGGTCTTCACTGTGACCATCCTCACGCTTCTCCAGTAGAGTCGACCATCATTCTTTGCTGACTCATGTGGCTTTAAACGCTTTGGTCCGTCTCTTGGTCATTGGCTCTCCTACTCTCTTCGTTCTTTGGGCCGACTTTTTGGTCCTCTTAGTTGGCCCATATTTGGCCCATATCTTCTAGTCATATCATGTGGGCTCTTTAAGCTTTGATAATGGGCTTTCATGATCGATTTGGGCCCACAAGTCTCGAGAATCGTCCCATCGGGGTTTCCTGCGACAGAAGAAGCGCGTAATGGGACTTTATCAGAACGGCTTAATATTTAGACTTCCAAAAATGTGTTTAATGCATGCAAATATACCATTTCGTCCAGAAAAGTGTGTTCTACGCAACAGAAGAGACTCTTACGTAGAAAAGTAGGTAAATAGAGTATTTTACGTAGGAGAATGCAATAACGCTAAAAGGATAATTGCTTAAAATAAGCACTTTTGAGCGAATATCACCAGTTAAAGGAGTAGTGCAGCTTGGTGTGCAACAGTGGATGGAGGTGGCATAGGAGGAGAGCTGATCGTTGGTGTGCAACAGTTGATGGAGGCGGCATAGTGGCAGCTGCAAGGAGGATGATGAAGCCGGTGGTGGGTCAGATGGTGGTGGCAGCGTGGCACAAGGATCACGGCTTGCAAGGAGTAGCAGGCCGTGCAGCTTGCAGGCCGTGCAGATTGGCAGCAATTGTTTCCTCTTCTCCCTTGTTTCTTTTGGTTTCTTTTAAAGAAACGGTGATGAGTGGGTTTCTTGGAGAGGGAGCAGTGGAGAAGAGTAGAGGAGAGAAGGGAAAAGGGGCTGTGATCCACGGGTTTGGAGTGGGTAGCGGCTATCAGCCAAACGTGGGGGCGTAGTGGAGGCTGCTGCTTCGTTGCAAGAGGATGGCAAGGTCAGACCTGCAACTCCGTGTTGCAGGTCTTAGTAGATGTCGTGGAGGACGCTGCCGGCCGGAGTTGCAGGCTGCAACTCCGGTAGAAAACGGAAAAACAAAAATAAAAAATAAAAAAAATGAGAAGAAGAAAAAGAAGAAGAAGAAGAAGAAGAAGAAGAAGAAGAAGAAGAAGAAGAAGAAGAAGGAGGAGGAGGAGAACGAGGACCAGATGGCCGGAGTTGCTGCCTGCAACTCCGGCGAAGATGGAGGAGGAAGAAGAAGAAGAAGAGAAGAAAAAAGAAGAAAAGAGAAGAAAGAAGAAGGCGAAAACGTGGGCAGAAGATTAGGGGAAGGAGAGGAGAAGAGGGGAGAGGGATTAGGGTTCGAACGAACCCCTATCCTTCTCCTTTTAAAGCTTCCCTATTTCCATTAATGGAAATAGGGGATTTTTGAAAATAAAAAAATAAGAAAAATATATATATATATATATATATATATATATATATATTTTTAAGTAAAAACCTACTTTTCTATGGGGAATCTCCCCAATTAGTGGACCCCCCATTTAATTAAAATTATTTTGAAATTCGCGGGGTCCACTAACTGGTCGGACAGCGGGTCGATGAAGATGGGCCCGGCTATTGGCTTGTATGGATTGATGATGTCCATAATCTCACAAGATGATGTGATAGACAGTTTGATGGCGATCGGATGGATGGTGACTTGATTGGGGCTCAGATTGGTAGATCGACAGATCTAGAGAGATCCAACGGTCCGATTGAAGATCCAACGGTCCGATGGAAGATCCAATGGTCAGAAAGCTAAGGGAGATGAGATAGAGCCGATGGGTAGGAGTTCTGGGGTTAGGTCAGTAGATTCGAGGATCGAGAGATGAAGAGAGAGAGAGAATAAGAAGAGATGAGAGAAAAAGTATCAAAAAAATGGAAAAAAGCACTGGCGGAGGGTCTGGAACCCTGGTCTTCACTGTGACCATCCTCACGCTTCTCCAGTAGAGTCGACTATCATTCTTTGCCGACTCATGTGGCTTTAAACGCTTTGGTCCGTCTCTTGGTCATTGGCTCTCCTGCTCTCTTCGTTCTTTGGGCCGGCTTTTTGGTCCTCTTATTCAGCCCATATTTGGCCCATATCTTCTAGTCATATCATGTGGGCTCTTTAAGCTTTGATAATGGGCTTTCATGATCGATTTGGGCCCACAAGTCTCGAGAATCGTCCCATCGGGGTTTCCTGCGACAGAAGAAGCGCGTAATGAGACTTTATCAGAACGGCTTAATATTTAGACTTCCAAAAATGTGTTTAATGCATGCAAATATACCATTTCGTCCAGAAAAGTGTGTTCTACGCAACAGAAGAGACTCTTACGTAGAAAAGTAGGTAAATAGAGTATTTTATGTAGGAGAATGCAATAACGCTAAAAGGATAATTGCTTAAAATAAGCACTTTTGAGCGAATATCAAGATGTCTGTACCTTTATATCTCCAATGCAGACCTCCTATGACAACACTTATTATCCGGACATTATGAGTCACCCTAACTTTGGTTGGGAACAGTCTGCTATCCCACAACAACTGTCGCAGGATAATTATCCTTCCGGGTTCCATCAACCCAATGGAGAGTATGACTGGCAATACTCGCAATCCCAGTACCCGTCCTATCCACAGAATGATAATTCTGATCAACAATGGACCCCTCAGGATTTCCAGAGTCAGCAGCTAGTCCCAGACTCCACTCTGCCTTACAACTTTCATACCCAGTCGGACTACAATCAAGAGTTGGCACCTCAGCTCCCCTTGGCTGAACCACCTTCGTTGGCTACTAAACCCTGTCTAGAGGACCTTCTCTCTCAGTACATTGCCCAGCAACAACAGTATTTTCAAGGTCTAGAGCACCAACAACAGCAATCTATGGATAGCTTGGAGCAACGTCTAGTTCAATTAGAAAATGAGAGAGAGGAAGTCAACTTCACTAGCCCACCTATAGCCTATTATGAGGAGAGTGACATGACCATTGTCTATGATGAGGAGCCCCACCATTGGACCCAGTACCAGCATTGCGAGGAAGAAATAAAAGTTGTACCCACCCCTAGATCGAGCCAGACTATTGAGGAGCCAGTGTATCCTTATTCGGTGCCTTTAACAGCACCAAATCTTGAACTTACCTCAAAGCAACCTATTTCTCACTCTACCTCTGCCGCTTCTAACTCGGACCCTAAAGATGATCTTCATGACACTGAGCTTTGTCTCGATCGTAGGATCCTAATTGTCCTAGATCTACCGCTCCTCCCCACCTCCCTTGGATTGTGCAACAATAGTGATGAACCCGAGTCTCAATCTTTGGTGCCCTTAACAGCACCAACTTCTGGACCGAGCACAGAGGAACTCAGTTCCATCTTTATCTTTGATAATTCTTTCTCTGCCCTGGATGCAGACATTTTTACTGATGAGCCGTGTCTAGAACATGGGATTCCTGTTGTCTTGGACCTACCGCTCCCCACCAAGGCTGAACATATTGAGTGTAGGGATTTGAACATCCATCTCAAATTCAGAATCCTCGAGGGAGAGGTCAACAATTTTCACCCGCCACCCTACGTCGATATTATCGATGACCCGTGTGCCGTAGAGAGTCTAATTCAGGACTCTCCCGAAGATAAATTATCCAAGTGTCATGAACACTTTGAGTCTGACTTCATCTCCGAGTCCGACAATTCTGGTATTACTGATCTGCAGGAGTCTGCTCCATTCAGATATGTTCCCGCTAAACTCAATGAGTTTTCGGCTCTGCTAACCATGGTAAGAGAATCCCCTACTCCTGTCCTCTCAGTTTTTACTGAGAAGCTTCAATCCCTCCCTGCTCAACTACACACTTTTGTAGGGCTACTCAGAGAACTTACTGTCAATCTCTCAGTCTACACTAAGAAAGACCTATTCTACACAGGTATACCTAGACAAGGGATAGGATAGTTGTTTCCGTTCCACCTTAGGTGTCAGGAAGACTGCAGATTCACTCAGTCTCCATGAGTTTTAACCTGGTTGGGGGTACTTGATATACCCCCGTCATGTCTAGCTGAAGACGTAAAACTTAACGCTTTCAGAAAGGCAATTCCGATATTCCTAAAGTACATGAGTCTCATGCATTTGTTATTACTGTTATATCTCTAGAAATTCAGGTACATTCATTCTTCCTATCATCAGGTACCACACACTGTCGAGTTTCTGCCAACTTGGTAACATCCTCCCTAAACCTTTGCTTCATCATCACTGATTTTTTATCATTTTATGTCCCTGTCATGAGCACCGAGGATGGTGCTGTATTTTGGTTGGGGGTGGGTATTTACCAAAACTCATGTCTTCATTTTGATAAAAAAAAAAAAAAAAAATTCTTGTTTTTGGGGTGATTTTCGATGTTCTCCAAAAGTTTTCTAGAATTTCAAAAATGTGTCAAATACCCTGACTTTGATTAGCTGAAAACCTCCGTTAAGTCAGTATTGAGGATGTCAATTTTTGTTAGCGTTGAGTCAAGTCAAGCATGACTACAGCAGGTTTGAAAACTTAGAAAAACTCAGATTCGGCATAATTGTACACTATCAACATCAGAATCATTATAAGTTTAGAAACTCTAGAGATCCTGCGAGAATAATTGTGGAGACCTAACCTAGTGAGCTTTCGAGCCTTTATTCATGTCAGAAGGTTATATAATAATTCTGAGTCACAAGATGACTCACTATTCTTCATGCCTGCAATATTTGTTGAGAGATCTCATTATCCTTTGCTTCGATTATAAAACTCGGAACGACATCAACATTGGATTACTAAGACAGAACCTTCTCTGTATCCAGTCAAGACAGTATACATGATAGTGAAAACCCTAGAAAATGATTTAGGCCATTTTTCTGAACCATTCAGCCTTTTTACTCACCTGAATTATACTTCACTAGAAACCCCTTGAACCCTTCTATAAAAGCCTTTTCTTTGTAAACCCATCAACCTAAAATCCAGTCCAGCTACGAAGCATGGCTGGCTATCCTTATTTTGAGATGGACAAAAGAATAACTGATGTGTGTATACCGTGAAAAGAAAAGTAAAGAAGAAAAATCAAAAGTGGTTCAAGCTGAAAACAAAATATGGAAAGAAAGTATGAAAAAGAGCTGAAAAGAAATTGAGCAGTCTCAAAAATATCAAGAAAAAGAGGAAAATACGAAAAAAGGAAAAAGAACCAGATAATGGTGTTACACCGCAAGAAAAATGCAAGAAAATGGCAATATCCTCTCAAGATCTTTGAAATCCTGTATCCCTTTATCTCTCTACACCTGACCTAAGCCTCATTACAACCCAAGAAAGTCCTACTTGATTCTAGGATAGTACGATCATAAAATGTGGAGATTAGAGAAAGAGAAGCTATAGAGTTTGATCTGATGTTTCCGAGTAGAAGTGGTATTCCAATCATGAGATCTTCTTCTGTTAAAGATGTCCGTCCTTTAAATAATACATATGTGAGATCTTTGCTTTCATATATCAACACATCTCCTCACATATAAATTGAGAGAAAAGAAGAAAACCCTTCTTGTGTGATTTTATTCTGAGTGCTAAACATGTGAGATTTGAGGTCGAGGCATAAAAACTTAGAGGTGATCTGGAAATCTTTACGGTCGGATGATGAGAATGTTGAGCACACACACACGCAGAGTCTGACTATTCTGGGTCATGATTATCAGTCTGTAGTCTTGCTAAAACTTTCCAACTCTTTGTTAGCATGTAACTGTTTTTGCATCCATTCAATGATTTGACGAATGGTGTTTTCCCTGAGCAAATATGAAAAAGTGTGCAGCATGTGCAGAGCCCTTTTAAGCTCATTTATTTTGCACTAATTGTCAAGGATTGGCAATATGCTGGTTGGGGGTTGTGATATTCGCTCAAAAGTACTTATTTTAAGCAATTATCCTATTAGCGTTATCGCACTTTCCTACTTAAAAGGCTCTATTTATCTACTTTTCTATATAAGAGTCTCTTCTGTTGCGTAGAACACACTTTTCTGCACGAAATGGTATATTTGCATGCATTAAACACATTTTTGGAAGTCTAGATACTAAGTCATTCTGATAAAGTCTCATTACGCGCTTCTTCTGTCGCAGGAAACCCCGATGGGACGATTCTCGAGACTTGTGGGCCCAAATCGATCATGAAAGCCCATTATCAAAGCTTAAAGAGCTCACAGGCTATGACTAGAAGATATGGGCCAAATACGGGCTGAAAAAGAGGACCGAAGAGCCGGCCTAAAGAACGAAGAGAGTGGGAGAGCCAATGACCAAGAGACGGACCAAAGTGTCTAAAGCCGCATGAATCGACAAGGAATGATGGTCTGCTCTACTGGTGAAGCGTGAGGAGCGGCACAGTGAAGACCAGGGTTCCAGACCCTCTGCTAGTGATTTTCTCTCCAATTTCTGACATTTTCTCTCTCATCTCCCCTAATTCTCTCTTCTCTCCAAATCCTAATTTTCTTTCTTCTAGCTCTAATCGACTCTCTCTCCTTAACCTATCACCCTTATCCATCAAATCCACCGTTCGATCGCAATCTAATCCATCCATCCTATGCGTCTGACCATTCGATCGTGCTACCGATCAGTCGATCATCCATCCTATCAACCACCCGATCTCTATTGTAAAATCTCAGTCCCTAGGGCGTGTTTGATTGTAGAAAAATGCCTCAAATGATTGATTGTGGCTGAGAGCGTAGAGCTCGATTTCCGAGGAAAGAAAAATACATTTTTCCTTGATTGGTATTTCAAGGGGAAAATGCATTTTTCTCCCCTGGCAACCAAACGAACACTAACCCACATCCATCGAGCCCAGTGGCCCACTATCCTTCTCACCTACCTTCTGGCCCATGGCTGATGCACTCTGGGCCCACGATTTTTAGCGTTCCCATTGGCCAACCACTGGTTGACACGTGGCATCATCTCTCGGCCTGGTGGTCAATCAACCTTATGGCCAAACGGCCCATAAACCACGAGCCCAAGCCCGCAACCCCCTAAGTTCAAATATAAAAATAAAAATAAAAAAATTAATAAATAAAGAAAAAAATAGTTTTTTTAGAAATCGTGAGTTTTTAAGTTGAGAAACCCATGGTTTCTCCTTGTGAAGAGGGGTTAAAAACCCTTAAACCCCTCTCCTTTTTCTTCTTCTTTCCCTCCTCTTCTCTTCCCTTTCTTCTTGCTGGCCTTCCCCTTCCTCTCCGGCGAGTCTACTCCGACGAGGTGGTGGAGCGCCCCTCTTCTTCTTCTTCTTCTTCTTCTTCTTCTTTCTTCTTCTTCTTCTTCTTCTTCTCTCCTCTGTCTTCTTCTTCTTTCCCTTTTCCTTGTCAGTCCACCGGAGTTGCAGAACTACGGTCATCTTCCTCCTCCCTTCTTCACGCCGGAGTTGCACACCTGCAACTCCGGTAGCCCACAGCTTCTCCGTCGTAGCTGCTGCTACACACACCACGCACCTCCATCGTTTCTTCCCCCTCTCCTTCTTCCCATCTCTTCTTCCTCATCTTCTTCCTCCTCCTCCTCCTCCTGTCATCTTCTTCTTCTTAACATTCTCGCCGGAGTTGCAGGTCTGCAACTCCGGCCATCTTCCTCAGCTTCCTCTTCTTTTTCTGTCCTCTTCTTCTTCCTCTTCTGATTCTTCTTCTGCTTCTTCTCTCCTATTTCCGCCACTGCTCTCTCTTCTGCTTGCATGCAGCATAGCACCAGCAGGAACACTGTCCTACTCCTTCACCTGTGCATCTCCGATCTCCAGTCGCGAACTCCTCCTCTCACCGGCGAACCAGCCAGCAAGGTGCCATGGCCAACACCACCACCGTGCAGCACTTTTGCACCTCCTGTCAGATGAGCCTTCCCATTTCTCGCATGCGCACAGAACCTTGGCAAGAACCAAGGCGTTCCTCTAACTTACCACCGTTGCATCCATCTCGGTCTGCAACTTTTGGCGCTTGCTAGTTCCTCCACGCTACTCCGTTTAGTCGACCTTCTTCTCCCCACAGTCGGCAACGGTCTCCATCTCCACTATCTCAAATCTGAGTTTGACTCACTGCAACCTCTTCGATTGTTTCGATTGCTCACCTTGGCATCTTCGCGGTCTTATACCAGGGCTACATCTTCACGGTCTGAGATCCACATCTGTAACTCTGGCGAACGAAGGTTATTTCACCACCATCACCATGCAACCATCTCTCATCATTATTTTATGTTCTTATCCACGCTAATCCGACTAATCCCGAGTGCAGATCAACATCCGACACAAGCCACTATACAAAATTGCTCATTCTATAGGTTAAAAGTCTCAGATACGAATTAGGGTTTCCGTAATCAACGACGCAGAATCACCCTACTTTCACCAACAATATTTATAATCCTCCGAATTGGTTCACTTAATATGCATAATTGCAGACTTGCACAGTGGCTCATGTCGGATATCGTCCGCACTCGAGGTTATTAAAGAACAAATTGACAGAAATTTGCTTAGAAATGATGGAAGGGTGAGAATGGTAATGTGATCTATTTTAAAATATGATTTTTTTATAGTTCGAGATCCAAGAGCTAAATTCAAAATAAAATAAAAAATAAGACAATAAACTTAATAAAATGCCAAATTTATTAAATGATTGAACAAGTTTACAGAAATTTAACAAATAAAGCAAACACTAATTTAGGAAGCAAAAAATTAAAATGAAACTCGAAAGCAATTTAAAAAGAGAAAATCAAAACTTAGATTGAGAAAATGGAAGAGAGAATGTGTGAGAGAGAAAAGAAGAAGAAGAGATCACCTTAGGCTTACCTTGGTAGTTGGAATACGGCTTAGAGATAACACCCACGTGGAAGATATAAAGGGTTCGGCCTCATGGTGGATGAGAGAGTAGGTGCAGGCTGACCTTAGGTGAATGGAGGCAAGGTTGCAAGCATGCAACCTAAACACGAATGGAGAGGATTCAGTTACTGGTCTGCAATGTGGAGCATGTGCAACAGGTGGGTGATGAGTAGGCGGTGCTTTTACTGGCTTGCTGGCTGGTTGTCAATGGAGATGGGTGCATGGCAGTGCAAGTTCCAGATGTGGTGGAGAAGGAGCACGTCCAGGGGTTGACTTGCTGGCCAGTCGGGTGAGGTGGTGGTGCTCATGCAAGGAGAATGGAGCTATGAGGTTTGAAGAATGCACAGGGCAACAACTTGAGTGGATGTTACACTGGCTATTGATGGTGGTGCGCATGGAAGAAAATCAAGAGGAGATGGTCGGTATTATGTAGCCCTTGGTGAGGTGGATTGCCGGTGGTTTAGGAGAGTTGCAGCCATTATTTCAGACCTGTGGTTGTGTGGTGGATGAACGGTGCAGCAGCAGGTTGCAAGGAGAGTTTGGAGGTTCTTGCTCGGCTGAACAACAAGCTTGTGGTGGTTGGTAATGACCCAAGGAGAACCTCCAGTTGTAGGTCCAGCAAGGTGTTGCTGATCTGTAACAATTGAGGAAAATGGCCGGCAAGGAGACGTTGCTAGAAAGTGGTAGATGGATGAAGTCTGTGGAGGAATACTTTGCAAACCTGCATAATGGGGGTTGATGAGAATGGCCGGAGGGGTTGCAGGTTGCTAGTGCATAATGGGGAAGGGATGAGGATGGCCAGAGGGGTTGCAGGCTAAAAATGAACCCAGCAAGGAACGTACAGCCAGCCTTCAAATCGTAGAACAGGGGGTGAGTGATATTCGCTCAAAAGTACCTATTTTAAGCAATTATCCTCTTAGCGTTAGCACACTCTCCTACGTAAAACGGCCACTTTTATCAACTTTTCTACGTAAGAGTTTTTCTCATTGCCTAGAACACACTTTTCTGCACAAAATGGTATATTCGCATGCACTCATACGCATTTATTTGACCTACATGCAAAGCAGCTTTGTAGAATTCTCATTACGCGATTTTTTTATCGCAAGAGCACTATCAGATAATTTTGATGGAATACGGGCCCACAACTGACTGCCAGAGCCTTAGATCAAAGCATAGAGAGCCAGTGGACTTAGACAAGAAGATATGAGCCTAGAGCGTGAAGAGCCAGAGAGTCGAAAAAGCCTGAGAGAAAATCAAGAGAGAAAGAGAGCCGAGCGCCCCGAGATGAGATGAAAGTAGGATTTTTCCGTGTCGTCGAATCGAAAACCCCAGTTTCAACACATTTTTGATTTGATCCTTTTAGTTCACTGTTTATTTCTGCAAAATATCCAAGCTTGTACAGTGGACAGTGTCAGATGTCAATCCGCACTCGGGGTCAATTAGTGCAATTATGAACATAAAATGATGGATTTTTATCAGAATTATGAAGAGTTGAGAATGGTGGATTCGAAATTTTTAAAACATGATTTAGGGGTTTTTTAGAGAGGACATTAACTAATATCATGAATAAAATGAACAACGCAACACATTAAACTTTTAATCAAAGAAAGCTAGTTTAAGATTCTTCATAAAAACCATTATCTTTTACAATGCTGAAAATCAAAATACTACAATAATTAAAACAAAAGAAAAGAAACTAGAGAGAGGATAGAATCTAGTGAGAGAAAAGGGAGACAAATTCTAGAGAGAAAAGGGGAACTAGAGAGAGAAATAAGAAACCTAAAGAAAGAAGTATAAGTTCTAGAGAGCGAGAAAAGTAGAGAGAGAAAATGAAGTGGAGAGAGAAATTTAGAGAGAGATCTCTAGAGAGAGAAAAAGAGATCTAGAGAGAAATATGTAGAGAGAGAACCTCCTAAAAACTAGAGAGAGAAACAAGAGATAGAGAGAGAAAGAGAAAACACCTTCATCACTTATCAGTTATTGGCCTCAGGAGTTTAGCCATGGTGAGGGCAGCAATGAGAGGATCCGTCCAAGTGGTGGCTGTTGGGAGAAGACGATGGTTGCAGCACGTGCTCGTCGGCCTACAAGGTGAGGAAGCCCCTCCTCCTTCTTTCTTTCTTCTCCCTCTCTCTTCTTTTCTTTTCTCTTTTTTTTTATCGATAATAGGTAGAGAGAGGGGCTGAGATTAGAGAGTAAGAGAAGAGAGTTGGCTGACGGTGTGATGAAGGCAGCTGAGGTGGAGGTGCACCAGCCGGTGATGGAGGGAGTTCCGGCGGCTAGTGGTGGAGGCGGTAGAGTTGAGGATGAAGGGAGCGGTGCTCCAGCAGCAGGTGACCAAGGAGGGTTGGTGACGGTTTAGCAGGCTAGGCGTTAGGGAGTTGCAGGTGTTTGCAAGAGGCGTTAATGGCAGCATAGGTGGAAGATCGCCGGAGTTGCAAGTCTACAACTCCAGTGGACAGATTAAGAAGAAGAAGAAGATGAACAAGAAGAGGTGGCGGTACAGTAGTGCAACCAACACGATGGTGCGCTGTGATGCAAGGGGAGGAGCACGGTGGACAGGTTGCTGAGGTGGAGAGGCGGTACAGCACCTGCTGGCCGAAAAAGATGAAGTTCCATCCGCCGGAGTTCTGCAACTCCGGTGGACGGACAGGAATGAGGAAAAGAGGAGGAAGAAAGAAGAAGAAGAAGAAGAAGAAAAAGAAGAAGAAGAAGATGTGCTGTGGAGGGAAGTAAAAGCACTAGATGCTCCGGCGAGATGTTGCAGGTCGGTGGAGCTTCCAAAGGAGAGGCGGCAAGAGGTGGCGCTCACGGTCTGCACGCTTTCAGATCGTGAAACCACAGTAAGGTGGACGTGCAGGGCAGGAACAAAGTAGCAGTGAGGAGGAGCAGCCACTGGCTACTGCCAAAGCTTAGAGAAAGAAGAGATTGGCATCCGGTGCTTGGAGATAACTAGTCCGTGATGAAGAAAAAAAATGTGGAGAAGAAGAGAAGGAGGAAAAAGAGGGGGGAAAGGATAGGGAGAAGGTTTTGGGAAAGGAGAGGAGGAGAGGGGAGAGGGATTAGGGTTCCAAAGAACCCTTCTCCTTCTCCTTTTAAAGCTCCCTAGTTTCCATTAATAGAAATTAGGGAATTTTTGAAATAAAAAAAAAAAAAAATATATATATATATATATATATATATATATATATATTTTAAGTAAAACACTACTTTTTTTTGGGGAATTTCCCCATTTAGTGAACCCCCCATTTTTTAAAATTTAATTAAAATTATTTTGAAATTCACGGGGTCCACTAACTGGTCGGACAGCGGGTCGATGATGATGGACTCGGCTACTGGCCCACATGGATTGATGATGTCCATCGTCTCACAAGATGATGTGACAGATAATCTGATGGCGATCGGATGGATGGTGACTTGATTGGGACCCAGATTGGTAGATCGACGGATCTAGAGAGATCCAACGGTCCGATGGAAGATCCAATGGTCCGATTGAAGATCCAACGGTCAGAAAACTAAGGGAGATGAGACAGAGCCAATGGGCAGGAGTTCTGGGGTTAGGTCAGTAGATTCGAGGACCGAGAGATGAAGAGAGAGAGAATAAGCAGAGATGAGAGAGAAAATATCAAAAAATGGAGATAAAAGTATTGGCAAAGGGTCTGGAACCCTGGTCTTCACTGTGACCATCCTCATGCTTCTCCAGTAGAGTAGACTATCATTCCTTGCTGACTCATGTGGCTTTAAATGCTTTGGTCCATCTCTTGGTCATTGGCTCTCCTACTCTCTTCGTTCTTTGGGTCGGCTTTTTGGTCCTCTTATTCAGCCCATATTTGGCCCATATCTTCTAGTCATAGCATGTGGGCTCTTTAAGCTTTGATAATGGGCTTTCCTGATCAATGTGGGCTCGCAAGTCTTGAGAATTGTCCCATCGGGGTTTCCTGCGACAGAAGAAGCGCGTAATGAGACTTTATCAGAACAACTTAATGTCTAGACTTCCAGAAATACGTTTAATGCATGCAAATATACCATTTCGTCCAGAAAAGTGTGTTCTACGCAACAGAAGAGACTATTATGTAGAAAAGTAGATAAATAGAGCATTTTACGTAAGAGAATGCAATAACGCTAAAAGGATAATTGCTTAAAATAAGCACTTTTGAGCGAATATCACGAGATTAAGGAGAATAAAGCTCAATCAACAGACACAAGATGAAGACTTGACCCATTGGTAAAGCTTGCAGAAGACCAAGTCAAAGACCAAGGTTCAAGACCCTCTATTAGCATTTTCTCTTTTTTTTTGTAATATTTTCTCTCTCTACTCTCAAATCCAGATCATCCGATCCTCTATCCTTCCTCAGACACTCAATCCTGCGGCCTATCGTGGCCAATCTCTACCATCCTATGATCCATCCATCACCAACGATCGCCATCGTCCGATGGTCCATCCGATCATCAACAAATTATCCATCACATCATCTTATAATCCAATGGCCTCACCATTCCATGCTAAAACATATGGGCCAACATACGGGACCATCATCATTGACCCATGGCCTAGCCATTTAGTGGACTCCATGATTTCAAATGATCTTAGCCAAAAGAAGAAAGTTTTCATTTTTATGGAAAAATATCTTTTTTAAATAAAAGAGGGAAATCCCTAGATTTGGCTAGGGAGGGTAGTTTGGGGAAAATGAAACTAATAATGGATGGCTAGGATATTGATGATCACTTGGACAGCTTATGGCTTAATGATTTTTTACCAAAAAGGCAAGTGTGGGAAATTAACTTCCAAGATGGAGATGTGCCGATTTTAGTAAGAGGAAAAACCCTAAACTCCCACATTAAAACCCTACTCTCCCACGTGTCTCTCTCTCTCACTTCTATCTCTCACCCCCTAGCCGTCATCATCATGCTATTCATTCCATTCTCTAAAAAACCCTAACCATTTTCTTCTATCCCTCCACGTCTTCTAACCCTAGGCGGCCAACAACTATTGAGGAGGGCAAGAAAGTTGTTCAACGGTGGCACTTGATCTCCAACCTCTTCCACTTTCATCTCTCAACCCGTCAACTTCATCTCTACCCTTTCTTCCTCACACAATCACCCCTCTTTTGCTAAAACTCAAAGCAACACACTGCCATCCGTCTCAGGCCAGACTAGCAACTCTGGTTGAGGTCTTTCTTCTCTACGAATCAAAATCCCCTCCACGGTTCGCAGGAATCAGCCACCAGCGGTATTTTTTTACCCTCCTTCTGTTCTCCAGCCATTGCTGCCCTTACCTAGTTAGTCTTCTTCTTCCTTCTCTTCTTCTTCTTCCCTTCTTCTCCACCGCGAGCCGCTACAACTCTCGTCGGACTGGTTCTATCGCCACCACCGCCTAAAACTCCAGAACAGTCAACTCCATCTCTTCTTGAAGGTGTGAAGACCAGCACGTCTTTATCTTCTTCTTGCCTTTCTTCTTCTTCTTCTTCTTCTCTTCCTCTAGATCACCATCTTCTTCTTCTTCTACCTCTTCTCATCACCCCCACGGCCTCCCTATCCACAGCTCCCCTTGCTCCTCTTCCGGCACCGGTTCATCGGTGAAACCAGTGCCACCATCACCTAGAAGCCGCCCCACCCAAGCCAGCCACGATCTTCAAACCAGCACCTGTTGGTGTTATCAACAGTGGCAAAAGAATAAAAAAAAGAAGAAAAATGAAAATAGAAAAAAAAAAAAAAAAAAAAAAAAAAACACAACCGTGGTTACCCTCTCTTGGGGCCATCAGCAAGAACACCACCGTGTTCCACCCTCCACGACTTGCAAGCGGTTGTAAATCTTGCAAGCCGGCACCTCCATCTCACCGTGGATAACACCTATCACCACAAGCTCTCCTTTTCATGTGGAAGTCACCTCTTTCTACCCTCTCCTAACCAAACCAACTAATCCACAACCCCAGCCATCTTACCGTCCTCTTCATCATCCACCAGCTGTACACCAACAAGGTAAATTTGATGGTGAGTCTTTTCTATCTCTTCTTTCTCTCTCTAAAATAATTTCTCTCTCTCTCTTTCTAAAACTCTATTTTTTCTCACATTCTCTCTTATTTCTCTCTCTACAGGTCTAGCTTTCTCTCTCTAGAAATCCTCTCTTCTTTTCTCTCTCTAGCTTTCTTTATGAGCTTTCTAGTTTAATTTTCTTTATTGATTATTCTGATTTAAATATTGTAATAACTTTTGAATTAATTAATTAATGAAATTTGTCTTTATTTTCATGCTCTGATTATTAGTATAAAATTTTCTCTCCAAAATTACTGAAGATGTTTTTAAATCAATCCACCATTCTCACCTCTCTACTACTTTCTAGCTAGAATCCATCATTTTATGCTCTTTAATTATGCTAACTAACCCCGAGTGCAGGCGATATCAGACACGAATCCCTATACAAAATCTCTAAAGTTTTGCAGGATAATCGGATCAAATTAAAAATGTGTTGGAATTAGGGTTACCGATCCGGCGACATGGAAAACCCAAATTTCAGTGATGCTTGTGCCACTTCTTTGACGCGCTATCAGCTGTGAGTTGCAGGACAGTGGTGTGGTTGCTTACTGTGCAACCAGCAAAGGAGGGCTAGAGGAAAGAGAGTTTGGTAGGAGAGAGAAGAGAGAAGCTAGGAGGAGGGAACCGACTCTTTTGAGAAGAAGTCGTTCTCATTTTATTGTATAGAGTGAGAGATTAGAGGTTGTGAGATTGGGACAGATGTCATGATGATAATGGTTGTTGGGTGGGATAGTGCAGAAATAGTCAAGCCGTGGGATAGAGGTTGGTATGTGAGTGGTGATGAAAGGTTGCATGGATAGTCATAATGGTGGAATAGTGAAAGTAGGAATTTTCCGCGTCGTTGGTTACGGAAACCCTAGAATCAACAAGATTTGTAATTTGATCCTAGCCTCAAAATTCCTGCAAAATTACAGGCTTTGTATAGGGATTCGTGTCGGATATCGATCCGCACTCGGGGTTAGTTTGCGTAATTCAAGAACATAAAATGATGAATTTTTCCCAGAAATTGATGGAGGGGTGAGAATGGTGGGTTGATTTAAAACATTTTCAGTAATTTTTGGAGAGAGAATTTATCAAACTACAAAGTAGATCAACAAACATTCAAAGAAGATTGAAAGAGAACCACAACATGATAATCAAACTAAAATTCATTCATATATTTAAAATGCCTACAAAAGTTGAATAAACAAAAGAAAAATTATCTAAAAAGCAATACAAAAGAGAAACTAAGCTAGAGAGAGAAAGAAAGAGCTTAGAGAGAGAAAATAAATAGAGATTTTAGAGAGAGAAGTAAAGAAGAAAAAGAAGAGAGAGAAATGAAGAAACCTAGAAAAAAACAAAGAGTTAGAGAGAGAAAGAGGTGTCTACCTTAGAGAGAGAAAAGATGAGAGAATGGAGTGAGAGAAGGTTAATTGTTACCATTTTGAACCACTGTTGGATGTGCCCGTGTTGATCATGGTGACGGGGAGATGGTGATGATGATGGTGTAGGGAAAGGAGGCAGCACATGTGTGGTGATTCGCCATGATCACCGAGAGAAGATGATGGTGGAGGTGCGATGCTTGATGTGGAGTTGCAATCCGACTTCCAACTTGAATGGAGAGCAGAAGGGCAGTGCAGTAGCTTGTAGGTTTTTGCCGGGGAGAGAACGGCTTAGAGAGGATTCAGGGAGGTGCTGCTTGCAAGATTTGCACTGGTGTAGCAGCAGCTTGTTGAGGATGTAACGGTGGTGGAATCCATGGGGGTGGTGAGTGCAGCAAAGAGCAAGCCGTGAGTTGGCTCAAGGAGACGGTGGAGGAGGCGGACGAACCAGGTGAGGATGTTCCTCCCCTCTTTCTTCTTCTTCTCTTTTCTGATTTTTTTTTTTATATTTCTTTCTCCCTCTCTTTTTTTTTCTATTTTTTTATCTCTTTTCTTTTGAGAGGGAGAGACGACAGCGGTGTGGGAGGCAACTTTACGGACTGGAGTTGCAGGTTGCAACTCCAGCAACCGTTGGAGATGAAGGAGAGGGCGGTCGCTGGTGATGGTGATGGTGGCGGACCAAGAGGTTGTGGTTGCAGGCCTCTAATGGAGGACGGTGGTGGCTGACGGCTCCTCTTCTTGGAGTGGAAAGAAAGGTGAAGAGAGAGGTAAGAGTTGTGTAACGTGTTGAGGGAAGAGAGAGAGGATAGAAGAGAGGAATAGAATGTGAGAAGGGCTCACCGTAGCATGCTGTGAAGAGGACGGTGGTGGAGCACAGTTCGCCGGCCGGAGTTGCAGACCTGCAACTCCGGCAAAAGAAGAAGAAAACGAAGAAGAAGAAGAAGAAGAAGAAGAAGAAGAAGAAGAAGAAGGAGAAGAAGAAAAAGGGGGGGGCGCTCCACCAGCTCGCCGGCCGGATTTGCCGGAAAAGAAAGGAGGAGTGGAAGGCAGCCGATAAGGATGAGAAGAGGAGGCCAAGGAAGAGAAAGAGAAGGGGGGGGGGAAAGACCAACCCCTAGGGTTTCCAAGGGAGCCTTTTTTAAGAGAGAAACCATGGGTTTCTCCCTTAGAAACTCACGGTTTCTTAAAAAAAAAATTTATTTTTTTATTTTTTTATTTTTTTTTTATTTTTTTAAGGTGCGTTTGGTCACTAAGTGAAAAATGCATTTTTCTCAAAAGCCCTGTCTTTTCAAACATGCTTCCAGGGTTTTGAATTGGGGCCAAATGACGAGGATCCTCCGATGAATGTAAGTTGTTGGATGATGAGATAGGGAGCTCACTAGATAGATCGGATGATCGACCGATTGATCAGATGTTAGGGATGAATAATCGGATGGTCAGATGGTAGATCGGATGGCGATCGAACGGTGGATTTGATGGATGATGGTGATAGGTTAAGGAGAGAGAGTTGATTAGAGCTGGGAGAGAGAATTAGGGGAGATGAGAGAAAAATGGAGAGAAAAGCATTGGTAGAGGGTCTGGAACCCTAGTTTTTATTGTGTCGCTCCTCACTCTTCACCAGTAGAGCAGACCATCATTCATTGTCGATTCATGCGGCTTTAAACGCTTTGGTCCGTCTCTTGGTCATTGGCTCTCCCGCTCTCTTCGTTCTTTGGGCCGGCTCTTCGGTCCTCTTTTTCAACCCGTATTTGGCCCATATCTTCTAGTCATAGCCTGTGGGCTCTTTAAGCTTTGATAATGGGCTTTCATGATCGATTTGGGCTCACAAGTCTTGAGAATCGTCCCATCGGGGTTTCCTGCGACAGAAGAAGCGCGTAATGAGACTTATCAGAACGGCTTAATATCTAGACTTCCGAAAATGTGTTTAATGCATGCAAATATACCATTTCGTCCAGAAAAGTGTGTTCTACACAACAGAAGAGACTATTACGTAGAAAAGTAGATAAATAGAGCATTTTACGTAGGAGAATGCAATAACGCTAAAAGGATAATTGCTTAAAATAAGCACTTTTGAGCGAATATCACAACCCCCAACCAGCATATTGCCAATCCTTGGCAATTATTGCGAAATAAATGAGCTTAAAAGGGCTCTGCACATGCTGCACACTTTTTCATATTAGCTCCGAGAAAACACCGTTCGTCAAATCATTGAATGGATGCAAAAATAGTTACATGCTAGCGAAGAGTTGGAAAGTTTTGGCAAGACTACAGACTGATAATCATGACCCAGAATAGTCAGACTCTGCGTGTGTGTGTGCTCAACATTCTCATCATCCGACAGTAAAGATTTCTAGATCACCTCTAAGTTTTTATGCCTCGACCTCAAATCTCACATGTTTAGCACTCAGAATAGAATCACACAAGAAGGGTTTTCTTCTTTTCTCTCAATTTATATGTGAGGAGATGTATTTAATATAAAGAGGCAAAAGATCTCACATATGTTTTATTTGAAGGAAGGACATCTTTAACAGAAGAAGATCTCATGATTGGAATACCACTTCACTCGGGAACGTCAGATCAAACTCTATAGCTTCTCTTTCTCCAATCTCCACATTTTATGATCGTACTATCCTAGAATCAAGTAGGACTTTCCTGGGTTGTAATGAGGCTTAGGTCAGGTGTAGAGAGATAAAGGAATACAGGATTTCAAAGATCTCGAGAGGATATTGCCATTTTCTTGAATTTTTCCTGCGACGTAACACCATTAGCTAGTTTTTTTTCCCTTTTTTTGTACTTTTCTCTTTTTCTTGATATTTCTGAGACTGCTCAATTTCTTTTCAGCTCTTCTTCATACTTTCTTTCTATATTTTGTTTTTGGCTTGAACCACTTTCTTTTCCTTTTGACTCTTCTTCTTTACTTTTCTTTTTCACGGTACACCCATATCAGTTATTCTTTTGTCCATCTCAAAATAAGGGTAACCAGTCATGCTTCGTAGCTATACTGGATTTTAGGTTGATGGGTTTACAAAGAAAAGGCTTTTATAGAACGGCTCAAGGGGTTTCTAGTGAAGTATAATTCAGGTGAGTAAAAAGGCTGAATGGTTCAGAAAAATGGCCTAAATCATTTTCTAGGGTTTGCACTATCATGTATACTGTCTTGACTGGATACAGAGAAGGTTCTGTTGTAGTAATCCAATTTTGATGTCGTTCCGAGTTCCATGATCAAATCAAAGGGTAATGAGATCTCTCAACGAATATTGCGGGCATGAAGAATAGTGAGTCATCCATTGACTCAGGATTATTGTATAACTCTCTGAAATGATTAAAGGTTCGAAAGCTCACTGGGTTAGGTCTCCACAATTATTCTCACAGGGTCTCTAGAGTTTCAAAACTTAGGATGACTCTGATGTTGATAGTGTACAATTGTGCCAAATCTGAGTTTTTCTGAGTTTTCAAACCTGCTGTAGTCACGCTTGACTTGACTCAACGCTAACAAAAATTGACATCCTCAATACTGACTTAACGGAGGTTTTCAGCTAATCAAAGTCAAGGTATTTGACACATTTTTGAAATTCTAGAAAACTTTTGGAGAACATCGGAAATCACCCCAAAAACAACTTTTTTTTTTTTTTTTGTCAAAATGAAAACATGAGTTTTGGTAAATATCCACCCCCAACCAAAATACAGCACCGTCCTCGGTGCTCATGACCGGGACATAAAATGATGAAAAATCAGTGATGATGATGCAAAGATTCAGGAAGGATGTTACCAAGTCGGCAGAAACTCGACAGTGTGTGGTACCTGATGATCGGAAGAATGAATGTACCTACATTTCCAAAGATATAACAATAATAACAAATGCATGAGACTCATGTACTCTAGGAATACCGGAATTGCCTTTCCGAAAGCGCTAAGTTTTACGTCTTCAGCCAGACATGACGGGGGTGACAGGCACCCCCAACCAAGTTGGAGCTCAGGAGACTGAGTGGATCATCAGTCGACATAGGCAGGATCGATGAGATCAATTTCAAAAGTCTGAATGAACGACACATCAAGTTCATGGAATTGCTTAAGACGCTGACCATTGACCTGGAATGAGGAGTGATCCTTGGGATCCTCAATAGTGATTGCCCCGAAGGGTGTGACTGCGGTGACCGTATAAGGATCGGTCCACCTAGATTTCAGTTTCCCAGGGAAGAGATGAAGACGAGAATTATAAAGAAGGACCTTCTGTCCTGGATGGAACTCTTTCCTGAGGATGCTCTTGTCATGTATCCACTTCATTTTGGCTTTGTAATTCTTGGACAAGTTGTAGGCATCATTTCTGAGTTCTTCTAACTCATTCATTTGAAGTTTCCGCTCCTCCCCTGTGGAGTCTAGGTTGAAGTTGAGCTTCTTAATGGCCCACAGGGCACGATGTTCAATCTCTACCGGAAGATGACAGGGTTTCCCAAAGACCAGACGATAGGGAGACATATTGAGTGGGGTCTTGTAGGCGGTTCTGTATGCCCATAAAGCATCAGTGAGACGAGTAGACTAGTCTTTACGTGTGGTATTGACTATCTTCTCCAAGATCTGCTTGATCTGACGATTAGAAACCTCCACTTGACCACTAGTCTGCGGATAATAAGCTAGGGCAACCTTGTGGGTTACCCCATACTTTTTCATTAATTTCTCGAATATCCTATTGCAGAAATGGGTGCCCCCATCACTAATGATGGCCTTAGGGGCACCGAATCGGGCGAAGATGAACTCCTTTAGGAATTTAACCACTACTTTGTGGTCATTGGTCTTGGTGGGAATGGCTTCTATCCATTTGGATACATAGTCTACCGCAAGGAGAATGTACTCAAAACCATAGGAAACGGGAAAGGGGCCCATGAAGTCGATGCCCCAGATGTCAAATATTTCATCGACCTGGATGGGAGTGAGGGGCATCATGTTCCTCTGGGAGATGCGGCCTAGATGCTGGCAATTAGGACAGGTTTTGCAGTAGATATGGGCATCTTTAAATAGTGTAGGCTAGTAGAATCCGCATTGCAGCACTTTTTCTGTAGTCTTCTTAGTGCTGAAAAGATCACCACAAGGTTGGTCATGACATGAGGACAAGATATTGAGTTGGTCCGACTCAGGTACACAGAGACGAATGATCTGGTCAGGACAGTATTTATATAAATAAGGGTCATCCCAAGAGTAGTACTTAACTCTTGCTAAGAATTGGCTTTTGTCTTGTTTTGACCAGTGTAAAGGCATTTCTTCGGTGACAAGGTAGTTGACAATGTCAGCATACCATGGATGAACGGAGATAGCGAACAGTTGTTCATCTGGAAAGGTTTCAGGGATGGGCTGGGTGTCGAAGGATGACTCTAAAGTCAGTCTAGACAAGTGATCAGCCACTACATTCTCAGTTCCTTTCTTATCCTTAATCTCGAGGTCGAATTCCTGCAGTAAGAGAATCCATCGAATTAATCGAGGCTTGGTTTCCTTTTTCGACATGAGATAACGAAGGGCTGCATGATCAGTGTACACTACCACCTTAGTGGCTAAGAGGTACTGACAGAATTTATCAAGGGCGAAGACTACCGCCAGGAGTTCTTTCTCAGTGGTGGAGTAATTCATTTGGGCAGAGTTAAGAGTTTTGCTCGCGTAGTAGATCACATGGGATCGTTTGTCAATTCTTTGCCCTAGAACAGCGCCTAACGCGTAGTCAGAAGCATTGCACATTACCTCAAAAGGTAGAGTCCAATCCGGGGGACGGATAATGGGCGCAGTAGTGAGCTCAGATTTGAGACGTTCAAATGCCTTGACACAGTCAGCATTAAAGTCGAAAGGACTATCTTTAGCTAGAAGATGGGACAGAGGTCGAGCGATTTGAGAGAAGTCCTTGATGAATCGCCTATAGAGTCCTCCGTGTCCCAAAAAGGACCGGATGTCACGCACAGACTTAGGAGTAGGCAAGGTCGAGATGATATCGATTTTAGCTTTGTCGACCTCAATGCCCTGATGGGAAATAACATGTCCCAGAACAATGCCCTTCGTCACCATGAAGTGGCATTTCTCCCAATTGAGGACAAGTTGCTTGTCCTGACAGCGTTGAAGTACAAGCCCTAGATTGTTCAGACAGTCATCAAAGGATGACCCAAAAACTGAGAAGTCGTCCATAAAGACTTCGAGGAATTTTTCCACCATGTCAGAGAATATGCTCATCATACACCTTTGAAAGGTCGCGGGTGCATTGCAGAGGCCAAAGGGCATGCGCTTGTAGGCAAAAGTGCCAAAGGGACAGATGAAAGTTATTTTCTCGTGATCCTCAGGGGCGATGGGTATTTGATTATACCCTGAGTAACCATCAAGGAAGCAGTAATAGGAATGACCTGCTAGTCTCTCCAACATCTGGTCTATGAAGGGTAAAGGAAAATGGTCCTTCCTAGTGTTGGTGTTGAGTCGTCGGTAATCGATGCAGACTCTCCACCCTTTCTTCAGGCGTTGGGTGACCATTTCCTTGTTCTCATTTTCTACAACTGTGAATCCTGCCTTTTTAGGGACGACATGAATAGGACTCACCCATTTGCTATCGGAGATGGGGTAAATGATACCCGCATCTAACAGTTTAAGGACCTCATCCCGGACTACATCCTTCAAGACGGGGTTCAACCTCCTCTGGTGTTCTCGAGAGGTTTTGGATTCATCCTCGAGATAGATGTGATGTTGGCACACCGATGGGTCTATGCCACGAATATCATCTATAGTCCAACCTATCGCAGATTTGTGCTCGTTGAGCAGCTCGAGAAGTTTCTTACGTTCACTCTCAGACAAAGCGGAAGCAATAATGACAGGGTAGGTTTCCTTAGGACCAAGATAGGCAAAGGAAAGATCTGTTGGAAGTGGCTTGAGCTCTAATATTGGAGCAGATGAAGTAGAAATAGGTGTCACAGAAGACACGGATTGAAGAGGTTTGACTTCAGTAGTAAAAGGAATGATGGGTTCTCTGGCCATGGTTATCAGAGGCTCGAACTCGATGAGTGGAGCGGGGATCTCTATCAGTGGAGCAGTCTCCAAAAGATCATTGAGATCAGAAATAGCTGACTCTGTTGCAAAGTCAGCTCCAAAGTGTTCTAGACACTGCTTAAGAATATCTTCGGTGGAGTCCGGGATTAGACTCTCAACGGCACACATTTCATCTGTCACATCGCGATCGGCATCCTGTTGCATTAAACGAAAGATATTGACCTCAGCTTTGAGATTTCCGAAAGCAATGGACATGTTTCCGTCCCTGCACCCGATGTGTGCATTAGCGGTGGCAAGGAATGGTCGGCCTAAGATGACCGGAATGCGGTTATCCTGACACGGCTCGGTGTCTAGAATGATAAAGTCCACAGGATAATAAAAGTCAGCGACTTTTACTAGGACATCTTCAATGATTCCTCTTGGAATCTTGATGGACTGATCAGCCAATTTCAGGGTGACATTGGTAGGCTTCATATCTTTCAGTCCTAACTGCTGATATACCGAGAATGGTATGAGGTTAATGCTAGCCCCTAAATCTAGCAAGGCAGTGCAGCTAAAGTTGTCTCCAATTTCACATTGGACAGTTGAGCTACCTGGATCCTTGTGTTTGATCACACTATTGCGTTGAATGAACGCGGTAGCTTTTTCGGCCAAGAAGGCAGCTTTGAGTACATGCGTACGCCGCTTAACTGTGCACAAGTCCTTGAGGAATTTGGCATAGGAAGGGATTTGCTTGATAGCAGAAAGGAATGGGATATTGATCTGGACGTCTTTAAAGACCTCTAAGATCTCAAAGAATTACTGATCCCGCTTATCTTGGACAAGTCTGTCCGGGAAGGGAGGCTTTACTCGACAAATGGATTTGTCTTTAGCCTTGGATTTCTGCACAGGGATATCTGATGTTGGTGCAGAGGTAGAAGAAGCAGAGGTAGGATTGGTACTAGTTTCCTCAGTACTAGTGATGGGTGTTGGAGATGGTACCGGTGGTGGTTGGACTCCCATGTCCACAGTTTTTCTAGATCGTAGGGTGGTTACAGCTTGCACCTCCCCTTGACAATTCTCATTCTGGCTCTGAGATTGGGAACCGATCTCATATACTGCTCCTTTAGCATTTCCTTTTGGGTTAGCGATGGGTTGGCTAGGGAAGATGCCTTTAGCTTTCTCAGCTTCCAGGTTGCCTAAGCGTTGCTCTAAACGAAGCATGGATTGTTGTTGCTGTTGCTCTAGGCGTTGCATAGATTGTTGTTGCTGAGTAATGAGTTGAGCTAGAAGGTCCTCGATACCAGATTTGGGGATCGACTGTTGGGGGGCAGCTAATGGGAGCTGAGGCACCAATTCGCGAGTCGAGCTCATTGGGGCATTATAGTTATAGGCTGGAGAATTAGTTGGGACAATCGGTTGGTTCTGAAAGGTTTGTGGGACTCTTTGCTGATTCTGAAATGTGCTCGATTGTCCAGAGTATTGACCCTGTTGGAACTGCTGGTTCTGAGTAGATGGGTACTGACTCTGCTGGTACTGACCTTGATTGAATTGCCTAGTGGGTTGATTGAACCCAGGGGGATACATGCCCTGAGGTTGACGCGGAGGTTGAGCTTGAGGTTGAGTAGACTGAGGCCTCCAAGAGAAGTTAGGGTGGTTTCTCGTGTCCGGATGATAAGATTGACTATACGAGTTCTGAGTAGGAGGTTTGTATGTGCTGAAAGCACAAACTTCTTCCTGAAGAGGATTAGACCATCCTTCATTCAAAGGACAATGCTCAGTAGTATGGGAGGGTTGCAAACAGAGGGTACAGGATTCCATAGGGCTCTCGTGTCCCACATGCATGACTGGGGTAGATTGTTGAGTAGGCTTTTGTACAGACACAGCCAGTGCCGAGACTGACTTGCTCAACTCTTGAATGACTGATCGAAGCTCAGTATCAGCTGTAGCATCATGTCCCTTGGTTGTCCTTTGGACCGAAGTGGTTCGACTAAACTCTGAGTCAGTCGTCCAATGTTGAGAGTTTTCTCCTAACTCTCCCAAGAATTTGTATGCATCGGTCGGAGTTTGGTGCAGGAATTTTCCTTGTCACATTGACTCTACCATGGTCTGGGACTCATCAGTAAGTCCCTTGTAGAAGACATGGACAAGATTGCCCTTATCGATGCTATGGTGGGGACACTTAGTCAGGTAGTCTTGGAATCTATCCCACGCTTCAAAAAATTTCTCATCGGACTTCTGTCGAAAGTCCTGGATGAGTTGCTTCATTTGGTTGGTCCGAGTCATGGGGTAGAATTTAGACATGAATTTGCCCACCAACTCTTTCCAACTGCTGATTGAATCAGCGGGTAAGGAGTAGAGCCAATCTGAGGCTCGGTCTTTGAGCGAGAATGGAAAAACTCGCAGACGCACATTGTCATCATCGAGGTTCTGATTCTTGAAAAGTAGGATGACATGTTGGAATTCCCTAATATGGGAATATGGGTCTTCTCTTGGGAGACCACGAAAGGTAGGCAGCATTTGGATCGTCTGCGGTCTGATCTCAAACTGTACCGCAGTAGTAGGTGGGAGAATAATGCAAGTGGGTGGATTCGCAGAGATAGGGGCGAACGTCTCGATAAGAGGTCGTTCGACTGCCATGACTACAAAGGTAGTAGCACTGGGGGAGGCGGGTGGGGAAAGAGATGGGGAAGAATTCAGTGGAGGATCCACTGTAGGGACGTGATTCTCAGATCGAATCAAGCGCTTGTTCGGACGATTCCAAACGGGCATACGCGAATGAGGCAAGCTCTATACTTGGCAAAAAGTTGCCAGAGAGGAACACTATCCTAAATGATGCACACCAAGCACAGATAATCCTATTCTAAGCAATCAGGATATATTTTAGGAATTATCTTTGTTAGTTTTGGGGCTAGAGTAGATTATGACAGTGGGCGGACCACTGGTTTATCTTTTAACCGCCGGACTAACTGTTCTGCACTCAGAGGTTCTAACCAGGCTACACTCTTCAGAGCGAATCCTTTAGTACTAACTCTAGTTAACAACAAGGCAATCCGAAGCCTAGACAGACATGCGGCACAATGGCTGACTTAAGTACGTCCCAGACTAACCGGATTGGTCAAGTGGATAAGAAGAGTGTTCCCTCGGGTTAAGCTAGGGTTGATGCGTGTTCCTAGTCCACACGCAACTAACCGCCGAATAGTCCAAGATGCCACGTCGAGCTCAGTGTACTTGAGTAGCAGGGACTTATGGGTGTGTTAGACAACAGGGACCCGCGCTCGTGGTCTTATTTCGATTGGATGGTAAGCGGGTTCGCTTTGCGTGGATTTTTCCTCGAACACCGGGCTAATTGGCGCTACTTCTTGATTCTTTTTATTATAGATGGATCCTGGGGATCAATATCAGCTGGAGTGATGAGGTGGGTGATGAAATCCCACCAGTTTCAATTTTGGAGCTGGGTTTGCTCTCTTAGAGTTGATTGATTAACGGCCACGCCACGCAAGTCGAATAAGTTGTTGCTAGAAAACAAATAGACAAGTGGCAATGATGCACCCAATATGCTCTGTATCGCACTCAAGGCGAGGATAGAGACTTACCTCCCGTGGGCCACGCCACGGGGTCGCCTCCGTGGGTTAGAGAGGGGTATCCTAATGGGCTTGGGCCCGACTCCACCTCTTTGAGCTTTTGCTCTCTACCCACACTGGATCGTGTTCCTGCAGAAAAGTTAGATGGCATGGTCTAGGTAGTCGGGATTCTATTTGGAAGATCTTTGCCTTTTTAGGGTTCACAGAACAAGCATTGGATTTAGGCAAGTTTTTGAATTAATTTCCAAGTTCGAGATGGGTTAAAATTTAGGAATTCCCAGATTGGAAAATACCTAGATTGGAAAGTTTCCCAAACTGTGGAGATCTTCCAAGAAAGATTTGATTGCGAGATCCCTTATAATTTTGGGAAATTTTCCAAAATTGAAATTCTTGCTAGATTTGGGGCGTTTCCTTTTGCAGACTTTTCCAAATTCGGAAGATTTCTAAAGATAGAAATTCTTCTAAAGAGGAAACTTCTAAGAGGGGAAACCCTAATTTAGCAAAGATTCAAGATTTTAGAATCTTTCCAAAAATTGCAAATCCTTGATTGGTGATTTCTAAAAATCTGCAGAATATGAAACCCTAATTTTTTGAATTTTGAATTTATTATTTTTTTTGGTATTTTTCACTTAATCTAGGGTTTCTAAAAAACCCTAGAACAAGATCTAGCAGTTATATGGAAAGCAGTGAAATTCCTAAATTATTACAAATTGCACTCGGCCTTCCGAGGCATTAAAAATAGTAATTTAACAAAAAATGCTAAAAATAACTAAAAATGAAAAATAGAAAGTTTCCCGAAAAGGTCAGGCTGTCCAAATTGAGCAGCCTTTCGCTTCAGCAACTTTCCAATTCCGTCTTTACGTCCTTTTTCGCAGTCCCGAACACCCGAGCGGCAGCGGCGCCATTTGAAAGTAGGATTTTTCCGCGTCGTTGGTTACGGAAACCCTAGAATCAACAAGATTTGTAATTTGATCCGAGCCTCAAAATTCCTGCAAAATTACAGGCTTTGTATAGGGATTCGTGTCGGATATTGATCCGCACTCGGGGTTAGTTTGCGTAATTCAAGAACATAAAATGATGAATTTTTCCCAGAAATTGATGGAGGGGTGAGAATGGTGGGTTGATTTAAAACATTTTCAGTAATTTTTGGAGAGAGAATTTATCAAACTACAAAGTAGATCAACAAACATTCAAAGAAGATTGAAAGAGAACCACAACATGATAATCAAACTAAAATTCATTCATATATTTAAAATGCCTACAAAAGTTGAATAAACAAAAGAAAAATTATCTAAAAAGCAATACTAAAGAGAAACTAAGCTAGAGAGAGAAAGAAAGAGCTTAGAGAGAGAAAATAAATAGAGATTTTAGAGAGAGAAGTAAAGAAGAAAAAGAAGAGAGAGAAATGAAGAAACCTAGAAAAAAACAAAGAGTTAGAGAGAGAAAGAGGTGTCTACCTTAGAGAGAGAAAAGATGAGAGAATGGAGTGAGAGAAGGTTAATTGTTACCATTTTGAACCACTGTTGGATGTGCCCGTGTTGATCATGGTGACGGGGAGATGGTGATGATGATGGTGTAGGGAAAGGAGGCAGCACATGTGTGGTGATTCGCCATGATCACCGAGAGAAGATGATGGTGGAGGTGCGATGCTTGATGTGGAGTTGCAATCCGACTTCCAACTTGAATGGAGAGCAGAAGGGCAGTGCAGTAGCTTGTAGGTTTTTGCTGGGGAGAGAACGGCTTAGAGAGGATTCAGGGAGGTGCTGCTTGCAAGATTTGCACTGGTGTAGCAGCAGCTTGTTGAGGATGTAACGGTGGTGGAATCCATGGGGGTGGTGAGTGCAGCAAAGAGCAAGCCGTGAGTTGGCTCAAGGAGACGGTGGAGGAGGCGGACGAACCAGGTGAGGATGTTCCTCCCCTCTTTCTTCTTCTTCTCTTTTCTGATTTTTTTTTTTATATTTCTTTCTTCCTCTCTTTTTTTTTCTATTTTTTTATCTCTTTTCTTTTGAGAGGGAGAGACGACAGCGGTGTGGGAGGCAACTTTACGGACTGGAGTTGCAGGTTGCAACTCCAGCAACCGTTGGAGATGAAGGAGAGGGCGGTCGCTGGTGATGGTGGCGGACCAAGAGGTTGTGGTTGCAGGCCTCCAATGGAGGACGGTGGTGGCTGACGGCTCCTCTTCTTGGAGTGGAAAGAAAGGTGAAGAGAGAGGTAAGAGTTGTGTAACGTGTTGAGGGAAGAGAGAGAAGATAGAAGAGAGGAATAGAATGTGAGAAGGGCTCACCGTAGCATGCTGTGAAGAGGACGGTGGTGGAGCACAGTTCGCCGGCCGGAGTTGCAGACCTGCAACTCCGGCAAAAGAAGAAGAAAACGAAGAAGAAGAAGAAGAAGAAGAAGAAGAAGAAGAAGAAGAAGAAGGAGAAGAAGAAGAAGGGGGGGGCGCTCCACCAGCTCGCCGGCCGGATTTGCCGGAAAAGAAAGGAGGAGTGGAAGGCAGCCGATAAGGATGAGAAGAGGAGGCCAAGGAAGAGAAAGAGAAGGGGGGGGGAAAGACCAACCCCTAGGGTTTCCAAGGGAGCCTTTTTAAAGAGAGAAACCGTGGGTTTCTCCCTTAGAAACTCACGGTTTCTTAAAAAAAAAAAATTTTTTTTTATTTTTTTATTTTTTTTTTATTTTTTTAAGGTGCGTTTGGTCACCAAGTGAAAAATGCATTTTTCTCAAAAGCCCTGTCTTTTCAAACATGCTTCCAGGGTTTTGAATTGGGGCCAAATGACGAGGATCCTCCGATGAACGTAAGTTGTTGGATGATGAGATAGGGAGCTCACTAGATAGATCGGATGATCGACCGATTGATCAGATGTTAGGGATGAATAATCGGATGGTCAGATGGTAGATCGGATGGCGATCGAACGGTGGATTTGATGGATGATGGTGATAGGTTAAGGAGAGAGAGTTGATTAGAGCTGGGAGAGAGAATTAGGGGAGATGAGAGAAAAATGGAGAGAAAAGCATTGGTAGAGGGTCTGGAACCCTGGTTTTTATTGTGTCGCTCCTCACTCTTCACCAGTAGAGCAGACCATCATTCATTGTCGATTCATGCGGCTTTAAACGCTTTGGTCCGTCTCTTGGTCATTGGCTCTCCCGCTCTCTTCGTTCTTTGGGCCGGCTCTTCGGTCCTCTTTTTCTACCCGTATTTGGCCCATATCTTCTAGTCATAGCCTGTGGGCTCTTTAAGCTTTGATAATGGGCTTTCATGATCGATTTTGGCCCACAAGTCTTGAGAATCATCCCATCGGGGTTTCCTGCGACAGAAGAAGCGCGTAATGAGACTTTATCAGAACGGCTTAATATCTAGACTTCTGAAAATGTGTTTAATGCATACAAATATACCATTTCGTCCAGAAAAGTGTGTTCTACGCAACAGAAGAGACTATTACGTAGAAAAGTAGATAAATAGAGCATTTTACGTAGGAGAATGCAATAACGCTAAAAGGATAATTGCTTAAAATAAGCACTTTTGAGCGAATATCAAATAGATCTGGAGATGTGTGGCTGTAAGGTTAGATAGGGAAAGGTGATTGGTGAAGGTGAAGCCGTTGAGAGATGGAGAAGTTTGTGGAGAGGTTTGTGGAGAAGGTGAAGTCGTTCCAGATTCTTTTGCTTTTGTGGACCTCACTTGTAACAACCTCTAGCAACTCTATTGTTCTCCACCCGTTGATCCTTGTGATCCAGCTTCTTCGATCATGTAGCTTTTGATTTTCACCAATAGAAACCCAGCTACAATATCAACTTCCCACAACTTTCTTCAACACGTTTGCCTTGTGATGGTGATCCAACAGTTTAGCACATCCTTATTTGATCAAATGCCAACCTAATTCCATTGCTTTCAAATAATTTTCAAACTATTCCATAATTTTCAAAAACCACTTCAATTGCAACTTTCCATTTTGATTCCATCGTAGCCATCCAAATTCTCAAATTGGAAGGTTCCATGTGATGGTCCATGCGTTGGTCCAGCTTTTTAATGGAATGCCAAACCCCTTTTATTATTCTCGTGTGGGCCCATTATCATCTAATGGCAACCGTCCAACATCTTGTATTCTTTAGTCGAGCAACTATGTTTGCTGCCCTTTGATGCAAATCGGGTCCATTTTCTAAACCATGTTGGTACAACACGTTTACATCTTGTCGGTAACCCTTTCCAACACCAAAACTTCAATTAAGACTCCATTCTTTTGGATGTGTTGTCTTTCCAAATAAAGTCTTCCACTTGTCAAACATCCTTAATCTTTGATATGACTGAAACTAGGGTTTTTTCGTGTCGTTGGTTATGGAAGCCTTAATTTCAACACATTTGTAATTAATCCAAATTTTAATCCTGCAAAATATAGAGATCTAGCATAGGGATTCGTGTCGGATGTCGATTCGCACTCGGGGTTAGTTCGCGCAAATTAAGAACATGAAATGATGGATTTTTCTTTAGAAATTGCTAAAAATAAAAAGATGGAATGGAGAGAATGATCATCACGGGATTGAAAACATGATTTTTTTTATGGAGAATTTATCAATTGACTAACACATCGGACAATAAATTGAATAAAAAAACTATTTTATTAATCGAAATAACTCAAAAGAGGTACATTATTTGAACAAAATAGCTACTCTAGAAAGCATAAAATATAAGATAGAGAGAAAAAGTTCTATAAAAACCTAGATAGAGAAAGAGATATAGAAAGAGAAAATTGAGGGAAGAACTCACCATTGAGAAAGGATTAGAAAGGGCAGCCAAAAAAGGAGATCATGGGGGTTGCCCATTAGATGAAGATGGTGGCGATGTGCAAGGCAGCAAGGGTGAAGCATAAGGATCCCGATTGGAAAGCACCCAGGTTGTAGTCCGAATTGAAGGGTGAATGAAGATGGATGGAGCGGCAAGTGGTTTTGGCTTTGAGGCACAACGGTGGAGGGAGATTAGAGGGGCAGCAGTGTGGTGGAGATCTTGGTGGAGGCTGACGACTTGTAGAAGAGATGATGTGGGAGAGACGGTGAGAAGTCGCAGATCGTGGGCAACAACAAGAAGCCACCGCCTCCTCTCCTTTCTTCTTCTCCTCCCTCTTCACTTCTCTTTTTTTTTTCTTCTTTTGCTGGTTTTAACAGCTTGGGAGATGAGCATGGGGCGGCTTGGGTTTAGATGGAGGAGAGATGGAGATGGGGGCAGTCATGGAGAGGAGAATGGAGTGGACGGCTGTGAGGGAGAGAGGTGATGGGATTAACGATGGCTGATGAGGATGGAGGTGGCATACTAGTAGGTGGAGGCGCACCAACCAAGTGAGGTCGCACCTCCCTTTCCTCCTTTCTCTTCCCCTTTCCTTCTATTTTTTTTTTGGTTTTGTTCTTCCTGGAGAGAACGGTGAAGAGAAGTGCAGGATTGAGGGGCGTTGCAGACGCTGGTTGAAGACGGTGATGGGTTAGGCGATGGTGGAGCAGCACCTTGCTCGGTGGTGGTAGCTTCTTGCCGCATTGAAAGTAGGATTTTTCCGTGTCGTCGAATCGGAAACCCTAACTTCAACACAATTTATAATTATCCGAGACTTTTAACCTGTAAAATGAGTATTTTTGCACAGTGGCTCGTGTCGGATGTCGATCCGCACTCGGGATTAGTCAGATTAGCGCGAATAAGAACAAAAACTGGCGGACCATCACAAGAAATAATAGATAAAAACAAACTTCATCATTCATTAATCAAAATGTCCTTACAATATTTGAATTAGCAACAGTCAAAGCCAGACTAAAAAAAAAAAAACATTCTAGAGAGAGAAAAATATAAGGAGAATAAGTAGTGAGAGAAAATGAGAGATGAGGCATTTTAGAGAGAGAAAATGGAAGGTATAGAGAGAGAACGAGAATATGCTAAAGACTAGAGAGAGAAAATAATGTAGAGAGAGAGAGGGGAACTAGGAAATAGAGAGAGAAAATGAAAAGAAGAGAACTAGATGAAAAATCTAGTGAGAGAAGAAGTTGCCTTGACCTACCAAGTGGATGACGGTGAAGATGTACGCTTGATGCTTGCCTGAAGAATGCCAACCGTGAGCGAATGATATGCTGCCCCGTGCTTTGGGCAATGGAAAGGCAATGATGGATCGGGGTTGGTTTGCACGTGAAGATTGAATAGAAGAACCAGAAATGGTTGATCCGTGAAGAGCACGGACTCATTGAGTTGCACATCTGTGGAGGAACACTAAGAGAGTGTTGCTGCCCACAGTGATGATGGAGGAGAAGGGCATTTGCAAGTTGGCTTGGAGAAGGTAGGGTCTGCAACGAAGCAGCCACTGCCTCTTGGAAGAGCCGTGAAGATGGTAGATTCGGCCAGTGGAGTTGTTGCAAGCTGCAACTGTGATGCAACAAAGAGGGTGGCGCGAATCGTGGTTGGATGAGATGCTACAAATGGGCAACGTGGTGGATCTGTAGGTGCTCGTGTAGCCTACTCAAAAACGAACCCAGAAACCAAAACAAAAAGGAAACAAAGAAGAGAGAAAAGGTGAGGGAAAGAGGATTGCGTAGAAGAGAGATTACCGTTGGAGATGGTGGCGATGAGAACCAGCAAGGATGCTGGTTGCTGCAAGGAGGAAGAAGACGGTGGTTGCAGTGGCAAAGATGCGGCGGGGTTGCTGTTCGCAGGCGGAGGTGCACCAAGGCGTTGATGCAGTGGGCGGCAGTGGTTTTTCGGTGGTAGCGTGTTGCTATTTGGAATACCAGGACAGTGTGGGCAGCAGCAAGATAGAGCAGAAGAAGAAGAAGAAGGCGGCCGGAGAAGATGGTGGAGGCGGAGAGGTGCGCTGGCGATCGGAGTTGCAGCCTGCAACTCCGGTGAGGACGTGAAAACGAAAAACCAGAAAAGCAAGAAGAAGAAGACAGAGGAGAGAAGGAAAAAGAAGAAGAAGAAGAAGAAGAAGAAGAAGAAGAAGAAGAAGAAGAAGAAGAAGAAGAACGGCCGGAGTTGCAGGTTGCAACTCTGGCGAAGGATAGGGAAGAAGACGAAGAAGAAAGGAGGAAGAAGAGGAGAAAGAAGAACGCGGGGAAGAAGGGAAAGGATAGGGGGAAGGAGAGGAGGAGATTGGAGGGGGATTAGGGTTCGAACGAACCCCTATCCTTCTCCTTTTAAAGCTTCCCTATTTCCTTTAATGGAAATAGGGGATTTTTGAAAATAAAAAAAATAAGAAAAATAATTTTTTTTTTTTTTTTTTTTATTTATTTTTTTTTAAGTAAAAACCTACTTTTCTATGGGGAATCTCCCCAATTAGTGGACCCCCCATTTAATTAAAATTATTTTGAAATTCGCGGGGTCCACTAACTGGTCGGACAACGGGTCGATGAAGATAGGCCCGGCTATTGGCCCTCATGGATTGATGATGTCCATCGTCTCACAAGATGATGTGACAGACAGTCTGATGGCGATCGGATGGATGATGACTTGATTGGGACTCAGATTGGTAGATCGACGGATCTAGAGAGATCCAACGGTCCGATTGAAGATCCAACGGTCCGATGGAAGATCCAACGGTCAGAAAGCTAAGGGAGATGAGATAGAGCCGATGGACAGAAGTTCTGGGGTTAGGTCAGTAGATTCGAGGACCGAGAGATGAAGAGAGAGAGAGAATAAGGAGAGATGAGAGAGAAAGTATCAGAAAATAGAGAGAAAAGCACTGGCGGAGGGTCTGGAACCCTGGTCTTCACTGTGACCATCCTCACGCTTCTCCAGTAGAGTCGACCATCATTCTTTGCTGACTCATGTGGCTTTAAACGCTTTGGTCCGTCTCTTGGTCATTGGCTCTCCTACTCTCTTCGTTCTTTGGGCCGGCTTTTTGGTCCTCTTATTGAGCCCATATTTGGCCCATATCTTCTAGTCATAGCATGTGGGCTTGTTAAGCTTTGATAATGGGCTTTCATGATCGATTTGGGCCCACAAGTCTCGAGAACCGTCCCATCGGGGTTTCCTGCGACAGAAGAAGCGCGTAATGAGACTTTATCAGAACGGCTTAATATTTAGACTTCCGAAAATGTGTTTAATGCATGCAAATATACCATTTCGTCCAGAAAAGTGTGTTCTACGCAACAGAAGAGACTCTTACGTAGAAAAGTAGGTAAATAGAGTATTTTACGTAGGAGAATGCAATAACGCTAAAAGGATAATTGCTTAAAATAAGCACTTTTGAGCGAATATTACACATCTAGCAACAGCCGTTGAATGTATAAGGAGGAGGCGGTGGTGATGCAGTCCTCTCCTCCTTTCTTTTCTTCTCTCCTTTCTTCATTTTCTTTTTTGTCTTTTTTTTTTGTTTTGTTTTCTAAGGAAGAGGGTGAAGACAGTTGCAGATTGAAGAGATTGAGGAAGAGAGGAGAAGGGAGATGGCTAGGGTTTGTGAGAAGATGGAATGGGAGGGGAGCGTTAGGGTTTTGGAATGTGGGGCGAGAGCCTCCTGACCGTGAAGGTCTTTTTTTTTTATATGGGAGATATCTCCCTTTTAGAGAATATTCTCCAACCAATTAAAAAGGTGATGACCGGTGGAGAGTGTTGGCTGGATCACCAAACACTGTCCAACCCTCATTGTAATCTTGCCGTTCATCTCGTACTTGCCCACAGCCTATCCTCTTTCCAAAATACAAATCCATGCTACCCATATGTGCTTACCACTTCTGAAATTTTCCAAAAACATACTAGTTTTCTAAAAAGAAGAACTATCTTTCCAAATTTTTATTCAAACTTTGAAAAATCACCTACTTATTTTCACTTTTAAAATCTTTCCTTTTGTAAGAAAATATTTTCTTTCCAATTATGTAAAACTCTTTTAAAATAGTTATACCATTTTCATAAGACCAAAGTTTTGTCGAGCTAAACATTTTGGCCCACGATCTTGGTGGCCCACAAGATGGGTGAGGGATCGGAAGGAAAGGGTGTTAGATCGGGTGTCGATCGGATGGTGAAGATTATGATCGGAGGAATGATTGAATGATTTGATCATTTGATGGATGATCCAATGAGGGATGAATGATCTGGTGATCCGTAGCCGATCTGATGATCTAGGAGAAGATGGAGGATCATTTTGCTCAGATGAGGATGTGGGTGGTGAGCAGTTGGATCCTAGAGAGTGAGAGAACGAAGGGTGAACGTTGGATGTGGGACTCAGGGTTTAGAGAGAGGAGAGAGAAAATATTACAAAATAAAGAGAAAATGCTAGCAAAGGGTCTTGAACCCTGGTCTTCTGCATGCTTTACCAACTGAGTAAGTCCTCATCTTGTGTTAGTTGATAAGCTTTAATCTCCTTAGTCTTTGAAAGTAGGGTTTTTTCCGCGTTGTTGTTTACGAAAACCCTAATTCCAACCAAATTGTATCTTTTCCGATTTAATTCTTGCAAAAATAGTAATTCTTGCACAGTGGAAGTTTCGGATGTCGATCCGCACTCGGGTTTAGTTAACACAATCAAGAACATAAAATGACAGATTTTTACCAGAAAAATGCCAGAAATTCATGGATGGTGGGATGAGAGTGGTGAGTGAAGGTGATTTTAAAGCATTCTTTTAGGTTTTTAGATGAGATCCATTCATAACGATGAAAGTACGTAGAACCAATTGAAACAAAATGCAAACAACAAAAATTAAACTTGCTTCATAAAAACAAACTTTCCCTTACATATCTTGATAAACATTGGTTAAAAACAAGTAAATCTACTAGAAAGCATTAGAATATAACAAAAAGACTAAAAATCCTAGAGAGAGAAAAATAGCATTTTGAGAAAAAAACTATGAAAGCTAGAGAGAGAAAATGCTCAAATTACCTAGAGAGAGGACGTGGTGAAGGTAGAGAGAAATCTTCTTTGGGACAACTTACCATGAAGACTGGCAATGATTTGGCCACGATGTGGTTCGGCCCGGTTGGAAAAATGGCAGTGGTAAGATGTTGTTTTGGTGAAAGAGGGGGGGGAGTAAACCTTCCTTGGATGAAGGTTTGTTGATGCAGTCCCTGGAGAACCAGGTAGGGGCGGTAGAGATCTTACTCTCCTCTCCTCTTCTTCTACTTCTTTTCTCTTTTCTTACTCTTTTTTTTTTAGAGAGAAGATGAGAGGAAAGATTGGAACTGAGGACGGCTGGTGGTAAGGAGCAGCAGCAAGGTCGTGGCAGCGTGGAGGAGAGGTGGAGATCGTGGAATGAGTTTAATGAAGGGAGTGAGGCGGTGCAGCAAACCTGCAACCCGAAGTTGCAGGTGGTGAGGCTGTAAAGGTGGTGGCTGTGATGCAAGGTAAAGGGGCGACAAGGACTGGAGAGGCGCGAAGAACGTGTTGGAGTGGAGAGCTTTTCTCCCTTTTCTTTCTGCACTACAGCTAGGAGAATGAAGGAGAGGTGGGGCGGTTCAGTGGTGAAGAAGTGGGAGGAGGACGATCACACTAGCAGCAACAGTAGGTGCGATCAGTGAGTAGGTGGTGAGCAGCTGCTGGCGATCCTCGTTGATTGGTGCGGCTGGGGGATGAAGACCGTAAGAGCGGAACCCATGGAGAGAGATGAGAACGTGGGGAGAAGTAGAGATGGGGGCTGTTTTTCTCAAGAGAGGGAATGGCTTGGGTGATAGCAGTAAGAGGGCCCGGCTTCCTCTTTTTGGGACGTTGGGGTTTTTCCTTATTTAGAAATCGTGGGTGGTTTCTAAAACAAAAGAAATGCAAGAAAGGAGAGTTTTTTTTAAAAAAACGTGGTGAGCTTTCTTCTTTTAGGAAACGGGGGTTTCTATGGTAAAAAATCTTATTGCCCTATTTTAAAATTCCTTTTGGAAAAGAATATTTGATTTTAAAACATTTGAATTTTGAATTTTTCCAAAATTTTCTCTTTTTTTTTCTTTTTCTTCGTTAGAAATAGTTACCATCCATGCTAGGCATGTGGGTCCCACTGAAAGGTTGGATTGTGGGTAATGGGCCTGTACTTAGTCTCGGCTTAGGCCCATATGATTGAAAATGAAGTGGTGAAGGCCATTGGATCTTGAGATGGTGTGATGGATAAACGGAGGATCGATCAGATGATTTAGTGATGATCGGACGGTAGGATTGGATGATAATGATCGGAAGGATCATAGGACATGGGAGATCAACCAAGGAAAGCTGTAGGATAGAGAGATTGTGAAGGGAGAGAGGATCGGATGGTTGAGATTAGAGAGTAGAGAGAGAATGAGGGTTTAGAGAGAGGAAAAAGAAAATTTTACAAAATAAAGAGAAAATGCTAGCAGAGAGTCTTGAACCCTGATATCTGACTTGGTCTTATGCATGCTTCACCAACTGAGCAGGCACTCGCCTTGTGTTGGTTTATA
The DNA here is from genome assembly GCA_035048495.1 of Euptelea pleiosperma. Classification (NCBI taxonomy): domain Eukaryota; kingdom Viridiplantae; phylum Streptophyta; class Magnoliopsida; order Ranunculales; family Eupteleaceae; genus Euptelea; species Euptelea pleiosperma. The sequence goes on along the minus strand of CM068553.1, from coordinate 21,058,555 downwards.
AGCTCTAATCTCCTTAGTCTCTTCTTTGAGGGCTTGTCTCTCCTTCTCTCATAGTCGTCCCTCGATTCTTTCGACTCTCTAGCTCTTCCCGTCTTTGGCCTATATCTCCTCATCCTTAACCTGTTGGCTCTTGAGCTTTGATCCTAGGTTCTAGAAGTTGATTGTGGGCCCGCATGCCATCAAAATTGCCCAATTAGTGCTCCTGCGATAGAAAAATCGCGTAATGAGAATGACTTCGCATGTAGGTCAAATAAATGCGTATGAATGCATGCGAATATACCATTTTAACTAGAAAAGTGTGTTCTACGGAATGAGAGAAACTCTGACGTAGAAATGTTGATAAAAAATGCAGTTTTACGTAGGAGAGTGACAATGTTAGAAGGATAATTGCTTAAAATAAGCACTTTTGAGCGAATATCAGTCTCCTCTTTGAGGGCTTGTCTCTCCTTCTCTCTTGGTCATCTCTCGACTCTTTTGATCCTCCCGCTCTTCCTGTCTTTGGCCTATATCTTCTTATCTAGGTCCACTAGCTCGCCATGCTTTAATCAAAGGTGTGGGTGCCGTATTTTCCAGCAAGTAAAATAGTGACACGTGTCACTTGCATGGCATGTGCGAATATTGAAAGATGGCATGTGGTATAACTGGCACGCGAGAGTGAATGCGCCGAAGGTATCATCAGAGGTCATGGACCACCCCGTCGCTATCACGTGACATCCATTAATAGGAAGTGCCACGTGTCAGAATGGAATGATCGGAACAGAGCGTCTCGAGACGGAATACTGACAAAACATATTGATGCTTCGACCTTTAATATGTCGGGAAGCATTCAATCTTGCCCGACATATTAATCATTGAACTTCTTGATGGAATTAATATCCAGCGCGACCCGACGAGACAATGGCAGAAGACTTGACGGGATCAAGTTTCACCAAATCCCGACAAGGTCATATGATTTATAAGATGCATACATCCCGACAAGGTCAAATGATTTGTTGGATATAAACATCCCAATAGTCAACTGACTTACTTGTCGGATTGATATTCATCTCATCCCATAAAGGTCATATGACTAGTTGGATGCATACATCCCGACAAGGTCAAATGATTTGTTGGATATAAACATCCTGATAGTCAACTAACTTACTTGTCGGGATCGATGTTCATCTCATCCCATCAAGGTCACATGACTAGTTGGATGCATATACCCCGACAAGGGCATATGACTTGCTTGATGGGATCATATATCACGTCATCCCGACAAATATACAAGTTCTTACGAATAAGGTAAGTATTCTAAACACAATTAATTTCTTAACCAATGGATGTTGGCCGCATGGCAGCTAGTTGAACTTTCACAGTTTCAACATCTTCTTATTCGAATATCTGACACAAAGGATGCCACCTCAGTGCCATCTCAGTTATTTCAGATATAAACAAGTCAGAGAAGTTAAGATCTAACAAGAAGATTTTGTTTTATAACAAAATCTATCTAGATCATAACTGACTGATAACGACTGGACACGTGGGAGGTGAGTCACGCTAGTTTTAAGGATATAAATATGAGACCCTCAGGACTGAGAAAAGGATCTTGCCCTCCAGAACCAGATAGTCTAAGCTCTGAAACATTTTATTTGTCTAAAACCCTGTTACCATTCCTAAGCTGACTTGAGCGTCGGAGTATTGTCAACAGGTACAACCACATCTCATCTGGAGATCATCCTATCCTTCGCGGAGGAGAAAGCAGTTTCACCCTAAAGCACCAAAGCCGTCTGATCATCATCAAGATACGAATCGTCTGACCTCAAATATTGTGTGGGTTAGATCAAATATTTTTCCCCCATAAAAGGTATTGTAAGTTGATTGTCGGCCCGCATTCCATTAAAATTGTCCGATTAGTGCTCCTGCGATAGAAAAATTGCGTAATAAGAATTCTACGAAATGGCTTCGCATGTGGGTCAAATAAATGCGTATGAATGCATGTGAATATACCATTTTGACTAGAAAAATGTGTTCTACTCAATGAGAGAAACTCTTACGTAGAAATATTGATAGATAGGGCAATTTTACGTAGGAGAGTGTGATAGCGAATATCAACAACCGATCTTCTTATGCGGTCATTCACAACTGACCATCACATGATGAACCATTTTCCCTCTATTAAATACCAACCGTTCATCATTCTTTGTATGTCGTACAACATTCTTAGACTGATGGCCTATCTTCTGGATACTAATGCATGTACCCGTTTACGTCTTTGGTTTAGCCTTGTGATAATCATGACTTGGCCCACGTACTTGGCCCGCGATTGTGGTTCAGTCTGTACTTGGCCCATAGACAAGCCTGTTGGCTCTTTAAGCTTTCATAACGGGTTTCTGTGGTCGATCGTGGGCCCGCCAGCCTTGAGAATCGGGTCTCCTTCAATTGAAAAAGCGTTTAATGAGATTCAACTAAAACGGCTTGATATTGGACTATCCGAAATGCGTATATTTCATGTAAATAGTCAATTTTCGTCTAAAGAATGTTTTCTAAGCAATAGAAGAAACTCATACGTGGAAAGTCGACGAAAAGACAAATTTTACGTAGTAGAATGTGACATCGCTAAAAGGATAATGGCTTAAAATAAGCACTTTTGAGAGAATATCACCATGCTCTCAGACTCTAATAGACCTAAACGGTGTTCCAACCTCTCCATGGATTGTTGTTGCTGAGTGATATACTGAGAGAGAAGGTCTTCTAGACCGGGTGTAGGAGCAGACTATGGCGCTTCAGCTAAGGGAAGCGGAGGTGCCAACCCTTGATGGTAGTCCAATTAATTAGAACAATGGTAGGCCGGTATGGAGTCGGGGATTGGCTGCTGACTCTGAAAATCCTAAGGGGTCCACTGTTGACCAAAATATTCAGTATGTGGATCTAGCTTATATTGTGACTACGGGTATTGCGAATCATACTCTCCATTGGGTTGATGGAACCCGGAAGGATAATTATCCTACGACAGTTGCTGCTGGAGAGCGGACTGTTCCCAATCAAAGTTATGGTGACTCCTATTGTCCGGATAATAAGTGTTGTCATAGGAGGTCTGCATTGGAGATTGAAATGTACTAAAAGTATGGACATCTTTTTGGACAAGTGGGTAATATCCTACAGACCGGGAATTATGCACAGGGTGCTGGATAGCAATATTAAGGGCCGAGATAGATTTTCGTAGTTCCTGAAGCATAGAATTATACTCATGATCGTTATTAGTGCCTAAATCTTCATGGAAGTTGTGGTAGATCTCGTAAAGAGGTCGTTCCTCTGCCATAGGTGAAAAGTGAGATATAGGGGTGCGGTAGACTGACTCTCAGATCGAATTAGTCAAAGGTTCGGACAGGTCCAACCGAGCGTCTGCTTGAAAAAGCAAGTCCTAGACTCGGTAAAAAGTTGCCACAAGCAGACATTGGAGTAATGATCCTAAATGATGCATAGAGAGCAAACAAGATAATCCTATGGCGAATCAATCAGGATAATTTTAGGATTTATCTTCTTAGTTTGTGGGGTTATGGTAGATTATGATAGTAGGCGGATCACTGGTTTATCTTTTCTTACCTGCCAGACTAACTGTGTCGCCCTTGGGTTTTCACAAAGATACACTCTTCAAAGCAAATGCTCTAGTACTAACTCAAGTTAATCACAAGATAATCCAAAGCCTAGATAGACTTGCGGCACATCGGCTATTGATATTCGCTTAAAGTGCGTATTTTCCACTGTTATCTTCTAAGCGTTATCACACTCTCCTACGTAAAACTGCTCTAATTATCCACTTTTCTACGTAAGAGTCTATTTCATTGCGCAGAACACACTTTTCTAGACGAAATAGTATATTTGCATGCATTAAACATATTTCTGGAAGTCTAGGTATAAAGACATTATGATTAAGTCTCATTACGTGCTTTTCTCTTGCAGAAAACTCGATCGGGCTATTCTCGAGACTTGTGGGCCAAAATCGATCATGAAAGCCCATTATCAAAGCTTAAAGAGCCCATAGGCTATGACTAGAAGATACGAGCCAAATATAGGCTGAATAAGAGGACCAAAAAGTCGGCCCAAAGAACGAAGAGAGTAGGAGAGCCAATGACCAAGAGACGGACCAAAGCGTTTAAAGCCACATGAGTCAGCAAGGAATGATGGTCTACTCTACTGGAGAAGCATGAGGATGGTCACAGTGAAGACCAGGGTTCCAGACCCTCTGTCAATACTTTTATCTCCATTTTCTGATATTTTCTCTCTTCTCCCCCTAATTTTCTATCTCATCTCTCCTTATTCTCTCTCTCTTCATCTCTCGGTCCTCGGATCTACTGACCTAACCCCAGAACTCCTGCCCATTGGCTCTGTCTCATCTCCCTTAGCTTTCTAACCGTTGGATCTTCAATCGAACCGTTGGATCTCTCTAGATCCGTCGATCTACCAATCTGTGTCCCAATCAAGTCACCATCCACCCGATCGTCATCAAATTGTCTGTCACATCATCTTGTGAGACGATGGACATCATCAATCCATGTGGGCTAGTAGCCGGGCCCATCATCATCAACCCGTAGCCCGACCATTTAGTGGACCTCGCGATTTTCAAATGCTTTAAATTAATTATTTTTGGTCTTTACCAAAACTCATGTCTTCATTTTGAAAAAAAAAATCTTGCTTTTGGGGTGATTTTCGATGTTCTCCAAAAGTTTTCTAGAATTTCAAAAATGTGTCAAATACCTTGACTTCGATTAGCTGAAAACCTCCGTTAAGTCAGTATTGAGGATGTCAATTTTTGTTTAAACTTAGCTTTGAGTCAAGTCAAGCGTGACTAGAGCAGGTTTGAAAACTCAGAAAAACTCATATTCGGCAAAATTGTATACTATCAATATTAGAGTCATCCTAAGTTTAGAAATTCGAGAGATCCTGTGAGAATAATTGTGGAGACCTAACCCAGTGAGCTTTCGAGCCTAACCCAGTGAGCTTTCGAGCCTTTAATCAATTCAGAGGGTTATACAACAATTCTGAGTCACAAGATGACTCACTATTCTTCTTGTCCGCAATATTCGTTGAGAGATCTCATTACCCTTTTATATTGATCATGGAACTCGGAACGACATCAAAATTGGATTACTACAACAGAACCTTCTCTATATCACTATACATGGTAGTGCAAACCCTAGAAAATGATTTAGGCCATTTTTCTGAACCGTTCAGCATTTTTACTCACCTGAATTATACTTCACTAGAAACCCCTTGAGCCCTTCTATAAAAGCCTTTTCTTTGTAAACCCATCAACCTAAAATCCAGTCTAGCTACGAAGCATGACTGGCTACCCTTATTTTGAGATGGACAAAAGAATAACTGATATGGGTGTACTGTGAAAAGAAAAGTAAAGAAGAAAAATCAAAAGGAAAAGAAAGTGGTTTAAGCTGAAAACAAAATATGGAAAGAAAGTATAAAAAGAGCTGAAAAGCAATTGAGCAGTCTCAGAAATATCTAGAAAAAGAGAAAAATATGAAAAAAAGGAAAAAGAACCAAATAATGGTGCTACATCGCAGGAAAAATACAAGAAAACAGAGATATCCTCTCAAGATCTTTAAAATCCTGTATCCCTTTATTTTTCTACACCGGACCTAAGCCTCATTATAACCCAGGAAAGTCCTATTTGATTCTAGGATAGCACGATCATAAAATGTGGAGATTGGAGAAGGAAAAGCTATAGAGTTTGATCTGACGTTCCCGAGTGAAGTGCTATTCCAATCATGAGATCTTCTTCTGTTAAAGATGTCCTTCCTTTAAATAATACATATACGAGATCTTTGCTTTCATATATCAACACATCTCCTCACATATAAATTGAGAGAAAAGAAGAAAACCATTCTTGTGTGATTCTATTCTAAGTGCTAAACATGTAAGATTTGAGGTCGAGACATAAGAACTTAGAGGTGATCTGGAAGTCTTAACTCTTGGATGATGAAAATGTTGAGCACACACACATGCAGAGTCTGACTATTTTGGGTCATGATTATCAGTCTGTAGTCTTGCCAAAACTTTCCAACTCTTCGCTAGCATGTAACTATTTTTGCATCCATTCAATGATTTAACAAACGGTGTTTTCCCTGAGCTAATATGAAAAAGTGTGCAGCATGTGCAGAGCCCTTTTAAGCTCATTTATTTTGCACTAATTGCCAAGGATTGGCAATATGCTGGTTGGGGGTTGTGATATTCGCTTAAAAATGCGTATTTTCCACTATTATCTTCTAAGCGTTATCACACTCTCCTACGTAAAACTGCTATAATTATCCACTTTTCTACGTAAGAGTTTATTTCATTGCATAGAACACACTTTTCTGGACGAAATGGTATATTTGCATGCATTAAACGCATTTTTGAAAGTCTAGGTATAAAGACGTTATGATCAAGTCTCATTACGTGCTTTTCTCTTGTAGAAAACCCGATCGGGCTATTCTCAAGACTTGCGGGCCAAAATCGATCATGAAAGCCCATTATTAAAGCTTAAAGAGCCCACAGGCTATGACTAGAAGATACGGGCCAAATATGGGCTGAATAAGAGGACCAAAAAGCTGGCCCAAAGAACGAAGAGAGTAGGACAGCCAATGACCAAGAGATGGACCAAAGCATTTAAAGCCACATGAGTCAGCAAGGAATGATGGTCTACTCTACTGGAGAAGCGTGAGGATGGTCACAGTGAAGACCAGGGTTCCAGACCCTCTGCCAATACTTTTATCTCCATTTTCTGATATTTTCTCTCTCCTCCCCCTAATTTTCTATCTCATCTCTCCTTATTCTCTCTCTTCATCTCTCGGTCCTCGAATCTACTGACCTAACCCCATAACTCCTGCCCATTGGCTCTATCTCATCTCCCTTAGCTTTCTGACCGTTGGATCTTCAATCGGACCGTTGGATCTCTCTAGATCCGTCGATCTACCAATCTGGGTCCCAATCAAGTCACCATCCACCCGATCGTTATCAAATTTTCTGTCACATCATCTTGTGAGACGATGGACATCATCAATCCATGTGGGCCAGTAGCCAGGCCCATCATCATCAACCCGTAGCCCGACCTTTAGTGGACCTCGTGATTTTCAAATGCTTTAAATTTATTATTTTTAAATAAAAGAGGGGGGTCCACTAAATGGGGAAATTCCCCAAAGAAAAGTAAGGTTTTCCTTAAAAAAAATATATATTTTTTTATTTTTAAAAAAACCCCATTTTCCATTAAAGGAAAGTGGGAGGTTTAAAGGGGAAGGAGAAGGGTTCGTTTGAACCCTAATCCCTCTCCTTTCTTCTCCTTTCTTTCCCCCAAAACCCTTCCCCCTTCTCCTCCTTCTTTTCTCAATCATTCTTCTCCTCTTCTTCCCCTTCCCTTGCCTCTTCTTCGTCATCTTCTTCATCTCTTACCGGAGTTGCCGCCTGCAACTCCGGCCGGCAATGCCCCCCTCCTGCCTTGCAGTAGCTGCTGCTACCTCCTCCTCTCACGAGCTCCTGCCGTCCTCCTTTCAATGTTGCTGCTGCCTCATCCTCTCCACGTGTCCTCCACTTCTCACTGCCGCTTGCACCCTCCACCGTCTTCTTCTTCTTCTTCAACGGCGAAAAGAGCACCCTCAAAGCACCGCTGTCTTCTTCCTCCTCCAAAAACCAGTCACCAAATGGTGGTGCTCCCTGGACCGGAATCAGCAAGTACCGCCACTACGTCCATCACCTCAAGCAGCTAACGGTTGCTCCTATCTCAAAAAATCACAAAACCTACAAGTCGGCATCGCCTTCTCTTCCAAGACTCGCCAGTCACCTCTGCAAATGCATGAGGCAGACCTGCAACTCCTCCCACGGCGGTACGTGCTCTACTCCTCTCTCAATCCTATCGTCTTCTTCCTGCAACTCTGGCCAGCAGGTGTGCAAGGAGGCGGACCAACTCCAACCTACAAGTCGGCACCACAGTCCACCGTTCAGACAGGCAGATCTGCTATGCAAGTGCAGAACCTGCATATCCTTCCTGTCGCTGCACCTTCTATCCTCCTTTTTGGGGTGCACCACGAACCATTTGTAGACCGTTGTCTCTCCAATCCAAATGTCGGCGAACGTCAGCGTTACCTGCTACATCACCACCTTCTCCTTCCCTTTCTTTTTCTTTTTCTTCACGTTCTCAACCACCTTCACTTCACGGCCTGCAAGTGTAGACCGTTGCCACCTGCAAGTCACCACGGCCTCACTTGGCCTATTTTCATAGCCATCCCATTCTCGGATTGATTCACTCAAGGTAAGTCCAAAGAAAAAAGAAAGAAAAAAAATTCCCTTTCTCTCTCTTCTATCATTTTCTCTCTCTAAATCTCATTTCATCTCTCTAGATTTGACTTTATCTTTTTTCTTTGAATTGATCTTTAGTTTATTTTATTTTATCTTATTTTCGATTCAAGCATTGTAATAGACATTTTGATCGCTGAATGATGAAGTTTATTTTTGTCTATTATTTCTTGCAATGTTCTGTCATTTCATGTTCCTGATTATGCTAATCTGACTAATCCCGAGTATGGATCGACATCCGACACGAATCCCTATGCTAGAATCTCTGAATTTTGTAGGATAAAATTGGATCAAATTATAAATGTATTGGAATTAGGGTTTCCGTAATCAACGACACGGAAAAACTTTACTTTCAGCTATCCTAAATACACCCCAGACTTACCGGATTTGTCAATCAATAGAGATGAGTTTTCCCATAGTATAAAAGTAGGGTTGGTTTGTGTTCCTAACTCAACAAATAGCAGACCGGCAAAGAACCAGGGAAGCCACTGGCGAGCTTGGTATACTTGAGTAGTAGGGACCTATGGGTGTGTTAGACAACAGGGACCTGCGCTCGTAGACTTATTCGACCTGGGATTGATGGAATGACTAAATGGAGGGCTGTCCTAGAACACCGATCTAACTTGGCCCTAACTCTTGATTCTTTTTATTAACTGTGGATCTTGGGGATCAAACTCAGCTAGAGTGATGAGGTGGGTGATGAAATCCCACCAGTTTTAAGAGGAGCTGGGTCTGCTTAATTAGGGTTGGAACTAGAGTTTTTTCGCGTCGTTGGTTACGAAAACCCTAATTTTAACACATTTATAATTATCCGAGACTTTTAACCTATAAAATTAGCAATTTTGCACAATGGCTCGTGTCGGATGTCGATCCGCACTCAGGGTTAGGGCACGCTTAATAAAGAACATGAAATAACGGAATGATGTTAAAAATAATGAGAGGATGAAAATAGTGATAATGGGATTTAAAACCTATTTTCTTTTGAGATTATCACAGACTATTAAAAATAGTAATGAAGGAAATCAAACAACACCCGAAAATAGAAATCATCCATTAACATTAAAAATTCTTACATCGCTCAAAACATCAAACAAAATAACCAAATTTGTAAAGAACCTAAAACTAAGCTAGAGAGAGAATGGGAGAAATCTAGAGAGAGAAACTAAGGGTGGAGAGAGAAAGTGATGCTAGAAAAGTCTAGAAAGAGAAAATGTAGAGAGAAGAGAGAACTAAATAGAGAAAGCTAGAGAGAGAAACTCTCACCATGGGAGATGAGGATGACTGGATAGTAGATAGGTGGCAGGGCTTGTAAGGTTCTTGCGGGAAAGAGATGTACGCTATGCACGTGGAGAAGAGGAACACCTTATAGCAGCAAGTTGAATGGAAGTTTTGGCCAAGTGGTGGTGCTCTTGGACGGAGTTGGAGAAGAGATCCATGAAGAGGAGGTGCTGCAAGTTGCTGGTGGCCGGAGTTGCAAGTGTGCAACTCCAGTGGTAGAGGACGTTGGGTGATTCACAACCATGCAATGGTGGATCGCTGACCGTGAGGGTGAAGCTCACAGGCGACATAGAGCATAGCCAAGGAGATGGGCTAAGCTGCTGGCTATTGGAGTTGAGATGAACTTAAAAGGAGAAGACGGACTCATTTGTAAAGGGGATGCACCAGCGTGGAGTGAAGTTGCGGGTGGAGGCGCTATAGTTGAAGAAGAGAAGAAGATCACAGCCTAAGAAGATGAATGCAATGGTGCTGCTAGTGAAGTTGCAGGTGTGCAACTTTGCAGCACCGTCTAAAGGGCAGGGGCAAGAGCATTCCGACCAGGTTGGGTGAAGTTCTGAGGAGGACAATGGAATACATGCAGGTGAGACCGGCAACTTAAGCACTCAAGGAGTTGAAGAAGAGAGCGGACCTGCCGGAGTTGCAGGTCGAGCAAGCGTTTGGAGAGGCTGCAATGGTGGAGTTTCAAACCTGCAACTCGGAGTTGCAGGTCTGAGCGTGAGAATGTGGAAGAGAGAAGAAGAAGGTTGGGTAGAGATGGTGAGATGGATGGGGTTCGGTCCTCCCAAAACGTGGAGAAGAGAGGGGCGATAAGAGAAGAGATTGGGAGGAGCTACTGGTCCGTGAAGTTGCTAGTGTTGCAGGTTAGCAACAGCAGCAACGTTAATGGTGTGAAGGAGAGGTCGGGTTGATGAAGAGAAGGGTGGCAGCCTGTAACGGCTGGGAGAAGCAGCAGGTTTGGATCTCCCCTCCTCCTTCTTCTTAATCTTTCTTTCTTTTTTTGTGAATAGAAAGTGAGAGGGGGCGGTAATGAGATTGGGAGAAAATGTGAAATGAGAGTTCTCCCCTCTCCTTCTTTTCTATTTTATACCCTCTCTTCTCCTTAGGGTTTAGAGGGTGTGGACCCCACCTTAAATTCCAGCAATTGTTCTCCTCTCTTGGACACGTTAGATGTCATTTGTGCACCCTTTGATTAAGCCTTTACCATCTAACATGGGGCCCACTAGATTAGCAATATGATTGCTGCCCCTTCTCTTGCACTTGACCAAGATATGACCTAGATATAGATCATACTCTAATCCAATGGTCCAAATCTCTCTCTAGTCTAGGGTGTCAAGTGGAGAATATCCAGCAAAGCGGCCAACAATCTCTCCATCCGATCTACGGTCCGATCTCTCTTCCTCGATCTCCAACGTCATTCATTTTTTCTTCATAATAGTATCAACACCATCTCACCATTATTGGAAGTTCCATCACAATTTAAAACTCATTCTCAATCCCTTTCTTATATCCATGCCATATGAGTTGGCCATGCCTTTCTTGGTCCCAAACTACGCACGTCTAGTACCTTTGTTTTTAACTTCTCCGACAAGTAGCCTTCAAAATATCATTCAATTCTTCCCCTAGGGTACCCCCTAAGTTAGCACTTTGGTGATGAAGCATGCCTGGTAAACCTCCCTCTTTTCTGAGCAAAAACATCTGAGATGGTTTAACTAAATCATGACGGCTTACCCATGATCTAGACCATTCAATTGTTGGGCCAAGACTCGAGTGGTCCATATATCTTCTGCGAGTTGAGCATCGCCTCAAAAAACTACATTATGCGTTTACATCCTTCCTTTGTAAAAAGACATTTTGTTGCATTACCTTGGCCAACAACATTCAACGTACATGCCTTTTGTGATTTTCTGACCCACAACATGGCCCACCTACTAGTCCGCTTGTTCAGCCCGTTTTTTAATGCTTTACCTGAGTGAAGTCCATGTCTATTGCTACGACCATAATCATCCCGCAACTTTGCTAGTGGAAATCGTTCATTTGATTTGGTTCAACATGGTATTTCTGATGATTGTCTTCGCTCTTCTGTTGAGGTGGCATCTCTACTGTAGGTCGTAATCTTGGTCCATGTCTTGATGGCACTGTAAGTTTTGACACTGGGCTTCAGAGGTTGATTGTGGGCCCACAATCTATCAGAATCGTCCGATTGGGTTTCCTGCGATAGAAAAAGCACTGAATGAGGCTAAATCAAAATGGTTTAATATCTAGACATCCAAGAATGTGTTTAATTCATACAAATATACCATTTCGTCTAAAAAAGTGTGTTCTACGCAACTAAAGAGACTCTTACGTAGAAAAGTGGATAAATAGAGTAATTTTACATAAGAGAGTGTGAAAATGGTTAGAGGATAATAATGGAAAATATGCACTTTTAAGTGAATATCACAACCCCCAACCAGCATATTGCCAATCCATGGCAATTAGTGTGAAATGAATGAGCTTAAAAGGGCTCTGCACATGTGAAATTCGGGTTTTTCCGCGTCGTTGGTTACGGAAACCCTAAAGTTCAACAATATTTGTAAAGTCTCCGAATTGGTTCACTTAATCTGCAAAATAGCAGATTAGCACAGTGGCTCGTGTCGGATATCGTCCGCACTCGGGGTTAGGGCAAATTAAGAACAATAATAATGAAAACCGCTTAGAATGGTGGAGAGATGAGAGAGATGGAGATCGGGATTAAAAATCTGATTTTTGATAGTTTGAGATTAATGCACTAAATTCAAAAATGAAATAAAATGAGATGAAAACAATATTTATTCCACTTTAATATTAATTAAAGTGCTTACAAAGATTGAATAAACGGAAGGGAAATTAATCTAAAAAAAAACATTCAAAATATAAACTAAGCTAGAGAGAGAACCATGGTAGAGAGAGAAAGTGATGTAAAGCCAGAGAGAGAAAGTAAGATTTTAGAAAGAGAAAAATAGGGAAAAGAGGTTCTAGGAAGAGAGAAAATGAGATCTAGAGAGGGAAAGAGGAAAGAAAGGAAGTACCTTAGGAATACTTACCGAATTTGGTCCGTAATGATGATCGGACGGCAGCAAGGATATGCAACCAGCATGCAACAATGGTGGTTCGGCTGGTAACGCACAATGGTGAATAACAGCCTGCTCTTTTGCAGGCCGTTAAGAGGGTGATGCTGGTGCGAAGGATTGACAACTAACAGCCTCCAACTGAGTTGCAGGCGTTGTAGCTTGAAGGTGGAGCTCGCTGGTGGCTGCACGTGATGCACACGGGGTAGGCACTACCGTGAAGTGGCTGAGGTATTCACGGGGTACACTCCTTTGAAGGAGATGAGGAGGGCAGATCTTGGAAGAGAAACCTGCTGGTGTTATGCACACTAGACGTGCAAGGAGAGGAGGGATACTTGCTGTTTTGCACCGAGGATGGATGGACAAGAGTCAACCGTGTAGGAGTTACAGGTGCGTGCAATCTCCAAGGACGGTGGCTTCGAAATCTGATCGTTGAAGAGGATGACGGATCGGAAGAGGTTGGTGCCGTGAGGGTTGCTGGTTGCAACCGTAGACAGCAACGTGGGTTGCAGGTTGAAGGCAACTCCAGTCGGTGTTAATGGAAGAGGGACAGTGGCTCCAAGAGAAGGTGGTGGTGCACGATGGTGCAAGGTCACTGGAGGAAGAAAAGGTGGAGAAAACGGTGATTAAGGAGCACCAACAGGTGTTGTACCTGAGAGGAATGAACCAGCAACAAGAGGAGATGTTGCTTTGGAATTTGGCCGGCCGAAGTTGCAGTCTGCAACTCCGGTTAGAGAAATGATGAAGAGGAACATGCAATGATGGGTTGTGATGCACGCTGTGCGTGGTCCTTGGACAGAGATGTTGGTGGTAGAAGCTTTTGCTGGTGGAAAAACTTGCAACAAGCGATGCAAGGTGGCAGTAGCAGCGGTGAAAGACTTGCAACAGGCGGTGCAAAGTGGCAGCACCGGAGTTCGCCGGTTTTAATGGCGAAAGGGTGCTGGAGCGGTGCTGGCCATAGAGACCGAACGGTGATGAGAAGTGGAGCCTGCAAGGAGAAGATTTAAAAGAAGAAGAAGAAGAAGAAGAAGAAGAAGAAGAGGAGTGAGACGGTGTGGTTGTTGGGTTGCACCACAGTGGTGGAGATGATGGTGGTAAACCGGTGTGAAGGGCAGCCAGCCCTTTAATGGTGGTGATGGCAGCTCCTCCCTTGGGCAGCAAGGGACGTTCCTAGATGAAAAGGAGAGGTGATGGATAATAGCTGGGAAATGTGCAGGTCGCACTTATAATGGCCGGGAAAAGTGGGTGGTGATCGGAGTTCCACCTAGAAAGGATGATGGAAGGAGAAGATGTGGTGCTAATCCGGCGAGCTTCTCGCCGGATTTAATGGCAAGAGGTGGCCGCTTGATGGTGGTGCTGGCCGTGGAGAAGACCTGCAAGGAAGGGAGAGATGTTATATCTCAAGTGGAATTACCGGTGAAAGCCATGTGAGGAGGTTGAGAGAAGAAGGAAGAAGAAGTGAAGGGGGAGGGAACCAAAGAAACCCAAGGTTTCTCTCTCTTTTATAGGATCGAGTAGTTTGTTGTGGGAGAGAGAAACGTGGGAAGGAAGTTGGGGATTGATGAGAAGTGGTCAAAGTTGACCACTTCTCCCATTGGCTTGAATGTGGGCTTGTGAGAGCCCATGGGTTTATGTTGGCCACTTGCATTGATTGGGTCAGTACAAGGATAATTGGCCCGTGGGCCTTGTGACCATGTGTCAATGGGTATGGGCATGGGCTCAAGGATAAGCGGGCTAATGGGCCGGATAGATATGGGCCTCTTGCGAGGCCATGGGTTAGGGTGCGTTTGGCCGCTAGAGGAGAAAAAATGGTAAATGAGCCCAAAACACCATGGGCTCTAGGACGGGTTACAAGGCCGTGGGCTTCCAATTTGCTTGTGGGTCACTTGGCCATGGGGGCTGTTAGATGATGAAACTATGATAATTGGATGAAATGAGGTGGCAGTTTGACTCGGTCCACAATTGGCGGACCGTAGGATCTGGAAAGATCCAACGGTCAGATGAATGATCTAACGGTCGAATTGAAGATCTAACGGTAGAAGAACTATGAGAGATGGAATAAAGCTAAAGGAGAGAAGATCTGAGGTTAGATGATGGAGATCAGAGGGTTAGGACGATCGATCTAAGGATCGGATGGTGAGATATAGGCAATTCGATCATGGAGAGGGGGATCGGATGGTAGATCTGGGGATCTAATGGTAGGATGAGATGATCTACAGGTTAGATATTAGAGTCTAGAGAGATGGAGAGAGAATTAGGAGAGAGGAGAGAGAAAATAATACAAAATAATGGCAAAAGAGCTGGCGGAGGGTCATGAACCCTGATCTTCAATGTAATCTTCCGTCGGCTTTACCAATTACGTAAGCCGTCATTTTATGTCAGTTGGTGTGGCTTTGAATCACTTTAGCTCGTCTCTTGGTCTTCAGCTTTTCCTCTCTCTTGGTTCTTTATTTGGCTCTACGATCCTCTGACTTGACCCGTACTTGGCCGGTCTCTTCTTGTTATAGCTTGTTGACTCCTTAAGCTTTGATATTAGGCTTCTATGGTTGATCGTGGGCCCGCAAGTCTCTAAAATCGCCCGATTGGGTTTCCTGCGAGAGAAAAGCACGTAATGAGACTTAATCAAAACGGCTTCATATCTAGACTATCCGAAATGCGTATATTTCATGCAAATAGTCGATTTTCGTTTAAAGATTACGCTCTACGCATTGGAAGAAACTCTTATGTGAAAAAGTCGACGAAAAGACAAGTTTTGCGTAGGAGAATGCGACATCGCTATAAGGATAATGGCTTAAAATAAGCACTTTTGAGCGAATATCACAACCCCCAACTAGCATATTGACAATCCTTGGCAATTATTGCGAAATAAGTGAGCTAAAAAGGGCTTGGCAGAACATGCTAGAAAACTTATTTGCATTACTCAGAAAAAATTCCGTTTTGTCCGATTATTTCAAGGATGCAAGAAATCATTCACAAATTAGAACTAATCAGCAAAATACAACACTTCTACAAATGGACCTTCAAACAAAAGATTACTCAAACTCAGTGTGTGTGTGTGTTCAACATCATCCTTATCTGGTAGTAGAGATATTTGGATCTCCTTAGAGAATCTATGCCTCGACCTCAATCCTCACTTGTATACCACTCAGAAGTGAATCACTCAGAAATGGTTTTATACTTTTCTCTCAAACTATATGTGAGGAGATGAATATAAAAACTGGCAAACGTCTCACATATATAGTTCTTGAATGGAGGATATAAGAAGATTTAAGATCTCATGATTGGAATGTCATATCACTTAAGAACGTCGGATCAAACTCTATAATTTCTCTTTTCTCCATTCTCCACACTTGATGATGGTACAAATCTAGAATCAAATAGGACTTATATAGGTTATATTAAGGCTTAGGATAGGTTCAGAAAAGAAGGATATTCTGGTATTCAAAAATTCTGAGAGGGTATCTCACTATTCTTTGCAATTTTTTCCAAGGGTAATATTTCCTTGATTTTTCTTCTTTCCTTTCTCCAATTTTTGTCTTTTTGGATATTCTTCAACCTTTTTCAAATTCTTTTTCCTTTCGTTCTTTTTTTTCTGATCATGTTTCTTTTCAGCACAAACCATTTGTTTTCTTTTCTTTTCTTGGTGTAATCATACCAAATACTCTTTGATCCCTCTCAGAAGTAGGTTATCGTATTGAACTCTTTTTGGGATTGGGTTTTTTGGTTGATGGGTTTAACAAGAAAAGGTTTTCATCAAAAGGCTCAAAAATAGTTTCTAATGGTATAGATGTTTAGGGAAGCTAAAAAGTCTGATTGGTTAGAAAGATGGCCTATATCATTTTCTAGGTTTTGTACTTTCATCTTCGATGTCTCGAATGGATATAGAGAAGGTTCTTTATGTAATAATCCGAATTTGATGTCGTTCTGAGTTCCATGACCAAAGCAAAGGTTAATGAGATCACTCAATGAAAATATTTGGGGACTAGAAGAATTGTGAGTAATCTTGTGACTCAGAATAATTTTATAACCCTCAGAAATAATAAAAAGCTCAAAAGCTTACTGGGTTTGGTCTCCACAATTGTTCTTCTTGGATCTCTGGATAATCTAAACTTCGGATAATTCTGACGTTGATATCTGAACATTTTTGCTGAATCTGAGTTTTCAAAGATTTTTCAATCCACTGTAGTAATGTTTGCTTTCAAACTGAATGAAGAGCTAATAAGTGATTTTTCAAAACAGACATCCTTTTCAATAAATAGACTTTCCAAAAATTTTGTACTCATCATTGTAAAGGATTTGAAAAGCATTTCGAAAGTACTCAGAAAACTTTGTAAAACACAGGTTATCACCCCAAAATACATCTTTTTCTCATTTTTCTCAAAATTTTTTTTTTTTTTTTTTTTTAAATAAAGACATGAGTTTTGATAAATCCCCACCCCCAACTGAAATACAGCACCGTCCTCGGTGCTCAGACCGGGACAAAAATGTATGAAAACTCTGAATGTGATGCATGTTAGAGGAAGAGTTATACCAGTATGGCTGAGATTTGGTGATACCTGATGGTAGTGAGAGGAATTGTACCTGTATAGCCATAATAATATATGAAATATGAAAATATAATATTTATGCATGAGACTCAATGACTTCTAGGAATACCGGAATTGCCTTTCCGAAAGCGCTAAGTTTTATGTCTTCAGCCAGACACAACGGGGGTGAAATTCACCCCCAACTAAGTTGGAGCTCATAGAGACTGACAGAAACATCAGTCTTCATATATTGGATCAATAAGATCTATCTCGAAGGTTAGAATAGATGACACGTCTAATTCTTGAAAAGGTTTGAGACGCTGTCCATTGACCTGGAAGGTTGAATTATCCTTCGGATCCTCAACAGTTATAGCCCCATAGGGCTTGACTTCAGTAACAACAAATGGGCCTGACCATCGGGACTTCAATTTTCCAGGGAAGATGTGAAGTCTAGAATTGTAAAGTAAGACCTTCTGTCCCTGATGGAAATCCTTCCTAAGAATGCTCTTGTCATGTATCCATTTCATTTTATCTTTATACTTTTTTGACAAGGCATATGAATCATTTCTCAGTTCATCCAATTCATTGAGTTGTAAATTCCTTTCCTCTCCTGCTGTGTCTAAGTCGAAATTAAGTTTTTTGATCGCCCATAGGGCGCGATGCTCAATCTCAACAGGGAGATGACAAGGTTTACCATAAACCAACCGGTATGGAGACATATTCAAGGGAGTTTTATAAGCTGTTCGGTAAGCCCATAGAGCATCTGAGAGGCGTGTAGACCAGTCTTTACGAGTTGTATTGACTGTCTTCTCCAGTATCTGCTTGATTTGCCGATTGGAGACCTCGACCTGACCGCTGGTCTGCGGATGGTAAGCAAGGGCAACCTTATGAGTTACACCATACTTTTTCATTAAATTTTCAAAAACTCTATTGCAGAAATGGCTACCCCCATCACTTATAATGGCTTTGGGGGCTCCGAATCTTGTGAAAATGTACTCCCTCAAAAATCTCACCACAACTTGATGGTCATTGGTTCTTGTAGGAATTGCCTCAATCCACTTAGAGACATAATCCACAGCTAGGAGGATGAATTGGAAACCATTGGATGTAGGAAAGGGCCCCATGAAATCAATACCCCACATATCGAATATCTCATCGACTTGAATAGGGTTTAAGGGCATCATATTTCTCTGAGAAATTCTGCCAAGGTTTTGACAATTAGGGCAGGCCTTGCAGTAGATATGTGTTTCTCGAAACAGAGAAGGCCAGTAGAATCCACATTGTAAGATTTTCTCAGCCGTCTTTTTTGAACTAAAGTGACCACCACATGGTTGGTCATGACAAGAGGACAAGATGTTTAATTGCTGAGATTCAGGGACACAGAGACGAATAATCTGGTCAGGACAGTATTTATATAAATAAGGCTCGTCCCAAGAGTAATACTTAACTCTTGCCAGGAATTGATTTTTGTCCTGTTTTGACCAATGAGATGGTATTTCCTCTGTCACTAAGTAATTGACAATGTCAGCATACCATGGGGTGACGGAGATAGCAAATAGTTGTTCGTCAGGAAAAGTTTCGAGAATGGGCTGAGATTCAAAATTAGACTCTAAAGTCAGCCTTGACAAGTGATCAGCCACCACATTCTCAGTTCCTTTCTTGTCCCTGATCTCTAGATCGAATTCCTGTAATAGAAGGATCCATCTTCAATCTCGGCTTCGTCTCCTTTTTGGACATTAGATATCTCAGAGCCGCATGATCCGTATAAATTATGACTTTAGTGGCCAATAAGTATGGTCTGAATTTATCCAGAGCAAAAACAACGGCCAGAAGCTCTTTTTCAGTAGTGGAGTAGTTTAACTGAGCCGAGTTTAAAGTCTTACTCGCATAGTATATCACATTGATATTCGCTCAAAAGTGCTTATTTTAAGCAATTATCCTTTTAGCGTTATTGCATTCTCCTACGTAAAATACTCTATTTACCTACTTTTCTACGTAAGAGTCTCTTCTGTTGCGTAGAACACACTTTTCTGGACGAAATGGTATATTTGCATGCATTAAACACATTTTCGGAAGTCTAGATATTAAGCCGTTCTGATAAAGTCTCATTACGCGCTTCTTCTGTCGCAGGAAACCCGATGGGACGATTCTCAAGACTTGTGGGCCCAAATCGATCATGAAAGCCCATTATCAAAGCTTAAAGAGCCCACATGCTATGACTAGAAGATATGGGCCAAATATGGGCTGAATAAGAGGACCATAAAGTCGGCCCAAAGAACGAAGAGAGCCGGAGAGCCAATGACCAAGAGACGGACCAAAGCGTTTAAAGCCACATGAGTCAGCAAAGAATGATAGTCGACTCTACTGGAGAAGCGTGAGGATGGTCACAGTGAAGAACAGGGTTCCAGACCCTCCGCCAGTGCTTTTTTCCATTTTTTTTGATACTTTTTCTCTCATCTCTCCTTATTCTCTCTCTCTCTTCATCTCTCGGTCCTCGAATCTACTGACCTAACCCCAGAACTCCTGCCCATCGGCTCTATCTCATCTCCCTTAGCTTTCTGACCGTTGGATCTTCCATCGGACCGTTGGATCTTCAATCGGACCGTTGGATCTCTCTAGATCCGTCGATCTACCAATCTGAGTCCCAATCAAGTCACCATCCATCCGATCGCCTTCAGAATGCCCGTCACATCATCTTGTGAGACGATGGACATCATCAGTCCATGTGGGCCAGTAGCCGGGCCCATCAGCATCGACCCGCTGTCCGACCAGTTAGTGGACCCCGCGAATTTCAAAAATAATTTTAATTAAATGGGGGGTCCACTAATTGGGGAGATTCCCCATAGAAAAGTGGCATTTTACTTAAAAAAAAAAAAAAAAAAAAAAAAAAAAAAAAAAAAAAAAAAAAAAAAAAAAAAAAAAATTAAAAAATATTTTTTTATTTAAAAAATACCCTATTTCCATTAATGGAAATAGGGAGCTTTATAAGAGGAAGGAGAAGGGTTCGTTCGAACCCTAATCCCTCTCCCATCTCCTTCTCTCCTCCCCGATAACCATTCCCGACCTTTTCCTCTCTTCCTTCTCCTTCTTTTTCTTCTTTTCGTTCTTCTTCTTCGTCATCTTCTTCGCGTCTTCTACCGGAGTTGCAGCCTGCAACTCCGGCCAGCAACAGCTGCGAGCACCGCGCACGAACCTGCTCCACTTCTCCTTCTCCGCCCTGCCATTCGCCTCTTGCCGCACCACCAACTACACCACTTCCACGCTGCTGCACACACCGTTTCTGGTGTTGCAAACAGCAACACCGCCCCTCTTCTTCCACCGCCTGCAACCTGCAACACGTCAACCCCCTTGCTCTCCCATAGCCGTATTCTCCCTTCCATGCCCCTTGCATTCCAGCCACCCTCACCACACCTCTGAATGCACGCTGCCCCCATCTCTCTCCTCATCCAATATCTCCCTCTCAAGAGCAAGCAACCGGACTAGTGCGCCTCCACCAAGCACCCCGAGCCGTCCTCAATAGGAGAGCCACCACGTCGTGCTGCCCCTCAAAGCCTCAACGGCCAGCAACAGTCACACCCAGCCGCCTCCCACGTTCCACAACTCACCATGTTCTTCTCCATCAAGCTTCCCTGCAACACACCGGTGATCAACCTTTCCGTGGCTGCAATGAATCACCACTCCGGGCAGACCTGAATTCGTGAGTCTCACGGTCTCTTTAAGCAACAACGCACCACCATCTCAAAGCTCCAAACGTTGCTGTCTTCCCAGCAACACCAGCCGTCACCCCACTTTTCTCCATCACGGCCACCTACCACATCTCCAGCGTACATGCTCTCCATCAACTCCACCCACTAGTGCCAAGATCTCCGGCGATCTCTACTCATTGCCATCAAGCATGGTGTAGTCGGGCTCACGATTATGGCCTACCTATTTGCTACTCATCCTCTCCCATTAGTAAGTTGGTAAGATTCTCTCTCTTCTCACTTTCTCTCTCCACTATGTTTTTCTCTATCTCAAACCCTTGTTCTCTCTACTTCTCTCTCTCCCTTATACTTTCTCTCTATCTCTAGCCATTCTTCATCTCTCTCTCTTGTTTTTTTTTCTCTATCACTTTCTTTATTAGCTTTCTAGTTTAGTTTTTATTGCTTATTTTGATTCAAATATTGTAATAACTTTCGGATTAATGAATTAATGGAACTTGTCTTTATTTTCGTGTTCTTATTGTTAGTATAAAAGTCTCTTTTTAAAAAATCACAAACCATGTTTTAAAGATCCTACACCACCATTCTCATCCCATCATCATTTCTAGCAATTTTCGTTATTCAATATTCTCATTTGTGCTAACCCGACTAATCCAGAGTGCGGATCGACATCCGACACGAATCCCTATACAAATCTATCAATTTTGCAGGATAATCGGATCAAATTACAAAAATATTGTTGAGATTAGGGTTTCCGATCCAACGACACGAAAAAAAATCCTACTTTCACACATGCGGCATTTTGTTGACTCTTTGGCCCAAAAATGCTCCTAGAGCATAGTCGGATGCGTCACACATCACCTCAAAAGGTATGGTCCAATCAGGAGGGCGGATGATGGGCGTAAAAGTAAGCTCAGATTTAAGACGCTCGAATGCCTTTGCACAGTCAGCATTGAAGTCAAAAGGGCTATCCTTAGCCAGAAGACTACATAGGGGTCGAGCTATCTGGGAGAAATCCTTAATGAATCTCCTGTAGAATCCTCCATGTCCAAGAAAAGATCGAATATCACGCACAGATTTAGGAATTGGTAGGGTCGAGATAATATCAATCTTGGCTTTGTCAACCTCAATACCCTTGTCAGAAATGACATGTCCTAGTATGATTCCTTTCTTTACCATAAAGTGACATTTTTCCCAATTTAGGACAAGTCGCTTATCCTGACATCTTGCGAGTACCAGACTCAGATGTTGGAGACAGTCATCGAAAGAGGATCCAAAGACGGAGAAATCATCCATGAAAACTTCTAAGAACCGTTCGACCATGTCCGAAAATATACTCATCATACACCTTTAAAAAGTCGCAGGTGCATTGCAGAGGCCAAAAGGCATGCGACTGTAGGCAAAAGTGCCAAAGGGACAGGTGAACGTGGTCTTCTCATGGTCCTCGGGTGCAATGGGAATCTGATTATATCCCGAGTAACCATCTAGGAAACAATAGTAGGAATGACCTGCTAGACGTTCCAACATCTGATCAATGAATGGGAGAGGGAAATGGTCCTTCCGAGTGTTGGTATTGAGCCGTCTGTAGTCAATACAGACTCTCCATCCTTTCTTTAAGCGCTGGGTCACCATTTCTCCTTGATCATTTTCTACAACAGTGAATCCCGCCTTCTTGGGTACAACATGGATTGGACTCACCCATTTGCTATCAGAGATGGGGTAAATGATACCCGCATCTAGTAATTTTAGAATTTCATCCCGTACTACTTCTTTTAGGACCGGATTTAACCTCCTCTGGTGCTCTCTAGACGTCTTAGAGTCGTCTTCAAGATAAATGTGATGTTGACACACAGAAGGGTCTATCCCACGAATGTCGTCAATGGTCCATCCTATTGCTGCTTTGTGCTTTTTTAGCAACATAATTAGTCTCTCTTTTTGGGACGCAGATAGGGCAGAAGAAATGATGATAGGATAAGTCTCTTCAGGACCAAGATAAGCATAAGATAGTTCAGAGGGTAGAGGCTTAAGCTCAAGTTTCTGATCAATGGAGCTTGATTCTTCCTCCTCTACTGAGATAGAGTTGACAGTAGTAGGATCTCTGATCATGGTTAGCAGAGGCTCGTACTCAACAATAGGAGGAGGAGTAGAAATCAGTGTAGCTGACTCTTGGATAGTATTATCCTCAAAAATTGCTGACTCCCATTGGAAGTCAGAATCAAAGTGCTCTTGGCACTGTTTCAAGATATCTTCGGTGGAGTCCTGAATTAGACTCTCAACGGCATACATTTCATCTGTCACATCGCGATCGGCATCTTGTCGCATAAGTCGAAAGATGTTAACCTCAGCCTTTAGGTTCCCGAAGGCAATTGACATATTCCCGTCCCTACACCCGATGTGTGCATTCGCGGTAGCAAGGAACGGTCGGCCTAGAATGACCGGGATCCGATTATCCTGACACGGTTCTGTGTCGAGGATGATGAAGTCTACAGGGTAGTAAAAGTCAGCTACTTTCACTAGGACATCTTCAATAATTCCCCGTGGAATTTTTATGGACTGGTCAGCCAGCTTCAGAGTGATTTTTGTTGGCTTCATATCCTTGAGGCCTAACTGCTGGTATACTGAAAATGGTATGAGATTCACACTAGCTCCTAAGTCCAACAAAGCTGTGCAACTAAAGTTATCACCGATTTCACACTGCACAGTAGGACTTCCCGGATCCTTATGCTTAATTACACTGTTGCGTTGGATGAACGCTGTAGCTTTTTCTGCCAAAAAGGCATCTTTGGGTACATGGGTACGCCGTTTGACAGTGCATAATTCTTTCAGGAATTTGGCATAGGAAGGGATCTGTTTGATAGCAGATAGGAAGGGGATATTGATCTGGACGTCTTTGAAAACGTCTAAGATCTCTGAAAATTGCTGATCTCTTTTGTCTTGGACAAGCCTGTCCGGGAAGGGAGGCTTAATCCGACAAATAAATTTGTCCTTCGCCTGATATCTTTGCACTGGGATTGTAGATTTTGGTGCAGGCTTCACAGCATCAGAGGTGGATTTTGAAATGCGTTCCTCTGTGCTCGGTTTAGGAATAGGAGCAGGAGATGGCTCTGATGGTTCTTTTACTCCCATATCCACAGTCTTTCCAGATCGGAGTGTGGTTACAGCTTGTACCTCTCCTTGGTAGTTTGGACTCTGTGACTGGGAACCGACCTCATAAACTGCACCCTTGACATTCCCTTTAGGATTTGCAATAGGTTGGCTAGGGAAGATGCCTTTGGCTTTCTCAGCTTCTAAATTCCCGAGACGCTGCTCTAGGCGCTGCATGGACTGGGTTTGCTGCACAATAAATTGTGATAAGAGGTCTTCTAGACCGGGTTTAGGAGCAGCTTGAGCAACCAGTTCACGATTTGAGCTCATAGGGGCAGAATAATTGTAGGATTGAGGTGCAGTTTGACTTAACTGTAGATTCTGGGGATTCTGATTAGGTGCCTGTTGACCAGAGTATTGTCCTTGCTGGAATGATCGATTCTGATTAGACGGGTATTGACTCATCTGGTTTTGACTCTGTTGGTATTGTCCTTGTTGGTATTGTCCCTGTTGGTATTGCCTGTTGGGTTGATTAAACCCAGGAGGATATGTGCTCTGCGTAGGTCTTTGTTGTGGAGCAGACTGCTGCCTCCAGGAGAAGTTAGGATGATTTCTCGTATCAGGATGGTATGTTTGGCTATACGAGTTCTGGGTAGGTGGTTTAAAGGTATTAAACGCACAAACTTCTTCTTGGAGTGGAGGGGCACATCCGTCATTTAAAGGACAATTTTCAGTAGAGTGGGAGGGCTGTAAACAGATATTACAGGGTTCCATGAGGTTCTCTTGACCTATATTCATGACTGGGGCAGAATGGTGAACAGGCTTGTGTACAGACACAGCCAGGGCAGAGACTGACTTGGTCAACTCTTGAATGAGGGATTTGAGTTCATGGTCAACCTTTGCTTCATTTCCCATATTAGTTTTCAGGACCGGAGTATTTCGACTGAAGTCATTGTCAATCGTCCAATGCTGGGAATTTTCACTTAATTCTCCCAAAAATTTATACGCTTCAGTAGGAGTATTATGCATGAATTTTCCTTGGCACATTGACTCAACCATAGTGCGGGACTCATCAGTAAGTCCCTTATAGAAAATGTGAACCAGACTGCCTTTGTCGATACTGTGATGTGGACACTTGGTCAGATGATCCTGGAATCGTTCCCAGGCTTCATAATATTTCTCACTAGACTTTTGTCGGAAGTCCTGTATGAGTTGTTTCATTTGATTAGTACGAGTCATGGGGTAAAATTTGGACATAAATTTTCCTACAAGTTCTTTCCAACTTGTGATAGAATCCGCAGGAAGAGAGTAAAGCCAGTCCGAGGCTCTATCCTTTAGAGAGAAAGGAAAAACTCTCAGTCTAACATTGTCATCATCAAGATTCTGATTTCTAAAGAGCAGGATGACATGTTGAAATTCCCTGATATGGGAGTAGGGGTCTTCTCTGGGGAGACCTCTAAAATTTGGCAGCATTTGAATAGTTTGCGGCCTGATCTCGAATTGTACCGCCGCAGTAGGTGGAAGAACAATGCATGATGGCGGGTTGGCTGAGATCGGCGCATACGTCTCGATGAGGGGACGTTCGTCTGCCATGACGATGAAGGTATTTTCTCTGGAAGAGTGGGGAGGAAAGGGGGAGGGGTGATGAATAGTGGAAGACTCCACTGTAAGAGAATGATTCTCAGATCGAATCAATCTACGATTGGATCTAGTCCAAGCGGGCATGTGCTGAAAGAGCAAGCCTCTAGAGTCGGCAAGAGGTGTATGAAACCAAATAAGCCTAGATGATGCACACAAAGCAACAGATATTTTTAACCTAAACAATCAGGATAGTATTATGAATTATCTTGTTAGTGTAGGGCTAGTGTAGATTATGACAGTGGGCGGACCACTGGTTTATCTTCAAATACCCGCCGGACTAACTTTTCACTCTGTAGGTTCTCACCAGGATACACTCTTCAAAGCAAATCCGCTAGTACTAACTCAAGTTGACTGCAAGATAATCCGAAGCCTAGACAGACGTGCGGCATATCGGCTGACTTAAGTACGCCCCAGACTAACCGGATTTGTCAAGCGTGAAGATGAGTTTTCCCAGAAGAGGAGCTAGGGTTGGTTCGTGTTCCTAATCCGACACTAGCTAATCCGACAGACAATCAAGGAGGCCACTTACGAGCTCGGTATACTTGAGTAGTAGGGACCTATGGGTGTGTTAGATAACAGGGACCCGCACTCATGGACTTAATCGACTTGATCTTTGAAGGGGTCGCTTTGTGTGGAGTTTTTCTCGAACACCGATCTAAGTGGGCTCTATTCTTGATTGATTTTAATTCTTGGCTGTGGTTGCACAAAAGCTGGAATGATGAGGTGAGTGATCAAATCCCACCAGTTTCAAGTTAGAGCTGGGTTTGCTCTTTAATGTATTTTATTACGGCCAAACCAAGCAGTTCCGATAATTTTTGCGAAAGCAAATAGACAATCGGCACAGTATTTTGCACAATGAGCAAGATCGCACTCAAGGCGAGGTATGGAAACTTACCTACCCATTGGCTACGCACGGGGTCTCCTCCGTGAGATAGGGAGGGGTATCCAAATGGGCTTGGCCCGACTCCACCTCTTTGAGCTTTCGCTCCCTACTCACTTGGTAAACGCAATCCGCAATCACGTTAGTCCACAATGGTCTATGGTTGTAATTGGAAGGTATACCGCCTTTGGGGTTTCAAGAAACACACAATGATTTAGGGCAGGTATTGTGAATTAGTTCCAATTAGGGCTTGAAATTCAACTTTAGCTATTCCCGAATTAGGATTCGGAAATATCTACTTTTGAATTACCCGGAGTTGGAAATCTTCCAATTTGAATCAAGTAACCAATGGTGATCTAACTAGAAATAGCAGAATTGAAATCTGACCCTAATATTTTTGGTATTTTAATTAGTTAATTATCTAGCAGTTATTCTAAAAGCAGAGAAAATAAAGTCCTAAGTTATTACAACTTTGCACTCGGCCGTCCGAGGCATAATAAGTGGAAAATGTGAAAAATAAAGTGGAAAGTTTCCGAATTGGATCGGATCTTGAAGATTAAGCAGCTTTCCGAATTCCTGTTCGTCTTTTTGCAATCCCGTCAACCGAGCGGCAACGGCGCCATTTGAAATTCGGGTTTTTCCGCGTCGTTGGTTACGGAAACCCTAAAGTTCAACAATATTTGTAAAGTCTCCGAATTGGTTCACTTAATCTGCAAAATAGCAGATTAGCACAGTGGCTCGTGTCGGATATCGTCCGCACTCGGGGTTAGGGCAAATTAAGAACAATAATAATGAAAACCGCTTAGAATGGTGGAGAGATGAGAGAGATGGAGATCGGGATTAAAAATCTGATTTTTGATAGTTTGAGATTAATGCACTAAATTCAAAAATGAAATAAAATGAGATGAAAACAATATTTATTCCACTTTAATATTAATTAAAGTGCTTACAAAGATTGAATAAACGGAAGGGAAATTAATCTAAAAAAAAACATTCAAAATATAAACTAAGCTAGAGAGAGAACCATGGTAGAGAGAGAAAGTGATTTAAAGCTAGAGAGAGAAAGTAAGATTTTAGAAAGAGAAAAATAGGGAAAAGAGGTTCTAGGAAGAGAGAAAATGAGATCTAGAGAGGGAAAGAGGAAAGAAAGGAAGTACCTTAGGAATACTTACCGAATTTGGTCCGTAATGATGATCGGACGGCAGCAAGGATATGCAACCAGCATGCAACAATGGTGGTTCGGCTGGTAACGCACAATGGTGAATAACAGCCTGCTCTTTTGCAGGCCGTTAAGAGGGTGATGCTGGTGCGAAGGATTGACAACTAACAGCCTCCAACTGAGTTGCAGGCGTTGTAGCTTGAAGGTGGAGCTCGCTGGTGGCTGCACGTGATGCACACGGGGTAGGCACTACCGTGAAGTGGCTGAGGTATTCACGGGGTACACTCCTTTGAAGGAGATGAGGAGGGCAGATCTTGGAAGAGAAACCTGCTGGTGTTATGCACACTAGACGTGCAAGGAGAGGAGGGATACTTGCTGTTTTGCACCGAGGATGGATGGACAAGAGTCAACCGTGTAGGAGTTACAGGTGCGTGCAATCTCCAAGGACGGTGGCTTCGAAATCTGATCGTTGAAGAGGATGACGGATCGGAAGAGGTTGGTGCCGTGAGGGTTGCTGGTTGCAACCGTAGACAGCAACGTGGGTTGCAGGTTGAAGGCAACTCCAGTCGGTGTTAATGGAAGAGGGACAGTGGCTCCAAGAGAAGGTGGTGGTGCACGATGGTGCAAGGTCACTGGAGGAAGAAAAGGTGGAGAAAACGGTGATTAAGGAGCACCAACAGGTGTTGTACCTGAGAGGAATGAACCAGCAACAAGAGGAGATGTTGCTTTGGAATTTGGCCGGCCGGAGTTGCAGTCTGCAACTCCGGTTAGAGAAATGATGAAGAGGAACATGCAATGATGGGTTGTGATGCATGATATTCGCTCAAAAGTGCTTATTTTAAGCAATTATCCTTTTAGCGTTATTGCATTCTCCTACGTAAAATACTCTATTTACCTACTTTTCTACGTAAGAGTCTCTTCTGTTGCGTAGAACACACTTTTCTGGACGAAATGGTATATTTGCATGCATTAAACACATTTTCGAAAGTCTAGATATTAAGCCGTTCTGATAAAGTCTCATTACGCGCTTCTTCTGTCGCAGGAAACCCGATGGGACGATTCTCAAGACTTGTGGGCCCAAATCGATCATGAAAGCCCATTATCAAAGCTTAAAGAGCCCACATGCTATGACTAGAAGATATGGGCCAAATATGGGCTGAATAAGAGGACCATAAAGTCGGCCCAAAGAACGAAGAGAGCCGGAGAGCCAATGACCAAGAGACGGACCAAAGCGTTTAAAGCCACATGAGTCAGCAAAGAATGATAGTCGACTCTACTGGAGAAGCGTGAGGATGGTCACAGTGAAGAACAGGGTTCCAGACCCTCCGCCAGTGCTTTTTTCCATTTTTTTTGATACTTTTTCTCTCATCTCTCCTTATTCTCTCTCTCTCTTCATCTCTCGGTCCTCGAATCTACTGACCTAACCCCAGAACTCCTACCTTTCGGCTCTATCTCATCTCCCTTAGCTTTCTGACCGTTGGATCTTCCATCGGACCGTTGGATCTTCAATCGGACCGTTGGATCTCTCTAGATCCGTCGATCTACCAATCTGGGTCCCAATCAAGTCACCATCCATCCGATCGCCTTCAGAATGCCTGTCACATCATCTTGTGAGACGATGGACATCATCAGTCCATGTGGGCCAGTAGCCGGGCCCATCAGCATCGACCCGCTGTCCGACCAGTTAGTGGACCCCGCGAATTTCAAAAATAATTTTAATTAAATGGGGGGTCCACTAATTGGGGAGATTCCCCATAGAAAAGTAGGTTTTTACTTAAAAAAAAAAAAAAAAAAAAAAAAAAAAAAAAAAAAAAAAATTTAAAAATTATTTTTCTTATTTTTTTTATTCAAAAAATCCCCTATTTCCATTAAAGGAAATAGGGAAGCTTTAAAAGGAGAAGGATAGGGGTTCATTCGAACCCTAATCCCCCTCCCATCTCTTTCTCTCCTCTCCAAAATCATTTTCAAACAATTTCCTATCATTCTTCTCCTTCTTTTTCTTCTTTCTTTTTCTCCTCCTCTTCATCTTCTTCATGTCTTCGCCGGAGTTGCCTGCAACTCCGGCCGTCTGGTGAGGCCTCCTCTTCTTCTTCTTCTTCTTCTTCTTCTTCCTCTTCCGCTTCCTCTTCTGCTCCTTCCTCTTTGCTTCTGTGTGCAGCACGTCCTCCTTCCTCTTTGCTGCTGTGTGCAGCTCGTCTTCCATCATTCCTTCACCGCCTGAACCAGTCCGTCAACCACCGCCTGCCTCCACCCTTTTCAATCCGTGAGCTCCTCTCATCTCCGCCCAGCACCCTCCTTGGATTGCTGCCCATCTCCACCACCGTGTGCAACTCCTCAAACTGCCAACCACACACCACTACCGTCGAAGTTGCGGGTTCACCTTCCACTACCGCCCTCACCGGAGTTGCGCCTGCAACTCCGGTCGTTCGTGCCACACCTGCAGGACCTCTCTACTCTCCACGATCTCTCCACCTTCTCCTCCTAAACCGCCCATCTTCCCTTGGGATAGACGGTGGCTGTTCTTCCAACAGCCACCATCGTTTCATCCCCTTCTCTCTCCCAAAAACGAAAAAAAAAAAAACCAAAAGAAGAGGAGAAGAGGAAAGAAAGGATGTACCTGTGCGCTCCACCTCCTTCCACAACCACCGAATCTTGCTGCTAAGTGCAGCAAGCAAACGCCACCCTACAGCACTACTCCACCTCCATTAACACCGGTGACCGCCTCACGAACCAGCAAATGTCCACGCCCTCTTTACGGTAAGTCCTTGACAGTTCTGACGGTTTCCTCTCAAGTCCGGCCTGCAACACGCCGGAAACCACCGTTGAACCAGCAGATCCACACAAGTTGCAGCCCTCCTTCGTCCCTCCATCATTACCACCATCAATGCAACCTCAAAGGCTTCACCATCTTGTTGGCTCCACCCACAATCTCCACTCCATCAATGATCGAGTCAATGGCCGAGTCCTCCTCTCACTTGGCTGATCTCATTGCTACAACTCTCGGTAAGTGTGAAAGGTAAAAACTTCATTCTTCTCTCTCTAGTTTCTCTCTCTCAAAACCCCTTTCTCTCTCTACATCCCTCTCTTATTAAAATGCTTTCTAGTTTAGTTATTTTGTTAGATTTTTGCTGTAAAAGACAATTTTGATTGAATGAAGTTGATTTGAATAAAATTATGTTCCATTCTCTATAAATTTCCTGTCATTTTATGTCATTATTGCGCTAATCCGACTAATCCCGAGTGCGGATCGACATCCGACACGAGCCACTGTGCAAAATTGCTCATTTTACAGGTTAAAAGTCTCGGATAAATTAAAAATGTGTTGAAGTTAGGGTTTCCGTAACCAACGACGCGGAAAAATCCTACTTTCAATGCACGCTGTGCGTGGTCCTTGGACAGAGATGTTGGTGGTAGAAGCTTTTGCTGGTGGAAAAACTTGCAACAAGCGATGCAAGGTGGCAGTAGCAGCGGTGAAAGACTTGCAACAGGCGGTGCAAAGTGGCAGCACCGGAGTTCGCCGGTTTTAATGGCGAAAGGGTGCTGGAGCGGTGCTGGCCATAGAGACCGAACGGTGATGAGAAGTGGAGCCTGCAAGGAGAAGATTTAAAAGAAGAAGAAGAAGAAGAAGAAGAAGAAGAAGAAGAGGAGTGAGACGGTGTGGTTGTTGGGTTGCACCACAGTGGTGGAGATGATGGTGGTAAACCGGTGTGAAGGGCAGCCAGCCCTTTAATGGTGGTGATGGCAGCTCCTCCCTTGGGCAGCAAGGGACGTTCCTAGATGAAAAGGAGAGGTGATGGATAATAGCTGGGAAATGTGCAGGTCGCACTTATAATGGCCGGGAAAAGTGGGTGGTGATCGGAGTTCCACCTAGAAAGGATGATGGAAGGAGAAGATGTGGTGCTAATCCGGCGAGCTTCTCGCCGGATTTAATGGCAAGAGGTGGCCGCTTGATGGTGGTGCTGGCCGTGGAGAAGACCTGCAAGGAAGGGAGAGATGTTATATCTCAAGTGGAATTACCGGTGAAAGCCATGTGAGGAGGTTGAGAGAAGAAGGAAGAAGAAGTGAAGGGGGAGGGAACCAAAGAAACCCAAGGTTTCTCTCTCTTTTATAGGATCGAGTAGTTTGTTGTGGGAGAGAGAAACGTGGGAAGGAAGTTGGGGATTGATGAGAAGTGGTCAAAGTTGACCACTTCTCCCATTGGCTTGAATGTGGGCTTGTGAGAGCCCATGGGTTTATGTTGGCCACTTGCATTGATTGGGTCAGTACAAGGATAATTGGCCCGTGGGCCTTGTGACCATGTGTCAATGGGTATGGGCATGGGCTCAAGGATAAGCGGGCTAATGGGCCGGATAGATATGGGCCTCTTGCGAGGCCATGGGTTAGGGTGCGTTTGGCCGCTAGAGGAGAAAAAATGGTAAATGAGCCCAAAACACCATGGGCTCTAGGACGGGTTACAAGGCCGTGGGCTTCCAATTTGCTTGTGGGTCACTTGGCCATGGGGGCTGTTAGATGATGAAACTATGATAATTGGATGAGATGAGGTGGCAGTTTGACTCGGTCCACAATTGGCGGACCGTAGGATCTGGAAAGATCCAACGGTCAGATGAATGATCTAACGGTCGAATTGAAGATCTAACGGTAGAAGAACTATGAGAGATGGAATAAAGCTAAAGGAGAGAAGATCTGAGGTTAGATGATGGAGATCAGAGGGTTAGGACGATCGATCTAAGGATCGGATGGTGAGATATAGGCAATTCGATCATGGAGAGGGGGATCGGATGGTAGATTTGGGGATCTAATGGTAGGATGAGATGATCTACAGGTTAGATATTAGAGTCTAGAGAGATGGAGAGAGAATTAGGAGAGAGGAGAGAGAAAATAATACAAAATAATGGCAAAAGAGCTGGCGGAGGGTCATGAACCCTGATCTTCAATGTAATCTTCCGTCGGCTTTACCAATTACGTAAGCCGTCATTTTATGTCAGTTGGTGCGGCTTTGAATCACTTTAGCTCGTCTCTTGGTCTTCAGCTTTTCCTCTCTCTTGGTTCTTTATCTGGCTCTACGATCCTCTGACTTGACCCGTACTTGGCCGGTCTCTTCTTGTTATAGCTTGTTGACTCCTTAAGCTTTGATATTAGGCTTCTATGGTTGATCGTGGGCCCGCAAGTCTCTAAAATCGCCCGATTGGGTTTCCTGCGAGAGAAAAGCACGTAATGAGACTTAATCAAAACGGCTTCATATCTAGACTATCCGAAATGCGTATATTTCATGCAAATAGTCGATTTTCGTTTAAAGATTACGCTTTACGCATTGGAAGAAACTCTTATGTGAAAAAGTCGACGAAAAGACAAGTTTGCGTAGGAGAATGCGACATCGCTATAAGGATAATGGCTTAAAATAAGCACTTTTGAGCGAATATCACAACCCCCAACTAGCATATTGACAATCCTTGGCAATTATTGCGAAATAAGTGAGCTAAAAAGGGCTTGGCAGAACATGCTAGAAAACTTATTTGCATTACTCAGAAAAAATTCCGTTTTGTCCGATTATTTCAAGGATGCAAGAAATCATTCACAAATTAGAACTAATCAGCAAAATACAACACTTCTACAAATGGACCTTCAAACAAAAGATTACTCAAACTCAGTGTGTGTGTGTGTTCAACATCATCCTTATCTGGTAGTAGAGATATTTGGATCTCCTTAGAGAATCTATGCCTCGACCTCAATCCTCACTTGTATACCACTCAGAAGTGAATCACTCAGAAATGGTTTTATACTTTTCTCTCAAACTATATGTGAGGAGATGAATATAAAAACTGGCAAACGTCTCACATATATAGTTCTTGAATGGAGGATATAAGAAGATTTAAGATCTCATGATTGGAATGTCATATCACTTAAGAACGTCGGATCAAACTCTATAATTTCTCTTTTCTCCATTCTCCACACTTGATGATGGTACAAATCTAGAATCAAATAGGACTTATATAGGTTATATTAAGGCTTAGGATAGGTTCAGAAAAGAAGGATATTCTGGTATTCAAAAATTCTGAGAGGGTATCTCACTATTCTTTGCAATTTTTTCCAAGGGTAATATTTCCTTGATTTTTCTTCTTTCCTTTCTCCAATTTTTGTCTTTTTGGATATTCTTCAACCTTTTTCAAATTCTTTTTCCTTTCGTTCTTTTTTTTCTGATCATGTTTCTTTTCAGCACAAACCATTTGTTTTCTTTTCTTTTCTTGGTGTAATCATACCAAATACTCTTTGATCCCTCTCAGAAGTAGGTTATCGTATTGAACTCTTTTTGGGATTGGGTTTTTTGGTTGATGGGTTTAACAAGAAAAGGTTTTCATCAAAAGGCTCAAAAATAGTTTCTAATGGTATAGATGTTTAGGGAAGCTAAAAAGTCTGATTGGTTAGAAAGATGGCCTATATCATTTTCTAGGTTTTGTACTTTCATCTTCGATGTCTCGAATGGATATAGAGAAGGTTCTTTATGTAATAATCCGAATTTGATGTCGTTCTGAGTTCCATGACCAAAGCAAAGGTTAATGAGATCACTCAATGAAAATATTTGGGGACTAGAAGAATTGTGAGTAATCTTGTGACTCAGAATAATTTTATAACCCTCAGAAATAATGAAAAGCTCAAAAGCTTACTGGGTTTGGTCTCCACAATTGTTCTTCTTGGATCTCTGGATAATCTAAACTTCGGATAATTTTGACGTGGATATCTGAACATTTTTGCTGAATCTGAGTTTTCAAAGATTTTTCAATCCACTGTAGTAATGTTTGCTTTCAAACGGAATGAAGAGCTAATAAGTGATTTTTCAAAACAGACATCCTTTTCAATAAATAGACTTTCCAAAAATTTTGTACTCATCATTGTAAAGGATTTGAAAAGCATTTCGAAAGTACTCAGAAAA
This sequence comes from Euptelea pleiosperma, assembly GCA_035048495.1. Taxonomy (NCBI): domain Eukaryota; kingdom Viridiplantae; phylum Streptophyta; class Magnoliopsida; order Ranunculales; family Eupteleaceae; genus Euptelea; species Euptelea pleiosperma. The sequence goes on along the minus strand of CM068553.1, from coordinate 21,023,950 downwards.
CTTTGTAAAACACAGGTTATCACCCCAAAATACATCTTTTTCTCATTTTTCTCAAAATTTTTTTTTTTTTTTTTTTTTTTTAAATAAAGACATGAGTTTTGATAAATCCCCACCCCCAACTGAAATACAGCACCGTCCTCGGTGCTCAGACCGGGACAAAAATGTATGAAAACTCTGAATGTGATGCATGTTAGAAGAAGAGTTATACCAGTATGGCTGAGATTTGGTGATACCTGATGGTAGTGAGAGGAATTGTACCTGTATAGCCATAATAATATATGAAATATGAAAATATAATATTTATGCATGAGACTCAATGACTTCTAGGAATACCGGAATTGCCTTTCCGAAAGCGCTAAGTTTTATGTCTTCAGCCAGACACAACGGGGGTGAAATTCACCCCCAACTAAGTTGGAGCTCATAGAGACTGACAGAAACATCAGTCTTCATATATTGGATCAATAAGATCTATCTCGAAGGTTAGAATAGATGACACGTCTAATTCTTGAAAAGGTTTGAGACGCTGTCCATTGACCTGGAAAGTTGAATTATCCTTCGGATCCTCAACAGTTATAGCCCCATAGGGCTTGACTTCAGTAACAACAAATGGGCCTGACCATCGGGACTTCAATTTTCCAGGGAAGATGTGAAGTCTAGAATTGTAAAGTAAGACCTTCTGTCCCTGATGGAAATCCTTCCTAAGAATGCTCTTGTCATGTATCCATTTCATTTTATCTTTATACTTTTTTGACAAGGCATATGAATCATTTCTCAGTTCATCCAATTCATTGAGTTGTAAATTCCTTTCCTCTCCTGCTGTGTCTAAGTCGAAATTAAGTTTTTTGATCGCCCATAGGGCGCGATGCTCAATCTCAACAGGGAGATGACAAGGTTTACCATAAACCAACCGGTATGGAGACATATTCAAGGGAGTTTTATAAGCTGTTCGGTAAGCCCATAGAGCATCTGAGAGGCGTGTAGACCAGTCTTTACGAGTTGTATTGACTGTCTTCTCCAGTATCTGCTTGATTTGCCGATTGGAGACCTCGACCTGACCGCTGGTCTGCGGATGGTAAGCAAGGGCAACCTTATGAGTTACACCATACTTTTTCATTAAATTTTCAAAAACTCTATTGCAGAAATGGCTACCCCCATCACTTATAATGGCTTTGGGGGCTCCGAATCTTGTGAAAATGTACTCCCTCAAAAATCTCATCACAACTTGATGGTCATTGGTTCTTGTAGGAATTGCCTCAATCCACTTAGAGACATAATCCACAGCTAGGAGGATGAATTGGAAACCATTGGATGTAGGAAAGGGCCCCATGAAATCAATACCCCACATATCGAATATCTCATCGACTTGAATAGGGTTTAAGGGCATCATATTTCTTTGAGAAATTCTGCCAAGGTTTTGACAATTAGGGCAGGCCTTGCAGTAGATATGTGTTTCTCGAAACAGAGAAGGCCAGTAGAATCCACATTGTAAGATTTTCTCAGCCGTCTTTTTTGAACTAAAGTGACCACCACATGGTTGGTCATGACAAGAGGACAAGATGTTTAATTGCTGAGATTCAGGGACACAGAGACGAATAATCTGGTCAGGACAGTATTTATATAAATAAGGCTCGTCCCAAGAGTAATACTTAACTCTTGCCAGGAATTGATTTTTGTCCTGTTTTGACCAATGAGATGGTATTTCCTCTGTCACTAAGTAATTGACAATGTCAGCATACCATGGGGTGACGGAGATAGCAAATAGTTGTTCGTCAGGAAAAGTTTCGAGAATGGGCTGAGATTCAAAATTAGACTCTAAAGTCAGCCTTGACAAGTGATCAGCCACCACATTCTCAGTTCCTTTCTTGTCCCTGATCTCTAGATCGAATTCCTGTAATAGAAGGATCCATCTTATCAATCTCGGCTTCGTCTCCTTTTTGGACATTAGATATCTCAGAGCCGCATGATCCGTATAAATTATGACTTTAGTGGCCAATAAGTATGGTCTGAATTTATCCAGAGCAAAAACAACGGCCAGAAGCTCTTTTTCAGTAGTGGAGTAGTTTAACTGAGCCGAGTTTAAAGTCTTACTCGCATAGTATATCACATGCGGCATTTTGTTGACTCTTTGGCCCAAAAATGCTCCTAGAGCATAGTCGGATGCGTCACACATCACCTCAAAAGGTATGGTCCAATCAGGAGGGCGGATGATGGGCGCAGAAGTAAGCTCAGATTTAAGACGCTCGAATGCCTTTGCACAGTTAGCATTGAAGTCAAAAGGGCTATCCTTAGCCAGAAGACTACATAGGGGTCGAGCTATCTGGGAGAAATCCTTAATGAATCTCCTGTAGAATCCTCCATGTCCAAGAAAAGATCGAATATCACGCACAGATTTAGGAATTGGTAGGGTCGAGATAATATCAATCTTGGCTTTGTCAACCTCAATACCCTTGTCAGAAATGACATGTCCTAGTATGATTCCTTTCTTTACCATAAAGTGACATTTTTCCCAATTTAGGACAAGTCGCTTATCCTGACATCTTGCGAGTACCAGACTCAGATGTTGGAGACAGTCATCGAAAGAGGATCCAAAGATGGAGAAATCATCCATGAAAACTTCTAAGAACCGTTCGACCATGTCCGAAAATATACTCATCATACACCTTTGAAAAGTCGCAGGTGCATTGCAGAGGCCAAAAGGCATGCGACTGTAGGCAAAAGTGCCAAAGGGACAGGTGAACGTGGTCTTCTCATGGTCCTCGGGTGCAATGGGAATCTGATTATATCCCGAGTAACCATCTAGGAAACAATAGTAGGAATGACCTGCTAGACGTTCCAACATCTGATCAATGAATGGGAGAGGGAAATGGTCCTTCCGGGTGTTGGTATTGAGCCGTCTGTAGTCAATACAGACTCTCCATCCTTTCTTTAAGCGCTGGGTCACCATTTCTCCTTGATCATTTTCTACAACAGTGAATCCCGCCTTCTTGGGTACAACATGGATTGGACTCACCCATTTGCTATCAGAGATGGGGTAAATGATACCCGCATCTAGCAATTTTAGAATTTCATCCCGTACTACTTCTTTTAGGACCGGATTTAACCTCCTCTGGTGCTCTCTAGACGTCTTAGAGTCGTCTTCAAGATAAATGTGATGTTGACACACAGAAGGGTCTATCCCACGAATGTCGTCAATGGTCCATCCTATTGCTGCTTTGTGCTTTTTTAGCAACATAATTAGTCTCTCTTTTTGGGACGCAGATAGGGCAGAAGAAATGATGATAGGATAAGTCTCTTCAGGACCAAGATAAGCATAAGATAGTTCAGAGGGTAGAGGCTTAAGCTCAAGTTTCTGATCAATGGAGCTTGATTCTTCCTCCTCTACCGAGATAGAGTTGACAGTAGTAGGATCTCTGATCATGGTTAGCAGAGGCTCGTACTCAACAATAGGAGGAGGAGTAGAAATCAGTGTAGCTGACTCTTGGATAGTATTATCCTCAAAAATTGCTGACTCCCATTGGAAGTCAGAATCAAAGTGCTCTTGGCACTGTTTCAAGATATCTTCGGTGGAGTCCTGAATTAGACTCTCAACGGCATACATTTCATCTGTCACATCGCGATCGGCATCTTGTCGCATAAGTCGAAAGATGTTAACCTCAGCCTTTAGGTTCCCGAAGGCAATTGACATATTCCCGTCCCTACACCCGATGTGTGCATTCGCGGTAGCAAGGAACGGTCGGCCTAGAATGACCGGGATCCGATTATCCTGACACGGTTCTGTGTCGAGGATGATGAAGTCTACAGGGTAGTAAAAGTCAGCTACTTTCACTAGGACATCTTCAATAATTCCCCGTGGAATTTTTATGGACTGGTCAGCCAGCTTCAGAGTGATTTTTGTTGGCTTCATATCCTTGAGGCCTAACTGCTGGTATACTGAAAATGGTATGAGATTCACACTAGCTCCTAAGTCCAACAAAGCTGTGCAACTAAAGTTATCACCGATTTCACACTGCACAGTAGGACTTCCCGGATCCTTATGCTTAATTACACTGTTGCGTTGGATGAACGCTGTAGCTTTTTCTGCCAAAAAGGCATCTTTGGGTACATGGGTACGCCGTTTGACAGTGCATAATTCTTTCAGGAATTTGGCATAGGAAGGGATCTGTTTGATAGCAGATAGGAAGGGGATATTGATCTGGACGTCTTTGAAAACGTCTAAGATCTCTGAAAATTGCTGATCTCTTTTGTCTTGGACAAGCCTGTCCGGGAAGGGAGGCTTAATCCGACAAATAAATTTGTCCTTCGCCTGATATCTTTGCACTGGGATTGTAGATTTTGGTGCAGGCTTCACAGCATCAGAGGTGGATTTTGAAATGCGTTCCTCTGTGCTCGGTTTAGGAATAGGAGCAGGAGATGGCTCTGATGGTTCTTTTACTCCCATATCCACAGTCTTTCCAGATCGGAGTGTGGTTACAGCTTGTACCTCTCCTTGGTAGTTTGGACTCTGTGACTGGGAACCGACCTCATAAACTGCACCCTTGACATTCCCTTTAGGATTTGCAATAGGTTGGCTAGGGAAGATGCCTTTGGCTTTCTCAGCTTCTAAATTCCTGAGACGCTGCTCTAGGCGCTGCATGGACTGGGTTTGCTGCACAATAAATTGTGATAAGAGGTCTTCTAGACCGGGTTTAGGAGCAGCTTGAGCAACCAGTTCACGATTTGAGCTCATAGGGGCAGAATAATTGTAGGATTGAGGTGCAGTTTGACTTAACTGTAGATTCTGGGGATTCTGATTAGGTGCCTGTTGACCAGAGTATTGTCCTTGCTGGAATGATCGATTCTGATTAGACGGGTATTGACTCATCTGGTTTTGACTCTGTTGGTATTGTCCTTGTTGGTATTGTCCCTGTTGGTATTGCCTGTTGGGTTGATTAAACCCAGGAGGATATGTGCTCTGCGTAGGTCTTTGTTGTGGAGCAGACTGCTGCCTCCAGGAGAAGTTAGGATGATTTCTCGTATCAGGATGGTATGTTTGGCTATACGAGTTCTGGGTAGGTGGTTTAAAGGTATTAAACGCACAAACTTCTTCTTGGAGTGGAGGGGCACATCCGTCATTTAAAGGACAATTTTCAGTAGAGTGGGAGGGCTGTAAACAGATATTACAGGGTTCCATGAGGTTCTCTTGACCTATATTCATGACTGGGGCAGAATGGTGAACAGGCTTGTGTACAGACACAGCCAGGGCAGAGACTGACTTGGTCAACTCTTGAATGAGGGATTTGAGTTCATGGTCAACCTTTGCTTCATTTCCCATATTAGTTTTCAGGACCGGAGTATTTCGACTGAAGTCATTGTCAATCGTCCAATGCTGGGAATTTTCACTTAATTCTCCCAAAAATTTATACGCTTCAGTAGGAGTATTATGCATGAATTTTCCTTGGCACATTGACTCAACCATAGTGCGGGACTCATCAGTAAGTCCCTTATAGAAAATGTGAACCAGACTGCCTTTGTCGATACTGTGATGTGGACACTTGGTCAGATGATCCTGGAATCGTTCCCAGGCTTCATAATATTTCTCACTAGACTTTTGTCGGAAGTCCTGTATGAGTTGTTTCATTTGATTAGTACGAGTCATGGGGTAAAATTTGGACATAAATTTTCCTACAAGTTCTTTCCAACTTGTGATAGAATCCGCAGGAAGAGAGTAAAGCCAGTCCGAGGCTCTATCCTTTAGAGAGAAAGGAAAAACTCTCAGTCTAACATTGTCATCATCAAGATTCTGATTTCTAAAGAGCAGGATGACATGTTGAAATTCCCTGATATGGGAGTAGGGGTCTTCTCTGGGGAGACCTCTAAAATTTGGCAGCATTTGAATAGTTTGCGGCCTGATCTTGAATTGTACCGCCGCAGTAGGTGGAAGAACAATGCATGATGGCAGGTTGGCTGAGATCGGCGCATACGTCTCGATGAGGGGACGTTCGTCTGCCATGACGATGAAGGTATTTTCTCTGGAAGAGTGGGGAGGAAAGGGGGAGGGGTGATGAATAGTGGAAGACTCCACTGTAAGAGAATGATTCTCAGATCGAATCAATCTACGATTGGATCTAGTCCAAGCGGGCATGTGCTGAAAGAGCAAGCCTCTAGAGTCGGCAAGAGGTGTATGAAACCAAATAAGCCTAGATGATGCACACAAAGCAACAGATATTTTTAACCTAAACAATCAGGATAGTATTATGAATTATCTTGTTAGTGTAGGGCTAGTGTAGATTATGACAGTGGGCGGACCACTGGTTTATCTTCAAATACCCGCCGGACTAACTTTTCACTCTGTAGGTTCTCACCAGGATACACTCTTCAAAGCAAATCCGCTAGTACTAACTCAAGTTGACTGCAAGATAATCCGAAGCCTAGACAGACGTGCGGCATATCGGCTGACTTAAGTACGCCCCAGACTAACCGGATTTGTCAAGCGTGAAGATGAGTTTTCCCAGAAGAGGAGCTAGGGTTGGTTCGTGTTCCTAATCCGACACTAGCTAATCCGACAAACAATCAAGGAGGCCACTTACGAGCTCGGTATACTTGAGTAGTAGGGACCTATGGGTGTGTTAGATAACAGGGACCCGCACTCATGGACTTAATCGACTTGATCTTTGAAGGGGTCGCTTTGTGTGGAGTTTTCCTCGAACACCGATCTAAGTGGGCTCTATTCTTGATTGATTTTAATTCTTGGCTGTGGTTGCACAAAAGCTGGAATGATGAGGTGAGTGATCAAATCCCACCAGTTTCAAGTTAGAGCTGGGTTTGCTCTTTAATGTATTTTATTACGGCCAAACCAAGCAGTTCCGATAATTTTTGCGAAAGCAAATAGACAATCGGCACAGTATTTTGCACAATGAGCAAGATCGCACTCAAGGCGAGGTATGGAAACTTACCTACCCATTGGCTACGCACGGGGTCTCCTCCGTGAGATAGGGAGGGGTATCCAAATGGGCTTGGGCCCGACTCCACCTCTTTGAGCTTTCGCTCCCTACTCACTTGGTAAACGCAATCCGCAATCACGTTAGTCCACAATGGTCTATGGTTGTAATTGGAAGGTATACCGCCTTTGGGGTTTCAAGAAACACACAATGATTTAGGGCAGGTATTGTGAATTAGTTCCAATTAGGGTTTGAAATTCAACTTTAGCTATTCCCGAATTAGGATTCGGAAATATCTACTTTTGAATTACCCGGAGTTGGAAATCTTCCAATTTGAATCAAGTAACCAATGGTGATCTAACTAGAAATAGCAGAATTGAAATCTGACCCTAATATTTTTGGTATTTTAATTAGTTAATTATCTAGCAGTTATTCTAAAAGCAGAGAAAATAAAGTCCTAAGTTATTACAACTTTGCACTCGGCCGTCCGAGGCATAATAAGTGGAAAATGTGAAAAATAAAGTGGAAAGTTTCCGATTTGGATCGGATCTTGAAGATTAAGCAGCTTTCCGAATTCCTGTTCGTCTTTTTGCAATCCCGTCAACCGAGCGGCAACGGCGCCATTTGAAATTCGGGTTTTTCCGCGTCGTTGGTTACGGAAACCCTAAAGTTCAACAATATTTGTAAAGTCTCCGAATTGGTTCACTTAATCTGCAAAATAGCAGATTAGCACAGTGGCTCGTGTCGGATATTGTCCGCACTCGGGGTTAGGGCAAATTAAGAACAATAATAATGAAAACCGCTTAGAATGGTGGAGAGATGAGAGAGATGGAGATCGGGATTAAAAATCTGATTTTTGATAGTTTGAGATTAATGCACTAAATTCAAAAATGAAATAAAATGAGATGAAAACAATATTTATTCCACTTTAATATTAATTAAAGTGCTTACAAAGATTGAATAAACGGAAGGGAAATTAATCTAAAAAAAAACATTCAAAATATAAACTAAGCTAGAGAGAGAACCATGGTAGAGAGAGAAAGTGATGTAAAGCTAGAGAGAGAAAGTAAGATTTTAGAAAGAGAAAAATAGGGAAAAGAGGTTCTAGGAAGAGAGAAAATGAGATCTAGAGAGGGAAAGAGGAAAGAAAGGAAGTACCTTAGGAATACTTACCGAATTTGGTCCGTAATGATGATCGGACGGCAGCAAGGATATGCAACCAGCATGCAACAATGGTGGTTCGGCTGGTAACGCACAATGGTGAATAACAGCCTGCTCTTTTGCAGGCCGTTAAGAGGGTGATGCTGGTGCGAAGGATTGACAACTAACAGCCTCCAACTGAGTTGCAGGCGTTGTAGCTTGAAGGTGGAGCTCGCTGGTGGCTGCACGTGATGCACACGGGGTAGGCACTACCGTGAAGTGGCTGAGGTATTCACGGGGTACACTCCTTTGAAGGAGATGAGGAGGGCAGATCTTGGAAGAGAAACCTGCTGGTGTTATGCACACTAGACGTGCAAGGAGAGGAGGGATACTTGCTGTTTTGCACCGAGGATGGATGGACAAGAGTCAACCGTGTAGGAGTTACAGGTGCGTGCAATCTCCAAGGACGGTGGCTTCGAAATCTGATCGTTGAAGAGGATGACGGATCGGAAGAGGTTGGTGCCGTGAGGGTTGCTGGTTGCAACCGTAGACAGCAACGTGGGTTGCAGGTTGAAGGCAACTCCAGTCGGTGTTAATGGAAGAGGGACAGTGGCTCCAAGAGAAGGTGGTGGTGCACGATGGTGCAAGGTCACTGGAGGAAGAAAAGGTGGAGAAAACGGTGATTAAGGAGCACCAACAGGTGTTGTACCTGAGAGGAATGAACCAGCAACAAGAGGAGATGTTGCTTTGGAATTTGGCCGGCCGGAGTTGCAGTCTGCAACTCCGGTTAGAGAAATGATGAAGAGGAACATGCAATGATGGGTTGTGATGCACGCTGTGCGTGGTCCTTGGACAGAGATGTTGGTGGTAGAAGCTTTTGCTGGTGGAAAAACTTGCAACAAGCGATGCAAGGTGGCAGTAGCAGCGGTGAAAGACTTGCAACAGGCGGTGCAAAGTGGCAGCACCGGAGTTCGCCGGTTTTAATGGCGAAAGGGTGCTGGAGCGGTGCTGGCCATAGAGACCGAACGGTGATGAGAAGTGGAGCCTGCAAGGAGAAGATTTAAAAGAAGAAGAAGAAGAAGAAGAAGAAGAAGAAGAGGAGTGAGACGGTGTGGTTGCTGGGTTGTACCACAGTGGTGGAGATGATGGTGGTAAACCGGTGTGAAGGGCAGCCAGCCCTTTAATGGTGGTGATGGCAGCTCCTCCCTTGGGCAGCAAGGGACGTTCCTAGATGAAAAGGAGAGGTGATGGATAATAGCTGGGAAATGTGCAGGTCGCACTTATAATGGCCGGGAAAAGTGGGTGGTGATCGGAGTTCCACCTAGAAAGGATGATGGAAGGAGAAGATGTGGTGCTAATCCGGCGAGCTTCTCGCCGGATTTAATGGCAAGAGGTGGCCGCTTGATGGTGGTGCTGGCCGTGGAGAAGACCTGCAAGGAAGGGAGAGATGTTATATCTCAAGTGGAATTACCGGTGAAAGCCATGTGAGGAGGTTGAGAGAAGAAGGAAGAAGAAGTGAAGGGGGAGGGAACCAAAGAAACCCAAGGTTTCTCTCTCTTTTATAGGATCGAGTAGTTTGTTGTGGGAGAGAGAAACGTGGGAAGGAAGTTGGGGATTGATGAGAAGTGGTCAAAGTTGACCACTTCTCCCATTGGCTTGAATGTGGGCTTGTGAGAGCCCATGGGTTTATGTTGGCCACTTGCATTGATTGGGTCAGTACAAGGATAATTGGCCCGTGGGCCTTGTGACCATGTGTCAATGGGTATGGGCATGGGCTCAAGAATAAGCGGGCTAATGGGCCGGATAGATATGGGCCTCTTGCGAGGCCATGGGTTAGGGTGCGTTTGGCCGCTAGAGGAGAAAAAATGGTAAATGAGCCCAAAACACCATGGGCTCTAGGACGGGTTACAAGGCCGTGGGCTTCCAATTTGCTTGTGGGTCACTTGGCCATGGGGGCTATTAGATGATGAAACTATGATAATTGGATGAGATGAGGTGGCAGTTTGACTCAGTCCACAATTGGCGGACCGTAGGATCTGGAAAGATCCAACGGTCAGATGAATGATCTAACGGTCGAATTGAAGATCTAACGGTAGAAGAACTATGAGAGATGGAATAAAGCTAAAGGAGAGAAGATCTGAGGTTAGATGATGGAGATCAGAGGGTTAGGACGATCGATCTAAGGATCGGATGGTGAGATATAGGCAATTCGATCATGGAGAGGGGGATCGGATGGTAGATCTGGGGATCTAATGGTAGGATGAGATGATCTACAGGTTAGATATTAGAGTCTAGAGAGATGGAGAGAGAATTAGGAGAGAGGAGAGAGAAAATAATACAAAATAATGGCAAAAGAGCTGGCGGAGGGTCATGAACCCTGATCTTCAATGTAATCTTCCGTCGGCTTTACCAATTACGTAAGCCGTCATTTTATGTCAGTTGGTGCGGCTTTGAATCACTTTAGCTCGTCTCTTGGTCTTCAGCTTTTCCTCTCTCTTGGTTCTTTATCTGGCTCTACGATCCTCTGACTTGACCCGTACTTGGCCGGTCTCTTCTTGTTATAGCTTGTTGACTCCTTAAGCTTTGATATTAGGCTTCTATGGTTGATCGTGGGCCCGCAAGTCTCTAAAATCGCCCGATTGGGTTTCCTGCGAGAGAAAAGCACGTAATGAGACTTAATCAAAACGGCTTCATATCTAGACTATCCGAAATGCGTATATTTCATGCAAATAGTCGATTTTCGTTTAAAGATTACGCTCTACGCATTGGAAGAAACTCTTATGTGAAAAAGTCGACGAAAAGACAAGTTTTGCGTAGGAGAATGCGACATCGCTATAAGGATAATGGCTTAAAATAAGCACTTTTGAGCGAATATCAACATGCTGTACACTTTTGCATATTAGCTCAGGCAAAACACCGTCGTCAAATCATCAAATGGATACAAAAACAGTTACAGGCTAGCAAAGAGTTGAGAAGTTTTGGCAAAACTACAGACTGATAATCAGGATCTAGAATAGTCAGACTCTGCATGTGTGTGTGCTCAACATTCTCATCATCCTACAATAAAGATTTTCAGATCACCTCTGAGTTTTTATGCCTCGACCTCAAATCTTACTTGTAAACCACTCAGAATGGAATCACTCAAGAATGGTTTTCTTCTTTTCTCTCAAGTTATATGTGAGGAGATGTTATGATATATGAAAGCAAATATCTCACATATGTGTTATGAAGGAAGAACATTTTTAACAGAAGAAGATCTCATGATTGGAATATCACTTCACTCAGGAACGTCAGATCAAACTCTATAGCTTCTCATTCTCCAATCTCCACATTTTATGATCATGTTATCTTAGAATCAAGTAGGACTTTCTTGGGTTGTAGTGAGGCTTAGGTCAGGTGTAGAAAAATAAGGGATATAGGATTTCAAAGATGTTGAGAGGATATCTCTATTTTCTTGCATTTTTCCTATGGTGTAGCACCATTATCTGGTTCTTTTTTCTTTTTTTTCGTATTTTTCTCTTTTTCTCGATATTTTCGAGACTGCTCAATTTCTTTTTCAGCTCTTTTTCATACTTTCTTTTTATATTTTGTTTTCAGCTTAAACCACTTTCTTTTACTTTTGATTTTTCTTCTTTACTTTTCTTTTCACGGTACACCCACATCAGTTATTCTTTTGTCCTTCTCAAAATAAGGGTAACCAGTCATGCTTCGTAGCTGGACTGGGTTTTATGTTGATGGGTTTACAAAGAAAAGGCTTTTATAGAATGGCTCAAGGGGTTTCTAATAAAGTATAATTCAGGTGAGTAAAAAGGCTGAACGGTTCAGAAAAATGGCCTAAATCATTTTCTAGGGTTTGCACTACCATGTATACTGATACAGAGAAGGTTCTGTTGTAGTAATTCAATTTTGATGTCGTTCCAAGTTCCATGATCAATATAAAAGGGTAATGAGATCTCTCAACGAATATTGCGGACAAGAAGAATAGTGAGTCATCTTGTGACTCAGAATTGTTGTATAACCCTCTGAAATGATTAAAGGCTCGAAAGCTCACTGGGTTAGGTCTCCATAATTATTCTCACATGCTCTCTTGAGTTTCTAAACTTAGGATGACTCTGATGTTGATAGTGTACAATTGTGCCGAATCTGAGTTTTTCTGAGTTTTCAAACCTGCTGTAGTCACGCTTGACTTGACTCAAAGCTAACAAAAACTGTCATCCTCAATATAGACTTAACGGAGGTTTTCAGCTAATCAAAGTCAAGATATTTGACACATTTTTGAAATTCTAGAAAACTTTGGAAAACATCGAAAACCACCCAAAAACAAGAATTTTTTATTTTTATTTTTTTTTTATCAAAATGAAGACATGAGTTTTGGTAAATACTCACCCCCAACCAAAATACAGCACCATCCTCGGTGCTCATGATTGGGACATAAAATGATAAAAAATCAGTGATGATGAAGCAAAGGTTCAGGGAGGATGTTACCAAGTCGACAGAAACTCCACAGTGTGTGGTACCTAATGATCAGAAGAATGAATGTACCTGTATTTCCAGAGATATAACAGTAATAACAAATGCATGAGACTCATGTACTCTAGGAATACCGGAATTGCCTTTTCGAAAGTGCTAAGTTTTACGTCTTCAGCCAGACACAACGGGGGTGGTAAGCACCCCCAACCAAGTTAAAACTCATGGAGATAGAGTGAATCTATAGTCTTCCTGACACCTAAGGTGGAACAGAGACTGCTATCATATCCCTTGTCGAGGTATACCTGTGTAGAACAGGTCTTTCTTAGTGTAGATTGAGAGAAGGGCAGTAAGTGCTCTGAGCAGATATGAAAGAGCATTGAGTGCAACGAGTAGGGATCGTATTTGCTCAGTAAGAATGAATAAGAGGGTAGAAGGGTGTTCTCTGGCCGTGGTTAGTAGAGCCACAAACTCATGGAGTTTAGCGGGAAGGTATCTGAATGGAGCAGACTCTTGCAGATCAGTAATACCAGAATTGTTTGACTCCGAGATGAAGTCAAACTCAAAGTGTTCTTGACACTTGGATAATTTATCTTCAGGAGAGTCCTGATTTAGACTCTCTACGGCACATGGGTCATCGATAATATTGACGTAGGGTGGCGGGTGAAAACTATTGACCTCTTCCTCTAGATTTCCTAATGCGATAGGGATGTTCCAATCCCGGCACTCAATATGTTCATCCTCGATGGGGAATGGTAGGTCTAGGACAGTTGGAGTCCCATATTCTAGACACGGCTCATCGGTAGGAATGTCTGCATCCAGTGTAGAGGTAGAATCATCAGAGATAGAGTTGGACATGGGTATCTCTGTGCTCAGTTCAGAAGTGGCTGCCTGTAAGGGCACCATAGATGGAGACATGGGTTCATCACTCGTGGTGCACACTCCAATGGAGGTCAGGCATGGTAGATCTAGGACAGTTGGGATCCTACGATCGAGAGAAAACTCAGTGTCATGAAGATCATCTTCAGGGTCCGGGTTAAAAGCAGCAGAAGTAGAGTGAGAAATAGGTTGCTCTGAGGTAGGTTCAGGATTTGGTGCTTTTAGAGGCACCGTAGATGGATACATGATATTCGCTCAAAAGTGCTTATTTTAAGCAATTATCCTTTTAGCGTTATTGCATTCTCCTACGTAAAATACTCTATTTACCTACTTTTCTACGTAAGAGTCTCTTCTGTTGCGTAGAACACACTTTTCTGGACGAAATGGTATATTTGCATGCATTAAACACATTTTCAGAAGTCTAGATATTAAGCCGTTCTGATAAAGTCTCATTACGCGCTTCTTCTGTCGCAGGAAACCCCGATGGGACGATTCTCAAGACTTGTAGGCCCAAATCGATCATGAAAGCCCATTATCAAAGCTTAACAAGCCCACATGCTATGACTAGAAGATATGGGCCAAATATGGGCTGAATAAGAGGACCAAAAAGCCGGCCCAAAGAACGAAGAGAGTAGGAGAGCCAATGACCAAGAGACGGACCAAAGCGTTTAAAGCCACATGAGTCAGCAAAGAATGATGGTCGACTCTACTGGAGAAGCGTGAGGATGGTCACAGTGAAGACCAGGGTTCCAGACCCTCCGCCAGTGCTTTTCTCTCTATTTTCTAATACTTTCTCTCTCATCTCTCCTTATTCTCTCTCTCTCTTCATCTCTCGGTCCTCGAATCTACTGACCTAACCCCAGAACTCCTGCCCATCGGCTCTATCTCATCTCCCTTAGCTTTCTGACCGTTGGATCTTTCATCGGACCGTTGGATCTTCAATCGGACCGTTGGATCTCTCTAGATCCGTCGATCTACCAATCTGAGTCCCAATCAAGTCACCATCCATCCGATCGCCATCAGACTGTCTGTCACATCATCTTGTGAGACGATGGACATCATCAATCCATGTGGGCCAATAGCCGGGCCCATCTTCATCGACCCGCTGTCCGACCAGTTAGTGGACCCCGCGAATTTCAAAATAATTTTAATTAAATAGGGGGTCCACTAAATGGGGACATTCCCCAAGAAAAAGTAGCATTAATGGAAATAGGGAGCTTTATAAGAGGAAGGAGAAGGGTTCTTTCGAACCCTAATCCCCCTCTTTTCTTCTCCTCTCCTTCCCCTAATCTTCTGCCCACGTTTTCGCCTCTTCTTTTCCTTCTTTCTCCTAATCCCTCTCCCATCTCTTCCTCTCCTTCCTCCAAAGCTCTCCCCCCCTTCTTTCCCTTCTCTTTCTCCTTTCTCTTCCTTTTCTTCTTCTTCCTTCCTCTTCCGGCGAGCTTTCTCCGGCGAGTTGGTGGAGCGCCCCCCCCTTTCTTCTTTTTCTTCTCTCTTCTTTTTTTTTCCTTCTTCTTCTTCTTCTTCTTCTTCTTCTTCTTCTTCTCCCTTTTTGTCTTTGTTTTCTTCTTAATCTGCTCACCGGAGTTGCAGACTTGCAACTCCGGCCACCTGCAACTCCGGTTGCTACTTTGGTTCAGTCTCCCTACGCCTCATTCCCTCTTTCCTTCTCCATCTCTTACTGCCCCCCCACGAGTCTAGTCTGCCTCTCTTCCTTGCTGCTGCCGCCCATTCACCTGCACATCCTCCACCGCCTCCTCCATCAGCCGGAGTTGCAGGTTTGCAACTCTGGTTCTCTCCACAGCAAACAAACAAAAAAAAAAGAAGAGAAAAGAGGAGAGAAAAGGAGACAGCACTCACCTTATTCCCATCACCGCTGGCGACCTCCTTGGGCTGCTGTTCGTCGTCTTCGAGGCGAGCTTGCTGCTGCCCATACCTGCAACCTACTACATCTTAACGCCCCGAACCACCTCATTCCACTCATCTCCCTTCCAGATTTCTGGTCTGCAACGGCATGCACCCTTCTCTCCTTCACGTCTACTCCCCTCTCAAGAACTGAAACCAGCCACCTCTCCATTTTGCCATCCACCGTCTTCAACCCACACGGTGGCTGTTTTCCAACAGCACCACCGTCTCCAACAACAGCTCTCCCATTCACCAAGCCGTCCACCTCTCTCTTCCATCTCTCCACTACGTTCCACAGTGTCCTTTCCCATTACTGCCCCCTCCATTGAGACCACGATTTCTATCCACGTTCTTCTCTCACAGCCATCCTCAACCATAAGCTCAAAAAAAAAAAAAAAAAAAAAAAAAAAACCAGAAAAAGAAAGGGAAAGAGAGGAAGAAGCTAAGAGGAAGGAGGAGGAAGAGGAGGACGGTGGATCCTCACCTCCTTGCTATTGGTTCTTACCATCTCCACATCATCGGACTGAGCCAGCACCACGTCCAGCCATTTTCCGCCCAGATTTGCAACATCGCCATCCCCACGGTGATGACCCTCCAAGTGCTACTTCTGTAGCTTTCAATGACGTCGGGGCACCATTATTTCGGGCAGACCTGCAACTCCGGCAGGTCTGCAAGGAGAAGAACCACCGGATCTCCTTCACGGTGAGTCAACCTCATCCCCTCCTCTTCTTCTTGGTTGATATGATATGTCGGTAAGTGAGAGGTAATTCTCCATCTCAATCTCTCTCTAGTTTCTATCTCTACCTCTCTTTAGTTTTTCTCACTTTCTCTCTCTAGGGTAGTTCTCTCTCTAGATTTCTCTATTTTTCTTCACTAATTCTTCCCCTTTCTCTCTCTAGGTTTCTCCCTCTCTTTCTCTTTTTATCTCTCTATTTCTCTCTCTCTCTCTAGACCTCTCTCTAGGATTAGATTTCTCTCTTCTTCTACCACTTTCTCTCTCTCCTCTTTAACATTTTTCTAACTTTCTCTCTCTAGTTTCTCTCTCTCAAAACCTCTTTCTCTCTCTACATCCCTCTCTTATTAAAATGCTTTCTAGTTTAGTTATTTTGTTAGATTTTTGCTGTAAAAGACAATTTTGATTGAATGAAGTTGATTTGAATAATATTATGTTCCATTTTCTGCAAATTTCCAGTCATTTTATGTTCTTATTTGAGCTAATCCGACTAATCCCGAGTGCGGATCGACATCCGACACAAGCCACTGTACAACCCTGTGATTTTTGCAGGATTTGAGTGAAAAAGAATCGGATAAATTAAAAATGTGTTGAAGTTAGGGTTTCCGTAACCAACGACGCGGAAAAAACCAACTTTCAAATGGCGCCGCTGCCGCTCGGGTGTACGGGAGTGCGAAAAAGGACGTAAAGACGGAATTGGAAAGTTACTTAAGCGAAAAGCTGCTCAATTTGGACAGCCCGACCTTTTCGGGAAACTTTCTATTTTTTTTTGTTTTTAGTGAATTTTAGCAGTATTTTAAATTACTATTTTTAATGCCTCGGAAGGCCGAGTGCAAAGTTGTAATAATTTAGGAATTTTAACTGCTTTCCAAATAACTGCTAGATCTTGTTCTAGGGTTTTTTAGAAACCCTAGATTAAGTGGAAATTACCAAAAAAATAATAAAATCAAAATTCAAAAAAATTAGGGTTTTATATTCTGCAGATTTTTAGAAATCACCAATCAAGGATTTGCGATTTTTGGAAAGATTCCAAAATCTTGAAACTCTGCTTAATTAGGGTTTCCCCTCTTAGAAGTTTCCTCTTTAGAAGAATTTCTATCTTTAGAAATCTTCCGAATTTGGAAAAGTCTGCAAAAGGAAACACCCCAAATCTAGCAGAATTTCAATTTTGGGAAATTTCCCAAAATTATAAGGGATCTCGCAATCAAATCTTTCTTGGAAGATCTCCACAGTTCGGGAAACTTTCCAATCTAGGTATTTTCCAATCTGGGAATTCCTAAATTTTAACCCATCTCGAATTTGGAAATTAATTCAAAAACTTGCCTAAATCCAGTGCTTGTTCAGTGAACCCTAAAAAGGCAAGGATCTTCCAAATAGAATCCCAAATACCTAGACCGTGCGATCTAACTATTTCTGCAGGAACATGATCCAGTGTGGGTAGGGAGCGAAAGCTCAAAGAGGTGGAGTCGGGCCCAAGCCCATTAGGATACCCCTCCTTAACCCACGGAGGTGACCCCGTGGCGTGGCCCACGGGAGGTAAGTCTCTATCCTCGCCTTGAGTGCGATACAGAGTAATTTGGGTGAATCATTGCCGCATGTCTATTTGTTTTCTAGCAACAACTTATTCGACTTGCGTGGCGTGGCCGTTAATCAATCAACTCTAAGAGAGCAGCCCCAGCTCCAAAATTGAAACTGGTGGGATTTCATCACCCACCTCATCATTCCAGCTGAAATTGATCCCCAGGATCCATCTATAATAAAAAGAATCAAGAAGTAGAGCCAATTAGCCCGGTGTTCGAGGAAAAATCCACACAAAGCGAACCCGCTTAACATCCAATCGAAATAAGACCACGAGCGCGGGTCCCTGTTGTCTAACACACCCATAAGTCCCTGCTACTCAAGTACACTGAGCTCGACGTGGCATCTTGGACTATTCGGCGGTTAGTTGCGTGTGGACTAGGAACACGCACCAACCCTAGCTTACCCCGAGGGAACACTCTTCTTATACACTTGACCAATCCGGTTAGTCTGGGACGTACTTAAGACAGCCATTGTGCCACACGTCTGTCTAGGCTTCGGATTGCCTTGTTGTTGACTAGAGTTAGTACTAAAGGATTCGCTCTGAAGAGTATAGCCTGGTGAGAACCTCTGAGTGCATACAGTTAGTCCGGCGGCTAAAAGATAAACCAGTGGTCCGCCCACTGTCATAATCTACTCTAGCCCCAAACTAACAAGATAATGCCTAAAATATATCCTGATTGTTTAGAATAGGATTATCTGTGCTTGGTGTGCATCATTTAGAATCACTACTCCAGTGTCTCCTTTTGGCAACTTTTTGCCAAATCTTGGGCTTGCTTTTTCAAGTAGAAGCCCGGTTGAACCTATCCTAACCTTTTACTGACTCGATCTGAGAGTTAGTCCACCGCACCCCTCTATCGCCTCTAAGGGCAGATGAACGGCCTCTGTATGAGACCTACTACAGTTTCTGTGAGAATCGAAGTGATCATTCTCAACCATGGTATGACAATTCTGCGTATCATCATGATACTCCAGTCTCGCACACTTCTACAGGGTATGATAATCACCAAGATCCGGAGTACAATTCTGTACTCCAAGAGCTTAAAAAATCAGTCTCTGCCCTTCGTGCCGCAGTCCAGCAACCTGTGTACCATTCCCAGTCTGTAGGATATTACCCTCCTATCCAGCAAGATGTCTGTACCTTTCCATCTCCAATGCAGACATCCTATGACAACACTTATTATCAGGATAATAGGAGTCACCATAACTTTGGTTGGGAACAGTCTGCCCTCCCGCTGCAACTGCCGCAGGATAATTATCCTTCCGGGTTCCATCAACCCAATGGAGAGTATGACTGGCAATACTCGCAATCCCAGTACCCGTCATATCCACAGAATGACTATTCTAATCAACAGTGGGCCCCTCAGGATTTTCAGAGTCAGCAACTAGTCCCAGACTCTACTTTGCCTTACAACTTTCATACCCAGTCGGACTACAATCAAGAGGTGGCACCTCAGCTCCCCTTGGTTGAACTACCTCCGTTGGCTACTAACCCTGGTCTAGAGGACCTTCTCTCTAAGTACATTGCCCAGCTAGAGCACCAACAACAGCAATCTATGGAGAGTTTCGAGCAACGTCTAGTTCAATTAGAAAATGAGAGAGTAGAAGTCAACTTCACTAGTCCACCAATAGCCTATCCTAAGGAGAATGATATGGCCACTGTCTATAATGAGGAGCCGCACAATTGGAACCAGTACCACCATTGTGAGGAAGAAATAGAAGTTGTACCCACCCCTAGATCGAGCCAGACTATTGAGGAGCCAGTGTTTCCTTCTTCGGTGCCTTTAAAAGCACCACATCCTGAACCTACCTCAGAGCAACCTATTTCTCACTCTCCCACTGCTGCTTCTAACCTGGACCCTGAAGATGATCATCATGACACTGAGTTTTGTCTCGATCGTAGGATCCCTGCTGTCATAGATCTACCGTTCCTCCCCACCTCCCTTGGATTGTGCAATAATAGTGATGAACCCGTGTCTCCATCTATGGTGCCCTTAACAGCACCAACTTCTAGACCGAGCACAGAGGAACTCAGTTCCATCTCTATCTCTGATGATTCTACCTCTGCACTGGTTACAGACATTCCCACCGTAGAGCCGTGTCTAGAAAATGGGCCTCCCGCTATCCTGGACCTACCGATCCCCACCCAGGAGGAACATATTGAATGTAGGGATTGGAACATCCCTATCACATTAGGAAACATCGAGGAAGAGGTCAACAATTTTCACCCACTACCCTATGTCGATATTATCGATGACCCGTGTGCCGTAGCGAGTCTAATTCAAGACTCTCCTGAAGATAATTTATCCAAGTGTCATGAACACTGTGAGTTTGACTTCATCTCAGAGTCCAATATATCTGGTATTACTGATCTGCAGGAGTCTGCTCCATTCAGATACATTCCCGCAAAACTCAATGAGTTTGCGGCTCTGCTAACCACGGTCAGAGAACCCACTACTACTCCCCTCTCAGTCTTTACTGAGAAGCTTCTATCCCTCCCTGCTGAACTAAATGTTTTTGCGGGTCTGGTCAGAGAAACCACTCCTACTCTCCTCTTAATCTTTACTGAGAAGCTTCGATCCCTCCCAGATCAATGCCGTACTTTTGCCGGTCTGCTCAGAGAGCTCAATGCCCTTCTCTCAGTCTATACTGAGAAAGACCTGTTCTACACAGGTATACCTAGACAAGGGATAGGATAGTTGTCTCCGTTCCACCTTAGGTGTCAGGAAGACTGCAGATTCACTCAGTCTCCATGAGTTTTATCCTGGTTGGGGGTACTTGATATACCCCCATCATGTCTGGCTGAAGACGTAAAACTTAGCGCTTTCAGAAAGGCAATTCCGGTATTCCTAGAGTACATGAGTCTCATGTATTTGTGATTATTATTATATCTTTGGCAATGCAGGTACATTCATTCTTCCAATCATCAGGTATCACACACTGTCGAGTTTCTGCCGACTTGGTAACATCCTTCCTGAATCTTTGCATCATCATCACTGATTTGTTATCATTTTATATCCCAGTCAGAGCACCGAGGACGGTGCTATATTTTGGTTGGGGGTGGGTATTTACCAAAACTCATGTATTCCTTTTGATAAAAAATAAAAAAAAAAAAAAAAAAAAAAGAAGGTTGTTTTTGGGGTGATTTCCGATGTTCTCCAAAAGTTTTCTAGAATTTCAAAAATGTGTCAAATACCCTGACTTTGATTAGCTGAAAACCTCCGTTAAGTCAGTATTGAGGATGTCAATTTTTGTTTAAGGTTAGCTTTGAGTCAAGTCAAGCGTGGCTACAGCAGTTTTGAAAACTTAGAAAAACTCAGATTCGGCACAATTGTACACTATCAACATCAGAGTCATCCTAAGTTCTGAAATTCTAGAGATCCTGTGAGAATAATTGTGGAGACCTAACCCAGTGAGCTTTCGAGCCTTTAATCAATTCAGAGGATTATACAACAATTCTGAGTCACAAGATGACTCACTATTCTTCATGCCCGCAATATTCGTTGAGAGATCTCATTATCTTTTGCTTCGATCATAAAACTCGGAACGACATCAACATTGGATTACTACGACAGAACCTTCTCTGTATCTAGTCAAGACAGTATACATGATAGTGCAAATCTTAGAAAATGATTTAGGCCATTTTTCTGAACCATTCAGCCTTTTTACTCACCTGAATTATACTTCACTAGAAACCCCTTGAGCCATTCTATAAAAGCCTTTTTCTTTGTAAACCCATCAACCTAAAATCTAGTCCAGCTACGAAGCATGATTGTCTACCCTTATTTTGAGATGGACAAAAGAATAACTGATATGGGTGTACCGTGAAAAGAAAAGTAAAGAAGAAGAATCAAAAGGAAAAGAAAGTGGTTCAAGCTGAAAACAAAATATGGAAAGAAAGTATGAAAAAGAGCTGAAAAGAAATTGAGCAGTCTCAGAAATATCAAGAAAAAGAGAAAAATACGAAAAAGGAAAAAGAACCAGATAATGGTGTTACGCCGCAGGAAAAATTCTAGAAAAGGGCAATATCCTCTCAAGATCTTTGATATCCTGCATTCCTTTATCTCTCTACACCTGACCTAAGCCTCATTACAACCCAGGAAAGTCCTACTGATTCTAGGATAGTACGATCATAAAATGTGGAGATTGGAGAAAGAGAAGCTATAGAGTTTGATATGACGTTCCCGAGTGAAATGGTATTCCAATCATGAGATCTTCTTCTGTTAAAGATGTCCTTCCTTCAAATAAAACATATGTGAGATCTTTTGCCTCTTTATATTAAATATATCTCCTCACATATAAATTGAGAGAAAAGAAGAAAACCCTTCTTGTGTGATTCTATTCTGAGTGTTAAACATGTGAGATTTGAGGTCGAGGCATAAAAACTTAGAGGTGATCAAGAAATCTTTACTGTCGGATGATGAGAATGTTGAGCACACACACACGCAGAGTCTGACTATTCTGGGTCATGATTATCAGTCTGTAGTCTTGCCAAAACTTTCCAACTCTTCGCTAGCATGTAACTATTTTTGCATCCATTCAATGATTTGACGAACGGTGTTTTCCCTGAGCTAATATGAAAAAGTGTGCAGCATGTGCAGAGCCCTTTTAAGCTCATTTATTTCGCACTAATTGCCAAGGATTGGCAATATGCTGGTTGGGGGTTGTGATATTCGCTCAAAAGTGCTTATTTTAAGCAATTATCCTTTTAGCGTTATTGCATTCTCCTACGTAAAATACTCTATTTACCTACTTTTCTACGTAAGAGTCTCTTCTGTTGCGTAGAACATACTTTTCTGGACGAAATGGTATATTTGCATGCATTAAACACATTTTCAGAAGTCTAGATATTAAGCCGTTCTGATAAAGTCTCATTACGCGCTTCTTCTGTCGCAGGAAACCCCGATGGGACGATTCTCAAGACTTGTGGGCCCAAATCGATCATGAAAGCCCATTATCAAAGCTTAACAAGCCCACATGCTATGACTAGAAGATATGGGCCAAATATGGGCTGAATAAGAGGACCAAAAAGCCGGCCCAAAGAACGAAGAGAGTAGGAGAGCCAATTACCAAGAGACGGACCAAAGCGTTTAAAGCCACATGAGTCAGCAAAGAATGATGGTCGACTCTACTGGAGAAGCGTGAGGATGGTCACAGTGAAGACCAGGGTTCCAGACCCTCCGCCAGTGCTTTTCTCTCTATTTTCTGATACTTTCTCTCTCATCTCTCCTTATTCTCTCTCTCTCTTCATCTCTCGGTCCTCGAATCTACTGACCTAACCCCAGAACTCCTGCCCATCGGCTCTATCTCATCTCCCTTAGCTTTCTGACCGTTGGATCTTCCATCGGACCGTTGGATCTTCAATCGGACCGTTGGATCTCTCTAGATCCGTCGATCTACCAATCTGAGTCCCAATCAAGTCACCATCCATCCGATCGCCATCAGACTGTCTGTCACATCATCTTGTGAGACGATGGACATCATCAATCCATGTGGGCCAATAGCCGGGCCCATCTTCATCGACCCGCTGTCCGACCAGTTAGTGGACCCCGCGAATTTCAAAATAATTTTAATTAAATAGGGGGTCCACTAAATGGGGACATTCCCCAAGAAAAAGTAGCATTAATGGAAATAGGGAGCTTTATAAGAGGAAGGAGAAGGGTTCTTTCGAACCCTAATCCCCCTCTTTTCTTCTCCTCTCCTTCCCCTAATCTTCTGCCCACGTTTTCGCCTCTTCTTTTCCTTCTTTCTCCTAATCCCTCTCCCATCTCTTCCTCTCCTTCCTCCAAAGCTCTCCCCCCCTTCTTTCCCTTCTCTTTCTCCTTTCTCTTCCTTTTCTTCTTCTTCCTTCCTCTTCCGGCGAGCTTTCTCCGGCGAGTTGGTGGAGCGCCCCCCCCCTTTCTTCTTTTTCTTCTCTCTTCTTTTTTTTTCTTTCTTCTTCTTCTTCTTCTTCTTCTTCTTCTTCTTCTTCTTCTTCTTCTTCTTCTTCTTCTTCTTCTTCTTCTTCTCCCTTTTCGTCTTTGTTTTCTTCTTAATCTGCTCACCGGAGTTGCAAGTCTGCAACTCCGGCCACCTGCAACTCCGGTTGCTACTTTGGTTCAGTCTCCCTACGCCTCATTCCCTCTTTCCTTCTCCATCTCTTACTGCCCCCCCCACGAGTCTAGTCTGCCTCTCTTCCTTGCTGCTGCCGCCCATTCACCTGCACATCCTCTACCGCCTCCTCCATCAGCCGGAGTTGCAGGTTTGCAACTCCGGTTCTCTCCACAGCAAACAAACAAAAAAAAAAGAAGAGAAAAGAGGAGAGAAAAGGAGACAGCACTCACCTTATTCCCATCACCGCTGGCGACCTCCTTGGGCTGCTGTTCGTCGTCTTCGAGGCGAGCTTGCTGCTGCCCATACCTGCAACCTACTACATCTTAACGCCCCGAACCACCACTCCGGCGAACCACCTCATTCCACTCATCTCCCTTCCAGATTTCTGGTCTGCAACGGCATGCACCCTTCTCTCCTTCACGTCTACTCCCCTCTCAAGAACTGAAACCAACCACCTCTCCATTCTGCCATCCACCGTCTTCAACCCACATGGTGGCTGTTTTCCAACAGCACCACCGTCTCCAACAACAGCTCTCCCATTCACCAAGCCGTCCACCTCTCTCTTCCATCTCTCCACTACGTTCCACAGTGTCCTTTCCCATTACTGCCCCCTCCATTGAGACCACGATTTCTATCCACATTCTTCTCTCACAGCCATCCTCAACCATAAGCTCAAAAAAAAAAAAAAAAAAAAAAAAAAAAAAACCAGAAAAAGAAAGGGAAAGAGAGGAAGAAGCTAAGAGGAAGGAGGAGGAAGAGGAGGACGGTGGATCCTCACCTCCTTGCTACTGGTTCTTACCATCTCCACATCATCGGACTGAGCCAGCACCACGTCCAGCCATTTTCCGCCCAGATTTGCAACATCGCCATCCCTACGGTGATGACCCTCCAAGTGCTACTTCTGTAGCTGTCAATGACGTCGGGGCACCATTATTTCGGGCAGACCTGCAACTCCGGCAGGTCTGCAAGGAGAAGAACCACCGGATCTCCTTCACGGTGAGTCAACCTCATCCCCTCCTCTTCTTCTTGGTTGATATGATATGTCGGTAAGTGAGAGGTAATTCTCCATCTCAATCTCTCTCTAGTTTCTATCTCTACCTCTCTTTAGTTTTTCTCACTTTCTCTCTCTAGGGTAGTTCTCTCTCTAGATTTCTCTATTTTTCTTCACTAATTCTTCCCCTTTCTCTCTCTAGGTTTCTCCCTCTCTTTCTCTTTTTATCTCTCTATTTCTCTCTCTCTCTCTAGACCTCTCTCTAGGATTAGATTTCTCTCTTCTTCTACCACTTTCTCTCTCTCCTCTTTAACATTTTTCTAACTTTCTCTCTCTAGTTTCTCTCTTTCAAAACCTCTTTCTCTCTCTACATCCCTCTCTTATTAAAATGCTTTCTAGTTTAGTTATTTTGTTAGATTTTTGCTGTAAAAGACAATTTTGATTGAATGAAGTTGATTTGAATAATATTATGTTCCATTTTCTGCAAATTTCCAGTCATTTTATGTTCTTATTTGCGCTAATCCGACTAATCCCGAGTGCGGATCGACATCCGACACAAGCCACTGTACAACCCTGTGATTTTTGCAGGATTTGAGTGAAAAAGAATCGGATAAATTAAAAATGTGTTGAAGTTAGGGTTTCCGTAACCAACGACGCGGAAAAATCCTATTTTCAATACACTAGCTCCGCAATAGTCTGGCCCGATTTAGGGATGGGTACAACTTCTATTTCTTCCTCGCAATGCTGGTACTGGGTCCAATTGCACGGCTTCTCATCATAGACAGTGGTCATGTTAGTCCCCTCAGAATAGGCTATTGGTTGGCTAAGGAAGTGGTTTTCCTCGCTCTCAGATTCTAACTGACCTAGATGTTGTTCAAAGCTCTCCATGGATAGCTGGGTTATGTATTGAGAGAGAAGATCCTCTAGACTAGGTTTAGTACCCAACTGAGGCGGTTCAGCCAAGGGAAGCTGAGGTGCCAACTCTTGATTGTAGTCCGACTGAGTATGAAAGTTGTAAGGCAGAGTAGAGTCTGGGACTAGCTACTGACTTTGAAAATCCTAAGGGGCCCACTATTGATCAGAATAGTCATTCTGTGGTTATGATGGATACAGGGATTGCAAGTATTGCTAGTCATACTCTCCATTGGGTTGATGGAACTCGGATGGATAATTATCCTGCGGGAGGGCAGACTGTTCCCAACTATAGTTATGGTGACTCCTATTGTCCGGATAATAAGTGTTGTCATAGGAGGTCTGCATTGTAGATGGAAAGGTACAGACATCTTGCTGTATAGGAGGGTAATATCCTGCAGACTGGGAATTGTGCATAGGTTGTTGGACTACGGCACGAAGGGCAGAGACTGAATTTTTAAGCTCTTGGAGTACAGATTTGTATTCCGAATCTCAGTGATTATCATATCCTATAGAAATGTGCGAGACTGGAGTGTCATGATAATATGCAGAATTGTCATACCATTGTTGAGATTGATCACCTAGATTCTCACAGAAATTGTAGTAGGTCTCATACAGAGGCTGTTCATCTGCCATCAGAGACGATAGAGGGGTGCGGTGGACTAACTCTCAGATCGAGTCAGTCAAAGGTTAGGACAGGTCCAACCGGGCGTCTGCTTGAAAAAGCAAGCCCAAGATTTGGCAAAATGTTGCCAGAGGGGAACACTATGCTAGAGATATATGATGCACACCAAGCACAAATAATCCTATTCTAAACAATCAGGATATATTTTAGGAATTATCTTGTTAGTTTTGGGGCTAAGGTAGATTATGACAATGGGCGGACCACTGGTTTATCTTTTAACCGCCAGACTAACTGTTTGCACTCAAAGGTTCTCACCAGGCTACACTCTTCAGAGCGAATCCTTTAGTACTAACTCTAGTGAAAGTAGGGTTTTTCCGCGTCGTTGGTTACGGAAACCCTAGAATCAACACATTTTTAATTGATCCGAGACATTTAACCTATAAAATGGGTAATTTTGCATAGTGGCTTGTGTCGGATGTCGATCCGCACTCAGGATTAGTTGGATTAGCGCGATAAGGAACATAAAATAACAGGAATTTATCGATCTTAAATCAAAATAAACTTTATTTCTTGAATTCAACTGTACTTACAATTCAAACATGAGATAATTAATCTAGAAAGCAATAAAACTAAATCAGATAGAAAGAGAAGAGAGAGAACATCTAGGTAGAGAGAGAAAGTAGAGAAATCTAGAGAGAGAAAGTATGTCTAGAGATAGAAAATAGAGAGAGGGTGAGAGATGAATGATAGAATGAGTTCTAGAGAGAGAATCTAAGGAGAAAAGAGAGAAAATAGTTTTTTTTTTCTTTTTTTTTGAGATAGGAAAGAGGATTCTAGATAGGGAAAGTAGAGAGAGAGAAAGAGGAAGAAAGAGGAGAGAGAGGAGGGATTACCTCGAGATGCTTACCGTAGTTGTATCGGAGGAGATTAACCTTGTGAGTCTGCCATGTGATGGAGAGTCCAGCCAAGAGAATTGTTCTACTCTTGCTGATGGCTTAGGAAATGCTGTTTGGGAGCCCAAACAGTGGAGGAAGACCAGCAAGGGTGATGACATGTCCAGCAAGGTGGTGGTGAGATCACATTAAAGTGGTGGATGCCGTGGATGCTTGAGGTAGTGACTTGGTGAAAGGTGGAGCGTGCAGATGCCGGCCACTAAGAGAGGAGGTCCACGGCTGGTGGTAAGTTGTTGATGTGGAAGACGGTGTGATGGTGGAAGACGTGGAGAAGCAGGCGGAGCGGCAAGCTGCTCGGTCGTCAATGGTGGTCGCCGGAGGAGATGGTGTGGTGCTGGGCGGTGCAGATGAAGAAGACACAGGCGAAGGGTGAACCAGCAACGAAGTGGGGGGCGAGGTTGCTGGTTCGGGCGGAGCTTCTTGGTGGTGGATATGCTGACCCAATCCGGCGATAAGGGAGAAAATGGTGGTGCAAATGCTGGATGTGCAGGCGGAGGAGACGGACTGGTGGAAGAGGAGGATCAGGGAGGAAGAAGTGGGGGCAGCCGTAGCAGGTGGAGAAGGAGGGGGCGAAGCGGTGGAGAATCTGGTTGTTAAATGAACCAGTCCGCCGGAGTTGCAGACCTGCAACTCCGGCAAGAAGGAGATGACGACGAAGACGGGGAGAAGGACGAGGAAAGGATGTGGAGGAAGCAAAGGAGGGGAAAGTGTGACGCGCGCGTGGTGTGGATAGCGGCAGCAGCAGTGGAGAGGCCGTGGGCGACTGGAGTTGCAGGTTTTGCAACTTCGGCGTGAAGAAGGGAGGAGGAAGATGACCGGAGTGCAACTCCGGTGGACTGACGAGGAAAACGGATAGAGAAGAAGAAGAAGAAGAAGAAGAAGAAGAAGAAGAAGAAGAAGAAGAAGAAGAAGAAGAAGAAGAAGAAGAAAGAAGAAGAAAGAAAAAGGAAAAAGAAGAAGGAGAAGGAGAAATGGAAGAGAGGAAGAAGGCGCACCCACTCGCCGGAGGAACCCGCCGGAAGAGAAGAAGAAGAAGAGGGAAAGAGAGAGAGAGAGGGGAGAGGGATTAGGGTTCGAACGAACCCCTATCCTTCTCCTTTTAAAGCTTCCCTATTTCCTTTAATGGAAATAGGGGATTTTTGAAAATAAAAAAATAAGAAAAATATTTTTTTTTTTTTTTTTTTTTTTAAGTAAAAACCTACTTTTCTATGGGGAATCTCCCCAATTAGTGGACCCCCCATTTAATTAAAATTATTTTGAAATTCGCGGGGTCCACTAACTGGTCGGACAGCGGGTCGATGAAGATGGGCCCGGCTATTGGCCCTCATGGATTGATGATGTCTATCGTCTCACAAGATGATGTGACAGACAGTCTGATGGCGATCAGATGGATGGTGACTTGATTGGGACTCAGATTGGTAGATCGACGGATCTAGAGAGATCCAACGGTCCGATTGAAGATCCAACGGTCCGATGGAAGATCCAACGGTCCGAAAGCTAAGGGAGATGAGATAGAGCCGATGGGCAGGAGTTCTGGTGTTAGGTCAGTAGATTCGAGGACCGAGAGATGAAGAGAGAGAGAGAATAAGGAGAGATGAGAGAGAAAGTATCAGAAAATAGAGAGAAAAGCACTGGCGGAGGGTCTGGAACCCTGGTCTTCACTGTGACCATCCTCACGCTTCTCCAGTAGAGTCGACTATCATTCTTTGCTGACTCATGTGGCTTTAAACGCTTTGGTCCGTCTCTTGGTCATTGGCTCTCCTACTCTCTTCGTTCTTTGGGCTGGCTTTTTGGTCCTCTTATTCAGCCCATATTTGGCCCATATCTTCTAATCATAGCCTGTGGACTCTTTAAGCTTTAATAATGGGCTTTCATGATCCATGTGGGCCCACAAGTCCCGAGAATCATCCAATCAGTGTTTCCTGCAATAGAAGAAGCGCGTAATGAGACTTAATCAGAACGGCTTAATATCTAAACTTCTAAAAATGTGTTTAATGCATGCAAATATACCATTTCGTCCAGAAAAGTGTGTTCTACGCAACAGAAGAGACTCTTATGTAGAAAAGTAGATAAATAGAGCCTTTTACGTAGGAGAGTGCGATAACGCTAAAAGGATAATTGCTTAAAATAAGCACTTTTGAGCGAATATCATCTAGTCAACAACAAGGCAATCCGAAGCCTAGACAGACGTGCGGCACAATGGATGTCTTAAGTACGTCCCAGACTAACCGAATTGGTCAAGTGTTTAAGAAGAGTGTTCCCTCAGGTTAAGCTAGGGTTTGTGCGTGTTCCTAGTCCATACGCAACTAATCGCCGAATAGTCTAAGATGCCACGTCGAGCTCAGTGTACTTGAGTAGCAGGGACTTATGGGTGTGTTAGACAACAGGGACCCTCGCTCATGGTCTTATTTCGATTGGATGTTAAGCGGGTTCGCTTTGTGTGGATTTTTCCTCGAACACCAGGCTAATTTGCTCTACTTCTTGATTCTTTTTAATTGAATGGAGCCTTGGGATCAAATCAATTGGAATGATGAGGTGGGCGATGAAATCCCACCAGTTTCAATTTTAGAGTTGGGTCTATTCTCTTAAGGTTGATTGATTAATGGCCACGCCACGCAAGTCGAATAATATGTATGCGAAAGCAAATAGACACGCGGCAATGAGTCACCCCATAACACCGTATCGCACTCAAGGCGAGGATAGAGACTTATCCCGTGGCGTGCCTCCATGGAATAGGGAGGGGTATCCTAATGGGCTTGGGCCCGACTCCACCTCTTTGAGCTTTCACTCCCTACCCACACTGGATCGTGTTTCTGCAGAAAAGTTAGATCGTACGGTCTAGGTATTTGGGATTCTATTCTGAAGATCCTTGCCTTTTTAGGGTTCACAGCACGTGAAAGTAGGGTTTTTCCGTGTCGTCAGATCGGAAACCCTAATTTCAACACAAT
Source organism: Euptelea pleiosperma (assembly GCA_035048495.1). NCBI lineage: Eukaryota > Viridiplantae > Streptophyta > Magnoliopsida > Ranunculales > Eupteleaceae > Euptelea > Euptelea pleiosperma. The sequence goes on along the minus strand of CM068553.1, from coordinate 20,993,809 downwards.
TTGTAATTAATCCGAGACTTTTAACCTACAAAATGAACTTTGATGCATAGTGGCTTGTCGGATGTCGCTTCGCACTCGGGATTAGTCGGATTTGCATGTGTAAAGAACATAAAATAATAGATTTTTATCAGAAAGATATAGAGAATACGGAGAGGTGAGAATGGTGGATCGAGGTGATTTCAAAACATTCTTTTGAGATTTTCTGAAGATCTTGAACGCTAAAAATGAGTGAGATTAAATAAACATTAAAATAATTGAACACCATAAACATCAAATTAATTCATTTAAATCAAATGTCGATTACAAAGCCTGATAATCAAAACTTCTCATCGTGAATAATCAAAGTCAACTAGTAAGTAGGGAAAAGTAGAGAGAGAATAAGGGAGGGTTAGAGAGAGAAAGAGAGTTCTAGAGAGAGAAATGATGAGAAAAGGATCTCTAGAGAGAGAAACTTAGAGAGAAAAGAAATGATAAGAGAGAGAAAGTGAGATTGTAGTGAGAAAAGAGAGTGGTAGAGAGAGAAGATAAGAGGAAAGGCATTTTAGAGAGAAAGAGATTCTAGAAGAGAGAAACTAAAGAAAAGAGAAGATAAAAGAAGAGAGAGAGGTAAGAGAAGTTACCTTGAAAAGAGAGGACTGGTGTGGTTGCACATGTACTTACCAGTGGCTGCCATGGAGGGGAGTGACATATGGAGGTGTTGGTGTCTTCTTCTTCTTTTTCTCACCCTTTCTCTTTTTCTTTTTTTTTTCTTTTTTTTTTTTGTTTTTTTTTTTCTATTTTTTTTTCTTGAGTAGAGAAGAGGCGGAGAGAGAGCACTGCAACTCCAGCAGTGAGATTAAAGTGGATGTTGCTGCTACACCCCTTGGAGTTATGCACCAAACCGTGGAGAGGGAGCCTGTGGCTTGAACGACGAGGAGCAGAGGTGAAGGTGTTTGCTGGTTGCTAGCATTGGCGTAACTTGTGAGAAGAAGATGCCAGCAAGTGCAACAGTGAAGAGGAGGTCGGCCAAAGGAGTTGTGGGTGATTGCTGGCCGTGGGTTGTTGCAGGTGGGCAGCATGAAGGAGACGACAATCTTCTAAGGTAGAGATGTTCTGAACGGAGCACAACCAGGAGGTGTCACGACCGGAGAAGAATGTGGAGTGGTGGAGGATTATGGAGGCGAGGAGGGCAGCACACTAGAGAGGGCAAAAATGAGGGGCACGGTTGCTGAAATCTCAGAGACGCGAAGGGCAGCCCTCCCGTTGTCTGCTTGTGGAGGTAGTAGAGTTCACCGGAGAAGAACCAGTCCGGCTAACAGTGGAGGCTGTAATAGCTGCTGGTGGTGCGTGGGAAAGCACCATGAAGAGAGAATAGAAGAAAACGAACTAGTAGGGGCAATTAGCGGCGTTATAGGTTAGCAACACCATGAACACCGGAGTTGCAGACCTGCAACTCCGGTAAGGAAGAAAATAGAAGAAGAAGAAGAAGAGAAGCCAGGAGAAGAAGAACCAGGAGAAGAAGAAGACGAAGGCGAAGAGGAAAACCAATCTGCCGGAGTAGTGGCTGGGATGCTGACCGGAGTTGCAGGTTTTGCAACTCCGGTGGAAGGCGTGGGAGGAGGACGTGCAGCAGGTGCGGTGGAGGAGGAGAAGAAGAAGAAGAAGAAGAAGAAGAAAAAGAAGAAGGCAGAGCTGCTTGCCAGCGTAGCTCGCCTGAGAAGAGAAGGGAGGAAGAGAAAGAAGAAGAGAGAAAAGGAAGAAAGAAGAGAAGCAAGCGAGGGGGAGGGAGCTAAGGGTTTTTGAGCCCTCTCCACAAGGTGAAACCGTGGGTTTCTAAGCTACGGTTTCTAAAAAAAGAATTTTTTTATTTTTATTTTTTTATTATTTATTCATTTTTTTTTTTTTTATATTTGAAGAATGACTTAGGGGGTTGCGGGCTCGGGCTCGAGGTTTATAGGCCGTTTGGCCATGAGTTTGGTGGGTTAGGGTGCGTTTGGTTGCCAAGAGAAAATGCATTTTTCTTGGGAAAACACAACCATCGATAGCCACATCTTCCGTGCAACCAAACACAACCTTGAGGTTTTGGAAGGATGGTCGAGATGGAGGTCGACCGGGAGACATCAATGACGATTAGAGAGATCGGATGATCAGACAGTAGATCGGATGGCGATCGAACGGTGGAATTGAGGGATGAAAGAATTAGGATGATAATGATTGGCCTAGCGAGGGATAAAATGGGTGATGAGGGAGAGATCGTGTGGTGAGAATGACAATCGGATGGTCGATTAGATGATCGACAGGTTGTAATGGAGAGGAGAGAATTAGGAGAGATGAGTGAGAAAATAATAGAAAATACAGATAAATGAGCTGGCAAAGGGTCTAGACCCTAGTCTTCACTGTGTCCCTCCTCACGCTTCACCAGTAGAGCAGACCATCATTTCTTGTTGATTCATGCAGCTTTAAACGCTTTGATCCATCTCTTGGTCATTGGCTCTCCCGCTCTCTTCGTTCTTTGGGCCGACTCTTCGGTCCTCTTGTTTAGCCCGCATTTAGCCCATATCTTCTAGTCATAGCCTGTAGGCTCTTTAAACTTTGATAATGGGCTTTCATGATCGATGTGGGCCCGCAAGTCTTGAGAATAATCCACTTAGGATTTTCTACGACAGAAGAAGCACGTAATGAGACTTAATCAGAATGGCTTTATATATAGACTTCCAAAAATGTGTTTAATGCATGCAAATATACCATTTCGTCCAGAAAAGTGTGTTCTATGCAATAGAAGAGACTCTTACGTAGAAAAAGTAGATAAATAGAGCATTTTATATAGGAGAGTGCAATAACGCTAAAAGGATAATTACTTAAAATAAGCATTTTTTAGCGAATATCAGCACGCATTAGATTTAGACAAGTTTTTGAATTACTTTCTAAATTCGAGATGGGTTAAAATTTAAGAATTCCCAGATTGGAAAGTTTCCCGGACTGTGGAGATCTTCCAAGAAAGATTTGATTGCGAGATCCCTTACAATTTTGAAAAATTTCCCAAAATTAAAATTCTGCTAGATTTGGGGTATTTCCTTTTGCAGACTTTTCCAAATTCGAAGGATTTCTAAAGATAGAAATTCCTCTAAAGTGGAAACTTTAGATTTTTGAATCTTTTAGCAAAGTTTCAAGATTTTGAAATCTTTTCAAAAATCACAAATCCTTGATTGGTGATTTCTAAAAATCTGCATAATATAAAACCCTAATTTTTTTGAATTTTGATTTTTGATTTTTTTGGTATTTCCATTTAATCTAGGGTTTCTAAAAAACCCTAGAACAAGATCTAACAGTTATTTGGAAAGCAGTAAAATTCTTAAATTATTACAACTTTGCACTCGACCTTCCGAGCCATTAAAAATGATAATTTAAAAGACTACTAAAAATCACTAAAAACCAAAAATAGAAAGTTTCCCAAAAAGGTTGGGCTGTCCAAATTGAGCAGCTTTCCAATTTGGCAACTTTCCAATTCTATCTTTATGTCCTTTTTCGCACTCCCGTACACCCGAGCGGCAACGGCACCATTTGAAACTAGGGGTTTTCCGCGTCGTTGGTTACGGAAACCCTAATTTCAATACATTTGTAATTATCCGAGACTTTTGAACTATAAAATTAGCAATTTTGCACAGTGGCTGTGTCGAATGTCGATCCGCACTCAGGCTTAGGGCACGCTTAATAAAGAACATGAAATAACGGAATGATGTTAGAAATAATGGCGGGATGAGAATGGTGATAATGGGATTTAAAACTTGTTTCTTTTGAGATTATCACAGACTATTAAAAACAGTAATGAAGGAAATCAAACAACACCTGAAAATAGAAATCATCCATTAACATTAAAAATTCTTACAATGCTCAAAACATCAAACAAAATAACCAAATTTGTAAAGAACCTAAGACTAAGCTAAAGAGAGAATGGGAGAAACCTAGAGAGAGAAACTAAGGGAGGTGAGAGAAAGTGATGCTAGAAAAGTCTAGAGAGAGAAAATGTAGAGAGAAGAGAGAACTAAATAGAGAAAGCTAGAGAGAGAAACTCTCACCATGGGAGATGAGGATGACCGGATAGTAGATAGGTGGCAGGGCTTGCAAGGTTCTTACAGGAAAGAGATGTACATTGTGCACGTGGAGAAGAGGAACACCATGTAGCAGCAAGTTGAATGGTGCTCTTGGACAGAGTTGGAGAAGAGATCCATGAAGAGGAGGTGCTGCAAGTTGCTGATGACCGGAGTTGCAAGTGTGCAACTCCGATGGTAGAGGACGTTGGGTGATTCAAAAATATGCAATGGTGGATCACTGACCGTGAGGGTGAAGCTCATAGGTGACGTAGAGCATAGCCAAGGAGATGGGCTAAGCTGTTGGCTGTTGGAGTGGAGATGCACTTAAAAGGAGAAGACTGACTGGTTTGTAAGGGGGATGCACCAGCGTGGAGTGAAGTTGCAAGTGGAGGCATTGTAGTTGAAGAAGAGAAGAAGATCACAGCCTGAGAAGATGAATGCAACGGTGCTGCTAGTGAAGTTGCAGGTGTGCAACTTTGCAGCACTGTCTAAAGGGCAGGGGCAAGAGCGTTCCGACCAAGTTGGGTGAAGTTCTGAGGAGGACGATGGAATACATGCAGGTGAGACCGGCAGCTTAAGCACTTGCAGGTGGTTGCAAGGAGTTGAAGAAGAGGGCGGACCTGCCGAAGTTGCAGGTCGAGCAAGCGTTTGGAGAGGCTACAACAGTGGAGTTTCAAACCTGCAACTCGGAGTTGTAGGTCTGAGCGTGAGAATGTGGAAGAGAGAAGAAGAAGGTCGGGTAGAGATGGTGAGATGGATGGGGTTCGGTCCGATCTGTCTTCCTCGATCTCCAACGTCATTCATTTTTTCTTCATAATAGTATCAACACCATCTCACCATTATTGGAAGTTCCATCACAATTTAAAACTCATTCTCAATCCCTTTCTTATATCCATGCCATATGAGTTGGCCATGCCTTTCTTGGTCCCAAGCTACGCACCTCTATTACCTTTGTTTTTAACTTCTCCGACAAGTAGCCTTCAAAATATCATTCAATTCTTACCCTAGGGTACCCCCTAAGTCAACACTTTGGTGATGAAGCATGCCTGGTAAACCTCCCTCTTTTCTGAGCAAAAACATCCGAGATGGTTTAACTAAATCATGACGGCTTACCCACGATCTAGACCATTCAATTGTTGGGCCAAGACTCGAGTGGTCCATATATCTTCTGCGAGTTGAGCATCGCCTCCAAAAAATGATGTTATGCGTTTACATCCTTCCTTTGTAAAAAGACATTTTGTTGCATTACCTTGGCCAACAACATTCAACGTACATGCCTTTTGTGATTTTCTGACCCACAACATGGCCCACCTACTAGTCCACCTGTTCAGCCCATTTTTGAATGCTTTACCTGAGTGAAGTCCATGTCTATTGCTACGACCATAATCATCCCGCAACTTTGCTAGTGGAAATCGTTCATTTGATTTGGTTCAAGATGGTATTTCTGATGATTGTCTTCGCTTTTCTGTTGAGGTGGCATCTCTACTGTAGGTCGTAATCTTGGTCCATGTCTTGATGGCACTGTAAGTTTTGACACTGGGCTTCAGAGGTTGATTGTGGGCCCGCAATCTATCAGAATCGTCCGATTGGGTTTCCTACGATAGAAAAAGCACTGAATGAGGCTAAATCAAAATGGTTTAATATCTAGATATCCAAGAATGTGTCTAATTCATGCAAATATATCATTTCGTCCAAAAAATTTTGTTCTACGCAACGAAAGAGACTCTTATGTAGAAAAGTGGATAAATAGAATAATTTTACATAGGAAAGTGTGATAATGGTTAGAGGATAATAGTGGAAAATACGCACTTTTAAGTGAATATCAAGGGTTCATTAATTAGCGGCCATCCACGCAGTGCGAATAATGTTTGATGCACAAGCAAATAGACATGCGGCACTTTAATTCACCCAATTGCACAGTATCGCACTCAAGGCGTGGGAAGGGACTTAGCTCCTGTGAGCCACATCATGGGGTCGCCTCCGTGGGATATTGAGGGGTATCCAAATGGACTTGGGCCCGAGTCCACCTCTTTGAGCTTTCGCTCTCTACCCACTCCTAGATCATACACTGCAGAAAAGTTAGATCACACGATTTAGGTATTTGGGATTCTAGTTGGAATATTCTTACCTTTTTAGGGTTTCAACGAGCAAGCACTGAATTTAGGCAAGTTTTTGAATTAGTTCCCAAATTCGGGATGGGATTCGAATTTAAAAATTTCCAAAGTGGAAAATTCCTATATTTGAAATGTTTCTTGAATTATGGAAATCTTCCAAGAAAGATTAGATTGGAAATCCCTTACAATTTGCGATGTTTCTCAAAATTGGAATTCTGCTAAATTTACGGTATTTCCTTTTGTAGACTTTTCCAAATTTAGAGGTTTTCTAAAGATAGAAATTCTCTAAAAATGGAATGTCTAATTGTGGAAACCCTAATTTGGCAGAATTTCAACTTTTTGGAAATGTTCTAAAAATTGCAAATCCTCGATTGGTAATGTTTCTAAAAATCCACAGAATGTAACAACCCTAATTTGTTGAATTTTTGATTTTTTAATTTTTTTTTTTTTTTTGTATTTTCTAATATCACTAAATCTAGGGTTTCTAAAAAAACCTAGAACAAGATCTAGCAATTATTTGGAAAGCAGTAAAATTCCTAAATTATTACAAATTGCACTCGGCCTTCCAAGGCATTAAAAATAGTAATTAAAAATTACTAAAAATATAAAAAATAAAAATAGAAAGTTTCCAAGTTTGATCTTTCCATTTTTAGCAAGTTTCTGATTCTGTCATCTACGTTTCTTTTCGCACTCCCCTACACCCGAGCGGCAACGGCGCCATTTGAAACAAGGGTTTTTTCATGTCGTCGGATCGGAAACTCTATAGTCAACAAAATTTGTATCTTTTCTAGTTCACTTATCCTGTAAAATGCAGAGATTTGTATAGGGATTCGTGTCAGATGTCGATCCTCACTCGGGGTTAAAGAACACAATATCAGAACAAAAATTAACAGAAAAATACTATAGCAATTGATGGAGAGGTGAGAGTGGTGAATATCATGATTTTAAATCATTCTTTTTGTTTGTGAGGAATCTATCACCAAGAGCATGAAATAACAAGATTTGCATAAAATACCCAACTTTTATTAATTCAACTCATTCCCATTACATTAAAATAAAGTCAAATAAAAAAATATTAAATCTAACTATAAAGCAATCAGATAAGATTTAAAGAGAGAGAAAAACGAACAATGAGAGAAGGTTAGAGAGAGAAGGAAAAGTAGAAGTTTCTAGAGAGAGAAAATATAGAGAGATAGAAAAGAAATAGAGAGAGAAAATGAGAAAGGAGAAAGAAAGCTAGAGAGAGAAATTATAGAGATTGAGACAGAGGAGAGAGAAAAACTACCTTGATACTTACTGGAGTCACTGGAGAGGATCGGCCATGGGAATGGTGTGCACGGACAAGGGAAGAGGCCATTGTTGAAGCTTGGAAGAAATCGGGAGGTTCATAGAGACAGCATGAGGAAGGAGGAGGGGCAGATGAGGTGCTACCTTGCTGGTTGTAATGCATGGGTAGCAAGAAGGTAGAGGAGATGGATAAGCCCACGGTGGTGTAGTTGCAGGCTGGCCAGCGAGGTGACTGGCCGGTGATGGAAGGACAAGGCTGAGATCCAAATGTGGTGAAAAGGATGGAAGAAAATGTGGAAAAGAAAGGGGGAAATGGGTTTTCGGTGGAGGAACCAGCAGGTTCGTAGAGAGGAAGTGGTGACAGTGATGGGGAAGATGAGGAGGTAGCACGTGCAGGTCTCCAATGGAAGACCAGTGGTGCTTGGAGTTGCCGGTCTGCAACAGAGGAGGAAGTAGGGCAGAGATGGAGGACACTTGGACGGCCTGCTGGTGGAGAAGCTCGTGGAGAGCAAGAATGGTGGGATGCCCCTCGAACGGAGTTACAGGTGAAGGAGATCAACGTGCAGGCAAGTTGCAGAAGGTGGCGGAGCAAGTAGGCGGCGGCGGCTTTAATGGAGTTCGCCAGAGTTACAGGTTGCAACTCCGGCACTTCTTTTCTTTCTTGCTTCTTCTCTTCTCTTTTCTTCCTCTTTTTTTTCTGATTTGCTTTTGAGGAAGAGAGGAGACAGATGACAGTTGCAGAGAGATGAGGAGGAGAGGATGGTGCCTTCAAGGTGCGGTCCGGTTGGAAGGCAGTGGTATGAGGAGCTGCTCCCTAAACCAGACCATGAGGAGCACGGTCTGCAAAAGAAGACTGAAGAGAGGGAATGATCCCGTGCTTTAGTCACGGGCTAGAGGGCGCAGGTGTGGTGGTGCTAGCGTGGGGGAGGAGAGGATTGCCGGTTGGTGGCAAGCTGGTTTTGCCGGCTAGAGTTGCAGCGGTGGAGGAGCATGCAGGCGGCGGCATTAATGGCATTGGAGGAGGTCTCGTTGTTGCCCGTGGAGTGGAAGAAAAAGAAGAAGAAGAAGCGGTGGCTTCATTTTTAGATGGGGGAGTGAACCGAGGTGAATGTGGGAAGAAGGATGTTTTTATAAGGGTAGGGTTAGTATGGGTTAGGGTGCGTTTGGTCGCCAAGTGGAAAAAAATGCATTTTTTTTAAAAGCCTTTTTGAAATAATCAAATACGCCCTTAGGGTCTTGAATTGGGGCTAAGTGATGAGGGCCCTCTGATGAACGTGAGGTGATCGCTAAGCCGTTTGATGATGAGACAGCGGCGATAGGGTGATTAAGAAAGTGGAATGATGGAGATTAGGTGATTAATCAACCGATTGGATGATCGCTAAGTTGATTAGACGATGAATAATCGGATGGTCAGATGGCGATCGAACGGTGGATTTGATGGATGATGGTGATATGTCAAGGAGAGAGAGAGTTGGTTAGAGCTCGGAGAGAGAAAATTAGGATTTAGAGAGATGATGGAGAATTAAGGGAGATGAGAGAGAAAATGTCAGAAAATGGAGAGAAAAGCACTGGCAGAGGGTCTGGAACCCGGATCTTTAATCTATCCTTCAATTGAGCTTCACCAATAGAGCAGGACAACATCTCTTGTCATTTCATGTGGCTTTAAAGGCTTTAGCCCGTCTCTTGGTCATTAGCTTTCCCATTCTCATGGTTCTGTGGGCCGACTCTTCGATCCCTTTGTTCAGCTCGTACTTGGCCCATATCTTCTAATCATAGCCTATTGGCTCTTTAAGCTCTGACAATGGGCTTCCATGATCGATGCAAGTCTCGAGAATCATCCAATCGGGGTTTCCTGCGACAGAAGAAGCGCATAATGAGACTCAATCAGAATGACTTAATATCTAGACTTCTAATAATGTGTTTAATGCATGTAAGAATACCATTTCGTCTAGAAAAGTGTATTCTACGCAATGAAATGGACTCTTACGTAGAAAAGTGGACAAATAAAGTAGTTTTACGTAGGAGAGTGCCATAACGCTAAAAGGATAATTACTTAAAATAAGCACTTTTGAGCGAATCTCAACAGTCATCCCATCCGAGATGGTTGTCAACACTTCACAGCATACGGCTGTAGAGACTGGAGTCGGCTTCAAAATTCAAAAATTCTACATAGATATAGCAGATGAAAGAAGGGAATCATCTAGAATAAAGCTAGAGAGTTACCATCAATCCTTGAAGAGATGGTACCAACAAAGGTGAAACCAAGAAGCTTCCAGCAAGGCGACTTGGTTCTAAGAAAGGTCTTCCCAAATACTCGAGAAAAGAATACCGGGAAGCTGACAATGAACTGGGAAAGACCCTATAGAGTCAGAGAGGTCGAAGCTGGAGGAAGCTACTACTTGGAGTCTCTGGATGACAAATTTATCGAAAAGCTATGGAATGTACAGAATTTGAAAAAATTTTATCAATAAAGATGATTGAGAAACCAACGATTGGCTTCGACCGTCTAAATGAACGAGACTGGCTTCGACCGTCCAAAATGTCATGCCCCGAATCCGGATACCCAGATACAACCCGAAAATCCATAGATCGACCCGTACCCAAACCCAGAGGTGATCCATGAATGTCCCCTAGTGGTTTAATTAGGTTAATTAGACTACTAAGGTTCATTCGAAAATCCACTAAGTAAAAAAAATATAGATGTAGAAAATAAATAATTAAAATAATCCAATCAATCAACTAAATGTGAAGAGAAGGAGGTGAGAACATGCTCTCAATCAAAGACTTACATGCCCATGAACATAAATAACCAATGTTTTAAAACAATCAAAATAAAGTCTTCTAAAATGTGGGATTGACTCCCAAATCATCGTCGATATCCTCGAATGCACCGGAGTCTTTCGCCTCAAAATCATCTCACGTACTCGACTCCTCAAAATCTAAAAATGGTATCGGTGTAGCACCATGAGCCGAGGCGCAGTAATAAAACAGTGTGTATGCTATGATGTCATACTATTCAAGTTTTTAACCAAGGTATCCATCTCAATCATATAATAAGGATGACATGAATATGAGGGTGAATACAAATGAGTACGGAATGCAAATGCAACTAGTACCCATAACCACATAGGGTCTCCATCTCCTTCCCGCATTGGGAGCGGTCTCATAGACCCATCTGCAGGATATAATAACGTCTGGGGCCTTTCACCCTAGGGTACCGAACCCTAATTAATTGATAAAACTAATATAAACATATATAATATACTTCAACCCCGTTCCCTTATGCACCCCTTATATGAAATAACGTGATGATCATGGTATGACAACAAGATGGTACTAGGGTTACATGGCATATGCACACATGTATTTAACATTTGAATAAGAATATAAAATAAACACATGATCATCAAAAATAATAATATGGGAACGAACTAGAGTTAAACAACATGAATAACATGTAAACGATCACCAAATGTCACGATCAACATGGATGAACAATATAAGTGAAAATCATGAGAGAATCTAACGCACCATGGCCGAACCCTATGAGGGATCCATGACACAAGGTCGAACCCTAAAGAGGGATCCAAGACACATAGCCGAACCCTATGAGAGATCCAAGACACATGGGTGGGATCACCATGCATACAAATATAGGTCAAACCATTTAGGGTTTAATCAAACAACAAGGGCTAAATCTCTTAATAGTTAATAAGTCATGACCGAACCACTAAGGGTTCCCAAGGCCATTAATAGTCCACAGAAAATACGTTTTCTTGTAAAAATTATAACTAAATAAATATAAATTAAAAAAATACAAACTCAATTGATTTGAAAACTAGATTTACAGAGGTTTTAGAAAAATATCCAGATTCAAAATATGGGTCGAAACCCTTAATGAAGTGGGCTGGACAGAATTTGAAATTTTGGGTTTTACAGAAAAGTCCAACACATTAGAAAAATCATAATTTAATCAATACAAATCAGAAAAAATACAAACTCAAAGGTTCTAGAAACTAGATTCATAGAAGTATCTACAAAAAATAATTATAAAAATATTTAGATTAAAACTATAGATCGAAATCCTAAGTAAATTGGACCGAGCAAAATCTAGAATTTTGGATTTTATAGAAAAGTCCAGCATGTTTCAAAAATCATAACTTAATCATTACAAATCAGAAAAATACAAACTAAAAGGTTCTAAAACTAGAGTGATAGAGGTATCTATGAAAAATAATTAGAAAAATATTTTGGTTAAAAATATAGATCAAAATCCCATGTGAAATAGACAGTGTAAAATCTAGAATTCTGAGTTTTATAGAAAAGTTCAGCACATTTGAAAAATCATAACTTAATCAATACAAATCCGAATAATACAAACTCAAAGGTTCTAGAAATTAGATTAATAGACTATGAAAAATAATTATAAAAATATTTAGGTTAAAAATATAGATCGAAATCACAAGTGAAGTGGACCGTCTAAAATCTAAAATTTTAGATTTTTTTGTAAAGTCCAACAACTTAGAAAAATTATAATTAAATAAATATAAATCAAAAAAATACAAACTAAACGGTTTTGGAAAATAGATTCATAGAGGTATTTAGAAAAAATAATTATAAAAATATTTAAGTCATAAAAATACAACAAAATGATAAAGAACATAGTCATCCGTTATAGGTGTAAAAGAAACCGTGGCCAAACCCATCATGGTGGCCCAAAATAAAGATCAACCCAATAAGAATAAAGTAAATATTGTTGAAATTAATTTATAATGAGTATCAACTATTATCTAATGAAAGAGAAAGAAAATCTTGAAAAAAATAAGTATAAGATGGATCAAACACACTTATCTTAAGGTTTCTTGAACTTTAATAGAAATTGAAATTTTTTCAAATTTGAAAGTCGTAGAATCATCTTCTCCTCGAGGTATGTTTTTCCATTCGGAGTCTCCATCAATTCTCCCTTCTTGCTTGAGTGCGATTGGTGCCCGGATGAGGATTTAATGGAGATTTCTCTATACTTTAATGGAGTTTGGGTTTGAGAAAGCTTCTAAAGCTTTAGGGTTTTCATAAATAGGTTTATGGAAGGGTTAGGGTTTCTCTATTAGTGAAATTCGTAACTATCAAATGGATGACTTTTTCAACCCTCAAAAACTTATATTTTACATTCCTAATGGATTAGAAATGGGCCCAAGGCCCATATATATCAACTAGGCTTTATTGAATATTATTATTAAGCCCAAAAGGCCTCTAGATTAGCCATACGGGCCCACCCAACAATCATAACACAAATAATCATTTATTGATTCAATTAAACTATATTATATAATTTAAAAGTTCATACAATAATGTATTAACACATGTCACACACATAAATCACTTAACATAGTCTAAATACACAAAAATCACAAAAAAGTTTGAAGTAGCGAAAAAGTATCAAGATGACATCGGAATGACCCAAAAAGGGATTCGCAGGTCCCACACTCCTATTAAATAAATAAAATATAATTAAATATTATTTTTAAAAATATAAAAATTGTAGGTCAGTTTAAAAATTATGAAAATACTATTTTTGTCAAAATCTCACGAAATTTCCCGTTAAGGTTTTTTATGTCTCAAAAAAGGTTCTAAATTTCATAGGTAAGTTGGTAAGGATAAAATAAGAATATTTTTGGTGTCTCGGGCCTACAAAATAAATTTTTTTATAAAAGTTCTAGAATGTTAGCTGAAGAAAGAAAAAGTCCCCTGCAAGTTATGATTCATTATTTTTAACAGGAATTTAGCCCTAAAGAGCGAGTTTTAAAAATAGCAGGTTTTTCAAAGTTGTCAGAATGAAACCAAATTAAATACACATACTCATACATGATATTAAACAATAAAAACCATAATAAGAGTCTGAAAAAGTTTCAAGTTTTCATTTATTAGGTGAATTTACCATAATACCCTAGAACGAAAGTTCAGGGTATTTCGCAAAATGAGCAGGACTGGCTTCGTCCGTCCAAATGAATGGGACTGGCTTCGGCCATCCAAAATGAATTGAACTGGCTTCGGCTTTCCAAAATGAACGAGACTGGTTTCGGCCGTCCAAATGAACGAGACCGACTTTGACCACCCAAATGAATGAGATCAGCTAGTCGGGGATTCAACCACATGAAAGAAACCCACCCAAAGAATGGGACTGGCTTCGGCCGTCCAAAGAAAAAGAATGGCGTCGGCCACACGACTGACAGAGTAAATATTGTTTGGCCCAATAATGGGATTAGTTGGGGCTTGGACCACTCACATAAAGTCAAACGGTATCCAAATAACGAATAAGTCATGTCATCGGGCACACGGCCAGAGGTATAAATGCATATAAATAGGGGCTATAGAAGAGCTTAATACTACATCTAATAACGGACGAGCAGATATGTATAATCGACTACACGGTGAAAATTATAGGGAAATAAGCACGAGTAAAGCCTGACAACAGAATATAAAGCATGATATAACAGAATGTAAAAAGATATAAATAGAAACGAGCAAGCATGATTTCAGCAGAAAAGATTCATCTAGCATTAAAGGCGGCCACAGAGGGGCCAAATAGTATTTAAGGAATTAAAGTGTAAGAGGTCGATCGAAGGGCCATAAAGATAATAATCAATTATCAAAGTATTATCAAACGGCCACATGGGCTGGAGAAAAGTGAAATTGTTTTGTTAAACGGCCACACGGACCAGAAAGGAAACCTAAGCAGTAGCTTGGTCCTGGATGCTCGGTATTTCTGGAGTAGGGGTGTTGGTGGCGACCATTGGATCAGCATTAGAATGGTTACTTTTTGTAGTAATTTCAATCATGTCGACTTCTACCTATGCTAGTTCTTCACACTCCAAGAGCCCATCTCTTCGGGACTCTGACATAGAGTCTCAGAATTATCCCGACTTATTTACGATCAGGGAGAACTTTAAAATACCTCAGGATATTACCGTGGAGTAACCATTTTGATGCTGATCCACAAAAAGTAACCATTCTGATGCGGATCAGCATCAATCCGTCAGTATAGATCACTGCATCTCAGGATGGGCTCTCGACCTTGGCCGAAGCCGCCGACTCCACATTATATTAAAGTAATATCCTGAGGTATATTAAAGTTCTCCTTGACCGTAAATAACTCGGGATAATTCTGGGACTCTATGTCAGAGTCCTGGAGAGACGGCTTTTGGAGAGAACTAGCAGAGGTAGAATTAAAAAGAAAAGGGGTAAAAAAAAAGTACCTCAAAAAATGAAAGAGCCGAGTTGATCGAGTAATGTCGCCGAGAAAGCCGATAGCAAGAAGAAAATAAATTATCAGAGGGAATTTTACAGCAAGTGAAAGTTCAAATTAATGAACAAGGGAGAAGTATTTATACTGTGAGAGTAATGATGGCTCCCGACCACATGTGTGGATATCGAAGCGACGTCTGTAGCAGCGCCTTAAAGAGCCAATAAGGAGATGACGTGTGGCATCAGCATTAAATACTACGTCAAATCGAAGAGACATTGCAGAGTATGAAGCGACAGCACAAGAAGATGCTGACACGTGGATATATCTTCTCGAGATTCGTGTTGCCGGCTTTAAGTCGGACACAAATCAAAACCCGAGAGGGGGCTATTGTAAGGGGTATTTTCTGACTAATACGTGGACGATTGAGATAATGACATGTGTCCCTGTATCTTTTGAAATGTGATCCCGTCAAATGGTCGATCAACCGATACAACGAGTACAACTAAATATAGTCGACTGATGAGGATGGTAGAGAGACCGATACATTATACAACAGAATGGTAGAGCATGTCGCCGAGGTCGACTGACAAAGAACAGGTAGCCGACTAACCGTGATGAAGGAATCGAACACCATGTCAGTCATGAATCGGGCGAGTAATCGGACAGACAAATAGACTGACAGAGGGACAGAGGACAGCCACCTATTGTACCATCAAAGCAAAGCACGATCTACGCCAGATCATACATAAGACAAAAATCTTCGAGCTGATTGGTACGGCCTCCTCCGTGCTCAATGACACATTATGCATCACAATCCCTATAAATAAAGAGCTACAGTAACAAAGAAGGTAAACAATCTTAAGCAAAAACTAGATTAAAGCTTTTGCAAAAAGAGACTGACTTAAGCATCAGAGGTTCTACGATGGTTTTACCACTAACAGAGTTCATTTGCAGGTGGACACGGACAAACGGCTTATCAGTCGGATCACCCTGCAGTATAATCGGTACTCAGAACTGAAGACGGATCATCCGACGGAAAAGTCGACTTCTTCGGATCTTAAGCCGGCAACATCGTACGGAAGAATATTTCAAGTTTAGCATCTGATCTTGCGCGCATTTTGAAGGGGGTGAGATTTTTCCCTTACGTTCCACGTGTCTCATCCAAAAGGCCTAAAGCATTTTTTGCTCAATACATCGTTGTGCAACGGTGGACACATCATTTTGTGCTTAAAACTTCATATTGCCATGGACCCCAGCCCATCACTACTAATCAGTTCTCTCTCTCTCTCTCTCTCTCTCTCTCTCTATATATATATATATATATATACCTAAAGATGCAGGGTTAATCTAATGGCTTATCCTTGCATCCATAGCCGTTCATCAACCAACCCCAACGGCCCACATCCAAAAGCAGAAAATGAATTTCGAAAGTTCACTTGTTACGTAGCCCCAATACTATGGTGACTACCATGCAAAAAAACCCAAACCATTGGCTCGGTTGACCATGACTGTATTCACCATTGATCATAGGAAAAAAGGTTAGGTGAGACTTTTTGTCTCTAATTTTCCGTCCAAAATGATCAGGGCATGGTCGCCTTTGAGGGTAGGCGTGTACCCTCTGACGTGTGCATATAGGAAGCATCGATCAACCCATTATCTCGTCACTTTGTTTAAGTAAATCTTAGGTACCAACCTTCATATGTATGGGGTAATTCTTCTGGAGCAAGTACGAGATGTCCTACTGACCAAGGGATAGGTAGAGACTACTCATTGCAATGATGCCCGGCTAGCAAGGTGAACGACTCCTTTGTTCGAGTTGGGTCACCTCCATTAATTAGTCGGCTCTCCCTCCGCCAAACCAACCTTTGAGTTGGGTTAATTAGATCTGCGATGAGGTCCGACCTCTAAGGAGAGTTGAGATGGTCCGAGAGTCATAACTCTAATTGGACATACAACACAGATCTCAAGGGGAAACATGGATGGACGTGGTGTTGGCTATTTTTGAGCACACACACACCCCAATACTAAGGTGACTACCATGCTGAAAAAATTCAATCCATCGGCTCGGTTGACCATGACCGCATTTGCCCTTGATCATGACGCCAGTACATTCAGCATTGATCATGACACTAGAAAATGATTGTAGTTTTGTGGAAAGACCAATGATGGTGTAAGATGCTTGGATGTCCAGCATATTTTAGGGTTTCCAAAATAAAAATCTAATTTTATATTTCCTTACCTACCAAAAAAATATATCTATACAATATATCTATATCTATATCTATATCTATATCTCTATATCTATATTATATATAAAGCGAAAAGACATTTTAAGGGATTCTTACAACATTGTACATTGAACACAAATTGTTTGATTAAAGTGAAAAGGGAAAAGTAGACATCTATATAAAAAGGGAGCTCAGTTGTCTCCCCCTCTTATAGGCTTCAATAAAGTAGGGCCGAGATCTTTCCCCAACTGGACGGTGGAATATCTCAGCCACTCATAACCGCTCTCATCGGGGAGTGCCGTGGGCACAGGCCACCCACTAATTTAGCACAAGTGAGAACTGTTTTAGGAGTTTAGAGAGGGAACGATTTTATTAGTATTTTTAGAAAAGTGGGAAAGAGAGGTAAAAGTTTGAGGAGTCAAGATCCACTAGAACTTAAAAGACCAAGATGTTACTAAATCAACGCTTCTTCTCTTCAGTTTCCATACATGTTTAAGAACAAAACTGACAAAAAAAAGGAAATTTTTGACATATCCCCCATGTTATGTTTGAAATTTGATATACCCCCCCCCCCCCCCCCCCCCCACTATTTGAATAAGCTGACATACCCCCTATGACCCGGTCCACTAACATTTGACCAATATTGACTCAGGTTGACTACCAAATTTTTATTAAAGGATAAAAATGCCCTTGTCTTCAACCTTGGAAAAGGGTGTGGGCCAAAACCCAAACCCCGGCCAAATCAAAGGGTTGTAGTGGATGGCCAACTACGAGATTTCAATGGGTGTGCCGCCCATCACCCGCGACGAACCCGGAGTATCATGACCTGCCATCCACCCTCCAAAAAATAAAACCGAAAAAATAAATTTAGTCTAAGAAACACAACCAAGATGGAATTCTTTGAGCCCTAAGAACCCACAATCTAAGAGAACCTTTTCTGGCTATTAGTCTAGATATTATAGTGCTCAGTCCGTGAGGGCTCCCGAGAACCCATACCACACATTTGATGAGATGCAGCACAATCTACAATCTACGGTGGGGATTCCGGTAACCTCAAGCGCACCATGCACATAACAGCTATGAAGAATTATACCCTGTTTAATATAGCCTTGCCTAACAGAAAGAATCCAAATTCCTAGATAGAGACATAGAATTAGAAGTTTCCCAATATCTTTAGAGAAAAAAAACCCTGAAATATAACTTCAAAGAATCTGGAAAAGAAAACCCATTTTGCAAAAGAGAATCCATGTTAATAAACCAGCAATAGCCCCATGATCCTGAGGGTAAAGAACCTATATTCATAATAAATCCAATCAGCCAATACGAAAGTACAGAATATATATCATGTATATTGACCAAAGAAAAAGTTTCTAATATATGGGATTCAAAAGTAAAAAAGTGTTCATCTAGAAAATCTTGAGGAGAAAGAACCACCACCAGAGTGGTGATTGCCGGCCATGATACTCCGGAAGGTTGGTCGTGGGTGATGGCGGCACACCCATTGAAATTTAGTGGTTGGCCGTCCACTACAATAACCCTTTGATTTGGGGTTTGGGGTTTGGGTTTTGGCCCATGCTATTTTTTCAAGGTTGAAGACAAGGGCATTTTGTCCTTTAATAAAAAAATTGGCAGTCAACTTGAGTAAATATTGGTCAAATGATAGTGGACCGGGCCATAGGGGGGGGTATGTCAGCTTTTTCAAATTGTGAAGGGGTATGTCAAATTTCAAAGATAACATGGGGGTATGTCAAAAATTCCCAAAAAAAAAAAGATGAGAAAGAGGTCAGAGAAGAACCAATCAAATGAGGTTTGAGATGTTGAGTCAGTGTTTTTAAACCCGGCCCGGCCCGGCGGGTTGACCCGGTCATAAAACTGGGTTGGGTCAACCCCGACCCAGTAATTTGTTAAAAAACTGTCCATTATGACATGACCCGCTGAACCCGGCCGGTTGAACCGGTGACCCAGCTGACCCACCCCGGGTTTTTGCTATAACCCAGCTAACCCGTCTACTTAGGAAAAAACCAGAAAAGTTAAAAAACAACATGCTTTTTCTGTTTTTCTAATTTTAAAAAAAAATCATATTTTGTAAGGGCTAGGATCAATGGCTGATTTTTGGTGAGGATAAACTCCTCACCAAATATATTACCCCTACATATATATTGGTCACGGGTTGACACAGTTGACCCAGCGGTTGAACCGGTGACCCAGTGACCCAGTCCCTCGACCGGGTCGATGACCGGTCCGGGTATGAAAACATTACTTGAAGTTGTGGTTATGATAATTAATCAGATATTCCTATTTTGGATTTATTTCCTAATATTTATATTTTGTTATTCTTTAAATTTACATTGTGTAATCAATTTTTATCCTTTTCTGTTAATCAATTGGTAGGGAGATTGTGATCATGTGGATTGTCTTATTTTATTTTTCTCTAAAAATGATTATTTTCTAATTACGAGATATCGGATCGTTCAATTTCATGATTTTCCGTGATCTTATCTTGAATATTGTAGATAAAATATAATATATAAAATTAACATGACACACTTTAATATATGCGCGTTGTGCATGCCTCTCCACTAAGTAAATATTACATAGCATTGATAAAATACAATTCCTATTTTATGGTGTACCCTCAGCAACAGTGTTGAGTGGGTTCGACGTCACCTAAAAAAAGCTCCAAGCCCCTTCTGTTACCACCGCGATTTTTTTTTTTTTTTTTTGGTTACGGGGTGTCCGGGTCTCGAAGTAAATCCCTCGGGTGCGTGCCAAAACCTTTGACACCCTGCGCACCGGGCGCTTCTAGGATAAAACCCAACAGGGTGGCCTTCAACTGGCGCAGTTTGAACTCACGACCTTGGGGAGCATACCTGAACCCCGACTGATTCTCTAGGTAGACTCGATCGAGAATTCCTACCTTTTGTCACCCTAGCAACATATCTATATAGAAAAGGTCAACCAGAAATACAGCCCTATCTCTTACAACATTGATCCAGTCCAAATCGTTTTTCTTGGTCAACAAACATACCGCACAACCAGTTAAAATCTAACTTTTTACAAGTCACCACCCAAGTTGGATCTCAATATAATTATAAGGTCACCTGTCGTTGATCACTTAAAAGCGTCCAACACCAATGAGATGCCGAAATGACCGCTAGTTTGTATTTTGGGAATTTTTGACATACCCCCATGTTATCTTTAAAATTTGACATACCCCTACAATTTAAAAAAGCTGGCATACCCCCTTGTGACTTGGTCCACTGTTATTTGACCGGTGTTGGTCCGAGTTGACTGTTAAATTTTTATATTAAAAGACAAAAATGCCCTTATCTTCAACCATGGAACAAGGGTTTGGGAAACGCAAACCCCAAATCAAACTACTGTTGTGGACCAATGGCTAGAATGTTTAAACAGTCCCAGATCGAACCTGCATTCATGGTTGTCTTTGTTACATTCTAGCCGATCAAACTGGTTTTTCCTCTTAACAAGGAAGTTAACGTCTAAGAGTTTAGATCAAGAAAGTAGTTTAAATTTTAATAAACTCATTTTCAGTAGGACTGATCTAGTAACTGATCATGATCTGAGGGCGATAACATGTGAAGTCCAACATAAAATGGTGTACCATAATCATGTGTTCATGTTGTGATGAATACTGAACTATAAATTCTTTGGTATACAGTTTTCACCATCGCACGGAAGTTGCCTAACAAGGGGGTGAGTAGGATGCATAGCGCAGAGGACTTTCGACACTTGGAAGTTGCCTAACAAGGAAGGTGAGTAGGATACATCTGTCTTCCCCTGCGAGACAGATGAAGAGGACTTTAGACGAACAGTGCATTGTTTTGGACCCACTAACGGCATGATGTTTGGATAAACACTCTAAAATTCAGCTTGGTTGGTGATTCTAGCCGTTGGATTTCAAAAAAAAGTTTGATTTGGGGTTTGGGTTTTGGCACAAACCCTTGTTCCAAAGTTGAAGACAAGGGTATTTTTGTCCTTTAACCTAAAATTTAACAGTCAACTCGGGTCAATACTGGTCAAATAACAGTGGACTGAGTCATAGGGGGTATCAGCTTTTTCAAATTGTGGGGGGTATGTCAAATTTTAAATATAACATGGGGGTATGTAAAAAATTCCCTTGTAGTTTTCAAAAACAGAACACACGTGTCATATTTTTATTGGTGTTTGAGGCTGTGTCCAAAGTCCAAACACTAGAGAGTTAATTATCCATTATTTTATGTCATACAAACCATTTTTATTTTTATTTTTGATACACTCTCATGTAGTCCTCTATGAGGTCCTGAACATGGATAATTTGTTATCTTCACAGAAATGATGGTGAACACCTAGATGTCACATGAAAGCATGGGATATTGCACCTTATTTAGATATATTAAGAAAGGTCATGATGGGCTTGGCAAACAATTTGGAATGGGAACACCCCCCTTCTCTAGATTCAAGCTCAGCCCCTTCACCTTGCTTGTGTACAATTTCTTCACATTTGACCCTTGTTCATGTAGCAACTTTACAAGACTTCTCTTTGCATTTGCCCTAAATGGACAATTCGATGCCAAGAACCCATCCACCAAGTGAAGGTAGGCCTCCAGGTCATGACAACATGCTACGTCCGCATTCGGCTTCAAGTAAGGCGACATCTTGCTATCCACCCTTAGCTCCGTCCCCACGTGCGAATACGACCATGGCATGTTGTTATCTAGCACATCCAAAACTGCTGTAGCATTGGCATCCCTTAGCTTCTGATCGACCACTTCGCTCACGAACATGCCTGGGACCCGCGTGATCACATCTTGAGAATTTACGACACGCAGCACCTTAACGCCGTTTCCATTGATGCGATTGGCGAAGCCTCGATTTCCTACACGTGGACCCCCAAAGGAGAATACAGCGATAGGGGGAATATCCGGGGCACACGTGCTCAATTCGTCTGCAGCTAGCAAGGCTAATGCTGCACCAAGGCTGTGACCCGTGACGGTTATGCTTAGGGTCTCACCCTTGTACAGGTCTATCAGTCTACGCACCTCCTCGATCACAGACTCGGCTAGGCTCGGCATGTGGGACCCAGGAGTCTTGTACAGGCTCCAAAACCCGCACTCCACTTTGGGTTGGCCGTTGGTCGAGTCCTCTTCGCCAGGGATTCGAACCAGGAGGTCCCTTAAGTTCTCGCCCCACTCGAGACACGTGGCAGTTCCACGGAGTGCGATGACAATCTCTCTCCTACCCATTCGTGAGATCTCCCTCTTGTCTTCGCAAACCGCGACATACCCGATCCAACTAGATCGCTGAGTCATCCATCCTAACTCGGGAGCCACATCATCGACCCATCCTGGCAAACCAATTGATGACGTGGCATATAGGTTCTTAGTTACCTTGTATGACCTATCGGGTAATGCCACGTTGCGTGGGAAGGGAACTTCATCTGCTAACGTGGCAGGGTTGGAGTGGAAGGCATGGTAGGCTGCCTGTATGAACTCACCGTATCTGACGATTTCACGCCTGAGATTCTCATCGAGCGGATCGAGAAGTCCGGTCCAATCGTTACTGCCATGATACTCCCTCCATCGGCTACCGAGATTGTTTCTTGGGGAATATTCCTGCGACTTGGATAGAAGTCTCTGTAGACGGTTCAGATTTCTCGGCGACATTTCCTCGGCTGCCTTCATTTCCGGCCAAATTCTGGTCAAATTAAGGCCTTCTAAGGGACCTTTCCCTTTGTTTTCCGGGGAATCATGGCCGGAATCTTTGTCGAGGGGCAGTGGGTCGTGTAACTGTGGTGGAGCATGCTTTTGAAGAAGCTTATCTAAGTTGGAGATATGTGTCCTAATCGACACGGCCGGTTTCTGTTCCGAAACGTAAGTGGTGAGTCTCAAATCTGTTGGTGTAGCGGTTGTTAGAGCCTGAGTCGTTGCGGAAATCCTAGTTAGAGGGTTTAAAGGCGATCTGCGGCAGGAGAATAAGTTTGCTCGTGTCGCCGGAAAATCGAGTCGGGACTGAGCGGAAATCGTTGAGCCGATCTGCATAGATGAGAGACTGAGAGAGAGAGAAGAGGAAGCGAGGGACCCTTCGATAGATGAGCGTTCAAAGCAGGTAAGGGTGGACGGATTCGCATAAGTGTATATATAGAGGGGATTGCTTCGAAACTACCCATAGTTTCTATCCGATTTTACAAATAAAGAACTCGGAGTCGAAGCCGCGGAGGCTTTTACGACTGAAATGACTTTGATAGCCTTAAAAGCTTTCACACCCACACACCAGTACACCACCACAAAACTGTTTGGTGAAAGGTGGGTAAAACTCTGTCACATCGGATTGCAAATCACACAATCACAACCCAATGAGTTCTCGGCACGTACACCTCAAATCAAAAGCACATAGATACGTGCCGAGAATTCATTGGCTTGTGATGGTGTGATTCGCAATCGTTGTGACAGAAGTTTTACTCCTGAAAGGTCTATTTTTGTGTTTTTATTCCTTTGCAAGATTCTAAGTTTCTAACTACTACAACTTTGCTGACGGAGTCCGTGACGGACACCATTGTGAGCCACGTGGCAGCCTTTTTTAGATATCCCTGACCTTATGGAATTTTGGTCATCCCTAGGTGGACCAACATGCCAAATATCAGCCTCAATCCTTTAGATCTTTGTACTCCAAATAATGCTCAAATTGTACCGTTAATAATTAACCCACGAGAAGTTGGGAACTACACCAATACAACAATTATAAATCACTAATAAGGCTATTTTTTTGGTGTGTACTGTGTAGGTCCACCCAATGTTTTCATACCCGGACCGGTCATTGAACCGGTCAAGTGACTGGGTCGCCCGTTCAACAGTCGGGTCAACTGGGTCAACCCGCCACATGGCAACTCTTTAGGTCCACTAGCCCATGAATGTTTTGCCCATGGTTTTAAAAACGGCCGTTTAAACGGTAACGCCCCAAGCCCATTTCCGTTTAAACCCGTCTTATCAGTTTTGAAAAAAACGGCCGTTTTTCGGTTTTAACGGCCGTTAAAATCATTTAACAGCCGTTTAATTTTGAAAAATTTTGTGAAAAAATGGCCGTTAAATTCCGTTTTTTTTTTTTATTTTCAAATTTCAAAAATTGAATTTCAGCGCCACTTTGTCCGTTTTTTTCTGTTAAAATCGTTAAAATCCGTTTAATTTTATTTTTTTTCCATTTTTGCCCCTGACCATTTCAATCCGTTTTAACGGCCGTTTAAACCGTTTAAACGGTAACACCCCTAGTCCGTTTAACCATTAAAACGGCCTCCTTTAAACCTTGGTTTTGCCCATTCCATGGTGGACTACCCTGGGTCACTGGTTCAACCCGTGTCCAGGTCAGCCGAGTCACTGGTTCAACCGTCTGGGTCAAGTGGGTTACAAAAATTAGAACGGTTTGTTCATATATTGCTGGGTCGGGATCAACCCAACCCGGTTTTGTGACCGGGTAACCGGGTTACCGGTTCAACCGGCAGGGCCGGGCTGGGTTTAATAACACTGGGTCCACCTACGGTTGTGCCTAACATCCATACATTCAGGGATCCATAAGAGTGTGCCACGTGGCTCTTACTGACGTCACTCGATTCTAACATCGAAATCTAAAACAAAGTCTTTTCGGCCAGTCAAATAAATCGATTTATTTGTTAACACGTGTCTTCTGCTTATGAGCACTGCTAGTAGCGTCACGTCATACGCGGTGCGTAAGCCAGAGAAAAATTGGCTAACCAGCGACGTTCATCAAAGCCGTGACAGCACACAATATGAGCATTGTTACTTGACACTGACCGTATGGATGTTTGGCCAATCGCTGGGTGGATCTATAAAACCAAAAATCGGCCTGATTAGTGATTTCAAACCTTCCGATCCTGTACCCAAAATGATGCTAAAATTCCCACTGTTAAAATCGATCCATAAAAATGACTCCAATATAACGTTTAAAAATCACTAATCAGGTTGATTAATGGTTTGTAGATCCACCTAGGGATTGGCCAAACATCCATACGATCAGTGTCCTCTAAAAATGCTGTTTTTGTTTTTGTAGCAGTGCTGCAGAAATTCAAAGTTTAGATGGTTAAAACATGTAAGACAATTTCATTTGTTAATGTTTTTAAACAGCTGGTTGAGCCTACTTTGATTTGATCACCGTCTAAAAATGATCAGATAGAGATTAAGCCCTGAGGTCCACCAAGGAGAAGTACAACACTATTTTACAAAGGTTTTTAAGCGGTGGACTACAATCTCCAATTTGTTAATCTGCGAGTTGACTTGGTTTGGTAAGTCTGAAAGAATAAAAAGCTTGCTTGAAAAGAAAATGACACCTTACATAGAGGATATAGAAGTCCTTTTGTTCCATTGAATAAGTAAATTTGGAATTCAAAGATTATAGGGCAGTCCAGGTTGACCTTTTCTCTCACAAATTTTTCATTGTATTTGTAAACTTTTCTGACTTCTGAAAAGTCCGCTATGCAAGTAGGAAACGATGTTCACAGATTGCGAAAGTCAAATTGACTCAAATGCCCTTGGTATCGTAACTTGAAGACGTGATCATCAAACCGACTCAATGACTAAACTACCCAGCTTTGTGTTCTTAAATGTTTTGTTGAGCTGGGGACATTTTAGTAATGTTATAAAGAAAATTGAAATGAGGAAGTTGCAAAGAGGGTACCTATGGTTTGGATGTCAATTGAATTGGGTTTTTATAACGAAATTCCGGTCAAACAGTTTGTCCGTTGGTTCAAGTCTTCAACATTACCAGTTTTAAGGAGACTGTCGGCAATCGGCATATACTTTCAACATTTCTATGTCAAAAGTTAAAGCGGAGGTAGGAAGGAATAACTTAACTCTCTTTCTAATATTTTGCTATTTATTTTTTCTCCACTTTTTACCTCTTCCAGTCAATATTTGACCAAACTACGTCCATAACCAGTCCACAGTTTGAGCCACGTGGCATACTCTTAGAGATCAATGACCGTATGCATATGTTTGGCATAATCCTAGGTGGACCTAAACTCAGCCTGATTAGTGATTTCAAACTTTTAAATCTTTGTTCCCCAAATATTGCTCGAATTGGACGGTTAAAAATCAACCCCATGAAACGACTCCAATCAACACTTAGAAATCACTAATCAGGCTAAGTTTTGGTATGTAATCCACCTAAGGTTGAGCCAAACATCCACAGTCAGCGATCTAAGGGTATGTAACGTGGCTCATACTGTGGACTGCACGTCCGTCGGCAAAGTTATACATTATTTTCTCCACCTTTGAAAAGAATGTGAAATATCTGATGGTTACAAATTTACAATCATCTACCCTGGTTGATGTTAGAGACCTAGTTAATCTCTTAGTGGGACAAGGAGTCCGCGTTTGATGACAGCGACTGTCAGCAAAGTTGTTGACTACACAGTTTTTTTGCACGTACCCCTAGTACTGTTTGCCAGCAAACAGCACACGGGGTACGTGCCGAGAACTCTTTTGAAGCGGGTGCCACGTATAAAGAGTCAACGAGACAAGAACCGGGAGAAATAAAAACCTCACTGGACAAATCATTTACTTATTTAAAAGGTAACTAAAATTATCGGGACATGCATCACACGTGCCCTCCCCTTTTTGCTTCATCTGCATAAAGTCGCCATCGTTTTAAAAAAGTCTGCCTTCGAAATTGGCCAGAAATTCACTTCGCTAACGACAAAATGTAACCATACCCTTTATATCAATCTATTGTTAAGTGGAGAAAAATGATGAAGCAACAAATATGAGAAACGTGGCACAGTTCTAAGTAACAAGGTTAAAAATGGGCCGTTATAACGCTATAACGGATTGGAGAAAAATGGAAATAATGGACATAACGGAAAAATGGAAATAATGGCGTTAAAATCAAGAAATTAATTCAAATTTCAAAAACAAAAATAACTGAAAAAAGGAAATAATGGCCTTTTTTTTCACAAAATTTTCCAGAAAATATCGGTCGTTGTTTTCGTTATATATAACAGAAAATTAATGTAAAATAATGGCCGTTAGAACAAAAATAATGACCATTATTTTTAAAGCATTTAACTGTACATAACATAACATAACGGGAGAGGTCCAAATCCGTTATTATTTTTAAAGCATTTTAAATGTACATAACATAACGGGAGAGGTCCGAATCCATGTTAAACACCGATATTTTCGTTATAATGGCCGTTTTTAAAACCATGCTAAATACTACTGACCATATGGATGTTTCGCCCAACCTCGACCTACATATGGAAAATAGGCCTGATTCGTGATTTCTAACCGTTGGATTGGTTTTTTGTATTTTTAGATTCGATTACATTGGTATGTAGGTCCATGGGCCAAACATCCATACGGTCATTGGTCTCTTAAGAGTGTGCGCTGCGACTCATGTTGTGATCCGTGGTTAACTTAGAGGATGGACGTCCGTCATAAAAGATTAATTCGGTTAAGAAGGTGGACGTGGGACACACTTGGCGACTGAGGCCGGTGTTTATTAATTTACATGAGTGGATGCACGTGCCACACGCTGACAATTAAAAAATATCTACTTATGAAAAGGGTACGGCGCATGCACAACACGCTGAGTGTGACATGTCTAGTGGAGGGCCTTTTCGGCTCCATTACCCACGCATCACATGTCCATGTTTTTAACATTGCAGTGAGTAACGCGTTTGCAACACGCACCATTTCACGCGCCATATGTAATTGGATTTGGGGTGGTTATCAACATTTGATGGTGTTTTTGTAATATAGATTAGGATCGGGATCCGGGGACAACCATTTTGGTGGGAAAAATCTATGATACCTACTTACGTATCAAAATTTTGAAGCCGAAGTCCCTCAATTTGCCACGTAGTAGACTCTTTCGGGCCCGCTGACACATGAATAGTTGGCCCACATCTTGGTGGACCAACACACCAATAATCAGCGTGATTAGTGATTTCTAGCCATTGAATTTGAGCACTTTTTCATCGTGGGCTTGGAACTACTTCACACGCATGTTCATAAAGCCCATGATGAAAGTGCTCAAATCCTACAGCTAGAATTCACCAGTCACGCTGATTTTGGGTGTGTGGGTCCACCAGGATGTGGGCCAAATATTCATGGAGTCAGTGAGCCCGAAAGAGTCTACTACGTGGCAAATTGAGGGACTTCGGCATCAAAATTTTGATACCAAAGTCGGTATCAAAGACCAGCCCATTTTGGTGTACCTCACCATATAAATCACACAAACAAAAAATCAGCACATTCTGAAATTTCTAACCCCATTAAAATGTGGTTTTCAAGTTACACGGTAAAAAAACGATGGTCCATAATTCTTCAACTTCACTTCTAGAACAGTCTACGAATATTAGAATGATTTGAATTTTTATGAGGATGATCTCCTCACCACCATAAAGATCATCATCACCAAAAATCAGCCATTGATTCATCTTCTATGTGGTTACACCGAATGGTTGTTCCCCCGATCCTGACCCTATATATAGATTATCTTTCATGCTTCTGAGTCAAGTATAGTGACTTCTTGTTTTTGTTTTTGGTATCCTCACGTGAGTAAAACTTGCCCGACTGCTAGTCAATGACCGTCACTGGGCATGGCACATTTTTAGAGTAAACTGACCGTATGTATGTTTGGCCAATCCCTAGGTTGACCTAGAAACCAAAAATCAACCAGATTACTGATTTCTAAGCGTTGGCTTGGAGTCATTTTAATGGGTTGATTTTAACCCTTGAATTTGAGCATTATTTGGGGTACAAGATCAAAAGTTTTGAAATCACTAATCAGGCTGAATTTTGGTTAGTAGGTACACATAGGGCAAACCAAACATCTCTACGGTCAGCGTGCTCTAAAAATGTGTCACGTGGTTCATATCGTGGGTGGTTAGGCCGTCGCTGGTCAGGCAAGTTTTACTAATCCTCACAGTACTGTATCGCGTTATCTATTGGTGTTCATCGAGATTTGTTGCTGGTATTCTTCGTGCATGGGCTTTCCTCACCCATTTGGTTGAGCATCTTCTTAGCCCACTAACATTTAGTGACACATGTGGCCGAGGACATGGCAACTTGAAGAATCAGTTGAAAGTAAAATAGTGCCAGCTGTCTCCACTCTTTCTTTATTTCTTTTCTTATTGGCTTCAACCAGTCGTCCAGGTTGCCAGTACGCTGCTTTCACATGTCACATCAATGATTGGAGGCTGAGGAGATGCGTGAACCAAATGGGTGAGGTAAAGTTTATTGTAGACAAAAATAGATGGTCACACGTTGAGCAGCAGGACACAAGTAATTAAATTATTGGTAGTTGCAACTGGGTGGGCGTGACATGTTGAATTAGAAAAAAGTATCAATTTAATAAAGCGACGGGACATGTGGAACACATTTGAGTAAGATATAAAGGGGAATGCTTTTTCCACTCCCCTTTCTGTTTCATCCACCACTCTAATGGTTTTAATATTCCTAAACGAGGAACACCAGCAAGCAACGCCTTTGAGGTGTTGCATGTATAGATGCGGATCTGTAAAACCACACTATGAATTAAATTTTATAAATTATTTTCTATATCTTTTTTACAGAATTGCATCTGTGCAACGCCATTAATTAGGGTGCTGCTTGCTAGCAATATTCCTCTTCTTAAATTTGTACTTTTAAAAAATATAATGAATATTAAAAAAGTTACATATATATGATGGTGGATCCAAACCAAAGTGCCTCTTTTTAAGTGCAAATGATTTTTATTTATTATTTTTCTTTTGATATGATTGATGGAAAATGATGATAATGACATCTTTATTAGGAGAATGCCGTCCCTAGGGCTAGGGTCCATATCGTTGGATGGCTTTTAAGGAATGTGTGATGCTAATTGCTATGGTTTATACCTTTCTCTTCTCTTCCTCTTTTCTTTCTAATTTATCTACTCAGGCTAGTAAAACTTGTGTCACAAGATGTTGTGACTAAACACGGTCACAGCACTCAATATGAGCCACGTGGTATACTATTAGAGGATGATGACTGTATGGATGTTTGGGCAGTCCCTCGGTGGACCGGTACACAAAAACTCAGCTTGATTAGTGATTTCTAACTGATTCTATTGAAGTTATTTTCACGGGTTGATTTTAACTGTAGGAATTTGAGCATTATTGAGCGTTTTTTGGGTGCAAAAATCCAAAGGTTTTAAATCACTAATCAGGCTGATTTTTGGTTTGTAGGTCCACTGAGGGACTGGTCAAATATCCTTACGGTCAAAGACCTCTGATCGTATGCCACGTGTCTCGTATTGAGTGCTGTGACCGTGTTCCGTCACAACATCTTGTGACACAAGTTTTACTCCTATTCAGGCTAGGTTTTCAGATTGAAAGGATTCTCACTCTCACATGTGGCAGATGAGGTGGTGGAAATTTGGAATCAAAGGGTTCATGACCACTTTACCTTCTTTCCATATCGCAAGTTCTAGCCCAAGGGACCTCTGCCACATGGCAAAAAGAGAGCCCCTTCTCTTGCTTTTCCTTTATTTAAAATAATTAAAATACAGATGAGTATTGAACGAATTTACGTGGATGAGGAGCTGTCCACATGGATAATCCAAAGTATCCCATATCAGAAGCAAATGTCAGTCCTCCACATGGTACAGAACCCCCTTGTTACTGCAGCCTTTCCTTTTCAAGTGTGAAGTTACTTGCTAAGCAGCTACTGTGAGGTTAGAATTTGACTATATAGCGACGGCCAGACCGTGAATGATGAATTATGTACATTTAGCCACGGTGGTGGCCGTCACTAAATGGTTTAACATTTAAAAGAAATATATAATTTAGGCCAGGAGCCCATAAAAATGATACGAACCTCCTGCACTTGAGTAGACGAATGTAGGTTAGTCCATTCAATTTCACCTCATTTTTTTTCATTTCTTCCAAAGTGCTCAATTTATAGAGATTCCAAAAAGTTAGAAGAATTGGGGGGGTTTTCTTCATGAATACTTACTAAGCTTGTAGATATTACTTTGTTCATCTCTTACCTCTATTTCTAGGATATGATAAGTTTTCATGAGGATGACTAAAATTGCATAGTTACCTCTCAGTCTCATTGTAAATGTCACACTCCGCAACTTATATGCCAGAATATCTCTATCCATGCACGAATCCCGAGGCGCGAACTGGGAACGAATCCCAATATATTGGGAGATCCACAATATTAACCTCATAAATACAGATCAATATAAAAGCCAACTCAAATTATAATATTTGAAATAGAAATGAAATGGCTCCAACTAAACCTAATGCGAAAAATAATTAAATTGGATTTAATCAAGAATTTGAGATAATCCAAAAAGTAACAACTCCTGAACCTCCCGTGAGGCTACTAACAAATAAAACTACTATGCTAATCTCCAAACTCCTAACTACTGCTAATAGATCAATCTAAGTCATCCCTAGATCTATCTGTCACGTCCTGCAAAAAGATATCGTATATAAGGGTGAGTCCATCAAACTCGTAAACTAAATACTCACTAACCACGTACACGTGCCATGACATTGTGTGTGCACTACGTCAAACAACAACTAACAAGATTAGTCACAGTTGTAATAATGTCTTTAAATAATTATATAATCAAACATGTAAGTGTCCACATATTCATCTCATTCTGTAGCTAAACTAATTATACATACAGATATAAAAAGTTATACTCATCTCGATACATGATGCACTACTAATGCATTAATGTTAATTAATCCAACGTCTCGAAGTTAAGTCAATAAATTCGACAAATGGATGGTTACGTGATCATTGATGATTCAAAGTTTTATACTAAGGGCTTCTTCTTGTTCCTTGCTTCCTTAATTTTTAGGGTCGAATATAACTACCCATGGACTTATTCGGCGTGCTCGAACACAATCAACACTTCATATAAACACTAGAATATAGGCGTATTTAACCTAATTTATAGATCATAATCTTTATAACAAGTAATTCAACAATAGTCATCTAAAACAATACTATTATTTTTATTCCCATAATAATTATTATTTGCTTCTCAATTAATATAAACAATGTACATGCTTAACAAAAATCGCAGGAAAACCCAAACCCGAGAAGATCATAAGAAAAATCTAATCAATATTTGTAAGAAAACTCAAGAATTGAGAATCAAAATTCAAGAATTAAGAATTACAGAAACGATATTTTCAATTTCGAGAATTCTATAATTTATATTAAATTCTAAAAAAAAAAATCATCTTATTCTACTCTTTGAAACACGGAATTTAAAAAAATAGAGTTAAAAAATATTAAGAAACAAGTGAGATAAAATTTTAACAAATATTACATTTTTAATAATAGCGAGAAATTAGTATTTCAAATTTTTGGAAATTCTCAATTCTAAAAAAAATACCATCTTATTCTATGCTTTGAAACGCAAAATTTTAAAAAAATAGAGTTTAATAACGTTGAGAAATTAATGAGATAAAATTCTGACAAAAAAATTACTTCTAAATAATTTTGTGAGAATTTAAAGACAATTAAAGATGTTAGCATGCTTTTTCACAGATTTACAACAAAATTTTTATATGACTTATTAATAATCAAATAAGATATTAAGTATGATGAATTTACAAAAGATTAGACCTAAGAAGAAATAAATCTAAACACCATTAATCAATCAATACCTTAATCATGCCCATTTATAAAAAAAAATACCTATAATAACCATCAACATATAAGAACATAATGGATTAATGAGGTTTTCACTTGCTTGTGATCGCTAATCCAAAGTATAAGAGAGATTCGTCTATAATCAGAGGAGTTTCCTAAACCCTTAGCTTCAAAGAGTGGAGATGAGAAGAAATGGGAGAAAGAAATTAAGTTTAAGGATTTGTGAAAGTGATTTTCGTCACTTTCACTTAGGCTTATAATGGTGGAAAGGTCAAAAACCACTAATGGGCTAAAAATGGGCCCGAGGCCCATTGGCATCAATTGGGCTCCAAATTAGACAATAAAATGCCTAAAAGGTCACTAAAATGGCCTTGAAAGCCCACCCAACAAACATAGTTCTAAACCAATAATAAATAGACATTAATACTAAATATACATAATTAATTATTAACGAATAATTAATATAATTAAAAGTAAGGCATTAGAATCCACCCCCCTAAAAAGAATTTCCTCATCGAAATTGACATACCTCGACGACGAACAAATGCGGATACTTCTCACGAACATCCGCCTCCAACTCCCACGAAACTTCATCCATGTCATAATGGTTCTACTGGACCTTCACTAACAGGATAACTTTTGTGCGAAATACATTCTCCTTCCAATCAAGGATCTTCACCGGCTCCATGACATAAGATGCATCAAACTTCAACTTCAAGGCCTGGAAATCGATAATATGAGAAGCGTCCCTGATATACTTCTTCAACATAGAAACGTGAAACACGTCGTGCCACCAGCTAGCTGAGGTGGTATGGCAAGTTGGTAGGCGACTGTCACGCCCTAAATTCGGATACCTAGATACGATCCAAAAATTCGTGGATCGACCTGTACCCAAACCTAGAGGTGATCCATGAATGTCCCCTAGTGGTCCAATTAGGTCAATTAGACTACTAAGATTCATTCGAAAACCCACTAAAAAAAAAATTTAGATGTAGAAAATAAATAATTCATAATTCAAATAATACAATCAATCAACTAAATGTAGAGAGAAGGAGGTGAGAACATGCTCTCAATCAAAGGCCTACATATCTGTGAAAATAAATAAATAATGTTATAAAAAATCAAATACAACTTTCTAGAGTGTGGGATCGACTCCCAAATCCCCGTCGTTCTCCTCGAGTACACTGAAATCTTCCATCTCAAAATCATCTCACGTACCCAGCTCCTCAAAATCTAAAAATGGTATCGGTGTAGCACCGTGAGCCAAGGCCCAATAATATAACAGTGTGCATGGTATGATATCATACTATACAAGTTTTTTAATCAAGGTATGCATCTCAATCGTATAATAAGGATAACATGAATATGAGGGTGAATGCAAGTGAGTACGGGATGCAAATGCAACTAGTACCCATAACCACATAGAGTCCATCTCCTTCCCGCACTAGAAGCGATCTTATCGACCCATTTGTAGGATATAATAACGTCTGGGGCCTTTCACCCTAAGATACCGAACCCTGATTAATTAATAAAACTAATATAAACATATATAATATACTTCAACCCTGTTCCTTTGTGCACTCCTTATATGTAATAACGTGGTGATCATGGTATGACAACAAGATGATACTAAGGTTACATAGCATAAGCAACACATGTATTTAACATTTAAATAAGAATATAAAATGAATACATGATCATCAAAAGCAACAATATAAGAACGAATTAGGGTTAAACATGAATAACATGTAACAATCACCGAAGGTCATGAACAACACGCATGAACAATATAAGTGGAAATCGCGAGAGAATCCAACACATCATGGCCGAACCCTATGAGGGATTCATGACTCAAGGTCGAACCCTAAAGAGGGATCCAAGACACTTAGCCGAACCCTATAAGAGATCCAAGATACATGGGTGGGATACCCATGCATACAAGTATAGGTCAAACCATATAGGGTTTAGTCAAACAACAAAGTCTAAACCCCTTTATAGTCAATAATTATAACTGAACCATTAAGGGTTTCCAAAGCCATTAATCGTCCAAAATTCAAGAAATAGGTAGTTCACAGAAAATATATTTTCTTATAAAAATTATAACTAAATAAATATAAATTAGAAAAATACAAACTCAATGGATTTGAAGATTATATTAACTGAGGTTTCTATGAAAAATAAATTTAAAAATATTTATTTCTATATTTCGAAGTCAAATTTCTTAAAGAAGTAGAATGCACAGAATATGAAATTCTAAGTTTTATAAAAAATGTCAGTACCTTAGAAAAATTATAACTAAATAAATAAATATTCTAAAAATATAAAATCAACGGATCGAGAAAATAAATTAACATAGGTTTATAGAAAAAATAAATAAAAAAATATTTAGTTTCAAAATATGTGTAAATTCTTAATCAATTGGACCGCATAGAATCTAGAATTCTAGGTCTTGCAGAAATATCCAGCACATTATATAAATTATAACTAAATAAATAAATATCAAAAAATATAAACTCAACTAATTTGGAAACTAGATTTATAGAGGTATCTATGAAAAATAATTATAAAAATATTTTGATTCAAAATATAAATTGAAATCTTAAATGAACTGGACTATACAGAATCTGAAATTCTAAGTTTTATAGAAAAGTACAGTATATTTGAAAAATCATAACTTAATAAATAAAATCCAAAAAATACAAACTCAATAGATTTAGAAAATAGATTTATATAGGTATCTATGAAAATTAATTATAAAAATATTCAGATTTAAAATATAGATCAAAATCTTTAATTAATTAGACCATACATAATTTTAAATTCTGGGTTATGAAGAAAAGGATAGCACATAAGAAAAATCATAACTAAATAAATATAAATCATAAAATACAAACTTAACTATTTTATAAAATATAGTCATAGAGGATTTTAGAAAAAATAATTAAAAAAATATTTAAGTCTTAAAAGTAACAAGAACATTATAAAGAATTGGCTATCTGGTATGGGTGCCAAATAAGTCATGGCCAAACCCATCATGATGGCACCAAATAATGATCAACTCAAGAAAAATATACTAAATCATGCTCAAATTAATTTATAGTAAAGATCTACCATTATATAATGAAAGAAAAGCAATAACTTGAAGAAGAACAAGAATAGGATGGATCAAGCACACTTACCTTAATGTTTCTTGAAATTTAATGAAAATTAAAAGTTTCTTCAAATTTAAAAGTCGTCGGATCGTCATCTCCTCGGAGTATGTTCTTCTATTCGGAGTCCCCGCCAATTCTCCCTTCTTGCTCAAGTGTGATCGGTGCCTGGATAAAGGTTTAATGGAGATTTCTCTATTCTTTAATGGAGTTTGGGTTTGTGAAAGTTTCTAAAGCTTTAAGGTTTTCATAAATAGGTTTAAGGAAGGATTAGGGTTTCTATTTTAGTGGAATTCGTAACTATCAAAAGAATGATTTTTTCAACCCTCAAAACTTATATTTTACATTTTTAATGGGTTAGAAATGTGCCCAAGGCCCATATATATCAACTAGGCTTCATTTAAGATTATTATTAAGCCCAAAAGGCCTCTAGAATGGCCATACGGACCCACCCAACAATCATAACATAAATAATCATTCATTAATTCAATTAAACTATATTATATAATTTAAAAGTCCATACAATAAGGTATTGACATGTGTCACACACATAAATCATAAAAATGTTCAAAGCCTTGGAAAAGTGTCAAATGATATTGGAATGACTCGAAAGTGATTTGCGGGTCCCACACTCCTATTAAATAAATAAAATATAATTAAATATTATTTTTTTTAAAATAAGAATGGTAGGAAAGTTTAAAAAAATAACGAAAATACTATTTTGTCAAAATCTCTCAAAATCTTCGATTAGAGTTTTCATGTCTTAGGAAATGTTCCAAATTTCACAGGTAAGTTGGTAAGGATAAAATAAGAATATTTTTGGCGTCTCGGGCCTACAAAATAATTTTTTTTATAAAGGTTCTGGAATATTAGTTGCGGCAAGAAAAAGTCCTCTACAAGTTATAGTTCATTATTCTTAGTAGTAATTTTGCTCTAAATAGCGAGTTTAAAAAATAATAGGTTTTTCAAAGTTGTCAGAATGAAACCAAATTAAACATACATACTCAACGATGATATTAAACTATAAAAATAATAATAGTAGTTTGAAAAAGGTTTAGATTTTCATTATTAAGTGAATTTATCATAATATCCTAGAACGAAAGTTTAGGGTATTACAACGACCACCCTAATCCTCTCCAAGATTTGAAAATGCCCAATGTACCTAGGCGATAACTTTGCATTCTTCTTCTCGAATCTCATAACTCCTCTCATGGGTGAGACCTTCAGAAGCACATGGTCACTCTCGATGAATTCTAAACTCCTCCTCCACCTGTCTGCATAGCATTTCTGACGATTTTGAGCCATATGTAAACGGTCCAGAACCACATCTATCTTCTCAGTAGTCTCTCAGACTAACTCTGGCCTAAGAAAGCTACTATCTCCAAGCTCTGTCCAACAAATTGATGATCGACAAGGCCTATTGTAAAGAGCCTCGTACGATGCCATCCCGATGCTAGCATGGTAGCTGTTGTTATATGTGAACTCTATAAATGGTAGATGATCCTCCCAACCACCCGTGAAGTGCAAGATGCAAACCCGCCACATGTCTTCCATCATCTGGTTGACACACTCGGTCTACCATCAGTTTGAGGGTGAAATGTTGTACTAAAATCCAAAGATGTCCCCATAGCCTTTTGAAAACTTCGCCAGAACTCAGACGTAAAATGAGAGTCTCGATCAGACACGGTGGACACAAGATGGAGTTTAACCACAGTCCTCACATAGAGTCTATTCAACTCATCCATAGAATAGGTAACACGAACTAGGATAAAATGAGCTGACTTGGTCAATCGATTAACCACAACCCAAATGGCGTCATAACAAAATCCACCGTCACATGCTCCCACTTCCACTTCGCAATGGGCAACGGCTGTAAAGGTCCTACTAGTCTTTAATGCTTCGCCTTTACCTTTTGATAGGTGAGGCACTTAAACATATAATCTGCAACCTCATGCTTCATGCCGTCACACAGAAAAGGTCACCGCAAATCCTAATACATCTTCGTACCACTAGGATGGATCATATATCTAGTATGATGCGTAGTATCTAAAATCTCCTTCTTTGGGTCTGCCAAATCCAAGACACATAATCGACCACGAAACTTCAACCCGTCATCTGTCCCAACGGCCCAATCAGGTCTACTACCATCCGCTGACTTTGCAGCTCTAGCCTGTAACCACTGATCCTAAGCCTGTGCAAGGACAATCCGACTGATCAAGGTCGACTGAATAGTCAGACAAAAGAGAAATGATTCTGAACACTACTACCTCGGATACACATTGAAGTCTACAACTGACTCTAACATCCTCCACTCCTGAACTATCAAATGAGCCACCAATCCTCTTAGTTTTCTACTTGAGGCGTCTGCCACAACATTCGCCTTCCCCGAATTTTACTAGAGAGTGAAGTCATAATCCTTCAAGAACTTCATCCATTAGAGTTGCCTCATGTTCAATTCCTTCTGAGTGAATAGGTATTTCAAACTCTTATGATCAAAAAAGAGTTCAAACTTTTCTCCATACAAATAATGTCGCCATACCTTCAACTTAAATACTACTACAGCCAACTCAAGGTCATGTGTCGGGTAGTTTTCTCATGAACTTTAAGCTATCCCGAGGCATACGCAATCACCTTTCCATGCTGCGTCAGCACACGACCAGGGATTTTCTGTTTCATTGGTTACGGAAACCTTAAATCAACAATATTTGTAAAATTTGATTAGTGCAATAAGGAATTAAAATTAACAAATAATATACAGTGAAAATTATAATAGTGGAAAGATGAGAAGGGCGAGTCAATTTAAAACAAGTTTTAAGATGAGATCCAGAGAACACTGAAGTAACCAAAATTAAATTGCATTGAATCAAAGAGAGTTGCTTACATAAACTGAAATAACAGAAGTAAAGAAAGCAGATAAATTTATTCTAGAAAGCAAGAAAGCATGTAAATGGTTGAGAGAAGAAGGGGTAAGAGAAAGAAACATCCATTGAGATCTCGGAGTTAAGGGCGCTACCGATCAAGAAGACAATCGTCCAAGATTTCGATGGATGCTTTAAATCAAGAGAAGGATTTTGACAGAGAAGCATCCCATGATCTTTGGAGCAAAGGCGCTATTGATTAAGAGGATCGTCCAAATTTTATGAAATGTTGCTCAATCGTGAGAACGTGAGAGAGAAAGTAGAGAGAGAAAAAGAAATTCACAGCAGAGCTTATCGGCCGACAAGGTAGATATGAATTGGCCTATGATGAAATGATGATGTGCTGAAAGTAGGTTTTTTTCCGCGTCGTTGGTTACGGAAACCCTAACTTCAACACATTTTTAATTTATCCGAGACATTTAACCTGTAAAATGAGCAGTTTTGCATAGTGGCTCGTGTCGGATGTCGATCCACACTTGGGATTAGTCTGGTTAGTGCAATAATGAACATAAAATGACGGGAAATTTGCAGAGCATGGAACATAATATTATTCAAATCAACTCCATTCAATCGAACATGTCTCTTACAATTAAGTAAAAACAACTAAATTATAAAGCATAAAGAAAAGAATAAACTAGAGAGAGAAAGAGAGAACTAGAGAGAGAAAGTAGAGAAATCTAGAGAGAAAAAGTAGAGAGGAGATTGTAGAGATAGAGAGAGAGAGAGAGAAACTAAGGACATCTAGAAAGAGAGAACTAGGGAGAATTTAGAGATAGGAAGGAGACTACCTTACCAAGGGGAGAGGATGAGTAGCCCCCGAAGTAGCCCGTGATGATAAAGAAGGCGGAACCGCCTATTAGTTCAAACTGCTAGGTGGTGTTCCGGGGGCGAAGGAGACGAAGAGGAAGAACCTGCTAATCAAATCGCATGGGGCTACCTGCTGGTTCCAGGAGATGGAAAAAGAGAAGAAAGTGGGAGGTGATCACGTCCTAAGGAGGAGCGATGAGGTCTGATGATGGAGAGTGGTAAGTAGTTGCTGGTTTAGGCAGTAACGTAGCACTGATGCTAGGAATGGCAACAGATCTTCTCTTGTTAAGAGAAGGATGTTGACTGATGGATTAGAGGAAAGAACGGGGTGTTCTTGAAGGTGTGATGGAGATAACGACTTGATGGAGTCGTGTTGGATCAAGGTGGAGAAGGGAAACCGATGGAGGAAGTGTAGATCTATCCAGCAAGGTGGTTTGACGTGGAGAAGAACGGCCAAGAAGAGTGAGATGCTCACGGTTTGAAAGATGGAGGATGGTGCAGGTTTTTCCGAGGATGGCAATGATGGTGATGGCGATCGCCGGAGTTGCAGGTTGCAACTCCGGTCAAAGATTGAATAAAGGTTCCAGCAAGAAGTTGCTGGTTGTGCTAGTGGAGGACCGTCTAGCAGCACGAGGCGTTGGTGAAGCACAAAGGAAGAGGGACGCCACGGGGTGAGGAGTTCGATCGGAGTTGCATCTGCAACTCCGGTAATGACGGTGGAACTCCGTTGATGAAGATTTGCAGGTCCAGCAAGGAGGATGGGAGGCTGAGCAACAAGTGAAGGAGGGCAACTTCGTGGTGGTTGCCGTGGGTTCTAGTTAGAGGGGAGATTGGAGAGGTGGAGGATTTCTGGACATAGGAAGACGTTAATAGAACCAGTCCGCCGGAGTTGCAGACCTGCAACTCCGGCAAGAAGAAGAAGAAGAAGAAGCAGGAAGGAGGAGGAGGAAGAAAAAGATGAGGAAGAAGAGAAGGGAAGAAGGAGAGGGGGATAGAGGAACTCTTACCGTTGGAATGTGTTGCAGGTGGGGGCGTGGTGAGAACCGGGAAGGAGCTCGCCGGTTTTAATGGCGAGGTGGTTGCTGGTGGTGCGTTGATGGGGGTGACGACTTGCTGGTTAGCCCCTCTGTACCTGCAACAGAAGAATGGAAGAAGGAGAAGAAGAAGAAGAAGAAGAAGAAGAAGAAGAAGAAGAAGAAGAAGAAGAAGAAGAAGAAGAAGAAGAAGAAGCCGAAGAAGAAGAAGAAGAAGAAGAAGCCGGCGAACCAGTCCGGTGGTGGCTCGCCGGAGATGAAGGAGCGGAGCAGAAGAGGAAGAAAGAGAAAAATGGGAGGAGGAAGAGAACCGGAGGGTTTTTCAACCCTCTCCTTAAGTAGAAACCGTGGGTTTCTACACTTAGAAACTCACGGTTTCTAAAAAAAAAAATCATTTTTTTTTTTTTTTTTTTTTTTTTTTATTATTATTTTATTTTAATTTTAATTTTTGAAAAGTGATAAGTGGGTTACGGGCTTGGGCTCGTGGGCTATTTGGCCATGACCACCAGGCCAAAAGCTGATGCCACGTGTTGGCCAGTGGTTGGCCGAGATATGACGCCACGAGTCGGCCAGTGGTTGGCCAATGGGAATGCTCAAAATCGTGGGCCCAGAGTGCATCGGCCATGGGCCAGAAGGTAGGTGAGAAGGATAGTGGGCCACTGGGCTCGATGGATGTGGGTTAGGGTGCATTTGGTTGCCAGGGGAGAAAAATGCATTTTTCCCCTTGAAATACCCATCAAGGAAAGATGTATTTTCCTTTCTTCGGAAATCGAGCTCTACGCTCTCAGCCACGATCAATAATCTGAGGCATTACTCTACAATCAAACCTGCCTTAGGGACTGATATTTTACACTGGAGATCGGGTGGTTGATAGGATGGATGATCTACTGATCAGTAGCATGATCGGATGGTCGGATGCATAGAATTGATAGATCACATGGCGATCTATAGAGATTCAACGGCCCGATGGAAGATCCGACGGTCAGAAAGCTAAGGGAGATGAGACAGAGCCAATGAGCAGGAGTTCTGGGGTTAAGTCAATAGATTCGAGGATCGAGAAATGAAGAGAGAGAAAATAAGGAGAGATGAGAGAGAAAATATCAGAAAAAGTATTGGCAGAGGGTCATGAACCCTGGTTTTCCATTGTTCTTCACTTGAGCTTTGCCAGTAGAGTAGGCCATCATTTGATGTCGCTTTAAATGCTTTGGTCCTTCTCTTGGTTATCAGCTCTCCCGCTCTCGTGGTTCCTTGGGCCAGCTCTTCGATCCTCTTTTTCAACCCGTATTTGGCCCATATCTTCTAGTCATAGCCTGTTGGCTCTTTAAGCTTTGATAATGGGCTTTCATGATCGATCTAGGCCCGCAAGTCTCGAGAATCATCCCATCGGGGTTTCCTGCGACAGAAGAAGCGCGTAATGAGACTTTATCAGAACGGCTTAATATCTAGACTTCCGAAAATGTGTTTAACGCATGCAAATATACCATTTCATCCAGAAAAGTGTGTTCTACGCAACAGAAGAGACTCTTACGTAGAAAAGTAGGTAAATAGAGTATTTTACGTAGGAGAATGCAATAACGCTAAAAGGATAATTGCTTAAAATAAGCACTTTTGAGCGAATATCATGTGCCCTGAGAAACTCACCTTTTGCACTTACTGAGAGGAATTGGCCAAGTGAAGAGGCGATCGGCCTGAGAATGTGGGCCGTGGATGAGATCATGGGTTATTTGGAGATTGGCCCAAGATTGGCAAACCATCAGATCTAGAGAGATCCAACGGTCCAATGGAAGATCTAATGGTGGAAAAGCTATGGAAGATGGGATAGAAATAGAGAAAAGGAGATCAGAGGTTTAGGATGATCGATCTAAGGATCGAGTGGTCGATCTGAGGATCGGATGGTGGGAATGGATGATCGGATGGTGAGATGTGGGCAATTAGATCACGGAGAGGGGGGATCAGACGGTCAATCTAAGGATCTTGTCACGCCCCGAATCCGGATACCTAGATACGACCCAAAAATCCGTGAATCGACCCATACCCGAACCCAGATGTGATCCATGAATGTTCCCTAGTGGTCTAACTAGGTCAATTAGACTACTTAGGTTCATTCAAAAACCCACTAAGTAAAAAAAAAATTTAGATGTAGAAAATAAATAATTCAAATAATTCAATCAATCAACCAAATGTGTAGAGGAGGTGAGAACATGCTCTCAATCAAAGGCTTACATGCCCGTGAAAATAAATAAATAATGTTATAAAATAATCAAATACAGCTTTCTAAAGTGTGGGATCGACTCTCAAATCCTCGCCGATCTCCTCGAATGCACCCGAGTCTTTCGCCTCAAAATCATTTCACGTACCCGGCTCCACAAAATCTGAAAATGGTATCGGTGTAGCACCGTGAGCCGAGGCCCAATAATACAACAATGTGCATGGTATGATATCATACTATACAAATGCAACTAATACCCATAACCACATAGGGTCTCCATCTCCTTCCCGCACTGGGAGCGGTCTCAGCAACCCATTTGCAGGATATAATAACGTCTAGGGCATTTCACCCTAGGGTACCAAATCATGATTAATTGATAAAACCAATGTAAATGTATATAATATTCTTCAACCCCATTCCCTTATGCACCCCTTATATGAAATGACGTGATGATCATAGTATGACAATAAGATGGTACTAGGGTTATATGACATAAGAACACGTGTATTTAACATTTAAATAAGAATATAAAATAAACACATGATCATCAAAAGTAATAACATAAGAACGAATTAGGGTTAAACATGAATAACATGTAACAATCACCGAGGTCACGATCAACATGGATGAACAATATAAGTAAAAATCGCAAGAGAATCTAACAAACCATGGCTGAATCCTATGAGGGATACATGATACAAGGTCGAACCCTAAAGAGGGATCCAAGACACT
Source organism: Euptelea pleiosperma (assembly GCA_035048495.1). Classification (NCBI taxonomy): domain Eukaryota; kingdom Viridiplantae; phylum Streptophyta; class Magnoliopsida; order Ranunculales; family Eupteleaceae; genus Euptelea; species Euptelea pleiosperma. The sequence continues at coordinate 20,950,365 of CM068553.1, read as the reverse complement.
TGGCCGAACCCTATGAGGGATCCAAGACACATAGGTGGGATCCCTGTGCATAGAAGTATAGGTCAAACCATCTAGGGTTTAGTCAAACAATAAAGGCTAAACCCCTTAATAGTCAATAAGTCACTACCGAACCACTAAGAGTTCCTAAGGCCATTAATAGTCCAAAATCCAAGAAATAGGTAGTCCACAAATTCCTTGTAAAAATTATAACTAAATAACTATAAATTATAAAAATACAAACTCAATGAATTTGAAGACTATATTCACTGAGGTTTCTATGAAAAATAAATTTAAAAATATTTATTTCTAAAATCGAAGTCGAATTTTTTTTAAAGAAGGTGATTGCACAGAATCTGAAATTCTGGGTTTTGCAGAAAAGGTCAGTACCTTAGAAAGATTACAACTAAATAAATATATATCCTAAAAATATAAAATTAACGGATCTAGAAAATAGATTCACATAGGTTTATAGGAAAAATAAATAGAAAAATATTTAGTTTCAAAATATGTGTACATCCTTAATCAATTGGACCGCACAGAATCTAGAATTCTGGGTCTTGCAAAAAAAGTCCAGCACATTATACAAATTATAACTAAATAAATAAATATCAGAAAAATAAAAACTCAACTAATTTGGAAACTAGGTTCATAGAGGTATTTATAAAAAATAATTATAAAAATATTCAGATTCAAAATATAGATTGAAACCTTTGATGAACTAGACTATACAGAATCTGGAATTCTGAGTTTTATAGAAAAGTCCAGCACATTATACAAATTATAACTAAATAAATAAATATCAAAAAAATACAAACTCAACTAATTTAGAAACTAGGTTTATAGAGGTATCTATGAAAAATAATTATAAAAATATTCCGATTCAAAATATTGATCGAAACATTTGATGAACTGGACTGTACAGAATCTAAAATTCTGAGTTTTACAAAAAAGTCCAGCACATTTGAAAAATTATAACTTAATCAATACAAATCAAAAAAATACAAACTCAAAGGTTCTAGAAATTAGATTATAGAGATATCTATGAAAAATAATTAAAAAAATATTTAGGTTAAAAATATAGATCGAAATCCCAATTGAAGTAGACCATACAAAATTTAGAATTCTGAGTTTTATAGAAAAGTTCAGCAAATTTGAAATATCATAACTTAATCAATACAAATCAGAAAAATACAAACTCAAAGGTTCTAAAACTAGATTGATAGAGGTATCTATGAAAAATAATTAGAAAAATATTAAAATTAAAAATATAGATCAAAATCCCAAGTGAACCATGCAAAATCTGAAATTCTGGGTTTTATAGAAAAGTCCAGCACATTTGAAAAAGCATAACTAAATAAATAATAATTATAAAAATACAAACTCAACTATTTTGGAAAATAGATTCATAGAGGGTTTTAGGAAAAATAATTAGAAAAATATTCAAGTCTTAAAAATACCACAAAAATTATAAAGAAATGGCTATTTGTTATGGGTGCCAAATAAGTCATGGCCAAACCCATCATGGTGGTACCAAATAATGATCAACTCAAGAAAAATATACTAAATCATGTCCAAATTAATTTATAATTAAGATCTACCATTATATAATGAATAAAAAATAATAACTTGAAGAAGAACAAGCATAGGATGGATCAAGCACACTTACCTTAAGGTTTCTTGAACTTTAATGTAAATCGAAAGTTTATTCAAATTTGAAAGTCGTCGGATGGTCCACTCCTCGGAGTATGTTCTTCTATTCGGAGTCCTCCTCAATTCTCCATTCTTGCTCGAGTACGATCAGTGCCCAGATGAAGGTTTAATGGAGATTTTTCTATTCTTTAATGGAGTTTGGTTTGTGAAAACTTTCTAAGCTTTATGGTTTTCGTAAATAGGTTTAGGGAAGGATTAGGGTTTCTATTTTACTAGAATTCGTAACTATGAAAAAGATGGCTTTTTCAACCCTCAAAAACTCATATTTTACATTACTAATGGGTTAGAAATGGGCCAAAGACCCATATACATCAACTAGGCTTCATTTAAGAATATTATTAGGCCCGAAAGGCCCCTAGATTGGCCATACAGGTCCACTCAACAATCATAACACAAATAATTATTCATTAATTTAAAAAATTACGATAATACTATTTTGTCAAAATCTCCCAAAATCTTTAACCAGAGTTTTCATGTCTCAGAAAATGTTATAAATTTCTTGGGTAAGTTGGGAAGGTTAAAATAGGAATATTTTTGGTGTCTCGGGCCCACAAAATAATTTTTTTATAAAAGTTCTAGAATGTTAGCTGCGGTAAGAAAAAGTCCCCTACAAGTTATGGTTCATTATTCTTAGCAAGAATTTAGCCCTAAAGAGCGAGTTTCAAAAATAACAAATTTTTAAAGTTATCAGAATGAAACCAAATTAAATACACATACTCAAGCATGATATCAAACCATAAAAGCAATAATAGAAGTCTGAAAAAGTTTTAGGTCTTCATTATTAGGTGAATTTACCATAATACCATAGAACGAAAGTTCAGGGTATTACAGATCTAATGGTAGGATGAGATGATCTAAGAGTTAAATGTTAAGGTTTTGAGAGATGGAATAAAAAGGAGAGAGAATTAAGAGTAATGAGGGAGAAAATAATACAAAATAAAGATAAAAGAGTTGGCGGAGGGTCTTGAACCCTAATCTTCAATATGTTATTCACTTAAGCTTCATTAGAAGAGCAGGACATCATTTCTTGTCAGTTGATGTCTCTTGATCTTCAGCTTTGCATTTCTCTTGGTTCTTTGGGCTGGTTCTACGATCTTCTGGCTTGGCCCGTACTTGGCCTATATCTTTTAGTCAGAGCTTGCTGGTTCTTTAAGCTTTGATATCAAGCTTCTGTGCGCAAGTCTCGAGAATTGTCCGATCGGGTTTCTTGTGAAAGAAAAGCGCGTAATGAGACTTGATCAAAATGGCTGCATATATCTACTTTTAGAAATGTGTTTTGTCATGCTCCAAATTCGGGTATCCAGATCCTATCCGAAAATTAATGGGTCAACCTCAGACCCAAACCTAGATGTGATCTATGAATGCATCCTAATGGTTCAAGTGTAACTCTAAACCACTAAGATTTATCTTCAAACAAGATAATCTATTCCACAATTTATTAAGTGATTAAACAGATTTCGGTAAGTAGACCCTAGAATAAATTATGGAATTAATTATGAAAAAAATACTAAATTAATTATTTTTTATTTTTAAATTATATGACATTAACCCACTATATATAAGGAAGTCTCAAACTAAAAATTAGGTCAAACGGAGAAAATAAATTTTTCTCCCATTTTCCCTTTCTTATAGTGCACCCGGACAGCACTGCAGTAAAATGGCCACCATTTCTTCGTCTGATATCTGATTTGGCTGTTTCAAAGCCCGTTGGATAGTTCTCTGAATTGGATATAACTCTCTTATTGAGATCAGAGCTCAAAAGTTCCATTTAAAGGGTCTAAACTAGGTTTGTTTGGCTTGGGTTTAGAATAGATTGGTTCGTACTATAGTCAGTGTTTTTGGCTATAACTTTCTGTACATAAAGAATCTATGAAAATTGTTTATATCCCTGGAAAGCTAACTGACAGACCTTCGAAATGTCCTTCTATGATAGTTACAAATTCTGTCAGTTATCTTACCGAAAATATATTAAATGTCAAAAATTAAAATTCTATCTCATATGGTATTTCTAGTGCTTTTAGTCTTTCAAGTCCAAAACTCGGTCTAGGTCCATTAAGGGTTGATTTTTCATTATTAACCACTAATCTACTATCATCATATAAATAATATAATGTCAAATTATTATTTTTATCGAATAAAAATAACGAAGTATCATCCATAAGATAAAAAGGGACAAGTTCCCAAAGATCGGTCAGAACAAGCCTGAAATCAAAATCAATGATAACTTGTTTTTATCAAGAAAGCATTTAAAAGACTAGAACTCCTCCGATGCCTCCAAAGGCTCGCCGTGATACCATCCTTGTACTCCTCGTCGTCGAGTACTTCCCACGAAGAGTCATCCATCGGGTTAAAGCCCAACTTGTCTGTGCGATGTCACAAAACATCGTGAGTCCAACGGACTCAGTAGTGCAACAGGTAACCCCATGGCACCCTTAATCCACATATAAAGTTAACTATGCATAATCATTGGAAATCAAGGATAGAATAGAACATGTAATAAGCAAGACATAACAATCAATATACAACCAATGATCTACAAGGTATGCAAAATACGAGGATGTCCCACCCCAATAACTCAACCACTAACGGGTTTCCATCTCCTTCCTTCGCTGGGAGTGGCCATATGACTCATCTACAGGATTGTTTGGGGTCGTTCACCCTAAGGTTTTCTAGCCCTTCTTGCTTAACGACAAAATTAATAAACTCTCTCACATAAACCCCCAATGACCATGATAAGCATAGTGTAAATCAAATGTCAAAATAACTAATATGAGAAGAGGGCTAAGGCCAAAAATGCTTTCACCCAGAGGTGTTCTCATGATTGATCCACTAATGAGAACTATCCATAGTTTCTATTAGTGCATGATCATGACACGTTTTCACCTCTTATTCTTCCCTCCAAATCAAAGATAATATATGAGAAGGGGGTTACAATGAAAGAACGATATAATATTAAGATAAAAAGAAATAGAAGCACATGTGGGTAATTCGAAGTAATAATTCAACCATTTTTTTTAACCGTAATGAACATGCTTAGAGAAAACAAAATATATAAATGAAGATATGCACAGTAGGAGTTACCTACCTCTTAAATAGATAATAGATTCGTATTGTGAAGCTTGAAATAATGGTGGAAGGGGAGCTCCACGTTTTCTTTGAGGTTTTCGATGCCGTTGATTTCCTACTATGTCGAAGAAGTTGATGAGAGGGTTTGAATGCTAAGTTTTGATATCTTTTTTGATGGTAGGATGAGGGTGTTCTAAGGCTTGAAAAGGTTCTTTAATGGAGGTTTAATAGAGGTGCTTCAATGGAGAGAAAGATGAAAGAGAATGAGAGATTTTTGATGGAGAAATATGGGAGTGATGGTTTAGGATTTGTGAAAGCTCCCAAGCCTTCATGACTTTCTTACATAGGTTTAGGAAGTAACCTTTAGGGTTTCTATTCTAGGTGAAATTCATAACTCTCAAAGGGGTGACTTTCTCAACCCTTAAAAGCTCATGTTTTAAATTACTTATGGGTTAAAAATGGGCCCAAGACCCAAATGTATCCATTGGGCCTCATTTAAAGTTATTCTTAAGTCCAAAAGGCCTCTAAATTAGCCTTATAGGCCCACCCCACAATTATAGCTCAATAATTTATGCAATTACTTATATTAATAATTTAAATACTTATTAATTACAATTATGTCATATTCCCTAAAAATGTGGTGATTTAATATATATAATATATGTGGGTCCAATACTATATAATAATTGTCACGCCCCAAATTTGTGGTCCATGACCCGACCCGAATATCCATAGGTCGACCCATTTATCCGAATTTAAGGGTAAACTAATCAAGGAAAATATCATAATTTAAAGTGGAATATCAATAGATCAAATATATTAAGAATTTTCCAATCAAAAAACTCTGGTAATTAACGTCATGTATAACGCATTAGGTCAAAGGGAACATAATATCAAAAGAACCGATAATCTATCAGTTACGGTTCATCAAAATGTCACATCTGCTCTACAAATCCAAAACAATATAAAGTAATGGATTTTATTACAAGAATTCATGACAAAAATAAAAGACTAATAATGCTCATCTTCCAAGTTCGGTTCCTGCTCCTCGGGTTCGTATGTCCCCTCGCCAACTTCATCAACAGGTTGTAGTTCTTCTTCTACCCTTCCTCGTACGTCTCGGTCTCATCTACATCTGAAAATTTTGGTTGTAGGAGTGAGCCAAGTGCTCACTCAAGTTTTTAACCCCGAACATGATTCAAACAATGCAATTTATAGTCATGCTAGCACAGATTGAATTGTCCAACAGTAATGTCATAGTCATAATCAATGCATGAGCAATTAGTCAAACGTAATACATATATAACCCACACAAGGGGTCTCCTTCTTCACCCATACAGAGGGTCTTCTCGGGGTTTTCGGGTCTTTCACCCTGGAGAACTCACTCCCAACTTGCTTTATCGTTTCTGAATCGGAAATACAATGCGTGCCTTCAGTTATATATGAAATTACTAAAAAGTAAATATCCACGCAGGGGATCTCATTCTGAACATGTTATCATACTGGTAAGCAAAATTATCATGATACGAGATCTACCGTTTCATAATCAATACATGTTTGCATACTTCTAAAATGTATTGAAAAAATCATGGGGGTACCTACCTTCAATCGCTGTCCTAGATTTCACCGTAATTCTTTTAATCGACACTCTTTGCGTAATTTCGGCCCAAGATTATGGAACCTTCAATTTTCACATTTATGAGTTAAGTGTATGCTTTGTAAAATAAAATCCTAAAACCTAAAATTTTTCCTATAAGGTTAAAGGAGTTAACATCAAGATCGATTGAGTAGAAAATGATCAAAATATTACTTTTCCAAAATATTACTTTTAATGCTAATACTAAGCCTCTATTTTATGGATGTGGAGCTATAACATGGTTGGGTTGTTAATCTTGACAATCTAACTAATTGGCCTCAACACGGAGTCACGTAGCATATGGATCGTTCAGTCAGAATCGAATGAAAATAGTGTAAAACTTTAATAAATAATAAGGTTTTTTTTTGTTTTAAATTTGGTTTTTAATAATCTAATGTAAGAGGGTATAACTTGGGACATCAAGGATTCTATGAAGAAAGGGTCGTACGGTCTAAGACATTGGAGGAATATTTTCCTTCAGAACATTAGTTACTCAAAACTGAAAAGAGGTACTGTACATGTCAGTCAACTTTGGACTTGCTAGATCAATGAGCATCACAGATTCAATAGCCACGAAAATTGCAGATCGATGACTGTTATGGGGTGTTACAACACTCCCAGCAAGGTCGGTCGGTTAAAAAACTTAAAGTGTATGACAGTCTAATATAAAGATGCATGGTTTCTTGGAAACCACCTCCATGTTGAAAACAAGGAAAGCGACTAAGATAAAGGGTTCTAGGCTTGTAGAGAGGTTAGGTTACACGGTGGGGTATTGCTACCATCCAACTAATCCAACCACCAATAGTTGATCTAGATGAAAGAGAGATAAATAAAAAGATTCTATGAAAAATAAAAAGAAAAACAATTAAAGAATTCAGTTTTGGAAAACTGTTTAAGAGGGAAATAAAGAACACGTACCCGAACGGAGGAGAGATCGTTCGGTTGGAGTAGTGAAGTTCTGAAATGGAGGATATTCCACAAGGGAACGACAGCAACTTTCCCAAGGCAGGAGCAGCTCTTGATCTGCACAGTAGTCGGGTTTCCGTACACACGCAGGAAGGTGATATATGGAGAATCGGTTTGCACTTTCCCTTGGTGGCTACTCCTCAACTCACCGCTTGATGACAGTGATGTATGAGCAAAGGTGTTTGGATGGCCAACAGCAAGTCTCTTGATAGGAGTTGGGGTGCCCATAACGATATTATATAGTTTTAGGTATAGGCCCAAAGTGGGAGGCATGCTGGAGTGGAAGGAGGTTTGAACGGCTAATGACGTGGATTCGGTCAAAACGGCTCCCGTATTTAGCAACTAAGGTTCTAAAGGTTTGGGAAGGTGATGTTTCAATGAAGCACAATGACAGTGAGGTTTTGTTAGGTTGAAAGGAGTTAAAGGGTTGGGCAAGAAGAGTGTTTAGTAGGTTAGTTTTGGACGGTTGAGATCAATCTCAATAAGATATGTGGAGAATCATTAATGGTAGGCTTAGGTCATGTGGAAAGGTTGACAATAGGTTTTAGCACGTGGAGTCCTTGTGGTAGTGTGAGAAGAACAATAGAAGAATTCTTTTAATGGAAGGGATATGGGAAAGGAATAAAATAATCAATAGGTGATATATGGTATGGTTGGGTACTAGGCTAGGAAAGTTTAATTACAATAAAAAAAAAATGCTAAGTATGGCTTATTAGGCTATATAGTTAAGTGTCGGAGTAATCCCATTACTAGTATATTAAGGTAATGGCATCTTAATGCCTAAAACAAGATTAATCAATCCGAATTTTACCAAAGTTCACACATGACTTAATATAGGATATCTAAGGATGAAAGTAAGTTTAGACTGACAAAATTATCCTCTGAGGGTCAAATTACCAGAATACCCCTGGTTGAAAGTTCGGGGTATTACATGTTTAATTTATGCAAATATATAATTTCGTCTAAAAAAATGTGTTCTACGCAATAGAAGAAACTCTTGCGTAGAAAAGTGGATAAATAGAGAAGTTTTACGTAGGACAGTGCGATAACGCTAATAGGATAATGGCTTAAAATAAGAACTTTTAAGCGAATATCATCAACTGAAAGCCATCCTTTGAGACAACATGTCCGAGAAACTTCACTTCCTCTTGCCAGAACTCGCACTTCTCCAACTTGGCAAACTGATGTTGCTCTCACAAGGTCTGAAGTTCAACTCAAAGATGTTCCTCGTGCTCTTCCTTGGACTTTGAATAAATCAAGATGTCATCGACGAATACCATGAAAAACTGATCTAGGTATAGCCTAGATACCCTATTTATCAGGTCCATAAATGCGACAGTTGCATTGGTCAACCCAAAAGGCATAACCAGAAACTCATAATGTCCATAGCGAGTTCAAAAAGTAGTCTTCGACACATCCTCATCCTTCACTCGTGATTGGTGATAATTGGACCTCAAATCTATCTTTGAAAATATCTGAGCTCCTTGCAACTGATCAAACAAGTCATCTATCATAGGCAAAGGATACTTATTCTTGATAGTGACTTTGTTCAATTGGCAAAAGTTGATACACAAGCGCAAAGATCCATCCTTCTTCTTCATGAACAACACAGGCGCACCCCACGGCGAAGTACTCGGCCTAACAAAACCCTGATCCTGAAGCTCCTAGATCTGGCCCTTTAGCTCCCTCAACTCAGCTGGTGCCATCCTGTACGGTGCCTTCGATATCAGAGTTGTGCCTGTCACAAAATCTATGCAAAAATTCACCTCTCTCCTCGGAGGCAACCGTAGTATCTTCTAAAACACATCCATAAAATTTGAGACAACCGATATGTGGTCGACTCCAACGATCTGCTTCCCAACCTATAAATTAGAAATGAACCCCTCAGTTGGAACATGACTCTGAGTGCTATCAAACTGGAACTGAGGGCTATCCTGGGATACAAAAACTGACTGACTTCTCAAACCAGTCCACCTTAGCATGAAATGCTGCTAACCAATCCATGCCTAAGATGATGTCGAACTCTCGCATCTCAAGCATGATTAAGTCGGCCAACAACTCCTACTCTCCAATCCTGACCGGACATGCTCAGCATATTCGATCAAGAGTTACTAAACCCCCAACGGAGAAACAACTGACAACACTACTACCTCTAACAATTCAGGCAACAAATCCAAAACACGAACAAACACAGATGCAATAAACGAATGCGTAGAACCCGAATAAAAAAGAACACTAGCTAGAGAATGATAAACAATAAGGGTACCTTCCGCAACATCTATAGTAACATCTGCATCTCTGGGAATCACTGCAAACACTATACCTTTTTGCTGTTAGGCTACTACTGCCCATACATCCTTGGTTTGGGACAATCTTTAGCAAGATTTCTTTGCTCCCGACAGTTTTAATATTGCCTCTCGAACTTCCTAGGCACAACCTGTTGGACTGGCTGAGCGAGAACCAAAGCTGTCTTAGTCATGGTAGTCCTTTGTCTCTTCTACCATTTCAGCTGGCCTACCTCTGACCCTGTCTTCGGTTAACAAATTGTAGAATGTCCTGAGGAATCGTCCTAGTCGACTTCTTCAGCTCAAACTTCTGATCTCTCAACCTCTGATATAGAAGGTTGTCCTACTTAATCGCCAAAGCTCGATCGACAACCTCAGAATAGGTCATCAACTGAAGAGCCACAATCATCTTCCGAATAGATGGAATCAGACCACGTTCGAACTTCCTAGCCCAAATGGCCTCCTCTACAACCATGTACTGTGCAAACCTCAACAACTCTACAAACCTCGCCTCATACTGGCTTACAGTCATTGATCCCTGAATCAGCTCTAAGAAGTCTACATCCTTCTTCTCCTTCAGTCTCTGGAAAATAGTTCTCAAGGAACTTCATCTTGAAGTCTTTCCAAGACATCACTTTGATATCCGTAGATCGCTCGACCATATCCTACCAATGCTGGGCTTCCCTAGTAAGCATGAAGACTACCAACTTTTGCTTCTGGCGATTGTCGCACTCCATGAAAACAACGATCTTCTCAGTGTCCAGCATCCAACGATCAACTTCCATCGGATCTGAAGTCCCCATAAAGGATGGTGGACTCATCGCTTGAATTCCTTGACCAAGCTGGCCAATGAATTCTGGATTGGCTGGGGTGCCTGAATCTCTACTCTAGCTTCCATACGTAGAGCAATTTGGTCCGAAATGCGAGTAGTGTCCCCTAAGGCTCTATAAACCTCAGTAAACTCAAGACTAGGAACAAGTCCTGAAACACTAGCTGCCTAGTTGGTCTGGCATCACGGCTTTATCTCATCGACATGACCTTCAGAAGAGAAAACAAACAACTACAAGGTCAAACCAACAAAAACAACGAAAGAAAACAAGCCAAACAAGCAACAAATAATGCCTCGCAAGCATGTCCTAACCAAAAGTCTACACGCGACAAACAGTTCTACTCTTAGTCAACTATAATTAAGTATCACCAAGTCATAATGTCACTCCCCAAATTCGGGTATCTAGAGCCGACCCAAAAATCTATTTGTCAACCTCATACCTGAACTTAGAGGTGATCTATGAATGCATCCTAATAGGTCAAGTGTAACTCTAAACCACTAGGATCCATCCTCAAACAAGACAATCTATAGCACAATTCATTACGTGATTAATCAGATTTCGGTAATTATATTATAGAATAAGTTATGGAATTAATTATGAGAAAAATATTAAATTAATTATTTTTATTTTTAAACTATATGGCATTAACCCACTATGCATAATGAAGTCTCTAACCAAAAATTATGTCAAACGGAGAAAATATTTTTCTCCTATTTTCCCATCCTTATAGTGCACCTGTACAGCACCGTAGTAAAATGGCCGTCATGTCTTCGTCCAAAGTCCAATTTGGCTGTTCAAAAGCCCGTTGGATAGCTATCTGAGTTGGCTACAACTCTCTTATTTAGGTCCAAGCTCAAAGGTGCCATCTAATGGGTCAAAACTAAGTCTATTTGGCTCAAGTTCAGAATAGAGTAGTTCATACTACAGTCAGTGTTTTGGCCATAGCTTTATGCATAGAACAAATCTGTGAAAATTGTTTATATCACTAGAATGCTAACTGATAGACCTTCGAAAAGTCCTACAACAATCATAAATTCTATCAGTTACCTTACCGAAAAATACATTATAGGTCTGAAATTATAGTTCTGTCTCATACGGTATTTCTAGTGCTTTTAGTCTCTTGAGTCCAAAACTCGATCTAGGTCCATTAAGGGTCAATTTTCTATTATTAACCACTAATCTACTATCATCATATAAACAATATAATGTCAAATGATCATGTTTATCGAATAAAAATAATTAAGCATCATCTATAAGATAAAAATGGACAAGTTCCCAAAGATAAGCCAGAACAAGCCCAAAATCAAAATCAAGGATAACTTGTTTTTATCAAAAAAGTGTTTAAAGGACTAGAACTCCTCTGATGCCTCCAAAGGCTTACCATGATCATCATCCTCGTGCTCTTTGTCGTTGGGTACTTCCCACGAAGAGTCATCCATCGGGTTAAAGCCCAACTCGTTTGTGCGGTGCCATAAAACACTGTGAGTCCAACGGACTTAGTAGTGCAACAGGTAACCCCATGGCACTCTTAATCCACATATAAAGTTAACTAAGCGTAATCATTGTAAAGCAATGATAGAATAAATGATGTGATCAGAAACACATAACAATCAATTTGCAACAAATGATCTACAAGGTATGCAAAATACGAGGATGTCCCATCACAATAACTCAACCACTAATGGGTCTCCATCTCCTTCCTTCGTTGGGAATAGCTATATAGATCATCTATAGAATTTTTTGGGTCTTTCATCCTAGGATTTTCTAGCTCTTCTTGCTTAACGATAAAAATAATAAACTTCCTCTCACATGAACTCCTAAGTGACCATGATAAGTATAATATAAATCAAATGTCAAAATAACTATAGCGAATAGAGGACTAAGGCCAATAATGTTTTCACCTAGATGTCATGCCCCGGATTTCGACTACACAAATCCCGAGGTGTGTGCTGCGTGTCCTGAATCCAACGCTTGAATTCAAGACGCGCAAGGCAAAACTCGTCTGCACATATAATCAGAGTTGCAAAAATTAGAGTAAAATTTTCATTTTTAAAACTACGGAAGTGCAAACTTACTAGACTTGCGACTATGCTCGGACTACCAAATTGAATTAGACAATTTTAAGACAAGATATAAATTACAATTATCCCGAGTGTTATAATGATATTACATAATAGAGAGATGTTTAAGATTCAATGATATAATATAAATATGAATAAGAAATTCAAACATTCTAATGATAACAACCTACCAATTATCCTACTAATATCATCCACTCCACTACATTTGACATCATCTCCACCATCAATCTGAATGATTCTTCAATTCTTCTCAGCCTTTCAATTTCTTCTCTGCAAGAGGACTGTGAGTGGGTGAGCTTTTATGAAAAAGCTCGTGAGTGTGTCCAACTTCTAACAACATGTCAGGGATAAAACAGTTGACAATTATAAAACAGACCAATTTCATGGAAAATACATGTAAAACCATTTGATACAACTAAACAAGTTTGAAAGTCAACGATGCGATAGAATTCCATGATAGCAAAATAAAAACATATAAAGTAGCAGTTAACTCAATTTCATAAAGTAGTTAAATTCATACACCACTGCAATACAGAATGATCATGAGATGCATGCATGAGATGCAGATTTTAAATCATAATAGTGGCAGGCCCAAGTCGTAACCTCTCATCCCATAATAAGCGTTACTCATGAGTCTACTGAAAGTAGAATTTTTCCGCGTCGTTGGTTACGAAAATCCTAATCTCAACACATTTTTAATTTATCCGAGACATTTAACCTATAAAATGAGCAGTTTTGCATAGTGGTTCGTGTCGGATGTCGATCCGCACTCGGGATTAATCGGATTAGCGCGAATAAGATCATAAAATGATAGATAATATACAAGAGAAAAAAGAGAATGATGGAAGAGATGAGAAGGGCGAGTCAATTTAAAATGCATCCAAATAAGATCCAGAGAAGACTAAAATCATCGAAATCAAATTGCATTAATCAAACTGTTGCTTACATGAAATAAATGACAGAAATAAATAAAGCGGTAAATCTATTCTAGAAAGCATGTAAGAAAGCATGTAAAGAGAACTTTTAGAGAGAGAGGAAGAAGGTAGAGAGAGATTTTTCACCTCGGTCGTTTACCGGCCGACAAGGTAGAGGTGAGAGAAAAACTCACCCTTTTGCATTCTCCGAATGGAGTCGGCGGTGCAAAAAGGCGATCAGCCTGGGGGTCCTAGAGAAATTCACTTACCCAAGGGAGAGAAAATGAACCCTAGAAATAGAAAATACCTTATGCATACTTGCCATGATTTGAGACCGGGATCGGCCCGGTGAGTGGTTCGGCCTGGGTGATCGGCCAACGATTGATGATGCCCAGCCCAAGAGAAGGTGGTTGGTCGTTGAGGTGGGTTATTATAGGCCATGCAAAGAGGCACACCTTGGGGAGGACGTTTGGTTTTGCATTATGGATGCACAACACGTTGTTGTCCTGTTAGTACACCGATGGCCGAACCTGCTAAAGGGAGTTGCAGCAAGGAGAGGATGGACTGTCCTCACATTCCCGCTCAGTGGTTTGAAGTGGGATGTCGCTCATAGAAGGTGATGGTAGTAGTGTTTGGTATGAGTAGTGGGGGCTCGCTGTTGGCAGTCCGGTTGTGCATGGTGCCGGAGTTGCTGATCACCGGACTGGTTGTTGTTGACGTGGGGACCTGCAACTTGTGAAACAAATGTCTGAAACGGTGGGAGGAGAACCGTCCAGATCTAGGATGGGATTTTTAAGGCAAGAAGACGAAGGGCGGCAAGCTATGGAGGAGCACCGGTTGTGGTGCAGGCCATGGGGATGCGATGGTGCAGGCGACGGTGGTGAGTTGCAGGTTGTCGGACTGGAGGAGCATAGAACCGCCAGCCCAACAATGGAGGATGATGCTCCTCCTTCTTCTTCCTCTTCTTTTTATCTTCCTCTTTTTCTTCTTGTTTTTTTCTTTTTTTTTTTTTTTTTTTCTTTGAGAGGTCTTCCAATGCAGGTCGTTAAGGGTTGGGATTTCTAACCTTACATGCATGTGGGTAGCAGCGTTGGTGCGCACTATAGCAGCAATAGCAGGTTCAGGCGGTCTTGATGGAGGCACTAGCAGGTGGACGGTGGTTCAGTGGATGGAGACGCTGCAAGTAGCAGCAGATGCGCTTAGGAGAGGAGCCGTATTGGCGGTAATGGAAGAGAGGATATGGAACGTGGGGTTGCAGGCTACAGGCCAAAAATGGCCAGCAACGTGGAGAAAAGTGGAGCCACCTGGTTCTTCCTTCTTTACTTCTTCCTTTCCTTTTTTTTTTTTTTGTTTTCTTCGTTTTTAGAAAGATAGAAGATGGTGAAGACGATTGGGAGAGAAGAGAGAATTAGAGTCGAAGGGAGAGAGGGAGAGATTGGAATGGGGGTGATAGCAGCGTGGGGCGAGGTAGGGGGAGATGTTGCAGGTGCAGGCGGCCGGATTTAATGGAGATTGCCGGAGTTCTACAACTCTGGCGAGCTCTCTTTTTTTTTTTTTTTTTTTTTGTTTTCTTCTTTTTGAATAGGAGGAGTCGGCTGCTGGGTTGCTAGTTTCATCAGCAAGAGGGTGCCCAGACGAAGCTTGGACGCTGCTGGAGATGCCTGCTGGAAAAGATGGAGAACCTGCTGGAAGTTGCAGGTAGCTCCGGTGAAGAAGCTTACTGGTTTGGCCAGCGTAGCTGCAGCATCATTGTGGGGTTTCTCAAAGAGAGGATCGGTGGCTGGCTGCAAGAGAGTGGTAGGTTCCATGGCTGTAGAGAAGAAGAAGAATAGAATGAGAGAAGAATGTGGGGTCGGTGAAGAAAGGGTGAGAAAGAGAAAGTCCAAGAAGTTTTTTTTTTTTTCTTTTGGGGTTGACGGCTAGGTTCTTGGGTGAGAAAGAGAAGTGATTAGAGGGGATTAGGGTTCCCTCCCTTATAAAGGGATAAGGTGAGAGGGAATGGACAGCTAGGATGGTGGACATGTGAGATCAATGGGAGATGTGTGGTGGTGATGGGAAGTTGCTGTAACCGTGGAAAGCATTCCTCCCAACGTGTTTAGAAGTTCCCATGTCCACTTAGTTTGTGGGCCCCACCTTTATCATTTAACACCCTTCTTTGAACCTTCATACGCCCTTGCCTTGAAGACTACCATGTTGCTTTATTAATTGAGTCTCACCGTATGGAACTTAACAATCCATGATTAGGGTCCCACCTTCTCCTTAGTGCATCAATGTGTAGCATTCTTCAGCAACTTTTGATTTTTAATACATGGGCCCCACTTGATTAAGAAATCATATCCCATACCAATTATTCACATCGTCCACCAACATTCTCTTTGGATAATTTAGCTTGTCCTATCCATCTTTCCATTGTTTTCTTGATCGTTAATCCCACCATCATTTACCGTTAACCCCATGATCATCAACCCATGATCACGACTCTTCTTCATTTGCAGATCAACCAGTATCATTTTTAACATGTATCAATTAGTGGAATTGCCAATCTACAACTCCATTTCGCGCTTCAACAAGCAATTATCGGAAGAGATATTGATCCAATGGTCTGATTTGAGGTGATCAAGCTTAGGTGTTTAACACTGTGCGGGGTCAGTTATCCACAAGTTCCAATTTCTTGTACGTACCCAAGCATCTGTTTAGGCTAATCCCCCTTTCATTTATATGCATCAATAATCCCTCACCTTCATTTAGCAACTTGACCAATGTCGTGGTTTAGCATCGTGGTCCACTGATACATCCACATGGCACACCTTCGTAGCCCAACTCTATAGTCACTTGCTGCGTATATCCGTGCACGATCATCCATGTACGCATCACATCTGCCTTGATCATGCCTGCTTCTTTACGATCTTGTCATCCATTGACTTGGTCAACATTTGGCCCATGGTCCACTGATTTGGCCAATGCTTCCCAGATCTTAGGAAATTTCCTGAAGGAATTCCTAGAACTTGTGTGCAACACCAATCTTGGTGATCTTCCCCTTGCGGTCATCTTTATCTTCTTTAATGGATCAGTTGACTTCTCGGTTCTTGGTCTGGCTCTTCGATCCTCTAGATTGGCTCGTTCTTGGCCCATATCTTCTCGTCTTAGCCACGGTTCTTTAAGCTTTGATAGTGGGCTTCCGTAGTTGATCGTGGGCCTGCTAGTTTTGAAAATAGCCCGATCGGGTTTCCTGCAAGAGAAAAGCACGTAATGAGACTTGATCAAAACGGCTTCATATCTAGACTCCCAGAAATGTGTTTAATACATGCAAATATACCATTTCGTCCAGAAAAGTGTGTTCTACACAATGAAAGTGACTCTTACGTAGAAAAATGGATAAATAGAGTAGTTTTACGTAGGAGAGTATGATAACGTTTAGAGGATAATAATGAAAAATACGTACTTTTAAGCGAATATCATCTACCTATAGCATGCAATATAATATCCAATTTCATCTTTATTCTGTATCCACTATCACCTTTCCACTTAATAATCAGGACCCGGTCCCACAAGTTTCTTTCGACGCCACTAAAGATACGACTGGTTTTCTCACCGCCCCAGTCAGGGTCTCTCTCCAAGTAACCAAGTAACCATCATCCATAACCAATCTATCTCCACATATCCACTATAATACATAGCTCCCAAGTTCACCGGCTGGAGTCAGTCCCGTAACCAATTTCACCGCTGGTCAAACATTCGACGATTGTAGATTTGTTAAGGATCCATAGCTCATCCAGTGCGGCTGCCCACCTACACTCGCGTCTAAATGCCCATCGGGCAAGTATGTATCTCTAGGGTCCGCGTGATCACATAAATAAAATCATGTTTATCTTATTATATGCAATGCCTTTTAAATTCAGAATCCATTCCTCAAATTATGTAATCATGCGAACATTTAAAAAAAAGTACATGCGAACATTTAAAAAAAAGTGCAAGTAATTGTAGATACATAATTGATAAACAATTAAATGCAATTTCAAATATGCAAGTTAAAGCATTTGATTCAAGATCATTTTCAACTAAAAGCAAAATCAGAACATTTCTTTAATATCAAATGCGGTTGATAATATAAGTTTGGTTCTGGAAAGCCTAATACAAGGCAAGAAGAAGAAGGGAGACCACTCATAGTTGAACGCTCCATTTTCTCTTCGATGGTGTTGAGCTACTATTCCGATTCTTCAACGCTTTGATGTTTTCAATCTCTGACTCCAAATTCTCTTTCTTCTTTCACCGCTCTCCTTCTAGATTGAATGTCGACGCCAAGAAAGAGTTTAAGAGAAGATAGTTTACAATAGAGAATAAGACAACTTTACATGAGAGGAAACAAAATCACTAGAACGAGATCCTTAAAACTAATTGAATTCCACTGAGGATTAGACTCTACAAAAACTCTACGTCAATCAAGACTACGCTAATCCAATTGGACAAGGGTCAAACCCGATTCGGATAACCTGATACAATTTCAGTCGAACGCGGTTGATCCCGATTTAGTTAATTAGATTCAATTAGATTACTCACAATTCGATTAGATAAGTTTTGGGTAAAATTCTAACCTTAACAAAAACCCTATATTCTAACTCATTTAGAAATTAGACAATTCTCACTAATTTATATTTATAACCTCTAAATAATTTTATATTATTTTTCCTAATTTTACTTCATTTTATTTATAATTGTTTTGGACTCCCCTATAATTGACATGGATTATAAGTACTTAATTTAATATTGTTATATTTTCTATAATTTCTTTTATCTTATTATTATTAATCCTGCCCAAATTTATTATTATTGTTTTTTAATTATTTTAATATATTATTTTATTATAATATATTTTAATTATCTAATTATTAAATAATTACATTTCTCGGGTCGAGTCGGGTCGGGTGCGGACAAGGTCTGCCTAGGCGCGGCCTGTGCATGGCTGGGCACGGCTAGGCATAGCCTGGGCATGGCTGGGCATGACCCGGGCACGGCCTGGGCATTTTGCCAAGCACTGGGGACCTGAGTCAACACGGCAAGTTGACTGGGCAACAACAAAATCGAACAACAAGTGGTCCGGTATTGGCTGCAAACACGACAATGTGGATCCCACTGACCCAAGGGAGGTTGGCTCACACACCGTTCGGGTCCATTAACATCAAAATGTGGGGTCACCTCCAACACGAGCCTACGTGTACCCATGAACCAACAATCATCATGGTTAGAGAAATCTAACCGTTGGATGCTTGGGCCACACAGTTGACCGTATGGATGTTTGACTGAACTATAGGTGGACCTACGAATCCAAAAATCAGCCAGGTATGACCTACCATACAACGATGCACCACATGGCATACTAGGTGACGTTGATCACATGGGGATTGGTCCCACACCCGAAATGGAGCCACACAGCACAACTTTAACACTGGACGTATGGATGCTAGATCAATTCCTAGATTGATATTAACTTTGGGGCTTTGAGTATTGGTGGGAGCTAAGGTGATGGGCTGAAGGTTGTTGCACATGGATCAAGCGGTAGTTAGGTGATAGTGATCACTGAGCATAATGTTGTCTATCCCATCCGTAGGTGGACCGACGAATCTAACCACCTATTTAGTTGATGATTTACATCCATTGGATTGAACTCCTTTCCATGGGTATACACCAACCGTGGGAAGTTTTGAGAAAACAAAACCTATGTCTTTATTAAATCCATAACACACCAGAATATTCTATACTCTGTTTTGGGTTTGGCATGCAACCCAAAACAGAGACTCCAACAACAAAATTGAAAACTAAGCAAAAGGGAATACTGACCGTTGAATAGGATCACCGGGTTGTGCTTATTCAGTTGACGGTTTGTGGATGATCGATCTCCCCCTTAGCTCGAATTTCGGAGGCAGATCTTCACATATGTTTCGCCGATCTCGGAGTGTGTTGTCGAGAAGTGCTACTGCATGTTTGGCACATTGAATGTCCCACAATTGATGATGGAGATTCTGACCATACGATGCTTGAGAAATGGGACAGCCACAGATGATTGTGGATGCAACATGAAAGATAAATGACAAAGAAAGAGAGGATGGACCAGATTTAAGGAAGTTGAGCTATGGTTCAAGGTCTAATGGTGCTTAACAGTGGACCAGTCGGAAAGTGAACTAGGTGGGTGTATAACAGAGGAGGTAATGCGTTGCTAAGCGCTCCTTCTGATCTACTGTTGAGGGACCGTTGGATTGAAGGCATGTTTAGGTTGGTTCTCATCGCGGAAGTTAGATCAACATCATCCGTGATCTAGGGTTCACTTCCATGCAACGCAAAAGCCTTGGAACATCTCCACCGAGGGGATTAGGAGCACCGCCCCCATGTCCAACAACCAGCAACAAAAGTGGTGATTTGAGGAAGAAGGCGTTGGCTGGCTGTTCACTCACTAAAGGGTTGTTGCATGCATGCATACCATCGCGATGGACCTCCATGATTGCTGCAATACGAAGAAGGGGATTGAGAGACATTTAAAAGGTGTTAAAGTGGGGAAGGTGATCTGCTGGTGTTTGATGGCTGAATGGCCAAAGTGAGAGTTGATGGAGAATGGAGTCTATGGCGCATGGAGCATATGGCTTAGTCCAAAAGGTTGGGTGCTCAAGCAATGGATGAAATCCCGGAGTTGGTGATCGTGTGAAGGAGAGGACACGAACCAGGGTGAGCTAACGGGCTGGTTTGGGTGACGGAGCAAAACAGAGGAGCAGCAGCAGAAATCGTTAGTTGGGCAAGGAGGCCGATAAGGGTTAGGGTTAAGAGGTTAAGGCGGTGGAGGGCATAGGCTAAGAATTAGAGTTTTTTTTTTTTTTAGTTGCATCGACATGTGGAGGGTTACACAGGAGTCAGATTTGATAGGTGCATCGCCCTTGTTGGTTGTATGCAAGGAAAGAGGATAGGGAGAGTTGCTGCTGGAGGTGTCAACTAAGGATTGGTGGAAGTTGAGGGGGTGGGAATCTGCATGTATCGTGAAGACACATGACCTAATGATTGAGCTGCACAACAGGGGAGGTTGAGAGAGTATTACACTGGCCAAATAGGATTTCTACCTGATAAAGTAGTTAGGGGAGAGAGAAGAATGGGGTGTAGAAACATGCACCGCTGCATGAGTTGTCACAGGCTGAGATATATGGGCTAGGGTAGATGGGCCAAGGAATTGGATTGAGCTAGAAAGATTGGTGAACAATGCGCACGACCAATTCGGTGTACACAATAAGCTCTAAAATTACAGGATGGGGCCCCACTAGCTCAAATAATCGGTTCACATTCAATGGTCTCACCAACAAGGTTGATCCGATTGATGATTTTTTTGACCCTCGGGATAAGGCGGCTCATGTAGACTACACGATCTATGGTCGAGCAACTGAGTGATCCTACGGATCCCTCAGAAGGAAAATTTTGCCAAGGTGGATCCACACCCTCGAATAAGCTTGAAGGTTAGATTAATAGATAGATTCTGAATTATTGATTACAAGTCATTAGATCTTGTGGTCTCTATAGACCACACTATCCGAGGCCGATCTAGCCGATCGAAGTGGATCCACAGATCCAACCCGGGCCTGATTGAATGGTGCTAGAATTCACACACCAAAATAATAGCCTGATGAGTGATCTACAATGGGTCATAGCCCTAATATGAAGCCCATGGATCTCCAAATGGGCTCGAGGGTCTCCTATAGGTCAAAAAAGCCCATTCGAAAATCTGGGATATTACACTAGATGTCACGGGGTTGCAAATTATTTGCCTTAGACCTATGCGGCACTCGTGTCATGCTTCAACGGTACTCGAGTTAGCCTTTCTTTGTTGCCTTGAGAGTTCCCAAACTCACCAAGACCCTTGCCTAAGTGATCACACCAATAATGCTAAGGAAAAGAGGGAAGATGGTTGTAAAGCTCACAAGTTGAACTCTTGAATTGTTACTCAATTCTTGGATGCTTACAAATGAAGAAGTCTCCCCTTTATATAGGCTTGGAGCCTTGAGTACACTAGTCTCTAGAACTTTCTACACAATTCTACTTCAAGAATTATCTAGAATGTACATATGTTACAAAGGGTAGAGATCCCTTAGAATTCTCATGAGTAATCTAGATCCTTCTAGTCTCTAGGGTTCTCCATAGTGCTCCAGAGTCCTCTAGAATCTTTCAAGACACTCTAGACTTTTGGAGTATAGAATGGTCCAATAATGGACTTGGATGTGGGCTTGTAACAGGCTTAGTTAGCGGGCCCGTGACATTCTCCCCCACTTAATCTGCAGACGTCCTCGTCGCATTTCCTTCTTGGAACTTAGCGATCTAGTCTTTGAATTGTTAAAGAGTGTTGGCGCACTCCCTGCTAGCCTCGCTTTTTGGCAGTCCTTTCTATTTCACTAAGTACTCTGTATATGGTTGTACCCCGCGTCTGCTTATCCGGTGATCAGCTACAATGCACACTACTTCCTTATCAAAGGAGGTAGTCATGGTCATAGGTGCTCTCTTGCTGATGCCTCGCAATGGATCTTCCATGTTCGTAGGGTATGGCTTGAGGCAACTGGCATGGAAGACTGGGTGTATCTTCAACTTAGGAGGTAGGTCAAGTCGGTATGAGGCTTTGCCCACATTCTTTAAGATAGGGAAGGGACCGTCATATTTTCGTATCAACCCCTTATGTACCTTTCTGAACACCTTGAACTATTGGGACTATACCTTTATCACATTTTTTGTATTCTACATGCCTTCTCTTGGTATCCGCCCATTTCTTCATTCTCCTCATGACTTTCTCCAAGTAGGCTTTGGTAATGTCGGTTTGCTCATTTTAGTCTTTGGTAAACCTGTATACAGCTAGGTTCTTCCCCTGGTATCTACTAACAACTGTGTGGGGCATGAAGGGTTGTTGGCCTGTTGCTAACTCAAATGTACTATGGCTTGATGATTCGCTCTTTTGTAAGTTGTAGCAAAATTGAGCCATGTCCAATAGCTTCACCCAATCCTTTTGATTGGCACTCATGAAGTGCCTTAAGTATTCCTTCAATAGTGCGTTCACCCATTCTGTTTGCTCATCAGTCTGTGGGTGAAAGCTGGTTGAGAAGTGTAACTCCGACCCAAGTAGCTTGAATACTTTACCCCAAAATTTTCCCGTGAATATTGGGTCGCGATCACTTATAATGGTCTTTGGAACACCCCAATATTTTACCACATTTTTCACGAACAACCTTGCGGCTTACTCGGTAGCACAATCTGTTGGGGTGGCAGTGAAGGTAGCATACTTAGAAAACCTATCCACCACCATGATGATCGATCCCATTCCTTCGGCCTTTGGTAGCGCTGAGATGAAGTCCATTGATATGCTAACCCATGGCCTTTCTGGTACGGGTAGGGGTTCCAGGAGACCTCCTTGCTTCTTGTGTTCAACTTTTTCTTGTTGTCACACAAGACAAGTCCTCACATAATCATCCACATCTTCACTAATTAGTGGCCAATAGTAGCTTGTCTCCAACAGGGCTAAGGTACGCCGTTGACCCAGATGTCCCACCCACCGTGTGGCATGGCATTCCCTTAGTAGCTCTTTCCTGAGGTTCCCCCATTTAGGCACGTATAGGAGATTCCCTTTATAGTATAGGAGTCCATTCCTTGTCCAAAATTGTGGTGTTCTTCCTTCTTGCGTCGCTGTCATGATACTCTTGGCCAATGGGTCTTTGTCTAACCCTTCTATATGCAATCGGGTAAAGATCATTTTAGTTGGCTTAGTACAGCTAGCTCCTCTAACTTGAGAGCTGCAAGTCCGCCTTATGACTTAGTGCATCTGCTACTTGATTGGTCTTGCCCGATTTGTACTCGATCACCATGTCAAATTCCACTAAGAAGTCTTGCCACCGAGCTTGCTTAGGACTTAACTTCTTTTGGGTTTGGAAGTAGCTGGTAGCCACGTTGTCCATCTTTGCCACGAACCTTGATCCTAGCAAATAGTGCCTCCAAGTCCTTAAATAATACACCACTACTGTCATTTCTTTATCTTGGACCATGTACCTCCATTCGGTTTCATTGAGTTTTCTACTTTCGTAGGCTATTGGATGTCCTTCTTGCATAAGGACTCCTCTTATGACAAAGTCTGATGCATCGGTATGGACATCGAACGGCTTGGTGTAGTCGAGTAGTTGTAATACCAGTTCCTCTATCACAGCCTGCTTGAGGTCATCGAATGTCTCCTGACATTCCCTTGTACAATGCTGTAATACCCTGAACTTTCATTTTAGGGTATTATGGTAAATTAACCTAATAATGAAAACCTAAAACTTTTTCAGACTCCTATTATTATTTTTATTATTTAATATTATGTATGAGTACGTGTATTTAATTTGGTTTCATTCTGAGAACATTGAAAAACCTACTATTTTTGAAACTCGCTCTTTAAGGCTAAATTCCTACTAAAAATAATTGACCATAATTTGCATGTGACTTTTTCTTTCCCCAGCTAACATTCTAGAACTTTTATAAAAAAATTATTTTGTGGGCCCGAGACACAAAAAATATTCCTATTTTATCATTACCAACTTACTTGTGAAATTTGGAACCTTTCTTTAGACAAAAACCCTAGCGGGAGATTTTGACAAAAATAGTATTTTTGTAATTTTTAAAACTTTCCTACTATTCTTATATTTTTTAAAATTAATATTTAGTTATATTTTATTTATTTAATAGGAGTATGAGACCTACGAATCACTTTTCGGGTCATTCTGAGGTCATTTGACACTTTTTCGAGACTTTGAACTTTTTTGTGATTTTTATGTATTTAGACTATGTTAAGTGATTTATGTGTGTGACATGTGTCAATACCTTGATGCATCAATTTTTAAATTATATAATATAGTTTAATTGAATTAATAAATAATTATTTGTGTTATGATTGTCGGGTGGGCCTGTATGACCAATCTAGAGGCCTTTTGGGCATAATAATAATCTTAAATGAAACCTATTTGATATATATGGGGCCTTGACCCATTTCTAACCCATTAGTAGTGTAACATATAAGTTTTAGAGGGTTAAAAATGTCAACCCTAGGAAAGTTACGAAAATCACTTAACCCTAATCCTTATGAGACCTATACCTTAATTACCTTCTATTTTATTTAAGCTCTCTTCCTCCATTATTCTCTACACTTAATCTTTAACCTAAAACTCGAGCCTTCATCTACACTCTTCCACCATTAACACCACCTCTTCTTCTCCAATCATCACCAAACCTTAGGATAGTGTTTATCTCCCTTCTCTCATAAATATATATCACTTTGGGAGCAAAAGATCAACAAAGGAGGGACTTTTCAAGCGATTTAAGAATTCTTCATTAAAGTTTAAGAAACCTTGAGGTAAGTGTGTTTGATCCATCCTATATTTGTTTTTCTTCAAGATTTTATTTTTTTTTCATTAGGTAATGGTTGATACTCATTATAAATTAATTTCAATAATATTTACTTTATTCTTATTGGGTTAATTTTTATTTTGGGCTACCATGATGGATTTGGCCATGGTTTCTTTTACACCTATAACGGATGACTATGTTCTTTATTATTTTTGTTGTATTTTTATAATTTAAATATTTTTATAATTATTTTTTCTAAATACCTCTATAAATCAATTTTTTAAAACCATTTATTTTGTATTTTTTTGATTTATATTTATTTAATTATAATTTTTCTAAGTTGTTGGACTTTACAAAAAAATTCAGAATTCTAGATTTTATATGGTCCAATTCAGTTGGAATTTTGATCTATATTTTTAACCTAAATATTTTTTTAATTATTTTTTATAGATACCTCTATCAATCTAGTTTCTAAAACCTTTGAGTTTGTATTTTTCTGATTTGTATTGATTAAGTTATGATTTTTCAAATGTGCTAGACTATTCTATAAAACTCAGAATTCTAAATTTTACATGGTCCACTTCACTTGAGATTTCGATCTATATTTTTAACCTAAATATTTTTTTAATTATTTTTCATCGATACCTCTATCAATCTAATTTCTATAACTTTTAAGTTTGTATTTTTATGATTTGTATTGATTAAGTTATAATTTTTCAAATGTGCAGGACTTTTCTGTAAAACCCAGAATTTTGGATTCTATCCGGTCCACTTAATTAAGGGTTTTGACCTATATCTTAAATCTAAATATTTTTTTATTTATTTTTTCTAAATACCTCTATAAATCTAATTTCTATAACCTTTAAGTTTGTATTTTTTTGATTTGTATTAATTAAGTTATAATTTTTCAAATGTGCGGAACTTTTCTGCAAAACCTAGAATTTTAGATTCTGTCTGGCCAACTTCATTAAGGGTCGACCTATATTTTGAATATGAATATTTTTCTATTTATTTTTCCTAAAAACCTCTGTGAATCTAGTTTTTAAATCTATTGAGTTTATATTTTTCTAATTTATATTTATTTAGTTATGATTTTTATAAAAAAATATATTTTCTTTAAAAAAAAACTTTATTTCTTCAATTTTGGACGACTAATGGCCTTGTGAACCTTTAGTGGTTCGGTTATGACTTATTGACTTTTAAACCTAGATGATTTGACTTATACTTGTATGCATGGGAATCCCACGCATGTGTCTTGGATCTCTCATAGGGTTCGGCCAAGTGTCTTGGATCCCTCTTTAGGGTTCGACTTTGTGTCATGGATCCCTCATAAGGTTCGGCAATGGTGTGTTAGATTTTTTTACGATTTCCACTTATATTGTTCATTCGTATTGATCGTGACTTTCGGTGATTGTTACATGTTATTCATGTTTAACCCTAATTCATTCTCATGTTATCACTTTTGATGAGCAAGTTTTATTTTATATTCTTATTTAAATGTTAAATACACGTGTGCTTATGCCATGTAGCCCTAGTACTATCTTGTTGTCATACCATGATTATCACGTCATTTCATATAAGGGGTGTATAAGGGAACGGGGTTGAAGTATATTATATACGTTTATATTGGTTTTATCAATTAATTAGGGTTCGGTACCCTAGGGTGAAAGGCCCCAGACGTTATTATATTCTGCAGATGGGTCAATGAGACCGCTCCTAGTGCGGGAAGGAGATGGAGACCCTATGTAGTTAAGGGTACTAGTTGCATTGGCATCCGTACTCATTTGCATTTACCCTCATATTCATGTCATCCTTATTATATGATTGAGATGCATACCTTGGTTAAAAACTTGTATAATATGATATCATACCATGCACACTGTTGATTACTAGGCCTCGGCTCACGGTGCTACACCGATACCATTTTCAGATTTTGAGGAGCTAGGTACGTGGGATGATTTTAAGACGAAAGACTTCAGTGTACTCGAGGAGATCGTCGAGGATTTGGGAGTCCATCCCATACTTTAGAAAGCTATATTGATTATTTTAAAACATTACTTATTTATTTTCACGGGCATGTAGTCCTTTGATTGAGAGCATGTTCTCACATCCATTTCTCTCTACTTAATTGATTGATTGAATTGTTTGAGTTATGAATTATTTTAATTATTTGTTTTCTACAACTAGACTTTTTTTTTTACTTAGTGGGTTTTCGAATGAACCTTAGTAGTCTAATTGACATAATTAGACCACTATGGGACATTCATGGATCACATCTGAGTTCGGGTACGGGTCGATCCACGACTTTTGGGTCGTATCTAGGTATCAGAGCACATGCTTCAGATACCTAAGGATTTGTGTGTAATGGGTCTATGCATAATTGAGCTGTGTATAATAGAATGGTATCAGAGCATAGTCAGTTGATTACCCTATGGACCCGTGCAATGGAGACCATTAGGGGATCTGGTTAATGTGTCTATTCTTGTTGTGGAGACTGTAACATTTTAGTATATATATTAGAGATATTTAGAAATACTATAATGTAGAGTACTCTGATTGTTTGTAATACTTATAAATAGTGATTGTGTACTATTGTTTGTATGTATATTATTGTAATACTTGATTTTATGTTATGCTTGACTATGTCGCAATCCTAACACTGTCATACCTTATCAAGGAGATCGTGACAGAATGGTATGCTGACAGAATGATATCCTTAGATGATCTTAATTGGACAGTCTGGCTATTTTGACTAGTAGGCTAGTTGACTAGCGTTACCAGTTTGACTGGAAGATAAATTGATTAGTTTTACCAGTTGATTTAGGTCGATTAGATTGATCGAGTTTACCAGTTTAACTAAGGTTGACTATATTGATTAGTTTGACTAGCATAGTTAAGTCGACTAGACGTAGATGACTAACTTGCTTGGATTGGACTAGATTGGTGTAGATGGCTAGTTTGGCTAGGTTTACTATATTAATTAAGTTGGCCAATCTGACTGTGTGTAGCTATAAAGTTTGTCAACCAATCTAACTAGGCTTAGCTAAAATGATTAGCTGACTAATCAGATTTGACAGACTAGGTTGAGAATTTCTTTGAGGGGGCTCGAATTTTGGGGATGAAATTTTCTTTAAGGGGGGTTGATTGTAATACCCTGAACTTTCGTTCTAGGGTATTATGGTAAATTAACCTAATAATGAAAACCTGAAACTTTTTCAGACTCCTATTACTATTTTTATTGTCTGATATTATGTATGAGTATGTTGATATTATGTATGAGTATGTGCATTTAATTTGGTTTCATTCTGACAACTTTGAAAAATCTACTATTGTTGAAACTCGCTCTTTAGGGCTAAATTCTTACTAAAAATAATGGACCATAACTTGCATGGGACTTTTTCTTTCCCTAGCTAACATTCCAGAACTTTTATAAAAAAATTATTTTGTAGGCCCGAAACACAAAAAATATTCCTATTTTATCCTTACCAACTTACCTATGAAATTTGGAACCTTTCTTTAGACAAAAACCCTAGCGGGAGATTTTGACAAAAATAGTATTTTTATAATTTTTAAAACTTTTCTACCATTTTTATATTTTTTAAAATTAAAATTTAATTATATTTTATTTATTTAATAGGAGTATGAGACCTACAAATCACTTTTCGGGTCATTCTGAGGTCATTTGACACTTTTTCGAGACTTTGAACTTTTTTGTGATTTTTGTGTATTTAGACTATGTTAAGTGATTTATGTGTGTGACATGTGTCAATACCTTGATGTATCAACTTTTAAATTATGTAATATAGTTTAATTAAATTAATAAATAATTATTTGTGTTATAATTGTCGGGTGGGCCTGTATGACTAATCTAGAGGCCTTTTGGGCATAATAATAATCTTAAATGAAGCCTATTTGATATATATGGGGCCTTGGCCCATTTCTAACCCATTAGTAGTGTAACATATAAGTTTTAGAGGGTTAAAAACGTCAACCCTAGGAAAGTTACGAAAATCACTTAACCCTAATCCTTATGAGACCTATACCTTAATTACCTTCTATTTTATTTAAGCTCTCTTCCTCCATTATTCTCTACACTTAATCTTTAACCTAAAACTCGAGCCTTCATCTACACTCTTCCATCATTAACACCACCTCTTCTTCTCCAATCATCACCAAACCCTATGATAGTATTCATCTCCCTCCTCTCATAAACATATATCACTTTGGGAGCAAAAGATCAATAAAGGAGGGACTTTTCAAGCGATTTAAGAATTCTTCATTAAAGTTTAAGAAACCTTGAGGTAAGTGTGTTTGATCCATCCTATATTTGTTTTTCTTCAAGATTTTATTTTTTTTTCATTAGATAATGGTTGATACTCATTATAAATTAATTTCAACAATATTTACTTTATTCTTATTGGGTTAATTTTTATTTTGGGCTACCATGATGGATTTGGCCATGGTTTCTTTTACACCTATAACGAATGACTATACTCTTTATCATTTTCGTTGTATTTTTATAATTTAAATATTTTTATAATTATTTTTTTTAAATACCTCTGAATCTATTTTTCAAAACCATTTAGTTTATATTTTTTTGATTTATATTTATTTAATTATAATTTTTCTAAGTTGTTGAACTTTACAAAAAAACTCAGAATTCTAGATTTTATACGGTCCAATTCAGTTGAAATTTTGATCTATATTTTTAATATAAATATTTTTATAATTATTTTTTATAGATACCTCTATCAATCTAGTTTTTAGAACCTTTGCGTTTGTATTTTTCTGATTTGTATTGATTAAGTTATAATTTTTCAAATGTGCTAGACTATTCTGTAAAACTCAGAATTCCAAATTTTATATGGTCCACCTCACTTGAGATTTTGATCTTTAGTTTTAACCTAAATATTTTTTTAATTATTTTTTATAGATACCTCTATCAATCTAGTTTCTATAACCTTTGAGTTTGTATTTTTATGATTTGTATTGATTAAGTTATGATTTTTCAAATGTGCAGGACTTTTCTATAAAATCTAGAATTCCAGATTCTATCTGGTCCACTTAATTAAGGGTTTCGACCTATATTTTAAATCTAAATATTTTTCTATTTATTTTTCTTAAATACCTCTATAAATTTAGTTTCTATAACCTTTAAGTTTGTATATTTCTTATTTGTATTGATTAAGTTATGATTTTTCAAATGTGTAGAACTTTTCTGCAAAACTCAGAATTCTAGATTCTGTCTGGCCAACTTCATTAAGGGTCGACCTATATTTTGAATATGAATATTTTTCTCTTTATTTTTCCTAAAAACCTCTGTGAATCTAATTTTTAAATCTATTGAGTTTATATTTTTCTAATTTATATTTATTTAGTTATGATTTTCATAAGAAAATATATTTTCTTTAACGACTAATGGCCTTGTGAACCTTTAGTGGTTCGGTCATGACTTATTGACTATTAAACCTAGATGATTTGACTTATACTTGTATGCATGGGAATCCCACCCATATGTCTTGGATCTTTCATAGGGTTCGGCCAAGTGTCTTGGATCCCTCTTTAGGGTTCGACCTTGTGTCATGGATCCCTCACAGGGTTCGGCAATGGTGTGTTAGATTTTCTTGCAATTTCCACTTATATTGTTTATCCGCATTGATCGTGACTCTCGGTGATTGTTACATGTTATTCATGTTTAATCCTAATTCGTTCCCATATTCTCACTTTTGATGATCACGTTTTATTTTATATTCTTATTTAAATGTTAAATATATGTGTGCTTATGCCATGTAGCCCTAATACTATCTTGTTGTCATACCATGATCATCACGTCATTTCATATAAGGGGTGCTGAAAGTAGGGTTTTTCCGTGTCGTTGGTTACGAAAATCCTAGAATCAACAAGATTCGTATATTTTCTGATTTAATTCCTGCAAAATATGCGATATTGTATAGGGATTCGTGTCGGATGTCGATCCGCACTCGAGATTAAGAAACGTGCAGTAAAGAACATAAAATGATTTTAATCATAATTTTTGATTTTTTTTTTGGAGATCGAAAAAAATAACTCTAATCACTTAAATAAATAACAACAAAATTAAACTAAAAATAAATGCATAAACAACACTTTACTTTATTCATAAACTGTATGAAAAGATCCTTACAGGAATTTAATTTAAACTAAACAAAAACTAGATTAAAAAGCATTGAAGATAGAACTAGAGAGAGAAATTGAGAGGGTTCTAGAGAGAGAGACAGTAAGGTAGAGAAAGAGACAAGGAAACTAGAGAGAGAAAATGGTGAATGAGAGAGAAATAATGAGAGAGGGAGAAAAACATAGAAAGATCTAGAGAGAGAGAACTAGAGAGAGAAGAATGAAGGTTTTACCTTTCACACTTACCGAGAGTTGTAGCAATGAGATCAGCCAAGTGAGAGGAGGACTCGGCCATTGACTCGATCATTGATGGAGTGGAGATTGTGGGTGGAGCCAACAAGATGGTGAAGCCTTTGAGGTTGCATTGATGGTGGTAATGATGGAGGGACGAAGGAGGGCTGCAACTTGTGTGGATCTGCTGGTTCAACGGTGGTTTCCGGCGTGTTGCAGGCTGGTGTTTGCTTGCTGCACTTAGCAGCAAGATTCGGTGGTTGTGGAAGGAGGTGGAGCGCACAGGTACATCCTTTCTTTCCTCTTCACCTCTTCTTTTGGTTTTTCTTTTTCTTCCCCTTTTTTTTTTCTTTGTTTTTGGGAGAGAGAAGGGGATGAAACGATGGTGGCTGTTGGAAGAACAGCCACCGTCTATCCCAAGGGAAGATGGGCGGTTTAGGAGGAGAGATCGTGGAGAGTAGAGAGGTGCTGTAGGTGTGGCACGAACGGCCGGAGTTGCAGGCGCAACTCCGGTGAGGGCGGTAGTGGAAGGTGAACCCGCAACTTCGAGAGTAAAAGGAGAAGCCTGCTTGGAGGAGGAGATGGAGTTCACGTTGTAGGTGAACCCAGAAATAGAGATTGGATGGGACTGTACTAAGAGGGGCAGCAAAGATGCAAAACCGTTGAAGATGAGGTGGTGCTAGACTGGTGCAACCAGACCGTAAAGATCTTTGAGGTGGTTGGACGTGGGAAGATTTTCAGAGCAGGCCGGACTGCAGCGACGGTAGTGGTGTGTGGTTGGCGGTTTGAGGAGTTGCACACGGTGGTGGAGATGGGCAGCAGTCCAAGGAGGGTGCTGGGCGGAGATGAGAGGAGCTCACGGATTGAAAAGGGTGGAGGCAGGCGGTGGTTGACGGACTGGTTCAGGCGGTGAAGGAGTGATGGAAGACGTGCTGCACATAGCAGCAAAGAGGAAGGAGCAGAAGAGGAAGCAGAAGAGGAAGAAGAAGAAGAAGAAGAAGAAGAAGAAGAAGAAGAGGAGGAGGAAGCCTTACCAGACGGCCGGAGTTGCAGGCAACTCCGGTGAAGACATGAAGAAGATGAAGAAGAGGAGAAAGAGAAAGAAAAAAAAGGAGAAGGATGAGAGGAAAATGTTCGAAAATGATTTTGGGGAGGAGAGAAAGAGATTGGAGAGGGATTAGGGTTCTGGTCAGCGTCTTAAATAGTTCCATGAACTTGACGTATTGCTCATTCAAACTTTTGAGATCGATCTCATCGATCCTGTCTATGTCGACTGATAATCCACTCAGTCTCCTGTGCTCCAACTTGGTTGGGGGTGCCTACCAACCCCGTTGTGTCCGGCTGAAGACATAAAACTTAGCGCTTTCGGAAAGGCAATTCCGGTATTCCTAGAGTACATGAGTCTCATGCATTTGTTATTACTGTTATATCTCTGGAAATGCAGGTACATTCATTCTTCCGATCATCAGGTATCACTCACTGTCGAGTTTCTACTGACTTGGTAACATCCTCCCTGATCCTTTGCATCATCTTCACCGATTTTTCATCATTTTATGTCCCGGTCATGAGCACCGAGGACGGTGCTGTATTTTGGTTGGGGGTGGGTATTTACCAAAACTCATGTCTTCATTTTGATAAAAAAAAAAAAAAAATTCCTTGTTGACTCATGTGGCTTTAAACGCTTTGGTCCGTCTCTTGGTCATTGGCTCTCCTACTCTCTTCGTTCTTTGGGCTGGCTTTTTGGTCCTCTTATTCAGCCCATATTTGGCCCATATCTTCTAGTCATAGCATGTGGGCTCTTTAAGCTTTGATAATGGGCTTTCCTGATCGATGTGGGCTCGCAAGTCTCGAGAATTGTCCCATCGGGGTTTCCTGCGATAAAAGAAGCGCGTAATGAGACTTAATCAGAACGGCTTAATATCTAGACTTCTAAAAATGTGTTTAATGCATGCAAATATACCATTTCGTCCAGAAAAGTGTGTTCTACGCAATGAGATAGACTCTTACGTAGAAAAGTGGATAATTAGAGCAATTTTACGTAGGAGAATGCGATAACGCTAAAAGGATAATTGCTTAAAATAAGCACTTTTGAGCGAATATCAGGTGCATAAGGGAACGGGGTTGAAGTATATTATATACGTTTATATTGGTTTTATAAATTAATCAGGGTTCGGTACCTTAGGGTGAAAAGCCCCAGATGTTATTATATCCTACAGATGGGTCAATGAGATCGCTCCCATGCGGGAAGGAGATTGAGACCCTATGTGATTAAGAATACTAGTTGCATTGGCATCCCGTACTCACTTGCATTCACCCTCATATTCATGTCATCCTTATTATATGATTGAAATGCATACTTTGGTTAAAAACTTGTATAGTATGATAACATACCATGTACACTGTTGTACTACTGTGCCTCGGCTCACGGTGCTACACCGATACCATTTTCAAATTTTGAGGAGCTAGGTACGTGGGATGATTTTGAGATGAAAGACTCCAGTGTACTTGAGGAGATCGACGAGGATTTGGGAGTCGATCCCATACTTTAGAAAGCTATATTTTGATTGTTTTAAAACATTACTTATTTATTTTCATGGGCATGTAGTCCTTTGATTGAGAGCATGTTCTCACCTCCATCTCTCTATACTTAATTGATTGATTGAATTGTTTGAGTTATGAATTATTTTAATTATTTATTTTCTACAATTAGACTTTTTTTTTTACTTAGTGGGTTTTCGAATGAACCTTAGTAGTCTAATTGACATAATTGGATCACTAGGGGACATTCAAGGATCACATCTAGGTTCGGGTATGGGTCGATCCACGGATTTTTGGGTCGTATCTGGGTATCCGGATTTGGGGCATGACAATTGTCATATATGATTCTTCTTCAAAAGATCCGTGAGTGGAGATGCCCGCCAGGAGTACCCCATGATGAACCTTCGATAATAATTGAAGAGTCCAAGGAAGGATCACAACTCTATCACCTTGGTAGGAGTCTCCCACTCCTTTATGACCTTGACTTTTTCTCCATCCATCCAGATCCTCCCATGCCCAATCCAATGCCCAAGGAATGACACCTCTTGTAGGGTGAATGAGCACTTCTCCCTCTTTACATAGAGAGAGTTTTCCGCAGTACTTGGAATACAGTCCGTAGGTAATCCACATGTTCTTCAAGCGTCTTGCTGTAAACCACGATGTCATCTAGATAGACCACCATGAACTTATCCAAGTAGGGGTGGAATAGCTTGTTCATTAGGGTGCAAAACGTGGCCGGAGCGTTGGTGAGGCCGAAAGGCATTACAAGGAACTCGAATGCTCCATACCTCGTTACACAAGTTGTCTTTTGTTCGTCGCCTTCCGCAATGCGCACTTGATAGTATCTCGACCTTAAGTCTATCTTGATGAAGAATCGTGCACTTCCCAACTGGTCAAACAGGTCGGCTATGAGTGGGATGGGATACTTGTTCTTGATCGTTACCTTGTTCAGCGCCCGATAGTCGATACATAGACGTAGACTCCCGTTGTGTTTCTTTTGGAATAACATTGGGGCTCCATATGGCGCTTTGGATGGTTGGATGTATCCTGCGTCAAGTAGATCCTTGAGTTGTTTCCTCAACTCGGCTAGTTCCAGGGGTGCCATCCGGTATGGTGTTAGTGCAGGTGGCTTTGCACCAGGCTCCAACTCAATTTGATGATCTACCTCCCTCCTAGGAGGTAACTTCTTCGGCAACTCATTGGACCTGACATCCTTGAACTCTTCAAGGACCCGTTCAACTTCCTAGGGTGGAGATGCACCAACATCTCACTTTTCCTTCACTAGAGTTGCAATGTTGGTGGTCTCGCCCTTCTTGACTCCTTTCTTGAGTTGGAGTCCTGATAATGCTCTCACATTGGCCATTTCAATCTTTGTGACAGGAACCATACAAGGTGATCTATCATCCATGATGCTCACAACCCCTAAGAATGGCATGGGAATGGCCTTGGCATGACTAAGGAAGTCCATCCCCAATATGACTTTGAAGTCGTCCAGCGGCACTACAGTCAAGTTGATGGCTCCTGACCACCCTCCAATTTTTGTTTTTACTGCCTTTGCCACACCATGTACTGGCTTGGCCTCTGAGTTTACCGCTTTTATGCGGCTTGAGTCTTGTTCCAACCGTAGTCTTATGCGGTCGGCTTCGTCTCTTGCTACGAAGTTATGCATGGCTCCCGTGTTGACCAACGCCTTAGTTGTCTTCCCATTTAGTTGTACGTCCACATACATTAGCTCTATTGTCTTCTTAGGAGTAGGTGCGACATCCACGGCTTGCCTTCGTAGAGTGTTGAGAACCCTAACAGCTCTCATCTATGGCCCCTCATCCAAGTCATCTTCATCCACCTTTATGGCATTTAACGCCTTCTTCTTATGGCAATCCCTAGCCCGATGATCGCCCTCGCAGACGAAGCATCCACTACTCTTCTCGAAGGTCTTGCCTCGATCCTTCCCATCACGGGACCACCTCTAACTTCCCTCCTTGTGGCTTAGTCTTCTTGTCTCCCCCACCTGTGTCATGACTGAACTTGGGTGGCTTGGCCTTGCTCGAGGATTCCTCTTTCCTGGAGTAGTCCACCAACTTCTCTACAGTGGCATGGGCAGTTGCAAGATCTTGCACTCCACGTCGTTGAAGTTCTTGCTCCGCCTAATGTTGTAGACCATCCATGAAGAAGAAGAGACGATCCTTGTCCGCCATCTCAGGGATGTCTAGCATTAGAGATGTGAATTGCTTGATATAGTCCCTGATGGATCCGGTGTGCTTTAGTCACTTCAAATTCTTCATGGCAAGGTATTCAACATTCTCAGGAAGGAATTGTGCTTTCAGTTCATTCTTGAAGTCCTCCCAAGAATTTATGGTGCATAGCCCTTTCTCGATGTCACCGTGCCTCCTTCGCCACCATAGCATCGCATCGTTGGTGAGGTACCTGGTTGCCATGTCAACCTTTGCTTCCTCATCTTCTAGTCTGGATGCCTTGAAGTATTGCTCCATTTGCCACAAGAAGTTCTCCAACTCCTTGGCATCACGGTTGCCTCCGTAGCTCTTAGGTTCTGGAACACGAAGCTTAGGGATCTCCCGTGCTTGTGCCGTGCCATTGGCTACGGCCTTCTCTAGGACCACCACCTTAGTACTTACTTCTTCAAGTTGGGCTGCTAAGTTCTCAACCACTCCAACGGTTTCATCTCTGAGAGTCTTGAATAGCTTCTTCATTTCTACCTTGAGTACATCCACTGTACTCTTCATGTCGGCTTCAAGTTCTCCCATGGCACCAAAGCACTCTTGCTATTGGGCCATCAACTCATCTACTTTTTCTTCTTCCTCAACTGTGGCAAACTCCAGCTTGCCAATGCGAGACTCGATCTCGTCAAGCCGTGCTTCCAAGGGACGTACCCCTGTAGGCTCTACAGGATGATCCCTCCTGGAGTCTCGGGACTTGTCATACCTTTTCCTATGGACACCATCCTTAGGAGCACCATCCTTCATCTGCTCCATGGTTGAAGCTATGTTCTCCACCTCGGACGACATAGCTTCCCTTGAACTTAGCTTTGATACCACTTGTCACGGGGTTGCAAATTCTTTGCCTTAGACCTGTGCGGCACTCGTGTCACGCTCCAACGGTACTCGAGTTAGCCTTTCCTTGTTGCCTTAAGAGTTTTCAAACTCATCGAGACCCTTGCCTAAGTGATCACACCAAGAATGCTAAGGAGAAGAGGGAAGATGGTTATAAAGCTCACAAGTTGAACTCTTGAATTGTTACTCAATTCTTGGATGCTTACAAATGAGGAAGGTTCCCTTTATATAGGCTTGGAGCCTTGAGTACACTAGTTTCTAGAACTTTCTATACAATTCTACTTCAAGAATTATCTAGAATGTACATATGTTATAAAGGGTAGAGATCCCTTAGAATTCTCATGAGTAATCTAGATCCTTCTAGTTTCTAGGGTTCTCCATAGTGCTCTAGAGTCCTCTAGAATCTTTCAGAACACTCTAGACTTCTGGAGTATAGAATGGTCTAATAATGGACTTGGATGTGGGTTTGTGACGGGCGTAGTAAGCGGGCCCGTACCATAGAGGTGTTCTCATGACCAGTCCACTAATGAGAACTATCTGTAGTTTCCATTAGTTCATGGTCATGGCACGTTTTCACCCCTTATCCTTCGCTCCAAATCAAAGATAATATACTAGAAGGGGGTTGAAAGGAAAGAACAATATAATCTTAAGATAAAAAGAAATAGAAGCATATGTAAGTAATTCAAAACAATAATTCAATTAATTTTTAACTAAAACGAACATTCTTAGAGAAAACAAAACATGTAAACGATAGGGGTTAACTACTTCTTAAATAGACAATAAAATCATATTGTGAAGCTTGAATTTAATGGTGGAAGGGAAACTCCACGTTCTTCTTTGAGTTCTCCGATGCCGTTGATTTTCAACTATCTTGAAGATGTTGATTAGAGGGTTTAAATGCAAGGTTTTGATCCCGTTTTGATGGTGGGATGAGGGTGTTCTAAGGCTTGAAAATGTTCTTTAATAGATGTTTAATGAAGGTGCTTCAATGGAGGAAGAAGGAGAGGAAGATGAGAGAGAATGAGAGATTTTTGGGAGGTTTGGAGAGCTCTCCCAAGGGTAGCACGTTTTCCAATATTGGGAGCTCTCGTGCCTCCCTCATCTCATATATGTAGAACGTAGGAGAGTAGAACCAAGAATTTCGGATCTGAGAAAAACTCAGATCGTGCTAAGTCCAATCGATTGTACTCTAGGTCCAATCGATTGGCCTCAAATAAGTTTCTATCTTGAAGGCTCCAATCAATTTTACAGAGGTCTCCAATCGATTGGTCTCAAATAAGTTTCTATCCCGAAGGCTCCAATTGATTTTACAGAGGTCTCCAATTGATTGGGCTATGATCATGTTCTATTTCGTAGACTCCAATCGATTTTACAGATGTGTCCAATCGATTGGGCTTTGATCATGTTCTGCCTCGTAGCCTCCAATCAATTTTACAGTCTCCAATCGATTGGGCATTTATCATGTTCTGCCTTGTATCTTCCAATCGATTTTACAGAGTCCTCCAATCGATTATGCTATGTCCAATCATCGTACTCTCCCATAAGTCAATATCTGACTAAGATTCGGGTCTATCCAATGATTAGGTTTGACCATTATTTTTATTCATTTTAAACCTATTCCTGTGGCCACTAAGTCACTTACCTTCCTAATCGAGCATACACAATCTATAACCGACAAATGAGCAGTTACTCAGATGACTCCTATCGTCAACCGTCTGATTCTTGCTGTCTCTGTCTTTTAGTCTTCACGTAGTCAGCGAAGTATGCGTACCATGACATCTTCACACTACACTGGTGCTCGTAGGAACGGTTACAAGAATGTTTTTATGTCAAACAAAATCTTTGCCAAATTGAATATGAAAATATTCCTTACAATCTCACCTTTTGGCAATTCCATGATAAAAAATATTTAATCATATAGAAGGTAAACAAAAATTAATTACAATCCTACCCTCTTACATGATTCGCTTACTATCTCACACTCTCTCAGAAATAATCAAACAGATCATGGAATAGCTTTTGATCTGTTCCCTGCACATTCTACCAACAATACATAGCATGTAATATCAATCAATAAATCATTAAAATGCAGTGAGTTAATTATGCACATCACAAGTAGAGAAACTGAAAAAATAATGTAAACAATTTTTCTCCCCCTTAATTTCTCTCCCCCTATTTCATGCATCAAGCTTATTTTTACCTCTATGATTCTTTCTCCCCCTTTTTGCCACAGAATGATAAAGGTACACAATTATAAGCAGATAATAAACATGCAATGGATATCAACATGAAACACAAGTGCATCAGTGCAACATGATAACAAGTATAAATACTAAAAGATAGGCCTAAGACATAGTCTAAATACATCAATGGTTTAAATTTTGGTGAAACCATATAACTAATCATAAATCTTTTTCAAATGATTTTAAAATTTTAAATCATCTCTGAAAAGATTTATAACTCACAGAACTCAAATTAGATCAATTCGAATTAATTCGAATAAAAATTCAAATCTGAAGTATGCTAAAATTCATGAAAAGCCAAGTTAAATGCAATGTATAATGAGTTTCAATGTGATTGGCACTAACAAATATTAAACCTCGAATTTTAGACTTAACTACTCAGTCTAATCTTGAATAGTTTAAATGCAGTCAATCTAGGCCATTATCAGAGCCAGTCAGTCAAACTAGTATACTTTAGTTGAATTTTCAATTTCTTTCACTTGGGTGTACTATGATCTGACTTTCCACTTCTTAGGGTACAAGACAGATGTTAATAAAAAATTTAAATACTTTACTCAAAATCTGGAGGTATCCTGTATCCAATCATGAAATCCTCATTAGGCTAATAGGTTCTTACTAACTCTCTATTTATAAGTGTATTTGCTAATGTGATTTCACATTACTTTTGTAGCAAACATGGCTATTTCTTACTCACTTGTTTAATCAGAATTTTATTTTTTCAAGTTCTCATCTTTTGACATTTGGTCGATTTGATAGCTTTCACACTCGGTCGGTATGGTATCCTTTGCAGCATTAAGTAATCATATTTTAATATAGATCGGGGCCATACAGATTTACCACATCCACTTGAGGTAGCTCTTTCCATGGAGAACTATCACATAAGGAGGCCAACAGTCGATTATATTTTAATTTTGAAATCAACTGAAAGTAGGAACACAACTAATTTGAAGTCATTAAAAGTAGAAGTTTATTCCTGATTCCCATAGAGTACTAGATTTGTTACCTCTATCAAATCCAATCCCAACCAGTGTCAGTCAGTGTGCATGTAAAGAACAAGCTAAAACTTATGAACATTCACTAACTGAGAATTAGTAAAATAGACTAATCTTCTAAATTTTTTAAAATTTTCTATAGTGATCTAGTCTCAATTTATCTTGTGTCAAGTTCTGGTTCTAGAATTTTCTAGAGTCAATGCCCATCAAATTAAGAATAATTATGCAATGCACAACTCTAAAACAAAATCCTAAACAAGACACAAAATAATTTTTGATTTTCAAATTTTCTATTTTTGTTTTTGAATATATGAACTCAAAAAATGCAAATAAGCAAAGATCTAAAACAAATAGAAAACTATGAAGAAAACAAAATCCTAAAGCAAAATTACACACCCAACTCACAAAAGATATACAATCATAAAATAGAGAAGAGTGTAAAGAACCACAATTATTCAATCAATGGAACAAGTGCCACTAGACTTCATAAGGAATTCATGCTAAATAAAATCTAGATTTATCAGTCATTCATTTTTACCCATATGGTCTTCTACCTTTTAGGTGGGTTCTATTTCTTCGCCATTTGTTTAGGCGAGAATGGAGGATTGACATTTCTCTTTTTATTTGTCATCTTCTTCTGAGCCCTTTGAGTTTGGGTGCCCTTGAGTTTTATAAGGTTTGCAATCTCTCTTCTCAAGGCATCCGACTTTTGATGTAGGGCTGTCATTTTATAGAGTAGATCTCCTTGGTTCCCATATGATTTTCTCTTGAGGGGAACCATGGTATCTCTCATCTTTTGGAAGCAATTCTTACTCAGGTGACCTCTACCCCTACAGTAATTACACACAGGCACATGTATAACTAGTCTGAGTCTAGGTTGATCAACCTGTGGTGTGGAAGGAACTTTGGCTTTTACAAATTTAGTTCATGAAGACGATGGGGTATCAACAATATCAACATATCCAAGTCCCCGCTTGTCTCCACATCTTTGTCCCACACTTAAAATCTCATTTAATTTCTCAGTGCTTTGAGAAATATAGGGCAAGTCCTTTTTCAGTTGAATTAGTTCAAGTTCAAGTGACTTTCGCTTCTCCAAACATTTCTGATAATCAGATTCAAGAAATTTAACTTTGTCTTGGTCGCTAGCATTCTCTTCTTCAACTTGTCTAGAAGTAGTTTCATATTTTTCATGTTGCCTTTCAAAAGTTATTCTAGCATCTGTACAAGTCTGGAACTCGCATTCCAAGAACTTATTTATCTCTTGAAGAGATTTCTTCTCTTCCTTAAGCTGACCAACTAGCACAGATAATTCATTATTGTCTAGTTTACAAGCAGAATTTTCAGAGTCAAGAAATTCAATTCTATTAGTCAATTTCTTATTTGCTTTAGTCAGTCTAAAGCTTTCTTTATATAGCTCTTGATAAGCAGTATAAAGATCGCTTTGATCTTCACAGTCTGAGTCACTACGGCTATTAACAGTGAACTCTTCTTTAGGCATCTTTACAAATGAAAATAATAAACTGGTTTTACAAGAATCTAAATTCAGGTGATTAAACCTTTTATAGAATAACCTGCTCTGATACTAATTGAAATAACTATCGGTCCATTCTCTTTAATCCAATATACTTAGAATGGGGGGTTGATTAGATATTTAAAACTAATTATACCTACACAGTTTTACTGGTCTATGGTAGGGGAACAAAATCGCATGCCTTAGTTGTCAGATCAAAGATTAACATAATCGACTTAAATCGAATATACCTCCATGATATATTTTCTTTTTGTCGTTTGGTCTAATCAAGATAGATAACGGAATACAAACAAATAATCACACAAGACAAGAGATTTTTACGTGGAAACCTTAGCCAAGGAAAAATCATGAGATCACGTCCAGACGGAAAGTATCACTAATTGAAAAGTTAAATGAAATAAAGGTTACCTATGCAGCACCGTTGCAAATACAGCTTCCAACCTTAGCCAAGTGATATTCGCTCAAAAGTGCTTATTTTAAGCAATTATCCTTTTAGCGTTATTGCATTCTCCTACGTTAAAATGTTCTATTTATCTACTTTTCTACGTAAGAGTCTTTTTTATTGCGTAGAACACACTTTTCTGGACGAAATGGTATATTTGCATGCATTAAACACATTTTCGGAAGTCTAGACATGTAGTCATTCTGATAGAGTCTCATTACGCGCTTCTTCTATCGCAGGAAACCCCGATGGGAAAATTCTCGAGACTTGTGAGCCCACATCAATCAGGAAAGCCCATTATCAAAGTTTAAAGAGCCCACATGATATGACTAGAAGATATGGGCCAAATATGGGCTGAATAAGAGGACCAAAAAGCCAGCCCAAAGAACGAAGAGAGCAGGAGAGCCAATGACCAAGAGACGGACCAAAGCGTTTAAAGCCACATGAGTCAGCAAGGAATGATAGTCTACTCTACTGGAGAAGCGTGAGGATGGTCACAGTGAAGACCAGGGTTCCAGACCCTCTGCCAATACTTTTCTCTATTTTTTTGATACTTTCTCTCTCATCTCTTCTTATTCTCTCTCTCTCTTCATCTGTCGATCCTCGAATCTACTGACCTAACCCCAGAACTCCTACCCTTCGGCTCTATCTCATCTCCCTTAGCTTTCTGACCGTTGGATCTTCCATCGGACCATTGGATCTTCAATCGGACCGTTGGATCTCTCTAGATCCGTCGATCTACCAATCTGGGTCCCAATCAAGTCACCATCCATCCGATCGCCATCAGACCGTCTGTCACATCATCTTGTGAGACAATGGACATCATAAATCCATGTGGGCCAGTAGCCGGGCCCATCATCATCGACCCGCTATCCGACCAGTTAGTGGACCCTGTGAATTTCCAAAGAATTTTAATTAAATTTCAAAAAAAGGGGGGGTCTACTAATTGGGGAGATTCCCCATAGAAAAGTAGATTTTTACTTAAAAATATATATATATATATATATATATATATATATATTTTTTTTTTTTTTTATTTTCAAAAATACCCTATTTCCATTAAAGGAAATAGGGAGCTTTATAAGAGGAGGGAGAAGGGTTCGTTCGAACCCTAGTCCCCCTCCAATCTCTTCCTCTCTTTCCCAAACTAGTTCCCCCAAGTTTTCCCCTTCGTTTTTTCCGCTTCTTCTTCTTCTTCTTCGTTTCCCACCGGAGTTGCAGGCCTGCAACTCCGGCCGTTAGCATCTGCTCCTTGCTGTCAAAAAATAGCACCACCTCCATCTCCGTCGTCGGCGTGCAGCACAGCACCTCCATTCTCACCGCCTTCTCCTTCTTCTTCTTCTTCTTCTTCTTCTCTTCTTCCCTTCTACCGTTAGCTCGCCGGACTGGTTCGTCTTCTCCGGCGAAATCTTCCTGTCACACCACCAGCAGCCACCTCTCCTCCCTTCTTCCCCCTTCTCTTCCTTTCTTCTGCTCCTCCTTCTAACACTGTTCCGACCGGCGTTCCATCTCCTAACGGCACCACTTGCTGCAACCGCAGGTTGCCTCCATCTCCGGACATCACCACCAGCAAGGTTTGCTCCGCCTCCTTCAGCGCCTCCACCTCTCAACTTGCCCATGCACCTACCTCCCACCTTGCTGCCGCCCCCTCTCTGTTGCCACAATCAACAGGTTGCTGCCTGCAACCCTATCCACGTTTGACAAAGAAAAAAAAAAAAAAAAAAAAAAAAAAAAAAAAAAAAAAAAAAGATCGAGAGGAGGCGCTCCTCCTCAATACCTCATCACAACACCAAGGAAGATCCATCAAGCAAAACCTGCAAGAGGCGCCATCGTTAGTTTCTCCCTCCATCTTTGCTCTA
Organism: Euptelea pleiosperma; assembly: GCA_035048495.1. Lineage (NCBI taxonomy): Eukaryota > Viridiplantae > Streptophyta > Magnoliopsida > Ranunculales > Eupteleaceae > Euptelea > Euptelea pleiosperma. Next base: position 20,906,438 of record CM068553.1, on the reverse strand, counting down.
GTTTGCACCATCTGTACGTGGTGCATTCTCACTCGCTGGTGCGCCACCTATGCACACACCCACGGTGCAACACCATGGGCTATTCCAGCCACCATAACAGTGGATCCTTTCATCTCCATCATGTCCCAAACCACCTTCATCAAAGCCCGATCTAGGCTGATGTGATCTCTCCAGTAAGTGGTAAGTTTCTTCACTTTCTCTCTCTATTCCTCTCTAGAAATCTCCTTCTATTTCTCTCTCTAGATCTACTTTTCTCTCTCTAACTTTCTAAAATTTTCTCTCTACTTTCATTCCTCTTTCTCTCTCTCTCTCTCTCTCTACAATCTCCTCTCTACTTTCTCTCTCTAGTTCTCCCTTTCTCTCTCTAGTTTATTCTCTTTTTTTTACGCTTTATAATTTAATTATTTTTACTTGATTGTAAGAGACATGTTCGATTGAATAAAGTTGATTTGAATAATATTATGTTCCATTCTCTGCAAATTTCCCGTCATTTTATGTTCATTATTGCGCTAACCCGACTAATCCCGAGTGCGGATCGACATCCGACACAAGCCACTGTACAAAATTGCTCATTCTACAGGTTAAAAATCTCGGATTAATTACAAATATTGTTGAAGTTAGGGTTTCCGTAACCAACGACGCGAAAAAAAAACCTACTTTCAAATGGCGCCGCTGCCGCTCGGGTGTTCGGGAATGCAAAAAAAGGACGTAAAGACGGAATTGAAAAGTTGCTGAAGCGAAAAGCTGCTCAATTTGGCCAGCTCGACCTTTTCGGGAAACTTTCTATTTTGTGTTTTTAGTGATTTTTAGCAGTTTCTTTTAAATTACTATTTTTAATGCCTCGGAAGGCCGAGTGCAAATTTGTAATAATTTAGGAATTTTACTGCTTTCCATATAACTGCTAGATCTTGTTCTAAGGTTTTTTAGAAACCCTAGATTAAGTGAAAAATACCAAAAAAATAATAAAATCAAAATTCAAAAAAAATTAGGGTTTTATATTCTGCCGATTTTAGAAATCACCAATCAAGGATTTGCGATTTTTGGAAAGATTCTAAAATCTTGAAACTCTGCTTAATTAGGGTTTCCCCTCTTAGAAGTTTCCTCTTTAGAAGAATTTCTATCTTTAGAAATCTTCCGAATTTGGAAAAGTCTGCAAAAGGAAACACCCCAAATCTAGCAAAATTTCAATTTTGGGAAATTTTCCAAAATTATAAGGGATCTTGCAATCAAATCTTTTTTGGAAGATCTCCACCGTTCGGGAAACTTTCCAATCTAGGTATTTTCTAATCTGGGAATTCCTAAATTTTAACTCATCTCGAATTTGGAAACTAATTCAAAAACTTGCCTAAATCTAGTGCTTGTTCAGTGAACCCTAAAAAGGCAAGGATCTTCCAAATAGAATCCCAAATACCTAGACCGTGCGATCTAACTGTTTCTGCAGGAACACGATCCAGTGTGGGTAGGGAGCGAAAGCTCAAAGAGGTGGAGTTGGGCCCAAGCCCATTAGGATACCCCTCTCTAACCCACGGAGGCGACCCCGGGGTGTGGCCCACGGGAGGTAAGTCCCTATCCTCGCCTTGAGTGTGATACAGAGTAATTTGGGTGAATCATTGCCGCATGTCTATTTGTTTTCTAGCAACAACTTATTCGACTTGCGTGGCGTGGCCGTTAATCAATCAACTCTAAGAGAGCAGACCCAGCTCCAAATTGAAACTGGTGGGATTTCATCACCCACCTCATCATTCCATCTGATTTGATCCCAAGGCTCCATTTAATTAAAAAGAATCAAGAAGTAGAGCCAATTAGCCCGGTGTTCGAGGAAAAATCCACACAAAGCGAACCCGCTTAACATCCAATCGAAATAAGACCACGAGCGTGGGTCCCTGTTGTCTAACACACCCATAAGTCCCTGCTACTCAAGTACACTGAGCTCGACGTGGCATCTTGGACTATTCGGCGGTTAGTTACGTGTGGACTAGGAACACGCATCAACCCTAGCTTAACCCGAGGGAACACTCTTCTTATACACTTGACCAATCCGGTTAGTCTGGGACGTACTTAAGTCAGCCATTGTGCCGCACGTCTGTCTAGGCTTCGGATTGCCTTGTTGTTAACTAGAGTTAGTACTAAAGGATTCGCTCTGAAGAGTGTAGCCTGGTGAGAACCTCTGAGTGCAAAACAGTTAGTCCGGCGGTTAAAAGATAAACCAGTGGTCCGCCCACTGTCATAATCTACTCTAGCCCCAAAATTAACAAAGATAATTCCTAAAATATATCCTGATTGCTTAGAATAGGATTATCTGTGCTTGGTGTGCATCATTTAGGATAGTGTTCCTCTCTGGTAACTTTTTGCCAAGTATAGAGCTTGCCTCATTCGCGTATGCCCGTTTGGAATCGTCCGAACAAACGCTTGGTTCGATCTAAGAATCACGTACCTACAGTGGATCCTCTACTGAATTCTTCCCCATCTCTTTCACCACCCGCCTCTTCTAGTACTACTACCTTTGTAGTCATAGCAGTCGAACGACCTCTTATCGAGACGTTCACCCCTATCTCTGCTAATCCGCCCACTTGCATTATTCTCCCACCTACTACGGCGGTACAATTTGAGATCAGGCCGCAGATGATCCAAATGTTGCCTACCTTTCGTGGTCTCCCAAGAGAAGACCCATATTCCCATATTAGGGAATTCCAACATGTCATCCTACTTTTCAAGAATCAGAACCTCGATGATGACAATGTGCGTCTGCGAGTTTTTCCATTCTCGCTCAAAGACCGAGCCTCAGATTGGCTCTACTCCTTACCCGCTGATTCAATCAGCAGTTGGAAAGAATTGGTGGGCAAATTCATGTCTAAATTCTACCCCATGACTCGGACCAACCAAATGAAGCAACTCATCCAGGACTTTCGACAGAAGTCCGATGAGAAATTTTTCGAAGCGTGGGATAGATTCCAAGACTACCTGACTAAGTGCCCCCACCATAGCATCGACAAGGGCAATCTTGTCCATGTCTTCTACAAGGGACTTACTGATGAGTCCCGGACCATGGTAGAGTCAATGTGCCAAGGAAAATTCCTGCACCAAACTCCGACCGATGCATACAAATTCTTGAGAGAGTTAGGAGAAAACTCTCAACATTAGACGACTGACTCAGAGTTTAGTCGAACCACTTCGGTCCAAAGGACAACCAAGGGACATGATGCTACAGCTGATACTGAGCTTCGATCTGTCATTCAAGAGTTGAGCAAGTCAGTCTCGGCACTGGCTGTGTCTGTCCAAAAGCCTACTCAACAGTCTACCCCAGTCATGCATGTGGGACACGAGAGCCCTATGGAATCCTGCACCCTCTGTCTGCAACCCTCCCATACTACTGAGCATTGTCCTTTGAATGAAGGATGGTCTAATCCTCTTCAGGAAGAAGTTTGTGCTTTCAGCACATACAAACCACCCACTCAGAACTCGTATAGTCAATCTTATCATCTGGACACGAGAAACCACCCTAACTTCTCTTGGAGGCCTCAGTCTACTCAACCACAAGCACAACCCCCAACCTCAGGGCATGTATCCTCCTGGGTTCAATCAACCTAATAGGCAATTCAATCAGGGACAATACCAGCAGAATCAGTACCCATCTACTCAAAACCAACAGTTCCAACAGGGTCAATACTCTGGACAACCGAGCACATTTCAAAATCAGCAAAGAGTCCCACAGGCCTTTCAGAACCAACCGATTGTCCCAATTAATTCTCCAGCCTATAACTATAATGCCCCAATGAGGTCGAGTCGCGAATTGGTGCCTTAGCTCCCATTAGCTACCCCCCAACAGTCGGTCCCCAAATCCGTTATCGAAGACCTTCTAGCTCAACTCATTACTCAGCAACAACAATCTATGCAACGCCTAGAGCAACAGCAACACCAATCCATGCTTCGTCTAGAGCAACGCTTAGGCAACCTGGAAGCTGAGAAAGCTAAAGGCATTTTCCCTAGCCAACCTGAAAGTAGGATTTTTCCGCGTCGTTGATTACGGAAACCCTAACTTCAACACAATTTGTAATATTATCCGATTATCCTGTAAAATTCAAAGATTCTGTATAGGGATTCGTGTCGGATGTCGATCCACACTCGAGGTTAGTTAGCGCAATTAAAGAGCATAAAATGACGAGGAAATTGCAGATAATGTAACACAATCATACTTTAATCATATTTATTTAACTGAACTTGTCTCTTACAATGAAAATCAAATAAAAATAACTAAACTAGAAAGCATTAAGAGAGATTAGGGTAGAGAGAGAAGATGAGAGGTATAGAGAGAAAGTGATCATTAGAGAGAGAAATGGTGAAGATTCTAGAGAGCGAAAGCAAGAGAAGAGAAAGAAGTCACCTTCCAAGACTTACCGGTCACTTGATCGGCCAAGAAAGAAGGGGCTACCCGCTGGCTCGGTGGCTTTCAAGGAGAGGGGGTCTTGATGATGAGGTGAGCGGAGGATGGTGCACCGATCAAGAATGGTGGTGATGTGATGCAGTTGCTCACTGGTGGATCAAGCACGTGGCAGCCCTGGAACTTTGGTGGTTGCTGGTTGTCTCTCTGAAGGGTGGACGGTGATGCACAACATGGAGGTAACCTTTATTTCATTTAACTTTCCAGTTAGTGATACTTTCCGTCTGAAAAATCTCTTGTCTTGTGTGATTGTTTGTTTGTATTTTGTTATCTATATTGATTAGATCAAATGACGAAAAGAAAATATACCACGGAGGTATATTCGATTTGAATCGGTTATGATAATCCTTTATCAAACAACTAAGGCATGTGATTTTATTTCCCTACCAAAGACCAGTAAAACTATTTAGGATTAATTAATTTTAAATATGTAATCAACCCCCCCTTCTAGATATTTCTGATTAAAGAGAACGGACTGGTTACTTTTTCACATTGTTCACTCTAATGATGAGAGTGATGATGGTGAACCACTTGTGCTTCTTGGTCAATCTCGTGCCAAACGAGGAGGAAGATCGGGTACCTCTAGACACTCTGAGAGAGGAGAATCATCTCAAGGATCTAGGAGAGCTCAATCTCAAGGTTGATCTGGTCTTACAGACACTCCTGTGGTGAGTGCTCCTATTTCTCCTTGTCTATCATCTTTGGCTAGGGATAGATTTGCGCATTTCAATATTTGTAAACTTACTACTGAGAGGGTGGTTGAATTTGGTTCTATCATAGGATCTTTTGTTCATTTCATTTTTACTTCTCATCATTGGATTCCTACAAGACCTTTAAACATGCCTTTCTATCATGTTCTTGTTAAAATGTTTTATGCCAACATGCATTTCCTTCAGTGCGATGACGAGAGTCAGCTATCATTTGAGACTTATGTACTACATCATCATCTTAGTCTCATCGAGAGAGACTTTGTTAGAGTTATCTGTATTTATTTTCTTTGAGATCATTGTACTTTGATAAACTCTTTTACTTAGTGGTTATACTCTTTTATCTTTCTTGCCGATGTATTCTTGAGTATAAACCTTTTTATCATAGTATATGACAGGGTATTGTACACATTATTTTATATATTTCTCTACTTGTGATATGCATAATTAACTCACTTCCTATGCTTAATTGGTTTATATATATTTCTGCCGATGATATTACGTAGTATATTTTGATGGCGGAATGTGTAGGGAACAGATCAAAACGTTTATTTTTATCTGTTTGTTATCTTCGAGAGATTGTGAAATAGTGAGTGAATCATATAAAAGGGTGGGATTATAATTCTGTATTCTTTGTTTCCCTTCTATATGATTAAATATTTTTTGTCACGGAATTGCCAAAGGGGGAGACTGTAAAGAATATTTTCATATTCTAATTTGGCAAAGATTCCATATGACATAAAACATTCATGTAACCTTACCTACAAGCACTAATGTAGTGTGAAGAGGTCGTGGAGCGTATATTTCGCCGACTATGTGAAGACTAGAAGACAGAGACATCAAGGATCAGACAATTCATGACAAGAATCATCTAAGTAACTGCCCATTTGTCGGTTATAGATCGTGTACTCTCGCTTATGAAGGTAAGTGACTTAGTGGCCATAGGAATAGGTTTAAAATAAATAAAATATAATGGTCAAACCTAGTCAATGGATAGACCCGAGTCTAAGTCAAGATTATTGATTTCTGGGATATTCCGATCAATTGGACTATTTAGGTCAATCGATTGGACAAAGCCCAATCGATTAGAGACCTCTGTGAAATCGATTGGACTCTACGAGACAGAACTTAATTGAAGCCCAATCAATTGGAGACCTTTGTGAAATCGATTGGAGCTTACAAGACAAAAACTTATTTAAGTCTGATCGATTGCACTAAGTAAAATCGATTGGATTTACGAAGGAAAAAACCCATCTGTACAAGACCAATCGATTGGACCCAAAGTACAACCGATTGGACTTAGCCCAATCGATTGGACCCAGAGTATAATCAATTGGACCTCACACAGATTGAATCTTTTCAGATCCGAAATTCTAGTCCCCACTCATCCCACTTTCTAAATAGACTGGGCTACGAATTTTATATATATAACTCCTCTCTGGCTTTACAATAGACACTTCTATACTTTAGAGTACAGAGAAGAAAGTTTTATTTACCAAGAGTGTCCATTAGAAGAGCAAAAAGCCTTTAGTTCTCATAAACATCTTGTGAGCTTTTCTTTTCTAGATCAAAGCCAAAAGCTTGATCTTTTACTCAGTTTAGGTCTTCCGCATAGAATCTTGACATAGTAGTCTGAAAGTACTAGTGCATCTCAACACTATTTGAACGACTTAGGGTTCAGGGTGTACTGAATCTGATATTCGCTCAAAAGTGCTTATTTTAAACAATTATCCTTTTAGCGTTATTGCATTCTCCTACGTTAAAATACTCTATTTATCTACTTTTCTACGTAAGAGTCTCTTGTGTTGCGTAGAACACACTTTTCTGGACGAAATCGTATATTTGCATGCATTAAACACATTTTTGGAAGTCTAGACATATAGTCATTCTGATAAAGTCTCATTACGCGCTTCTTCTATCGCAGGAAACCCCGATGGGACAATTCTCGAGACTTGTGGGCCCAAATCGATCATGAAAGCCCATTATCAAAGCTTAAAAAGCCCATATGCTATGACTAGAAGATATGGGCCAAATACGGGCTGAATAAGAGGACCAAAAAGCTGGCCCAAAGAACGAAGAGAGTAGGAGAGCCAATGACCAAGAGACGGACCAAAGCGTTTAAAGCCACATGAGTCAGCAAAGAATGATGGTCGACTCTACTGGAGAAGCGTGAGGATGGTCACAGTGAAGACCAGGGTTCCAGACCCTCCGCCAGTGCTTTTCTCTCTATTTTCTGATACTTTCTCTCTCATCTCTCCTTATTCTCTCTCTCTTCATCTCTCGGTCCTCGAATCTACTGACCTAACCCCAGAACTCCTGCCCATCGACTCTATCTCATCTCCCTTAGCTTTCTGACCGTTGGATCTTCCATCGGACCGTTGGATCTTCAATCGGACCGTTGGATCTCTCTAGATCCGTCGATCTACCAATTTGAGTCCCAATCAAGTCACCATCCATCCGATCGCCATCAGACTGTCTGTCACATCATCTTGTGAGACGATGGACATCATCAATCCATGTGGGCCAGTAGCCGGGCCCATCATCATCGACCCGCTGTCCGACCAGTTAGTGGACCCCGTGAATTTCCAAAGAATTTTAATTAAATTTCAAAAAAATGGGGGGTCCACTAATTGGGGAGATTCCCCATAGAAAAGTAGATTTTTACTTAAAAAAAAAAAATATTTTTTATTTTCAAAAAATACCCTATTTCCATTAAAGGAAATAGGGAGCTTTAAAAGGAGAAGGATAGGGGTTCGTTCGAACCCTAATCCCCCTCCAATCTCTTCCATTCTCTCCCCCTATCAATCTCGCACGGATCCCTTCACCCTTAGCCCCATTCTCCTCTTCTTCTTCATCTTCTCTTTCATCTTCTTCATTTTTTTTATTTTATTTTGCCGGAGTTGCAGCACTCCGGCGATCTGCCATCATCCCACGGTCATTCCCTCTTCCTTCTCCATCTCGTACCGCCCCCCCGACCAATCCAGTCCGCCTCTCTCCCTTGCTGTTGCTGCCCAACGGACAGCACAACGGTACCGCCTCCACCACGTCTGAGTTGCAGCTCCGCCTGCAACCTCCGCCTGCAACCTCCACCCCTGGCACCAGCTGTTTCCGCCTCAGCCATCTTCATCCACTTCTCCTCCACAAGCCGTCAGCCTCCACCAAGATCTCCACCACGCTGCTCCTCTCCTCCTCCTCCAGCAGCACCACCGTCTTCTCCCTCCTCTACCGTGCGCCTACTCCTGCATCACCGTCCATACCTCTCATCCTTCTTGCAGACCACCTCCACTGCCTGCTAGCCTCTCCAGCCGCACTCCTCTTCACCTTCTTCTTCTTCTCAACGGTAATAGAAAAACAAAAAAAAAAAAAAAGAAAAGAAGAAAGAGGGTGAAGAAAGAAAGATGGAGTAGGGAGCGTCCTCACCTGCAACTCCAACCGCCCATTTGCTGGATTGCTGCCTCCATTCGTACCACCAGCAGTCCACGATCTAGATCTCCAACACCACCATCCACTGCTGCCTTCTCTCCACTGGACTCCCTTAACGGCTCCTCCTTGCACCGCATGCTCCTTCTCAAGGAGGAACAGCAACCAAAGGCCGCCAACCACCTCTTGCTCACCGGAGAACCACCATTCACCTCTTGCAGCCATTATCACCGCCCTACTCACACCTCACCAGCCACAACAAACTTCACCATTGCAAGTTGCATTGAGCCAACCTCACTTGCACTCCAAACATTGGCCAATCATGGCCATGCAACCCCCCAATCAAAGGTTGAACTCCCTTCGGTAAGTTTCAAATGGTTTTTCCCTTCATTTTCCCTCTCTAGTTTCTCTATCTAATCTTGTTCTCTCTTTAGACTCTTTATCTCTCTAGCTTTTCTAAGTACCATGCTTTCTAGTATAGTTTTTAGTAATTTTTAGAAGTAGAATTACTTACATTGTAAGTTATTTTCTCATTCAATAAAGGAAGTTTGTTTTTGCAATGTTGCATTCATTTTATATTGAGTAATTTGAATTAAATGTATTTCAATTGGCATGTGTTAATCCATCCAAAAAGAGTGTTTTTAAAATCGACAATGAAACACCATTTTCACCCCTCCATGCTTTTCTGAAAAAAAAAAATAAAAAAAAATCATCATTTTATGTTCTTTGCTTGCGCTAACTAAACCCAGAGTGCGGATCGACATCCGACACGAGCCACTGTGCAAAATTGCCCATTTTACAGGTTAAAAGTCTCGGATAATTACAAATATTGTTGAGATTAGGGTTTCCGTACCAACGACGCGGAAAATACCTACTTTCAGAATCCTTCACCTTCAACAAAAGCTGGAGAGTTGAGAATTAAGATAGGAGTAACTGATCGAAGGTAGGTTTGCGGTGTACCAAACTGAACAAGTAGATAAGGCTTCTTGGCTAGGAGGGCGTGCGTGGATTCGTAGCGTTGATTTAGAGGACGTGGATGCATCGGCAGTAGGCCTTGGCTAAGGATGAAAGCTGCATTTGCAACGGTGCTGCGTAGGTAACCTTTGTTTCTTTTAACTTTCCAGTTAGTGATACTTACGGTTTGGACGTGGTCCCGTGGTTTTCCCTGGCTAAGGTTTCCACGCTAAAACTCTTTGTCTTGTGGATATTTGATTGTTGTTCCACTAAATCTACTGATTAGACCTAACGATGAAAAGACAATATACCACAGAGGTATATTTGATTTGAGTCGATTGTGATAATTCTTTTATCAATCAACTAAGGCAGCTAGTTTATCACCTTACCTTGACTAGTAAACTTGTGATAGGTGATACTCACTCAAAAGTGCTTATTTTTAGCAATTATCCTTTTAGCTTTATTACACTCTCCTATATAAAATTGCTATATTTATTCACTTTTCTACGTAAGAGTTTTTTTCATTGCATAGAACACATTTTTCTGGTCAAAATGGTATATTCGCATGCATTCATACGCATTTATTTGACCTACATGCGAAGCAATTTTGTAGAATTCTCATTACGCGATTTCTCTATCACAAGAGCCCTATCGGACAATCTTGATGGAGTACGGGCCCACAACTGACTACTAGAGCCTTTGATCATAGCATAGAGATCCAATGATATTCGCTCAAAAGTGCTTATTTTAAGCTATTATCCTTATAGCGATGTCGCATTCTCCTACTTAAAACTTGTCTTTTCATTGACTTTTCCACGTAGAGTTTCTTCCATTGCATAGAACGTATTCTTTAGACAAAAATTGACTATTTGCATGAAATATACACATTTCGGAAAGTCCAGTATCAAGCCATTTTAGTAGAATCTCATTACGCGCTTTTTCACTTGTAGGAGACCCTATCGGGCGATTCTCAAGGACTGGCGGGCTCATAATCAACCACAGAAGACTTCTAGCTATCAAAGCTTAAAGAGCCAGCAGGCTAGGATAAGAAGATAGAAGTCATGTACGGGCAAAGCTAGAGGATCGTAGAACTGAAACAAGGACTAAGAAAGAGAAGAATAACTGGAGACCAAGAGAATGACTGAGGTGTTAAAAGCTACACCAATTGACATCAAAAGATTAGTTTGACTAATTAGTGGAGCGGATGAGATCGAATAAAGAAAACTAGGGTTCAAAACCCTCCAATGTTATTATTTTTTGTATTTTCTCTCACCTCTCTCCTATTTCTCTCTCTATCTATCTTGGCCCATGACCCATGGCCATACCCACTGTGGGTACCGTATTTTCTGGCAAAAGATACGATGACGCATGTATTGGTTACACACGTGCGGGATTAGAATAGAGACGCATGGTATTATTCATCGTGCGTGAGTAAATGCGCCGAAGACATCAACAGAGGCCATAGCCATCTCATCGCTGTCATGCATCTTCCATTAATGGAAATGCCATGTGTCAAGATGAAATGATCAGAAGAGAACATCTCGAGGCAGAGTTAATAACAGAATGCATTAACACCTTAACCATTAAATATGTTGGGAAGCATTCAATCTTGTCTGACATATTAATGATTGATCTTATCAACGGGACTGATATACAACTCATCCCGACAAGGTCGAGCGGTGTACATAGTGTAAAGTGACGATTATCTTATCCTGCTAAGTTCATACAACGTTCTTAACGGGATTGATACTGAACGCACCCCGACAATCTCAATGATACATGATGGATCAACATTTAAACTCATCCTAACAGGTTTGGTTATATACTTAACGAGATTAATGTTCTGTGCATCCCAACAAGGTGAGATGGCCTACTTGACGGGATTGACCTCCATCTCTTCCCGACGAAGTCATATAGCTTATTTGACGGGTGTGACGTTCTTCTCATCCCGACAAAATCAGAATCTTACTTGCCGGGAATGGATTTCTTTTAATCTCCAGAAGTATACAGGATTCTGCAAGCGAGATAAGTATTCCAAATACAATTATTTTCTTAACCAATAAGATTTAGCCACATAACAGTTAGTTGAACTGTCACAGCATCGATGTTCCCTTATTCGAATATCTGATACGAAGAGTGCCACCTCAGTATCACCTCAGCTATCTCAGATGTGACCAAGTGAGGGAAGTTATGATCTAACAAGAAGATTCTATATTTCATAATAGAATCTTCCTAAGTCGTAACTGATTGATAACAACTGGACACGTGGAAGGTGAGTCACGCTAGTTCTAAGGGTATAAATACAGAATCCTCAGGATTGAGAAGAAGATCTTGCTCTCAAGATCCAGATAGCCTAAACTCTAAAACTTTTTACTATTTTCCTGAACCCTATTACAAATCCTAAACTGACTTGAGCGACAGAGTATTGTCAATAGGTACAACCACATCCTATCCTTCGCGGAGGAGAAAGCAGTTTTCATCCTGAAGCACCAGAGTCGTTCGATTATCACCAAGATACGAATCGTCTAACCTTGAAGATTGTGTGGGTTAGATCAGATATTTTTCCCCCACATCTTTTGGCGCCGTCTGTGGGAAGCGACTAGAAGTTTTTCATTCTAAGAGAGATTCGATTCAAGCAATGGTTGATACAAGATGAATTGGCCTCAGGAGTGAAAGGGAGAGAAATCCTCCCAGCGATCTCAGAGATACTATCACGGAGGGCAGAAAGGCAAGAGAACTAGAGAATTAGCAGAAAATGATTGCCCAGTTGCGAGAAGAGAATGAAGAACTGAAACAACGGATGACAGCTCAACATACAGGTGGCTATATATCTAAGAATGCTGGGCATAGTCATAATCAAATGAGTCATTTCCAGTCGGACAGGTTAGTTTCAGAGGAATCTATCCTGCGGAATCCTAGAAGCAAACATGGAGATTCCTAAGTCCCACCACAGGAGAAGCGTCATAGAGCCGAGTCTTCCTGTCAACGAAGATCGGATCATATTCAGCTAGAGACCAGGAGGCAGATCGCTGATCTGGTAGCCGAGATGATGGAGAAGAAAGAAACATTGGCTGACAAGATGACGGCAATGGCGACAAGAGCTCCGCGAGATTCTCCTTTTACTGAAGAAATACAGGGATATCGTGCTCCCAAATCTTTCTCATATCCTAAATTCTCGATATTCATGGGAACCACAGATCCCATGAACCATGTTATTCGCTTTAGGAAAGCGATGACGATGTGGGAGTTCCATGATGAGCTCCTTTGTAGAATGTTCCCTTCTACTCTGAGTGATGATGCACTCATTTGGTTTAACCAGATAGCTCCTCGGACTATTTCTGACTTTATCGAGTTGAGCACCATCTTCATCACTCGTTACTCATGCAACAGATTACATAAGAATGACGTCGACGTATTGTTCAATATATGCTGTGATCAGAATGAGACATTACGAGATTTTACCAAAAGATTCCGTACTCTTATGACCACAGTGGAAGATTGAGACGATAAACATGCTGTCACAGCCTTTCGAAAGGCATTACCTATAGGTTCTGGACTGTATATGTTCTTAACTAAGAATAGGCCAGTTAGTATGGAAGCCTTGTTTCTTCGGGTTGAAAAGTACTCTAAACTAGAAGATGACACACTCCAACATAGCCAAGGATTGACTATATCTATGCATGAAGTGAAGAAGGCAGCCGGACCCAGCAAAACCTCCAAGGGAAAGTAAAAGGTTGCCACAGAGGTGGCACCAGCAGAGATTCCCGATAAGAAATCAGAGAAGTCAGAAAATTTAGATCAGTATCCTCATCGGGAGAAGAGGATATTCACTGCGTTGAACAAAACGCATAGTCAGATCTTTGATCTGATTAAGAATGAGAAATATCCCCGACCAATGAAACCAGATTTGAAGGGAGATAAAGATAAGACAAAGTTTTGTGCCTTCCACCAAGAAGCTGGGCACATAACAGATAAATGCTGGGCACTGAGGCACAAGATTGAGGATCTAATTAATCAGGACTACTTGCAACAGTTTATTGCCCGTACGAATGGGGCAGTAGGTGAAGCCGAGATCCCCAAAAAAGACAACAACCACGTTAAACAGCAAGAACGTGGGTTGGTAATAGACGTTATCCACGGGGGAGGATGACAGCTCTCCCGTGGAGAAATAGAGAGAGAAAATAGGATCAAAATCAAGAAAGTAGAACACCTGAATAAGATCCTGCATCTCTCTACGGGTCCAAGATTGACAGACCCCGTAAAGATGATGGAGAGTACTGATGCAGCTATTTTCTTCTCCGACAAAGATCTCGTCAGGGGTGGATCATCCGCACTCAGACACATTAGTGCTCACTTTGCCTCTGGGTAATTATGAGGTAAAGTGTTTGCTGATAGATCCCGGTAACTTAGCCGAGATTTTATTCGCAGAAGCTTACAAGAGGATGGTTTAAACCCATCAGATTTAATCCAAAGTAATATTCCACTGGTCGGATTTAATGGCCAGAAAGAGTATGCACTTGGAAAGATAATTCTGCCAGTAAAGACAGGGACCGATCACGTCTATGGTAGAATTTCTGGTTCTGGATACTCCTTCCCCATATAATGGCATTTTGGGGAGAGGATGGATACATGAGGTAAAAGGCGTACCATCTACCTATCATCAATTGTTCCGATTCCAAACTGATCATGGGATAATGGAGCTGAAAGGAGACCAAGTTGTCTCGAAGAAGTGTTATGCCATTGCACTCTGACCTAAGAATGTTCTCGTTTGTGAGAGTCGACATGGAGAGACAACCTCATCTATGGTTGCTGAGCAATAGCAACCAGAGCACATCTCGACAAGTCTGGAGTAGGCTGCGCTTAGCCGAAAAGATGAGAAAGTTAAATTTGAGCTTGGCAGCATTCCCACGATAGAGGAAACTGAACAATTCAACCTCGGGACCGAGGAAGATCCAAAGTATACCTTTATCGGGGCAGGTCTATCTGTCGAAGAGAAGATATCCTATACTGCTTTTCTAAAATCTTACATTGACGTCTTCGCATGGTCCTTCAACGACATGCCAGGTATTCCTTCTGACATCACCTGTCATCATTTAAGGGTAGATAATAAATATTTACCTGTGAAACGACGACCTCAGAGAATTGCCCTCGAGAAGCAGAAAGCTATCCAAGAGGAGATTAATAAACTCTTGACGGCCGGGTTCATCCGAGAAGTCAGCAACTTGGGGTTCAGGGTGTACTGAATCCTTTACCTTCTGCAAAGGCGGGAGTGTTGAGAATTAAGATCGAAGGAGCCGGTCGAATGTAGGTTTGGGGTGTACCAAACTGAACAAGCAGATAAGGCTTCTTAGCTAGAAGGGCGCGCGTGGATTCGTGGCATTGATTCAGAGGACGTGGACGCATCGGCAGTGGGCCTTGGCTAAGGTTGGAAGCTGTATTTGCAACGGTGCTGCGTAGGTAACCTTTATTTCGTTTAACTTTTCAGTTAGTGATATTTTTCGTCTAGACGTGGTCCCGTGGTTTTTCCTTGGCTAAGGTTTCTTCGTAAAAATATCTTGTCTTGTGTGATTGTTTGTTTGTGTTCCGCAATCTATCCTGATTAGATCAAATGACAAAAAAATAATATACCACGGAGGTATATTTAATTGGAGTCGGTTGTGATAATCCTTTTTTTAAACAACCAAGACATGAGATTTTATCCCCATACCATAGACCAGTAAAACTGTATAGGTATAATTAATTTTAAATACCTAATCAACCCCCCCTCCCCCTTTCTAGATATATTGAATTAAAAAGAACGGGCCAGTGGAATTTCACGCTGCTATAGGGTTCGCTTTCCACAATGCCGTGAAATTTGACAAGGGTTTCAATGACAGCCCAAAGTTGACCGTCACTATAAGTCACATATAGCAACGGTCAGACTATGACCGTCGCTAAAACGGTCACTATAGGTCCCCCATTTCCCTCCAAAACTGCCCTGCGAAAATAATTGATTTTTAGTGACGGCTAGGACCTGGCCGTCGCTAAAACCAGTATATAGCGACGGTTTTCCGGGCCGTCGTTGAAAGTCCGTCGCAAAAAACTGTTTTTCTTGTAGTGTACGACAAGTTTTGAGTAAAAATTAGCTGACCGTCGACAGTCAACGAAGCTGCTGACTGCCCACAATATGAGCCTCATGGCACATTTTTAGAGGAAAAAAATCAACCTAATTAGTGATTTCTAAGCGTTGGATTGGGGTCATTTTCATGGGTTGATTTTATCCGTGGGAATTTGTGCATTATTGACCATTATTTGGGGTACAAGTCCAAAGGTTTTGAAATCACTAATCAGGCTGATTTTTTGGTTCATACATCAACAAAGGGATTGGCCAAACATCCAAACGGTCAGCATCCTTTAAGAGTGTGCCACGTGGGTCATTGTCAACGGCTTCGCTCAGCGAAGAGTTAGCCTATGGCTCCTTGCAAGTCACCTAAATTGGGATGAAAACTTGGAATGACTTCCATTCAAGTACGGCCAATGGGAAGTGTGATATCTACTTTTAAGACCACCGACATGGACTTCTCATGTAATTTTTTGAGTCAAACTTCTATCACAGCGTTCTGATAGATGCTTCTGCGACAAGGAAAATCACAGCCCACGTGGCACAATCTTAGTGGATGCTGACCTTGTGGATGTTTGGCCAGTCCCCTAGTTGACCTCTAAACCAAAAATCAGACTGATTAGTGATTTCTAAGCGATTGGATTGAAGTTATTTTCATGGGTTGATTTTAACAGTAAGAATTCGAGCATTACTGAGCTTTATTTGGGTGCAATGATCCAAAGGTTATAAATCAAACCTGGCTCTTTTTTGGTTTACAGATCCAGTGAGGGACTGGCCAAACATCCATACGGTCAGCATCCACTAAGAGTGTGCCACGTGGGCTGTGATTTTCTTTGTTACAAAGGTATCTGTCTAAACGCTGTGATAGAAGTTCTACCAACTTTTTTAGTCACTTTTAAGAAGTCACCGTGACATTATATTACGCTGGAAAGTTCCTGTTCTTCTGATGGATCATATCGTACTCATTCTTGACCATTTTGGAGGGAGTGATAGGTATAGAACGAGTAAAACTTCTGTCACAACAGGTTGTGAGGTCACAACCCACAATACGTGCCATGTGGCACACTATTAGAGGGCGCTGACCGTATGGATGTTTGGCCAGTCCCTCTGTGGAGCTGAAAATAAAAAATCAGCCTGATCAGTGATTTCTAAGCGTTGGATTGAAGTTATTTTCATGGTTAATTTTGACCGTAGGAATTTGAGCATTATTGAGCATTATTTTGGTGCAAAGATCCAAAGGTTCTAAATCACTAATAAGGCTGATTTTTGGTTGTCAGGTCCACCGAGGGACTGGCCAAGAATCCATACGGTCAGCGCCCTCTAATAGTGTGCGACGTCGCATATATTGTGGGTTGTGACTGGTTTCGGTCACAACCCATTGTGACAGAAGTTTTACTCGTGTAGAACAAAGTCCACAGGTACTTTTGACAATGAGTTACGTGGATCGGTTTTATGTCAGCGAATATCTATTGCGTTTGCGTTCCAGGTAGCATTTTAAGAGACGGGTTGATGGCGGGAGAGACAGAAGGAAAAGGGTGGGGAGACTTTCGACTTTGGGACGGTGCGTGTGGCTGGATGCCAATTTCTTCTCCAAGTCCTATTGTACCAACTAGGAATATTACCTACTGCTACCAAATTACGCGTAACGTAAAGTAGTCAAATGTTTGTGTTTCCAACACTTATTCTTGTGCTTTGTGTCTCTCTCACATTGCCTAGGACTAGGAGAGAGATATAAATCCCTTCACTATTGACCGGCTAATACTGAGAATGCGTCCAATAAAGCAGGGACACCAACGGCTCTGATTGGTCTATTTACCGGCTACTACCAAAAATCAGAGCGTAACTCATCTCAACTTGCACTCTACAACAGTGTGTCAAATTTGGTGTTTATAATTGAAGTATTCAAACACCCATTGACACTTTCCACTAGATGTCAACGGTGTCAAAACCACACTTTCTCAATGGGTGTTTGAACACTTTTCTTGTTAAGATAAAAAAAAAAAAGCAAACTTCTGGATTTAAAAGCTGACACCGTCCTCTCACCCTACCAAGACTAGGTAAGTGATTCAAAGTTTCGTTCTAAGTGGGCCAGAAAGAGTCTGCTATGTAGCATTTTTGAGGCCTGCGCAGAAAATCGAAGCTTTAATTTTCTCGTCGTTAACAGGTATCCAGTAGTCATGACCACTTCCAAACTGGTCGGTGGAAGGATGGCGAATTTTTACGAAAGACAGGCACGTGATGTACGTCTCGCAAGTTATTACATCTAAGCTACTAAAACAATTACTGTCTTCTCAGGAGATTCGATAGGCCATTGGCTCATCTACTCCATTCCAAAATTAACGTCTCTTAAAAGTGTGCCATTCCTGTGTTACGTTTGCGAACTCGAACAATTCTGTGTTACGGTAGCCATGGGGCATGTTTGTCTGTGACCAGCGCGGAGCCAAGATTTTGTTCAAGGGGGGGCACCAGAGCGGGTAATGGCTAGTAGACCAAAGACCAGTGGTATAAGGGGGAGGGGGCCGGAGAGTAAAACCTTGATGACAGTGGGCTATCATGGAAGCCAATGACAGCCCACTATATGAGGCACGTGGCACATTGTTAGAGGATGCTGACCTTATGGATGTTTGGCCAATCCTTCGGTGAACCTACAAACCAAAAATAAACATGATTAGTGATTTCTAGGCGTTTGATTGGAGCCATTTTCGTGGGTTGATATTAACCATGGGAATTTGAACATTATTGACCATTATTTGGGTACAAAGATTCAAAGGTTTGAAATCACTAATCAGACTGATTTTTGGTTTGTAGGTCCACCTGGGGATTGAAAAAACATCCATACGGTTAGAGTCCTCTAAGAATGTACTACGTGGATCATATTGTGGGCAACAGCTGCTGTCATCAAAGTTTTTAATCTTGTGCGAGGCTCTAGGGCAAACACTGAAGGGTTTTGTACTTGAAAGGTCACGATGTAATTAGTTCTAGCTCAAACTTCGAGCTAGCTCTATATTTGTAACTTTACCACTGCCACCTGGGCCCACTGACCGCATGGATGCTTAGCCCACCCCTTGGTAGACAAGGATACGAAATATCAGCTTGTTTGATAATATTTAGCCATTGGTTTTAGTACTCAAAAAATTGGATGAATCCAACGGATAGAATCATGCTTTAAAAAGTACTAAAATCTAATGGCTAGAGATTACCAATCATAGTGATACTTGGTATGCATATCAGTAATAAATGACTAATTAAGAATCAGTAATTTTTAAAACTTCTAACCCTATCAAATATGGAACTAAATTTAGGGCCTGTTTGGTAACGCATTGCAGCGGGAAAATAAAATATTTAGCTGCGCTAATATTCGCCCGGGTGCATTTGGCAGCCACTCTACTTCGGCGAATATTTAGTCGGGCCCACATATTTGCCCTCCGCGACGGGAAAACATTTAATCACCTCCCCCCTGGTGTAAATATTTTCACGCCGATTATGCCTTGGTGAGAAAATTTTATTTTCTCGCCGGAAAATCACTATTTTCAATAAAAATTAGTTTTTTAATATATAAAAAGATAAAAATGAATTTTTTTTTATCCTTTGACATAATATGTGGTTCCCACAGTCGTCCAACGTATTTTTGACTTACTTTGATATGTGGGACCCACTCAAATTGAAAGAAAATGAAGTAAGCTGAAGTGAACTAGCTCATACTCATACCAACCATTGTTAAATATTGATATGAGCAAATATTTAGCCAAGAAATATTCGCCTAGCTAAATATTCGCCGTCGGACCTCTTTTTCTCACGTACCAAATGGAAGGTGAAAATAAACGGTCCAAAATTTTTCAACTTGCAAATGTTGAAATAGGCTGATTTTTTCCGAGGTTGATATCAATAACATCACTAAAGATTAGCCCTTAAATCGTCGACAATATGTGGGCCCCACGTCCATTAGACATTTTATTAGTAAGAATAGCATGAGTCAACGTATCCCAGCCCTAACTCCATTTTATATATATATATAGGGTTTAGGGTAAAGATCGGGGGACAACAATTTTTACAACATTTTTCACAACAAAATATTGCAGCGGACCAATATATAACTTAGAAGTTTTGGAATGGGATATTTTTGGTGAGGATGGTCTCTATGGTGAGGATATCATCCTCACAAAAATTTATTTCATTCCCATATTCATTGACTAGTTTAGAAGTTGAAGAATTATGGACTATCTATTTTTTACCGTGAACTTGAAAACTACATTTGATGGGGTTAGAAATTTCAGAATGGACTAATTTTTTGTAGGAGTGATCTATAAGAAATATTAGCCATTGATTCATCTTCTATGTGGGTACGAAATATATATATATATAATTACTCTATCTTAATTTTTTTTATAGGATATAGTTGGTTTCGTGAGTCGCTAGTCCTAGTCTATGGTCTATCCAAGGGTCCCAACAATAAAAGATGCTACCAACTATCAAAAAAATAAAATATACATTTATAGAGTAAAACTTGTGTCACAAGATGTTGTGACGGAACACGGTCACAGCACTCAATACGAGACACGTGGCACATGATCAGAGGTCTTTGACAGTATGGATGTTTGACCAGTCCCTCAGTGGACCTACAAACCAAAAATTAGCCTGATTAGTGATTTAAAACCTTTGGGTTTTTGCACCCAAATAACGCTCAATAATGTTCAAATTCCTACCATTAAAATCTACCCATGAAAATAAGTTCAATAGAATCATTTAGAAATCACTAATCAAGATGATATTTTGTGTACTAGTCCACCGAGGAACTGCCCAAACATCCATACAGTCATCGTCCTCTAATAGTATACCACGTGGCTCATATTGAGTGCTGTGACCGTGTTCAGTCACAACATCTTGTGACACAAGTTTTACTCACATTTATAGGGTTGTAATGTAGTAAGGTAGACCAGACCCCCCATGGCGTCAGGTATAATATTTTTTTTACTCACCACTGCCATCTTGATCCATTGGCGGCATGATGTTTAGCCCACACTTAGTAGACATTCATACGAAAAATCAGCTTATTTGATGATTTTTAGCCGTTGGTTTTGGTATCAAAAATATGGTTGAATCCAACAACTAGAATGACACCTTAAAAAGTACTAAAATCTAATGGCTACAGATTACCAATCAGGGTGAATTTGGTGTGTACATCAACTAAGAGGTGGGAAAAACGTCCATGCGGTCAGTGGGCCCAGAGGGCAACAGTGAGTAACGAAAAGAGGAGTAAATTAACATGATGACACCTGCAGCCAGGGACGCCGTTGACTGAAGCCAATATGAGCCACGTGGCACGTCCTTAAGAGGACACTGAACGAATGGATGTTTGGTCAATCACTAGGTGGATCAACAAACCAAAAATCAGCCTGATTAGTGATTTAAAACCTTTGGATTTTTATACCCAAAAAATGATCAATAATGCTCAAATTCCGACAGTTAAAAGTCAACCCATGAAAATAACTTCAATCCACGTGGTTCATATTGGTTGCAGTCAGCCACGTTGCTGACTGCAGATGTCATTGAAGGATTACTCCTAAAAGCGCTATACATATATACCGGGTTCGGTGACCAACAGTTTTGACCAACACATTGGTGTACCCTCATAGAAGATGAATCAATGGCTGATTTTTGGTGAGGACGATCTCTATGCTGAGGAGATCATCCTCACAAAAATTCAAATCATTCTGATATTCATAGACTGGTTTAGAAGTTGAAGAATTATGGACCGTTGATTTTCACCGTGTAACTTGAAAACCACATTTAATGGGGTTTCAAAATGGGCTGATTTTTTGTAGGGGTGATCTATATGGTGAGGAGATCATCCTCACCAAAAACCAGCCATTGATTCATCTTCTATGAGGGTACACCAAGGTGTTTGTCAAAACTGTTGGTCACCGGAACCCGACCCTTTATTTATATATACCTCCAAGGAAAATTGAAAAGAAAGATGTTCCTTAATTTCCTACCCCCGGCCATTTGACGTTGAATGAAAAAACCACCACGTTGCATCTCATCAGTCCTTGCTTCTTCTGGACTGCTTCTCCTCATTGCATCTAAACCACCACGTAGCTAGGGGGGCATGAATTTTTGAACCGACAATTAAAAAGCAGAAATCTCAGCTTAATTAAAAAGGAGAATTTTTGAAGCCGCGAACATTCCCCAATGACTGCACAACACATATACCCATGGTTACTTTTTAAAAAAGTCTTTTAAAAACCAAAGCTTAAACCATGGGTATATGTGGCACAATGATCGCCCCGGCCTGCTTCAAAAATCCCGCCGCTTCAAAAATTCTCCTTTTTAATTAAGCTGAGATTAATTTCGGCTTTGAATTTATTTTTTTGGAAATGTAAATATACGAATTGACTGTTTTCTACCTATGCCTGTTTAGTACGTTCTTAAAAAAAAAGGGTCGAGCTCAAGGGACCCCCATTTTTTACCCCCTTGTTTGACCCCATCTTGGCGTACCCACATAGAAGATGAATCAATGACTGATTTTTGGTGAGGATGATCTCAATGGTGAGGAGATCATCCTCACAAAAAATTCAAATGATTCTGATATTCATAGACTGGTTTAGAAGCTGAAGCATTATAGACCGTCGATTTTGACTTTGTAACTTTAAAACACATTTGATGGGGTTAGAAATTTCAGAATGGGCTGATTTTTTGTTGGGGTGATCTATATGGTGAGGTTATCATTCCCACCAAAAATCAGCCATTGATTCATTTCTACGTGGGTACTCCAAGATGGGGGTCAAAAAAGGGGGTCAGAAATGGGGGTCCCTTGAGCCCGACCCTAAGAAAAAAACGTAGGATTTGGGAAATGACTCAGATTCTCCAAATATGACAATGCGCACCAGCCTGGTACCAAGAATTCCTTCCTTAATGGAGGCAGTGGTTTATGTAATATATACAAAGTACATTTCACGTACAAATGCCTGTGCGTACGGGACACAAACTCATCTAACGGGAGCTTTTTTCAATCGACGGTGCGTCCTGATGAGTACCCTCTTTGCAATGGCCTTAAAGGGACACGTGGAGCTCTTGAATCCATTCACCAAGTGGAGATACGTGTCCAGTTCGTGACACATGGCAACATTAGTGTTGGGTCCTCTTAGAATAGGTGAGTCTCTACTACTGAGTCGAAGCTCACGTCCAACGTCAGCGTAGACCCACTGGATGTCCTCCACACGCTTTTAAAGCCAGCTGGGAAGACCTAGGGCAGCCACATGGACATTCTTGTTGTCTGCCACATCATCATCGATCACGAAACCCGGTACCTTTGTGATGAGATCATGACAGTTGACTACGCGTAGTACTTTTGTTCCGCATTTCTCTACACGGTATCTAAAGCTCTGATTACCGACACGGGGCGCTCCGAATGAAAGAACAGTCACCAATGGCGCATGATTGAATGTTGTGGTAATATCGTAGGCCGTGAGCGTAGCAAGTGCTGCGCCGAGGCTGTGTCCCGTGATTGTCAAGCTAAGGGGTTCATCACCGTACATTTGAAGGAGCCTCCCGATCTCTTCCCTCACCTCGTCTCGTAAACTACGATACTTGGCAGTACGGGAAGTGTAGAGGCTCAGGAAACCACTCTCCACCATGGGCCCACTACCATCTGGACAGCCATCTGATGTGGGATTAGTAAGCTGAGTGAGCGAAGCACGTAGATTTTCGAGCCATTCCAAGCATGTGGCCGTCCCTCTATAGGCGACCACGACATCACGCCGTCCCAGTCTAGCGATCTCCTCGTCCTCCTGGCATACTGCCACGTAGCCAATCCAACTGGACTGGTTAGATACCCAACTGGGCGCCTTCTCTATCCAACGTGGCAACTTGATTCCAGACGTTGCATGTAAGTTCTTCGTTAGACGGTACCCGGTGCCGGGAAGGCCAGATCTGTTCAGCATGGATTGCTTGGGGAATTGACACGTGGCATAGGATGGTGATGAAGGGTCAAAATCGAACGAGCTGTAAGCGGCTTCAACAAACTTACCATACCGTAGTATCTCCTCTCGCAGATTATCGTCGAGTGGATCAAGCAGGCCTTCCCAGTTCTTGCTTCCCTGGTACTCCATCCACCTCTTCCCGAGTCTTGCTGGCTGAGGTGCGACCACGGAGCACCGTATCGAAATGTGTTTGGGAATCGGGAGAGTGCACGGCCGAGCCACGCCGATGGGGAGCTTCATTTTTGCTTCATAACCTATCAGGGATCCTAGTATTTTGTGCAGGGCTAAAACTAAAGAGCTCGAACTGTTGAACACTTGATCCTCGTATTTTGATGGGTTGTTCTTTAGCGGGACTACCAGGGGCGCCTTTTATAGGTAAAGAACGAGAGAGAGAGAGAGAACACGGACGGTGGAAAATAAAGTTTACTCTGTCCTACCCAACCCAACATGCTACGTGTCACATTCTTTCCGGTCCAGTGACCCATGAATGTTTGGGCGCCAAACCCTTGGAAGATCTATACACCAATGAACAGCCTGAGTGGTGACTTCTAGCCGTTTGATTCGAGCATTTTTTTTTTACATCATGGGCTTTGGTGTTTTCTATCATAAACTAATCCTGTAACAGCTTTCCCCGTATTGTAAAGGATGGGTGATTGGTGACGCAGATAGTTGGGGTTACACATGATGAAGGATGAAAAAATTGAGAGTCGGGTGGGTACGGTCAGGATCAAGGTCACGGTCGCATTAAGGGCTCACCTCGATTCCAGGTTTGACCGAGCCGAAATAAATCGGGAAATGACAAAAGAACCTTTCCGACCTACTCTAACACGTGGCACATACCATCTCTCGGCTCGGCGTGGCTCGAAAGTTTTCTTATGTTTTCGCTTCTTCTTTTCTTCTTTTTCTTATCTTATGACGCAGATATTTTGGTTGATAAGACGGTAAAAGTTTTAGTAACCCTCAAAAGGGCAAGGAGTTCGACCATAGAATGTTTCCTTGTCATCGTAGTATGGGAAAAAATTTAGATGCAGAGGGTTTTGGATGCAGTGGATGAGTGGTTAATCTGGACCACTCATACTCACTTTTTAGAAACCCAGATTAACGGGAGTTGGTCTTTTAAATATTTTAAAAACTATTTTTAATTAGTTAGTTTCGTCTTTCTTAAAAAAAAAAACCTAAAAAACAAAACTCCTTTTTTAGAAACCAGAAATCCTTTCTCCTAAATCCTACCCTGCAATCCTCATTCACGATTTGCTCATCCAAGAAACAGTTCGTTGGAACCGGTGATCTGAGGCACGAATCTGAGGTCTAAAGCACCTGCGTAACGACCACCGAAAGGAGAGACTCTCTCTATCTCTCCCAGGCAAAAAATAAGAACTGAGAGAGTACCTTGATGGACCTGAAAACTAAAAATCAGCCTGATCAGTGATTTCTAAGCGTCGGATTGAAATTATTTTCATGGGTTGATTTTAACCGTAGATTTGAGCGTATTGAGCATTATTTGGGTGCAAAGATTCAAAGGTTGTAAATCACTAATCAGGCTGATTTTTGGTTTGTAGGTCCACCGAGGAACTGGCCAAACATCCATACGGTCAGCGCCCTCTAACAGTGTGCCACGTGGCTCTTATTGTGGGTTGTGACATTAAGTGGTCACAACGTGTTGTGACAAGTTTTACTAGTCCCATATCAGTTCATAGCAAGAGAAACTCCTCTGTGCACCACCCGTTTTTTTTCCTGTCTTGTCAAAATATTAGTTGATTTTTGGTTTTCAGGTCCATCAAGGGACTGGCCAAACACCCATACGGTCAGTGCCCTATAATAGTATGCCACGTGGCTTTTATTGTGGTTTGTGACCGGCTTGGGTCAAAACCCATTGTAACACAATGTACACTCATATGGACCACTCAATTGTACTACCATCACAGGTTATTGCTTAAAACACAACCCATGAAAACGACTTCAATCCAACGCTTAGAAATCACTAATCAAGCTAATCCATGGAAACGATTCCAATACAACGCATAGAAATCACAGATCAAGCTACTTTTTGTTTTGTATGTCTATCTAGAGTTGGCACAAGCATCCATACGGTGAGAAATCTCTAAGAACATGTCACATGGCTCATATTGTGGGCAGCCAAACATCAATATGTTTCTACAACTCATTTTGCCCAGTCTATGAATATCGGAATGATTTGAATTTTTGTCAGGATGATCTCGTCCCCATAGAGAGCATCCTCACCAAAAATCAGCCATTGATTCATCTTCAATGTGGGTACGCCAAATGGTTGTCTACCGATAAAAGAGATTGAACATTTCTGACCTTGCTGCCCCTTGGGATGGTAACCCCAAGCCCTGAAATCAGAGCCCAGTTCCCCTCATCTCCAGACCGGCAGCTTCAAATGCCCAATAGGGTCATGTAAACCAGAATCAGAAAAATGAGGAGGACGGCAAGTTTGACGGGTTTGACCGGTGGTTCACGGAGGATCTCTCCTCTCGGCGGTCTCTACACGGTGCTTCAAATCTACAGGTCGACCGAGTTTGACGTTGGAAGGGACAAGGTGAAGAGGGATTCTGAGAACAAGAGGCTCGTGGATAGAAGGGAGGAAGGTTGAGCCAAAAATAAAAGGAGGTTTTTGTTTTATAAAATAACTAATTAAAAATAGTTTTAAAATATTTAAAAGACCAACCCCGGTTAATCTGGGTTTCTGAAAAGTGAGGATGAGTGGTCCAGATTAACCACTCATCCTCTGCATCCAAAACCCTCTGCAATAAAAAAAATTTCATAGTATGTACACACCCACGAGGTCATTGGGGAGAAACAAAAAGGCAAACAAATGTGTTTTCTCTCGGATCAAATATGGGTCGGGATCCGTGGAATCACAAAAGTAAACTCATTAGTTCACTCTTGCTCTTGGACGTGGATTTCGAGAGTCCAACTGTGGTTTGGCTTTTGCAAAAGTGAATGCCAGCTTAGCACTATCAACTGCCATTGGATTCTCAGAATCCACACCCAAGAACATGATTGAACTTATGAGTTCACCCTTATGAGTCCTCAGAACCTATTCCGTCAAGTATATTTTTAAATGTCAGGATCTGGGAACTTACCAAAATACTCATAGTCTCACTCATACGCCTGGACCTAGATTGCCTTCAAATCTAACGGTGATGAGAATAGATGATGTGACAAACAGATTACTTTTATAAAATGAGCTTCTCACGACTTGAGCCAAGCCGATTGAAATTGTAATACCTTGAACTTTCAGTTAGGGTATTATGATAATTTGACCCTCGAAAGGATAATTTTGGGTTTTTGTAATAATTTAAGAATTTTACTGCTTTGCAAATAATTGCTAGATCTTGTTCTAAGATTTTTTAGAAACCCTAGATTAAGTGAAAAATACAAAAAAATCAAAAATCAAAAATTCAAAAAAAATTAGGGTTTTCATTTCTTGCTATTTTTAGATAGATTCTAAGATTTTCTATTTTTGGATAGTTTCCAGAAATATAGGAATCTCGAAATTAGGGTTCCCATTTTTAGGACATTCCAATTTTGGAGAGATTCTATTTATAGATATTCTTTAATTTTGAAAAATTCTAAAATAGGAGATCTTCTAATTTGAAAAGATTTCTTCAATTTGAAAAATTTTCAAAGTAGACGGGATTTCAAATCTTTACTTTATTTTGAAGGTTTCCTTATCTGAGAAAGTTTGGAAAGAGAAAGTTCCGCATCCCAATTCGGAAATATCTATTCTCAACTTCAAACTATAATTGAAAACTGAAATTCCACCGGTCCGTTCTCTTTAACTTAATATACCTATAAGGGGGGGGGGGTTGATTAGGTATTTAAATTTAGATATACCTATACAGTTTTACTGGTCTATGGTATGGGGATAAAATCTCATGCCTTGGTTGTTTGAAAAGGATTATTACAACCGACTCAAATCAAATATATCTCCGTGGTATATTATCTTTTTGTCGTTTGATCTAATCATGATATAATGCGGAACATAAACAAACAATTACACAGGACAAGATATTTTTACGTGGAAACCTTAGCTAAGGAAAAACTACGGGACCACGTCCAGACAGAAAGTATCACTAACTGAAAAGTTAAACGAAACAGAGGTTACCTACGCAGCACCGTTGCAAATACAACATCCAACCTTAGTCAAGGCCCACTCTCGATACGTCCACGTCCTCTGAGTCAACGCCACGAATCCACGCGTGCCCTTCCAGCCAAGAAGCCTTATCCGCTTGTTCAGTTTGGTACACCCCAAACCTACCTTCGACCGGTTCCTCCGATCTTAATTCTCAACACTCCTGCCTTTGCAGAAGGTGAAGGATTCAGTACACCCTGAACCCCAAGTTACTCAAAAGGTGTTTGAGTCACACTAGTACTCTTAGGCTTACTAGGTTAAATATAAAAGTGGAAAACCTAGGCTGAGTAAAGATCAAGCTCTTGGCTTTGATCGAGAAGAGAACAAGCTCACAAGATGTGAATGAAAACAAGCTTCTTACTCTTCGAAATGGACACTCTACTAAATATAGCCTTTGCTTCTCTCTCTTGAAGATTGAGTCACTCTGTGTCTCTGTGTGTGTTTAGAGAAGGCATATAGGGGTTATATTTATAGAATACCAAGACCCTGAGTCGTGTGGAACGTGTGATAATGGAACCATGAATTTCGGATCTGATAAAACCGATTCTGTTCAAAGTCCAATCGATTGTACACTTGGTCCAATCGATTGGGGACAAGTGTCCAATCAATTGGGCTCAATGAATTTTCTATTCCGAAGGCACCAATCAAATGCACAGGGTTCTCCAATCGATTTGACATTTATAACTTTTTGTCTCGAAGGTTCCAATTGATTAATCAGAGTCTCCAATCGATTTGACATTTATAACTATCTGTCCTGAAGGCTCCAATCGATTAATCAGAGTCTCCAATCGATTTGACTCAGAAAGATTCTGTCTCATAGTCTCCAATCGATTACACAGTGTCTCCAATCGATTGGACTCAATTATATTTCTGCCTCATAGTGTCCAATCGATTACACAGTGTCTCCAATCGATTGGGCTATGTCCAATTGATTGGGGACACATGTCCAATCGATTAGACTTTCCTACTAGTCAATAAAATTGACTTTGACTCGGGTCTGTCCAATGACTAAGTCTGACCATTATATTTTGTTCATTTTAATCAACTCTTGTGGCCACTAAGTCACATACCTTCCTAATCGAGCGTACATGATTGTTAACTGACAAATCGGCAGTTACTCAGATGACTTCTGTCATCAACAGTCTGATTCTTGTTGTCTCTGTCTTTTAGTCTTCACGTAGTTGGCGAAATATGCGTACCACGACATCTTCACGCTACACTTGTGCTCGTAGGAGAATATTTTTATGTCAAACGGAATCATTGCCATATTGAATATAAAAATATTCCTTACAATCTCCCCCTTTGGCAATTTCGTGTCAAAAAACATTTAATCATAAAGAAGAAAAAAAATAGAAAATACAATCCCATCTTCTTACATGATTCACTTACTATCTCACACTCTCTTGGAGACGATCGAACAGATATAGTGTAAAGGCTTTTGATCTGTTCTCTGCACATTCTATCAACAATACATACCCTGTAATATCATTGGCAATTAATAATTCATATAAAATGCGGTGAGTATGATTATGCACATCACAAGTAGAGAAATTTAAAAAAATAATAAAATATTTTTCTCTCCCTAAATTTCTCTCCCCTTATCTCATGCATCAACTTATTTTTACCGATATGATTTTCTCTCCCCCTTTTTGTCACAAATTGACAAAGGTACAAAATAATAAGCAAATAATAAGCATGCAGTGAAGATTATCATGAGAAACAAGTGCAATATATACATTCATAACCAAATACATACTGGTTTATACCCTGTAACACAATATGAAACAAGCATAGTATAACCATACAAAAATTGAGTTTATCGATGTACAATAATAACAAAAAATATTCGATAACTCTCAAGATAACTCTCTCCAGGAGTCTATGTAGAAGGACCAGCACCATCATGCTGATCAGGACCATGAGTTGGACGATGCTGTCCGAAGCCCATCAAGGTAAACTGATACTCCATGTAACGCTGCATATCATACATGGAACCTGTCATCCTCTCCTGACCCTCCTCTAATCTGCGAAAACTCTATGCAGTCCGCTCCTCATGCGCTATGAGACGCTGATCGAATACCACCATCTGATGATGAAGAGACTCAAATGAGTAAGGAGCAGACATCTCAAGAGGCTGGTCAAAAGATGGCTGTGTCTCTGGAGGAGGCATATCAGTATCTAGCTATTGCCCCCTGGCTCGATATTATCCCCCAACTCCTCGTCGAAAATATCATCAAAGTGTGGAGGGACATCTGTCACTCTCTGATATTCGCTTAAAAGTGCTTATTTTAAGCAATTATCCTTTTAGCGTTATTGCATTCTCCTACGTAAAATACTCTATTTACCTACTTTTCTACGTAAGAGTCTCTTCTGTTGCGTAGAACACACTTTTCTGGACGAAATGGTATATTTGCATGCATTAAACACATTTTTGGAAGTCTAAATATTAAGCCGTTCTGATAAAGTCTCATTACGCGCTTCTTCTGTCGCAGGAAACCCCGATGGGACGATTCTCGAGACTTGTGGGCCCAAATCGATCATGAAAGCCCATTATCAAAGCTTAAAGAGCCCACATGATATGACTAGAAGATATGGGCCAAATATGGGCTGAATAAGAGGACCAAAAAGCCGGCCCAAAGAACGAAGAGAGTAGGAGAGCCAATGACCAAGAGACGGACCAAAGCGTTTAAAGCCACATGAGTCAGCAAAGAATGATAGTCGACTCTACTGGAGAAGCGTGAGGATGGTCACAGTGAAGACCAGGGTTCCAGACCCTCCGCCAGTGCTTTTTTCCATTTTTTTGATACTTTTTCTCTCATCTCTTCTTATTCTCTCTCTCTCTTCATCTCTCGATCCTCGAATCTACTGACCTAACCCCAGAACTCCTACCCATCGGCTCTATCTCATCTCCCTTAGCTTTCTGACCATTGGATCTTCCATCGGACCGTTGGATCTTCAATCGGACCGTTGGATCTCTCTAGATCTGTCGATCTACCAATCTGAGTCCCAATCAAGTCACCATCCATCCGATCGCCATCAAACTGTCTGTCACATCATCTTGTGAGATGATGGACATCATCAATCCATACGGGCCAGTAGCCGGGCCCATCTTCATCGACCCGCTGTCCGACCAGTTAGTGGACCCTGCGAATTTCAAAATAATTTTAATTAAATGGGGGGTCCACTAATTGGGGAGATTCCCCATAGAAAAGTAGGTTTTTACTTAAAAAAAAAAAAATTATTTTTCTTATTTTTTTATTTTCAAAAATCCCCTATTTCCATTAAAGGAAATAGGGAAGCTTTAAAAGGAGAAGGATAGGGATTCGTTCGAACCCTAATCCCTCTCCCCTCTCCTCCTCTCCTTCCCCCTATCCTTTCCCTTCTTCCCCGCGTTCTTTTTTTTTCCTCTTCTTCCTCCTTTCTTCTTCGTCTTCTTCCCTATACTTCGCCGGAGTTGCAGGTTCTTTTTTTTCCCTCTTCTTCTTCTTCTTCTTCTTCTTCTTTCTCCTTCTCTCCTCTGTCTTCTTCTCATATTTTTAGTTTTCATTTTTTTTTTCATTACCGTTTTCTACCGGAGTTGCAGCCTGCAACTCCGGTCGGCCGCCACCATTTTCCCTTCTTCTTCATCGTTTTCTTCTCTTCTTCTGCCCCTCTTCCTCGTCTGCAACCAGCACCTCCCACCTTCGTAGCAGCAACGTGCTGGTGTTGCATAACAGCAACACCAACACCACCACGACCGCCGGACTGGTTCGCCTCCGCCACCTCCGCTTGCACACCACCTGCCTGCTCCGCCCACAGTGAGCAGCGCCCGCTGCCTGTGTGTCCTTCACCGCTGCAACTCCAACCGGTTTCTCAGGTCGTCTCCTCCATGTCAGCACCTCCTAGTGCCTCCCATCTGCTGTGCATGCAGCAACCACCAATACACCGTCATCATCACCACCTAGTTCCTCCTCCTAACACCTGAACCAATAAGGTTCCACTTCTTCTCCCCGGGTGTCATCTTCTTTGACTGCTGCATCTACAAGCCACAGGCCAGCACGTCACGCTTCTCTCTTCAGACCACCATGTGGGCAAGCTTCAAACGGAGATCAGGCTCCACGATCAGCAACCTGCAAGTCCATAGCTAGCGGGACTGGTGCGCCATCAACACTCCTCTGGGACCACACATCAGCAAAGCTTGTTGTACCTCACAACCACCTTTTCGAGCTCCAACATCTTTGGCCGATCTTCATCACTTGCTAATTGGATCTACAACACCACAACAACCACACGTTGCTGCACCATGCCAGCAAATCTTCTCCATTAAAGCAATGTCCTTCCTCATTCACCCACACGTGCATCACAATCTGACCACCAAGTGGCCATCAAGCAACATGGCAGACCCATGCACTTTTCCCTTGTGCATCTCTACTTCTCTCCTTGGGCCGATCACTTATGGCCAAACCTCATTGGCCGACTCACAAGGCTGATCTCATTCGATCCATTCCGGTAAGTTTCAAGAGGTAATTCTCTCTCTCTTCCCTACTTGTTTCTCTCTCTAGGATTAGATTTCTCTATTCTTCTACCACTTTCTCTCTCTCCTCTTTAACATTTTTCTAACTTTCTCTCTCTGGTTTCTCTCTCTCAAAACCTCTTTCTCTCTCTACATCCCTCTCTTATTAAAATGCTTTCTAGTTTAGTTATTTTGTTAGATTTTTGCTGTAAAAGACAATTTTTATTGAATGAAGTTGATTTGAATAAAATTATGTTCCATTCTCTGCAAATTTCCCATCATTTTATGTCATTATTGCGCTAACCCGACTAATCCCGAGTGCGGATCGACATCCGATACAAGCCACTGTGCAAGTCTGCATTTTTGCAGATTAAGTGAACCAAATCGGAGGAAATTACAAATATTGTTGAAAGTTAGGGTTTCCGTAACCAACGACGCGGAAAAAACCTATTTTCACTCTCTGGACCTGAGACATGCTCTTCCTGATGGTCGAAGGCCCAATAGGCCCCATGGGAGCGCACACCTCCTCATTGGCTCGAATAGCCACATCCAGATGTAGTAATATAGAGCTCACCAGTAGAGGGAATGGGAGACAAGGATGGTTAGCCAACTGGCTACCTGCTCTAACCATGGCTCTAAAAATAAACCTCGAAAGGTCAATGACAAATCCAGTGCCAAGATGGTAAAAAAGCTACAGACGATCAATGTTCACCTGTGCCCCATGGCCAGGTGGATCAATGTTGTACCCACATATGAGGTGGAACAAACGATACTCAGGGAGAAGGGATGTGAGAGGTATGAAAGTACTCTAGTCAAATATCTGCCCTGTGAGTGTCTCGGTCAACATAACCCTAGAAGTCGTCATCTCGCGAGTCCTAGGAATGTACTCATATGAGGTAGACGGACGAGGAATATCCAACAAGGTAGAAATAAGATCAGGTGTAATAGTCAAGTAAGCCCCAAAGACAAAAGTCTAGAAGGACAACTCACTCGGGTCATCACACTGAATGGCGTGTATGTTGGCATAAAATAGTTTGACCAAGACAGGGTAAAATAGAATGGTTGAAAGTAGGGTTTTTCCGCATCGTTGGTTACGAAAACCTTAACTTCAACACATTTGTAAATTATCGAGATTATTCTTGCAAAATACAGAGATTTGTATAGGGATTCGTGTTAGATGTCGATCTGCACTCGGGGTTAGTTCGCATGACTCAAGGACATAAAATGATGGATTTTTGCCAAAAACTGATGGAGGGATGAGAATGGTGGTAATAAGATTAAAACATTCAGTTTTGAGATTGATATTGCTAAACACTCATAAACACAGTAAAAGAGGGTTGAAACACAATAGTGATAAGATCAAAAGATACCCTACAATTATCAAATTTATTCATTAAAAAGTGCATACAATTCCTTCAATCAAATACATAGAAATTTGAACAAAACAACTTTAACTAAAAAGCAATTTAAAGAGAGTTGCAGAGATAGAATAATAATCTAGAGAGAGAAATAGTACTAGAGAGATCTAGAGAGAGAAAAATAAAAAAGAAGAGGGTTCTAGAGAGATAAAGTGAGAAACTAAAGAAAACTAGAGAAAATAGAAGGAAAACTAGAAAGATCTAGAAAAGAGATGGATTAGAGAGATAGAAAATCAATCGAGAAAAGAAAGAAGAAGAGGGAAGACACTAACAAACACTTACCATGGTGGCTGGAGTCGGTAGATCGTGTTTTAGATCTGTAACTTAATGGCTTGAAGGAGATGATGGGCAAGCGTTGCTAGTTCGGGTGCTCCCAAAAGTGGAGCAAAGGAAGAGAATGGACCAAGAGGCTGTGATGACAATTAAACGAAGGTGATGCAAACCTATGCATCAAACCCACGAAGAGATGATCTCATGGATAGGTGAGTGCATCACGTGGTGGTGATGAGGAGAAGCCCGAAGCATGAAGAGGCACTGATGGGCAGCACCGCTGGTTCTGCAGGGTGTAGGTGCCGGTTGGATGGAGGTTAGCGATCTGCCATGGAAGATAGCTGCACACGGTCAAAAAGACCGTGGAGGATGACCGTTGCTGGTGGTGGCAGTTCAGACTATAAATGGCAGCAGTGCCAATGGTGGATGGCAGCGTGGAGAGTGAAGAACCAGGCAGGATGGAGTTGCTTCACGTTGCTGCCTTGCAAGAGGGCAGCAAGGAGAAAGAAAAGGTGTTGCAGCAACAGGCGGTGGAGCTTCAGGCACACTTGCAGGTGGAGCAAGAAGGAGGGCGGAGCAACAGGTGGAGACGCAGGGTTGCTGGTGGTGGCGGTTCAGACTATAAATGGCAGCAGTGCCAATGGTGGATGGCAGCGTGGAGAGTGAAGAACTAGGCGGGATGGAGTTGCTTCACGTTGCTGCCTTGCAAGAGGGCAGCAAGGAGAAAGAAAAGGTGCTGCAGCAGCAGGCGGTGGAGCTTCAGGCACACTTGCAGGTGGAGCAAGAAGGAGGGCGGAGCAACAGGTGGAGACGCAGGGTTGAGGCACTATTGCAGGCTGAGCAAGGAGACGATGGTGTTGCTGTTGCTGGTTCGTGCAGTCCGTGAAGAACTTCAGCAACAAGGAAGAAGGTGGAGATCCAACTGTGGAAGAAGAGAAAAAGAAGAAGAAAAAAGAAGGAGAGAAAAAAAAAGGAAAACGTAGGGAAGAAAGGAGATCGTTGCCGGTCGGAGTTGCAACCTGCAACTCCGGTGAAAATGTTAGAAGAAAATGAAGAAGATGAAGGAGAAGAAGAGAAATGGGGGCCAAAAAAGAGGAGGATAAGGAGAAAAGGGTTTTGGGGATGAGATGAAGAGATGGGAGAGGGATTAGGGTTCAAACGAACCCTTCTCCTTCCCCTTTAAAGCTCCCTAGTTTCCATTAATGGAAATTAGGGATTTTTTTGAAAAAAATAAATTTTATTTTTTTCAAAAGAAAACTTATTTTCTTTCTTTGGGGGATTTCCCCATTTAGTGGACCCCCCCTTTTTTATTTTTAAAAATTAATTTAAAGCATATTAAAATCGTGGGGTCCACTAAATGGTTGGGCCGCGGGTCGATGATGATGGGCCTGGCTGCTGGCCCTCAAGGACTGATGAAGTCTATCGTCTCATAAGATGATATGACGGGTGATTTGCTGATGATCAGACTGAAAATGACTGGATCAGGATCCAAATTGGTAGGCCGACGAATTTAGAGAGATCCGACGATCTGATGGACGATCCAACGGTCCGATAGAAGATCCAACGGTCCGATAGCTTAGGGAGAGGGGCCAGAGTCAACGGACAGGAGTTTTGGGGTTAGTTCAGTAGATCTGAGGACCGAGAGATGAAGAGAGAGAGAATAAGGAGAGATGAGAGAGAAAATTAGGGGGAGGAGAGAGAAAATATCAGAAAATGGAGATAAAAGTATTGGCAGAGGGTCTGGAACCCTGGTCTTCATTGTGACTGAAAGTAGGGTTTTTCCGCGTCGTTGGTTACGGAAACCCTAAAGTTCAACAATATTTGTAATTATCCGAATCTTCAATCCTGTAAAATATGAGACATTTGTATAGGGATTCGTGTCGGATGTCGATCCTCACTCGGGATTAGTCGGGTTAGCGCAATAATGAACATAAAATGACGAAAAATTTGCAGAGAATGGAACATAATTTTATTCAAATCAACTTCATTTAATCAAAATTGTCTTTTACAGCAAAAATCTGACAAAATAACTAAACTAGAAAGTATTTTAATAAGAGAGGGAGGTAGAGAGAGAAATTAGAGAGAGAAAGTTCAAGCATGAGCTATGTAGAGAGAGAGAACTAGAGAAAAAGTGAGAAAGTTAGAGAGAGAAACTCTCACCATGGGAGATGAGGATGACCGGATAGTAGAGAGGTGGCAGGGCTTGCAAGGTTCTTGCGGTAAAGAGATGTATGCTGTGCACGTAGAGAAGAGGAAAACCTTGTAGCAGCAAGTTGACTGAAAGTTTCGGCCAAGTGGTGGTGCTCTTGGACGGAGTTGGAGAAGAGATCCATGAAGAGGAGGTGCTGCAAGTTGCTGATGGCCGGAGTTGCAGGTGTGCAACTCCGGTGGTAGAGGACGCTGGGTGATTCACAATCTTGTAATGGTGGATCGCTAGCCGCGAGGGTGAAACTCACAGGTGACGTGAAGCACAGCTAAGGACGTGGCAGATAGGAGAGTTGCAGCAAGGAAGACGGACTGGAGCGTTAGCTGGTTGTGTGGGGTCGTGATGGACAGGGCAGCATTCCAAAGAGAGAAGCCTCACCGGTTTCTCCTTCTTCTTTCCTCCTTTCTCTTTTTTTTTTTTTTTTTTTTTTTTGGTTTTTCTTCTTCAAAACGTGGGGTTTTAGAGGGGAGAAAATGAGAAAACGGGAGCAATGGGCCCGCCGTTAGATGAGAGAACGGGATTCTGTGCAAGGTGGAGGGCGATAATGGTTCGTGTGGAGGTTGAGGAGTACGCTGTGGGTGCATCTGCAGGTGGTACCGCCTGAGAGATCTACCATCACCATCACCTGCAACTCTAGTGATGGTTATGTTGCTGTTCGGGATGCACAATTAGTGCACTCGCAGCGGCTGGAGGGAGGCGTGAAGGTGGTAACTAGCAGCTAGGGGGGCTGGCAGTGCGCTGGATGGTGCCTTCTAAAGATGGAGGAACAGTTGGCGGTTGCTGTGCGTGGAGATGATGGAGGGGAGGTGAGCTCGTGGAGGAGCTGAAGAGCTCGCCGGAGAAGACGAACCAGTCCGGCGAGCTGCTGTGAAAGAAGTTGAAGGTCTGCAACTCCTCTGATGATGGAGTTGCAGATGGTGTAGGGATGATGATTGCGGAGCGGTGGAGTCAAAAACGTGGAGGATAGGTGAAAGAACAGCAACGTGGTTGCTGGTTGGTGGTGGAGGCCGGAGTTGCAGCAGCAACTCCGGTAAAAACGTGAAAAGAAGAAGAAGAAGACGCAACAGAAGAAGGAGAAGAAGAAGAAGAAGAAGAAGAAGAAGAAAGGGAAGAGAGGAAGAGGAAAGAAGAGAAGGAAGAAGAAGAGGGGGAGGACCCTCACCAGCTCGCTGTGGTGAGGACGGTGGTGGCGCTCGGTTCGCCGGCCGGAGTTGCAGACCAGCAACTCCGGCAACAGAAAAAGAAAACGAAAAAGAAGAAGAGGAGGAGGAAGAGGAGAAGAAGAAGAAGAAGAAGAAGAAGAAGAAGAAGAAGAGGAAGAAGAAGAAGAAGAAGAAGAAGAAGAAGAAGAAGAAGGCGCTCCACTTCTCACCGGCGATGGCACGCCGGAGGAGAAGAAGAAGGGGAAAGGGAAGAGGAGGAAAGGGTGTCCGAGCGGCGGGGGCGGAAGAAGAGAGCCGAAGGGTTTTTCAACCCTCTCCTTAAGTAGAAACCGTGGGTTTCTACACTTAGAAACTCACGGTTTCTAAAAACAATTTTTTTTTTTTTTTTATTTATTTTTTATTATTATTTTATTTTATTTTTTATTTTTGAACCATGGGTTTAGCGGGCTTGGGCTCGAGGTTAATGGGCCGTTTGGCCATGACCACTAGGCCAAGAGCTGATGCCACGTGTTGGCCAGTGGTTGGCCGAGAGATGACGCCACGAGTCGGCCAGTGGTTGGCCAATGGGAGCGCTAAAAATCGTGGGCCCAGAGTGCATCGGCCATGGGCCAGAAGGTAGGTGAGAATGATAGTGGGCCACTGGGCTCGATAGATGTGGGTTAGGGTGCGTTTGGTTGCCAGGGGAGAAAAATGCATTTTCCCTTTGAAATACCCATCAAGGAAAATGTATTTTCCTTTCTTCTGAAATCGAGCTCTACGCTCTCAGCCACAATCAACCATCTGAGGCATTTCTCTACAATCAAGCCTGCCTTAGGGACTGATATTTTAC
The DNA here is from genome assembly GCA_035048495.1 of Euptelea pleiosperma. NCBI lineage: Eukaryota > Viridiplantae > Streptophyta > Magnoliopsida > Ranunculales > Eupteleaceae > Euptelea > Euptelea pleiosperma. The sequence continues at coordinate 20,868,303 of CM068553.1, read as the reverse complement.
AATGGAGATCAGGTGGTTGATAGGATGGATGATCGACTGATCGGTAGCACGATCGGATGGTCGGATGCATAGAATTGATAGATCAGATGGCGATCTATAGAGATTCAACGGCCCGATGGAAGATCCAACGGTCATAAAGCTAAGGGAGATGAGACAGAGCCAATGAGCCGGAGTTCTGGGGTTAAGTCAATAGATTCGAGGACCGAGAAATGAAGAGAGAGAGAATAAGGAGAGATGAGAGAGAAAATATCAGAAAAAGTATTGGCAGAGGGTCATGAACCCTGGTTTTCCATTGTTCTTCACTTGAGCTTTGCCAGTAGAGCAGGCCATCATTTGATGTGGCTTTAAATGCTTTGGTCCTTCTCTTGGTTATCAGCTCTCCCGCTCTCGTGGTTCCTTGGGCCAGCTCTTCGATCCCCTTGTTCAGCCCATAAAAGGCTCATATCTCCTAGATATAGCCTGTGGACTCTTTAAGCTTTGATAATGGGCTTTCATGATCCATGTGGGCCCACTAGTCTCGAGAATCATCCAATCAGGGTTTCCTGCGACAGAAGAAGCGCGTAATGAGACTTAATCAGAACGGCTTAATATCTAAACTTCTAAAAATGTGTTTAATGCATGCAAATATACCATTTCGTCCAGAAAAGTGTGTTCTACGTAATGAGATAGACTCTTACGTAGAAAAGTGGATAATTAGAGCAGTTTTACGTAGGAGAGTGCGATAATGCTAAAAGGATAATTGCTTAAAATAAGCACTTTTGAGCGAATATCACAACCCCCAACCAGCATATTGCCAATCCTTGGCAATTAGTGCGAAATAAATGAGCTTAAAAGGGCTCTGCACATGCTGCACACTTTTTCATATTAGCTCAGGGATAACCCCGTTCGTCAAATCATTGAATGGATGCAAAAATAGTTATATGCTAGCAAAGAGTTGGAAAGTTTTGGCAAGACTACAGACTGATAATCATGACCCAGAATAGTCAGACTCTGCGTGTGTGTGTGCTCAACGTTCTCATCATCCGACAGTAAAGATTTCCAAATCACCTCTAAGTTTTTATGCCTCGACCTCAAATCTCACATGTTTAGCACTCAGAATAGAATCACACAAGAAGGGTTTTCTTCTTTTCTCTCAATTTATATGTGAGGAGATGTATTTAATATAAAGAGGCAAAAGATCTCACATATGTTTTATTTGAAGGAAAGACATCTTTAAATGAAGAAGATCTCATGATTGGAATACCACTTCACTCGGGAACGTCAGATCAAACTCTATAGCTTCTCTTTCTCCAATCTCCACATTTTATGATCGTACTATCCTAGAATCAAGTAGGACTTTCCTGGGTTGTAATGAGGCTTAGGTCAGGTGTAGAGAGATAAAGAAATGCAGGATTTCAAAGATCTTGAGAGGATATTGCCCTTTTCTAAAATTTTTCTTGCGGCGTAACACCATTATCTGGTTCTTTTTCCTTTTTTCGTATTTTTCTCTTTTTCTTGATATTTCTGAGACTGCTCAATTTCTTTTCAGCTCTTCTTCATACTTTCTTTCTATATTTTATTTTTGGCTTGAACCACTTTCTCTTCCTTTTGATTCTTCTTCTTTACTTTTCTTTTTCACGGTACACCCACATCAGTTATTCTTTTGTCCATCTCAAAATAAGGGTAGCCAGTCATGTTTCGTAGCTGGACTGAATTTTAGGTTGATGGGTTTGCAAATAAAAGGCTTTTATAGAAAGGTTCAAGGGGTTTCTAGTGAAGTATAATTCAGGTGAGTAAAAAGGCTGAATGGTTCAGAAAAAATGGCCTAAATCATTTTCTAGGGTTTGCACTATCATGTATACTGTCTTGACTGGATATAGAGAAGGTTCTGTCGTAGTAATCCAATGTTGATGTCGTTCTGAGTTCCATGATCGAAGCAAAAGATAATGAGATCTCTCAACGAATATTGCGGGCATGAAGAATAGTGAGTCATCCATTGACTCAGGATTATTGTATAACTCTCTGAAATGATTAAAGGCTCGAAAGCTCACTGGGTTAGGTCTCCACAATTCTTCTCACAGGATCTCTAGAATTTCCAAACTTAGGATGATTTTGATGTTGATAGTGTACAATTGTGCCGAATCTGAGTTTTTCTGAGTTTTCAAACCTGCTGTAGTCGCGCTTTACTTGACTCAAAGCTAACCTTAAACAAAAATTGACATCCTCAATACTGACTTAACGGAGGTTTTTAGCTAATCAAAGTCAGGGTATTTGACACATTTTTGAAATTCTAGAAAACTTTTGGAGAATATCGGAAATCACCCCAAACACAACAAATATTTTTTTTTTTTTTTTTATCAAAATGAAGACATGAGTTTTGGTAAATACCCACCCCCAACCAAAATACAGCACCGTCCTCGGTGCTCATGACCGGGACATAAAATGATGAAAAATCAGTGATGATGATGCAAAGGTTCAGGGAGGATGTTACCAAGTCGGCAGAAACTCGACAGTGTGATACCTGATGATCGGAAGAATGAATGTACCTGCATTTCCAGAGATATAACAGTAATAACAAATGCATGAGACTCATGTACTCTAGGAATACCGGAATTGCCTTTCCGAAAGCGCTAAGTTTTACGTCTTCAGCCAGACATGATGGGGGTATATCAAGTATCCCCAACCAGGATAAAACTCATGGAGACTGAGTGAATCTGCAGTCTTCCTGACACCTAAGGTGGAACGGAGACAACTATCCTATCCCTTGTCTAGGTATACCTGTGTAGAACAGGTCTTTCTCAGTGTAGACTGAGAGAAGGGCATTGAGCTCTCTGAGCAGACCGGCAAAAGTACGGAGTTGATCTGGGAGGGATCGAATCTTCTCAGTAAAGATTGAGAGGAGAGTAGGAGTGGTTTCTCTGAGCAGACCCGCAAAAACATTCAGTTCAGTGGGGAGGGATAGAAGCTTCTCAGTAAAGACTGAGAGGGGAGTAGTAGTGGGTTCTTTGACCGTGGTTAGCAGAGCCGCCAACTCATTGAGTTTTGCGGGAATGTATCTGAATGGTGCAGACTCCTGCAGATCAGTAATACCAGAAATGTTGGACTCCGAGATGAAGTCAGACTCACAGTGTTCATGACACTTGGATAATTTATCTTCAGGAGAGTCTTGAATTAGACTCTCTACGGCACACGGGTCATCGATAATATCGACGTAGGGTGACAGGTGAAAACTGTTGACCTCTTTCTCGATGTTTCCTAATGTGATAGGGATGTTCCAATCCCTACACTCAATATGTCCCTCCTCGGTGGGGATCGGTAGGTCCAGGACAGCGGGAGGCCCAGTTTCTAGACACAGCTCTACGGTGGGAATGTCTGCAACTAGTGCAGAGGTAGAATCATCAGAGATAGAGATGGAACTGAGTTCCTCTGTGATCGGTCTAGAAGTTGGTGCTGTTAAGGGCACCATAGATGGAGACACGGGTTCATCACTATTATTGCACAATCCAAGGGAGGTGGGGAGGAACGGTAGATCTATGACAGCAGGGATCCTACGATCGAGACAAAACTCAGTGTCATGATGATCATCTTCAGGGTCCAGGTTAGAAGCTGCATTGGGAGAGTGAGAAATAGGTTGCTCTGAGGTAGGTTCAGGATGTGGTGCTTTTAAAGGCACCGAAGAAGGAAACACTGGCTCCTCAATAGTCTGGCTCGATCTAGGGGTGGGTACAACTTCTATTTCTTCCTCACAATGGTGGTACTGGTTCCAATTGTGCGGCTCCTCATTATAGACAGTGGCCATATCATTCTCCTCAGGATAGGCTATTGGTGGACTAGTGAAGTTGACTTCTGCTCTCTCATTTTCTAATTGAACTAGACGTTGCTCGAAGCTCTCCATAGATTGCTGTTGTTGGTGCTCTAGCTGGGCAATGTACTTAGAGAGAAGGTCCTCTAGACCAGGGTTAGTAGCCAACGGAGGTAGTTCAACCAAGGGGAGCTGAGGTGCCACCTCTTGATTGTAGTCCGACTGGGTATGAAAGTTGGAAGGCAGAGTGGAGTCTGGGACTAGCTGCTGACTCTGGAAATCCTGAGGGGCCCACTGTTGATCAGAATAGTCATTCTGTGGATATGACGGGTACTGGGATTGCGAGTATTGCCAGTCATACTCTCCATTAGGTTGAGGGAACCCGGAAGGATAATTATCCTGCGGTAGTTGCTGCGGGAGGGCAGACTGTTCCCAACCAAAGTTATGGTGACTCCTATTATCCGGATAATAAGTGTTGTCATAGGAGGTCTGCATTGGAGATGGGAAGGTACATATATCTTGCTGGATAGGAGGGTAATATCCTACAGACTGGGAATGGTACACAGGTTGCTGGACTGCGGCACGAAGGGCAGAGACTGAATTTTTAAGCTCTTGGAGTACAGAATTGTACTCCGGATCTCGATGATTATCATACCCTGTAGAAGTGTGCGAGACTGGAGTATCATGATGATACGCAGAATTGTCATACCATTGTTGAGAGTGATCACCTTGATTGTCACAGAAACTGTAGTAGGTCTCATACAGAGGCCGTTCATCTGCCATTAGAAGCGATAGAGGGGTGCGGTAGACTGACTCTCAGATCGAATCAGTCAAAGGTTAGGAGAGGTCCAACGGGGCTTCTACTTGAAAAAGCAAGCCCAAGATTTGGCAAAAAGTTGCCAAAAGGAGACACTGGAGTAGTGATTCTAAATGATGCACACCAAGCATAGATAATCCTATTCTAAACAATCAGGATATATTTTAGGCATTATCTTGTTAGTTTTGGGGTTAGAGTAGATTATGACAGTGGGCGGACCACTGGTTTATCTTTTAGTCGTCGGACTAACTGTATGCACTCAGAGGTTCTCACCAGGCTACACTCTTCAGAGCGAATCCTTTAGTACTAACTCTAGTCAACAACAAGGCAATCCGAAGCCTAGACAGACGTGCGGCACAATGGCTGTCTTAAGTACGTCCCAGACTAACCGGATTGGTCAAGTGTATAAGAAGAGTGTTCCCTCGGGTTAAGCTAGGGTTGGTGCGTGTTCCTAGTCCACACGCAACTAACCGCCGAATAGTCCAAGATGCCACGTCGAGCTCAGTGTACTTGAGTAGCAGGGACTTATGGGTGTGTTAGACAACAGGGACCCGCGCTCGTGGTCTTATTTCGATTGGATGTTAAGCGGGTTCGCTTTGTGTGGATTTTTCCTCGAACACCGGGCTAATTGGCTCTACTTCTTGATTCTTTTTATTATAGATGGATCCTGGGGATCAATTTCAGCTGGAATGATGAGGTGGGTGATGAAATCCCACCAGTTTCAATTTTGGAGCTGGGGCTGCTCTCTTAGAGTTGATAGATTAACGGCCACGCCACGCAAGTCGAATAATATGTATGCGAAAGCAAATAGACAAGCGGCAATGATTCACCCAAATTGCTCTGTATCGCACTCAAGGCGAGGATAGAGACTTACCTCCCGTGGGCCACGCCACGGGGTCTCCTCCGTGGGTTAGGGAGGGGTATCCTAATGGGCTTGGGCCCGACTCCACCTCTTTGAGCTTTCGCTCCCTACCCACACTGGATCGTGTTCCTGCAGAAACAGTTAGATCGCACGGTCTAGGTATGTGGGATTCTATTTGGAAGATCCTTGCCTTTTTAGGGTTCACTGAACAAGCACCGAATTTAGGCAAGTTTTTGAATTAGTTTCCAAATTCGAGATGGGTTAAAATTTAGGAATTCCCAGATTGGAAAATACCTAGATTGGAAAGTTTCTCGAACTGTGGAGATCTTCCAAGAAAGATTTGATTGCGAGATCCCTTATAATTTTGGGAAATTTCCCAAAATTGAAATTCTGCTAGATTTGGGGCGTTTCCTTTTGCAGACTTTTCCAAATTCGGAAGATTTCTAAAGATAGAAATTCTTCTAAAGAGGAAACTTCTAAGAGGGGAAACCCTAATTTAGCAAAGTTTCAAGATTTTAGAATCTTTCCAAAAATCGCAAATCCTGGATTGGTGATTTCTAAAAATCTGCAGAATATGAAACCCTAATTTTTTTGAATTTTGAATTTATTATTTTTTTGGTATTTTTCACTTAATCTAGGGTTTCTAAAAAACCCTAGAACAAGATTTAGCAGTTATATGGAAAGCAGTAAAATTCCTAAATTATTACAAATTGCACTCGGCCTTCCGAGGCGTTAAAAATAGTGATTTAAAAACTGCTAAAAATCAACAAAAACAAAAAATAGAAAGTTTCCCGAAAAGGTCGGGCTGGCCAAATTGAGCAGCTTTTCGCTTCAGCAACTTTCCAATTCCGTCTTTACGTCCTTTTTCGCACTCCCGAACACCTGAGCGACAGCGGCGCCATTTGAAAGTAGGGTTTTTCCGCGTCGTTGGTTACGGAAACCCTAAAGTTCAACAATATTTGTAATTATCCGAATCTTCAATCCTGTAAAATATGAGACATTTGTATAGGGATTCGTGTCGGATGTCGATCCTCACTCGGGATTAGTCGGGTTAGCGCAATAATGAACATAAAATGACGAAAAATTTGCAGAGAATGGAACATAATTTTATTCAAATCAACTTCATTTAATCAAAATTGTCTTTTACAGCAAAAATCTAACAAAATAACTAAACTAGAAAGTATTTTAATAAGAGAGGGAGGTAGAGAGAGAAATTAGAGAGAGAAAGTTCAAGCATGAGCTATGTAGAGAGAGAGAACTAGATAAAAAGTGAGAAAGTTAGAGAGAGAAACTCTCACCATGGGAGATGAGGATGACCGGATAGTAGAGAGGTGGCAGGGCTTGCAAGGTTCTTGCGGGAAAGAGATGTATGCTGTGCACGTAGAGAAGAGGAAAACCTTGTAGCAGCAAGTTGACTGAAAGTTTCGGCCAATTGGTGGTGCTCTTGGACGGAGTTGGAGAAGAGATCCATGAAGAGGAGGTGCTGCAAGTTGCTGATGGCCGGAGTTGCACATCCGGTGGTAGAGGACGCTGGGTGATTCACAATCTTGTAATGGTGGCTCGCTGGCTGCGAGGGTGAAACTCACAGGTGACGTGAAGCACAGCTAAGGACGTGGCAGATAGGAGAGTTGCAGCAAGGAGGACGGACTGGAGCGTTAGCTGGTTGTGTGGGGTCGTGATGGACAGGGCAGCATTCCAAAGAGAGAAGCCTCACCGGTTTCTCCTTCTTCTTTCCTCCTTTCTCTTTTTTTTTTTTTTTTTGGTTTTTCTTCTTCAAAACGTGGGGTTTTAGAGGGGAGAAAATGAGAAAACGGGAGCAATGGGCCCACCGTTAGATGAGAGAACGAGATTCTGTGCAAGGTGGAGGGCGATAATGGTTCGTGTGGAGGTTGAGGAGTACGCTGTGGGTGCATCTGCAGGTGGTACCGCCTGAGAGATCTACCATCACCATCACCTGCAACTCCGGTGATGGTTATGTTGCTGTTCGGGATGCACAATTAGTGCACTCGCAGCGGCTGGAGGGAGGCGTGAAGGTGGTAACTAGCAGCTAGGGGGGCTGGCAGTGTGCTGGATGGTGCCTTCTAAAGATGGAGGAACAGTTGGCGGTTGCTGTGCGTGGAGATGATGGAGGGGAGGTGAGCTCGTGGAGGAGCTGAAGAGCTCGCCGGAGAAGACGAACCAGTCCGGCGAGCTGCTGTGAAAGAAGTTGAAGGTCTGCAACTCCTCTGATGATGGAGTTGCAGATGGTGTAGGGATGATGATTGCGGAGCGGTGGAGTCAAAAACGTGGAGGATAGGTGAAAGAACAGCAACGTGGTTGCTGGTTGGTGGTGGAGGCCGGAGTTGCAGCAGCAACTCCGATAAAAACGTGAAAAGAAGAAGAAGAAGACGCAGCAGAAGAAGGAGAAGAAGAAGAAGAAGAAGAAGAAGAAAGGGAAGAGAGGAAGAGGAAAGAAGAGAAGGAAGAAGAAGAGGGGGAGGACCCTCACCAGCTCGCTGTGGTGAGGACGGTGGTGGCGCTCGGTTCGCCGGCCGGAGTTGCAGACCAGCAACTCCGGCAACAGAAAAAGAAAACGAAAAAGAAGAAGAGGAGGAGGAAGAGGAGAAGAAGAAGAAGAAGAAGAAGAAGAAGAAGAAGAAGAAGAAGAAGAGGAAGAAGAAGAAGAAGAAGAAGAAGAAGAAGGCGCTCCACTTCTCACCGGCGATGGCACGCCGGAGGAGAAGAAGAAGGGGAAAGGGAAGAGGAGGAAAGGGTGTTCGAGCGGCGGGGGCGGAAGAAGAGAGCCGAAGGGTTTTTCAACCCTCTCCTTAAGTAGAAACCGTGGGTTTCTACACTTAGAAACTCACGGTTTCTAAAAACAAATTTTTTTTTTTTTTTTTTTATTTATTTTTTATTATTATTTTATTTTATTTTTTATTTTTGAACCATGGGTTTAGCGGGCTTGGGCTCGAGGTTAATGGGCCGTTTGGCCATGACCACTAGGCCAAGAGCTGATGCCACGTGTTGGCCAGTGGTTGGCCGAGAGATGACGCCACGAGTCGGCCAGTGGTTGGCCAATGGGAGCGCTAAAAATCGTGGGCCCAGAGTGCATCGGCCATGGGCCAGAAGGTAGGTGAGAATGATAGTGGGCCACTGGGCTCGATAGATGTGGGTTAGGGTGCGTTTGGTTGCCAGGGGAGAAAAATGCATTTTCCCTTTGAAATACCCATCAAGGAAAATGTATTTTCCTTTCTTCTGAAATCGAGCTCTACGCTCTCAGCCACAATCAACCATCTGAGGCATTTCTCTACAATCAAGCCTGCCTTAGGGACTGATATTTTACAATGGAGATCAGGTGGTTGATAGGATGGATGATCGACTGATCGGTAGCACGATCGGATGGTCGGATGCATAGAATTGATAGATCAGATGGCGATCTATAGAGATTCAACGGCCCGATAGAAGATCCAACGGTCATAAAGCTAAGGGAGATGAGACAGAGCCAATGAGCCGGAGTTCTGGGGTTAAGTCAATAGATTCGAGGACTGAGAAATGAAGAGAGAGAGAATAAGGAGAGATGAGAGAGAAAATATCAGAAAAAGTATTGGCAGAGGGTCATGAACCCTGGTTTTCCATTGTTCTTCACTTGAGCTTTGCCAGTAGAGCAGGCCATCATTTGATGTGGCTTTAAATGCTTTGGTCCTTCTCTTGGTTATCAGCTCTCCCGCTCTCGTGGTTCCTTGGGCCAGCTCTTCGATCCCCTTGTTCAGCCCATAAAAGGCTCATATCTCCTAGATATAGCCTGTGGACTCTTTAAGCTTTGATAATGGGCTTTCATGATCCATGTGGGCCCACTAGTCTCGAGAATCATCCAATCAGGGTTTCCTGCGACAGAAGAAGCGCGTAATGAGACTTAATCAGAACGGCTTAATATCTAAACTTCTAAAAATGTGTTTAATGCATGCAAATATACCATTTCGTCCAGAAAAGTGTGTTCTACGTAATGAGATAGACTCTTACGTAGAAAAGTGGATAATTAGAGCAGTTTTACGTAGGAGAGTGCGATAATGCTAAAAGGATAATTGCTTAAAATAAGCACTTTTGAGCGAATATCAGTGACCATCCTTACGCTTTTCCAGTAGAGTAGACCATCATTCCTTGTTGATTCATGTGGCTTTAAACGCTTTGGTCCGTCTCTTAGTCATTGGCTCTCCTAGTCTCTTCGTTCTTTGGGCCGGTTCTTTGGTCATCTTATTGAGCCCATATTTGGCCCATATCTTCTAGTCATAGCCTGTGGGCTCTTTAAGCTTTGATAATGGGCTTTCGTGATCAATTTTGGCCCACAAGTCTCGAGAATCATCCAATCAGGGTTTTCCGCGATAGAAAAAGCGCGTAATGAGACTTAATCAGAACGACTTTATATCTAGACTTTCGAAAATGTGTTTACTGTATGCAAATATACTATTTCATCCAGAAAAATGAGTTCTACGCAACAGAAGAGACTCTTACGTAGAAAAGTAGATAACTAGAGCATTTTACGTAGGAGAGTGCGATAACGCTAAAAGGATAATTACTTAAAATAAGCACTTTTGAGCGAATATCAATGGTCAAGCGAGTGATAGGAATCCACTCGCGAGATACGAACTGTGAATGGACCATAGTACCCAAAATGGTGCTAAACTCAACTACTCTCTCAGTAGGGAATTTTTGACCAGAGAAATGCTCAAAGCGCTCTCTAGCGGAATCAGAAATAAATGGAGAGATAGAGTACTCACCGGAGGAGTATCGCTATGACGGGCACGACCCCGAGCTCTCCTAGGTGCTCTGGATGATTCACTTCGCTCAAAGTGTCGCGACCCACTAAGTCGAGTACCCCGTTTGACTTGCGATTGAGTCCGTTGAATCAGTGGTTCTTCATCACCACTTTCCTTCTCAGAAGGCACAACAGCTCTTCTACGACGAGGATTCGTCGCCATGAGCACCAAGAAAGGAAGAAAATACCAGAAAATCTCTATTTTTTCTCAAAAATAACCCAAAAGCTCAACGAAGAGGATGAAGTGGAAGCAAGGAAATCGAGAGATTCGCTCCACAAAACCTTATGTGAATAGTAGATCTGGTACCTGCGATCGATTAGGAGAAATCTGGGAGGCAATCGGATCGATTGGGGTTGAAAATGACCCATTTTGGGTTTTATAAAAATCGAACGTCGCACTATCCAATCGATTGGGCTAAGTAGCCAATCGATTGGAGCTTGTCCAATCGATTGGGCCGTACTCTCCAATCGATTGGAGATGTCCAATCGATTGGGTTGTTTCCTCCAATCGATTGGACTGGTCTGGGAAAATAAAAAATAAAAAAAATTTAAACTAATAGGCTCATTTTTCAGGAGCCCCAATAACATCTTTTCAGAGAAAATCATTTTTTAACTTCTCAAGAAAAGATAAATCATCAGAAAAACATAGAATTCTATTCAAGATTACACTATTGATAAGCAATAAACACTGATTCTGATTTAAGAGAATTTACTAACACGTTACCGTAATCTTTTGCTTCATCAAAAATATTAATTCTTTTAGACATTAGCGCAAGTCACAAATCACTAGTAATCACAGATTCAAATATCAATAGTAATATCATCAAGTGTAAGAGATCTGAGTCTATCTGTGGACCGGATAAGATTTTAGTAGTAATTTCTCATAACTATCAAAATCTAGAGGTATCCTGTATCCGATCATAAAATCCTCAATAGAGTTATTTAGGGATCTCACATACTCTCATGTATATGGGTATTTGCTGATAGATAAGAATTTTTCTAGCAAATTGACTGTCTTTTACACCCTTTTTATTCACTTTGAATATAGGTAGCTTTCACTTTCTATGTAGGTAGCCCTTTTCTACAGCAATGAGAATCAGATTTCAAAATTTAAGCAGGGCCATACAGATGGCATTCACTTTAACTTTTGTGGAGGTAGCTTTTTTCTTAATATAATAACTCTCATTGGGAAGCCAACAGTCGACTATAGTGCAGTTTCAAAATCAACTGAAGGCAAGAATACTACTAATTTGAAGTTATAATCAGTAAAGGTTTATTCCTAATTCCAATACTATAAAATTTTACACTTCTATCAAATCTATTCCCACAGAAATACTCAGTGTGCATGTGAATGTGAGATATATTGTTTTAATAATCTTCAACTGCATACTAGTAAAAATTGACCAATCATAACAATTAAAAGATATAATACCTGGATTAGCAAAAATTTTACTAACAGTTAAGTCATTTTTCTTGGAATGTCTCAGAAATTACTACTCATCAAAATTGTATAGAATAATTTTTTTAACATTCTTCTGAACACTTGAACTTTTGATTTTTCTAAAATATTATCAATTTTTATTCTTCAAAATGAAGCAAAATAAAAAAGAAACAAAAAATCCCTCAAAATATAAAAATATGATAACAAGAGGGAATTGAGAACACATCGCTTAGAGATATGACATTGATGAACATTTCTCCTTCAGAAAATCTTTTCTAACCCAAACCGATGTGAGTTTGGCAGAAGGATCAACTCTCTTAGGACCTTTCCTCTTTTGAATTACATGACTCTGAGGTTGTTTGAATTTTTCAAGAGACTCAATCTCCTTGATTAATTCTTTAGACCTTTTCAGAAGGTCTTTCATCTTCCTAGATAGCACATCCAAATACTTTATCTCATAATGTGACTTTATAGGAATTCTGACTTTTCACGTTCTGAGTGGTATTCACCATTTTTTCTAGAGGATTTTGATGTCCTCTTCTCAACTTGTGACAGTCTCCAATCACATGACCCATGTTTTTGCAGTACTTGTGCTAACGACTACTTTTGACCATTTTGATTGGGTCGTTGATCTGTGTGCGAATAACTTGGGCTTTCACAAAAATTGTCTTGGATGAAGACCCTTTTTCTTGATTATTTTTGTAATCCAACCCCTGTTTTCTCCATAAACTTTTCCCACATGAAGAATCTCATCAAGGTTTGTAGAGCTGGATGAGAATCCTGACACATCTCTTTTTTATTTGAGAACTTCATTCTCTATGGATTCCTTGCGTGTCATGCAAGTTTGGAATTCATATTCCAGTGACTTGTTCCTTTTTAGCAAAGACTCATTTTCTTGTTCTAAATCAGTAATCAACACTTTTAATTTTTCAATGTCAATTACTAAGGCTGCATTTTCAGAGTCAAGATATTTAACCCTGTCAGATAAAACTTTGTTAGCCTTGATGAATTTTATCGATTCCTCGTACAGTTCTTTCACACCAACTGCCGAGTCATCTGAATCCTCATTGTAAGAGTCGTCTGAACTCTCATCATCACTTTTCTTGGACTCTCCATGAGATCCATATGGACTATTGAAACGAGCAACAAAAATAGTATACTTATTAGCATTTTCATTGCTATCTGAATTATCAGAATGATCTTCTGATTCTTTCTCCCATGTGGCATTGAATGCTTTTGCCTTGCCCTTGTATTCTTCTTTGTTTGGGCACACATTTGCAAAGTGACCAAAACCCTTACATTTGAAACATTGGGGTTCGCTTGAGCGGCTTTCCCTAGGGTTCCTGTCACTTCTGCTACCTCTTTCATGAGGTCTGGCATGTTCCACAATTTTATCAAACTGTTTGTTGTTCTTGAACCTATCATTTTTCGAACGAAAGAACTTTTTGAATTTTTTCACGAACAATGCCATTTCTACTTCAGAGTCAACATCTGACTATGAATCTTGAGTTTCAGAAACCTTAAGGGCAATTCCTTTTGATTTCTTTGGTTGTCTCAAATTCATCTCATAAGTTTGTAGAGACCCAACCAGCTCATCAACTTTAAGAGAGTCAACATCTTTGCTCTCTTCAATCGCAGTGGCCTTAGCCTGAAATCTATCAGGTAAGGATCTCAAAATTTTCCGAACAACTTTTGATTCCGAAATGATCTCACCCAAGTTTTGAGCAGAGTTCACAATATCGCTAAGTTTTGCATAAAACTCAGTGAAGGTATCGTTCTCCTCCATTCTCATGGATTCGAACTTGGATGTCAGTATTTGAAGCTTGGAAATTTTCACAGCTGACGTACCTTCATGTGTGACTCTAAGAATGTCCCATGCTTCTTTAGCTAGGGAACAAGTAGAGATTCTTCTAAATTCATTTTTATCAACGGCATTAAAAATGACATTTAAACCTTTGCTGTTAAGACAACAACAGTCTATGTCATCTTTAGTCCAGTCGTTTTTTGGTTTAAGAATGATTTTATCTCCTACTTCCATTGTGGGTGGTAACCAACCATCCACTACTGACATCCAGACTCTTTTATCAATGAACTTTAAAAAAGCCCTCATCTTAGCCTTCCAATAGGCATAGTCTTCTCCATCAAACAATGGAGGTCTAGATGTATTACCACATTCGCTTTGCATTTTGTCAAATTAATGAAAATGGACTGGTTTCTTAGGAATCTAAATTCAGGTGATTAAACCTTAATTAGAAATACCTGCTCTGATACCAATTGAAATTCCACCGGTCCGTTCTCTTTAACTTAATATACCTAGAAGGGGAGGTTGATTAGGTATTTAAATTTAGATATACCTATACAGTTTTACTAATCTATGGTATAGGGATAAAATCTCATGTCTTGGTTGTTTGAAAAGGATTATCACAACCGACTCAAATCAAATATACCTCTATGGTATATTGTCTTTTTGTCGTTTGATCTAATCAGGATATAATGCGAAACACAAACAAACAATCACACAAGACAAGATATTTTTACGTAGAAACCTTACCCAAGGACCACGGGACCACGTCCAGACGAAAAGTATCACTAACTGAAAAGTTAAACGAAACAAAGGTTACCTATGCAGCACCGTTGCAAATACAGCATCCAACCTTAGCTAAGGCCCCCTGCCGTTGTGTCCACATCCTTTGAGTCAACATCACAAATCCACACACGCCCTTCCAGCCAAGAAGCCTTATTTGTTTGTTTAGTTTAATACACCCCAAACCTACCTACGACCGACTCCTCCGATCTTAATTCTCAACACTCCCGCCTTTGCAGAAGGTGAAGGATTCAGTACACCCTGAACCCCAAGTTGCTCAAAAGGTGTTTGAGTCCCACTAGTACTCTTAGGCTTACTAGGTTAAATATAGAAGTGGAAAACCTAAGCTGAGTAAAGATCAAGCTTTTGGCTTTGATCGAGAAGAGAACAAGCTCATAAGATGTGAATGAAAATAAGCTTCTTGCTCTTCGAAATGGACACTCTACTAAATATAGCCTTTGCTTCTCTCTTTTGAAGATTGAGTCACTCTGTGTCTCTGTGTGTGTTTAGAGAAGGCATATAGGGGTTATATTTATAGAATACCAAGACCCAGAGTCGTGTGGAACGTGTGATAATGGAACCATGAATTTTGGATCTGATAAAACCGATTCTGTTCAAAGTCCAATCGATTGTACACTTGGTCCAATCAATTGGGCCATGTCCAATCGATTGGGGACAAGTGTCCAATCGATTGGGCTCAATGAATTTTCTATTCCGAAGGCACCAATCGATTGCACAGGGTTTTAATCGATTTGACATTTATAACTTTCTATCTCGAAAGCTCCAATCGATGAATCAGAGTCTCCAATCGATTTAACATTTATAACTATCTGTCCCGAAGGCTCCAATCGATCAATCAGAGTCTCCAATCAATTTGACTCAGAAAGATTTATGTCCCATAGTCTCCAATCGATTACACAGTGTCTCCAATCGATTTGACTCAATTATGTTTCTGCCTTGTAGTGTCCAATTGATTACATAGTATCTCCAATCGATTGGGCTATGTACAATTGATTGGGGACACATGTCCAATCGATTGGGGACACATGTCCAATCGATTGGACTTTCTCATTAGTCAATAAAATTGACTTTTACTTGGGTCTGTCCAATGACTAAGTCTGACCATTATATTTTGTTCATTTTAATCAACTCCTATGGCCGCTAAGTCACATACCTTCCTAATCGAGCGTACATGATTGTTAACTGACAAATCGACAGTTACTCAGATGACTCTTGTCATCAACCGTCTGATTCTTGCTGTCTCTATCTTTTAGTCTTCACGTAGTTGGCGAAGTATGTGTACCACAACATCTTCACGCTACACTTGTGCTCGTAGGAACGGTTACAAGAATGTTTTTATGTCAAATAGAATCTTTGCCAAATTGAATATGAAAATATTCCTTACAGAAATAAATCTAATACCGGCTAAAACCAATGCGTGCTTCGTGAAACACTAATAGCTGGTTAAACCTTCCAATGAAAATCCCATCCCCAGACCCAATCTAAACATTGAGTGCAAGAACAAGATCCAGTATGGATAGGGAGCGAAAGCTCAAAGATGTGGAGTCGGGCCCAAGCCCATTAGGATACCCCTCCCTAACGCGTGGCCCACGGGAGGTAAATCTCTATTCTCACCTTGAGTGCAATAAGGTGTTATTGGGTGAATCATTGCCGCTTGTCTATTTGCTTTCGCATACATATTATTCGACTTGCATGGTATGGCCGTTAATAATTGAACATTAATCGAGCAGACCCAGCTCCTGTTAAAGCTAGTGGGATTTCATCACCCACCTCATCACTCCAGCTGCATTTGATCCCCAGGATCCATCTCTAATAAAAAGAATCAAGAGCTAGAGCCAAAATAGATCGGTGTTCTAGGACACCCCTATACGTAGTATTTCCATCCATCCCAGGTCGAATAAGTCCATGAGCGCGGGTCCCTATTGTCTAACACACCCATAGGTCCCTACTACTCAAGTATACCGAGCTCGCCAGTGGCATCCCTGGTTCTTTGATTGGTCTGTTATTTGTTGGGTTAGGAACACGCACCAACCCTAGCTTAACCCGAGGGAACACTCTTCTTAAACACTTGACCAATCCGGTTAGTCTGGGACGTATTTAAGTCAGCCGTTGTTCTACACGTCTGTCTAGGCTTTGGATTGCCTTGTTGTTGACTAGAGTTAGTACTAAAGGTTTGCTCTGAAGAGTGTAGCCTGATGAGAACTGAAAGTATGGTTTTTCCGTGTCGTCAATTCAGAAACCCTAACTTTAATAATATTTGTAAAATCTGATTATCTGTAAAATGTAACTTATATAGCAGTACGTATCAGATGTCAATCCGCACTCAGTGTGAGTTAGCGCAATAAGGAATTAAAATTGACAAATAATATACAGAGAGAAATAAGAATTGTGGAAAGATGAGAAGGACGAGTCGATTTAAAAACATCATTCATTTGAGATCCAGAGAACAATAGATTAACAAAAATCAAATTTCATTAATCATCAAAGAGTGTATACATAAATCAAAATAACAAAAATAAAGAAAGTATGTAAAGGGTTGAGAGATGAAAAGGTAAGGGAAATAAACGTCCATTGAGATCTCAGAGCTAAGGGCGCTACCGATCAAGACGAGGATCGTCCAAGACTTCGATGAATGCTTCAATCAAGAGAAGGGTTTTGACAGAGCAGCATCCCATGACCTTTGGAGCTAAGGTGCTACCGATCAAGAAGAGGACCGTCCAAATTTCATGGAATGCTGCTCAATCGAGAGAAGGGGTAAGGGAAAGAAACGTCCATTGAGATCTCGGAGCTAAGGGTGCTACTAATCAAGAAGAGGATCGTCCAAGACTTCGATGAATGCTTCAATCAAGAGAAGGGTTTTGACAGAGAAGCATCCCATGACCTTTGGAGCTAAGGGCGCTACCTGCCGACAAGGTAGATGTGAATTGGCAAATGTACAATGATGTGCCCTAAGAAGCTCACCTTTTCACTCGCCGAAAGAAGTCGGCCAAGTGAATAAGCGATCGGCCTGAGAATATAGAGAGAGAAAGTCACTTACTCTAGAGAGAGAAAGTAAGGGTTAAGACACAGGTTTAGGAATGAGACGTCCCTTCCATGTCCGTTAGAGAAAGAGAGAAAATGAAATGTAAAAAGAGAAAGTAGAGGTAGAGAGAGAAAGTAGAATTCTAGAGAAAGAATGGAGAAGAAGAGAGAGGAAGTACCTCTTGGTACTTACCATTCAGTGACTGGAGTGCATCGGGACCAAGATGTGGTCGGCCAAGTATTGATGCATGCATGATAAAGTTGGCTAAGATCAGCCATTAAGATTCGGCCAATGCATGTGGTGGTATGCGTCAGATTTGGCCAACACCACGTGGTGTTGCACATCGGATAAGAGAAGTACACCAAAAGGATGTTGCTGGTTGGTGCACCATTACACATGTGGCAAGGTGGCATAGTGCAGTCTGGTTGGGTTTGACCATAGGAATGGATGTTGGAGTGGCTCGGGCTTGCATGGCAACTATGGAAGAAGGCCACGGTAGTGGCTTGCTGGTTCGGGCTGTGGTGCACAACGTTGTAGAGAAGCTCGAGATGCGAGGTGGAAAGGAGAAGCCATGGCTCCCATGGGAGGTGAAGGAGAGGCTCACGATGTACTTGCAGGTGCTGCCATGAAGGAGGACATGCAGCAGTGAGAACATTGAGAAGAGGAGGCTGAGATTCAAGGAGGCGGTCCACTGATTGAAGCGGGTTGCTGTAGGTGCAGCATGTGGGTGAATCAAACCATTGGGAAGGGTTGTTGCTCGTGCTGCATTGGCAGTAGGTGGAGGACACGCAGTGGTGATCGCCGGTGCATGGCAGGAGCTAGCCATTGGGGCTGGTGGAGAGGTTTGCTGGCCGTTGAGAGGGGAAATGGGAGGACAGGAAATCGTTGTTGCATGCACCAGCAAGGGGTGGCAACAAAGGTGAGGCAAGAGGAGGAGAGAAGGATTATGGTTTCGGTGGTGTGGTGGTGTGGTGGCTCATGTCACCGGAGTTGCAGTCCGACTTCGGTGTTGACCGGTATTGGTTCATTAGCAGGTGGAGAAGGAAAGAACGGTGCAGAAGATCACCTGCAGGAGCTACAGGTGCTCACTGCATCAAGATGGGGAGATGGTGGACAAAGGGTCGTTGCTGCCAGGAGGAGATGGATGCCGGTTTTAATGGAGAATACCAGAGTTGCAGGTCTGCAACTCCGATCATTGAAGGACCAGATTTGGAATCTTCATGGTGATCATACCAGAACACACCGTGGATCTCTAATAGAGAGAGGACAATGATCTAGAACGGTTGTGATTGTGGTTTGGTGAGCTTCTCGGAGTTGCAGGTTTTGGCCGGAGTTGCAAACCTACAACTCCGGCGTTAATGGAAGAAGGAGATGGGGAGGAGTAACCTGCAAGGAGTTGAGGGATTGCTGTGGTATGGAGGAGGTGGACGTGGACGGACCTACTTGTCACATGTCCAGCCAGGCTTTGAGGTGGAGATAATGGCTTTGCAGCAAGGGATCCAAGCCATGGAGAGAGCCTTGGGGAGAGATGGTGGGCAAGCTAGTTTCACTGGGAGGAAGAAACCGGTCTGCAACTCTGGTAATAGAAGAAAGTGGAGGATCTCAAGTTGCAAGTTGCTGGAGTGTGGACGACGCCTGGAAACAGAGAATGAGGGGCAACAAAGTGGGTGCTGTCCGTGGCTGGGAGAGCTAACGGCCTGCTCCCTTGCAAGCCATGAAGAAGGTGGTGGTGGCTGCTTGGTGTGCTCCATGAGGCTACAAGAGGAAGAAGAGAACAAGTCGCCGGCATTCATGGTGGTGAGCGAACCAGCAAGGGGTAGGTGCCCACGGTGGAGAAGATGAAAGAGAGGAGGGCGGTTTGGTAAATGAGAAACCCATAGAGGGTGTTGCATGCTGGAGGAACCAGCAACACGTTGCTGGAGGTGTGATTCCACGGCAAAGCCGTTGACAGCCCGCATGGTGGTAGTGGCAAGAAGGTTAAATGGAGTGGAACCTGGGAGATCCACGATGATAGTTCTCTTGTGAGAGAGGAAAGTGATATAGGGGTTAGTGGGTTAGTTAGAGATTCAAAGTGGGAGATAGAGTCGTAGGTTGTTGGAGAATTTAGTGAGAGAAAGTGGTTCCACGTGGGAGAGAGGAGAGAGGTTAGTGAGAAGAGGTCAAGTTTGACCTTTTCTCCAATGGGGAAGTGTGGGCTCTAATGTTGGATGGGCTTGTACAAGTTAATGAAGCCATGGGCTTCAAAGTGAATGGGGCCATGGGCCTCAAGGTCACATGGGCTATTGAGAACCCGTGGATATTAAATGGGTGAAGGTTGTTGAGAATGGAGGGAAAATCGATGTAGGCCGTTGGATTAGAGCATGAATTGGGCCTATTCAGACAAGACCGTGGGCTTCTTTAGTGGGCCCTTTTGCCATTCGACTTGTGGGCCACTTGGCCACTAAGATGGGATATTGAGGTTTCTAATGGGGATGGGCCAAGATTAGCGAACCATCGAATCTGGAGCGATCCAACGGTTCGATGGATGATCTAACGGCCTAAAAGAAGATCTAACAGTGGAAAAGCTATGTGAGATGGGATGGAGTTGGAGGAGAAAAGATTAGAGGTTAGTTGATGGAGATCAGAGAGATCGGGGTGGTCGATCTGATGATCGAATGGTAGGATGAGAAGATCTAAGGGTCAGATGTTAGGGTCTCTTGAGATGGAGAAAAATGAGAGAGGAGAGAGAAAATAATACAAAATAAAGACAAAAGAGCTAGTAAAGGGTCATGAACCCTGATCTTCAACATAGTCTTCAATCGGCTTTACCAATAGCTTAAGCCGTCATCTTATGTCATTTGGTGTAGCTTTGAATTACTTTGGCCCGTCTCTTGGTCTTCAGCTTTGCCTGTCTCTTGGTTCTTGATCTGGCTTTACAATCCTCTGACTTGACTCGTACTTGGCCAGTATCTTCTAATCATAACCTGTTGGCTCCTTAACCTTTAATAGTGGCTTCTATGGTTGATCGTGGGCCCACAAGTCTCGAGAATAGCCCGATCGGGTTTTTTACAATAACGAAAAGCATGTAATGAGACTTAATCAAAACGACTTCATATTTAGACTTCTAGAAATGCGTTTAATGCATGCAAATATATTATTTCATCCAGAAAAGTGCATTCTACGCAATAAAAGAAACTCTTACATAGAAAAGTGGATAAATAAAGAAGTTTTACGTAGGAGAGTGTGATAACGCTAAAGGATAATGGCTTAAAATAAGCACTTTTAAGCGAATATCACAACCCCCAACCAGTATATTGCCAATCCTTGGCAATTAGTGTGAAATAAATGAGCTTAAAAGGGCTTTGCACATGCTGTACACTTTTATCAAATTAGCTTAGGGAAAATGCCGTTCGTCAAATTATCGTATGGATGCAAAAATGGTTACAAGCTAACAGATAGTCAGAAAGTTTTGACAAGGCTACAGACTGATAATCATGACCTAGAATAGTCAGACACGACGTGTATGTGTGGTCAACATTATCATCATCCATCAGTAAAGAGTTTCAAATCGCCTTAGAGATTGTATGCCTTGACCTCAAATCTTACTTGTAAAACACTCAGAAATGATCACTCATTAGTGGTTTAGGTCTTGAATAGGTTGTAATGAGGCTTAGGTCAGGTGTAGAAAAATAAGGGGATGTAAATTGATATTCGCATAAAAGTGCGTATTTTCCACTGTTATCTTCTAAGCGTTATCACACTCTCCTACGTAAAACTGCTCTAATTATCCACTTTTCTACGTAAGGGTCTCTTTCATTGCGTAGAACACACTTTTCTGGACGAAATGGTATATTTGCATGCATTAAACGCATTTATGGAAGTTTAGATATGAAGACGTTTTGATCAAGTCTTATTACATGCTCTTCTCTTACAGGAAACTCGATCGGGCTATTCTCAAGACTTGCGGGCCCACGATCAACCACAGAAGCCTAATATCAAAGCTTAAAGAGCCAACATGCTATGACTAGAAGATATAGGCCAAGTACGGATCAAGTCAGAGGATCACAGAGTAGGTCCAAAGAACCAAGAGAGATGGAGAGCCGATGACCAAGAAACAGACCAAAGCAGTTGAAGCCACATGAAATGAGAAGAAAATGATAATCTGCTCTACTAGCGGAGCCCGAGGAGAGAACATATTGAAAACCAGGGTTCTAGATCCTCCGCCAGTAGTTATCTCTGTAGTTTGTAGAGTTTTCTCTCTCATCTCTCTTCATCTCCCTATACATCACCACCTGATCCTCAGATCTATCGAGCTAACCTCAAAAATTCTGCCCGATTGGCTCTGTCTCATCTCCCTTAGCTTTCTAACCGTTGGATCTTCCATCGGACCGTTGGATCTCTCTAGATCCGTCGATCTACCAATCTGGATCCCAATCCAGTCATCATCCGTCTGATTGATTCTTTTTAGCAAATCATCCGTCACACCATCTTATGAGATGACGACCATCATCAGTCCATGTGGGCCAGCAGCTGGGCCCATCATCATCGACCCGCGGCCCAACCATTTAGTAGACCTCGCGATTTTCAAATGCTTTAAATTAATTTTTTTTTTAAATAAAAAATGGGGGTCCACTAAATGGGGAAATTCCCCAAAGAAAAAAAAGATTTTCCTTAAAAAAAATATTTCAAAAATTCTCATTTTCCATTAAAGGAAAGTGGGAGCTTTTAAAAAGGAGAAGAGAAGGGTTCTTTTGAACCCTAATCCCTCCCCTTTCTTCTCTTCTCTTCCCCCAATCTCTTCTCCTTTCAATCCACCTCCTCCTTCTCCTCTTCTTTCACTTTCATCATCTTCTTCTTCATCTCTCCGGCGGACTGAACCAGTCTGTAGAGCACAACCTCCTCCTCTTCTCCACGCTAAAGACCAAGTCGTCATCCTCTAGCCACTTACTGATGCTCCACCGCTCCTTCCTCCAGCAACATAGCACCTCGCCAGCATCTTCAACCACCGTCTTCTTGCTGCTGCATGCAAGAATGTAACCCCGACCACCTGCACCTGCAATGTCTCCTCCAAAGTGCTTGCTCCCCAACGTGCTGGCTATGGATCTCTTCCTCAGACGAACCCATTTCCTCATGCTCAAACCGTGAGCACCCTGCTACTGCTAACTGTGTTGCAACCTTCTTCAACGAGTTGCAAAACTTGCAACTCCTTCTGGTGATCCTCTACACCACCAGTTCCTTCCCAACCAGTCCACCTCTTTCTTGTCCGCCCACACCTCCACCGGAGTTGCAGGTCCGGTCATACGAACCAGCAACCACCACTCCTCCCTTCTTTCTCTCTTCTTCCCCCTTCTCTTCCTTTCTTCTTCTCCATTTATGCTGCTGCCCGTGTGCCACCACTAGCAACTACTCACGACCTGCAACCTCCCAAGATGCAGGCCTAAGAACTTGTTCTTCCCCCTGCATCTTGATGTGCGCCTCCCAATGCTACCACACCATAGGGCGGCATCCATTCTTCCACCTAAATGGCTCCTCAATTGATGCTTCTTGGATCACCTCCACGTTGCCCCTATTTTGGATGACTTCCGACACCTGCTCCTCCACCATCCTTCATTGGCTGCATCTTCCTCTTGCACGCTGGTGTTTCACACCATCCACAGCAGGCCGTGCGTGCTCCACAACACCCAGCAATGCCTCAATCACCATGCCCATCTATGGCCGCTCCTCTATGCTCCACCAAAACTTGGTCGATCCCTTTCTCAAGGCCAACCATGGTTGATCGGGCTGATCTTTCCGAACGGTAAGTCACTCAAGGTAAATCTCTTTCTCCACTTTCTCTCTCTTCTCTCTTGTTTCTCTCTCTATCACTCTTTTAATAGCTTTTTAGTTTAGATGGTGTACTTTCATGATACTTTATTTCAATGTAATGGAAACGGTTCAATTAATAAAAGTTCGTTAATTTTGGTGATTGGTATTGTTGCCTTTATATTAATAGTGATAATCTTCAAGAAAGCATGTTTAATTCCCGATCTCTCACCATTCTCACCATCCTTTTATTTTTAGCAATTTCTGAGGAAAATCCGTCATTTCATGTTCTAATTTGCACAAACTAACCCCAAGTGCGGATCGACATCCGACATACTCTCCACTGTGCAAAGAATTATTTAATCTTGCAGAATAATCTCGGATAATTTACAAATGTGTTGAAATTAGGGTTTCCGATCCGACGACGCGGAAAAACCCTACTTTCAAGGATTTCAAAGCTATGAGAGGATATCTCGATTTTCTTGTAATTTTCCTATGGGTGTAGCACCATTATCTGTTTCTTTTCCTTCTTTCGTATTTTTCTCTTTTTCTCGATATTTCTAAGACTGCTCAATTTCATTTTTAGCTCTTTTCTATACTTTCTTTTCATAGATTCTTTTCAGTTTGAACCACTTGTCTTTTTCTTCGATTTTTCTTGACTTTTCATGGTACACCCATATCAATTATTTCTCTATCATTCTCAGAAGTAAAGTCGCAAGTCATACTTCGTAACTAGATTGGGTATTGGTTAATGGACTTAACAAGGAAAGGCTTTTTATAAAGGTTCAGAAGGGTTTCAAACGGTAGATAATTAAGGTAAGCTAAAAAGGCTGAAAGGTTTAAAAAGATAGCCTAAATCATTTTCTAGGGTTTGCACTCTCATGTAACATGTTTTGAATGGATATAAAAAAAGGTTCTATCATAATAATCCAATTTTGATGTCGTTCCGAGTTCCATGATCAATACAAAGGATAATGAGATCTCTCAACGAAATATTGCGGACATAAAGAAATAGTGAGTCATCTTGTGACTCAGAATTGTAGTATAACCCTCTGAATTGATGAAAAGCTCGAAAGCGCATTGGGTTAGGTCTCCACAAATATTCTTCTAAGATCTTTAGAGATTCTAAACATAGGATGACTCTGATGATGAATGTGTACAATTTGTGCCAAATTTGAGTTTTTCTAAGTTTTCAAATCTGCCGTAGTCATGCTTGACTTGACTTGACTCAAAGCTAACATGTAACATGGAAAATATCATCCTTTATAAAATGATTTCACGGATATTTTCAGCTAATCAAAGTCGGGGTATTTGACACATTTTGGAAGTTCTAGAAAACATTGAAAATTATCGGAAAACACCCAAAAACATAGTTTTTTTTTTATTTTATATTTTATTATTTTTTTGGAATTTTATCAAAATGAAAACATGAATTTTGGTAAATACCCACTCCCAACCAAAATATAGCACTGATATTCGCTCAAAAGTGCTTATTTTAAGCAATTATCCTTTTAGCGTTATTGCATTCTCCTACGTAAAATGCTATATTTATCTACTTTTCTACGTAATAGTCTCTTCTGTTGCGTAGAACACACTTTTCTGGATGAAATGGTATATTTGCATGCATTAAACACATTTTCGGAAGTCTAAATATTAAGCCGTTCTGATAAAGTCTCATTACGCGCTTCTTCTGTCGCAGGAAACCCCGATGGGACGATTCTCGAGACTTGTGAGCCCAAATCGATCATGAAAGCCCATTATCAAAGCTTAAAAAGCCCACATGCTATGACTAGAAGATATGGGCCAAATATGGGCTGAATAAGAGGACCAAAAAGCCGGCCCAAAGAACGAAGAGAGTAGGAGAGCCAATGACCAAGAGACGGACCAATAGCTTATCCTGAGTCAGCAAAGAATGATGGTCGACTCTACTGGAGAAGCGTGAGGATGGTCACAGTGAAGACCAGGGTTCCAGACCCTCCGCCAGTGTTTTTCTCTCTATTTTCTGATACTTTCTCTCTCATCTCTCCTTATTCTCTCTCTCTTCATCTCTCGGTCCTCGAATCTACTGACCTAACCCCAGAACTCCTGCCCATCGACTCTATCTCATCTCTCTTAGCTTTCTGACCGTTAGATCTTCCATCAGACCGTTGGATCTTCCATCGGACCGTTGGATCTTCAATCGGACCGTTGGATCTCTCTAGATCCGTCGATCTACCAATCTGAGTCCCAATCAAGTCACCATCCATCCGATCGCCATCAGACTGTCTATCACATCATCTTGTGAGACGATGGACATCATCAATCCATGTGGGCCAATAGCCGGGCCCATCTTCATCGACCCGCTGTCCGACCAGTTAGTGGACCCCACGAATTTCAAAATAATTTTAATTAAATGGGGGGTCCACTAATTGGGGAGATTCCCCATAGAAAAGTAGATTTTTACTTAAAAAAAATAAATAAATAAATATATATATTTTTTTTCATATTTTTTATTTTCAAAAAATACCCTATTTCCATTAAAGGAAATAGGGAGCTTTAAAAGGAGAAGGATAGGGGTTCGTTCGAACCCTAATCCCCCTCCAATCTCCTCCTCTCCTTCCCCCTATCCTTTCCCTTCTTCCCCGCGTTCTTCTTTCTCCTCTTCTTCCTCCTTTCTTCTTCGTCTTCTTCCCTCTCCTTCGCCGGAGTTGCAGGTTTGCAACTCCGGCCGTTCTTCTTCTTCTTCTTCTTCTTCTTCTTCTTCTCTTTCTTCTTCTTCTTCTTCTTCTTCTTCTTCTTCCTTCTCTCCTCTGTCTTCTTCTTGCTTTTCTAGTTTTTTCGTTTTCACGTCCTCACCGGAGTTGCAGGCTGCAACTCCGGTCGCCAGCGCACCTCTTCGCCTCCACCATCTTCTCCGGCCGCCTTCTTCTTCTTCTTCTTCTTCTTCTTCTTCTTCTTCTTCTTCTTCTTCTTCTCTATCTTGCTGCTGCCCACACTGTCCTGGTATTCCAAATAGCAACACGCTACCACCGAAAAACCACCGCCGCCCACTGCATCAACGCCTTGGTGCACCTCCGCCTGCGAACAGCAACCCCGCCGCACCTTTGCCACTGCAACCACCGTCTTCTTCCTCCTTGCAGCAACCAGCATCCTTGCTGGTTCTCATCGCCACCATCTCCAACGGTAATCTCTCTTCTACGCAATCCTCTTTCCCTCACCTTTTCTCTCTTCTTTGTTTTCTTTTTGTTTTGGTTTCTGGGTTCATTTTTGAGTAGGCTACACGAGCACCTACAGATCCACCACGTTGCCCATTTGTAGCATCTCATCCAACCACGATTCGCGCCACCCTCTTTGTTGCATCACAGTTGCAGCTTGCAACAACTCCACTGGCCGAATCTACCATCTTCACGGCTCTTCCAAGAGGCAGTGGCTGCTTCGTTGCAGACCCTACCTTCTCCAAGCCAACTTGCAAATGCCCTTCTCCTCCATCATCACTGTGGGCAGCAACACTCTCTTAGTGTTCCTCCACAGATGTGCAACTCAATGAGTCCGTGCTCTTCACGGATCAATCATTTCTGGGTCTTCTATTCAATCTTCACGTGCAAACCAACCCGGATCCATCATTGCCTTTCCATGGCCCAAAGCACGGGGCAGCATATCACTCGCTCACGGTTGGCATTCTTCAGGCAAGCATCAAGCGTACATCTTCACCGTCATCCACTTGGTAGGTCAAGGTAACTTCTTCTCTCACTAGATTTTTCATCTAGTTCTCTTTTTTTCATTTTCTCTCTCTATTTCCTAGTTCCCCTCTCTCTCTCTACATTATTTTCTCTCTCTAGTCTTTAGCATATTCTCGTTCTCTCTCTATACCTTCCATTTTCTCTCTCTAAAATGCCTCCTCTCTCATTTTCTCTCACTACTTATTCTCCTTATATTTTTCTCTCTCTAGAATGTTTTTTTTTTTTTAGTCTGGCTTTGACTGTTGCTAATTCAAATATTGTAAGGACATTTTGATTAATGAATGATGAAGTTTATTTTTATCTATTATTTCTTGTGATGGTCCGTCAGTTTTTGTTCTTATTCGCGCTAATCCGACTAATCCCGAGTGCGGATCGACATCCGACATGAATCCCTATACAAAAGTTTATATTTTGCAGGATTAAAATGCGGATCAAATTACAAATGTGTTTAAGTTAGGGTCGTTCTCTCAACGACGGAAAAACCCTACTTTCAAATGGCGCCGCTGCCGGGGTTTCGCTCAAAAGTGCTTATTTTAAGCAATTATCCTTTTAACGTTATTGCATTCTCCTACGTAAAATGCTATATTTATCTACTTTTCTACGTAATAGTCTCTTCTGTTGCGTAGAACACACTTTTCTGGACGAAATGGTATATTTGCATGCATTAAACACATTTTTGGAAGTCTAAATATTAAGCCGTTCTGATAAAGTCTCATTACGCGCTTCTTCTGTCGCAGGAAACCCCGATGGGACGATTCTCGAGACTTGTGGGCCCAAATCGATCATGAAAGCCCATTATCAAAGCTTAAAAAGCCCACATGCTATGACTAGAAGATATGGGCCAAATATGGGCTGAATAAGAGGACCAAAAAGCCGGCCCAAAGAATGGAAGTATACGCCAGGAAAGACACTCTCTAGCTAGAAGAGAAAGCAGAAGAACAAAAATCTAGCATAGACCGATACAAAACCCAAGCCATCCCAAATTATGTAAAGAAGGCAGCGCAAACTACAAAAGCCATGTCACAATGTAAAAGAAAAAGATCGACCGACTCTCCATTGTAATAGCAATACTCTTTGGTCATGAAAAATGCCAAGTCAAACCTAAATTCTAGGCCCTAACCCGATAGTGGCCATGTGGCTCAGTCCAAATAGACCCACTAGAAGGTGAATTCCACATATTCGGTCAATAAATGTGGACTTGACCTATAGTGGACATGAACCCTACCTTGTAATTTATTGGCTTTCTTGACAGTAAAAAAAATGCTGTGTAGCTAAAGGAGAATGACAACAAAACACCTTTGATTTGATTGGGGTTGGGACCACCCTTACTATAGGTTGGTCTCAAGTATATAGATCATACACATAAGCACCACTTGATAGTGGGTCTAATTGAAACCATCACTCAGTCACTTGCTCGATATGGTGATAGAGTCCAACTTTCAAGGTTCGACCACAGGTCTAGCTTAGAGCTACATAGATCACTTAATAAAGGGACAACTGGTCTTCAATTTGGAAGGCCCAAACACCAGGCCATTTCGTGAATTGGAACCAACCAAAAGTTACATCTTTGAGGAGAATTTTATACTTTTGAGGTGAAAACATCGTTTGAGTACTTCCAATGTCGACCAAATTACATTGTAATGGAAGGACCCATAGAAAAACATCCATTTGAAATCAGCCCATACTCAATGACTTGAACTACATAGTAAATATATTAAAAACTTGTGGAGACTACACTTCATTAACCACATATAGAAGAACATGAAACCTTAGGAGAAAAAAAAGATGCAAATTTTTTTTTTAAAGTATTCATTACATATAGAAATGGTGTAATTTAAACTGCAAACACCCAAGTGATAATGAATAGTATTAAGAGGATCTTATCATCTTAGTGAAGATGTCTCCCTTAAGGATCATCGGCCAATCTCTAATGATTGCATGAAGTCATTCACCACACTATATTGACTAGTTGGATCACTAGTGGAAGAATTTGATGGTTCACCTAGCAAAATTTCAGTCTCCTCGTAGTTTTGCTGCATCGAATAATGCTCTTGGAACATTCTCAATTTGTCCAACTCTGCTGCCACTTCTTTCATTGTAGGCCTCTCCTCCCCTTTTAGATTTAGGCATCTCCTTGCTAGCTCAGCAACTGCTAGTAGTTGCTCTTTGCCCCCCTCATTCACAACTCGATCGTCAAGAGTTTGAAAGAGTCGATTTTCACTGATTGAAGAAAGAAAATACATAGCCAAGCTTCTATATTGTTCAGATCTTTCGAATGAAATTGGCTTCTCCCCAGTTAAAATCTCCACAAGAACAATACCAAAGCTATAAACATCGCTTTTTTCAGTTAATTTACCTGTTTGAAAACATTCTGGATCCAAGTATCCTAAGGTCCCTTGAACCAGTGTAGTCATTTGAGTTTGATCAAGAGGAACCAACCTTGAAGCTCCAAAATCAGATACTTTTGCCATGTAATTATCATCTAATAATATGTTGGCAGACTTGACATCTCTGTGAAGGACCGGTATGGAGTGTGCTGAGTGCAAATAAGCAAGTGCTCCTGCAGTTTCCGAGGCGATCTTTAAGCGGTAAATCCATGAAATGCTACTTGCATTGCTCTTGTTATGGATGCGTTGGAGAAGAGTACCGTTGGAAACGAATTCGTAAACTAACAAGGGAACTTCAGTCTCTAAACAACAACCCAAAAGCTTTACCACATTTCGGTGGTTGATTTGTGAAAGAATGTCCACCTCATTTATGAATTGTGTAATTTGGCTCTGATCCATTAATTTGGACTTCTTAATGGCTACAACTCTCTTATCTGGTAAAATTCCTTTGTATACTGTACCATAGCCTCCCTCGCCAAGTACTCGACTCTCATCATAGTTGTTGGTTGCCTTTTTTAAGTCTTCTACGGTAAAAATCTTGGCAATCCGATCTGAAACACCTGTACGTGAAGATATTTGTTGTTGCAACAGAAAACCTCCATTTTGTTTGAAGAATTTCTCTCTGAGTTTGATAAGCCTTCTATGCTTAAGTGCCCAGTATAACAAAGAACTAGAAACCATTAGAAACAAAAGGCCTAGACCAATACCTGGAAATTAAGAAAACATTTTAGAAGATCGAGTATCACTAGTCCCATTCAACCAGAAAGACTTTCATTCAATTGAAGACTTTTGAAATTAGAGGCAAACAACTATTGGAGTGTTTGGGTGCAATGTGGAAAGACATTTGTTCTTTTGCAATTTTTAGTATGTCTTGCTTAGTGAACAATGGTTGAGGAAAGGAATGTCTATGAAATTTGGAGCTAGGACATTATATCTCTTGATAGTGGTGTCCATGAATAAAAAATGGACCCATAATTCCTGGGAAGAATTTTAGATGGAGAGGACTCTCATGGCCCTACATAGGGCATTTTTTTGGGCCCACCAATCACGTCTGTAAAGCCCACCCTTGGTGATATACATACCAAAACTCAACCTGATCATTTGGCTATCTCTAGCTATAGATTTAATTTAGTACTTTTTGGGAATTGATTCCAGCCATCAGATTCAAGCATGGTTCTGCGTACTAAATCCAATGGTTAAATATCATGAATAAAGTTGATTTTTAGTTTGTATATTCACCAATGGGTGTGCTCAATCCATTTGGTCGCAGGCCCAAAAAAAATGAGCTATGTGGGGCCATGAGAGTCCTCTGCATCGACTTCATCTGAATACTTCTGCATCTAAATTGTTTCCTAATTCTTTGTAGTGAAGGAATGAAAACATAGAAGGATCGATCCTAATCCTAACATTTATCATCTACACTGCCGCCTTACCTACAATGAGGTGTATCGTCACTGGAGATGCTTTAGTATTACGGATGCAGCTGGTTCCATATATTGTACCGTCACCATGGTAGCCCGGGTTACAAGAGCATTGAAAACCCCCAGGGGTATTTTTGCAAATAGCATCCGCATGGCAGGGTATGTTGTTTGGGTTGCCACACTCGTCAATATCTTGATAATATGCCCATCACCCAGGAGAAGAAAAAGAAACCTTGTTAGCTAAAGTTGAAATCAAAGCTTAATTACCCAAAACATAAAAAGTTGAAATAAGCTCTATGCTTTGACCTTACACTCTTTTGGGCCCATTGACCATGATTATTGTTTGGCCATCATTTAGTGGACCTACATACCAAAAATCAGCTTTTTGGTGATTCATGGCCGTTGGATTCAATCATTTTTTCATAAAAGGGGTTCGCAATTTAGGGGTATTGAATTGCTAGAAACTTATTCAAATTTGATTGGTGATCACTAGCCATTGAATCTAAATATATATCCAAAAACTTATTCAAATCCAACGGCAAGAAATCACCGCATGAAAACATTTGAATCCAAATGGCAAGAGGTCACTACTCAGGCTGCTTTTATTTAATAGATCCATCTAGTTGTGGGCCAACATTCGTGGGTCAGTGGGCCCGAAAAACCGGTCATCTAAGCTACCTTTGGCCGTAGAAAATAAACAACTTACTTACCTTGGCATCCTTGGGGGAGATAAGGGTTCCCTTGGTAACCGTCGTTGCAGTAACAACGATATCCAGGGCCATTTATGGAGTCCTGACAATAGCTATTTGATCTGCAAGCATAAGAGGCCGAGTCACCTCTTTGAGCTTCTAGGCATGTCTCGTTCCCAATTACCCAGCGTAGCACCACCGGAATCGGAGTTCTATTGAAGATACCATTAGTGGAGAGATCCGATAAATTGAAAGTGAAGGTATCAGCAACTAGGAAGGCATAGCTACAGCTGTTGTACTGCCAGGAATTAATCTGGTTGTATCTGCCATCGAGACTGGTGTTAAACGTCTGAAGTCCCCGGGGAATGTTAACTTGGCAACAACCACTACCGGAGCAAGAATTCTCGTCAATAGGTGTGTTGTTGAAGCAAAACGACGTGCACATGCCTTTGAAGCCTTGCCCTATAGAGTCACCGATAAGTGCGAGGGTGTTACAGCCAACGGCCATGAACTTGTTGCGAATGAATGAATACCTGAAAGGGCTTCCCCTCAAATCGATCCACGGAAAGTTGTCTATCGTACTGGAAAGTCTCAGTCCCCCCGAGTTGTAACAGTCGCTAACATACTGACCATTGATGACCACTTGGGCGTCCACTGATAGACTTAGAATCTCAACGTTCACAGTACCCAGGAAGGGTTTGTTGCCGTTACATGTTATTTTGTACCCGGCATCTCTATAGCATCCTTCTCGGATTCCGAACGGGTAGGGAATGCTCATGTTTCCACATTTTTCTCGGCAACCGAGCAAGACTTGAGATGTCGATGCTACGGCAGTTGCACAAAATAACAAGACTAGATTAAGCAAAAGCAATAGCGGAAATGAAGCCCCACTTCTTTCTTTCATCATTTTCTTATGGGTTACAGAGGAGGTTGATAGTGTAAGAGAGGAGGTTGATAGGGCAGATTTCTTCCCATAAATTAAGTAGGAGGCCGAGAGGATAAGTGAGATTTGGTCTTTGGTTTTTTTCTGGGTCAATTAGTATGACACCCCTCAAAAATTGGAGAAATTTGTATGACCACCCGCTAGTTTCATTTAGTTGCCTGTCCCCCTCTGACTTAAACGGAAGTTAACTTTTGTAAAGATAGACCGTTTTGTCCTGAAAATACTTTACACGTAAGAATGGGTTCTGATTGAGTGTCAGTCACTAATAAAACTAACCAGGGGGTCATACAAATATCACCAATTTTTTAGGGTGGCTATACTAATCTAGCCTTTTTTTTGTCAGCCGAGATTTGGTCTTCTTTGAGTAGTTGTTAACTGTTGTAGTTGAAAATAGGTACATTGTAACTGCCGTGTAAATAAGGGCTTGTTTGACTGCACAGAAAATGCTTCTGCGAAATGCCTTAAATGGCTGATTGATTGCAACTAAGAACACATATTTCAATAATGTGAGAAAATAAAGGTGTACAGGTGGAAATGAATTCTCACCAATCTCGATGGAAAATGAATTCCTGGCTTAGTTGGGAAAATTAGACAGATTTAAATGACTTGGTAGGGAAAATTATACAGATTTAAAATTGTTATCTAACAAGGGACAGGTGTTTTCCCAAGAAAAATACAATTTTCTCACTTGGCAATCAAACATGCCCTAAGATGAAAATTCTTCCCCTTAAAATTTACAAAGCGGAGGGAATTTTTTTTGCTCCAGTCGATAAGTGGTCCTCGGAGTAGGTCCACCAAGTGCTGGACCAGTCATTCATGGTGGACCAGAAAGCATGCGACTGGCTCATTTCTATGCGCTCCATATTTCCGCAGGGACAAAATGCTGCAGACTAAATTTTTTTTTTTTCATGTTTACGTTTCCTCGTTTTGAAAGTTTTTTACCGAGAGAAGCATCATTCTGTGGGGCTGTGGGGCGCACAGAACGCAACACCTGACACTCTTTCGAACTCACTAACAAATAATTTGGCAAACCGCTTCACGGCCTTATAAACCAAAAATCAGCCTGATTGGTGATCTGTAGCCATTTGATTTGTATACCCAAAATATGCTCGAATCACCGGTTAAAAATCACCCCATGAAAAAGCTCAAACTCAATGGCTAGCGATCACCAATCAGATTGATTTTTAGTGTGTAGCTCATCAATGGGTTGCCAATCATCCATGTGTCAGTGGGCCCAAAAAAGTGTGCCTCGTAGTAGGGCGTTTTCATGCTTCCCACAGCTCAGGAAATAACAAAAGGCGGAGTCTTCAGATTTCAGACTTAACTCAGTGACTCGGAGGATGATTTTAAGTCGCGATATAACAAGCACTAGCACCATTTTTGTAACTCACCACTGCCATCTGGGCCCACTGACCGCATGGATGTTGAGCCCTACCCTTGGTGGATATACATTCCAAAATTCACCGTGATTGCTAATTTCTAGCCATTAAAGTTCAGTACTTCTAAGGCTTAATTCTAGCCGTTGGATTCAATCAGTTATCTGAGTACTAAAACCAATGGCTAAAATCATCAAACAAGCAGATTTTTGGTATCAAAGTCTACCAAGGGGTGGGCTAAACATCCATGCGGTCGGTGGGCCTAGATGGCAGCCATGAGTTACAAGGTTTGAAGGTTTCAGCTTCAGTTTGTTACATCGCAGCCCAATGATTTTTATGGAGTAGATATTTGCTGACAGACATCCGTTGATGATGACGGACCACAGTATGAGCCAGATGACATACTTTTAGAGACCACTGACGGTATGGATGTTTGGCCCATTCCTAGGATGACCTAAATAAAAAAAACCAGCTTGACTACTCTTCGGATCTTTTTACCCCCAAATAATGCTCAGATAACACAGTTAAAAATCAACCCATTAAAACGTCTCCAATCCAACGCTTCAAAATTTCTAATCAGACTAATTTTAGATTTATAGTCCACTTAACGTTGGGCCAAACATCAATTCGATCAGTGATCTTTAAGAGTACTGTGCCACACATCGAGTCAGTCAACAAAGACTTTTTCCAAAATAATAGATTGTTTGAATTGCCATTTTTAAAAAAGTATTTATTCCATTAGAATATAATTTTCAAGCCAAAAAGTCTTTTTTATAAAAAATAGCAGAAAGCTGTTTTTCAAGTAAAAAAATACTTTTTTAAAATTTGCTGGTTCAACGAACATAATAAACAGAGAAATAGTCTTTGGTAGAAGTTCCCTCAAAAAAAAAATAAATAAATAAAGATATTTTAGCAATGGGGCCCACTAAGAGAAGCTAAAGACATTTTGCATTAATTATGATCCAAATGATCTTTTCTAAGAAAAAGAATATATTTTGTTTTGAAAAATGGCGATTCAAACACCCCGCTAAGCTACAACCTCTCCAGTCGTACCTTCATTAGTCGACTCTAAGAGCGTGCCACTTGGCACATTTTTAAGAGTAGAACATGGCAGATGGAACATACGTCATCAATGAATATGAACCATGTGGCACACTTATAATAGAGAATACTGACGTATGAATGTTTGGCCCATCCCTAGGTAGACCTAAATACAAAAAATCAGCCTTATTTGTGAATTTAAACCTTTGGATCTTTGCATCTCATATAATGCTAAAATACCACAGTTTAAAATCAACCCATGAAAACCACTCCGATAGTCCAATCCAACGCTTAGGAAATCACTAATTAGACTAATTTTGGGTCTGTAGGTCCACCTCGTGTTAGGCCAAACATCCATACTGGTTCAGACTTTGCTCCATCATCAACATTAGACAGCCGTCTGTCGGCGGAGTACTACTACTCTGTTTTAATTTTTACAACGCCACTCCAATCGTACCTTGGATGGGAGACTGATTTGATGTCCTGGGACGGAGTGCTTACGTTTACATTTGAGGTAGGCCCCCCACAAGATTTGTTCTTGTAGTGGAAAATTATTAACTTGTTGAATGCGATCAACACCTAATCTGATGCACAGTTGGATGATCCCAGCCATCCTTAAATTAATGTGTACCAGTATGCTGACATCAATAGGGCGGGATCAATAAGTTTGTATGCCAATTATTTTATCTCCATATATTTTTTTTCTAGTGAAATTCTATAGAAAAGTCAATAGATTAATGGTTAAATTTATTGGACGTAGTAAGTTTTATGACCTTAGTGATCTCCCTGCAATAAGGGAGTTGGTAAACTGTTCAAAAGAGAGGTATCAAGTCGTATCATAAATTTATGGGAATTTTTGTACTACCTCCTATAGTTTCGTCGTTATTTGCGGTACCCCCGGTACTATCCATTCGTTGCGTCTCTCCCCTTGACTGCTGCTTATACTATCCATTCGTTGCGTCTCTCCCCTTGACTGCTGCTTATTTTCGTTGATTGTAATCCCTTCTTGGATGACCGTTTACGGGCTGTCTGACTTTGACTGTCATGACTGAAATAACCCTTCATGTTTTAGATTACGAAAATAATACCATCGTTCTTAGGTTCATTCCAAGTGACAGACCTCATTATGACGCTGTACATGTCTTTTCAAATTCTCTCCACTTTCGGCCATGTGGACTGCAAGTTTGCAGTGAAGTATATCTGAAACTCCTCTTGCCCCGTAGTTTTGACGGTCCACAATCTCTAATCTCTAAGAGTGAGCCACGCTGCTCATTCAATGGTCCATCATCAACTTGGATGAGACACATTGTTTACATAGAACGCGCCGCAGAATAAAGCTCACTTCTAAGATATCTCTATGATTATTGTTCCGAATCACTTGCTGATGGCTGAACTTCAAGTAAGAGTAGAGAAACACATCATAGGATTTTTTTTTTGCTGCAGTTCTCTCTCTCTGCAGTATCGTCGGACACTTGAAAACGTCATGTGACACACTTTCGAATACACTGATCAATGAATGATTGGCTCACCGCTTGACGGACGTTCTTATGAAAAATCAGCTTGATTGATGATCTCTAGAAATTCACAATCTATATATACCCAAAACGAATTCTCCATCCAAAGATCCGGTATAAATACAGTGTGCAGGTCCTTCAAAATGGTGGGCCTTTCGATCATGGGTCAGTGGGCCCGAAATATATGCCATAGTACTGCGTTCTTATGCACCCCCATAGATAGCCCCACGGAAAAGCCTTTGAGTTCAAATTTCACACTTGCACCTTGGATGCGAGAATTGATTTGAGGTCTCAGGCTGGATTTCTCTCACTATGCATTTGAGAGAAAATATTTGCAATGCCCCTGGGGACGTTAAAATTTGAAGTCTCCAACTCCCAAAAAGGCCATGTGGAGCTCACTTTAGGGCCCAATGCCCTTAGGGATGCTTCGTCCACCTCTTGGTGGACATACCAAATATATATCAGCTTGATGGATTATTTCTAACAGTTATATATTAGCATCTAAAAAACAAAGCTCCAATCAACTACTTACCATTACGCTATTAAAATGCTAAATCCAACTATAAAAATAACCAATTAATTAAACTGATTTTTTGATTTGTAGATCCATCAAAAGGTGGACCAAACATCCAAAAGGTCATCGAGCCCTAAATTATATTCCACTTGGTATTTTGGGATGGGGACCTCTAACTTCCCAAGACATCAAAATTAGAGTCCATTTGAGACGTGGGCCCTACATGGTTGGGACTATCCGCAGCCATAGATATTAGCACTTTTTGGGATTGATTCTAGCCATTGCAATCAAGAATGTTTTTTGGGTACTAAATCCAATGGCTAAATATATCATCAATCAAGATGATTTTTACTGTCTATATTCACCAATGGGTAGGCTCTACATCCATGTGGTCATTGGTCCAATGAAAATTAGAGCACTGCATCGACTGCATCTAAAATTTTCCTAATTCCTGTGCCCTTGGACACAAACGCCCCTATAATATGCGGTTAGCGAAGGAATGAGAACATAGAAGGATTGATCCTAATCCTAACATTTATCTTATCATCTACGCTGCCTTACCTACAATGAGTTGTATCACTGGATATGTTTTAGTATCACGGGTGCAGCGGGTTCCATTTCAAATACCGTCGCCATGGTAGTCAAGTGGACAAGAGCAGCTGTAACTCCCAGGCGTATTGGTGCATACCGCAGAATCATTAACATCGCACATGTTGTATGAGTTTGGGATCGATTGGTCGAAAATGAGTCTGTTTTGGGTTTTATAAAATTGAAGTTTGTGCAGTCCAATCGATTAGCTGTAATGTCCAAACAATTGGACATGGTCAGTCCAATCAATTGGACTTAAACTCAGAAATTTTTTTAAAAAATGTGAATTTTTTTAAACAAATTTTCAAAGTTTCCAGTCAAATCTCTTCATAATAAATAACACAATGGATAGCTCAAAAAAAGATAGACAATCAAGATAAAATATTTAGAAGAATTTAGAATTCTGTTCCAAGAAATATTAAGAACTTGATAGACACTAACAGTAGAGCTATTTAAAAAACAATTTTGACATATCAACAATTAGCTCAATTTTGATTCATCAATAATATAAACTCTTAGAACTGTTAGAGTAAGTCGCAAACACTAATACGCTTAGGTTTAAATATCAACAAATATTATCATCAAGTGTCAGAGTGAACTGATTTTAAAGGCGGTACCTGATAGATTTCAGTAGTAATATCTAATATTTATCGGAATCTAGAGGTATCCTGTATCCGACCATGAAATCCTCATTAGAGCTTATAGGGTACTCACATAACGCTCTTTGTCAAGTGTCTTTACTAAAGGCTAAGAATTATTCTAGCAAATTTTCTATTATTCACTTGTGAATTCGGTAGCTTTCACACTCTTAGATTAGGTAGCTATTTTCTGCAGCAACAAGAATTAAATTTTTATTTTTAGTAGGGCCATACAGATGACTTTTCACACTAATTTTTTGGAGGTAGCTCTTTCCAATAAATAAACCCTCAAATTAGGAAGTCCTCCAGTCGGTTATAGTAGAGTTTCAAAATCAACTAAAAGGAGGAATACTACTAATTTGTAGTCATAATCAGTAGAAATTTATTTTTAATCCCAACAATACAGAATCTCACACCTCTATCAGATCCATACCAGCCAATAAGAGTCAAAGTACATGTGAATAATAATCAGATAAATTGTATCAATTTTTTTTTACCTGATAAAAATTAGTAAAATAGATCAATCCACTACAAGAAAAAAGACTTTCAGCAACGGCCGGCGACCTTCGGTATAGGGTTAAAATTTGTCGTTATATGGTATACCGACGGCCAAATCGACCGTCGTCATAAATTTGGTCGGTAAAAGGTATTACCGACGGTCAACTCAAAAATGCCCCTCACAAAAAACTCTCCATGGGATGGAAAATTCATATACCGACGGGCTCGACCGTCGGTGTATAGCTCTATACCGACGGCCAAAACTGTCGATATGTATAAATATAATTTTTCATTTGCGAAAAAGTTTTACCGATGGTCGTATCCGTCACTATAATACACATTTAGCGATGAAATAATGCTGGCCGTTACTAGTTCTATGATGTACCGACGGCCAGAAACGTCGGTAGATCTCAATTCTATTTATTAGTAAAAACCTTTTAGCGACGGTCGTGGCCGTCGCTGTAAGACCTATATAGCGACAGTGTGTATGTATGGCCGTTGCTGTAATACACATATAGTGACGGGAGGTGTGTCTGGCCGCCGCTATAGGTTATCTATAGCGACGGTTGGAGTTCTGGCCGTCGGTAAATACTGTTATAGAGACTGTCAGTGGCCGTCGCTAAAAGGTTTGGTAGAATAAATTTTTTTTTTAATTTTTTTGCATAATTTGTTGTACCTATACTTGTAATGTATATAATATCGCATTTCCCTATTCCATGTCCATCAAAGTGTAAAGAAAATATAAAATTCATATATCTTAAATAATTAAATGTCTACAATATTAACTGTTTCAAATTTAACAATGTTATAAAAGTTTAAAAAATCAATCTGGTAAAGTAAAAGACACGATCAATCAGTATCTAGGCCTTGTAAAACAAATAAAAGTAAAATAATTAATACATAAAATGTTAAGATTCAATGTAAACGAAATAAAAAAATTAAATTTAAACTTAAAAACCTTGAAATGTCTAACTAGCTACAAATTCCAAACTGGACATCTGTTTTTTACCCCGTCTCTTTCAGCATATTTGTTTCAACACAGTAGAAATGTTGTAACAGGTTTTGGGGGATTCAGACCTTGTTTGCCCGATTTGGACGTCGAGGTCTTATATTTGACTTAACTTAAAACCTGTAATGTCTAAACCTATAACTAACTACAGATTCCTAACTGGACATCTATTTTTTATAACGTCTCTTCCAGCATATTTGTTTCAACACAATAGAAGTGTTGTAATAGATTTCGGAAGATTCCGACCTCGTTTGCCCGATTTGGACGTCGAGGTCCTAAATTTGACTTAACTTAAAACCTATAAATGTCTAAACCTATAACTGACTACAGATTTCTAACTGGACATCTGTTTTTTACCCCGTCTCTTCCAACATATTTGTTTCAACACAATAGAAGTGTTGTAATAGGTCTCAGGGGATTCGGACCTCGTTTGCCCGATTTGGACGTCGATGTCCTAAATTTGACTCAACTTAAAACCTGTAAATGCCTAAACCCATAACTGACAACAAATTCCTAACCGGACATCTATTTTTTACCCTGTCTCTTCCAACATATTTGTTTCAACACAATAAAAATGTTGTAACAGGTTTCGGACCTCGTTTGCCCGATTTAGACGTCGAGGTCCTAAATTTGACTTAACTTAAAACTTGTAATGTCTAAACCTATAACTGACTACAGATTCCTAACCGGACATCTATTTTTTATCCCGTCTCTTCCAGCATATTTGTTTCAACACAATAGAAGTGTTGTAATAGGTTTCGGGAGATTCGGACCTCGTTTGCCTGATTTAGACGTCGAGGTCCTAAATTTGACTAAACTTAAAACCTGTAAATACATAAACCTATAACTGACTATAGATTTCTAACTGGACATCTATTTCTTACCCCATCTCTTCCAACATATTTGTTTCAACACAATAGAAGTGTTGTAACAGGTTTCGGGAGATTCGGACCTCGTTTG
Organism: Euptelea pleiosperma; assembly: GCA_035048495.1. Lineage (NCBI taxonomy): Eukaryota > Viridiplantae > Streptophyta > Magnoliopsida > Ranunculales > Eupteleaceae > Euptelea > Euptelea pleiosperma. Next base: position 20,827,905 of record CM068553.1, on the reverse strand, counting down.
CCCAATTTGGACGTCGAGATCCTAAATTTGACTTAACTTAAAACCTGTAAATGCTTAAACTTACAATTGACTACGGATTCCTAACCGGACATCTATTTTTTACCCCGTCTCTTCCACCATATTTGTTTCAACACAATAGAAGTGTTGTAATAGGTTTTGGGAGATTCGGACCTCGTTTGCCCGATTTGGACGTTGAGGTCCTAAATTTGACTCAACTTAAAACGTCGTTTTGAGTACTTAAATACAACGATGATATGTCATAAATATAGATGTACCTGATCATCATTTGCATCGTTGGACTGATGCTGGTCTTGGCTCGGAGGCGGTATGTTAGCTGATTGCGTGGAGCGAAAAAATGCAACCATCTACTCTTGCACCATCCTACTCACTTGTTGTTGCATCTGTTCCTGCATCTAGGATTGGGCTTGCCGATCCATCTCCTCTTGTTTTTGCATCTGCTCCTGCATCTTCTGCATTTGTGACTGCATCTGTTGGAACTCATTTTGAAGAGCCTTATAACTGGAACTGGATGAGCTAGATGATGAGCCAAAGATCGAAGTCGGTGTCGGGCCTAAACCAAAGCCACGTACCTGTCCATTTCGCTCTGGGGGCATCACGCTGGTATAAATCTCGTCAGGTGTAAGTGCGGGAGTAGAACTCTCACCACTCTCTGACACTCGACTCTGTGTAAGCTCTCTAAATTTGGACTGCATTCAAAACAAATTAGTTAGTAGAAGACAATTATATTTTTATTTAAAATAAACATCTTACGTACCATGATATCAGCAGATGTAGAATCAACTAGCGACCCGTCTTTTCTAAGATGGGTTCGGAAGAATAAGTCAACTCGACTCGGTGTAGTACTGTCTGTCCTACTCCGAGCCTATTCTTGAAGAAAAAATATATAAATTATTAAACAATAACAGGTCAAAGTAACTTAAAAAAATAAGCAATGATATATTGAAATCATATACGCACCTCTTCATCTCTATGGCGTGCAAAACTCTTCATGCCCCCAGTATGTTTCATGGTCCGCTTACTACGGTTCGCCTTATTTTGGTTTGATATTGCCTGCAACAAATTCAATATCATGACATAGAAAATGGTTAATAAAATTTTATTTTTGAAATACTTGAAACTCATCACTACTCCAGTATACGACTAGAGAGGCCCAATCAGCATCTGAGATGCCTATGGGTTTATTTAGTAATCGAAGCTCATCCGTGTCCATGGTATCATAATTTTTCTTCAAATCATTCCTCCAATCGCTGTATTTAGTTCCCATTGACTGCATGACCCACGGTTTGTGGTCATTGCTGATATCAACTTGTTGCTGAAACGTTAAGCAACAATACTGTTAAAAATCACATCATTTACTAAAAGGGAAAATGAATAATAACTAAGTCAAAATTAATAAAAATAGTGTTAAAAAATCACATCATCTACCTTTCTTTTTGCCACATCCTCTCCTTCGTAAGATTAGGAATGTTAGACCATTTCTTTAACTGCAACGAAGCATGACCAGAATGCCTAACAACCATCCCCAATACTTGTCCAAATGAACGAGCCCCATCACCTACAGGTTGGCCATGTTCATTCCATTCAATTTGCATTTTTTGGCCAAATGGAATGCCAAAATGACCTACTCCTCGTGTGGGTCCTCTCCTCCGGACGCTGATAGAAGATGTTTCAAAAATTAAACAAAAAACACGTCAATGAGTATACAAAATTTATAACATCAAACAATAATATCAGCAATTTATATCATACTAGCGCTACCAGGCGTCGACTGTAGGGCTGGTGATGAGGCTGGCGATGGGGCTGCCACTGGGGATGGAGCTGATGATGCATCTCGAGCTGGCACTGGGGATGGGGCTGACGATGCATCTCGGGCTGGCACTGGGGATGGGGCTGACGATGGGCCTGGCACTGTCGATGGGGCCGACACTGTCAATGGGGCTCTCGATGTAGTCTTCCTAGACACTTTATTTTGTCGAGGCATATCAAAATTCTTGCACGAATAATATTAGGCCATATATGCACGAATAATATTGACAAAATAAATCAATATAGAAGAACTCAATTTCATTAATCAAACACATTACAAAAAGAAAATTACAACATATATTAAAAATTACAATGGATCATCCTCATCATTGATGAAAGCTTGATCTACTCCATAACCTTCAACAACTCTGTTGACATCATCCCTAACCCAACTGACATCATCATTGGAGTTGGGTTCTTGTTGGTACAACCCGGGCTCAGTTGACACCATATCGTATGTGTTTCGTGGTTGTATCTTTAGTACAACGCGCCAATCAGCATTGTTAATGTCTAGGACATAAAAAAACTTGTTGTGCCTAATTTGCGAGAATAAATAGTTCATTGGTATTTAAGGTTCGTTTGACATTCACACAGTTAAATCCATACTCATCTTGTCGAAATCCCGCATGAGTCAGGACATCATACCAATAACATTTAAATAACACGATCTGATTTTCGCCAGGATACTGTAGCTCCAGAATATTATTTAAAATTTCATAGTATTCGACATTGCCTGTTGTTGGGTTCGTGTCTCTCGCGCTTGCAAAGCTATTAATCTCTGCAGTTATAAAAACTCCACTATTTTGAGTTTCTCTCTCTCTCTCTCTATCTTCTGTGTGAAATCTAAACCCTTTTACAATATACCCCTTAAAAGATTTCACTATCCAAGAAGGATCCAGAGATAACATTTCGAGAGATTCATGTACTTGCTCGCCATTTAATCGCATCTGCGAGACTTAGGCATGTTTGAAAAATAAGGTTAATACATTTAAACTATATATAATCACACTCAAAAAACAATAGTGTTTATATGATATCTAAACCTTACATGTTGTTTAAACCATGAAGAAAACTCCTTGATATGTTTCAGTTCAACATTCCTAGGTCCCATACGTCGATTATTGGTATTGATTATTAGTTTGTGTTGCCTGTACAATAAATAACACGTCAATAAGTACAAATTTATATGAAATACATACCGAAAGTAGATTTGGAACGATTAGTCTTACTCAATAAATGGAGCGACTTTGGGGCAGTTGTTCAGCACATAGAGATGAGCTTGTTCCCAGTCAAGGTTGCTTAGCATGTATGTTGTAGCCTTCCCTATGGCATGACCAATTCCTGTGAAAATGGATAACTTCCCACGTGTTTCAGCATCAATAGCATCGCTATTCCGTTGTGGCCGATTGAACCTCGTTTCAATGTCATACAAGTATCTCGAGCAAAATATCAATGATTCTTCATAAATATACCCTTCAGCAATTGACCCTTCCAGATAATTTTTATTTTGAACATATGTTTCGAGCCTATGCAAGTACCTCTCAATTGGATACATCCACCGATATTGTACGGGTTCGGCCACCTTGGCTTTACCAGCTAGATGAATGGACAAGTGCACCATTATATCAAAAAATGCTGGCGGAAAGATCATTTCTAATTTGCAAAGTGTTACAACAATCTACGATTCAAGTTGCTCCAATTCCTTCACATTCAATACCTTTGAACATAACTGCCTGAAGAACGTGGACAACTCAATCAAAATTGAACACACATTCTTTGGTAAGTTACCACGTATTGCAAGCGGAAGAAATAGTTGCATGAGAACATGGAAATCGTGACTCTTGAGCCCCGAGATCTTGTACTGCTTCATTTGAACACATCGTGAGAAATTAGACGAATAACAATCTGGAACCTTCACATCTTTCAAGATTTGACAGAACTTCCTTTTCTCAACCAAAGACATCGTGTGACATGCAGTGGGAAGTAAAAGTTTTCTCCCATCTGGATTGGGGTGAAGTTCATTCCTTATACCCATTAATTTCATATCCAGATGAGCCTTCAGGTTGTCTTTAGAACCCTCCATATTTAACAGTGTCCCGATTACATTATCACACACATTATTTTTAATGTGCATGACATCCAAATTGTGCCGCAACAAGAGATCTTTCCAATATGGCAATTCGAAGAAAATGCTCTTCTTTTTCCAATTCTTAGGTAAATTGCAATTATCCATCTTTCTCTTTCTCCCAGTTTTATCCTTATCTGACTTCCCAAATGTTATCTGCTCATAGTCCCGTAACTGGTCCAGCACATCCCCACCGGTCAATGGTTTTGGAGCACTTTTTAATTCTTTTCTGCCATTAAACGACTTCTTATTATGTTAAAATTTATGATCAGTTGGTAGGAATCGACGATGTCCCAAGTAACATTCTTTGTGTCCTTCTTGCAATTTGACTGAACAAGTATCCTTGTGGCATGAGGGACAAGCAAGTTTTCCCTTAGTGCTCCACCCTGACAAGTTTGCAAGTGCAGGGAAGTCATTAATAGTCCATATGACTCCTACATGGCATCGAAAATTTTATTTTAAAGAGGCATCGTATGTCTCAAATTCATCTGTCCATAATTCCTTTAATTCTTCAATCAATGGTTGCAGGTATACATCGATGTCGTTTCCAAGAACCTTAGGACCAGGAATAAGCAACGTCAACATGAAAGAAGTTTGTTTCATACACATCCATGGCGGCAAATTATATGGAATAATAATTACAAGCCATGTACTATGAGGAGTACTCGTATAACTAAAAGGAGTGAAGCCATCGCTCCCTATCCCAACTCTAACATTCCTCTATTCAGAATCGAACGATGGTATTTCTCGTTTAAGGCTTCCCACGCCTTGGAATCTGCTGGATGCCTCAACACGCCATCTTTTGTACAACCATCGACATGCCATCTCATGTGTTTGGCTATTTTTGAACACATAAACAACCTCTGAAGTCTTGGTCTCAACGGAAAATAACGCAAAATCTTCGCAGGTATTTACTTATCCTCTGTGGACGAAGTGGAAGCATCTTCAGTAGACTAACATGTAATTGGTTTCCACCTAGACTCACCACATACAATGTATTCATTTGCGGTCTCATACTCCTTCTATATAGCATGTAGTCATCCGGACATGCATTTATCTTCATATAATGCATCCCAAGATCCTGAAGGATATTTTTGGATTCATAATGATTCTTGGGCAACGTTTCATGATATTCGCTCAAAATTGCTTATTTTAAGCAATTATCCTGTTAGCGTTATTACATTCTCCCACGTTAAAATACTCTATTTATCTACTTTTCTACGTAAGAGTCTCTTTTGTTGCGTAGAACACACTTTTCTGGATGAAATGGTATATTTGCATGCATTAAACACATTTTCGGAAGTCTAGGTATGAGACGTTATGATTGAGACTCATTACGCGTTTTTCACTATTGCAGGAAACCCGATCAGATGGTTCTCGAGACTGATGGACCCACGATCAATCACAAATGCCTGTTTTAACCTCACAATCAATCTAAGGATGATCAACTTGACCATCGAACTAGCCCAGTGAAGAAAGCAGAGAAGTTGAACATTTCAGATAGCAAATGAACCTAGCGACTTTGAAGGCAAGAGAATGAGAAATCTTGAAGGGCAGCACGAGAAGAGATTCCTACGTGGAGCACTAATCGGGCAATTTTGATGGCATGCGGGCCCACAATCAACTTCCAGAACCTAGGATCAAAGCTCAAGAGCCAACAAGCTGAGGATGAGAAGATATGGGCCAAAGACAGGAAGAGCCAGAGAATCGAAAAAGCCTGAGAGAAAATCAAGAGAAAAGGAGAGACAAGCCCTCAAAGAAGAGACTAAGGAGATTAAAGCTTATCAACTAACATAAGATGAGGACTCACTCAGTTGGTAAAGCATGCAGAAGACCAAGTCAAAGACCAGGGTTCAAGACCCTCTACTAGCATTTTCTCTTTATTTTGTAATATTTTCTCTCTCCTCTCTCTAAACCCCATCCTCTCTCCTCTCTCAAATTTCAATCATCTGATCTTCTCTCTGACTACAATCACTCTATCCTACGGCCTACCTTGGCTGATCTCCACTGTCCGATAATCCGTCTGATCACCACCACCCACTCCTACCGTCCGATCGCCAGCAGATCATCCGATCATCCCTTCAATCATCCACCCCACCATCTTAAAACCCAATGGCCCTCATCATTCCATGTGCAATCATATGGGCCATGGACAAGCTAAAAATATGGGCCCAATATCATTGGCCCACGGCCTCGCTCAAATCTCACCACACTTTCTAGTAAAAGCATGGCAAATGCCACATGGCATGTGGCAGACATGAGAGCAAGAATCGGATGGTTGAGATCTTTCAGTAGATATATTTTAGGCATTTTTGTGAGATAGGATTTTAAAAGGATTTATGGGAGCAAAAATATACTTTTGTGAAGTGCTAGCTGATAATGGGCTTTTTCAAAAGAATTTTGGATGTGATAGAGGTGAGTTTAGGAAAATACCAAACATGATTTTAAAAATTAAATATTTCAACAAATCAATTGGCCTTCAAAAGAATAAAAATATAAAAATTTCCAAGAGAAAGATTTTTGTCATGGACGGTTACAAGAGGGGATATTTTCCAAAATAGCAACAATTTTTGGGAGGAGAGGACGGTTTTGGGAAAAAAAATTCGAGAGGAATAAAGGAGGAAACCCACGATCCTTGTTGGGGTTTTTTTTTTGGCATATTTTCTTGGGGGGATACACCACCACGTTTTTCTCATGGAAACAAAACCCTAATCTATAAGAGGGGATATCTCATTCCCTCTCATTCTCTCTCCACAGCCGCCCTTCTCTTCACCACGTCAACCCCACATTCAAGAACGCTAATACCTCCCTCCATCAACAAAACCTCTCTCCCATGGTTCTGATTTTTGGCTCCTCCTCTCCTCTTCCTTAGCCGTCCCCTCCATTGAGAAAGGATTTGAATCTCTCCCTCTCCTCTAGCTACTGCACATTGGAAGAAAATCCAGCCACCGTCTCTCTCCCATTCTCTCTCTCCACGTTTTTAGACTACCCCATCCTTCCTCTCCCATATTCCCTGCATACATCCCATCCATCCACCATTGTTCTTGCTGGGCGAACCAGCAAAAACGGATTGCCATTACAGCACCATTCTGCCCAAACCAGGAAAAGAAAAAAAAAAAAAAAAAAAAAAGAAGGAGAAGAAAGAAAGAAGGAGGAGGGGACGTCCTTACCTGCTGTTCCAGATCGCCTCCAGCTGCTACTCCCCTCCACGTTCTGGTAAACGTCCTAAACACCCTAGCCGCCCTCATCAATTCCTCCCATGCACGGTCTTGCAAATCTGTAAAAACCGTTGTTGTCTTGAACTCCACAGCCACCGTCTCCACCACTTGCAGCACCCTTATCCTGCCCAAATAGCATCTCCTTCCATTATCCTCCTCAAAACCAGTCCTCCTTCGCCACCATCTTCTCACTTCTCTCCAAAAAAAAATAAAAAAAAAAACCAGAAAAAGAGAGAAAGAAGAAGAAGAGGAAGAAAAGAGAGGATGCCTACCTCCATCGTCTTCACCATGATGCACCTCATGCGCCCCCAAGCCATTGGCTTCTCCAGTAGGTTTGAGGAGCAACCCATCGACTTGCAACTCTAAGTTGCAGGTCCGCACTTCACTGCCATAGCTTCCCTCAAGGCAGATCTCCACCATCGTGCTCCCCACGGAATACCATTGCTGCATCTCACTTGGGCAGCAACACACATCGCTTCCCAAGGTAGTTTTCTCTCACTATGGTCATAATCTTACCTCTTTCTCTCTCTTTTCCTCTCTCTAGACTCTTATTTTCACCTTCTCTCTCTACATTTTAGTTCTTTTCTCTCTCTCTCTTCTTTCTCTCTCTAGGTTTTACTGCTTTCCTATATTAATCCCTATTTGATTATTTTCATTAATTGGAGAACATTGTAATAGAATAAATTTATTTGAATAAATTTCAGTTTTCGATTAGTCTATGTTTCATCTTGAATATTTTGTGCATTTGGAAAAATTTCAATTTCACCAGGAATCTCTCATAAAAAAGAATATTTTAAATCCCGGATTCACCACTCTCTCCCCCACCATCATTCGCATCAATTTCTATGGAAAAATCTGTCATTTTATGTTCTTATTTGCGCTAATCCGACTAATCCCGAGTGCGGATCGACATCCGACATGAATCCCTATACAGATCTAATATTTTGCAGGATTTAAGAATCGGATCAATTTACAAATATGTTGAAGTTAGGGTTTCCGTAACCAACGACGCGGAAAAATCCTATTTTCATTTCACTAATAGGAAGTGCCTCCTTTAATAATTCAAGCAACATGTCGAATGATTTGTTACTCCATCCAAGACACTTCAAGTGTAACAACCGTACAATAAAAGATAATTTTAAAAATTTTGTGCAACCTGGGTACAATTCAGTCTCGGCATCATTTAACAATTCATAAAATTTATTCGCTTCCAGATTTGACTCAGTTGATCCAGTCTCATTTAATTCATTCTCCTCTTCATGATCAAAATTCGCCATTCCATATACATCTTGTAACATTCCTTGTATATCATCACCCTCGTCAGCCTCATCACTCATATATTCATTATCATACTCCCCATGGTACAACCAGACGGTATAATTTAGTATTATCCCAATCAATATTAGGTCCCAACATACTTCTAGTCGATCCTTTAGGAACGCATGACAACATTTTTTACATGGACACTTGATCTTGTCTCCATACTCTGAACGAGAAAATGCAAAATTTAAGAATTGTTCTACTCCGTTTAGATACTCGGGACTATTTCTTAGCTTCCCAACCCAACTTTTATCCATCGGAAGATCTCCTTCAAAATGACGTCACCTTCAACTGAAATTAAGTATGTTGTCACACACAACTTAAATGCACATGCATCATGCTTCCTATCTCCTCTCTAAAGGGTGGGTTGATCATATCCCATTCAGGAATGCATAATCTCTAGTACACTCAATAGCCAAGTGATTATTTCTCTTTGATAGAAAATTTCGGCAGCATTTCCCCATAGTTCTCCAAGTACACGACTTAGACTAGAGGCAAACATGTACCTAGAGAACAAGAGGAATGTTCGCCGAAACTGTCCTCCAAATGGAAATAAACACTTTAACTACTGACTGTACTAGAGATTATGCATTCTCAAACTGTCCAAAGGGATAATTCAAGAATTCACAGTAGACAATTACTCATTATCACCAAAAAGACAAAAAAGTTGTTCACTTGAATTTAGTCTCAAATGAGAACCAAACGTCATAGTTTACAACTAATCTATCCTAAATAGGTGATAAGCCACATAATTGTCACAAAGTGATTCTTGAATGGAGATCTAAGGTTTAATACATATAAATGTATGATGTGTGTGTGTGCACAATTCACATTTATATACAACATAAAATTAAGATAAATTAACAATTACTAACTAAGAACATAAAAAATAAAAACAAAAATCAAATCCAATATCTAGAAAGCTTACTGAAAGTGTGAATTAGGATTCATAAAAAAGTGTGAATTAGCATAACACTAATCATATTCAAAGCAATTGAAATGGGACAAACAATAACATCATTAAACATTAAACTAACACTATTACTTAGTAATAAACTCCTGGTACAGTGAGTAGCTCCTTCAGAACTTCTGAAGAAACTTGGTAAGGCTTGAGCAAAAGTATTACTATGTGCCTACAAATCAAAGGGCCTCCTCTAAAGGGTTTATCCTTTCTAAAGTGTGCTGATGAATGTTAAAAGTCTTTTATTCGCTTGCTTCCATCATTTTAACTTATGTGCTTCTACATTGAAATGTTTGCTCTCATGCAAAACTAGGGAAACTAACTGCAAATTTTGTAGGAAAATATGGTCCTTAAATGTAACCTACCTCACACTATATAAGCGTCAGTATCGAGTCATCGATCGAAATGGATCGATTTGTGGGAATGAATTCTCACCTATCTTGATGGGAAATGATTTTCGGGCTTAGTAGGGAAAATAGCCCAAATTTAAATGGCTTTGTAGCAAAAATTATACATATTTAAAAGGGTCGGATTGCTTTGTGGCCGTCAGTATAACTATTGTTACCGACGAACTTCACTGGCCGTCGGTATATCCAATTTTTCTTGTAGTGCACCCCTTTGGAGGAAGTAAATACCAAAAAGCAGCCTCATTGGTCATTTCTAATTGTTGGATTCGAGTATTATTCATAGTGGTTTCTAGCACTTGGATTCAAGCATTCAAATCCAACGGATAGAAATCACCAATCAGACTGATTTTGGTGTGCATGTCCACTTAGGGGTTGGCCAAACATTCATGGGGTCAATGTGCCTGAAAGATTTCCACATTGCATTTTGGAGGGGGTGGATATCAAAGTTCGATGTCCATCTGGACATCAAAGTTTTTTCTCTCTGGGCGAGACCATAACCATTGGTCGAAGCTAAACTACTAAGTATGAAACAGTAGTCATCAACCTGCTTCCATGACTATTGAATCCCAACCCTAATCATGAAAGGTAAGAAATGCTTAAAATAATAACTATATTTTAGTTTCTAATTTTGCTTTCAATAGAAAGAGAAGACCAAGTTCTGAGTTGATTCGACGTTTTAGAGAACAGCTTTAAAGATTTACGAACTTGTTAAGAAAAATAAAAACCTATAATTCCCTTTATATTACTTTAAAGTAAATACTTTTAAAAGGTATTTTAAATCCATAAAAAATATTTTAAACTACAGCAAACAAATACCCTTAAAATATCCTGTTTTACATTTGTAATACAAGGTGTGTGTGTGTGTTACAATTTTTAGTACCTATCTTGTGGCATAGATATGATTATTTCAACATCAATTTTGTAATACCCTGAACTTTCGTTCTAGGGTATTATGGTAAATTCACCTAATAATGAAAACCTGAAACTTTTTCAAACTCTTATTATTGTTTTTATTGTTTAATATCATGTATGAGTATGTGTATTTAATTTGATTTCATTCTGACAACTTTGAAAAACCTGTTATTTTTGAAATTTGTTATTTAGGGCAAAATTTCTACTAAGAATAATGAACCATAACTTGCAGAGGACTTTTTCTTTCCCCAGTTAACATTCCAGAACTTTTATAAAAAAATTATTTTGTGGGCCCGAGAAGCCAAAAATATTCCTATTTTATCTTTACCAACTTACCTGTGAAATTTGGAACCTTTCCTGATACATGAAAACCCTAGCGGGAGATTTCGAGAGATTTCGACAAAAATAGTATTTTCGTAATTTTTAAACTTTCCTACTATTCTTTTTTTTTTTTTATAATATTTAATTATATTTTATTTATTTAATAGGCGTGTGGGACCCGCGAATCACTTTCGGGTCATTCCGATGTCATTTGACACTTTTCTAGGGTTTCGAACGTTTTTATGATTTCTGTGTGTGACATGTGTCAATACCTTATTGTATGGACTTTTAAATTATATAATATAGTTTGATTGAATTAATTTATAATTATTTGTGTTATGATTGTTGGGTGGGCCGTATGGCCAATCTAGAGGTCTTTTGGACTTAATAATATTCTTAAATGAGCCTAATTGATGTATATGGGCCTTGGGCCCATTTTTAACCCATTAATAGTGTAAAATATAAGTTTTTGAGGGTTGAAAAAGTCATCCCTTTACTAGTTACGAATTTCAACAAAATAGAAACCCTAATCCTTCCCTAAACCTATTTATTAAAAACCCTAAAGTTTTAGAACCTTTCACAACCCAACTCCATTGAAGAATAGAGCTAGCTCCATTAAACCTTCATTCGGGGACCGATCGCACTCGAGCAAGAAGGGAGAATTGACGGGGACTCCGATTTGAAGAACATACTCCGAGGAGAGGACGATCCGACGACTTTCAAATTTGAAGAAACTTTTGATTTTCATTAAAGTTCAAGAAACCTTGAGGTAAGTGCGCTTGATCCATCCTATACTTGTTTTTCTTCAAGATTTGTTTTTCTTTCATTAGATAATGGTTGATACTAATTATAAATTAATTTTAATAATATTTACTTTATTCTTATTGGGTTGATCTTTGTTTTGGGCCACCATGATGGGTTTGGCCATGGTCTATTTTGTACCTATAACGGATGACTAAGTTCTTATCATTTTTGTTATACTTTTATGATTTAAATATTTTTATATTATTTTTTTCTAAATACCTCTTTGAATCTATTTTCCAAAACCGTTTAGTTTGTATTTTTCTGATTTTTATTGATTAAGTTATGAATTTTCTAAGTTGTATGACTTAACCAAAAAACCCAGAATTTTAGATTTTACACGGTCCGATTTACTTGGGATTTCGATCTATATTTTTAACCTAAATATTTTTCTAATTATTTTTCGTAGATACATCTATCAATCTAGTTTCTAGAACCTTTGAGTTTATATTTTTCTGATTTGTATTGGTTAAGTTATGATTTTTCAAACGTGCTGGACTTTTCTGTAAAACCCAGAATTTCAGATTTTACACGGTCCACTTCACTTGAGATTTCGATCTATATTTTTAACCTAAATATTTTTCTAATTATTTTTCATAGATACCTCTATCAATTTAGTTTCTATAACCTTTAAGTTTGTATTTTTCTGATTTGTATTGATTAAGTTATGATTTTTTAAATGTGCTAGACTTTTCTGTAAAACCCAGAATCCTAGATTCTGTCCGACCCACTTCATTAAGGGTTTCGACCCATATTTTAAATCTAAATATTTTTCTATTTCTTTTTTCTAAATACCTCCTTAAATCTAGTTTCTATAACGTTTGAGTTTGTATTTTTCTGATTTGTATTGATTAAGTTATGATTTTTCAAATATGCGGGACTTTTCTATATCCCGAATTCTGTCCGGCCCAATTAATTAAGAGTTTTGACCTATATTTTGAATCTGAATATTTTTCTATTTATTTTTCTTAAAAACCTCTATGAATCTAGTTTTTAAATCCATTGAGTTTATATTTTTTTAATTCATATTTATTTAGTTATGATTTTTATAATACAGTATATTTTTTATAAAAAAATCTATTAATTGTTCGTGGTTCGGTCATGATTATTAACTATTAAGGTTTTAACCTTGTTGTTTGACTAAACCCTAGATGGTTTGACCTATACCTGTATGCATGGGGATCCCACCCATGTGTCTTGGATCTCTCATAGGGTTCGGCCAAGTGTCTTGGATCCCTCTTTAGGGTTCGACCTTGTGTCATGGATCTCTCATAGAGTTCGGCCATGGCGTGTTGGATTCTCTTGCGATTTTCACTTATATTATTTATCGATGTTGATTGTGATATTTGGTCATGTCTTATTGACTATTATACATAGATGGTTCGACCTATACTTGTATGCATGGGGATCCCACCCATGTGTCTTGGATCCCTCATAGGGTTCGGCCAAGTGTCTTGGATCCCTCTTTAGGGTTCGACCTTGTGTCATGGATCCCTCATAGGGTTCGGCCATGGTGTGTTGGATTGTCTTGTGATTTCCACTTATATTATTCATCCGTGTTGATCGTGACCTTCGGTGATTGTTACATGTTATTCATGGTTAACCCTAATTCGTTCCCATATTATTACTCTTAATGATCATTGGTTCATTTTATATTTTTATTTAAAGGTTAAATACATGTGTGCTTATGTCATGTAACCCTAGTACATCTTGTTGTCATACCATGATCATCACGTCATTTCATATAAGGGGTGCATAAGGGAACGGGGTTGAAGTATATTATATACGTTTATATTGGTTTTATCAATTAATCAGGGTTCGGTACCCTAGGGTGAAAGGCCCCAGACGTTATTATATCCTGCAGATGGGTCGATGAGACCGCTCCCAGTGCGGGAAGGAGATGGAGACCCTATGTGGTTATGGGTACTAGTTGTATTGGCATCCCTTACTCATCTGCATTCATTCTCATATTCATGCCATCATTATTATACGATTGAGATACATACCTTGATTAAAAAACTTGTATAGTATGATATCATACCATGCACACTGTTGTATTACTGGGCCTCGGCTCACGGTGCTACACCGATACCATTTTCAGATTTTGAGGAGCCGGGTACGTGAGATGATTTTGAGACGAAAGACTCCGGTGCATTCGAGGAGATCGGCGAGGATTTGGGAGTCGATCCCATACTTTAAAAAGTTGTATTTGATTATTTTATAACATTATTTATTTATTTTCACGGGCATGTAAGCCTTTGATTGTGAGCATGTTCTCACTTCCATCTCTCCACATTTAGTTGATTGATTGAATTATTTGAATTATTTGTTTCTTACATCTAGACTTTTTTTTTTTTTTACTTAGTGGGTTTTCGAATGAACCTTAGTAGTCTAATTGACCTAATTGGACCGCTAGGGGACATTCGTGGATCACCTCTGGGTTCGGGTACGGGTCGATCCACGAATTTTTGGGTCGTATTTGGGTATCCGGATTCGGGGCGTGACAAATTTCCTCTTGTACGGCACGTTAGAACTTCTCAATAGAACCCAAATTCTAGGTTCCCCTCAGCCTAACTTTATGCTGCAACCATTTACTACACCATTGCCAAAACATTTTGTTTATTAGGCTGCAATGATGTTGCGTCAATCCCCAATTAGCCTGCAATGATGATGCGCTCTCTACAGACTTCATTCTCCATTTTTATTCCTTTGTGGTTTCTCCTAGTACCTAAGCTTCCATCTCTTTCTCATGAAAAGCTCATGGATATATCAAAAACTAACATAACTTATGAAAAATGTGACCACTCAGTGTCACTTTTTACTATGAAAATCGACATATATACCACATGAGTTGAAAAATAAACCAAGTAATATGAAGTGCTTCAACACGAGTAGACAGAGATGTGAGCAAAATAAGTTCCTGTAAAAAATTCAAATGCAAAGGGTACCTTTATAGGAGGCAATCAAAAGTTCATACATTCCAAAACGAGCTCCCACTCCTAAAATCGTCTCCAATGTCGTGCATCCAAACCACTATACGAACCTAAAACATTCATATCATAAAAGAGAAAATTGTATTAACAAGATAAGTTCCTGTTAATGGTTGCACGGAGTGAAAATATAAGGGGGTCCGACTAGCGACGGAGCCAAGCTTTTTTTCAAGGGGGGCACCAAAGCTAGATACGAGTAACCGGGTAATGGCTAGTAGACCAAAGACCAGGGGTAGAGGGGGAGAAGGGGGAGTAAAACTTTGATGGCAGTGGGCAATCATCAAAGCCGATGACAGCCCACAATATGTGCCACATGGCACATTATTAGAGGATGCTGACCTTATGGATGTTTGGCCAATCTCTAGATGGGCCTCCAAATCAAAAGTCAACCTGATTAGTGATTTAAAGCCTTTGGATCCTTGTACCCAAATAATGGTGAAGAATGATCAAATTCCCATGGTTAAAATCAACCCATGAAAATGACTCCAATCCAACGCTTATAAATCATTAATTGGGCTGATTTTTGGTTTGTAGCCCCATCTGAGGATGGGTCTGTAGATAATTACATATCTACATAAGATTGTGTAGGCCCCACTGTAGGCCCAAAAATTTTATATTGTGCCAGAACTTGACTGGTCTATTACTACTGACTATGCATCTCGATCTTTTAGTAAAACTTGCTGACCATCGATAAGCACTGACCACCCATAATATGAGCCACAAGGTACACTCTTAGAGACGCTGACCGTATAAAATTTTAGATTTTTTGTTAAAGTCCAACAACTTAGAAAACTCATAACGTAATCAATACAAATCAGAAAAATACAAACTCAATGGTTCTAGAAACTAGATTGATATAGGTATCTATGAAAAATAATTAGAAAAATATTTAGGTTAAAAATATAGATGGAAATCCTAAGTGAATTGGACTGTGTAAAATCTAGAATTCTGAATTTTTTGGTAAAGTCCAACAACTTTGAAAAATCATAACTTAATCAATACAAATTAGAAAAATACAAACTCAAAGGTTCTAGAAACTAGATTGATATACGTGTCTATAAAAAATAATTAGAAAAATATTTAGCTTAAAAATATAGATCGAAATCCCAAGTGAATTGTACCGTGTAAAATTTGAAATTCTGGGTTTTTTGGTAAAGTCCAACAACTTAGAAAAATCATAACTTAATCAATACAAATCAAAAAAATACAAATTAAATGGTTTTAGGAAATAGATTCAAATCATAAAAATACAACGAAATGATAAAGAACATAGTCATCCGTTATAGGTACAAAATAGACCATAGCCAAACCCATCATGGTGGCCCAAAAAAAAGATCAACCCAATAAAAATAAAGTAAATATTGTTGAAATTAATTTATAATGAGTATCAACCATTATCTAATGAAAGAAAAATAAAATCTTGAAGAAAAACAAGTATAGAATGGATCAAACACATTTACCTTAAGGTTTCTTAAACTTTAATGAAAATCAAAAGTTTCTTCAAATTTGAAAATCGTCGGATTGTCCTCTACTCGGGGTATGTTCTTCCATTTAGAGTCCCCGTTAATTCTCCCTTCTTGCTAGAGTGCGATAGGTGCCCGGATGAATGTTTAATGAAGTTTTCTCTATTCTTCAATAGAGTTGGGTTTGTGAAAGCTTCTAAAGCTTTAGGATTTTCATAAATAGGTTTAGGGAAGGATTAGTATTTTTATTTTAGTGAATTCGTAACTATCAAAGGGATGACTTTTTCAACCCTCAAAAACTCATATTTTACACTACTAATGGGTTAGAAATGGGCCCAAGGCCCATATATATCAACTAGGATTTATTGAAGATTATTATTAAGCCTAAAAGGCCTCTAGATTGGCCATACGGGCCTACCCAACAATCATAACACAAATAATTATTAATTAATTTAATTAAACTATATTATATAATTTAAAAGTCCATACAATAAGGTATTGACACATGTCACACAAATAAATCACAAAAAGTAGTCTAAATACATAAAAATCATAAAAAATGTTCATAGCACCAAAAAAATATCAAATGACATCGAAATGACCTGAAAGTGATTTGCGGGTCCCACACTCCTATTAAATAAATAAAATATAATTAAATATTAATTTTAAAAAATATAAGAATGGTAGGAAAGTTAAAAAAATTACGAAAATACTATTTTGTCAAAATCTCCCAAAACCTTCGACTAGATTTTCATGCCTCAGAAAATGTTCCAAATTTCACAGGTAAGTTGGTAAGGATAAAATAGGAATATTTTTGGTGTCTCGGGCCAAGAATATAATTTTTTTATAAAAGTTCTGGAATGTTAGCTGGGGAAAGAAAAAGTCCCCTGCAAGTTATGGTTCATTATTTTTAGCAATAATTTTGCCCTAAAGAACGAGTTTAAAAAATAGCAAGTTTTTAAAAGTTGTCAGAATGAAACCAAATTAAATACACATACTCAAGCAATATATTAAACCATAAAAATAATAATAGATGTTTGAAAATGATTCAGGTTTCATTATTAGGTGTATTTACCATAATACCCTAAAACGAAGTTCAGGGTATTACACTAAAGAATACCAATCATAGTGATACTTATCCACTAAGGAATGGACTAAACATCCATGCGGTCAGTGGGACCAGATTGTAGCGGTGAGTTCCCCTAGCCCCTATGTGGCTTCGCCACTGGGTTCGACTCAACTCCAGTCAAGAGGGAAACCTATCCACCCCAAACCGTTCAAAACCCCCAAACCCCCAAACCCAGTCTTGCAGTTTCAAACCCCAAATGCCATGATCAAAACCCTTTACATCAAAAAACCCCCCAAATCCATTCCAAAACCTACTGTGAGAAGGAACAAAGAGAGAGAGAGAGAAAGACCCAAAGAGAAATGAAAGTAGGGTTTTTCCGGTCGTTGGACGGAAACCGGCGTTTCAACAAAATTTATTAGATCTGGTTTTTCACTTTTAATTCCTACAAAAATGCAGATAATACTTGCATAGTGGTTGGTCGGATGTCGATCCGCACTCAGGTTTAGTCGGGTTAGTGCAAATAAGAACATAGAATAACGGAATATGCTGAAAAATAAGTGGAGAGATGAGAATGGTGAATATCGAGATTTAAAACATGCCTTTTGTTTTGATTTCTAGAGAGAGAATTATGAGCTAATAACATGAAGAAAAATAGAATAAATAACCCAACAATTAAATTATCACTGAATCTCAATCAACATGTTCCATTAAAATTGAAAGTTCTTACAATGCATAAATAAAAGACTAACTAATAAAGCATCAAAAAGAGATAAAGAAGAGATGGAGAGAGAAAAGTATCCAAAACTTAGAGAGAGAAAGTGAAAATATGAGTTTTAAGGAGAGAAAAGAAGAAAATAGAGAGAGAGAGAGATAGAAGAACTTATAACTTGAACCTACCAAAAGAGGAAGGGAGAAGATAGGAAGAGAGAAGATAGGGTTAGAGAGAGGAGGAGAAAGAGATGGGGAAGATAAATCGTGAGCACGTGCATCGCCTAGAAGAGGGAGGTGCTGATCGGTGCACCAGCAAGTAGAAGGTGCAAGAAGGTAGCAGCAACACCTCGTGCTTGTATAGGAAGGGGAGGCGATGTGGTGGTTGTTGAAGAGGTGGAGAAGAGCAGCATGTATAGCCGGTTGGAGACCTAGTTGTGGGCCTTGAGGATGACACAAGATTGAGGAGCAGCAGCGTGGAGAGCAAGGGGCACTTGCAGGTCTGTGCACGGTGGAGAAGGCGCTGGTAGTGGTCTTGTGATGGCAGCAATAGAGATGGCGGCTTGGAGGATGAAGATATGGAGTGAGGATCGTTTCGGGTGCAGCGTTTCGAGTCTTCAATGGAGGGGGCGTGGAAGAGAGAGCCAGCTCCCTTCTTAGAAGCCTTTATATATGGGAGCCGATTCTCCCTTCTTATTCTTTAGGGCACGCATCACTACGAGCTAGCTGTCAAAAAAGTGGGTCCCACCTTTATTCCAAGAGTTCCTTCTCTTAGACCACCGTCCAACCAATGCTGCCATGGTTTTCAATTTATGTGCAGCCCTTATGGCAACCTCCATGTTGCTGTCCATATAGAAGCCTTTCTCACAAACCACTTTTCAACATAAGAGATCCACCGTCCATAAAAGTCTTCTCCATTAATTGATAGGCTATTTAAAGTTTAGCCACTTCCTAAATTATTCTCAAAGAAAAACTTCCCTAGGACCACCTCCACTTGTCACCTATTCATCCATTTCCAAGTTTTGAGAATCTTTTGAAATAAAAACTCTAGCCACTGTCCAACAACCTCTCACTTATATGGGAAACTATCCCATGTGGCACATGTATGGCAAACCATGCATTATTCTCCCTTTATTAGCCAACCCATCCATTTAACAATATCTAGCACTTAGGGATTGGCCACACAAGCCATTTAGGGATTGGCCAAAGCCTTTCCTCTTTTGTCAATAACTTTACATGTCCCAATCCTATGCAGTCAATCCTTTAAGGTTCACATTTTGCTACGTTATCATATGCCGGCCTAATACTTTTGCTTCATCACACTTGTTGGCCCACCATATTAGTTCAACATCTTTTGGAAAGTCCATCACTCATATCACATCGTGTCTTTGGTCCAATACTCGTAATGCTTCATACAAGTCCTTGCATTTTGCCATTGTTGGCCCGATTGGATTTAACACTTTGTACATTTCTGGAACTGTCCTATTTTGGTCCACTGCATAGGCTCACCATTCAGCAACCTTGCTTAAACTTAAACAACTTCTTCATACACCGTTTGATCTTTGTGGTCCCACCTGGTCAGGATGCCTTCTAATGCACTTCATCATCCTTGCCATGTGTCTAAAATCTTCTTATTTATTGACACATCAGCCCATGTATTTCCAATACCGGTCAATCATGACCATTCAATGTTGATCCGACTGCTCACCTTCTTGGCCTGCCGAATTGTCTATCAAACTTGGCCCGTGTCTTTTGTCGCGAACTAATCATCAAAGCCCCATTCTACCTCTTCACTAAACTTTTTGTGTCCTGGCCTACACCTTGGTCCCTGTGCTTTGGCCATTTTCACTTCCTGGCCCATATTCATTTAATATCTTCCTTTGTGGCTTGTTGACTTGGCCCATTGGCCAACAACTTTGCACGTGACCCATTAGTCTTCAGGCTTCTTAGATTGTGGTTTACAGCTAGGTCCACCACTCTCTTAGCTTGGCCATTTTTTAACTTCGCCACTCCACTGTCTTGGTTCACCTTTTTATCCCTCATGGTTCACTGATCTTTGATCGTGATTTTCGTGGTTGATCGCGGGCCCGCCAATCTTGAGAATCATCTGATCTAGTTTCCTGCAATAACTAGAAGCGAGTAATAAGACTTAATCAGAACGGCTTTATATCTAAACTTTTAGAAATGTGTTTAATGCATGCAAATATACCATTTCGTCCAAAAAGTGTGTTCTATGCAATAGAAGAGACTCTTACGTAAAAAAGTCGATAAATAGAGCAGTTTTACGTAGGAGAGTGTGATAACGCTCAGAGGATAATAGTGAAAAATATGCAGTTTTAAGTGAATATCACAACCCCCAACGAGTATATTGCCAAACCTTGGCAATTAGTGCGAAAAATAAATGAGCTTAAAAGGGCTCTGCACATGCTACACACTTTTTCATATTAGCTCAGGGAAAACATCATTCGCCAAATCATTGAATGGATGCAAAACAGTTACATGCTAGCAAAGAGTTGGAAAGTTTTGGCAAGTCTACAGACTGATAATCAAGACCCAGAATAGTCAAGACTCTACATGTGTGTGTGCTCAACATTCTCATCATCCGACAGTAAAGGTTTCCAGATCACCTATAAGTTTGTATGCCTCGACCTCAATTCTCACTTGTAAACTACTTAAAATTGAATCACTCGAGAAGGGTGTTCTTCTTTTCTCTCAATTTATATGTGAGGAGATGTATTTAATATAAAGAGGCAAAAGATCTCACATATGTTTTATTTGAAGAAAGGACATTTTTAACAGAAGAAGATCTCATGATTAGAATATCACTTTACTCAGAAACGTCAGATCAAACTCTATAGCTTCTCCTTCTCCAATCTCCACATTTTATGATCGTGCTATCCTAGAATCAAGTAGGACTTTCCTGGGTTGTAATGAGGCTTAGGTCCGTTGTAGAAAAATAAAGGGATACGGTGTCACACCCCAAATCCGGATACCCAGATACGACCCAAAAATCCATTGATCGACCCGTACCTGAACCCAGAGGTGATCAATGAATGTCTCCTAATGGTCCAATTAGGTCAATACTAAGGTTCATTCGAAAACCCACTAAGTAAACAAAAAAGTCTAGATGTAGAAAACAAATAATTTAAATAATTCATAATTCAAATAATTCAATCAATCAATTAAGTGTGGAGAGATGGAAGTGAGAACATGCTCTCAATCAAAGGACTACATGCCCATGAAAATAAATAAGTAATATTTTAAAATAATCAAAATAAAGTCTTTTTT
The DNA here is from genome assembly GCA_035048495.1 of Euptelea pleiosperma. NCBI lineage: Eukaryota > Viridiplantae > Streptophyta > Magnoliopsida > Ranunculales > Eupteleaceae > Euptelea > Euptelea pleiosperma. The sequence goes on along the minus strand of CM068553.1, from coordinate 20,806,495 downwards.
TTTTCAAGTGTGGGATAGACTCCCAAATCCTCGCCGATCTCCTCGAATGCACCGGAGTCTTTCGCCTTAAAATCATCTCACGTACCCGGCTCCTCAAAATCTGAAAATGGTATCGGTGTAGCACAGTGAGCCGAGGCCCAGTAATATAACAGTGTGCATGGTATGATATCATACTATACAAGTTTTTAACCAAGGTATGCATCTCAATCATATAATAAGGATGACATGAATATGAGGATGAATGCAAGTATGGGATGCAAATGCAACTAGTACCCATAACCACATAGGGTCTCCATCTCCTTCCCGCACTGAGAGCGGTCTCATTGACCCATCTGCAGAATATAATAACGTCTAGGGCCTTTCACCCTAGGGTACCGAACCCTGATTAAGTTATAAAACTAATATAAACGTATATAATATACTTCAACCCCGTTCTCTTATGCACCCCTTATATGAAATGACGTGATGATCATGGTATGATAACAAGATAATACTAGGGCTACATGGCATAAGCACCTGTGAAATTTGGAACTTTTCTTGAGACATAAAAACCCTAGCGGAAGATTTTGACAAAAATAGTATTTTCATAATTTTTGAACTATCCTACCATTTTTATATTTTTTTTATAATATTTAATTATATTTTATTTATTTAATATGAGTGTGGGACCCGAAATCACTTTTGGGTCATTCCGATGTCACTTGACACTTTTTCGGTGCTTTGAACGTCTTTTATGATTTTTATGTATTTAGACTACTTTTATGTAATTTGTGTGTGTGACATGTGTCAATACCTTGTTGTATACACTTTTAAATTATATAATATAGTTTAATTGAATTAATGTATAATTATTTGTGTTATGATTATTGGGTGGGCCCATATGACCAATTTAGAAGCCTTTAGGGTTTAATAATATTCTTAAATGAAGCATAGTTGATGTATATGGGCTTGGGCCCATTTTTAACCCATTAGTAATGTAAAATATTAGTTTTTGAGGGTTGAAAAAGTCAACCCTAGGAGAGTTACAAAAATTACTTAACCCTAATCCTTATAAGACCTATTCTTTCCCTAAACCTATTTATGAAAACCCTAAAGCTTTAGAAGCTTTCACAAACCCAACTCCATTGAAGAATAGAGAAAGCTTCATTAAACCTTCATCCGGGCACCGATCGCACTCGAGCAAGAAGGGAGAATTGACGGAGACTCCGATTAGAAGAACATACTCCGAGGAGAGAACGATCCGACGACTTTCAAATTTGAGAAAACTTTTGATTTTCATTAAAATTCAAGAAACCTTGAGGTAAGTGCCCTTGATCCATCCTATACTTATTTTTCTTCAAGATTTTGTTTCTCTTTCATTAGATAATGATTGATACTCATTATAAATTAATTTCAACAATATTTACTTTATTCTTATTGGGTTGATCTTTATTTTGGGCTACCATGATGGATTTGGTAATGGTTTATTTTGTACCTATAACGGATAACTATGTTCTTTATCATTTTTGTTATACTTTTATGATTTGAATATTTTTTTCAAATACCTCTATAAATCTATTTTCGAAAACCGTTTATTTTATATTTTTCTGATTTATATTGATTAAGTTATGATTTTTCAAACATACTGGACTTTTCTATAAAACCCAAAATTTTAGATTTTACACGGTCCACTTCACTTGAGATTTCGATCTATATTTTTAACTTAAATATTTTTCAAATTATTTTTCATAGATACCTCTATTAATCTAGTTTCTATAACCTTTGAGTTTATATTTTTCTGATTTGTATTGATTAAGTTATGATTTTTTAAACGTGCTGGACTTTAATGTAAAATCCAAAATTTTAGATTTTACACGGTCCATTTCACTTGGGATTTCGATCTATATTTTTAACTTAAATATTTTTATAATTATTTTTTATAGATGGCTCTATGAATCTAGTTTCCAAATTAGTTGAGTTTGTATTTTTTTGATATTTATTTATTTAGTTACAACTTTTACAATATGCTAGACTTTTCTATAAAACCCAGAATTTCAAATTCTGTCCGGCCCACTTCATTAAGGGTTTCAACCCATATTTTGAATCTGAATATTTTTCTATTTATTTTTTTAAATACTTCTATAAATCTAGTTTCTATAACCTTTAAGTTTATATTTTTCTGATTTGAATTGATTAAGTTATGATTTTTCAAATGTGCGAGACTTTTCTGTAAAAGCCTAAATTTCATATTCTGTCCGATCCAATTAATTAAGGGTTTCGACCTATATTTTGAATCTGAATATTTTTCTATTTATTTTTCCTAAAAACTTCTATGAATCTAGTTTTTAAATCCATTGAGTTTATATTTTTCTAATTAATATTTATTTAGTTATAATTTTTATATGACAGTATATTTTTTTTGTAAAAAAAACCTGTTAATTATTAGTGGTTCACTAATGACTTATTAACTATTAAGGGGTTTAGCCCTTGTTGTTTGATTAAACCCTAGATGGTTTGATCTATACTTGTATGCATGGGGATCCCACCCATGTGTCTTAGATCTCTCATAGGGTTCGGCCAAGTGTCTTGGATACCTCTTTAGGGTTCAACCTTGTGTCATGGATCCCTCATAGAGTTCGGCAATGGAGTGTTGAATTATCTTATGATTTCTACTTATATCGTTCATCCGCGTTGATCGTGATCATTGGTGATCGTTTACATGTTATTCATGTTGTTTAACCCTAGTTCATTCCCATATTATTATTCTGATGATCATGGGTCATGAGTCATGGGCCTAGGTCATGGGCCAAGATAGATAGAGAGAGAAATATGAGAGAGGTGAGAGAAAAATACAAAAATAAAAGCATTGGAGGGTCTTGAACCCTGGTCTTCTTTATTCTCTCTCGTCCGCTCCACCAATTAGTCAAACTTATCATTTGATGTCAATTGGTGTGGCCTTTAACACCTAAGTCCTGCTCTTGGTCTCCAACTATTATTATCTCTCTTAGTCCTTGTTCCGACTCTACGATCTTCTAACTTTGCCCGTACATGTCTTCTATCTTTTTATCCTAGCCTGTTGGCTCTTTAAGCTTTGATAGAAGTCTTCTGTGGTTGATCGTGGGCCAGCCAGTCCTCGAGAATCGCCCAATAGGGTCTCCTGCAAGTGTAAAAGCGCGTAATGAGATTCAACCAAAACGGCTTGATACTGGAATATCCGAAACGCATATATTTCATGCAAATAGTTGATTTTCATCTAAAGAATGTGTTCTATGCAATGAAAGAAACTCTTACGTGGAAAAGTCGACGAAAAGACAAGTTTTACGTAGGAAAATACGACAACGCTATAAGGATAATGGCTTAAAATAAGTACTTTTGAGCGAATATCAACGTGTCAGATGTCGATCCGCACTCGGTGTGAGTTAGCGCAATAAGGAATTAAAACTGATAAATAATATACAGAGAGAAATGAAAATTGTGAAAAGATAAGAAGGGCAAGTTGATTTAAAAACATCATTCATTTGAGATCCAGAGAACAATAAATTAACAAAAAATAAATTTCATTAATCATCAAAGAGTGCGTACATAAATCAAAATAACAGAAATAAAGAAAGCATGTAAAGGGTTGAGAGATGAAGAGGTAAGGGAAAAAAATGTCTATTGAGATCTCAGAGCTAAGGGCACTACCGATCAAGAAGAGGATCGTCCAAGACTTTGATGAATGCTTCAATCAAGAGAAAGGTTATGACAAAGCAGCATCCCATGACCTTTGGAGCTAAGGCGCTACCGATCAAGAAGAGGACTGTCCAAATTTCATGGAATGCTGCTCACTCGAGAGAAGGGGTAAGGAAAAGAAACGTTCATTGAGATCTCAGAGCTAAGGGCGCTACCGATCAAGAAGAGGATCGTCCAAGACTTTGATGAATGCTTCAATCAAGAGAAGGTTTAGACAGAGAAGCATCCCATGACCTTTGGAGCTAAGGGCGCTACCGATCAAGAAGAGGACCGTCCAAATTTTATTGAATGCTGCTCAATTGTGGAATCCACATCGGAACTTACCGGCCAACAAGGTAGATGTGAATTGGCAAATGTACAATGATGTGTCCTAAGAAGCTCACCTTTTCACTCGCCGAAAGGAGTCAGCCAAGTGAATAAGCGATCGGCCTGAGAATATAGAGAGAGAAAGTCACAAACTCTAGAGAGAGAAAGTGAGGGTTAAGACACAAGTTTAGGGATGAGACGTCACTTCCATGTCCGTTAAAGAAAGAGAGAAAATAAAATGTAGAGAGAGAAAGTAGAGGTAGAGAGAGAAAGTAAAATTTTAGAGAGAGAAAGGAGAAGAAGAGAGAGAAAGTACATCTTGGTACTTACCATTCAGTGACTGGAGTGCATCGGGATCAGGATGTGGTCGGCCAAGTATTGATGCATGCATGATAAAGTTGGCTAAGATCAGCCACTAAGATTCGGCCTATGCATGTGGTGGTATGCCTCGGATTTGGCCAACACCACGTGGTGTTGCACACCGGATAAGAGAAGTATGCCAAAAGAATATTGCTGGCTGGTGCACCATTACACATGCGGCAAGGTGGCATAGTGCAGTCTGGTTGTGCTTGACCATAGGAATGGATGTTGGAGTGGCTCGAGCTTGCATGGGTACTATAGAAAAAGGCCATGGTGGTGGCTTGCTGGTTCGGGCTGTGGTGCACAGCGTTGTAGAGAAGCCCGAGATGCGAGGTAGAAAGGAGAAGCCATGGCTCCCATGGGAGGTGAAGGAGAGGCTCACGACGTACTTGTAGGTGCTGCCATGAAGGAGGACATGCAGCAGTGAGAACATTGAGAAGAGGAGGCTGAGATTCAAGGAGGCGGTGCACTGATTGAAGGGGGTTGCTGTAGGTGCAGCATGTTGGTGAATCAAACCCTTGGGAAGGGTTGCTGCTCGAGCTGCATTGGCAGCAGGTGGAGGACACGCAATGGTGATCACCGGTGCATGGCAGGAACTAGCCATGGGGGCTGGTGGAGAGGTTTGCTGGCCGTTGGGAGGGAAAATGGGAGACAGCAAATTGTTGCTGCATGCACCAGCAAGGGGTGGCAGCAAAGGTGAGGCAAGAGGAGGAGAAAAGGATTATGGGTTCGATGGTGCGGTGGCTCATGTCACCGGAGTTGTAGTCCGACTCAGTTGTTGACCGGTGTTGGTTCATTAGCAGGTGGAGAAGGAAAGAACGGTGCAGAAGATCACCTACAGGAGCTACAAGTGCTCACTGCATCAAGATGGGGAGATGGTGGACAAAGGGTCGTTGCTGCCAAGAGGAGATGGATGCCGGTTTTAATGGAGAATACCGGAGTTGTAGACGTGCAACTCCGGTCATTGAAGGACCAGATTTGGAATCTTCATGGTGATCATACCAGAACACACCGTGGAGCTCTAATAGAGAGAGGACAACGATCTAGAACTGTTGTGATTGTGGTTTGGTGAGCTTCTCGGAGTTGCAGGTTTTGGCCGGAGTTGCAAACCTACAACTCCGGCGTTAATGGAAGAAGGAGATGGGGAGGAGTAACCTGCAAGGAGTTGAGGGATTGCTGGTGGTATGGAGGAGGTGGACGTGGATGGACCTGCTGGTCACAGGTCTGGCCAGGCTTTGAGGTGGAGATAACGGCTTTGGAGCAATGGATCCAAGCCGTGGAGAGAGCCTTGGGGCGAGATGGTGAGCAAGCTGGTTTCATTGGGAGGAAGAAACCGGTCTGCAACTCTGATAATAGAAGAAAGTGGAGGATCTCAAGTTGCAAGTTGCTGGAGTGTGGAGGACACCCGAAAACGGAGGGGGCAGCAAAGTGGGTGCTGTCCGTGGCTGGGAGAGCTAATGGCCTATTCCCTCGCAGACCTTAAAGAATGTGGTGGTGGCTGCTTGGTTTGCTCCATGAGGCTGCAAGAGGAAGAAGAGAGCAAGTCGCCGGCGTTCATGGTGGTGAGCGAACCAGCAAGGGGTAGGTGCCCACGGTGGAAAAGATGAAGGAGAGGAGGGCGGTTTGGTAAATGAGAAACCCATAGAGGGTGTCACATGCTGGAGGTGTGATTCCACGGCGAAGCCGTTGACAGCCCGCATGGTGGTAGTGGCAAGAAGGTGAAATGGAGTGGAACCTAGGAGATCCACGATGATAGTTCTCTTGTGAGAGAGGAAAGTGATATAGGAGTTAGTGGGTTAGTTAGAGATTCAAAGTGGGAGATAGAATCGTAGGTTGTTGGAGAATTTAGTGAGAGAAAGTGGTTCCATGTGGGAAAGAGGAGAGAGGTTAGTGAGAAGAGGTCAAGTTTGACCTTTTCTCCAATGGGGAAGTGTGGGCTCTAATGTTGGATGGGCTTGTACAAGTTAATGAAGCCATGGGCTTCAAAGTGAATGGGGCCATGGGCCTCAAGGTCACATGGGCTATTGAGAACCCGTGGATATTAAATGGGTGAAGGTTGTTGAGAATGGAGGGAAAATCGATTTAGGCCGTTGGATTAGAGCATGAATTGGGCCTATTTAGACAAGACCGTGGGCTTCTTTAGTGAGCCCTTTTGCCATTAGACTTGTGGGCCACTTGGCCACTAAGATGGGATATTGAGGTTTCTAATGGGGATGGGCCAAGATTAGCGAACCGTCGAATCTAGAGAGATCCAACGGTCCGATGGATGGTCTAATGGCTTGAAAGAAGATCTAACGGTGGAAAAGCTATGCGAAATGGGACGGAGCTAGAGGAGAGAAGATTAGAGGTTAGTCGATGGAGATCAAAGAGATCGGGGTGGTCGATCTGATGATCGAATGGTAGGATGAGAAGATCTAAGGGTCAGATGTTAGGGTCTCTTGAGATGGGGAAAGAGGAGAGAGAATTAGGAGAGAGGAGAGAGAAAATAAAAGAGCTAGCAGAGGGTCATGAACCCTGATCTTCAACATAGTTTTCAATCGACTTTACCAATAGCTTAAGCCGTCATCTTATGTCATTTTGTGTGGCTTTAAATCACTTTGGCCCATCTCTTGGTCTTCAGCTTTGCCTGTCTCTTGGTTCTTGATCTGGCTTTACAATCCTCTAACTTGACCCATACTTGGCCTGTATCTTCTAATCATAGCCTGTTGGCTCCTTAAGCTTTGATAGTGGCTTCTATGGTTGATCATGGGCCCACAAGTCTCGAGAATAGCCCGATCGGATTTCCTACAATAACGAAAAGCACGTAATGAGACTTAATCAAAACGGCTTCATATCTAAACTTCTAGAAATGCGTTTAATGCTTGCAAATATACCATTTCGTCTAGAAAAGTGCATTCTACACAATATAAGAAACTCTTATGTAGAAAAGTGGATAAATAAAAAAGTTTTACGTAGGAGAGTGCGATAACACTAAAGGATAATGGCTTAAAATAAGCACTTTTAAGCGAATATCAAGAACCCCTGAGTGCAGACAGTTAGTCCGGTAGTTAAAAGATAAACCAGTGGTCTGCCCACTGTCATAATCTACAATACCCCCCCACTAACAAGATAATTCCTAAAATATATCTTGATTGTTTAGAATAGAATTATATGTGTTTGGTGTGCATGATATATCACTATAATAGTGTTCCCCTCTGGCAACTTTTTATCAAGTCTCGAGTTTGCTTTTTCGAGCAGAAGCCCGGTTGGACCTGTCCTAATCTTTGACTGATTCGATATGAGAGTCAGTTTACCTCACCCCTCTATCGCCTCATATGACAGATGAACGGCCTCTGTATGAGACCTACTACAGTTTCAGTGAGAATCTAGGTGATAATTCTCAACAATGGTATGGCAATTATGTGTATCATCATGACACTCTAGTCTCGCAGACTTCTATGGGGTATGCAATCACGAAGATCCGGAGTACAAATCTGTACTCTAAGAACTTAAATACTCTGTCTCTGCCCTTAGTGTTGTAGTCCAGCAGCCTGTGCATAATTACAACTCTGTGGGATATTTCCCTCCCGTCCAGGAAGAGGTCTGTAATTTCAATACATTTCAATCTCCAATACAGACCTCCTATGACAACACTTATTATTCGGACAATAGGAGTTACAATAACTTTGGTTGGGAACAGTCTGCTCTCCCACAGCAACTGCCGCAGGATAATTATCCTTCCAGGTTTCATCAAATCAATGGAGAGTATGATTGGCAATACTCACAGTCACCGTACCCATCTTATCCACAGAATAACTATTCTGATTAGAAATGGGCCCCTCAGGATTTTCAGAGTCAGCAGCTAGTCCTAGACTCCATTATGCCTTACAACTTTCATACTCAGTCGGACTACAATCAAGAGTTGGTACCTCCGCTTCCCTTAGCTGAACTGCCACAGTTGGCTACCAAACCTAGTCTAGAGGATCTTCTCTCTCAATTCATAACCCAGCAACAGCAAGTCCAGCAATAGCAATAGCATTCCATGCAACACCTAGAGCAATAGTACTAGCAATCCATGGAGAGCTTGGAGCAACGTCTAGTTCAATTAGAGAATGAGAGAGAGGAAGTCGATTTCCATAGCCAACCTCTAGCTTATCCGAAGGAAAATGACGTGGCCACTGTCTATCATGAGGAGCCGCACAATTGGACCCAGTACCAGCATTGCGAGGAAGAAATAGAAGTTGATACCACCACTAGATTAAACCAGATTATTGAGTAGCCAGTGTATCCATTTTCGGTGCCCGTAAAAGCACAAAATCTTGAACCTCTCTCAGAGAAGCCTATTCTTCACTATACCTCTATTGCTTCTAACCCGGACCCTGAAGACGATTTTCATGGCACTGAGCTTTGTCTCGATCGTAGGATCCCAACTATCCTAGATCTAAGGTCCGTGACCTCCCTTGGAGTGTGCAATAATAGTGATGAACCCGAGTCTCAATCTTTGGTGCCCTTAACAGCACCAACTTCTGGACCAAGCACAGAGGAACCCAGTTCCATCTCTATCTCTGATAATTCTATCTCTGTACTGGATGCAGACATTCCTACCATTGAGCCGTCTTTAGAGTGTGAGACTCCAGCTGTCCTGAGCCCACTATTCCCCATCGGGAATGAACGTATTGAGTGCAGGGATTGGAACATCCCTATCGCATTAGGAAACCTCGAGGAAGAGGTCAACAGTTTTCACCCACCACCCTACATCGATATTGTCAATGACCCGTGTGCTGTTGAGAGTCTAATTCAGGACTCTCCCAAGGAAAAATTCTTTCAGTGTCAAGAACACTTTGAGTCTGACTTCATCTCGAAGTTAGACAATTATGGTATCACCGATCTGCTGGAGTCTGCTCCGTTCAGATACATTCCCGCTAAACTCAATGAATTTGCGGCTCTGCTAACCACAGTCAGAGAACCCACTACTACTCTCTTCTCAGTCTTTATTGAGAAGCTTCAATCCCTCCCCGTTGAACTAAATGTTTTTGCGGGTTTGCTCAGAGAGCTTACTGTCCTTCTCTCAGTCTACACTGAGAAAGATCTGTTCTATATAGGTATACCTAAACAAGGGATAGGATAGTAGTTTTTGCTCCACCTTAGGTGTCAGGAAGACTGCAGATTCACTCAGTCTCCATGAGTTTTAACCTGGTTGGGGGTACTTGATATACCCCCGTCATGTCTGGCTGAAGACGTAAAACTTAGCGCTTTCAGAAAGACAATTCTGGTATTCCTAGAATACATGAGTCGCATGCATTTGTTATTACTATTATATCTCAAGAAATGCAGGTACATTCATTCTACCGATCATTAGGTACCACAAACTGTCAAATTTCTGCCGACTTGGTAACATCCTCCCCGAACCTTTGCATCATCATTATCGATTTTTTTCATCGTTTTATGTTCCGGTCATGAGCACCAAAGACGGTGCTATATTTTGGTTGGGGGTGGGTATTTACCAAAACTCATGTGTTTATTTTGATAAAAAAAAATTGTGATTTTGGGTGGTTTCCGATGTTTTCCAAAAGATTTCTAGAATTTCAAAAATGTGTCAAATACCCTGACTTTGATTAACCGAAAACCTCAGTTATGTCAGTATTGAGGATGGCAATTTCTTTTGTTTAAGGTTAGCCTTAAGTCAAGTCAAGCATGACTACAGTAGGTTTGAAAACTTAAAAAAACTCAAACTCAACACAATTGTACACTATCAACATAAGAGTCATCCTAAGTTTAGAAACTCGAGAGATCCTGTGAGAACAATTGTGGAGACATAACCCAGTAAGCTTTCGAACCTTTTATCATTTCAGAGGGTTATACAATAATTCTGAGTCACAAGATGACTCACCATTTCTTCATGCCCGCAATATTTCATTGAGAGATCTCATCATCCTTTGTTTTGATCATGGAACTCGGAACGACTTCAAAATTAGATTATTACGATAGAAATTTTTTCTATATCCATTCAAAACATGTTACATGAGAGTGCAAACCCTAGAAAATGATTTAGACCATTTTTCTAAACCTTTTAGCCTTTTAACCTACCTGAATTATACTTCACTAGAAAACCTTTGAACCATTTATAAAAGCATTTTCTTGTTAAGCCCATCAACCTAAAACTCAGTCCAACTACGAGATATGACGAGCTACCCTACTTTTGAGATGGATGGAAGAATAACTGATATGGGTGTACCGTGAATAAAAGAGAAATCAAAGAAAAAGACAAGTGGTTCAGACTGAAAAGAATATATAAAAAGAAAGTATGAAAAAGAGCTGAAAAAGAAATTGAGCAGTTTCAAAAACTCGAGAAAAAGAAAAAAATACGAAAAAAGGAAAATGAAAAGAAATAGTGTTACAATCGCAGCAAAAATACAAGAAAATAGAGATATTGTCTCAAGATCTTTGAAACCCTGTATCCCTTTATTTTTTTACACCTGACCTAAGCCTCATTACAATCCAGGAAAGTCCTGTATGATTCTATGATAACATGATCATAAAATGTGGAGATTGGAGAAAGAGAAGCTATAGAGTATGATCTGACATTCCCGAGTGAAGTGATATTCCAATCATGAGATCATCTTCTGTTAAAGATGTCCTTCCTTCAAATAAGACATATGTGAGATCTTTGCTTTCACATCTCCTCACATATAAATTAAGAGAAAAGAAGAAAATCATTCCTGAGCTTTCTATTCTGAGTGGTTTACAAGTGAGATTTGAGGTGATCTGGAAATCTTTACTGTTGGATGATGAGAATGTTGAGCACACACACATGCAAAGTCTGACTATTCTGGGTCTTTATTGTCAGTCTGTAGTCTGGCCAAAACTTCCCAACTCTTTGCTAGCCTGTAACTATTTTTGCATCCATTCGATGATTTGACAAACGGTGTTTTCCCTAATCTAATATGAAAAAGTATGTAGCATGTGTAGAGCCCTTTTAAGCTCATTTATTTTCGCACTAATTGCCAAGGATTGGTAATATGCTGGTTGGGGATTGTTATATTCGCTTAAAAGTGCGTATTTTCCACTATTATCCTCTAAGAGTAATCACACTCTTCTACATAAAACTGCTCTATTTATTAACTTTTCTACGTAAGAGTTTCTCTCATTATGTAGAACACACTTTTCTGCACAAAATGGTACATTCGCATGTACTCATATGCATTTATTTGACCTACATGCGAAGCTGTTTTGTAGAAGTCTCATTACGCGCTTTTCATTATTTCAAGGAATCCGATTGGGCAGTTCTCGAGACTGATGTGCCCACGCTCAACCACAGAAGCCCAATATCAAAACCTAAAGAACCAGCGGGAGATAACAGGAAGATATAGGCCAGATATAGGCCATGCTAGAGAATTGCAAAGGTAAGCCAAGAACTAAGAAACCGATTGGGCTATCAAATCAAGATAAAAATGACCGCAAGGGGTCAATGTACAGATAGTCAAGTTGATATTGCACATGAGTTTTAGGGATCCTATTAGGAAATTTCCTAAGATTTGGGACGCATTGGTCGAGTCAGTGGGCCATAGGCCAAATGTTGACCAAATCAGCGGGTAACCAGAGCATGATCCACAACATTTATTCAAGATAATGGGTTATGATGATTTCTACATAGCTAGGTGTTTGTCCAGATGAGGAACATGGTGCCATCAAGAGTTGGACCGTTTGATCAAGAAATCAATGGTCTGATTACAAAAAAATGATGTTTGATCTCGAGTTGATGGGCTAATGTGATTTGCAAGGATGGGCCACATGGGCCAAGTTGTTAAAACTGAGGTTGCACACAAAATAATGTCCATGATCACTCCATAAGGGATGGCACAACTGCCACTTGGCAAATCAAATATGAGGGCATGGTAAAATTACTGATAGAGTTGATGTTGATGCACGGGGTGGGCCCACAAGGGGAACACAACCTGAATTTTAAAAATACTTCTCAAAGAGATGGACGATTAATGTTGGCCAAAACACACAGGGTAAACCCACACAAGGTAGTTGGGCTTGCATATAATAGAAACAACTTAGAAACTTGAGGGGCCTTCTTGATCCTTTACGTTTTTGGACAACCCCATGATAAAAACCCTAGCCGTCATTCGCCTCTCCATCTTCTTCTCTCTTTCACTCTCCCAAAAACGGTCCTTACTCCTTCCTTTGGAGATCTCTCTCTCTCACAAAAAAAAATATAAAATACAGCAAAAAAGAAGAAAAGAAGAAGAGGGTAGAGAGAAAGAAGGAAGAAGCCATTAGGCTCCTCCCTTTAGACATCTCCTTGCAGGTGGAGTGATATTCACTCACAAGTTCTTATTTTAAGCCATTATCCTTATAGCGATGTCGCATTCTCCTACATAAAACTTGTCCTTTCGTCGACTTTTCCACATAAGGGTTTCTTCAATTGCGTAGAACGCATTCTTTAGATGAAATTCGACTATTTGCATGAAATAAACGCATTTCGGATAGTCTTGTATCAAGCCGTTTTAGTTGAATCTCATTACGTACTTTTTCACTTGCAGGAGAGCCTATCGGGCGATTCTCGAAGACTTGGGGATCCACTATCAACCACAAAAGACTTCTATCAAAGCTTAAAGAGCCAGTAGGGTAGGATAAAAAGACAGAAGACATGTACGGGCAAAGCAAGAGGATCGTAGAGCCGGAACAAAGACTAAGGGAGAGAAAAATTGCTAGAGACCAAGAGAAGGACTTAGGTGTTAAAGGCCACACCAATTAACATCAAAGGATAAGTTTAACTTATTGGTGGAGCGGACGAGAGAGAATAAAGAAGACCAAGGTTCAAGACCCTCCAAGGCTTTTATTTTTGTACTTTTTCTCTCACCTCTTTCCTATTTCTCAATCTATCTATTTTAGCTCATGACCTAAGCCCATGACCCAAGCCCATACCCATGACCCATGCCCCATGACCTATGCCCCATGACACATGACCCATGCCCATGCCCATTTGCAACAACAAGAGAGAATTGGTGTCACTTGACTAATTATTCTCTCCCCATCTCTCTCTATCCTAGTCACTCTCTCTCTCATCTCACTAACCCATTTCCAACCGTTGGATCTCTCTAGATCCAACGGTCGTCATTTTAACAATAAGCAAAAAAAAAATAGTCTATAAGAGATCTACGATCTCTCCTTCTTGGGTTGGTTCCCTCCCCCTTCTCTTCCTCTCTTTCTTCTTTCTTTCTCTTCTTCTTCACCCTTCTTCTCCGACGAGCTCACCATTAACACCTCCACCTCGAGGTGTAAAGCGACAAATAGCAACGTCTCCTTGCTGCCCATTCCATCCGCCATAATCAAAGGCTACAATCCTCAATCCTATTGAGGTCGATCTAATCGGAGTTGCACCATCTGCCTCTTCAATGGTAAGCTTCTCTCTAATTCATCTCTCTAACCTTCCTACCTTCTTTCTCTTTCTTCTTTCTCTCTCTACCTTTACGTGCTTTCTGGGGTAATATTTTAATGGCTTTCTAGATTAATTTGGTTTAATGTTATTTTCGTTGTAAAGTATTTGAACAAGCATTGTAAGTATTTGTTTTTAGTTTAATGAATAAGTTTTAAATTCAAGTTTAAGTTGTTTTCATTTATTGTATTTTTTTCATTCTCGTTTCTCTTATGTTTTTTTCATTCTAATAGTTTTAACAATAATCTCAAGCATATTTTAAATCAACCTCCACCATTCTCACCCTTTCATTTATTCCTAGCATTTTCTTATTATTCTTGTTTCTTATTGTGCTAACTAATCCCGAGTATGGACGATATCCGACATGAGCCACTATGCAAATCTGCTTATTTACAGATTAAGTGAACCAATTCGAAGAATTTACAAATATTGTTGAGATCTAAGGTTTCTGTAACCAACGACGTGGAAAACCTTAATTTCATGGAGCACCGTCAACCACCGCAACTGCACCTCGTTCCTCGCCTGCGAGTGCCACCTGCAATCAACGCCTGTTGATCCCTCAACACACCAGCAGCATCTCAGTCGTCTTCCCACTACTCCTCGACTCCGGGGATAGCCTCACCTGTGAGACCTTCAACCCTGCCTTCTACCTTCTTTTCCATCACCGGTTTCCCAAAGAATAAAAGAAAAAAAGAGAATAAGGGAAAGAGGAAGAGGAACCTGATGCTGCCTTCCTTTTCTCCAGCCGTTGTCGCCTGCACCACCACGTGGTGGACTCCTTTTCTCTACCGTACGTTGCTGCCTTCACCAGGTGCTGGTCTGATCAACGTGAAGCAAGCCGTGCACCCCCCTACAACGATACTGCCTCCTGTCATTTCATGACTGCCTCAACCTCTTCCTCTAGGAAAACTGGATGGGAACACCTCCATGCACCAGCAGCAACCACGCCTCACCATGCTCTCCATCAGTTCATGATCAGATCCCACCTAGGGTCGATTTTCTTGGGTAAAAAAATACCCCACTCAGGCCGATAATCCATGTCAACGGCCTCCTCTTGGCTGTGCAAACCTCGGACCGAACCACCATTGCATGAACACCATCATCATCATTCTCCATTAGGCCGACCACATTGAGCCATTCACATGGCCAAAAGGTAAGCTGAGGTTAGGTTTCTTTCTCATTTAGTTTCTTTTCTCTACTTTCTCTCTCTATATTCTAGCTCTCTCTCTCTAGATCTCTTTAGGTCTTCATCTCTCTCTCTACTTATTTCTCTCTCTCTCTCTAGCTTTTCTATAAATTGATTTGTAGGTTGATTTCTTTTCTCTTTGTTTAAACTCTATTTCAATGTAATGGGAATTAGTAGAATTAATAAAAGTGAAATTATTTTGATTCGAGTGTTATTTCATGTTCGTAATGATAAAGTTCTCCATTAAAAAAATGTTTTAACTCACAAATACACCACTCTCACCCCTACATGGATTTAAGAGCAATTTCTATAAAAAAATCCATCATTTCAAGTTCTTGTTTGCTCTAACTAAACCTAGAGTGCGGATTGACATCCGACATGAATCCCTGTACAAGAAGTCTAAATTTTGTAGGATAAATCTCGGATAATTTACAAATGTGTTGATTCTAGGATTTTCGTAACCAACGACATGAAAAAATCTTAGTTTCAGGCAGCAGTCTGCTCCACGGCAAAGACCTGCGCAGAGCACATATCCTCTTAGGTTTAATCAACCCAACAGGCAATACCAACAGGGACAGTACCAACAGAGTCAGAACCAAAAGGGTCAATACCCATCTAATCAGAATCGATCATTCCAGCAAGGACAATATTCTAGCCAATAGGCAAACCCTCAGAATCCCCAGAATATGCAGTTAAGCCAAACTGCACCTCCATCCTACAATTATTTTGCCCCTATGTACTCTAATCGTGCACTGATTGCTCAAGCTGCTCCTAAACCGGGTCTGGAAGACCTCCTAGCTATCACAATTTATTGTGCAGCAAACCCAATTAATGCAGCGCCTAGAGCAACGTCTAGGCAATTTAGAAGTTGAGAAATCCAAAGGCATCTTCCCTAGCCAACCTATTGCAAATCCTAAAGGGAATGCCAAGGGCGCAGTTTATGAGGTTGGTTCCCAATCACAGAATCCAAACTATCAAGGAGATGTACAAGTTGTTACCACACTCCGATCTGGAAAGACTGTGGATATGGGAGTAAAAGAACTGTCGGAGCCATCTCCCACACCTATTCCTAAACCCAGCACAGAGGAACACATTTCAACATTCGATGCTATGAAGTCTTCACCAAAATCTACTATCCCAGTGCAGAGATATCACGCGAAGACAAATCTATTTGTCGGATTAAGCCTCCCTTCCCGGACAGGCTTGTCCAACACAAAAGTGATTAGTAATTTTCAGAGATCTTAAACGTTTTCAAAGACATCCAAATCAATATCCCCTTCCTATCTGCTATCAAATAGATTCCTTCATATGCCAAATTTTTAAAGGAATTATGCATTGTCAAGTGACGTACGCACATACCCAAAGATGCCTTTTTGGCAGAAAAAGCTACAGCATTCATCCAACGCAACAGTGTCATTAAGCATAAGGATCCGGGTAGTCCTACTGTGTAATGCAAAATCGGTGACAACTTTAGTTGCACAGCTTTGTTGGACTTAGGAGCTAGTGTCAATCTTATACCGTATTTGATATACTAGCAATTAGGCCTCAAGGATATGAAGCCAACAAAAATCACTCTGAAGATGGCCGACCAATCCATCAAAATTCCAAGGGAAATTATTGAAGATGTCCTAGTGAAAGTAGCTGACTTTTACTACCCTGTAGACTTTATCATCCTCGACACAGAACCATGTCGGAATAATCAAATCTCGGTCATTCTTGGCCGACCATTCCTTGCTATCGCGAATGCACAGATCGGGTGTAGGTATGAAAACATGTCAATTGCCTTCGGCAACCTCAAGGCTGATGTTAACATCTTTCGACTTATGCGATAGGATGCCGATTGTGATGTGACAAATGAAATGTATACCGTTGAGAGTCTAATTTTGAACTCCACTGAAGATACCTTGAGACAGTGCAGAGAGCACTTTGATACTGGATTCCAATGGGAGTCAGCCATTTCGAAGGATAATAATCTCCAAGAGTCAGTTCCCACTACAAGAAAATTAAGTTTTAATGACGACCTACTAGCGACGGCGAGGTAAAATCGTCACTGAAGGGGACTTTTAGCTATGGCCAGAACATGACCGTCAGAGCAAGTCTCATACAAAAATTTGGCGGGGGAATTGCATTTATAGTGACGAAATTAACGATGGTCAGCTAGTAGTGGTGGCTAAAAGGCCCAATCAGAGATGGTTAGAAGTTGGCTGTCACTAGAAAAGTGGAAGTATAAAAAAAAGATTTCGCGCGAGAGCGAAAACCCCTTCACTTTTCTTGGCGTGAAACCCCCCCCCCTCTCTTCCCTTTCTCTGGTGCGAAAACTCCCTTCCCTCTTCCTCCCATCACGCAAGGGCGAAAGCTGCCTTCCCTTTTCTATTGCACGAAACCCCCTTCCCTTTTCTCTTGCGTGAAAACCCCCTTCCCTCTTCCTCCCATTGCGAAAACCCCTCCTCTAGTCATCCTCAAGTTGCTGCCTTGCTCCCCGACGACCTCCACAACGGTGTGATCCATACGGTGCTTCACAAAGGTGGTCCACACCAGTGCTACTTTGCGACTCAGGTGCATCACAACGGTGCTCCACACCGTTGCTTCACGCTGGTGCCCTCGTTCTCCCATCTCAGGTGAGTTTTCTCACCGATTACATCTGGTTTTTTTTTCTGTTTTGCCATTCACCAAATGGTGATAAGGCTATACATCTCCAATCAAACTGATTGTGAGTGTGTGGGTGGATTGAAGGGCCTGATTGTTGGGTTCAATCTATAGTTGTGAGGAGCCCTGGATTTCCAGCCGTTAAAGGTGAGTTTGTTCAATCTATTCTAACCCTAGATTTGGATTGTTAATGGTTTTTTTTGTATGGATGTTTTATCCCAACCTTAGATCAGAGTACCCCAAAAGCAATGGTTTGGCCTAAAAATAAATGGATTTTTTTTTGTTTTTTTTTTCTAGACTAATAGTTGTTTTTGGGTTTTTTGGACCTTGAACAAAGGAGTACAACTTCTGTCACAACATTTGTCACACGCAAAATATGAGCCATGTGGTGCATTCTTAGTGGACGCTGATCGTATGGATGATTGGCCAGTCCCTCAGTGGACCTATAAACCAAAAATCAGCATGATTAGTGATTTACAACCTTTGGATCTTGGCAGCCAAATAACATTCAGTAATGCTCGAATTCCTACTGTTAAAATCAACCCATGAAATAACTTCAATCGAATCGCTTAGAAATCATTAATAAGGCTAATTTTGGTCTAGAGTGTGCCACATGGCACGATATCATTGCTTCTCCATTTCCCATTTTTATCATTCATCAAGTGAAAATGCATACCCCCAAACCCAATAATCTAGCTCTAGTAAAATGCTCTCTAGAGCTTCAAACCATGGACGGCTATGAAATATTTACTTTGATGGGTGTTGAATGGTGATTAGAGTCGATCTAATATGATTTAGACAATGGATAATGGAAGGGACATGTTAGATTATTTCATAGGTTAGAGGCTAAGTAAAAACATGAATTAGTGGTACACCCATGCTATCAATGTTGGTTGACATTGCTTGAGGCAATATTAATTCTAGCTAGGTTGTATCTTTAAATCTATCTTCTTCAATCATGTTGTGTTTGTGTCAAAGCCAATATTAAATAGTCGGAAACAATTGCTATAAGGTTGTGTTTTTGTTGCTAATCACATGTTAGAGAAAGGCCTAATGACGGCATTAGTGAGATAGCTAGGCACTAGCTAGAGCTTTTACAAAACTTGATGGAAAAGTTCTGAATCTTCTATGAAATAAAGTTTAGTGCTTAACCCATGTACAAATTAGTTTCAAAAAGTTCAAACCCTTATTTGGTTGTGTGATTAAGCTTAGAGTAGAAAATCCAAGAGGAAAGAACATGGCACCTCACTAAACAAACATGTGTGGTGGTCAATGTGGAAGGTGGGAACCGTTTCCTATAGAGTAATATAGAAAAAGGAGAACTGCAATTTTGCCTTCAATTTTCTCATTGGCTGCTGTATGTTTAGTCTTTAGGGTAAGTGGTAGACAAGCAATGTCCAGTTTCCATATAGGAGATACTTTTTGGGTAAATAAAGGAGTTGCAAGAATCTAGGTGGTCCTTAAGAAAAATGGTCCTTCTAACACACTCATTCCCATGAATGATTGTCTGGCTTTCTATTTTAACTGAAGAAGAAGCATCATAGTTTCTTTCTTTTGACAGGTGCTAGACGTACCATTCCTCGTTTGACTAAATTGGTCGGCTAGGGAACTTTAGGTAAAAGAGTTTCATGAAATCATTCTTGTTGCGGCTTCTTACATTTAGGCATAAGGCATACATTCATTTCCCATTTCCTATAGAATGTGTATGTGGAATAGTAGCACGTAACTTGAATTATGAGCTATTTTCTTATCTTTTTTTCATCCATGATGATTTTTTGTATCATCATTGATGTTTGGTATTAAGTCTTTGGTGCCTTTGCCTATGGATTGTATTTTGTTTTGTTCTTTTATCATAATACATTATTAATTGCTAATATTTAGGATGGTAGAATTTTTCATTGGGATTAATTTTATGGTGTCTTTGCTTATATTGTCTATTTTTCTTTGTTTCTCCTTTGAATCTATTGTATCGATTTCTTTAATTCTTAGTTGATCTATTAGAAATTTACACATCATGCATATACATGCATTAAACCTTAGATCTCCCGTTTAAGAATCATTGTGTGACAATCGTGTTGAGACAAATTAATTGTAAACTATAATATTTGGTTCTCATGTAGGACCAAATGCGATCAAGTTAACAATTATTTTTGTTTTATTTGTGATGAAGCGTAATTGTCTACTGTTGATTCTTGAATTGTCCGTTTGGACAATTTGGGAATGCATAATCTCTGATACAGTCAATAGTTCAAGTGGTTATTTTCATTTGAAGAATAATTTCGACAAGCATTCATCTTGTTCTCTGGGTATATATTTAGACAAGGTAGCATATTTGCTCCTAGTCTAAGTCGTGTACTTGGAGAGCTATGGGGAAATGCTGCCGAAATTATTCTTCAAATGAAAATAATCATTTGGCTATTGAGTATAAGAGAGATTATGCATTTCTGAATGGGATAGGATCAACTCACCCAATAGAGAAGAGATAGGAAGCATGATGTATATGCATTTGAGTTGTGTGTGACAATGCGGTTTCGGTTGAAGGTGGCGTCGTTTTGAAGCGGATATGTCAATCGATAAAAGTTGGATTGGAAAGACAAAAAATAGCCCTGAGTATCTAGCTGGTGTAGACCAATTCTTGGATTTTGCATTTGCTCGTACAAGATTTGGGGATAAGATCTAATGTCCATGTAAAAATTGTTGCAATGCATTCGTAAATAATCGACTAGAAGTATATACTGACTTGGTATTTAATGGGATGAATCCGAATTACACCGTCTGGTTGCGCCATGGGGAGATTATGTATGATGTTGAATATACGAGTGATGAGCATGATGAGGTTGATGATATGCAAGGCATGCTACATGATGTATTTGGAATACCCCCTCTTGACCATGAAGAGGAGAATGACTCGAATGAGATCGGATCAACTGAGCCAAATCAAGAAGCGAGTAAATTTTACGAAATGTTGAAGAATGCTAAGAGTGAATTGTTCCCAAGTTGCACTAAATTTTCAAAACTATCTTTCTTTGTACAATTGTTACACTTGAAGTGTCTTAATGGATGGAGTAACAAATCATTCGACATGTTGCTTGAGTTGTTAAAAGAAGCACTTCCAATTGGTGAAAAGTTACCTAAGAATCATTATGAATAATAAAAATGCTTCGAGATCTTGGCCTGTATTACACGAAGATAGATGCGTGTCCGAATGATTGCATGCTATTTTGGAAGGAACATGAGAATGCAAATGAATGTGTGTGTATGTGGTGAGTCTAAGTAGAAATCGGTTTCACATCGTTATACTGAAGATGCTTCTGCTTTATCTACAGTGGAGAAGAAAATACGTACAAAGATTTTACGTTATTTTTCGTTGAAAAGGCTTCAAAGGTTGTTCATGTGTTCAAAAATAGACGAACACATGAGTTGGCATGCCGAGAGTCGTATAAAGGATGGTATGTTGAGGCATCCTGTAGACTCTAAGTCGTGGGAAGCTTTTAGACCTGAAATACCCGTCATTCGGTTCTGAATCGAGAAATGTTAGACTTGGGATAACGAGCGATGGCTTCACTCTATTTAGTTATAAGAGTACTCATCATAGCACATGGCCCGTAATTCTTATTTCATACAATTTGCCGCCGTGGATGTGTATGAAGCAAACATCTTTAATGTTGACGTTGCTTATTCTTAGTCCTAAAGCTCCTGAAAATGACATCGATGTGTACTTGCAACCACTGATAGAGGAATTGAAGAAATTATGGACAGATGGATTTGATACATATGATGCCCCTTTAAAGCAGAATTTTCGGTGTCGTGTAGAAGTCATATGGACTATTAATGACTACCTTGCATTTACGAACTTGTCAGGATGGAGCACTAAAGGAAAACTTGCTTGTCCATCTTGCCACAAAGACACTTATTCAGTTAGACTGAAAGAATGACATAAAGAATGTTACTTAAGACATCGTCGATTCCTTCTACTTGATCATAAATTTTGACAAAATAAGAAGTCTTGTGATGGCAAAAAGGAATTGAAAAGTGTACCAATACCGTTGACTAGAGGGGATGTGTTCTATCAATTATGTGACTACGAGCAGATTATATTCGGTAAGGCAGAAAAAGATAAAACCGGAAGGAAGAGAAAAAGGGATGATTGTAATTAATTTACCAAAAAATTGGAAGAAGAAGAGTATTTTCTTTGAATTAGAACCTAGAAGAGGTGAATAGGTCGGAATCAAATTAATCAACAATTAAACATTAAGCAACCTATTCAAATCTATTCGGTCAATGATCTGAGATCTATCACATGCAATTTCTAAGCAGAAGCGAATAGATTGGTGTAACTAGATTTAATCTAAATATATCAAAGATATATTTCTTACAAATCTGTTCAGCCAATAGCATAATAAAATCGGTCAAATAATAGGCACACAATTTTTACGAGGAAAACCCAACTGGGAAAAATCGTGAGACCACGTCCAGTCAACATCACAACATGATAATAGGATTTTTCCGCGTCGTTGGTATGGAAACCCTAATCTCAACAATATTTATAATTTATCCGAGACATTTAACCTGTAAAATGGGCAATTTTGCATAGTGGCTCGTGTCGGATGTCGATCCGCACTCGGGATTAGTCGGATTAGCGCGAGTAAGAACAAAAACTGACGGATCATCACAAGAAATAATAGATGAAAACAAACTTCATCATTCAGTGATCAAATGTTTATTACAATGCTTGAATCGAAAATAACATATAATAAGATAAACTAAAAAGCAATTTTAAAGAAGAAAATTCTAGAGAGAGTTAGAGAGAGAGAATGAAGTGAGGGAGTATTTCTAGAGAGAGAGAACTATCAAGAAGGCTATTCTAGAGAGAGAAACTATGTAGCAAAGAGAGAAATAGATAGAGAAATCTAGAGAGAGAACTACCCTAGAGAGAGAGAATGTTAGAGAGAAAGTGAGAAAAACTAAAGAGAGGAAGAGATAGAAACTAGAGAGAGAGATTGAGATGGAGAATTACCTCTCACTTACCGACATATCAGATCAACCATGAGGAAGGCATATGCAAGGGTCCGGTGGTGCCACCATAGATTGATTGCCCAAGTGTGAAGCCCAGACAATGCATGGCAGCAAGGAAGTCGAACTTGAATGCGAGGGTGATTTAGCAACTGGTTTTGATGGTCGGCTTGGTGATCGTGGATGCAAGGTGGTGCCTCGAAGGTGCAAGTTGGAGCCAACAACGTTGGCAGCAAGGGAGTAACTCGAGTTGAGAGTTTCGCCGGAGAAGGAGCCAAGGGTGGCTAGTGACGAGAGAAGATTATGATAGATGGAGATGGAGATGAAGGTGGAGAGGTTGCAGGTCAGTTCATGATGAGCGAACTGAGGGAGAAGAGAAGATGGTTGGGTGCTGTGCTGCTTCTCCTCAAGTTGGTGAAGAGGATGACGGTGATGAATGCCCACTTGTTTGCTGTGTGAATCAACCAGATTGCAAGTGCAAGTCTGGCCGATCTTACAGCAGGTTGATGGCTTCTTTGACCAAGCAATGGGACAGCCAGCGAACACTACCGTAGGTAATTCCGAAGATGCAGGTATGTTGGCAAAAATGCAGCAAAATCCAGACCAAGGTGGTGGTGAACGGTGCTGCAAATTTGCCCGTACGTGATGAAGAAGAAGAGGTGGAACGCTGGTGGTGTGCAGGTCCGATCTAAATCTTGAGGTGCAAGCTTTGCACGGTGTGCTAAGGGAGCAGCAAGTCGCTGTGCAGGTTTCAGGTGGGCTTCTCGCCGTAGAAGATGACCGGAGTTGCAGGTCTGCAACTCCGGTAAAAGGGTGGATGGAGAGTTGCAGCAGGCGGTTGGAACGTTGTAGGGGGTGCTGCGTTGCTGCCTCACGCAGCAAAGAGAATAATGGATGAAGAATAACGGAGGGAGACAGAGAAGATGGAGGTGATTTAAGAGGAGCTGTGGGCGACGGTGTGTGAAAACGACGACCGGAGTTGCTGTCTGCAACTCCGGCGAGCTAAGAAGACGAAGAAGAAGACAAGAAGGAGAAGAAGAAAGAAGAAAGGGAAGAGAGGAAGAGGAACGAAGAGAAGGAAGAGAAGAAAGAGAAGAGAAGAAGGAAGAAGGATGGCCGGAGTTGCAAACCTGCAACTCCGGCGAAGAAAGGTGAAGAAGACGAATAAGAAAAGAGGAAGAAGAGGAGAAAGAACGGCAAGGGAAGGTTTTGGGAGAGAAAGGAGGGGATTAGAGGAGGATTAGGGTTTGGAAAATTAGGGTTCGTCCCCCTCCTTCCCCTTTTTAAAGCTTCCCTATTTCCTTTAATGGAAATAGGGGGTTTTTGAAAATAAAAAAAATAAGAAAAATATTTTTTTTTTTTTTTTTTTAAGTAAAACACTACTTTTTTATGGGGAATCTCCCCAATTAGTGGACCCCCCCATTTAATTAAAATTATTTTGAAATTCGCGGGGTCCACTAACTGGTCGGACAGCGGGTCGATGAAGATGGGCCCGGCTACTGGCCCGTATGGATTGATGATGTCCATCATCTCACAAGATGATGTGACAGACAGTTTGATGGCGATCGGATGGATGGTGACTTGATTGGGACTCAGATTGGTAGATCGACAGATCTAGAGAGATCCAACAGTCCGATTGAAGATCCAACGGTCCGATGGAAGATCCAATGGTCAGAAAGCTAAGGGAGATGAGATAGAGATGATGGGTAGGAGTTCTGGGGTTAGGTCAGTAGATTCGAGGACCGAGAGATGAAGAGAGAGGGAGAATAAGGAGAGATGAGAGAAAAAGTATCAGAAAATAGAGAGAAAAGCACTGGCGGAGGGTCTGGAACCCTCGTCTTCACTGTGACCATCCTCACGCTCCTCTAGTAGAGTCGACCATCATTCTTTGCTGACTCATGTGGCTTTAAACGCTTTGGTCCATCTCTTGGTCATTGGCTCTCCTACTCTCTTCGTTCTTTGGGCCGGCTTTTTGGTCCTCTTATTCAGCCCATATTTGGCCCATATCTTCTAGTCATAGCATGTGGGCTCGTTAAGCTTTGATAATGGGCTTTCATGATCGATTTGGGCCCACAAGTCTCGAGAATCGTCCCATCGGGGTTTCCTGCGACAGAAGAAGCGCGTAATGAGACTTTATCAGAACGGCTTAATATTTAGACTTCCGAAAATGTGTTTAATGCATGCAAATATACCATTTCGTCCAGAAAAGTGTGTTCTACGCAACAGAAGAGACTCTTACGTAGAAAAGTAGGTAAATAGAGTATTTTACGTAGGAAACTGCAATAACGCTAAAAGGATAATTGCTTAAAATAAGCACTTTTGAGCGAATATCACAACACTAATAGAAGACAGAGATACAGACTGTTATCCACGCTACGACTCACAACTGAATCCAACTCCACACAAGTTCCAGGCATCAATTTACCACGTCGCCTTCTATCTTCACACTCCAAACCACATGAAACACCTTCAAGGTTTGATTTCAAATTCAATCTAGAAGCACATTGAATCACAGCCAACTCGATCCACACACGAGTTCACACCGAATCCACACGGCGAGGCAATTAACAAAGAAGGTAATAAAACAAACTAATGTGTTTAATCCTTCATAAAAGAAAGATATTCAACCATAAAGAGATCAACACTCTCATTCACTTAAGATCAAAAGCTTTGAAACAAAGGATCTTGAGCATCCAAGAGCAAAACTTAAGCTTTAATCAACAATGAAAGGTCTTGGATCTCTAGAATTTCTTTTCTACTTTAGATCGGCTTAGATGTTTAACCTAAAATGTTATATTTATAATAAAGCAATAAAGTCCCAGAGAAATAGCAAGTATTGGAGGGCAAATCGAGCAAATTAGAAGTTTAAAAACCCATCTTTGGTGGGTCCAATCAATTGGACACTTTTCGTAAGAATTTTATTTCTATCAGGACAAGTCCAATCGATCAAAGTCAAGATCCAATCGATTGGGCCAAGTCCAATCGATTGGACTCTCCAAATTAGGGCTAAAATGCCATATAAGCTTCGATTTGCTCCGATAAGCTCTAGTAAACTCCCCCTGACTACTTTAACTTAATTTTCAATGTTTTTAGGGTTCTCAAACCTTTTTCTATGGTATCTAAGTCACTTATCAACCAAATGGTATTTTGATAAATTGAAGCTTTGAATCTTCTGATCTATTACTCTTCTGATCTTCTGTCAAGCAGTCTTCTAGTAGTCTTCATTGATAAAATCATACTCAACCAATCAACTCATAACTACCTACACACTAAGAAGGTTATATACAAATATTTTGTCATACAGAATTAGCCAACTCAAAAATCTAGACTTTACCATTAATATCTTAATGGCGTTGCACATATGCAACCCTAGAGAAGGTAAGACAAATTGCCTCAAAAATTGTACCTTTAAATTAAAATAAAAAGTCTCTGTTGTCAATCTCAAGAATACTTAGTTCATTAGTATTTGGTCTCGATCGATAGTCATCTTCTGAAGACTAAAGAGTCAACAATCAAGGGGACTTCATCAATAAATCAAAGAAGAGTTAAGCTAAAGAAGATCAAGCCAAGAAATGCAATTCAATGGAAAATAAAGTCAAGTTAGCATGAAGTTTTAGGATTCAACTCAACATACGTCCTCACCCTACGGACGTTCAACAAATGGAATCTTGTGTTTATTATATTCGAATACATCTAAGGGTTCACCGCACAAAACTTGCAGATATCCAGATCTTAGATAACCTCATAACTTAGGCTTGTAGGCTGGCCTAGTCTATGGAGAGTCTAATTTATTTTTTGACATGATTTGGTGTCATGATCAATTGACTTGCCGACTACCTAAAAGGTGTGGTCGACCACTGTCTTCTGATCCTGAACGGCCGATCGGCCCCCTTACTCGTGATATTTTGTTGTAACGGCTTCTTCAGCCGACCGACATTTTTGAGCGGTTGACCAGCCCTCGGACAGGAGAAATCCTCTAAGCGATCGACTGGATTAAAAGCATAGTCGACCCACCGATAAGTGGATCTCGTTTTAACTTTATAAGTCTCGCCAGTTTTGGCAAACTTGGCCCATTTCAACATGGATTTTAGGTTCGTTTCTCCTAAACAAAGAGTTAGTTATATAAAGGGACATAAATCCTACAACAATTAAAACCAATCAAGCTAACTCTTTGACTCTCATTCTTTCATTAATATCTCCTGAGTCCAAGAGCTTTGAAATTTTTAAGAGCTTCACCTAAGCAAACCTAGTACATCATTTTGTGAAGGCTCTGATTGTTTGAGGGAATACACTATGTTCATTTCACTGAGTCATCTTCTACCCCGTAAAGGAGCATCTCTGGCAATATGATTTTTGTAGTGAAACTTCTCTAAAGATTCATCATCTGCTCGAATTCAAGTTTTAAGATTATCAAAACTTGAATTTATGATTGGTAGACGAGTATTTACTTATTGCATTGAGTTGAGGATTGTGGATCCTTGAGAAAAATGTTTCTCTAAATTCTACTGGCCTAGTCTGACTCTCTAGGTGGTGCAAGAAGTGATTCTCACGTGATTGAGTTGTTGATTGTAGATCCGTGAGAAAATTTGTTCCCTCTAATTTTACTAGCATACGCTAACTCTCTAGGTAGGCAAGAAGTGATTTCATTAGTTTAGACTAAGTGATTGCTTAGTTGTTGTTTATTATGCTCAATTGGATATATTGTACTGCATGATTGAAAGAATAATATATTACTCATGATGAGTGTTGAAAAGTGGATGTAGGTGCAAAGTCACCGAACCACTATAAATCATTGTCTTTTGTAATTGTGAATGTTTGTATAACTGGTCCCATATACCTCTCTTTATTTAACTTTGGTTGTTTGATACTTTTTCGACAAGTGTGATCATTAAATTTAGATCTTTACATTAATCCGACGAGAAATCTAAATTGCCCCATTCACCCCCCCCCCCCCTCTAGGACATATTGTGGTAATTAAAAGGAATTTCAAAATATGTATAACATTTTCCCGACGACACCAGAAAGGTGTTGCATGCTTGCTATCACTCCCCCTTTTTCATAATATGGAAGTCTTTTTACAAATCTAAATTGCACTCCTCAGACCCAACTGTAATCGCGCTGCATCATTTCAACATAAATGGGAGTATAACTTTGTTGATGGACATCCGTTGACATCACGAGGGACCAAAATATCAACCAGTACCAGGCACACTCTTTGAGACAACTGAACAAATGTATGTTTTTCCCATCCCTAGGTGGACTTACAAACCAAAAATCAGCCTGATTAGTGATTTAAACCTTTCGATCTTTGTACCTCAAATAGTGCCCAATTCATGGTTAAAAATCAACCCATGAAAACTTCTCCAATCCAATGATTTGAAATCACTAATGAGGCTATCTTTTGGTGTGTAGGTCCACCTAGGGTTGGGCCGAACGTCCATATGATCAGTGATCTCTAAGAGTGAGCCACATGGCTCCTACTGTGGTCTATCATACATCTGTCATCAACGTCAGCAAAATTCTACTCCATAAATGGTGACCATTATTGGTGTTTGTTAAATGATTAAAAGGCCCTTACTCAATTACCATATTTAACCTTGAATAAGGGTCAAAGAAAAAAAGACAGACATGTAGCATAGTTAGCTTATCATCTAATCGGCTGAAAAAAAGTCTAATTTCACCCTTCCCTTGAAGTAACAATACAAATGCTGCTTATGTCAGACCTTGAGCAACATCGATTACATCATGATCATACTCCTGTCATAAATCACAAAATAACATCCAACCATATGGACCCTAGGGAGGACTCCTCTAAAGTAGATACCCCAAACTACTCCAAGCCATTGGATGGCCCTTGAGATTAGTTTCAGCTGTTCTTTTCATGACTTCTTTTATTATCAAATAGAATCATAAGGGCAATCTAGTAATTTAGAAAGAACCCCTTGCTCCAGTAACAATGTACAGTACTCAAGCAAGAGGATATTTTCCTACATTATTGCATGATCCCCGTACATATGAATGGTTGGGACCATTGATTGGTGCTGCTTAAGTTTCAAGGAGAGATGAGATATCTTTGGATGGCAGTCTTCCCTAGCACCCTCTTTTGAAGCAGTAACTCTTTCCTGAAATCACCCCATGTGAAAGGCACATACTTTCTAGGGTTGGCAATTGGGTCCACTAGCTGAGGAGGAGACTCAATTATGGCGTTGCATGAGGGGCAAAGGAAATATGCAACTGATAACCGCTTCTTCTCTTTGTTAACCACCGCTCTGTGTACCACACTCTTCAGTCTCCCGTTAGTCCATGCCTACCAGTATCAACAAACTCTTTGATTTGAGAAAAAAAATAAATAAATAAGAAATACAGGAAAGTGTGTATTCACATTCACACTAAAATTTTAAAGGTCGGGATCGAAGTCTCGCCTTTCTGCACTCATAAAAATCGTCAGATATATGTTTCAAATTTTTAAAATTTAAGAGCCCGTTTGGATTGTAATTTTCAAAACTATTTTGTTTTTAAAATGACTTTTTTAAAAATATATTTTGAAAATGTGTTTTTCTTGAAAAGGCCGTTACCATCATCATTAATGCAAAATGTCTTTATCTTCTCTAGGTGGTCCCAACACTATAATCGACGATAGTGGAAAGATGGCAAAAGGGTGGCAGTACGGTCTCTTTGTTGGGTTGCAGCTTAATCCAAAAGTGTAAGCTAGAACCATTTCTATTACTCACCACTGTCATCTGGGCCCACTGACCGCATGGATGTTTAGCCGTTGAATTCAACCAGTTTTATTTAGTACAAAAACCAATGGCTAAAAATTATCAAACAAGCTGATTTTTTTGGAAATGTTACATCACGACCCAACAAAGAAACCCTACTGTCACCCCCTCCCCATCTTTCCCTCTCATCGATTATAGGGTTGAGACCCACCAAGAGAAGATAAAGACAATTTGCATCAATGATGATGCAGACAGCCTTTTTAAGAAAAAGACATTTTCAAAGATATATTTTTTTAAAAAGTCATTTTATAAACAAATGTTTTTTGAAAATTATAATCCAAACGGGCTCTTAAATTTTAAAAATCTGAAACATATATCTGACGACTTATCCTTGGAGACGTCTCTAACGAAAAGTGGACTCAGAATAAACTTATCCAAGATATATTTTTGGGATTTAGATGTTGTTAGCCAAAGGAAGACATACTTCCTAACTCAAAACCTACATATTTTTGTAGCAAAAATGGGGTTCATGCGGAAAATGTTCGAGTACAATTCGGGTTTGTCAATTGAAAATGCATTCAAAAATTAGGAAAAAATAATTTTAGAACAAAAAAAAAAAACAAAATATTTGCAATAGTTTGTCTTATAAAATGATTGTTCGAGAATAATTCGAACATAAAAACTGCGTGAATTTTTCCAAACCCTTGAATAGGACGTTGTTCGGTTCTTTTTTTTAATAATTTGTATGGTTTGTGTATAATTCTTGAATAATTTGAGAAGTTACTGTGGTATTAATACACAATAGCAAAAAGAGAGAGAGAGAGAGAGAGAGAGAGATTACTTCAAAAGTGTCACCTATGTTGATGACAAATGAATTAGGAATAGGACGAATTCCAACCCATTGTTTGTCAGTCTTTTGGACCTGGAGACCCCCAACCTCATCCTGTAACAAGATCGTCAGGGTATGCGGGTCTGAATGGCTCCCCAACCCTAGACACCGCTCAGGGAGGGGACAAGGAGGATATCTATGCACCCTGATCATTGTAGCTTCTTTCTCTTCGAAGTTCTTAGTGAAGAAATCATCAGGGAGACCCAATCCATGAGCTAACATCTTAAAGATAACCATACCCAATTTCTCCAATGCACGCATGTATTCCACAATCGCATCACTGATACATTTGCAAGTGTGTTAGACGCATGGCCCTAGATAAAATTGAACGGAGGAACATGATTCACCGACCCATATAGTTGAAATGAGGCTTATGATGATGATGAAGGTTATACATGTACATGCTTATTGATAGATCACGACTCTTTAACCAATATAGGTCGCAGTAGAATATATTTTAAAACTGCATAGGTTGGGATCAAATGGTAAATGCTTTATGACATAAAATGACAACTGGTGGTGAACATGATCTCCTAACTATGGAGATAATCATCAGAAAAATTCAGTATTTGGAGTTAACGGTGAAAATGGCCGGATGATTCAAAATATTTCAACTTGTAATCTATTTTCCATTAGGCTGGAAATGTTAGATTGGCTACTGAGGTTGACAAATATCCTCATAAAAAGCTCTTAACTTATCTACATGTGGGATCCACGACCATCTGTCATTGATTCGACACGAAAACATTATTTTATCCCAACCCAAAACTGAATAAATAACATGTACTTGAATATTACCTGAATGGCTGATGTTCGTCGCCGTATACCTTTTTGGCAAAGGCTTCAGCCTGTTGTGGTGATTGAAGTAGTTGGAGAATCTCAGCCCAAGGTAAGTTTTGTCCATAATCAGGATTAGTGGCACAATATCCCAATGGCAAGCTTTTTGACCTAGCACCCTTTAGTTTCTGGTCCATAGGAAGATCAAAGAGCTCATTACACATTTTCGTCATGTTCTCTATGATTTCCGAGGTAACGCCATGATCGATCAACTTGAAAAATCCCCACTTCTCACTGGCAAGCACCATGTCTTCACACACTTTCTCGTACTCTTGCTCTTTCTTCTTCCCATCCAAAACACCGTGAAGGCTTATCACGGGAATGTCGTCGCCGGAATCAAAATCGTCGTAGTTTATCTTCGGCCATTCTTCCTTGGACCATACAAAATCCTTAACATAAAGTCTCTGATCAATGGAAGAAAGAGACTCAACATGTTGTTCCTCTACTTGAAAATCCATTGGAACCTCTTAAGAAAAAAATTTCTTGCTTGAGTAGTATTTAAAGGGTCAGATTACAAGGACTATAACCTCGTGTGCCTAACCATAGGCCTTGTTTTTTTTCAACCATGTTCTTTGTTAATGGTGAATAATGTCATAATTAATTAAACGATAGTATCAATGCATGGAAATATGTGGGCTTTTGACAAAGACATCTCATGGATTAGAGTGATTGTTTTTAAGTGAGGAAGATGGATTCTTTGGATTCTCCAATGATATCTTCCGAAATAACTAAGATACCATAGAATCATCGCCAATGATCTAAGACTTGGATTTATCGAAAATAACTCAAAATTTAGGTTCTTTTTTAGGGCTTGTTTGGGAACCTGAAAAAAGTGAGGGTCACTCCAGGTACATTTGTTCTGGCCTATTTTTTATAAAATTAAACCATGTGGGACTGATTTTTTCAACCCCCGATTATAAGATTATGTACTTAGAACTACTGGACCAATATTGGGCTTTTGAAAAGAGAAAATTTTCCCGTGGCCCTATGAGCATAAAAATGTGTCATGTGGCACTCTTTTGGGGCCCACCGACCCATGATCATTGGCCCATCCTTGATGGACCTACACACCAACTGGCTGGTTTTTTGTGTGTAGGTTCATCAAGGGGAAAGCCAATCATTCATGGGTCAGTGGACTAAAAGAGTGCCACGTGGCAAATCTGTTTTCTCCACACAGCACCACAGGAAAAATTTGCTCCGGCTAGATTTTCTCCTATTTTCAAGTTTTATGAAAAGTTGAGATTTTGGGTTGATTTAAGAAAATGAGGCATGCATGCCTAGAAAAGCCCATAAGACATTGCGTAAAATGAGATAGGCCCAAAAAGAGATTAAGAAGTGTCTTCTCCCAAGTTGGTGCGATCACCGTTTTGAGGCTGTTTTGTATTTATAACAACAAATTAAGCACAACCTAGCATTGTCCAAGGCTCCAAGTACAGGGAGAACCCACTCATCCGCGGCCTTTTATTTTGCGGGTAGATGTTAGTAGCAGCAATAGAGAGTCTGGCTTCTATAGGATCCGTCCTATACAAAGTTTGATAGGACCCTCCCCATATTGCCATGAGGCGCACTCTTTCGGGCCAACTGGCTCATGAATGTTTGGCCCACCCCTTAATGAACTTACTCACCCATAATCAGTGTCATCATCGATGATTTCAATCGATTGGATTTGAGCTTTTTGCTTTATGGGGGCTTCGTGAACAGGCCTATGGATGAGTTCCAACCCCATGAAGCCCATGACAAAAAAAAAACTCAAATCCAAAAGTTTGAAATAATCATCAATAAAGCTATTTTAGTATGTAGGCCCACCATGAGGTGGGACCATAGTTAGCATATCATGAAGCGGCAAAACTTCGTCCATTAATTTTTCAAAATTCAGCTTTAGCCATGGGCCATGATCTATATAGTTCCAAGATTTTGATGGATCTTTTGTAACCAATCAACAAATTTTGCTGCCCATGATCAAAGCCAAATGGGCCATGAAGTCAGACCATGATGCAGAATGGTAGCATGAGCTTCCATCTTGGTTAAATGCTTTGATTGTTTATCATTTTTTAGCTGATTGTGTTTGCTAGTGAATTAAGGTTTTTTCTGCTTAAGAAAAAGTCTGAACTCAAATAAAAATAATAATAATGTTGTGAGTCTGATGATATCTCCATTGATCAACACACGTATATATAACCCTTGATCGGGACGTTACAAAGTAAATGCCGAACCATTACAAAGTAAATGTCGATAGTGTAACCGACGCCACATAAGAGGCGGTCAGCCATCAGTTATAACCGTTTCGTTAACAACACTCCCCCTTAGATGTCCGCCGCTTTATAGAAACTGCCTCGTTAAAACCTTATCGAAAAAACCATGTAGGATAAAATCTGATCAAAGGAAAAAGAGTACAGTGTATCGACGAATCAAGGTGGTGGTAATGGACGCGCTTAATACTTCCTCATTAAAACCTTGCCTAGAAAAACCCCATGGGAAAAAATCTTAGGCGAAAGAAAAAGAGTACAGTGCGGAAAGGTCCTTTTAGAATATGATGATCATCTTTCATTGATGCTCTCCTGATTTAAGCATGTCAACTGGAAAAATCTTGGAGTTGATGCATACCGATGCCGAAAACCAAATTTCTTGAATGTTGACATTAGTAGCGTCTTGATGAATAGATCTGCAAAATTATTACTAGAACGTATCTGTTGGATGTCAATGTTACAGCTCTACTAAAACGTGTGTGTAAAAGAATTTTGGTGAAATATACTTGGTTATTTCACCCTTGATAGACCTACTTTTCATCTGCATGATACAAACATTATTCATATTGAAGTGCTTCAGGACTTTTTCGGTGTCTGTGGATGAATCAATAAGGATCCCACTTAAGAGATGTTTGATCTATTGGCCGAGGCAAAATTTTGTTTTCTAAGAGCTTTTATCTCAAATTCTCTCTTCAGATATATAGAGGTTTTATGAGATCTTATTAGATTCAAATCATATACATTACGAAGATGACAAATTCAATTTCAAAGAAAAGAAAAATACACTGTTCCATAAATTTCAATTATTGAATCAACAGGAAGTTTCAGATTTAACTTTTCCCTGTAATTAATCCTCTGGAACACAGTTACTGATTCCTTAGATTTACATCAATGAAATGCCGAACTTTTACCTGTCGACATTATATATATACATTTAATTCACACACGTACGAGGGGTGGTGGGTTATTGTCTTGGCTTTCTGACTTGTTGAAGGCCATTCAGATGACCTTTCAACAGTGCATACTCATGCCGCATTTTCTCCAGCCGAGCCTCTACCATGAACATTTCATCCTGGAGGTGGTGAAACCGCTTCTCCAACCAAGCTACAGCCTCTGCTCTATCTCCGCCACTTCCGATACCATTCATATAGTCCGCTTGAGAAATCAGATGGACTTGTGGGGCTCTAGTTAATAGCACAATTATGCTAAACTGCATACCAAAGCAAGCAAAATTGTACTACACATCAGATAAGCAGACCAGAAGCACAATTACGTCAGGACAGAGGAAGCTGTCTTCACTCCTCCAACTGTGTTATACCCATGGTGCACATGCAACAGGATTTAGACCCACCACCTGATGGGCCCTACCTTGTAGATCTATGAGGCCAATGGTATGATACAGATGGATGATCCTGTGTGTGCAATCTGTAGACATTTTTCCTTAGCACTCAACCACAATTTTTCTGACAACTCACAAGACTGCAATAGATTGGATGGTTAGTCATCTGAGTCTACTAGATGGATCCCTCCCCAAACCAGAAGCAATGCAATGTACACAATTAATAAATAAATAAAGTCTAATTTGCTCACTTCTAACAAGACATTCAAGATAATAAGATCGCAACACCCATAAATTCTTAAACCATCAATCTCAAGAATCAGCTTGGGGAGAATAATACTTAGATGTCAGTTGGCACTCTGTTAAGAATATCAATCTGCAACTCATGATAGTGGACAAATGTTATTACACAGGCTACAATAGGCAGTGTTGCAGGCATATAAAAAACAATGTAGTCAAAGCTCCATCTAGGCATCACCTAGGCCACCGCTTCATCACCCCTAGTGCCCAAACCTGGCTCAGGCAGGCGCTAGTGGCTTACTCACTACTGCTAGTGAACACGGGCTCTTCTTCTTCCTTGAGAGTTAAACAAGTGTACAACAAGAGTTCCTGTTGTTGAATATCATGTACAATCATTTACTTCCTCTGTTTTTTGGATTATATTATTTGAAGAAAACTATCTGAATTCATGAAAGAGATGATGTGTTAATTAAACTTTCTTTAGTTATTACGAATTTAATGAAGTAAATTAAATTCTAGTAGCCTTGGTTTTGCTAGTCAACGCCATAGCGCCTAGGGAACCCCTGTCGCTCATCAATCGCTTGACAGCTTAACTACACTAATAAGCTGGACTTGGACATTCTGCTTAAATCAATTGATTGCATGATATTGCATGAAAAATCGAATGGAAAAGGCCACACCAAAATACACAAATATATATACACACATGCGTACCTGCATTAGAAGAAGGATCAAGACAAAGGTGGCAGCCAAAATTAGAGGAAGGTGATTTTGACTTTTCAAACACAAACAAAATCTCGCCAATGATTCTCTGAATAAAGATGTAGTGGAGGTTTCATCACTCAAGTCTCCTTGCATGGGATTCTTAAACCGTGGATTAACATCCTCAGAATCAGATGTCACCTGTGGGAGCTTCGGATGATTAGTTGTATCATGTAACCTTTCCGAAGGTCCCTCAGTTTTCGTATGCCTTTCCAATCGAACATCATCATTTTGAATCATGTTAGCAGCAGGATTTTCCCCTGCATTATAAAGCAGCATGTAGAAAGTGAGAAGATTCTGAAATCAATTTAAATTAAGAAAATGACTTATTTGCTTTTATCTGCATCTCTAACAATATCATGCAATAAAGTGCATTCTTAATAATAATACCTTCCAGTTTTGCAAGGTTCTGCTTCAACAATTCATGTGCCTGAAACAAGTATAATAATTAGTTGTCCATTATTACGTTCGAACGTAATCAATTGTAGAGAAAACCAGAACCGTCACATATATAAAGACAGAGAGAATACATAGTTTAGCCAAATTGAATAAGCTTCTCGGCACTCTTCAACTGTGGACTGCTCTATTTTCCCTGAAACAATGTTTGTCCACTTGGTTATCAGTTTCATGAGGATGCATGTAATAAATAAAGTTCCACAAGAATTCAAAAGCACATTCTGAAAAGCGTGCATAGCACATATAGATAGAATCTTATCTGAATAACCAATTTGCAAACAGAAACGACAAAAGCATCATGAAGGAAAAGGAAGACAAACTTCCCCTAAAGTAAATAACAACTTCAATCATCATTTTCCTTTGGTTGAGCGAAGTCATTTTACACATGACAAACAATGGCCTTTTGGAACGTCATTGTAAGTTAGGTTGGAGCTTTGAGAAGAACGAAAGAAGAGTTGAGAAGTCAAACTAGCTTAATGTCCTAGTCGACTCCTCACAATATATGATATTATTGAAAACTGTC
Source organism: Euptelea pleiosperma (assembly GCA_035048495.1). Taxonomy (NCBI): domain Eukaryota; kingdom Viridiplantae; phylum Streptophyta; class Magnoliopsida; order Ranunculales; family Eupteleaceae; genus Euptelea; species Euptelea pleiosperma. The sequence continues at coordinate 20,769,838 of CM068553.1, read as the reverse complement.
AAAAAGACAGTAATACCCCTACACATTCAGCACATTACAAATAACTCTTCTAACACTCTCCCTCAAGCTGGAGAGTATAAACATGATCTCTAGCTTGAAACAAATATAATCCATATGACTCTTAAAAAGGGCTTTAATAAAGTGCCAATCCACCTCAATATGTTTTGTTCGTCTATGAAATATTGGGTTGGAGCTACATGGATAGCTGCTTTATTATCACATTGCAACTTCATTAGAGAACCAACATCAACTCCAGACTCCTGAAGGACTTTCAACCACGTTAACTCGCAAGTGGTATGAGCCATTGCTCTATATTAAGCTTCAACACGCGAACTAGCTAACCCAAATTGCTTTTTTACTTTTACAAGTCACTAGATTGCCGCCTAGGAAAGTGTAATAACCTGTAGTAGACCTTTTATTAGAAAGAGAACCAGCTCAATCAACATTTACATAACCAACAACACGGAGATGTCAATTAGATTTGTATAACAATCCACGGCTAGGAGGTCCCTTCAAGTATCTCACCACCCAAACAACTACATCTCAATGTGGAACTCGCGGTGACTGGATAAAAATGGCTTACCACGCTAACAAAAAAAGAAATATTCGGTTGAGGGATGACAAGATAATTCAATTTACCAACTAATCCCCGATATTTACCCAAATCATCAAACAAGTCCCCCTTGTCGACCACAAGCTTGGTATTAGGACCTATAGGAGTATCAACTAGATTTGATCCCAATAAACCTGTTTCATTAAGAAGTTCCAAAACATACTTCCTCAAAGATAAATTGATCCCACAACTTGATCTCACAACTTCAATCCTTAGGAAGTTATGAATTTGTCTTAGGTCTTTGGTATGTGTAAGAATTGTTTTAAATCCTGAATTACTTCACTATCATCCCTTGTCACCACTATATCGTCCACATATACCACCAACACGATGGTCCCTTTCACTCTTTCGTGGAGATTGCATCAACCCATAAATCGCAGTTTTCAAGCGGTGGACACTCTCAAATTCCCCCTGAGCAACAAATCCCGGAGGTTGCTCCATATACAACTCCTCTTGCAAGGTACCATGCAAAAAGGAATTTTTCACATCTATCTGAAACAATTGCCAACCCATATTAGCAACTAAAGAGATCATAATACTAACTGAAGCAATCTTAGCAACTCGCAAGAAAGTCTCATAGTAGTCAATGCCATAAGTCTGAGTCTAGCATTTGGCAACACAACAGGCCTTTAACCGTTCAACAGACCCATCAAGGAGAAACTTCATGGTGTGTACTTGCAGGCAACCACCTGCTTCTTTGAAGGTAGTGGGACAAGTTCTCACGTACCACTAGAGTGAAGAGTATTGATCTCATTAATCATTGCGTTCCGCCAACTAGAACAAGAAAGGGCTCCCTGAACACTGTTAAGAATAGATATAGAAGAAATACACGTGACAAATGCACAATAAGATGGAGACTAGTGAGCAAAAGACAACCTTAAAAAGAGGGTGTTGGGTACAAGAGTGTATCTTTGCGTAAAGCAATAGGGTGATCCAAAGACAAGGTAGATGATGGAGGATCTGTCGACTGCACAGCCAAAAGTGGAGAAAAAGAGTCTTGAGCCAACACTTGATTGGAGGCGATATGCTTCGGCATACATACATGCGAAGTGGTGGAGCCATCGAAACTTGCACATTTAACGAATAAAAACCACTAATCTCAATAGGATGCGAAAGAGGTGGAGACTCAAAACTCTACCAAAAGACACTTATCAAAAAAGCATGGAACATGTTCAAAGAAAGTAACATCTGGACAAACAAGGTTTTTCTGAGAAATAAGGTCATAACATCGTTATCCTTTTTGGGTATGAGAATATCATGCATTTAATAACACATGAGTCAAGTTTATCAAATCAGGACCCAAGTATTGAACAAAACAAACACACCCAAAAAATCGTGGAGGCAAGGAAAATAATGGACTGTCTGGAAATAGAATAGAATGTGGATACTGAACTTGAAGAACTGACATAGGCATACGATTGATGAGATAACATGTTGTAAGAACTACATCACTCAAAAAGATTTTAGAGACTTTTTATAAGTACAGAATGACTTTAAAGACTTTCAACTCAAATAAAAGAAACCTTGGTAACTTCAAGCAAATGATTATTCTTCATTTCGGCTACCCCGTTTTATTGAGGTGTATGGGAACATGAAGTTTGATGCAAAATACCATCAAATTCAAGATAGGAATGAAATAGTAGTGAATCATATTCTTTTGCATTATCAGATCGAAATACATTAACAAGGAAACCAAACTGAGTTTTGATTTCAGCATGAAATAGTTGAAATATAGGAACACGTCAAAAATGTAACAGAGTACTTGAAACCATGTCAAGAGGTAATCCGAATGAGACCCCAAACATCTAAATGAATTAAAGAAAAAGGACTCGACACACGAGGGATAATCCTAGATGGAAATGAAACACGATGGTGTTTACCTAACTAACACGACTCACAATCTAATTTAAAAACATTACTCAAGAATGGAACCATCAATTGCAATGAACATAAGGTGTTCAAGTTGACAATGTCACTAATGCAGTGTAAAGGAGGTCGTTTGAAATGTAGTTTCTCCACCACCAAGATAGTATAAACCAACAGACTCACGTCCTCCACTAATCTTCTTATTCGTCTTGAGATCCTGGAACACACAAAAAGAAGGATAAAATGTAACAAAATAATTCAGAGATTTGGTGAGTTTATGTAACATACATGAGGCTAAAAGGAAACTTCGGAACACATAAAACTGAAGATAAAAAAAGATGGACTAGGAGAAAATACCTAGACTAGACACTTCAGAAGTAGAGCCATCAGCTAATGTTACATACTATGAAGAAGAACCTAGAGTCCTGCTCATGTGATCTAAGGCTCTAGAATCAATAACCAAAGGAGAAGAAGACCCAAACACTTGGGAAGCAAGACATGGAATACCTAAATGCGCAAGTGTGACAATATTAGATGAGGAAGCACTAGACTATTGTGGCTAACTGGGTTTGAAATACTCATCTCGCAAGATAATCACCATATCAATTGTGGTAGTTGGCTATTGAGGTGTAGCAACCGATATTAAACTCAGAGTAGATACTCACTATCATGTAGGAAAAATAATTAGCCCAATTTGTTGGTTTTCCATGGAGGTCCCAGCAATAATCCACAACATGACCCTCCGTGCCACAATGAGTACATTTAGAAGATCCACCACGACCTCCCCCTAAATCATAGCTTCCTTTACCATCATCACGACTACTACTGCCATCTCCACCACCACGTCCACCTCTACGGCCACCCCGACCAACACCACTGGAAACGACCAAAGCTGATTTGTCAACAAAATAACCACTAGAATCAGACAAAGAACCCCGTTGAAGACAAGCAAACACTTCAATTATACCAGAAAGCACCTTACTTCCGAAATTTTGAGCCCTAATTGGCTCATATTCTGGCATAAGTACAGAAACAATCAAGCAACATCAAAATCTTCACGTTGCTTGTGCCGTTCTAAATCGGAGGTATGAAGTTTCTACACATTCAACTCGTTTCGGATACTCAACAAAGATAAATGGTATTCGATAAGTGTCTTATCATCCTGCTGCAAATTAAAGTATTCCTCAACCAATTAATCTGTCCTGGTAATGTTATTCTCGCTAAAATAGATCTTTCCAACCAATTACCATATCTTTTAGGCAATATTCAAGAACATCAAATTAACACTAATCTTGGAATCTATATTGTTCCATAACCAAATCATGATTTGAGAATTTTCCTACACCCAATCTGAATAATTACTGGCAACGGATTTTGGTCTTTTATCAGTCAAATACTTCGTTTTTCCTTTAACAATAAGCAAAATTTAACCGAAGGGACATAATTACTTCCATTAAGCTTAATGGAAGTGATTTGAATATTAAATAATTCACCCGGCATCATCCTATTAGCCTTGCTTTGCATCACAACGCACCACCAATGGTATATGGGTATCTCTACAGTCCAGTTCTCGACTTTGATCAATGGTGCTCCAGTGGATTTCTTCAAGAGTTTTAGGGGGCTTCATCGAGTAGACCCCCTATCTCCATATCTGTTTCTCATTGTTGCCGAGGCGATGAGCCGTTTGGTGTCTAAGTCAGTTGTTGAAGGCTATATGGCTGGCTTTTCAGTAGGAGAGGAGGGCCCCATCATCTCTCATTTACAGTTTGCTGACGACACCATTTTTTTCTTGGAAGCTAATCATGTACAAGCTCAGGTCTTGATAGGGGTTTTGCGTTGTTTTGTAGTGTCTGGACTTCATATCAACCTATCCAAAAACGAAGTTTTCGGGGTGGGAGAGGTGGAGTGTTTGGACGACATTGTGGCGTGTATGGCTTGCAAAAAGGGGAAGCTGCCTACGGTGTACCTCGGTCTTCCTCTCGGCGCTAGTAACATATCCAAGAGGTTTTGGGATCCGGTTGTAGAACGCTTCCAAAGGAGACTGGCCTCTTGGAAGAAAGGCTTCCATATCCAAAGTTCATAGGCTTACTGTCAAGAGCACACTTTCTAAGTTGCCTATCTACTACATGTCTTTGTTCCCTATACCCAAGAGGGTGGCGAAGAGTATTGAGAGACTCATCAGGGACTTCTTTTGGGATGATAGAGAAGACAATCACAAATTTCATCTTGTCAATTGGGCCCGGATTTGCAAGTCTAAAGAAGAGGGTGGGCTAGGTGTTCGGTAGATTAAACTCATGAACAACGCTCTGTTCGTAAAGTGGCATTGGTGCTTTGGGATCGAAAGGGAAAGCTTATGGAGAAGAGTGATATATGCTAAGCAGGGCATAGATAACAACATATGGGATAGTAGAGTACCTTCCACATCGTATGGAGTGGTAGTCTAGAAAGGCATCTCCAAGACGCAAGGCATGATAAAAAACGACAGTAGCTTCAAGGTTGGAAACGGTTCTAAAGTGAGATTCTGGGAAGATATATGGTGTGGGTATGTCTCTCGTAGAGGAGTTCCTCTCTATCTATGCTCTTTCTGACCGCAAAGGGGATTTGATCTGTGATGTACTGTTATCATATACGTAGAAATACGTATTTTATATGTATCGAGGGTAGTTCTGTAAATACTCCCCTTGAGGGGTATATTTGTCTTTTGGTTGTAATCTTTTATATAAATAAGATTGATGGAGTCGTGGTGACCTAACACATGACATCCTTCTTCCACTTCTCTCTTCTTTCTCTTTAATCCTAAACCTAACCCTAACCCTAACCCTAATTTAGCAATTCAACTTGGTATCAAAGTCACAATTGATCGATCACCAGAGGATATTGACGGAACCAACACTGATACTGTACCATAGGACTGACGTCATAAGCCGTACGGACATGCATCCCGAGATCTCGACACACAACTCGAGGTCTGTCAAGAACTTCTCCTAATACATCTTGATTTTTCGGGATTTTTGGTGATTTTTGTAAGATTTGTAAGGTTGTTCTTGATGGTTTTTTGGACCTTCAAAAAGTCGTGACACCTAGTTGTGCACACCAATCGATTTTTCTTTCGTTTTAGGGTTTCTTGATGGGATTTGTTGGTCATTATTGATCCCTCACAATCCTAAGAACCTATCGAATCCAACCATAGGTGATTCCATGGCATATTGAACTTTTTGGAGAGAAAACTCCCCCCTACAGTTACCATCGATACCCATTTTTGGGGTTTTTTTGTTGTCGGTTGGGTACTAAACCCACTTCTTTGCTCCTTTTTGATTCTCTATGGCTAGTTGAGAGTATCTAGAGCCCTTTGAGAGCTTTCACTGATTCATTCACCTATTCTGTGAGATTTTACACTACCGCCGACGACTTTTATGGGGTTATTGCGCTACGATTTCAGTCTAGCAGCAACTCATCTCTCTACTTTCAGCTTGTTGATAGCTTCTTTGGTTATATGAGAGGATCCTTGAGTCCTACATGCTTATCAGGACTTATTCGGATTTTTTTTGGCCTTCGGTGTGGTGTTTTAGCCCTTTCTGGCCATTTGTTTGATCTTCAACACCTCTCGTATCTCCCTCGTGGTTGTTTGTGACATCACGGTACTGTTATATTATAACTTTGGCCGTAGTTCTTCATGGCAGATCTGCCACCTTCTTCGAATCCTCCATCAGAGTTAGAAGTGAGCACAAAAGTTCCCTCCAGTGGAGTTGGAGACCTTGTGGTACATCACTTGGCTTATGAGAACCCCAGTTTACAGATCACCTTAGTGGTTAGACGACAAGAACTACTTATGTTGGGCTCAGGCAGCACGGTTGTTCATTGGAGGCCGGGGGAAGTTTGGTCACACTACAGGGAATACAGTTGAGCCTCCTAAAACTGATCCCTCGTATCGACAGTGTGAGACAAATGATCTTACTGTCATGTCATGGCTCCTCAACTCTATGGAGCCAGATATTAGCTAGAGTTTCTTGTTCATGCGCACAGCGCAAGAGGTCTGAGAGATTACCCAAAAGACCTATTCACAGCAGCAAAACACTGGACAGGCATTTCAGCTGAAGCAGAGTATCTCCCACTTCAGGCAGGGAGAGAAGTCCCTTGCTCAATACTATACCTCCCTTCGCACCTTGTGGCAGTTGCTCAATCATTATTACTCTTATCAGCCCCTTCACCCAGCAGAGATTGCTCCCTATCAGCGATATGTGGAGAAGCATCGGATATTTGAGTTTCTTTCTGGACTCAATCCGTCATATGAGCTTGCTCGTATTCAGATCTTCAGTAGTAGGGTGGATCTTCCCTTTCTCAGTGAGGGATATGCTTATCTTCAGAGTGAGGAGAGTAGGCGGATCTCCCTTCAGGATGAGCACCTCATCCCAGAGCGATCAGCACTTGTTGCTTCTCCTACCTACCAGACTCAGCAGCCTCAGAGAGGTCCATCTTATCAATCTCAACTCTGCTCCTTCCTATGATCCCATTGGTCCTTCTGGGAAATCCTCGACTAAAGAGAGGCCCAAGTGCGAATTCTGCAGCAAATTATGGCATGTGCATGCCAAATGTTGGAAGTTACATGGTCGCCCTAGCCAGCCAGGGTCTTCTGGTGCTCATACAACCAGTATGGATACTCATGTTCCCCCTCCAGGGTAGTCTCTGCCTAGTTCTTCGACATTAGCTCCTCTTGGTGGTATCTCAGCCACAGAGCTTGCAGGCCTTCGACAATTGCTTCAACAGCTGAATGGTCCTTCTGCCACATCGTCCACCTCCTTTGCCCAGTCAAGTAACACTAGACCTGCTCATCATGTGTCCCTTCCATCATCCAGTCCCACTTTGATCATTGATTCAGGGGCTTCGGAACACATGACAAGCATGTCTTTATTTTCCAGTTATTCCATCTGTTCTGGCTGTGATAAGGTGAAGACTGCTGATGGCACCTTATCCTCTGTGTCTGGGAAAGGGGATATCCTTCCCTCTCCTTTGCATGTTCCTAGATTTACTTCTAACCTACTTTCTGTTAGTGCTTTGACTAAGACCCTAAACTGTAGTGTCGCTTTCTCCCCTACTTGTGTTTTTCAGGACCTAGAGACGAGGACGATTGGCATTGGACATGATGCTAATGGCCTCTACCTTCTAGATGGACGCCTTCCTGAGCCCATAGCACTACAATAGTCTACTAGTAGTAGTAGTAGGATAGATGTTGTTTCGAGCAGGCATACCCATCTGGGCATGTTCCTTTTCAATATTTGAAACTCTTATTTCTTAGTTTATTTGTTTCTGTTTCATTTTCTGCTTTACACTGTGAGACTTGTGAGCTCTCCAAGCATTGTAGATCGAATTATCCCTCCAGAGGTAATAGAAGTTCTACTTGTTTTGACATTATGCATTTTGATGTATGGGGCCCTTCCACCACTACTTCTATCTTTGGCTTCCGCTATTTTGTTTCGTTTGTTGATGATCATACAAGGAGCATATGGGTTTATCTCATGAAAACCAAAGATGAGTCATTATATCTTTCAAGGTTTCCATAAGATGATCCAGACCCAGTATGGTGCCTCCATCAAGGTCCTTCGTACTGACCAAGGTGGAGAATATATGTTTGGGGGTCTTCAACACTACTTCCTTGACCATGGGATTTGTCACCAAAATTCCTGCAGTTACACCCCTCAACAGAATGGTGTAGCTGAAAGGAAAATGCGACATTTGACTGAGGTAGTTCGATCTCTTTTGATTGGCTCTCATGTCCCCAAATCCTATTGGTCGGATGCTGTGTTGACGGCTGCCTACTTGACTAACAGAATGCTATCTCGCGTGCTCAATTTTTCAATATCCTATTCAGGTCCTTGCTCTTGGCTCTCCTCTATTCACTATTCCTCCTCGCATCTTTGGGAGTTTATGCTATGTACATATCCTGAGTCCCCATCGCACCAAACTAGATCCCAAAGCGCTCAAGTGCGTCTTTCTTGGTTACTCCTCTACCCATAAGGGGTACAAGTATTACCATCCGTCATCTGGGAAGAAGTTTGTTTGCATAGATGTCACCAAGGTGAGGAGCTATCCTTTTTCTCCCCCACCTCTCTTCAAGGGGAGAGTAGTAATGAAGAGAGGTGGACTGTTCCTCTTCCTGCTATACCCCTATCCCCTCCTCTAGAGTTTGAGAGCTCTCTGCCTACTCATACTACTAGTGGGATTGATAGTGCTCCTGGAGCTCAGAAGGAGCTCAAAGTCTATAGCAGAAGGGAGAAAGCCACAGCCAATCCAGTACCAGTGGTTCCTTCCTTATATCCAGGTAATCATCCCTCTCTATACCTGTCATTTCACCTTCTAGTGATGCTTCTGATCTTCCCATTGCTTTAAGAAAAGGAGTCAGAAGCTGCACTCAACATCCTCTGAGCCACTTTGTCTCTTATGATGCCTTGTCCCCCTCCTATAAAGCCTTTATCGCGTCCCTTTCCACTATTCTTATACCCTCTTCAATGGCAGAAAGGCTAGCTCAACCAAGATGGAAAGCTGCTATGATAGAGGAAATGAGAGCTCTGGACAAGAATGGGACATGGGAGCTTGTTGACTTGCCAAAAGGCAAGAAACCTGTGGGTTGCAAATGGGTGTTCACAATCAAGTACAAGGCAGAAGGGTCAGTTGAGAAATACAAGGCGAGATTAATTGCCAATGGGTGTAGCCAAGGGGTACACCCAGACCTATGGGATTGGCTATGTGGAGACAATTGCACCTGTGGCAAAAATGAACTCCATCGGGGAGTTGTCATTGGAAGCAAATAAGGTTTGAAATTTCGATTTCGGTAGCTATTTCAGTGAAGGCCGAAATCGAAATTTCAATCGAAATTTTGGCTGGAATTTCGGAATTTCGAAAAAAATCTGAAAAAAAAATTACTATATTTTGAGAAAAATCTGGAAAATTTAAGGAAATCTTATATATTTCTCTACATAATCTCCCATGAGATAAGAGAATCTTAATTGTTGCCATTAAAATAGGAAACATAGCCTGAAATTTAGTAATTATTTGAAGAATGGGAGAGAATTAAGAGAGGGCCGAAATTAGTGGGATTTCGGTTTCGGTCAACCTCGAAACAAAAATTTTGGGCCGAAATTTCGGCATTTCGACCGAAATTTAAAACCTTGGCAGCAAACCAAGAGTGGCCTTTGCATCGGCTGGATGTGAAGAATGATTTTCTTCATGGGGATCTACATGAAGAAGTCTACATAGTGCCTCCTCTTGGATTCACTCCACCGGGAAATAGTAGCAAGGTGTGTCGACTGAAGAAAGCCCCTATGGACTTAAACAATCTCCAAGGGCATGGTTCAAGAGATTTACCCTAGTTGTGATTGTGAAAAAGCTAGGTTATACTCAAAGTTAGGAGGCTAACACATCTGATAGTGATGGGAATGAAGCTAATGATTATATTTTAGATGATGACGATGTTGACTAGAATTAATTGTGGGCTATTTGAGATTTTGAACATTTGCTATCTTTTATGTTGTATGGCTTTTTGATTACTTGTTTTGTATTTAGATAATGGCAATGTTAACTAGAACTGCTTTTGGGTTACTTGAGATTTCCGACATTTGCTATCTTTTAAGTTTTATGGCTTAATGATTATCTATTTTGTTATTTTATGATATTATTTTTCTTAATTTTTTATATTTCTTATATTTATTATAATTTTTAATATTGCGTCTTGCTTCAGTCAGGCGCGTGCCTTGCCTTGCGCCAGAGGTACTAGCGCCTTAAGTGCGCCTTGCGCCTTTAACTACCTTGCTTTGACAAAAATAGGAAGCAAAAATAAGAAAAGAAGACAGGAAAGCAGGAAATCACTCGCATGTTTGATGACATTTTCATCTTTTTAATTTTTTCTATTTCAAAATAAAATATCTCCATTTGCTTATATATTCTAATTACTGCAACTAAGGCTTATAAACACTCCTTTTTTCAAAAAGAAAAAGTACCATGGTTCAGATAATTTAATATCAAGCACAATAGGATTGCACCCAAGAAAGCTAAGTGAAAGATAAAAGATTGCAAAGATATACCTTTCCACATGGTTTTCTTAGAAAATGCCACATTTACATATACCCGCAAAATGCAACAATTATTTGCCTCATTACCATCTCTCTCCACATCCCAAAGTCCCTGAGATTGCAGTAAAAAGAACATGAATAATGTGATAAATACCACTGATTTGTCAAAGAAAAGTAGAAATTTTATAATGGAATGAAGAGCTTACACCTTATACCATGGAAACACTAGACAGACTTTCTAAGGACTATTAAAAGAAAAGAAGTAACTATAACAGTAGGTTCTAGATAGTATCCTCGAATGGAGAGGATCTGATTAAATGATATATGTAATTACAGTGGTGGACATGCAGATGACCATGCCGGAAAACTATCGCCATAATTTTGGTACAAAATGGCATGTTCTTCAACCTCTAATCCTCATAATTGGGTTCTTCTTCAAAATCAGCAACTTCGTTGCCGACATGTTGTTTGGCTGATTTGACTGTCGATCATTTTTCTCATACATCATTTGCCCCGACTCTTCGCAACTGTAACACTTGAGGAAATAGTTACTGTCCTTTTCGAACCTCAATCTTCACCTTGCTTCTTTCTTGTCAAAACTTACCCTAGGTCAAATTAGAACCAGCCTGAGAGCTCTTGTGACTACAAGAAGGTGCCACAAGATTCTCTATGGTTTCCCAATTAGTCATCAATGATGGAGAACCCATCGAAGACAACAACAATCTCCAAACCGCTTTCTTAGTCCTTGCCTCCTAAACTTTTCTTCCGCCTTGAGCGCAAATTGGAAAGATTTATCAACAGAATGTAGTCGAGTCATTACCAACTCATATTGAATTTGCTTACAGAGTCTGGAAAGATAGCAAGCTATCAACTGATCTTCCGTATCGCTCCAGTCATCACATATTGACGACTCGTTGAACTCCTCCATGTAGTCTTCAACACTTCTAGTCCCTTCTTGGGGCTTGCGGTAATGCTGAAATAAGGTTGGCTAATAGTCAACAGTAGGGATGAAATGGAGCAGGTCAGATTCAAGATCCGATCCGATCCGACCCGATCATACCCATTTTAGCAGCTTTGTATCCTTGAATAAGATCCAATTCAAACATAAATCAGGGTTGAATTCAGGTCCAGTGCTAAATGATCGATTCTGGGTATAGGTCTTGGATCCGATCATATCAAACACACTATAAGGTGGAGATCCACCGTATATTTGGTTGTGGGTCAGATATCATGCAATAAGGATCACGTGTTTGGGTATGGATAATGTGATATGCATCTGGATCCGTTCAATGTGAATCCAAGCCATTTCCTGCCCTAGTTAGCGAAAAGGAAACTCCTCCTAACTTCTCCTTCATATTGACCATGTGCGAATCTGCCCACAACCATTCTTCTCATGGAATTCCCAAAGCCTTTGCCACCAAACAACTGCAGAACCTTTCAGTGTCACATCTTCACGAACATCACTTACAATCTTCATGCATCTCCTTCACTCCAACAAGTGCTTAATGCTACAAAGCCAATCAAGGAAAACTTCGAAACAAAATTACCCATAGGAGTGATACATTGAAAAATAATCAACAATGCGTCAATTAACATGGTTTAAAATCTCAGGCTCTTTCAGCGTCTTGGTAAGCTGATGGAGTGATACATTGAAAGCATATCAAAACATTTCGGTATAATATTTCTCAGAAATATTTTATTTCCCTTGTATGTATGTTCTATACCAGGGATGCTGTGTGTGTGTGGGGGTATCGAGTGGGTGGGAGGATAATGGTCATTTCCTTATGTATGGGACATACTTGGTATATAAATTTGTTTTCAATAAAAGAGGTTGGGAGAGGGTCCTAGGACTCTTTTAACTCCTATTCTCCTGATCTTTCTCTTCTCTCTTCCTCTTCTTCTTCTCCTTCTTTTCTTGTGATGAAGTTCCTCAAATTGTGCGGACCTTCCATAAGATGGTACCAAATCAGTTTGACACAAACATTAAGATCATTCGTTCAGATAATGCGAGAGGATACTTTAAGCCGGGGAGCTCCAGGCTTACTTGGATGCTCATGGCATTGTTAACCAAAGTACTTTCCCACATACTTCCCAACAGAATGGAGTCGCCTAAAGAAAACATAGCCATCTCTTGGAAGTTGCTCTTGGGCTATTAGCTAGTTTACAGAAGCTCTGGGGCAACGTTGTCCTCACGACACCCTGTCTAATTAACTGTATGCCCTCACGTTTCCTACAGTTCAAATCTCCTTATCAACTTGTTCGTCCTACTAACTTTTTGCGTGGATCCTCCATGTGTAATTGAGGGCCTATGCTTAGTTCATGTCTTGGGCCCCTCTCGTAGTAAACTAAATCCCAAGCTATTCAATGTGTTTTTATGGGATATTCTCCTACACAATAAGGGTATAAGTGCTTTGACCCTATATTTGGATGAAATTTGTCTTTTATGGATGTCTCACTCTTTGAGTCCATTCATTTATTTCGTCCTCCTTCCACTGCCTTCAGGGGGAGACATATGGTTGCTTATAAGACAAGTGTCCTCTTCATGTTCCCATTTATTCATGTCCGACCCCGAAGACTCTCTCTCTCTCTCCTATTCAAGAGACTACTGAAGGGCAGAAGGAAATAAAGGTGTATTGTCAGTGATCAAAGGTCCCAACCAAAGTGGATCTACCGTGCCCGTCTGACCCCTTGGATCCAGGTAACATTGCTTCTCTCTCCTACAGTAGACACTACTACACCTCTTGATGATCTTGATGTTCATGTTTCCTTATGTAAGGGCAAGCGTAATTGCATCGATACACCCTATCTCTAACCATGTCTCTTACTGTTCCTTGTCTTCTTTCCTCCGCGCTTTACATCTTCCTTTTTCATTTGTCACTATTCCTTTTAGTGTTGCACAGGTTGTCTCCCATCTTAAATGGAGAAAGGCGATGCAAGAGAAAATGCATGAGGTTGGTTGACCTTCCCAGGTTGAAGGAGGCTGTTGGATGCAAGTGGGTATTCAATGTCAAACATAAGGCTGATGGATCAATTGACAAGTATAAGGCTTGCTTTGTTGCCAAAGGGTACACCCAAATGTACAGAGTTGGCTACAATGAGACATTTACTCCTGGAGCTAAAATGAACTCCATGTTGTTAATTAGGTTGTATCCAGTAGAGGAAAGATTGTACAGAGAAGAAGGAAATTAGTAATGGAGGCGGAAGAAGGTGGAGGAGATTAGGGTTAGAGAGAGAAGTAGTGAGAAGATAAGAGATTGAATTGTGTTTCAATCTCCCACTCAGGAATATATATATATATATATCCTGGGTGAATACACTACAAGCCAAAAACATAGAGTTAAGTGGTGGGCCCACTTAACTGAACCTGCCCGATCTACATTAGTATATGCTTCCACTCTAAAGTGTCCATGCCGCCCGAATAATATGCCACGACCTGGAGAGCCCTTGAGGTACCAAAGAACTCTGTGGTTGCCTCAAGATGTGATGACCGTGGTGCGTGCATAAACTGACTGATGACACTCACAACGTAAGCAATATCCGGATGGGTGTGTGCCAAGTAGATCAATCTGCCAACCAATCGTTGAAACATAGCAACATCCTCAAGAGAGTGGCCCTCCTCAGAATTCAGCCGATGGTTCTGATCTATCAGAGTCTCTGCTGATCGAGCTCCCAAATAGCCATACTCACTCAGTAGGTCCAATACATACTTCCGTTGAGATATGAAGATGCCCTTGTGTGACTGAGCAACTTCAATCCCCATAAAGTATTTCAGTGGCCCCAGATACTTTGTCTCAAACTCCTAGGGCAAGCTCTTCAGTTGCTTTATCTCCGTGGGATCATTCCCAGTGATGACAATGTCGTCAACATAGACGATCAGTGCAGTGGTACTAGTCTGCTGGTGCTTCACAAACGTGTGATCGGCCTGACTCTGCTTATAGCCCACTTGTTTGAACCGCTAGAACCATGCTCATGGAGACTACTTTAGCCCATACAAGGCTTTCCTTAACTTACACACCTTGTCGTAACTTCCAGAAAGTTTCAACCCAGGTGGTAGTTTCATGTACACCTCCTCTGTCAGATCTCCATGCAGAAAGACACTATTATCATGGAGCTGATGCAAAGGCCAGGACAAGTTGGCAACTAAGGATAGAAAAACTCGGACTGAGTTTATCTTGGCCACAGGTACAAATGTCTCCTGATAGTCGATCCCATATGTCTGAGTAAACCCCTTGGCTACAAGCCGTGCTTTGTACCGTTCGACTGACCCGTTAGCTTTATGCTTCACTGTAAAGACCCATTTGCACCCCACAACTGTGTCAAATCAACAGAAAATGGAGGACCCTACTCATCATCCACATCATCTAGAATCTGTATCGCCCTCCTCCTCGCCCGTTAGCTCTCCTCCCACCTGCTAGTCCAATGCTCCATGAAAGTCCTCCTCTGGTGGCGAAAAAGGATAGCCCGGGGTACTGAGACCTCAGGAAGGACAACATCCTTTGCTGTCGTCCACCAATCCGCTGAAAGTCTGAAGTGACAAACCCTCAAAAAGCTCCCAACTCTTGGGTCAGAATAGTAATCTGGTCTAAGATGGACTCCAAGGTAGCAGAAGAAGAAGAAGAAGAGGATCCTCCGAATGCTCTGGATCAACGACGAGAGGTGGAAGGAATATCTCTTCCAAGGTGCATTTTGGATAGAGTCGAGTTGTTGACGGGATCAGATGGAAAATCCTGAGAATCAAAGTCAAGCATGGGAACTTGAATATTGTGGAGGATCGGAGGGGTTGAAACAAAGGATAAATGAGAAGGTTAGGGAAGGGATAGGAGGGGTTGAAACGAGGGATAAATGAGAAGGTTCGGGAGTCGCAAACTCGCAGAGCGCGGTCGACCGGTCTCAAAAAAACCTGGTTTTTGAAAGGCGTGCTCGCCCAGTGAATCCACATCAGTGCACCCATCAAAAATATGTAACTGACACTATTAGGCCGGTTGCCCAGTCTATCCAAACCAGTAGACCATCCCCTAAGCCAAATAATTCAACAATAAACAAACCAAGTCTAATTTTTTAAAAGGGTTTTTACGCAATTAGCGTGTTTAAATATTTTAGTAAATATCTAACAATTTAGCAACAAGAAAAGGTTTAAGTAGAAGTTTTTAGAAAACAGATTTTAGGTTTATTACATTTATCCAAAAATGAGTTTACAGGAGTGTTAGGGAGGTGAAGATTTAAGTATGAATTTTTAAACAGATAGCTCAACTAACCAAATAAATCGAAATTATCACCAGCTTCCTCTATATCCTCAGTGGTGAATTCCACTGGGATGATAACCTTTCTCCTGGAAGTTGCTTCTTCATCAGGTTTAGGTGGAAGAGGAATCTCAGGGGAGATCATGCTCGACTTTGGAGTTACACTCCTCTGAGCAGAGAGCCATGCTTTACTAACGCTGGTAAGCACGTGATCCCTTAGAACTGGAGAAGTGGTCTCCTGAGTACTCTGAAAGCGGATGAATTATCCTCTACTAGGAGAGTCGAGTTGCGATCCAATGGTCAAACTCTTAGGAGTTTACTAGACTTCTTCGAGGGGATCTCCCAATCCAGTCTCAGAAGAGCTCACTGAGTCAGACATTTGAGTATAAGACGGACTTAAACAAAATAAGAAAAACTACTAGCAAATAATAAACTGATTAAAAGAGGCTTTTCTCAATAGTTTTTACAACTATTTCGGTTACCAAAATTTGTAAAGTTTCCACAGTGGTTTACAGTTGCAATTGGAATCTTATGGTGTTAATTTATTTATGTAAATTAGCAACTTTGATATTCAGAATTTCAATTTGTTTAATCAAGTGTTTTTCTTTGTTAATCAAATCTATTTTCTTTATTAGTTGATTCTTGTTTTTAAATTCATTCTTCTTTTGTAAATTAATTTTCTATTTAGAATTTCATAGTTGAATTTCATATTTCCAATTTTCTTACAATAATGACGAGTTATATTAGTTTGTTTATTCAGAATATTTATCTCTGTAGTTTTCACAAACGTTTGTTTATTTTGGATGAACCTATTCTTAATTTTTATAAAAAGTTGTTTATTTTGAGTTGAATTATCTTTTGCTTATACAAAAACAATTTTTGAAGTATAGGTTTTACATGAATCATTAATGTATCCTATTCCTCTTCTATCATTACAAGTTATTCTCATAGTTATAATATTTTCTAACTTAGAATTACCTTGACTAATAGTTTTTATTTAGCGTTTTTTATTTCAAGTTCATTATTTATAAATTTTAGTTGAGAGATTTCATTTTGGAGAAATGTTTCATTCTCATTCTCTATTTCCTTTCCTTTTTTATTTTTAGTAATTTCACAAATTTTAATGGTGAGTAGAGTTTTCATTACTAAGTTTGTTTATTTCAAGTTTCTAGTTATCACCAAATCTTAGCAAGTTTTATACTTTCTTGATACAAATTATTATAGGCTTCTTGTAGATCTTCAGTATCTTCATTACTAGATTCTATATCAATTTCACTATCTTCTTTATCTAAGAGAGGAATTGTATTATAATTAGATTTAATCATTAAGGCTTTCATTTGATCAAATTCTTCATTATCAGTAATAGAGTTTGTTTCATTTTCTGAATCGTAATCCCAAGTGGCTTTCATAGCTTTAGTTTTATCTTTTCTATTATTATTAGCATATTCACTAGAAATGTGACCATAGCCCTACATTTATAGCATTGAATTTCTTCTTTAGTGATTTCATTTTTAAAGGGTTTTCTTCCTTCAGTTTCAAATTTTCTTTTATCTTTGTTTCTAAAAAAGTTTTAAATCTTTTAGCCATTAGAGCAAATTCTTTATCTAAATCATCAGATTCATAAGAGTTATCACAATTTGAAGTTTTTAAAGCAATTTCCTTTTTAATAATAGGCTGAAGTTTTAATTCAAAGGTTTGAATTGATCCTATCAGTTCTTCTATTTTAATATTATCTATATCTTTACTCTCTTCTCTAGCAGTTGTTTTTGGATGAAATCTATTAGTTAGTGATCTTAGTATTTTTCTAAAAAAATTTGTTTCAGGGGTGGCTTCGCCAAGACCCCACATAAAGTTGATAATATCACTTAGTTTAGTATAAAATTCAGTAAAGGTTTCATCTTTATTTATTTTAATAATTTCAAATTGAGTCGTAAGCATTTGTAGTTTAGATATTTTAACAAAGTTAGTTCCTTCATGAATTGTTTCTAAAATATCCCAAGCATGTTTAGCAGATCTACATGCAATAATCCTTTTAAATTCATTAGGAGACAGAGCAATAGATGCCATTCAAAGCCCTATTGATAACATTATATGCGCCTCAGGCTCAAGGCACACCTAAAGCGCCTTAGAAGGGTCAAGGCAAGGCACGTTTAGTAAGGCGCGCGCCTCAAACCAGGCTTCAGGTGCAGCAGGCGCGCGCCTCACTAAAATACATTTTTTTTTTGTAAAAATGTTGTACTTTGGTCTATTATATTAAACATCGGTATGATAGGAGAAATACAATTAAACCTATCTCATTGGAAAACATTGATGAAAGCAATGAATGGCTACTTGGGGAGATGGAAACAGAAGGTGGAGAAGCAGAAGATGAACTGGTGTTTGAGGATGATAGCTTGACATGGAGTGTTGTTGCAAGAGTTGTTGGAGTTGGTGGATCAAATATTAGATCACAATCAAGGTCAAGAGTAAGGGCGATGGCTTCAATAAGGGAGTTGGAAGAGAAAAAAGCCAATTCGGATGAGACTAAAGAAGAATAATTTATTGAGGCTAACACATCCAATGATGATGGGGATGAATCTAATGATTATATTTTAAATGATGACGATGCTAAGTAGAATTAATTGTTGGCTATTTGAGATTTTGAACATTTGCTATCTTTTATGTTTTATAGCCTAATGATTACTTGTTTTGTATTCAGATAATGACAATATTAACTAGAATTGCTTTAGGGTTACTTGAGATTTTCGACATTTGCTATTTTTTATGTTTTAAGGCCTAATGATTACCTATTTTGTTATTTTATGATGTTGTTTTTCTTAATTTTTTTAATATTGCGCCTCACTTCAGTCAGGCGCGTGCCTCGCCTTGCGCCTTGCGCCTCAGGCGCCAGAGGTCCTAGCGCCTTAAGTGCGCCTTGCGCCTTTAACTACCTTGAGACCAAGTAGTTTTATTTTTAATTTTAACCGTGGTAGTATGTCCAACAGTTACTTTCTCAGCGGGTCATGTCATTCCCAAATTCTTCTATTATGAGATTCTAGGAATATACTCATTCTAGTCTTCCGGTAGGCATAGTTTGAGCCATCAAACAAATGAGGTCTAGAAATAGAGTTACCCTCTTCTCTCATAACCATATCGATGAAAAAGATCTCACTTAGATATTAAAGCTTTTGCACTAGTGTTAGGCTCTGATACCAATTGAAGTTCTAATGCAGGGGCATTTTCACACCAGGCTCGAGTGGGGCAGCCTGCGTATATGGGACACACTCGGGGTGGGATGGATCATGGGCTACGAGATAAAGGAATTTAATCTCACGCTACCAACAGTCGCGGCTTTTGGGGAGTATTGGTTAAATGTCCTGCGCCAAAGTGGTATCAGAGCAGGTCTTGTGTTCGAGACTCTTCACTGGGGGTGATTAATGCAGGGGCATTTTCACACCGGGCTCGAGTGGGGCAGCCTGCATATATGGGGCACACTCGGGGTGGGATCGCCCGTGTGAAATGGGACCCACGAAGGAGGGTTCGACCGAGGGCCTGGATCATGGGCTACGAGATAAAGGAATTTAATCTCACGCTACCAACAGTCGCGGCTTTTGGGGAGTATTGGTTAAATGTCTTGCATCAAGTTCCCTTGATATTGATACGAGAAGACCTAGAGTGGGGTGAATAGGTCTATTAAAATTATCCTAAGTTGACTATTAGAACAGATTAGCTAACTTAAAGTAATAAAGGAATGAGACAACAATCCACAACACAAAGATATATAGTCGTTCGGTGTTGCAACACCTACATCCCCTCCAAAAGCTCTTATGAGCTCACCTTTTTAATTCAATATATAAGCAGCCTTACAATATTGAATAAGGTAAAGGACCCGGTCTCGATCGTAATAGATAGGACAGAGTAAAGTCGCAACCAAACTCTTGCTCAGTCAAGACTAATTTTGACTCAAGGAAACAAGTATAGATGGATTATATCAATATGGGGAGCATTTCTAAAGAGAAGGCTCCCAATAAACAAAGTTACCTATTAACCAAGATTGGAGAGGAACGAAGCTTCAATGTCAATGAAGCACAAAGCGAAGCAGCTAGTCTGAAAAGCAGCTTGGACCAACCACCCGAAGTGTTGTAGAGGGCAAACCACCAAAGCCAATCTCCAACAAATGGCAGATAGAAGAACCAACGAAGCGAGCAAGGAGAACAAAAACAAATTCTCTTTGATGATGAAGAACTCAAGAAAAGACAGAGTGAATTGGTAAGTATGAAGGGTAGGGGGAGGGGTATTTATAGTCGAGGGGAGGGGGAAGGGTGCAGTTCGTGATTCAAGGAAACCCGAGGCCGGTCGACCAACCTGACTGGGCGACTAGTCCCCTTGACCGGTTGACCGGTGGTCATTTCCCACCGGTCGCCTCGTCTTCAAGTCCAGTCGACCCCTCTATCAAAAACTTGTAATTGGGGTCTTGGCATATGGGGTTTTCTCGTAATAGGCTGGGGGGCTTCAAATGTGTCTAAGTGAGACTCTGATGGTTTTCATAAGTCCACGAACTCAAGACCCGAATGCACATCAGGGATCGCCTCATTAGCCATTCTCAGAATCACTGAGTCTCGCTCTCCAAGTCCTCAGCAATCAACTTTATAGAGATTACATAAATACCTAGATTTGTTCTGAAATTGACAACACAAGGATTATACTTATCAGGATCTTCTCAAGGATACTGGGAAATTGGGTGCAAAACCAGCTGATACTCCAATTGACCCTAGAGTAAGGGGGAGATCCATTGCTTGATAAAGGGTAGATTCAAAAAATGGATGGGAGTTCCTCACAAGACATGATATCGCATATGTAGTTAGTGTTGTAAATAAGGTTGTACTAGTAGATGAAGGTTGTAGAGAGAAGAGGGAAAAACTGTAATGGAAGCGGAAGAAGGTGGATAAGGAGATTAGGGTTTGAGAGAGAAGTTGTGGGAAGAAGAGAGAATGAATAGTTAATTCATTCTCTCTCACATACACTATATATATATATATATATATATATATATATATATGGGTATAAACCCTACAAAGAGTAGCACTATTCACGTGACAATATTCACGTGACACTATATACGCGGCACTATTCACGTGAATAGTGAAAACCCTAAAAGAACACCACGTGGGAAGTGGGACGTAGCCCACTTGAGACACCCACGTGGGCGTATTACATAAACTCCAACACTCCCCCTCAAGCTGGTGCGAAGATATCAATCATTCCCAGCCTGCCAATCAAGGTATGAAAAATAGACTTGTTTACCCCCTTTGTGAGTATGTCGGCAACCTAGTCCTATGTTCTCACATATAGAGTACAAATCAATCCTTGTTGAAGTTTCTCTTTGATGAAGTGACGATCAACTTCAATATGTTTGGTCCTATCATGCTGGATTAGGTTGTGAGCAATGCTGATGGCAGCCTTGTTGTCACAGTAAAGGCTCATCGGCTCTGTCACCTGGAGTCCCAGTTCTTTAAGCATGGTCCTCAACCAAAGGAATTCACACACACCATGTGCCATAGAGCGAAACTCTGCCTCTGCACTGGATCGAGCTACAACCGGCTGCTTCTTGATTCGCCAAGAGACAAGGTTTCCTCCAACAAGGGTACAGTATCCTGACGTAGACCGATGATCAGTAACTGAACCTGCCCAATCTACATCAGTATATACTTACACTCTAAAGTGTCCATGTCACCCAAATAGTATGCCACAACCTAGAGAGCCCTTGAGGTACCGAAGAACTTAGTGAGCTGCCTCAAGATGTGATGACCGTGGTGCATGCATAAACTGACTGATAACACTAATAGCGTAAGCAATATCCAGACGGGTGTGTGCCAAGTAGATCAGCCTGCCAACCAATCGCTAAAACATAGCGACATCCTCAAGGGTGTCACCCTCCTCAGAATTCAGTCAATGGTTCTAGTCAATTGGAGTCTCTACTGGTCGAGCTCCCAAATACCCAGTCTCATCCAGAAGGTCCAATACATACTTCCGTTGAGAGATGAAGATGCCCTTCTGAGACCGAGCAACTTCAATTCCCAGAAAGTATTTCAGTGGCCCCAAATCCTGTCTCAAACTCCGAGGACAAGAAGGTCTTCAATTGCTTTTATCTCCTTAAGATCATTCCCAATGATGACAATGTCATCAACATAGACGATCAGCGCCGTGGTACTAGTTTGCTGGGGCTTCACAAACGTGTGATCGGCTTGACTCTGCTTGTAGCCCACTCGTCTGATCGCACTGCTAAACCGCTCGAACCATGCCCTTGGAGACTGCTTTAGCCCATACAGGGCTTTCCTTAACTTGCACACTTTGTTGTCACTTCCAGCAAGCGTCAACCTAGGTGGTAGTTTCATGTACATCTCTTCTATCAGATCTCCATGCAGAAAGGCATTCTTCACATTTAGCTAATACAATGGCCATGCTAGGTTGGCAGCTAAGGATAAAAGAACTCTGACCGAGTCCATCTTCGCCACAGGTGCAAAAGTCTCCTGATAGTCGATCCCATATGTCTTAGTGAATCCCTTGGCTACGAGCCGTGCTTTGTTTCGTTCGACTGACCCGTCAGCTTTATGCTTCACTGTAAAGACCCATTTGCACCCCACAAGTTTCTTTCCTCTGGGTAGTTGAACAAGTTCCCATGTATTGTTCTTCTCAAGAGCCTGCATTTCATCCATCATAGCTTCTTTCCACTTTGGGTGACTAAGTGCATCTGCAACACTCGAAGGCAAAAAAACAGAGGCAATACTGACAAAATTCTGATATGATGGAGACAAAGACTGATACGAGACAAAATGTGAGATAGAGTGTTCTGTACAAGTACGTACACCCTTCCGAAGTGCAATAGGGAGGTCAATATCAGTGCTCATATGATCATCAGAAGTAGGAGATGCATGTGGCTCAAGAACAGGAATAGGAACTGAGGCAGGGACAGAGGCAATACTGGGAACTGGATCCGAGGGGAGACTTGCAGATGTAGGCACAGAGACAGTGGCTTGTCCTTTCTTCTTGGTTCTGACATATACATGCACATCAGCTGCAGTAGTAGAAGTGTCATTATCACTAGACTGAGGTCCCAGCATAGGAACAGGGACGGGCAGAGGACTGGGGACTAGGGACACTCTCTTCTGCAACATCATGCTCCCCCTGAAGAGAGGTCTGCTCACCAAAGAAGGGGATGGACTCGATGAAGGTGACATCGATAGAGATGAAGCGACGATAGGTAGCAGGGTGATAACATTGTTAGCGGATGGTGTGTTCCCGCGCACGTGTTGTGTTAGCCCGACGACCCGGTGGTATATATAGTTGTCTCGCCTTTCCCCAGAAGGTCGATCTTTTGGGGTAAAGGGTTGTTTAACATGGTATCAGAGCCTTATGGCCTGGGAGGTCGCGGGTTCAAGTCTCCAACGAAGTGTACTCCCGCTGAGGGGGAGTGTTAGCGGATGATTTGTTCCCGCGCACGTATTGTATTGGCCAGACGACCTGTTGATATACATAATTGTTTCGCCTTTCCCCAACAGGTCGATCTTTTTGGGTAAATGGTTGTTTAACACGGTATCAAAGCCTTATGGCCTGGGAGGTCGCAGGTTCAAGTCTCCAGCGGAGTGTATTCCCACTGAAGGGGAGTGTTAGCGGATGATTTGTTCCCGCACACGTAGTGTTGGCCCGACGACCCGTTGATATACATACTTGTTTCGCCTTTCCCCGACAAGTCGATCTTTTGGGGTAAATGGTTATTTAACATGGTATCAGAGCCTTAAGGCCTGGGAGGTCACAGGTTCAAGTCTCTAGCGAAGTATATTCCTGCTGAGGGGGCGTGTAAGCGGATGGTGTGTTCTCGCGCACGTGTTGTGTTAGCCCGACGACCAGTTGGTATACATAGTTGTCTCGCCTTTCCCCAGAAGGTCAATCTTTTGGGGTAAATGGTTGTTTAACAAACATTTATACCATTTTTTATTAGAGGGGTACCCCAAGAAGATGCACTTCAAGGCCCGCGAATCTAACTTGTCCCTCAAAGAACGATAAATATGGACATAACAAACACACCCAAAGACCTTTGGAGGAACAACGAAAGTCGGGCGATCAGGAACCAGGAGAGATAGGGAAGTCTGAAATCCGAGAACCCGAGAGGGCATACGATTGATAAGGTAAGCAGCAAGTAAAACAGACTCAGACCAATAGTGTTTAGGAACCTGCGTGCCTAACCAGAGCACGCTCAACTTCAAGAAGGTGACAGTTTTTTCTCTCAGCCGTCCCATTCTGTGGAGGTGTCGAAGGGCATGAGGTCTGATGAACAATGCCATGAGATACAAAGTAGGATTTAAGCCCCCCATCGAGGTATTCCCCCCCATTGTCAGAGCGAAGAATCTTAATAGTATGGAACTGAGTGGTAACTATCTTATGGAACTCTTGGAAAATGGAGAATACAGCATCTTTGGTTCGTATAAGGTACACCCAGGTACAACCACTAAAGTCATCTACAAAGGTAAAATACCGATATCCAAACAAAGAAGTCACGGGCGCAGGGCCCCACACATGAGAATACACAATAGAAAAAAGTGTAGTACTTTTATTCTCACTAATGGGAAAAACAGAAAGACGGTGTTTTGCCAGTTCACATGTTTCACAATGAAAGGGAACTGCAGAAACAGAAGAGAAAGCAGGAAAGACACGATTTAAGACGGACACGGGTACATAACCTAGTCAGTTATGCCAAAGCATTAACTGGTCTTTATTGACTCTACTACTACTACTACTGATGCTAGACTGGTGTGCAGATGAAGAAACCGAAGAATCCAGGATGTATAAGCCACCCTCCTCACGTCCACTGCCAATCGTCTGCCTCGACTCCAGATCCTGAAACACACTGTGAGAAGGAAAAAAAATGTTACACTGCAGTTAAGACTTTTGGTAAGACTACTGACAAAAAGTAAATTAGCGATGAATTGAGGAACATGCAAAACGGAAGACAAAGACAAAGCTAGTGTGGCATGAACATCCACTTTTCCAGATATAGAAGAATAGGTGCCATCAGTTATCCGAACTTTGTCACGACCAGAGCAAATACCATAATTAGAGAAAACAGAGGACATACCAGTCATGTGATCAGATGCCCCCGAATCAATGATCCAAGAAGGGCTGGAAGGTACAATAAAGGCGGAAAAAGCAGTCCTAGTACCTGTGTGAGCAAATGCAGACATAGAAGTGGAGGCCTGGCTATTGAGTTGGGCCATCATGCGGCGAAGTCACTCAAGATCTGCAGGAGAGAACGAGTCCGTGTCCCCAGAGGAGGTAGACACGGGTGGTGTGGTGTCTTGAGTGACTGAGTGCGCTGAGTGAGGTCCCTGGATATGGCCCATGCGATCGCAGTGATCACATTTGGGTCTGGGTCGGTCCCCAGACTCCTTTGGATTGGATGTCTGGCCCTTCTGATTGGTAGCAGCCAGGGCAGAGCAGTCCTGAGTATCACTCCCACCGCGGAGTTGCATGGTAGAGCAACGGCTGTCCTCCCCCTGAATGTAACAATAGACCCGTGCTAGAGAGGTGGGAGCAAGATCCCTACCAAGGATCTGAACACGAGCACCCTCAAAGCTCGAATGAAGGCCGGAGATAAACTGAAAAATCCGGTAACGTTCAACCATTGCCTTGAAGGACTTGACGACATCTGCACACTTGGGGTAATAACTCTGGTAGTGATCGATCTCTTCCCATTTGCTTCGAAGGGAAGCATAATATGTACCAAGCTTCATCTCCCCCTGACGAAGACAAGATATCTCTTGCTCTAGTTCATAGAGCTTGGCGAAATTGCCCACCTGGGAGTATGTCTGAGATACGACATCCCAAACATCTTTGGCCGTTGGTAGGAACATAAACCCTTTGCTGATCTGGGTTTGCATCGAGTGAAGAAGCCAGGACATGACAGTCAGGTTCCCCATAACCCAAATCCGGTGAGATTTGTCCTTCGGATCCGATTCTTTAGTAGCACCGGTCAGATACTCACTATAACCATGGCCCCCAATGTACATGAGTGCGGATGTCTTCCATTCCAGGAAGTTAGTGCCATCGAGCTTCAAAGTGGGGATGAAGAGCTGAGGGTTGTGATCTCCATGAGAGCCATGAGTCACAGGACGATCCTTAAAAGAAGAGCCAGAAATCCATATCGCTTCAGTTTTCTGAGAGTCTTCGGTACACTACCTGCTTTTTTGGTGGTTCTGCTCCGATGAGTTCCTCCGAGGCCACATCTGGATTATTTTTTTTTACCGATAAAAAAAATAAAAATAAAAACCGAAGCAAGGTCTAGATGATCCCTAAAGGCCCAATGAGTAGTGCGCCTAGAACAGGAGGGCCCAGAGAGGTCTAATTTTAGAAGAAAAGCAAATCCCAAAAAAATAGCAGGAGGATCCAGCTGATTTTTGGAAACTATGGTTCCAACAGTCAGAATTCGTCGAACCAAGTTTCGAACTGTTCCATGAGCAGTACTAAAGAGGGCGGCAAGGTCAGAGGGGCCTGCTGTTGCGCGAAGCTCACAAAAATTCAAAACCCAAAATCTGAAAATCGGGCCGATTTTTTGAAATTGATGATCTGAGGGTCGGAAAAAAGCGAGGCGACTTTCTGATAGTCCCGCGGTGAATACGGGAGAGGGCGGTTAGGGTTGAAAGCCCTACCGTGGTGCAGATCTCAAGAAAATAAAAAACCCAAATATCCTCGAAAAACGTGTTGGCCGGAAAAACCTAGAGAAGCTTGAGAAGAAGACAAACTGGATCTTTGATGCGGCTTAGGGAAAAAACTAACTAGGAAATAAGAGCCTGGTGTTTTGCCTCAGGATGAATCCCCGAATAGCGCAGGAATGATCCTGCGATTTTCTCAAAAGTTCTCCTCGACTCCGGATGCTCACATAACCATCTTAGATAGGAATGGAGTCTCTAGGGGACAAAGACACATGCCCTAGAGCTACCATGCTCTGATTATGTTGTAAATAAGGTTGTAACCAGTAGATGAAGGTTGTAAAGAGGAGAGGGAAAAACTGTAATGCAGGCGGAAGGTGGATGAGGAGATTAGGGTTCGAGAGAGAAGTTGTGGGAAGATGAGAATGAATAGTTAATTCATTCTCTCTCACGCACTATATATATATGATGGGTATAAACCCTACAAAGAGTAACACTATTCACGTGACACTATTCACGCGGCACTATTCACGCGCCACTATTAAGGTGAATGGTGAAAATCCAAAAAGAACACCACGTGGGAAGTGGGACGCAGCCCACTTGAGACACCCCACGTGGGTGTATTACATAAACTCCAACAGTTAGTGTTATCAACCAATCCATGCACACACCCCTGGACCACTCATTTAGAGGCAGCTAAAAGAATCCTTCAATGCCTCAAGTACACCCCTATTAAAGGCTTATTGTTTGCTAGACATGGACATCTCAAATTAGAAGATATAGATGCAGATCGGGACGGTTCTCTTGATGAAAGGGATCCACCTCTAGCTACTATACATTTGTTGGAACCAATCTAGTAACATGGCGGAGAAAAAAACAGACAGTTGTGGCCAGATCCAACGCTGGAGCGGGATACATAGCAATGGGTCATGGGATGTCTAAACCATATGGCTAAGGACCCTTCTTCATGAGCTCTGGCTAAAAGTTGAAGAGCCCATGAAGCTTTACTGTGACAACAAAGCAGCCATCAATATGCCCACAGTCCAGTTCAGCACGATAGGACCAAGTATATTGAAGTAGATAGACATTTTATCCGTGAACGAGTTGCATCCGAAGAAATTAGTTTACTAGTTGTCAAATCAAGTGACCAACTAGCAGATATTCTCACTAAGGGAGTTGTAAGAAACCAGTTCCATCTTCTTCTTGGCAAGCTGGGCATGATAGACATCAATGCCCTGCTTGAGGGGAAGTGTTGAGAAATGTTTAATTTCCCTTTATATATATACATTAGGATGGGGGGCATAATGGTCAATTACTAATATATGGGACATACTTGGTATTGTAGAAAAAATTATCATAAAAGAGCATGGGAGAGGGTCTTAGGACTCTTAACTCATTCTCTACTTCTTCTAATGGTTCAAACTTCAAAGTACACAGTATCGTTCATGGGCAATACTGAAACGTATCAGAAGTATCGTTCAGTTTCGGATGAAACTTCATGAAACCGAAACAAAATGTTAGTGCAAATTTAAACATAAGATGAAGTACCGTTCGGTTTTGGACGAAACCAACCGAAACATATGTAGTTTTGTCCTATAGCGAAACCGAAATGAAACAGACAAAACGTTTTGATTTCGGCCAAAACTTTGAACCATGCTTCTTTTTCTTCTTCTCACCAAGGGAGTTGTTAGAAACCAGTTCCATCTTCTTGGCAAGATGGGCATCATCGACAACTATGCCCTGCTTGATGGGGAGTGTTGAGAAATGTTTTATTTCCCTTTATGTATGTCTTAAACTAGGATGGGGGTGGGGGGGCATAATGGTCATTTACTAAAATATGGGACATATATATGGTACCTTCTTCTTCTTATAAAAATCTTCCACTAATACATTACATAAAAAACAAACACTAATACATTACATAAAAAAATATTAATACTTAATTATATAAAAATACCTTTCGGACAAACAAGATGGCACCATACTTTCAAGCTTTTTCATTATCAAAGACTCAATATCACCGTGGTTTCAGGTCTCGATAGTGGGACCTTGATTGTATGGGCCAAGAACAAGTTGACTCAGGCAACTCAACTCTAGAACTGTCTCGGCAGAGAACAACATGTGATACAATTCACATAAGGATCATGACTCGGTCCTGGCCAAGACCGACTGAGACAAAAAACCATAAAGATCACTAACAGTCAACATTGAAATGCCAACCGTCATCCAATGTATCACATATACAACATCATTGACTGATCACAAGAACAATCCAATGAGATGATATTTGTCTTTCTTTACTGGTACTACGCGATAAGCTGATATCCACTTCATGTTTCACACAACAAAAACAGATTAATGCAGCTTTTTACATCATGAAGCTGCTTGTAGTCTTTCACAATACCTCATATCATTACCAATTGTGCATCTTCTTGTGACTTTTGTAAAGACAACAAATACATATGTTATAAAATAAGTTTGTTGTATGGAATTTGATACATGGTCTACCAAGGCCAAAGGCATGCCTCCTCTCTATCTCAACAAACAACCCGTACAAGATACCAACATAGTTTACACAAGAATGAAAAAACACAGAAAACCCTTGATTTAACATACCATCTAAAATACTTCTCAACAGCATATCTGACCATTAAATAAATAAATTATTTCAAAATAATCAGAACAGCCAATAATTGTGATAGCAATTAAAACAGTTAATCTATGCCACATGATCAAATTAATAAGTCTTAGATGTAATACCTCAACACGAAAATAATCCCCATACGGTACATCACTAACTTCCTGTGACGTCTCAATAACCAAATGGCTGGTAGACAATGAAAGCTCAAAATGTCAAAGAGGCACCCATCACATATTCACCAATTTTGCAATAAACTTAAATACTACCATGGTACCATGTGTTGAGAGTCTTGAGACAAAACATTCACATGCTAAATAAAGCAATATGCAATTCATGCATAAATTCGGGACAATCAGGGAAGATCAATGCATTGAAAGCACCTTTGATAAAGTTCAATGCAAAATAGTCCAGCTAAACATTCATTTAGAGAAATCCCTTACGCATCTATAAAGGACAATATAAGCCAGTTAAGGGCTATTGATCCATGAATAGTTCCAGATCCTGCGTGCAAAAACAATCTATGCCCCTCAATTAGTAATTGGAAACACTCCAGATGACCAGCAATGCCTACTATATGTGTCAGCCATAAATGATCCCTGAAAGGCAGCGCTTTTCGCATCTGCCTTTATTTCTACATCTGTTATCAGTATCTCTCTACCTATGATACCAGGATACTTCAAAATGTGTGTTGTATCCGTGTCATATCCATGCCGGATACTTCCATTTTAAGTGTGAACGTCGTTTCCATGCCGTATTGATCCTGTATCCTTACCATATCTGGATAACATAGCTCTCTACTACCACAGTATTCCACCAGCAAACTATAACACGTATTTCAGAATTAAGTTCTAAACAGGAGTGTATGGCTCGCATAAATGAAGTCTTTCATTTTTAGTTGCGGTTCACAATTTAGAATCTTTTAATTTGAAGTCTTGAATAGAAATATTATAGTTTTATGATTTTGACCAACTTCGTACTCCTATATATCTGTTTTGAGTTCTAAATTCACCAAATGTAATTTTTTTTATTCTAGATATTTCTAGCTCCAAGCATCATGTCGATTTATTTTTACTACATAAGCAAAAAATGATATAGTATAAAATGACAAACGGTAGCAGATGAACATACCCAATCAGATCTATTTTTATTCAGGTAATCTATTTTCACACGTTTTTCTAAAAAAGTTTATTTTTTTCTTGACAAATGAAATATATTGTTGGTTTAGTTAAACTTCTCACATTCACATCACAATTTTTTTTACCTCCACTATATTTGAGCACTTAATTTTTAATCTTGTTCGAATCATGATATCCCAAATAGTTGGGATAAGGCATCGAGGATGATGATGCTGACCAAGTTAAGATGTACGACAAAATCTTGCTACAAGGTATTAGTTAATAGTGGCACAACCCCTTTTATGTGAAGGGTTGGGCTCTTGGGACTTGCCTTTGTTGGCAGGCTCCCAGGACTTGCCTTCTCAGGTGTGGATTCCGAGAATCCAACGGTGGTGATAGCATTGAGCTGGCATTCACTTTTGCCAAGCAAAACCACCATTGGATTCTTGGAATCCACGCCCGAGAAGACAAGTCCAGGAGCCTGTCAAAAAAGGCAAGTCATGGGAGCATGTTCCTTATGTAAAAGGCCTTAAAATCATGGTTTAGAAAAATAGTTATATCACCGTTGTAATGGTAACGCTCCAACCTAAAAAGTCTATGTTGTCAATCCCGAGAATACTTAGTATTTAGTGTATAGTCGCGTACATATCTAATCTTCTGAAGAATTGAAGCGTCAACAAACAACGTGGACTTCACCAACAATTCAGAGAAGATCAAAGCTAAAGAAGATCAACCAAATGAACGCAGTTCAATGAAAGATAAAGCAACATTAGCATGGAAATTTGGAACTCAACTCAGCAGACGTTCTTACTCAGCGGACGCTCAACAGTGAAATCTTACGTGTGTTTATTATGTGTATACATCAAGGAGTTGGCCGCAAAACGTACGGCTGTACGGACCCTTAGATGTTGGACTTAAGTCCATTTGCAGTCTGGGTAGACTGACTAGCTGACCGACCAAATGGTGCAGTCGACCGCCCCAGTCTGACCCTGAGCGGCTAACTGACCAAATGGTGTGGTCGGCCGCCCCTTGCTCTCTTGGTTTTTATATATATTGGCTCTAGGGCCAACTGACCATTTTGAGCGACCGATGGCCCCTCAGACAGAACTCTTTCCCTGAGTGGTCAACCCCCTGAGAAAAGCAGATCTAGGCTTGACTTAAAAGTCTCGCGATTTTGACTTGTTGGGCCCATCCCAATTGAGTCTGTTTCTCTTCTTTGAAAGCCTCTTATATAAAGGGAGATAAACCCTAGAACAAAAAATCAAGCAACAACTCGTTTACTTCCATTCATTCATTGATATCTTTTGAGTTGAAGAGATTTGGATATTTTGAGAGCTTCACCCGAGCAACTCAAGCTGCATCATTCTGTGAAGACTCTGACTATTTGATAGGCTAGACTCTATTCTTTACATTGCCTCCTCTTCTACCTAGTTGAGGATCATCACTGTGAGTGTTGCATTCGTAGTAAAACTTCTTCGCAGATTCGACCACTTGTTTGGAATTCATCTGAAGGTAAGTATCTCTATGAAAAAAAAACCTAAGTTGAATTATATCTATTAAAAACTTGAACTCTTGTTTGATTGATGAGTGTTTACTCATTGTGACGCAGGACGGGAGAACCGTTCCGTGATTTGAGAAGGAATGAAGAGGGGAAGGTTACTATTCACGCAACACTATTCACAGTGCTGTGGTATGATTTGGGTTGTCTTAGGTAAGAAATTGACAAAAAAAGAAAAAAGAAAATAGAGATGGAGAAAAAGAAGAGATAGGGATAGAAAGACACCTTCGGCTTCGCACCGAATTAGCTTGGCTTCGCACCAAGAGAGGATGGCTTCATACCACAAGAGAGATTTCTCAAAGAGATTTCTATTTTTTCATTCATAATTTTTCATCATTAAAATCAAAGGGTACATCACCTTTTATAGACTCCCTACTTGAACTTTCCTAATTTTAATCTAATTGAAATTAGAAACTCCTAATACAAGTCAACTATTGCAATCAATAATAAAATCTTAATTGGAAACAAAATCTCAACTGAAAATCCTAGTTAAATTAAAACAAATCTTCGTGGGGTCCACTAAAAATAGTAAAATCAAAATTTACTATAAATAGTAAAAATGAGATTTACTATAAATAGTAAAAAACGTGAATTACTATAAATAGTAAATAGGATCTACTTGATTAGGCATTGATTCGGTGTAGCGCAGACGATCGTAGTAGAATGCTCCCGCATCAAACCCTCCTTGTTGAAAAGAATTCGACCTCAAATTCAAGTTGAGATATTGCAATAGGCTTTTCTAGCATAAGAGATATTTCGAGTACTTTCCCTTCAGTTTCTTCTTTTGCATCTTTAACAGGTGTAAATTTTCTGAAACATGGTCTATGTCCTCAACTCTGGCCTTCTTTGATAAAAAATCCTTGCTTGTTCCATCTACTTTACTTTCAGTTGTCGGCTCTAAAACAGTAGAAAAATCTGGTTTCGGATTTGGATCTTCTATACTATTTGGGCCATCTTCAGCTGGAGCGTTTGAACCAGGGGAATCATCATCATTTTCATTCTCCATAACAATAGGCGGATCAATATGATTATCCTCCATCTTTTCGTCTAATACAACTATAGGAGCTTCAGGATTGGCTAATTCCTCAGTTTTGGCTTTTTCATCCTCGTCGATTTTTTCATTTTCCATAGATAGAAAAACACCTTCTTGTTCAATGGCTTTTATTTCTTTGTTTACTTTCTTCTCGACTTACTTTGAGACCTCTTTAGGGGTTTTTTTTGCTGTGAAACCTTCTAATAGCTTGCCAGAAAGATGTGGAAAAGCCGGTGGTGGTGGTAGTGACTCTCCAAGACGGCAGTTGCTGATTGGAACTCTAGCGGAGATCCTTGCTTCTAGTTTGCTCTCAATACAATTTATCTAGTCACTTAGTCCGTTCTCAAAACGATTTATCACATCGTTTAGTTTAGCTAACGCGGCTGCCAAAGATTGCGAACCAATATGAGACATTTTCCGATCAGGAGTTTCGAACTGGGCTCTGATACCAAATTTGACGCAAGACGGGAGAACCGTTCCGCGATTTGAGAAGGAATGAAGAGGGGAAGATTACTATTCACGCAACACTATTCACATAGCACTATTCACAGTGCTGTTGTATGATTTGGGTTTTCTTAGGTAAGAAATTGACAAAAAAAGAAAAAAAGAAAATAGAGATGAAGAAAAAGAAGAGAATAAGAGAGAAGAGATAGAGAAAGAGATAGGGATAGAAAGATACCTTCGACTTCGCACCGAATTAGCTTGGCTTCGCACCAAGAGAGGATGGCTTCACACCACAAGAGAGATTTCTCAAAGAGATTTCTATTTTTTCATCCTTAAAATCAGATGGTACATCACTTTTTATAGACTCCCTACTTGAACTTTCCTAATTCTAATCTAATTGAAATTAGAAACTCCTAATACAAGTCAACTATTGCAATCAATAATAAAATCCTAATTGGAAACAAAATCTCAATTGAAAATCCTAGTTAAATTAAAACAAATCTTCGTGGGGTCCACTAAAAATAGTAAAATCAAAATTTACTATAAATAGTAAATCCGGGATTTACTATAAATAGTAAAAACGAGATTTACTATAAATAGTAATTTCAGAATTTACTATAAATAGTAAAAAACGTGAATTACTATAAATAGTAAATAGGATCCACTTGATTAGGCATTGATTCGGTGTAGCGCAGACGATCGTAGTAGAATGCTCCCGCATCACATTGGTATTGAGTTATGGATTGTACATCCTTGAGGAAAAGATTTTCTTTTAACTCTACTAGCCTAGTTAACTCTCTAGGTGGTGCGAGAAGTAATTCTCATAAGTTTAAACTAAGTAGATACTTAGTTGTTTTTACTCTGTTCAATTAGATATGTTATAATGCATGATTGAAAGAATAGTAAATTGCTCGTGCTAAGTGTTGGAGAGTTGATGTAGGTGCAAGTTCACCAAACCACTATAAATTCATGTCTTGTGTACTTGTCTCATATATATTTCATGATCTGTGGATGAATAATTTAGTATTGAATGTTTGATCTAATTTCGCCTAGCATGATCATTAATTTTTAAATCTACACAGTAATCCGCTGAGAAATTTTTAGTGTCCTATTCACAAACACCCCCCCCCCCCCCCCCCCCTTAGGACTTATTGCAGTAAATAAAAGGGAATTTCAATTGGTATCAAAGCATAGATCACTCTGAGAGGGTTTAAGAACCCAAGTGCGATCCTTAAAGGCTATGAGTCAGAAGGATTCTCTGTGTGACCTCCTTTATTCAATGGTACTAACTATGCCTACTAGAAGGCTAGAATGAGGATCTTTCTAAAATCACTTGATGAAAGGATTTGGGAATCAATGGAAATGGGATAGACATCTCCTACTGTTGCAACTACTATTGGTGAATTAACTACCATTATTGTTAAAGCTAAATTGGAATGGAGCATAGGTGATAAGGAAGCATATACCTATAATAACAAAGCTCTAAATGATATACATTGTGCTTTATCACCTGATAAATTCAAAAGAATCATTGCATATGAAACTGTGAAACAATCATGGGACATTCTGGAAATGACCATGAAGGAACTAATTCAATTAAAATATCTAAACTTCAAATGCTTACAACACAACTTGAAATCATAAGAATGACTGAGGATGAAACTTTTACAGACTTCTATACTAAGCTAAATGAAATAATTAATTCCATGTGATGTCTTGGTGAAACCATCCCAGAGCTGAAAATTGTTAGAAGGATTTTGAGATCCTTACCTAATAAGTTTTACCCTACGATAACTGTTATTGAAGAAAGCAAAAATATTGACCTAATCAAATTGGAAGAACTAATAGGGTCTATTCAAATATTTGAACTTAACCTTCAAACACCTAAGAAGAGAGGATTGTCATTAAAAATCTCTAAGAAGCAAATGAGAGAAGAAGTTGGACAAGTCTAGTAACATTGAAGAAGAAGTTGTCCTTTTTGCTATGTAACATAGACATGGACAAGTGTCTATGTCAAAAATTGATACGAAGTGTCAAACACACTAGCCGCCAAGACATGTCTGTACAGTTTATTCCATATAACAGGAAAAGCATTTGTCAAAATACTTTAATTCATGATGTATATATATATATATAGAGAGAGAGAGAGAGAGAAAGAATGTATTCGGATAAGATGATATACATTAAAAACCAAAATTGTAAAAATATATAAATAATAGCTATTAATAAATATTTGTTTGACAAAAGTGTCAGCGTGTGTCTAACACGTGAGTACAAAATGCTACGCGACACGACAAACTTATAGAAAATGGAGTCTCTTGTTGCATAACCAACATCTAGTTTTTACGGGGTAAAAAAAAAAGGAAAAACCTTTGCCCCCCAATAATCGAACAAACATGGATTTGAAAATCAACAAAAGTTACCATAAAACACTAAATTGACACAACTTGGATTGTACAGTGTTTTTACCCAAGACGATATCACATATTTATCATGACTTTAGTCATATGGCCTGACACGTGAATAAGTCTAAAGCACAGAACAAAATACATGTAAAGTGATGTCTTTAGGAAGGAGCCAATGAACAGTCTTGTTGAGCTTCAATAGCAACAGATCGATGTTCTGGTACAAGTTTGAAATATTAGGGTTCAAACCCAGGATGGAGTAGAACAATTTTG
Source organism: Euptelea pleiosperma (assembly GCA_035048495.1). Classification (NCBI taxonomy): domain Eukaryota; kingdom Viridiplantae; phylum Streptophyta; class Magnoliopsida; order Ranunculales; family Eupteleaceae; genus Euptelea; species Euptelea pleiosperma. Next base: position 20,733,905 of record CM068553.1, on the reverse strand, counting down.
GAAAGAAGAATAGTATATCAAACAACCTCCCCTTTTCCACTAAGGCCATTATAAGGAAACTGATTACACATTACATGAATTAAAGCCAATTTAAGAAAAGCATAGGGACAATAATGGAAAAATAATAAAAAAGTGCTAACGGACTAGTCTACCCCTACTAGCTACTATAATTTTACACTATTAATAATAACAATCCATATTGGTTCAGGGAATTTAGCTAATGAACTACTAGTTTGAAAAAACATTGTACGCCAGATATTAAAAGAAAGTCAAGAAGCAATAAAAAAGGTATTGAGTGTAGCATAACATCCCATGTTCGGTGTTCTCCTTTAACAAATTAAGTATTCTCTGAACTGACAGAATGTATCATCATCATTGTCTTGAAAAAAAAGGCAAAGAAAGAGAGAGATATGAGCAACCTGTTTCTGAAAACTCGAAATTTCTGGACCTCCTGACAGTTGCCAAATTTTGCACCTTAATTGCAACTCAACAAATTTAAAACTGATTCAGATAAACTTACAGGAGTATCTACAGAAAAATAAAGCCAGTTTTCTGAAATTGTACTTCAAGAAAAAAAATAACTAAGGTACAAATGCATACCAAAATATATTTTGATCGGATGCTGAAATGACACATCACGGGCATAGCCAAATTGCTCATGCTCATACCAAGAAGTGCACGTAAAATCTGAAAAACACAACAATTACATTTACAGGACAACAAAAAGTACAAACAGTGGTACAGAATGACGTCCATAGCAATATGATTCAGTTTAGTCATCGAGGCAATGGTAACCATGAATATGAACTAAATTCACAACTAGTGGTATATAATCAGGTTCATGGAGATGTACAACGTTCTACCTTTGTCTCCACATCTTCTATGAAACGTTTCAATAAATTTAACAGCATCATCTGCGAAAAAGAAACTGAAGAACTCCTCTACCTGAATCTGTGGACCGTAAATTGAAAACGTAAATGAAATCAAATTTTCCATACAAATCAAATCAAATCAAATTAGTAAAAAATCATTAACCTTATGGCACTGTTAACAGAAAGGAGTGTATGCCATACAATATACTCACTAACGAAGAAGTTAACATTACCAGAAACTTTGCTTCAGCAACCTTTGTATAATATTCAGGTACTGCAGAGCAGAAAGAGACATTTCTGAAAATGAGAACATCAACTAGAAAGATGGAGTTCAGACTAGAAATTAACAAAAGAGCAACAGAGAGATATCAATTAACTTCCTAAAGAAGAACACTGAAAATCTGAGGTAGTAAATTAACCTTAACAAATGAATCCATGCAGCTAAAATTTCCAAAGCAAAGATGTATACATCGTTTCTTTTTTGACAAATAAGACGTGTACATTATACATTATGTAACATGGAAAATTAGGTTTTTTCCATTATTTGTTTTGACAATAGCACTGACACAGATGTATCAGAAACTAATAACAAGTCCTAAACCATCAGATGCTGACACATGGACTTTCCAAAGTAATTCTACGCAGTTTGTAATTAAAAACCGCTCCTCCGCGTAACTTCTCCTCTTATTCCGTATTTCCTTTTTCTTTGTCTCCTCTTCTTCATTTGTCACTCTTACATAAAATGAAGCTAAGCTTTTTTTTTTCCTTTTATTGTGGGAAAGAAGCTATGCTAACAACCTGAAACCCAGCATCTCAACCTAACAGACTGAGAACCAGTCTATTGTGGACCTTGTGGTATATATATAGAGAGAGAGGTAGTAAGCTGAAAACAAATCTTGACCTCTTAATTGCAACATAGAGCACTGTCCAATTGTTACGGGATCAACCCTTGGCATAAACATATATCACAACAAGAGTAGTTGTTCAAGAAAAACATCAGAAGTCAACTAACCTTTAGGGGCATCAGCATCCTCGAGCTTCCACCTAAAACGCTCTCCAGAAGTCAAACACTCGCCATTCACAACCGGTTCTGCATCTTCTTCTCCATTTTCTTGTGATTCTGAAAATCTCGTTGAAACATTAGCGTCAACCTCACCATTTGATAGAGGTGTACATTCTCCTGAAGGATGCGCATCTTTTTTCCTGATTCATAACACCCAGTAAGACCTAAATAAATACCAAGAATAATCCATACAACATAAGAATGGCATAACAATCAAGCTATAGCTAAAATAGTTTCCCATGAAGATACCTGTCCACAGAATACATGTCATTAGGTGGTTGTTTGAAGCACTTGGATTTTTCAAATATAACAAGTCCATTGTCCTGGCTGCTGGTCTCAGATTTTGAGTCCTAATGAAAAACAGCTAATTAAAAACTGAAAATGACTGAAAACAAGCTAATTCTTTTGTTCAACACCATAGGTTTTTTAATAATTTTTGGACCTTGTTGAAATCTCAAGAAGTAGGCCTGCAGATAACTAATATTTTACAGTAAAAAAAACCCAAAAGAAAACAAAAACAAAAACACACAATAGCTAAAATTCACTTCGGTTTAGAGGATCTTCAGGTTATCTAGAAAATCATATACTCAGTTACTCACAGTACAATTAAATTATGATTTAAGTGAATGTAACCAATATGAAAATGAATCTCAAAGAAAAAGTAAGATTTCTAAAGAAAAAAGGATATTACTTAAACTAATTTTGCACCTAAGTAGCTTTGGGAACTTAGTTTCATTCCGTTCCGTCAGTTTACCACAAATGCCCTATTTTTTACCATCCATAAGATATAGGAGAAAAATGTCATACCTGAAAATCTATGATGGCTTTAGCGTCATTACTAAGTTGTGACCATCCATCAACTATGAGCCGGTAAGCTTCATCACGGGACAAGAATGACGCAAAGAAGTGCTGCCGAAGTAAGAGGTGGAGTAGTAAGACATTGAACACAATATAACAAATTCAACTAACAAATGATCACTCGAATTCATGAAAGCCAGATAGATAATGAAGCAAAAGGTTACCATCATATGCTTGAAAACCAAAACCGTTGTTGCAGTTTTATAGCATGCAGTTAAAATCAAAGTTTGGTTCATGAACAGAACAATAGATCACAAGTTGAAGTTACCTTTTTTCCCCCCGACACAATTTCTATGGCATTTGGGAAGATTGCTGCTGTCTTTGCTTTCCGTACACATGTAACTTCATGGAAGGGGATTATTTTCTGCAGTATTGAACTCATGTTACAGGATTTCCCTTTGTACAATCAAACTTCGCATAATAAGTAGCAAAACAGACTAACCAATCAAAAGGTTTTTAAAAAGAAACAAAGCAGACTTAGAATGTTTTTAAAAAGAAACAACGGGTATGCCTGTCACAATTTTTACTGCCCAATAACTAAACATCATCCATATTGCTCTTCATCGAACATGTTTAGTTGCAGTTAGTGGCAGCTAGATTTTTACTCCAAAGTTACCAACGTAATAAAAAATATAGATCTTACCACACTATAAAAAGGAAAGTTGATACAAACATCTCAAGGAAATTAGAGACTTGGCCTTGACTTTGAACATCTTGTTCTTGATTGTTCCAACATCAATGATAAACCAGATTTCTTAACTAAATGTGTCTCAAGGGCCCATTGTTAAGTGCCCAGGTTGCGTGATGAGTAACTGCATAACAGGATTTCTGGAATGTTTGTGGATCTTTTGCCACTCTTTCATGCCCAAGACAATGCCTGCACAATTCATTGTTGTTTATTTTAAGTTATGAGAAGGTGATTGGCCAATCCGTTCCCTGTCTAGTTGTCTCTACACATCATCTCTTCTTGATTCTCGTCTAACATAATACTGTTCTCACTATTTCTCATCTATTCACCACTTGCATGTCGATATCTATTACTATTATAAAGCCAAAAATGCCTTGGAGAACGCCACACACCCACACAAAAGTAAAATGCAAAACAAAAGAAAAAAAACAAAAGTAATGAAATTTTCTCACTCCACTTCCACCGTCACTTCATTAAATGCCTTCTCAACCTAAAATGCCCTTGATAAATATTTAATTACATCTCACGCCGTTCCAAAAAATCAGCCCAATGTAAACCTTTGGATCTATGTAACCAAAATAATGCTCAAAATCATAGGTTAAAAACAAACCCATGAAAACGACTCCAATCAAATGCTTAGAAACCCATGAAAACGACTCCAATCAAATGCTTAGAAATCACTACTCAGGCTAATCTTTTGCATGTATGTCCACCTAGGGATGGGCCAAACATCCATGCGGTCAGTGATCTCTAAGAGTGTGCCACATGTAAGGTGCAGGTGCATCGCACGTGCATCCCCCTAGTATATAGAAAGCAACTAAACGTTTCCTAAATCTAAGCATTCTAAACTTGATTCCTACTTAAAACAGGGACTCTAAAATAACCTAAATAACATATGGGACCCATAACATATTTCCATTCCTAAACATAACCTAGTTATCAAAATCATAGATTTTTTAACCTATTTTTGGAGCCCAGTATGACAAATTTACCCAAATATACAAAAAAGCCATCGTGATGCAGGAGCATCCATACTTCGCAACACCCCTGCTACACAAAATATGACCTTACGAGTGGCAAAAAAGGCACACACGGTAGATGTGTGCCACATGTCAGTCAACATGAATCGCAAGGATCTATGAGCCCGAACTTGAGCCTCAATAAATGCCAATCAAAACCTGAATCCAATACCGGCATGACCCAGCTCAGCCAATTTGGCCTGATCAACATACAGGTGCGTGCCCAACTATTTGATGACCACCATGTGTCCCCCAACGAAGAGAGTGTATTCTTTTCTAAAGTCTATCAACATTTATTTATGGAAGTTATTTTAGATGAGTGCTTTAAAAATCTAGATAAAGAAGGATCTCATGATCATTGATGAATAAGAAGAAAATGTTCTGGAGGAGTCTTGTAACAGAAGAACAACCCGAAGTGAATTTACCATCTCGAGCCATGGACGTAGTCGCCAGATTGCAGTGATGAACCACGTAAAATTGGTGCCCAATCTCTTTCTCTCTCTCTCTTTTCCATGACTATTAGATTTTCAGGTTTGATGCACGAATCCTGAGGCATCAACAGCGACTTTGGATTTTTGCACTCACAGACCATTCAACAAAAACGGTGACCAACAAGAGAAGGAAGAAGAAGGTTGTTAAAAGTACTTCCCATCCAACTAATTAATTTAGAACTGGGTACTTTTTTTAAAATGTGTATCTTATTAGGATAAGATTAAAATGACTTTCTCACTTCATCATGTGTAGGTTTTTAGCCGACCAATGTTAATCATCGAGGCGTGTGTAAATCAATCCATTGTTCAACATCAGTTTTGGTATCAGAGCAAGTTCATTGCTCCTGCTATTGTTCAAGCAGTTAATTGGAACCACCATTGTGTTTTGTAGTAAGAACATTTACCACCATCAAAACCATTATTACTGTTGTTGTAGGTACATGGTTTATCCTCCTTTCCCACTTATTAATCCGTCATGTTCCTAATGCGCTTCTGTTATTTTTGTCATTCTAATAATTTAGAAGTCGGAAAAGAGAGAGAGAGAGAGAGAGAGAGAGAGTTTATTTTCAGGTCGCAAGCACATATTTCTAGGTGAAATCAGCTCCCCACATAAATCAAGTTGTAAAGTTTTTCTTGAACATATGCACTACAGAGATAGCAAAAAGATCCGAGTGATGAAAGAGATAAAATCTGAAAATATGATTAGCATACATCCCAATCCACAAGCACATCAATATGCAGGGATAGAAGATCTTATCTAACAAAACAATGGGAAAACAATTTCATCAGCATACCTTTGTCTCAAATCCAAATATGTTGGAATAAAAGCAAATATGACGAACAAACAAGTACATATGACCCTGCAATTAACAAGTAAATTAGGGAAAGTGAGCAACTGCAACTTGTACTAAATTGTGCTCAATAAAACATTTGTTCAGAAAAAAGTAAGGATAGAGGGTTGTAGCGACTTGAAAATATGTTAGACCAGGTGGGACTTAGCAAAAGGATGGACATACATTTTCTCTCGTACCCAAGGTTTAAAATATCATTCCTTCTCATTGTTTCGATAGGCAGAAGAAACAAGACATATAGATCGAGACAAAACGAGACGAGACAATGGAAAAACACTATGTCACAATAAGGTTAAACCATTTTTTTAATGCTTAATTAGGTTACAATTTTTTTTTTTGGCATTTATATATGTTATAAAAGTACATATACCATGAAAATAAGGTTCTAAACCAATTTTAGTACTTCAATAAAGTTTTTTGCAATAGACGATACATTCCCGTGTATTGTCTCGGTACCTTACCGGAACAAGATGTCTCGACCGAGACGGAATGAGTCAAAACGAGATTTTCAACCATGCTCGATGCAAATGATATAGTGGATTCCCTTACAAGGAGTAGTGTAAATAGAAACTTTTTGTACATAAGGAACTCACAACGCTTATCCTGTAAATTTTGGTCTTAGCTAATAAATGATTTGTTAATTTATCAGAAAGAAAGATTATAGAAAGATTTTAAAGATTGTGTTACAAGAGTGGGTGAAAGTACCCATCCATCTCAGAATGTCTTGGCTGAGATGTCTCATTCTAGTAAGTACACGACAATTCTCGTACCAGAAAAAAAATTAAGTGATGAAGAACTTATTTGTACAGGATGTGTTATGAAAAGTAGTATTATCTCACTAAACAGCCTATTTTAGCTTAATAAGCATTAAAAATAATTTAGTATAACATGAATATTGTTATTTCTCCCAAATATTTTGTCTCCTTCCATCAGCTTACTAAGACACTAAACGAGAGCAAGATCTTGAACCTTGGGTACTGTAGAACTATAGATTACACATATTAACACCTCGGTTTCATTCTTGGAGTTAGAAAGATATCATACACAATAAGATTTTAACAGAAAGACTTGTGATATTCCTCACGTTTAGAAAAGAGGGGGAGAGGGTTGAACAATTGTTGCAAATGCATTACAGCTAGTCATCATCCAAAGTTCAAACAATCCAAATAGGAAACTGAAACAAGATTTACCTGGAGAAGGATACTCTCCTGGAATGCACAATTGAAGTCTTGAACAAGGACCTATATAATATGGCAAAAATATGCATCAAAATATATAAGGAAAAAAATAGCATATAAAGAGTTCCATCTTAATAAAACATATCAATTAATTTATTTTTTATTATAGGTAACTTCTAAAGTGCCTTTAAACATACTAGTTGGAAATTCACCATAAAGAAAAAGAAACAAATATAATTAAAGGCAGACAATGAATGTTCCACCCTTATTGCACATAAATCCACATCTCTGGCATTTACATTTCGTAATAAGTTCAAAAACAGAATCAAATCTATAATACCTATAAAGGATAGTCATAATACTAATAATGTTAGTAGAGAATGGTGATTATATGTGATGACGAGGGAGAGAGAGAGAGTTGTACGCAACACAAGTGAAACTATAATTCCAGGAGAAAAACATCTAAACAAACATTTTCTTCCATTTAATAGTTGAAATCCTAATAAAATAAAGAACTGATTGATTTTTTTTTTTTTTTTTTTTGACAAGTGTAATATTTTATTAAGGGTCGGGCTCGGGGGGACCCCCATTTTGGCGTACCCACATAGAAGATGAATCAATGGCTGATTTTTGGTGAGGAAGATCTCTATGGTGAGGAGATTGTAAGGGAAAATCCCACACCCCCTCGAGATGTGCGCAAAATCAGATGCCCGATTCTAGATCCATCTAAGCTGACTCTTCCGCCGGATGGTCAAACTCCACGTTCGAGAAGGTCGTTTGCTTCACCGTGTAGTCCGGTACTCCTACCGACTTGACTGATACTCTAACCATCTCGTCCGATGTAACCTGAAAATGAACTCTGATGGTGGGAGATCCACCAAAGAGCCTCCGATGATTAAGTCAGTATCTTGCCTAAGAACCTTTTATCTAATTCCCTATTCAAGATCGTTTTTTTTTTCTTTCTTACTGTAGCTCTCTATATATAGGGTATGTAACCCATTACGTGTCCAAGAGCACGATGGAGGCCGTACCAATCAACTCGAAAATCTTTGTTTTATGCATGATCTGTCGTAGATCGTGCTTTGCTTTAAAAGTACAATAGGTGGCCGCTCCCCGTTCGTTGTTCGAACCTGTTTTGAAATGGTCTTTGTTTCCCCGTTTGTCCGCACATCGGGCTGATCTTCATTCTCCCGAGTCGGTCATGTTTTCCACCATCTTAAGTCGGCCAGTCCCGTTCATCATTCCAAGTCGACCAAACCTTCGTCCAAGTCGGCCCAACCTTCATCCCAAGTCGGCCACTCGGTTATATTGTTGGTGAACACGTGTCGTCATCAAGGAAAGCCACGTGTAATGTCAAAAAATACCCCTTACAATTGCCCCCTCTCGGGGTTTGTGTAATGTCCGACTAATAGCCGACTACACAAATCCCAAGAAGATCATCCACGTGTCATGATCCCCTTTCACCATCGTTTTGTATTTCGGCGACATCGCTTCGATTTGACGCAGCATTAAATGTTGGCGCCACGTGTCATCCTTGCATTGGCTCGTACCAATGGTAATGCAAACGTCGCCTCGATATCCGTGCGTGCGGTCGGAAAGTATGATTACCCCCATAGTATAAATAGGTTTCCCCTATTCATTTCTGTTTTCATCTGTTGTAAATTCTTCTTGCGTTCTTATTTTCTTCCTGATTTCGGACAACTCGACCACCTACTCGGACAACTCGACAACCTACTCAGACAACTCGGCTTCCATATTTTTAGTCGGATACCTTGTTTTTCGAGGTACTTGCCCATTACTCTTTAATCTCAAATATGGCTTCTGCAAATTCTTCTCACTGCGACAGTCCGTCTTACCGAGACTCCGACGCGGAGTCTCAGAGTTGCCCTGACCTCGAAGTCATTAGGGAAGCCTTTAGTATTTCTCGAGATATCTTGCTCTGTTACGTTCCTCCTGTAGTAGTCATTCTCATCACACGGTGGTGGAGCCGAACACCATCTGTATAACTGTCTGCCATCTCGAGGCTAGTCTTCCTCTTCTCCTTACTCCGTTCGCCCGAGAACTTTTAAACTTTTATAAATTAGCCCCAAGCCAAGTCTCGGGCAATTTCTGGCGTACTCTCCGTCCATCTCGAGGCTATTCTTCCTCTTCTCCTTACTCCGTTCGCCCGAGAACTTTTAAACTTTTATAGATTAGCCCCAGGTCAAGTCTCGGGCAATTTCTGGCGTACTCTCCGTTCCTTCGAGTGTATTCAAACACATTGGGGACGAGAAATTACCCTAAAAGATGTCCGACGTCAGCATTATATTAAGGTCATACCCAAAACTAAAAGAGCCAACTCCGAGACCTGCGGGTCTCCTTTGTACTTCTTAGCTACCCGCCCAGGGAGGGTCCCGATCTTTAGAGGCTATTTAAGATAGTGATAAGGGATGGCACCGTTTCCCTCTTTTTGTCTCAGGCGCATGGGAGAGAGGACCAGACGACCATGGGCCCCCACTTGCCAATAGGAACTTTGGGGCACGAGGTACTCGTAGGACCTCTCTTCTATCTTTCCGAGTCTAAAATTTATTACTAGTTCATTCTTGTCTCTTTGTAGCGTGTATAGACAGTTTTTCTCGGGGACTCCCCAAAGCCATCCTCCCCCTCTGCATCGCTCTTCGGACGCTCCCGTCCGATATATATATCAGCGTCTCGTCAGACTTGACGAGCGGGGCTACTATCTTGAAGCTAAGCCGCCTTCGACGGAAGAGCTATTGGAGCAGGTGCCCAACTCTAAACTGACCTTCCGACTTCTGACTAAGGCCGAGAAGAGGAGATTTATGTTTGAGGCTCAAGCCAATGATGCAGCAGGACGAGTAGAGCCGTCTCCGGAAGCACATTCTCCTGCCCCCCCAAACGTCTCCTCAGGTCGACTTCTCGCCGGGATATTTCGGCACTCCGGTGGGTTCTCGCGGCCTCGAAAAAGTCACTGAGGTACATCCACCCCAGAATCTTATTATTGTAGCTTCAGACTCGGATACTGTCTCGTCTCCCTCATCCGGTTCACCTCATCACCCATTTTACCATTCGTTACCGCCTGAGTTCTCTTATTTGGTGCAGTCTCTCGACTACTTTTACCGAAAAAAATCTTGACACTGAGCCTCTCCTCTCGGATCAATATTCTCAGGATCTTCTTCGTGCCCAAGAGATGGCGAGGCTGAACATTGCTGGCCCATCCGCGGGCTCCTCTCCACCTTACGCGAGGGGTTCCGGGTCTCAAAAACGTCAAGGGGATGCTCTTCCTCGGACAGCAGCCAAACTCCCTAAGCCAACGTATCCAGCTCTCGGCGTGCTCCCGCCCAAGTCGTTCAGGCTGTTCCTGCTGTCACCTCCACAACTGTTCCGACTACACTTCCTCAAGAGAAGGGGAAGTCATCCGAGACCCTTCCGCTGAAAGACCGGCAGTGGGCCCCCGAGGGTCACCAAGGGAACCAACTCAAGAGTGGACCCCCGCTCTGCCAACACAGCACCTGATTGGAAGCCCACAAGTCGAAGGACGTTGTACCGATTAAAGCCAATCAGAGTGCTGTGAAGGACGGGGTTGTCGCTCGGATCATCGGGGACTTGAGCCTTACTCCTACGAACGACCGTATGTTCATGCGAGCTCCATTGTTGACAACTTCTACCAGGGGATGGCCATGGTAATGTTTCTCAGTGTCTTTATTATTCATTTACTTTCCGTTGTGATTATGTCTCAACTTCTTTGCTTAATTTCTTAATCTTTTCTTTTCTGTCTCTGAATGCATTCCCGAGGTTCTAAACTTCGACTTTGCTTTAGACTTCGGTCAGTTAAAATTCGGAATTAATTCAGGGAAGTTCAATTCGATTTAGAAAATTTCTGTAAAAATTCGCTAACTTAGAGAAGTTTAAAGATTTTTAGCCAAAATGAGTGAAACGATATTAATCTTGCTTAGGTTGCTCTAAATGGTTGTTTTTATGATATAATAAGTTATAAGTGTTTTATCATGCTTTTTTATCATATCCTTAAAAATCAATGTGTTTTACCAACATTTTGCTAAAAATTCTCCAAACTTCTCTAAGTTAACTGCTTATTTCGAATTAAACGAATTAATTCGACGAATTTTTGCAATTTTTGTACTAAAAAGGCTAAACTTCAAGAAATTAGCCGAATTTTTACTGTTTACTTCGAATTAATTCGGCGATTTGTAAATTTTTTAATACATGTACACTTTAATTCGGTCAGTCAAAATCCGGAATTAATTCAGCTAATTTCGCCAAATTTTGTCGAATTTTAATCCCGACGATTACTCGGCTCAGCGAGGAGATAAAGACGCTGCAAGCCGAGAAGTCGGTTCTCGAGTCTGAGTTGGAGGCCCTCAAGGCAAAGGAGAAAGAGACCTCCGCTCAGAACGAGCAAGCATGCAGGGATCTGATCGAGGTCACTGCCGAGAAGCATCGTCTCTCGGGTAATCATTCGGGAGCTCCAGAACAAGGAGGCGACCCTCCGAAAGGAGTTCGAGGCGGAGCTGGGGGCAAAGAAGGCTAAGATCGAGGCCAACCTCAAGGTAGAATTTGAGGCCCAAGCCAATGAGGTCATAGCTCAATGGGCCTCCTTCGCTGATAAGTATAAACTCCAGAGGGACGAGTTCGTCGTGAGCTCAAAACCCTCGAGAAAGCTCGTGAAGTTCCGCCGACTCCCCGGGTGGGACTCACGAGCGAGGAGCATGTCGATCCTTCGGCTAAAGATGGCTTGGCCACCCTCGCTGAAGCCGCCGTCGTTGTGACGCCTCTGCCTGATTCTGAGGTTTCAGTCCCCGAGCTCCAAGCTCCAGAGATTCCTCCTCCTGAAGATCGCGTGGATCCTTAGGTTTATTTTGGCCTGTGGCCACTTCTACTTTTGTTCCGTGTGCCCGTATCTACAACTATTTTCTGGCCATGTGGCCGATTATAAACTATTTGCTACTTATGGCCCTTCGACTGGCCATTGAATCTTAAATTTCCTTATTTTCGGCCCTTTGCAGCCGTCTTTATGTGAATCTTTATCCGTTGCTATTATGCCTGCTTGTCTTTATTTAATTCTTTTCATGCTGTTACTTCATGCTTTAATTTCCACTATGCCTATATGCTTGTATAAACTTTCATTTGGCTGTGTAGCCGACGTGTAGATTATTGTATATGCTTGTATTATTTCTTTTACTGCGAGTGGTCGAATCCCCGACTAATTCGTTACGCATAATTATCATTCTGGCAGTCGAATGTCCGACGCCGTTTGAATGGCCGGAGCCTCATTCATTTGGACGGTCGAAATCAATCCCGTTTAGTTTGGATGGCCAAAACTAGTCCCGTTCATTTGGAACGGCCGAAGCCAGTCCTGTTCATTTTGGATGGCCGGAGCCAGTCCCATTCATATTGGATGGCCGAAGCCAGTCCCTTTATATATGCTTTAGTCGGACTCCCAATCTTCTTCATTGATAAAATTTCTTCAAATTTTGTACATTCCATGGTTTTTCAATCAGTTTGTCGTCCAGGGTTTCCAAGTAGTAGCTCCCTCCGACCCCGACTTCTCTGATTCTGTAGGGTCCTTCCCAATTCATAGCCAGTTTCCCAGCATTCTTCTCTCGAGTATTCGAGAACACTTTTCGTAGTATCAGGTTGCCCTGCTGAAAACTCCTTGGTTTTACCTTCTGTTGGTACCATCTCTTTAAGGATTGATGACAACTTTCTAGCTTTATCCTGGCTGACTCCCTTCTTTCTTCTGTCATGTCGATGTCAAACTTCTGCACCTCGAAGTCAACTCCCGTTTCTACGGCCATATGCCGAGAGGTGCAGACAACCATCTCGGATGGGATGACTGCCTCCATACCAAATGCCAACGCGAATGGGGAGTCGTTGTTTCCCATTCTTGGAGTCATCCGGTAGGCCCACAGAACCCCATCTAGTATCTCGGCCCATTTCCCTTTAGCACTTTCTAATCTCTTCTTCAAATTCTCACCAATAGTTTTGTTTGAGGCTTCCGCTTGTCCGTTTCCTTGCGGATACATGGGAGCCAAGAACAACTACTTGATGTTGAATTTGCTACAAAAAGCTTCTATCTTCCGTCCTCGGAACTGTGATCCATTATCCGAGATGAAGGCATATGGGAGGCCGAATCTGGTGACAATCATTTCCCAGAGGAACTTCTCCACTTCCTGTTCTCGGACCTGCTGCAAGGCTACGGCTTCTACCCATTTCGTACAGTAGTCGGTCGCCACCAACATGAATTGTCTTTTACTTGGAGCCATGGGGAGAGGGCCGACAACGACCAATCTCCAGAGCGCAAACAGCCATGGACTGACTACCGAGTTCAACTCTCCTGCAGGTGCTCAGATAGTCGGTGCGTGTTTCTGGCACTTGACACATTTCTTGACATATTTTTTAGCCGCCTCCTGCATATACGGCCAGTAATATCCTTGGACCCACGCCTTGTGGGCCAAAAATCTTCCTCCTGAGTGATTACCGCATTCCCCTTCGTGTATCTCGGCCAGAATGAACTGAGCTTGCTCTTGGGTTATACATTTCGGTAATGGCCCCCCAGCCGACTTACGGTATAACTCGCCCCCAAGTATCTGATAGCGACGAGCCTTCTGCTTTATCCGTCTAGCTGTCTTCCTGTCTGAATCTCTTGTTCCATCAGCCAAGTATCTCAAGATCGGAGTCATCCAGGTCGTAACTGTCTCGGCCTGGTTGCACGTTATCATCTCCTCCTCTAGTTCAATACTCGGGCCGTTCTGGAATTCAATGGAGATGGTCCTTTTCTCGGTCTCCCCCAGCATGGCGGCCACGTATGCCGATGAGTCTACGTGTCGGTACTCTCCTCTGTTCGTGTGGTGGAGCTCGGCCTTTCTGGAGTTTCCCATAATTAGCCCAATGATCCTTTTACTTGGTCATTCTCTCGTTCCTTGCTGCAAAGGATCCGTTAACCTGATTGACGACCAATTGAGAGTCGCTGAAAACCATAATATCTTCTACGCCGACTTCGATCGCCATCTGAAGTTCGGCAATAAGGGCTTCATACTTGGCTTCGTTTTTGGAAGCTAGGAATCCCAATTTAATTGCTAACTCGATCCGACGTCAGGATATTGTACCCTTGTTGGAGGAAACCTTGTCTCTTGGAAAAACAAGAAGCAGCCAGTTGTAGCTCGATCCAGTGCAAAGACAGAATTTCGCTCTATGGCACATGGTGTGTGCGAAATCCTTTGGTTGAGGACCATGCTTGAGAACTGGGACTCCAGGTGACAGAGCCGATGAGCTTCTACTGTGACAACAAAGCCACCATCAGCATTGCTCACAACCCAATCCAGCATGATAGGACCAAGCATATTGAGTCCCACTACAACATAAAGTCCTAGTCGTGGGTTAAGTGGTGGGCCATGTACAAAGTAAAAAGAAGGCCCACGTGGGTAGTGGGACGCAGCCCACTAAAGACCCCCTCATGACAGCCCACGTGGGGTGCCACATAACTTTCAACATTGGGGTTATGTATAAAGGTTGTTGGGTAATTCTTTATTTATTGTAATTATTTTTAATATTATAACAAGACTAAAACACCTCATTTTGATCAAAGATGCACTACATGCCTACATGGGTATTATAGTAAAAAATATTACAACTTTATATTTAAATAATAGTTAGAATTGGATATCATCATTAAGCTTTCAGCAAGGACTTTCTAATGGTCATTTTTACCGTAAACTAATTTACATGTTTTTGAAAATCCTAAAGAAAAAAATTTGATTTTGACGAGAGAGACATGGGTTATTAGGAGAGAGAAACGTGGGTAGTTGGAGAAATGAAAGTTGTCCTCAGTTTCCTCATAAGCCACTCAGTTTTGATAATAAAGTGATTTATTTAAAAGGACCAAAATATCCTCATTTTTCTTCTCCTTTCAGCTATTGAAATATGTGGTTGCCCCTAATCAGTAAACTGACCTGATGTTGAACAAAAGGCCAAAACAACATCGGATATAATAACAAATGCATTCAACAAAGAAAGAACAACAGCCTTGTGGGTGTGAACCCAATTCCAAATTAAGAGTATATGGAACACTTGCTCTTTCATTGTAATAGACCCTAGATCGACAAGTAGCTGGAGGAAAAATCAAAACCCAAAGTCCTCGATATACTTATTTTCAGAAGAAAAAAAACTGAAAATATCCAAGAGAAAGGGGATGCAATGGATCTCTAATGTAACTGATAGCTAAAACTTACCAGGAATGATAGATCTCTGATCTTTTTACTTCAGAGAAGATCTACGAACCTCGCAGGAAGACCCCCTCTGCGATTTGCTCAAAGCTTGCCAAAACTCCGTATACCTACATATTCTTTGTAGATCGTAGCGGTGACTCTAGGGGACAAGAGCATAGGCCCTAGAGTAACCATGCTCTGATACCATGTTGTAAACTAGATTGCCACCAGAAGTGTAAGATTGAGAGAGAGAGTTGAGAGATTAGAAAGAGAAGAAGAAGAGTAGGGTTTTGGAGAGAGAATGGAGTGATTGAACTTATTGTTCAATCTCCTCTCAAGTGATATATATATATATATGTGTGTGTGTGTGTGTGTGTGTGTGTGTGTGTGTGTGTGTGTGTGTTGGGGAAGACCCCTTGTACAAGTACAACTCAAATAGTGGTGGGTTAAGTGGGGGGACCCACATAACCCACAAACTAAGAAAAGAGAGTTCGTGAGTTAAATGGGTGGGACCAGTTGAAATGTAGATTAGGGTTAGGGTTAGGTTTAGAGAGTCAAAGAGAGAAGAGAGAGAAGGATGTCATGTGATTAGGTCACATGACTCCACCAAGATATATTATATATGGAGAACATTACAAAAGACAAATATACCCCTCAAAGGGAGTATTTACAAAACTACCCCTAATATATGGAAATACGTAGAAACGAGGTAGTTAAGGGTGTGCAAGGCGCACTTAAGGCGTTAAGACCTCTGTTGCCTGAGGCGCAAGGCGCAAGGCGAGGCACGCGCCTGACTGAAGCGAGGCGCAATATAAAAAATTATAATAAATATAAAAAAATTAAAAAAAATAACAAAATAGATAATTATTAGGCCGCAAATGTCGAAAATCTCAAGTAACCCAAAAGCGATTCTAGTTAACATTGTCATTATTTAAATAATAAAACAAGTAATTAAAAAGCCATAAAACATAAAAGATAGCAAATGTTCAAAATCTCAAATAGCCCACAGTTAGTTCTAGTTAACATTGTCATCATTTAAAATATAATCATTAGCATCATCCCCATGGTCATCGAATGTATTAGCCTCCTCAATATATTATTCTTCTTTTGTCTACTCCAAATTGGCCTCTTCCTCTTCTGGCTCCCTTATTGAAGTCCTTGCCCTTACTCTTGACCCTGATTGTGATCTAGTATTTGATGTTGATTCACCAACTCCAGCAGCTCTCATAACAACACTCCATGTCAAGCTATCATCCTCAAACACCAATTCATCTTCTGCTTCTCCACTTTCTGTTTCCATCTTCTCAAATAGTCATTCATTGCTTTCATCAATGTCTTTCAATTAGATAGCTTCAATTGTATTCCTCCTATCATACCGATGCTTAATATAATATGCCAAAGTACATAAATTTTACAAAAAAACATGTATTTTAGTAAGGCGCGCGCCTGATGCGCCTGGAGCCTTGTCTAAGGCGCACGCCTTACTAAACGTGCCTTACCTTGACCCTTCTAAGGCGCTTTAGGTGTGCCTTGAGCCTAAGGCACGCGCCTTGACTACTCTACGTAGAAATACGTATCTGATAACACTCCCCCTCAAGTTGGTGCATAGATATCTCTCATACCCAACTTACATAAACATCTATGAAGTTGCCAACTAAGAATTCCCTTAGTGAAGACATCGGCTACTTATTCATCTGTCTTCACAAAGGGAGTACAAACTTCTCCACATACAATCTTCTCCATAATGAAGTGACGATCCACTTCAATGTGCTTGGCCCGATCATGCTGTACTGGATTGTAAGCAATGCTGATATCGGCCTTGTTGTCACAATACAAACTCACAGACCCCAAAACTGGAAAGCCGAGCTCAACAACCAACATCTTCAACTAGAGCATCTCACACAAGCCACGGGCCATTGCCCTAAACTCTGCCTCTGCACTGGATCTGGCAACTACACGTTTTCTTGCTCCTCCAAGTAACCAGGTTGCCTCCTACAAAGGTGCAATAGCCTGAGGTAGATCTCGTGTCATCCTTGGCACCAGCCTAGTCTGCATCAGTGTATGACTCTACTCTCATGTAGCCATTCTTCTTAAAGAGAAGGTCTCGGGTAGGTGCAGACTTGAGGTATCTCAAAATCTTGTATGTCGCCTCTAAGTGAATCTCCCTGGGAGAATGCATGTACTGGCTAATAACATTGATTGCATAGGCAATGTCTGGTCGAGTCAAGGAGAGGTAGATCAACCTCCCAACCAATCTCTGAAAACCCCCCACCTCCTATAATGGCTCACTATTCGAGTCAGCCAACTTGTGGTTCTGCTCTAT
Source organism: Euptelea pleiosperma (assembly GCA_035048495.1). Taxonomy (NCBI): domain Eukaryota; kingdom Viridiplantae; phylum Streptophyta; class Magnoliopsida; order Ranunculales; family Eupteleaceae; genus Euptelea; species Euptelea pleiosperma. The sequence continues at coordinate 20,716,340 of CM068553.1, read as the reverse complement.
GGGAGTCTCCACTAGCTTGGCTCCCAGCTTGCCAATCCTTCAACAAATCTAGGACATACTTCCTTTGTAAGAGGAAGATCCCTTGGCTGGATCTTGCAACCTCTATGCCTAGAAAGTACTTGAGAAGCCCCAGATCTTTGGTCTCAAACTCCACTGCTAGGTGACTCTTCAGCTTGGTCACCTCTTCTGCATCATTCCCTGTCAGAATAATGTCATCAACATAGTCGATGAGGGCAGTAGTGCGCTTCCCTAGGTGTTTCACAAATAGGGTGTGATCGGCTTGGCTTTGAGTGTAACCCAGCTTCTTCACTGCTAGGGAGAACCTCTCGAACCAAGCTCTTGGAGATTGCTTAAGCCCATAGAGGGAATTCCTTAGTCGACACACTTTCCTGCTATCCCCTGGTGGGGTGAATCCAAGAGGAGGTACCATGTATACTTCTTCATACAGATCCCCATGAAGAAATGCATTCTTCACATCCTGATGATGCAAAGGCCATGCCTAGTTTGCTGCCAAGGACGACAACACCCTGATGGAGTTCATCTTTGCCACAGTTGCAAAGGTCTCCACATAGTCAATCACATAGGTCTGAGTGTACACCCTTGGCTACCAATCTAGCCTTGTACTTCACAACTGACCCATCTGCCTTGTATTTCACTGTGAACACCCATCTGCACCCAACCGACTTCTTGCCTCTTGGCAAGTGAATAAGCCCCCATGTCTTATTCTTATCCAAGGTACGCATCTCATCTACTATACCAGCTTTCCATCTAGGATGTGCCAACCCCTGTCACAGAAGAGGGAATAGGGATAGTAGCCACGAAAGTGATGAACGCCATGTAGGAAGGAGACAAAGCATCATTGGAAACAAAGTTGCTCAAGGGATGCTGAGTACAACTTCGAGTGCCCTTTCTTAAAGCAATGGGAAGATCAGAAGCACACACATCAGTGGAAGAATAAATGACAGGTACAGAGGTGGAAGAAATATTACCAATATTACCCAGATCCGAGGCTAGAACCACTGGAACTGGATCAGCAATGGCTTTCCCTCTTCTGCGATATACTTGAAGCTCCCCCTGAGCTCCAGGATCACTATCAGATACCATAGTAAGTTGAGTAGGTTGAGGGAAGGGAGGAAACAGAGAAACAGTAGGAAGAGGACAAATTGAGGACTTCTCTTCACTACTGCTCTCCCCCTGAAGATAGGTAGGGGAGAAAAAAAAAGGCCTCCTCGCGAAAGGTGACATCCATGGAAACAAATCGCTTATTAGACAATGGATGATAACACTTGTACCCCTTGTGAGTAGAAGAATAGCCAAGGAAAACACAGTTTAGAACTTTTTTTTTTTGATAAGTTAAACTTTATTGAGGGCCGGAAAGGAAAGGCCGAAAGCAAAGGGAACAAACAACCTAAGGCCTGTAGGTCGAGATGACCTACTCTAGGCAAAGGCGGAGCAAGCAAAAAACAAACAAACAACCATAAATCCCGTTCAACTTCCCTCCCGAGTACAAATAGAATCCCAGCGGAAGACAAAATCTTCAAAAAACAAACCCTTGCACTCCAAGAAGGCCTTAGAATACATAAACATCAGACCCTAAATGTTGAGAATGATAGAATGCACATCTGCTTGCTTCCCTTCAAAGGCTCTCTGGTTCCTCTCCCTCTAAATGCTCCAGATAATCGCTAAGGGGGTCATTCTCCATAATAAATTCCCTCTAGCTGAGAAAACTTTAGTGATCCAGCTAAAAAGAAGAGACTTCAGGGATGCCGGCATGACCCAACTCACCTCGAATTCTCTCAAAAAAGATCTCCGAATGACAGTAGCCAGCTCACAGTGCAACTAGAGGTGATCCACTGATTCCCCATCCGTCCTACACATCCAACAGTAGTTGACCATGGTGATCCCTCTAGCCATAAGATGATCCACCGTAAGAATCTTATCTAGAGACGCTTCCCAAGCGAAGAAAGCAACTTTAGTAAGGACCTTGGATTTCCACACCATGGCAACTGGAAAGGGCGTGTCCTCGTTACCTTGCATAGCTCCATAAAAAGATCTCATCGTGACGGAACCCCCTTTGTTCCAAATCCAAACTCTCCTGTCCTGCACCAAAGTCTAAGGCGTGTATCTTGCAGTCTCATTAATAGACTGGATAAATGATCAATCTCCCAATCATTAAGATTCCTTCTAAAGCCCAGATTCCACCCTACCGACTCCCCTTCATTCTGAAAGAAGTCTTGGATAGATCCCGTTTTCCTCTCTGAAACAGAATATTACTCCAGGTAGTCTTCTTTTAAGGGATTGTCTCCATTCCAGGTATCCTCCCAGAACCTGATTCTATTGCCAGCTCCAACCTCAAAACGAACCCCCTTATCAAAGGCTTTGGACACCTTAAGAATCCCCCTCCACACGCTACACCCGTACGGGTTTCTAGTCTCCCGACTATTCCAGCCGAAGGAAGAGACCCCGTACTTGCCAGCCATAACTCTTCTCCAAAAACTAGTGTCCTCCGTCCCAAATCTCCATAACCACTTACCCAAAAGGGTCAGGTTCATGTATTTGAGGTGCTTTATTCCCAGACCCCTTATGTCCTTAGCCTTACACACCTTGCCCCATCTCACCAAGTGAAATTTGTGATCAGGTGAACATCCCTTCCACTAGAAGTCTCTCATGATCTTATCCACAATGAGTAACACACTTCTCGGGATCAAGAAGAGAGACATATAGTAGATAGTTAGGCTTGAGAGAGAGCTTTTTATCAACACCGATCGTCCCCCTTTTGATAGATATTTGGATTTCCACTTTGCTAGTCTCCTTCCAAAGCTTTCAATGACGGGCTTCCAAAGGGCCTTGGACCTGTATGCAGCCCCAAGAGGAAAACTCAAATATGTAGAAGGGAATTTGTCAATGCGGCTGCTTAGGATGTTTGCCATACCCTCCATATCCCCTACCTCTCCAATGGGGAACAGTTTGCTCTTAGACAAATTCACCCGAAGACTTGAGACAGCTTCAAAACATCCTAGGACTCCTTTGAGAAATCTCAGTTGAGGCAACGCTAGGTCAAGAAAGATGAGAATGTCATCAACAAACTGGAGGTGGGAAATATTAGGAAGCCCAGAAGCTGTGCTAAACCCAACTAGCTCTCCAAAGCCACAGCTTTAGATATCAGTCTACTTAGGGCTTCCGTCACCACAATGAACAAAAATGGGGAGAGGGAATCACCTTGTCGCAAACCTCTTGAGCTTTTAAAGTAACCCGCAGGGGAGCCATTGACGAGGATAGAAAAGGAGGCCGAAGAGATGCATCTCCATATCCACTTCCTCCATTTGCCCCCAAATCCCATTCTGCTCAATAAGTAATCCAAGAAAGCCCAGTTAACGTGATCGTAGGCCTTCTCCATGTCGATCTTGCATACGAGTCCGGCGTTACTAGACTTCATTCTCGAGTCAATACATTCGTTGGCAATGAGAACCCCATCAAGAACCTGTCTTCCTCTCACAAAAGCTCCTTGGTTAGCCGATATGACCGAAGATAGAACCTCTCTAAATCTTAAGGCCAGCAACTTTGCTATAATTTTGTAGACACTGCCCACCAAACTAATGGGCCTGTAATCCGAAATGTCCTCCGCCCCCGTGGTCTTCGGAATCAAGGCTATGAAAGTGCTATTTGATGGGAAATCTAGGAAACCTTCTTCTTGGAATTCCACCACCACCTTCATAAAATCGGTTGCAATGATGTCCCAGCAGTGCTTGTAAAAAGCTATGGAGAAGCCATCTGGGCCTGGAGCCTTATCGTTGGCCAAGGTAGATAGGGCATTCAACACTTCCTCCTCCACAATAGGTCTCTCCAGCCTCTCCCTATCTTCCACACTGATCTGATCAAACTAGAGACCTTCTAGGGATGGCCTATAGGGCATCGGCTCTGTGTACATATCTGAGTAGAACTCAACCGCCCCCTGCCTAATACTTTCTTCATCTTCCTTCATGACTCCCTTAATTATGATGTGATGGATGAGGTTCCTCCTTCTATTAGCATTCGCAACCTCATGGAAAAACTTTGTATTCTGGTCTCCCTCCTTAAGCCACCTAACTCTGGATTTCTGTCTCCAACTTATCTCCTCCATCTTCACCAAGTTTTGATACTCACCCTTCAAGTTGGTTCTCTCCAGCTGTTCTTCCAAAGATAGGTTGCCATCTTCCTCCTTCTTGTCCAGCGTAACGATCTTTCTAAGACCAGGCCCTTTTGTGATCGACACGGCCAAATGTCTCCCGGTTCCAAGATTTGATCCTTTCTTTAAGCGCCTTGAGCTTGCATCTAAAGGCCACCCCCGCCTTTCCATCGAAAGAAAAGGAACTCCACCACTCCTCCACTTTAGCCTTAAAATGTGGATTATGCAGCCACATATTTTCAAAACGGAAAGGAGATGGTCTCGATCTAAATCCCCCACAACCTAACAGCAAGGGAGTGTGGTTTGAAGCCGGTTTAGGGATCGCCACCAAAGAAACCTCATGGAAGTGGTCTTCCCAACTATGGGATACAAGGACCCTATCCAACTTGCATAAGGTCGGCCTGGCTTGGTTGTTAGACCAAGTATATTTAGCTCCTCCCAAGGGAAGATCCATGAGGGCCTGCATGTTTATAAACTCCCCAAATTCTTTCATGCACCTAGTTAACCTCCCTCCTACATTCTTCTCATGAGGAAAGCGAACAACATTGAAATCTCCTCCAATGCACCACGGATCGTACCAAAGACCTGCTATGTCTTCCATCTCTTTCCAAAATTGATGTCTACCCTTGCTGTCTGAAGGGCCATAAACCCCCATCAGAATCAACCACAATTGTTCCTCCACACCTCTACATCTAATGGAGACTGAGAAAGCTCCTATTAGAACGTCGTCCACCTCTAGAACCCTCCTGTCCCATATGATAATAATGCCCCCTACAGTTCCAACAACTGCTAATTCATGCCACCCAAAGTCCCCATGGCCACAAATCTCCTTAATGACACCCCCATCCACCTTTTCCAATTTGGTCTCTTGAAGCATTATCACCTTGGCTCCCCATCTCTTAATCAGACTTTTGACGACCATTCTTCTATCTCTATCAGTCCCCTTACATTCTACGATAAAATGTTGAACTTCATTTATCACTTCTTTGCTTCCGCCCACTTCTTCGGCTCCTATACACCAAGGGATCTCCTGAATTAAAAGGGCACTCCAAACGTTGTAACTCTCTAGGGACTTTAACAGTCCTGATCAATTGCAAAGAGTCCCTTGGATGCTCCGTATCTCCCTTCCCTGATCCCTTAGGATCCAACTTAGTGTGATGTGGACCCAGAATGTGCACAAAACAGACACATCCAAAGATACGAGTGACAACAAACAAAGAAGACCTATGAGCAAGAAACTGAACCGGAGACTGGAAGTTGAGCACACGCGGAGGCATCCGGTTAATCAGGTAAGCAGCGGTCAAAGTAGCATCAGACCAATAAGATTTGAGGACATTGGCACCGATCAAAAGAGAGCGAGCTACCTCTCAGATAACGCGTTTTACTTTCAGCTACACCATTCTACTGAGGGATGTAGCTGCAGGAATTTTGATGGCAAATCTCACGATCCATAAAATACTGTTGGAGACCTCAAAACATATAATTTCTACCTTGGTCAGAACGAAGGACCTTGATGTAGGCACCATACTGCATTTGGATCATCTTATGAAAACCTTTGAAGATGGAATGAACTTCATCTTTGGTTTTCATGAGATAAACCCATGTACACCTTGTATGATCATCAACAAAAGTAAGAAAGTAGCGGAAGCCAAAAATAAAGGTAACAGAAGAAGGACCCGACACATCAGAATGAACAATATCAAAAGAACTGGAGCTTCTATTACCTCTGAAGCGATATGTAGATCTACAATATTTGAAAAGCTCACACGTCTCATAATGCAAGTCAGAAAAAGAAACATAAGTAAATAAAGTAGGAAATAAGAGTTTCAAGTACTGAAAAGAAACATGCCCTAGATGGACATGCCAACATAGAACTGAAGCTAAACTACTACTACTACTACTATGAGACTGCATTGCTATAGACTTAGAGGTACGTCCATCCAGAAGATATAGGCCATCTGCATCACGTCCAGTGCAATCGTCCTCCTCATCTCCAGGTCCTGAAAGACACAAGAGAAAGGAAAAAGGTCATACTGCAGTTTAGCTGGCGAGTAAAGGCACTCACAAACAACAGGTTAGAAGTAAAAGTAAGAACATGCAACACGGAAGATAAAGGAAGCTGAGGAGAGGGAAGGATATTCCCTTTCCCAGATATAGAAGATAAAGTGACATCGGCAGGTTGAACCTTATCTCGACCTGAACAAATAGAATAGGTGGAAAACAAGGAAGACATACCCATTATGTGTTTCAAAGCCCCTGAATCAATGATCCAGGAGGGACTAGATGAAGGAATGGACACATGATGGGCAGGTCTAATGTTACCCTATGATACCCGGATACCTATACTAGTGCCTCGTACCAGTGTCGTGTCATGTCGATACGGATACAGACACCGGACACTCTACCGACACGTATCTTTCATAAAAAGTTGAAAAAATAGAAAAAATAAAAAATTTGAACTACAAAATAGGGTACTCATATCCGTATTCATGTCCTTAATTTTGAAAAATGTCGAGTCATATCCCCGCTTCCCGTATCCATGTCCGTATCCGTACCCATATCTGTATCCGTATCCGGGCATCATAGATGTTCTTGACTGAGCAAAGGAAGTTGATGGTGTGGCAGAAGGACCATCAAGTTGACTGAGCAAGCGCCTAAGTGTAGCAATCTCGGCAGTGGAGATACCAATAGGGGAAGCCGAGGTAGAAAAACTCAGATGTGGCTACCCTTGAGGGAAGGGAGCATCCATACAGGCAGTATGAGCATCAGAAGACCCCGTCTGGCTAAGGCGACCATATAGCTTCCAGCATCAGTCTCTCACATACCCAAGTTTATTGCAGTAGTCACACTTAGGCCTCTTCCTAGTAGAGGACTTCCCAGCAGTAGGACCAATAGGAGCATATCACGGAGCAGAAGCAGGATGCTGATAAGGTGGGCCCTTCTAAGACTGTTGAAGCTGGGAGACAGGAGAAGCAAAGGATGTAGCCAGCGATGATCACTCGGAAACTGGATGCTCATCCTAGAGAGATACCCGTCGACTCTCCTCACTCTGAAGGTGAGCATAGACCTCACTAAGAGAGGAAAGATCCACCCTACTACTGAGGATCTGGACCCGAACTAGCTCATACGACGGATTGAGTCTAGAAAGGAACTCAAATATCCTTCCCTTCTCCACATGCCGCTGATACGGGAGAACATCCTCAGGGCGTGGAGGCTGATAGGAATAATAGTAATCGAGCTCCTGCCATATGCTGCAGAGAGAGGTGTAGTATTCAACAAAGGACTTCTCCCTCTGCCGGAAACGGGATATACTTTGCTTCAACTGGAAGGCCCTGCCAATGTTCTACTGCTGGGAATAGGTCTCCTTAGTAGTCTCCCAACCCTCCTGAGCCGTCCACATAAACAAGAAGCTCCGGCTGATATCATGCTGCATAGAGTTAAGGAGCCATGACATAATTGTAAGATCATCGGTCTCCCATTGTTGATAGGTGGGATCAGTCTTAACAGGCTCAACTGTATCCCCAATAACATGGCCCAACCTCCCACGGCCTCCAATAAACAACCGTGCAGCCTGAGCTCACTCGTTCCCCAGTAGTTCTTCCCGTCTAATTTCACGGAAGTAATCTGCAATTCGGGGTTCTCGTGGCCAATTGATGCGCCAGAGGCCCTCCAACTCCACTGGGAGAGGCTTCCGTGCCCATATTGGACCCTGAGGGAATATCCGGGATAGGCTTTGGTGTAGTCATAGCTACTCAATGGAGAATCAACAAACAAGGAGGGGTTTGTATATGCACACAAGCCCAACTAACATAGGGTGGAAGCTTGAAGTAGCACAAATCGCCCAAAAACAGCCATAAAGAGAGCTATACAATGGCCAAGCAAGAGCATGGAGGCTCGATCTGCATCTAATACAGTAGATCTAGCACCACATGAGAGCAAGAACCTCATACGAAGTGTTGGAACAGCATGAGAAAGGTTGCTCGTCGAAGCAACAGCCCAAGGAGGGGTAAAAAGAGGCCGACGGTAATATGAGAGGGGAGACATCCTCACCGAAGACTCAATCGGCCATGGATTTGAGCATGGTTTGATTTAATGGGTTCCTGGATTGTAGAGAGCCAAAACCAACCAAAAAACTGAGGCAAGAAACCCCCCACTAATCGGATTTTCCATCGGAGAGAAAACTTAAGTTTTTTCGAATTTCAGGGTGTCCAAGGGAAAACATCATGAAATAAGCTCCAAAAAATTCCCAAAAAATACCAAAAAGAAGGAAAAATCAAGATCTATTAGGGAAAAAAGGTTTCGACAGACCTCGAAATGAGTGTCAGCACCTCAACATACGTGTCCGTACGGCTGATTACATCAACCGCACGGCACAATGATGTCCACAAACATCAACACAACTCCGGTGATCTCCTGATTGTTCTCCGGCACTAATTAGGCTTTGATACCAAGTTGAAATGTAGATTAGGGTTAGGGTTAGGTTTAGAGAGTCAAAGAGAGAAGAGAGAGAAGATGTCATGTGATTAGGTCACATGACTCTACCAAAATATATTATATATGGAGAACATTACAAAAGACAAATATACCCCTCAAATGGAGTATTTACAGAACTACCCCTAATACATGGAAATACATAGAAATACGTATCTGATAAAAGGACCCATACTTAACCCACAAACATAAAGGACATATCCTCCCCACGTGGAGCAGTGGGACATAGCCCACTAAGTGCAACCCCACATGGGGCCTACAATCCAACAAATCCAACAAATCCAACATGAACTATCAAACTTCTTGACAGGACCCAATGAATCTCAAAGAGTTGGGAGAAAATTTTAAGTATGTATCTTGTAATCTTACAATGAACGAGCAAGTGTTCCATACACTGTTAACTCTCTTTGTACTTGAACAGATGTTTGCTATGATCTTCTTTACTAATGGGTAAGAGGAATCTTCCATATCTATAGAGCAAAAAACAAAAGATTGCTTTGAGAAATCATCTTTTTTATGCCACCTCCAAACATGTTTATCCCTTGAATGATTCTACAAGAGATCTCTATCTAAATGAGCCATGAGCTAGTGAAATTCTCTTCTTACCGATTATTAATTTTGTTTTACTAAACTACGGCTTTTGGACCACCCTCTCTGTTTTTACCTCATAACAACAACTAACTAGAATACCACTTTGTTCTCTACCATGTCATAACAAGTCAAAAAGGCACGACAAAGAGGATTATCTACATACCCCAAATCCTTCAAACCAACCTTATAACGGGTGCCTTTAATGGGAGCCTTTATAAAGTTTTTTATGCGGACATCAAAGCATCACATGGGTTCTACTAGTAGAAGACAAGGAAAAAGATTCTGAAGACCCCACATGTATGTGCATCATGAAGACTCCACATTGGAAAGATGCATGTGGGCTGCGTAGAGAGTTTTGAAGAGTTTTTATTTTTTTTTCTAAGTTTATTTTGAGGTTTTTTAAAGTTTTAGATGTCTTTGCAATTAACCCACAGTAAAGGGGCTCATTGTAATTTGGTTAGTTACTTTAAGTTGCTGTATTTTTTTATAGACATTAGATTAGATGGATGGCTAAGATTAGATTGAGATATTTTCACTTATTATATAACTCTTTTAGTTGTAATTTTTAATTAATGATGAAATACATTGAATTTTGCTATTAAGAATTCTCTTGTAGAATGCTCTCTTCTTCCTTGGTGAGAATCCAAGCTACTCGATACGAATCCGAAGGTAACTTCTTCTATCTCTATCTCCTCTCTTTCCCCATCTTCATTTTCTTTTTTATCAAGTTTGACCTAGAGAATCCAACCATATCTCTTATCTTGAAACCCTAACCATTGATCACAACCATGAATAGTGTCGCGTGAATAGTACCGCATGAATAGTGCCACGTGAATAGTAACCCTCCTCCACCAATTCTCCATATGTCACTCTAAACCCTCCCAAAACCCTCACCATAAACCCCCAACACTCCCCGATCCCTACGGTAACCATAGAAATCCCTAACCTCTTCTCAAACCCTAATTTTCCGTAGATTTCCTTTTTCTCCCGAAATCCGGCTAAAATCTGATACTTGTCAAAAAGCCCCGAAACTTGCCAGAAACCTTCCTGAACTTCAAATAACTTATCTCTTAGAAAAGGAAGCCATTTCAGATTTGTTTCATCCCTTAACTGATTCCCTAAGCTTGTTAGAAGTTCCACCTTCCATTAGATCCTAGCCGTTAAAGCAACGGGTCTAATATTGTGGGATTGTGTGAAGGCCTTGAATTTTAATAAATTTATTTGCTTAAATCTGATTATTTGCATGTGATTAGCATGGAAATTTACTATTTCATGATTCTTAATAATTTTCTGTTAATCTCAGTCTTTAGTTTGAGGCCATCACAATCGTCCTGCATCAGTTTTGGAAATTCCTCTCCACATACTAACTCCATAGCTTGAGAAGACTTTCTTTTACCCAAGTTAAGGTTTCCACTTCCATACTTGCTTCTATCTCTAAAGACTCTCGGTTCTTCTCCAAACCAGTATGGCCATTTTCCTAAAACAGCTTTATTCATATCCCTTAATGGCGTAAGGCTAAGCCCGCATACCTCTTTAGGGAAATAGAGCCCTTTTCCATTCAACCAAGTGATACTTTTTATACTCCTTGTTATACCATAAGAAATTCCTTTCAAGCTTTGTAAGTCTTATGGCCTTTGGTTCAAAGTTGTGTTCGATTTTGGAATGTCTCAGCTGAAATGTTTTGTTCCAGTAAAGTACCCAGAAAATACGTTGAAGTATGTATCTTATCATCCGAGAAGTTTAATCTCTACTATTATAATGTGGTTGACCCTGTTAAGCCGGAGCCAATCTCTGAGCCGTCATCATGTCCTTTTGCACTTTTTCAGCAAAAGACACTAAAAATGTGGATGGGGGTGGAAAAACCAAATGACTAAAGATCGTTAGATAGAAAACTATTGACAGATCACAGATGAGTTTCATAAGGGAAAAAATTTTATGGAACACAAACAATGAGATGCTCAGATGTCTGGCCCATCCGAAGGACAAAGTGGCTTCATCGTGAGAGACAAAAGTAAAAAGAGACAATTTGGCAGGAAGGAGTAAGGGCGTCTTTGGTGACAATCACAAGTTTATACTGATTGGAACTCCACTGAGGACAATATATTCGATCTTTGGGCACCACCTACACTTATTTTTAAGTTATTCTTTGGATAATCTTGCCCACAGAAATGGCAGAATTCTTGTGCAATGTAATTCCCACTTAATTTCCATAAAAGTTCGATCAAGCTTCTATCAGTACCTCCTAATTACGGATGTAAAAGTCTTGCGAGGAATGTTCATGATTATAACTTTAAGAAGATGATAGAATATAAGAATCAGAAAAACAATTCGAAGCTATTGAGTTCAAAAATCAAAGCTGTAACATCATAATTTTATTGTCACTTACTTCATCAGATGGAAGATGAAACAGCAATCGATATTCTTCGCTTTTCAAATCTGCCGGAGACTGTAACATAATCACACGCAAGTGCATGAATTACGGATCATTCTATAATCACAATTTACAAAAAGGTCTCATCTTTCACAATTTCCATACAACAAAACCACCGAAGCTGTGAAATTCAATAGAAATATTAGCTAAATAGATCTAAATTGTACCTGGATTTCGATGTCTTTGCGTTGATGCACAGACGAATCGGATTGGTCAATGCGGTCGGAGGGATCGCCAGCTCCTGGAATTCCAACTGAGGACGCTTCAGACCCGGCGTCTGATCCTGGTTTCGACGGCGATGGTGAAGAAGGAAAAGAGTCGAGAAACTGAGAGGGTTCGGTTTTCTCCTTGCTTGCAGAGGCAACGGCCATTGCAGAGATCTAGGGTTTCTCAGTTGGACAATTTGAGAGAGAATCGGAGAGTGCAGAGAGAGAGACGGAGATGGATCCGTTTTTTTAAGACTATTTCACGAGTTGTTGAGTTGCCCCTTTGCTTTTAATTACAGTTTGAACCAAGAACGAACAAGAAAGTGTCGGTTTGGTAACTTTGAATGCGGCAATTCAACCTTCACGGTACGTCGTCTGCCCACGAGTCTCACTCACGAGTCGGGTTCCATATTCCAATCGGTACTTACCCGTAGACAACACGATTATTTTAGGGAAAATTACTGTACGGTCCCTTTTACAAAAATACGTACTATTAAGTCTCCTATACAAAACTATGGAGACTTTAGTTGAAATATCTGCCTATTAAGGCCTTATTTTAACTTACCATCCATTTTTGTCTGAAATACCCATACTACCCTCCAGCTAATCTGCATGAATTGATTTGCAACAACTTGATTTGAGGTGTGAGTGACGCACAGAAATAGTACGTCAACCTCAATATCTTCAATGAGTTTCCCTCAATTTATCCTCTATAGCTCAAGCAGTGGAATTTTCCTCCATTTCCTTCCTCTACCATGCTCCAAGGTGAAGACGAATGTGATACCATGTTTTTCGAACTTGCTTAGAACTTTGAAGGTAGCTAAGAAAGATAATGGTGAAGAAGGTGATGCATGTTTGAAGCTTATATATTAATCTATGAAGGTGATGTCGATTTGAAGCTTATGTTAAGAAAGAAGACGGTTTGAAGCTCTTGTTAAAAAAGAATAACATTGTTACAAGCATCTAATTTGTTCATCCTCAATATATCTCCTTGACCTCTTTGGTGGGCTGGTCCTTTGACTTTTGCTTTTCAATGATTGATAAAGTGTAAGTAAATGGGTAGCAATACAAATTTAATGGAAATTGGTAGAATCAGTACCATTTTCATTGAAATTGGTTGAACCAGTACCATTTTCAACAAGATCTTTACTTATCAAAAAAAAAAAAAATGCAGAAAATTGAATTAGTGAGCATCCGGTCATTAGGCCTACTCACCATCCTCCATGAGTATTTTTTGTTTTATTGGATAGATAACATCCATGGATGATTGGGGTCAAATGTCATAGAGGTAGTTAACTTCGATACTTTCTCTAATTGTAGTATTACAAAATCAGTCAAAGAATCATTAATTCATTTTAAAGCCAATCTCAAATGCAATCAAAACTAAGCAGAGTTACTACAGTTCTAGCTCTGATCAAGCATCATTCCATGTTGAAGCATTGTCAATCAATAGATTGGAATCTAAGTGAGCAAATCCAATTATCTTTGAACAAACAATGGTCATTGTTTTGTGCATTTTCTTTTCACATCCTAGACTATCCGAGAGTAAAGGTGATTCTGCAGCTGCTGGAGTTGCAATGTGTTTATGGTGGCGTCATCTTATTGTTTAAGCTTCTGATATGGTCATCCACAATTGTTTCCAACTGTTGCACTAATTTTCATGAAAATGGTATTGTTTCTACTAATTTTCACAAAATGGTACAGGTACTGATTCACCTACACCTTATCAATCATCTCAAGGACAGAGAAGCTTAAACTTGAAAATTAATGAAAAACGACCTTAAAAAATGGACTTCAAAGGTTTTTTCTTCTTCCTTCGGATTTCTCCTTCTTCCTCTCTTCCTCCATTATTCTCTTCTTTGTTTCGTTATGTTATTGTCTAAAAAACGAACTTCAACAACAGACGTTGATGGTTTTCTCTTCTGCCTCCGGATTTATCTTCTTCTTCACATCTTCCTCTATTCTTCTCTTCTTCGTTTTGTTTTGTTAAGTCGGTATTTTATTTCAAGTTTGAGTATAGAGCTCAACACCATTTTAATTTCAGTGAATTAGTTGAACCAGTAACAATGGTGAAACGGATGTCAAAAGTTTTTCAAATGGATTAATTCTTCAAGTGTCGTAAACAATGAATTGTACCATTGTCAGTCAAAGATAAGAGCATTGTTGTCTTTTTCTTCTGATTTAAAATATATTTATTGTAAAAGTAACCAAAGAAGACTTATTGGTCAATCTTTTGATAAAGCAATATTAAATGGAACCAAAATTTTTCCTAAGGCTTGAATGGTCGAGTCGTGCGTACACTATGGACTTTTTGGTACTTTTCGGATTATTTTAGGGAAAATTACCGTACAATCCTTTTTTATAAAAATACGGACCGATAGGTACCCGTGAAAAAAGTATGGACACATTAATCAAAACGTTGGACCATTTAAACATTTCTTTCATTTACAGTCCAAATATTTAGGAAATACCCATACTACCCTCAAGCATGAGCATGTATTGTAAGCTTAACATGAGGGTGGCTTACGAACCGTACGTACATCAGTCACTCGTCATGTCACTTCATTTGCTGAACTTCCTTCCATTCCCTCAATTTCCTCCATTCCCTCTGTTTCCTGAACTTCCCTCCATTCCCTCAATTTCCTAAACGTCGCTCCATCTTCCACGCCATTTACAAGTTGGTAGCGCAAGCTCTATAGTTTTCCATGCCATTCTCATTAAAAGATTTTCCTTGCCATTTCACCGTTCCATTACACGTACGCAAGCTAATGAGAGACGAAGAAAGCTACATCAACCACTAAAGGTAGCTACCAAAGCAAACTAAGGTATGTTCTCTTGTCTTCTCATCTGATTTTGTTTTCACCATTTCAGTTGCTATTTTCTCTCTATATCATCATTTCATTATCCATACGCAAGTTATTTCCTCTTTATGTCTCTATTTCATCTCCTCATTTTATCACATTCATCTGTCATCATGTTACCCGTATGATTACCATCTGTATCAACCAGTGCCGTGTTAGTGCAAGCTGCATGTTCACGAAACTGGTGGACGCAGAACCAATTTCGTTAACTAGTACCATTTGCATGAAACTGGTTATACCAGTACAATTTTCATTTAAATTGTAACTAACCTAGGTGACAAGTGATTGAAATTGTCAAACTAGTACCATTTTCATTCAAATTTTAACTAACATGGGTGAGAAGTTGTTGAGATTGGTTAAACCAATTACATTTTCATGAAATTGGTTAAACCAATTATATTTTCATGAAATTGGTTTTACCAGTACCATTTTCATTCAAATTTTAACTAACATGGGTAACAAGTGGTTGAAATGGTTAAACTAGTACCATTTTCACGAAATTGGTTATATTAGTACCATTGTCATTTAAATTTTAACTACCATGGGTAACAAGTGGTTGAAATGGTTAAACTAGTACTACTTTCACGAAATCATTTTACCAATACTATTTTCATTCAAATTTTAACTAACATGGGTAACAAGTGGTTGAAATGGTTAAACTAATATTATTTTCACGAAACTGGTTTTATCAGTACCATTTCCATTCAAATTGTAACTAACATGGGTAACAAGTTGTTGAAATGGTTAAACTAGATCATTGTCACAAAACTGGTTTTACCAGTACCATTTGCATTAAAAATTTTATAAACATGGTTGACATGTAGTTAAACCAGTAACGACTACAATGAAAGTGGTTTTACCAATACCATTTTCATTCAAAATTTTACTAATATGGATGACAATGATGTTATTCAGTATGAGGGAGATAGTATTATAATGTAACAACTATAATGTAATGGTAAACTATGTATACTTATTATGATCAATGACCAATTTATTATTTCCAGTGCAATAATGTCATCAAGCATTGGAAATGAGATATTATGTTATTGTCATTTCGGAGGTCATCTTTGTCAAATGTCAGATGGTGTTATTCAGTATGAAGGTGGTAGTACTATGGGTATTTGCTTCAATAAGAAAACAAAGTTTGAAGATTTTGTTGCAAACGTTTGTAAAAAGTTGAACATTGACCCAAATCGAAAAGTCCTTAAGCCTTCCACGAGGTATCACAGTTCAGTTCCGATTAGTTTACGGGACGAGAACGATTTGCAGAATTTGATTAAATTCAACGATACGACAGCAGTTGTATATGCACTACAAAAAAATGAGAATCTAGAGATTTTCCAATAGTCTCACGCCCCCAAATCCGATATTTGGTCATATCGACCTTTCTCGTATCTTGAGGTGCGATCTGATCATACAAACGCACAGTTAAACAAAACTGGTATCACGATCCAGTGGAAATACATCGGATAATTTTTTTTATTTTGTTTAAACAATCCATAAGACGAAACGCACTTCATTGACATATTAATAATGTTAGAGGATCCCTCACCTCAAACAAAATCGTAATATACTCATCCAAAAGAAAACATTGTATATATATCGTACTCCCAAATACATATTACTAAATGGTCAAACGACCTATATAATTCATGTATCCTTTTACAAGATAAAAGAATTAAACAAAATATAACATCGTCTCTAGCACAAGTCTATCAACAGAAATGCTAGAAGCATCAGACCAACTTCCCCTTATCCTTTCCTGAAAACAAAATATTTTAAAACGATGAGCTAGGGCCCAGTAAGTACATTCCTCATGCGTAAAACCACTTAAATCAGCAACTTTTATTTATTTTAAAACAAATATGATTTGCAAATGAATTTCATATATAATTCGATAAAACTCAATTCTCCATCAATTACTTACGTATAATTTCGAATACAATGATGACTTTTCACATAACAGTCAACCTTTCTCTTATCAGAATACCCGTGACCATTTCTATATAATCAAACTATCAATTCTGATATATTCAGTACCAACATTCCATCGGTTCTAGTGTACAATGTCAACACTTCTAGTCCACAAGTAAACTCCCTAATGTGCACACTAATTGTTTCATTAGGTATCATTTCTCCGGATTTCCTAATTTTTTTTAAGTATAAATACCCGAGGGGTCTCATGAATGAGACAACGCCTCTTCTTTAGGGGACTAGAACCCCAAGGGGTCTTAAGGAAATAAGACAACGTCTAATACTTTAGGGGACTAAAACCCAAGGGGTCTCAAAGAAATGAGACAACGTCTGATTCCAACTAATCTGATATTCCACATTCCCAATCACGTTCTTATTCATGTCCTTAATTGTATTTATATGCATAAAATAATAATGTTTGTAGAAACATCTTTACATGCATAACATTCATATTTTTGTATTTTGAAACTAAAAATAAGAACATTTAAGCCCTATTAATTTCTTAGAAAGTGAATATATAAAACGGATGAAAAACGCATATATCTCATTTTAAATGAATTTGAGCATGACTTTATCCAACTAAATAGATTACACATGTCCTCATCTATCATAATTTCATGCTTTTAAGATTATAAAAAATTATCAATGCATTTACATATTTTATATGGAAAATACAAGAATTGGAATTTTTCCTTGCTAAAATTTAACAAATAACAAAATAACATTTTTAGACATTTTCCCCAAAAATAATAGAATTTTCTAGAACTTTTCTACAATATTCTGTAAATTTTCTACTATGTCCAAAATAAAATAATATTTATAAATAAATAATAATTAATCAATTAAATAAATAAAGGCATAAAATAAATAACTCTGTACTTACCAGTGAATATGCTAGAATCACAAATCCTTGAACCTCATACGATGCAAATCTCGAGATAGCGCGTATCTCGAGGCAGTAGGCCCCACAAAAACTTTTCAAATGACCTCTTAAATATTTTCAGGAATTCCTAGTAATTTTCTAGAATTTCTTCTAGTTGAAGAATTTTTTTGTAAATATTCTTACCTCAGG
This sequence comes from Euptelea pleiosperma, assembly GCA_035048495.1. Classification (NCBI taxonomy): domain Eukaryota; kingdom Viridiplantae; phylum Streptophyta; class Magnoliopsida; order Ranunculales; family Eupteleaceae; genus Euptelea; species Euptelea pleiosperma. The sequence continues at coordinate 20,698,546 of CM068553.1, read as the reverse complement.
GGTTAGAATGCAAATACCCAAATTGACGTAGTTTTCTCAAGGCATGGCCTTGTATTTATAGAGGTTGAATACTCAGAACTTTTCATTTTTATCCGATGTGGGACTATAATTTTGAAAATTATCTTTTTTTTTTCAAATTTTATATTTTTGATATCAAACTATAGCATGTAAAAACTTAGAATGTTGCCCAGAACTAAACATAATAACTTTTGACTTGCATGTCCAATTTAGACAAACTTGATACCGATAAAAAGCTATTGTTGGGACCTTTAAAATGGCATACATATAATGTTCAAAGTATTATAAAAAGTCTACTATAATATTGCTAGAAATAGGGTCATTATAGTCTACAAGGTAAATTTGAACATTATATACAATTTGTGATATTAACCAATTTATTAATGATTTGTTCTGCAGTGCAAGTACAATCATTACACCACCCAACTTATCAGTCGGCAATGCTAGTCAGTCTTTCGTAAATGTTTGTGGAAGTGAACAACTCATGAGCAACTTAAGGGAGGATAACATTACAGGAGTTGGTCAAATCTTCCATAACGTTGTTCCTTTTATATTAGAATTGAACAAATTTTCCATAGCACATCGATTTGCATATGCCTTCATAAAGAATAACAAGGAACGAGTGAAGGCGAAGTGTAGTGTGGATGGAAGCTATTTGCTAATAGTATACGTGGGGTAGATCATTTCATCATTTACAAGTACGACAACTTGTACTCACACTCAGTCGAGGATACAGTGATGACGAAGTTGCAAACTTCAAAAAAGATGATAGCAAGTGTAATCGAAGAGAAAGTCCAAGACACTCCTAGATACTAGCCTAGAGAGATTGTACGAGACTTCTTTCGAGGATATGACTTTCTCGTGTCTTACAAACAAGTCTGGCGGGGTAAAGAGGCTGTGAATGAAGAAATTCATGGGGTTGTGATAGATTCATACAAACGACTCCCGTGGTTTTGTCAAATGATAATGGAGTCAAACCTAGGAAGTGTGGCACACATGACTGAAACTGAAGACTCTCGATTCAAACAACTTTTTGTTGCATTTCATGCATCACTACAAGGATTCAGAGCGGGTTGTCGACCCATATTGTTCATTGATGGAACATTCTTAAAATGTATGTACAAGGGAACCTTGCTTGTGGAAACTGCAACTGATGCTAGTAATGGTATATTCCCTATCGCCTTTGCAGTTGTTGGTTCAGAGACTTATGAGGATTGTGTAAGGAATATTTTCATATTCAATTTGGCAAAGATTCCATTTGATATAAAAATATTCTTGTAACCATTCCTATGAGCACAAGTATAGCATGAAGATGTCGTGGTACGCTTACTTCGCCAATTACGTGAAGACTAAAAGACAGAGACAGCAAGAATCAGACGGTTGACGACATGAGTCATCTGAGTAACTGTCGATTTGTCAGTTAATAATCGTGTACGCTCGATTAGGAAAGTATGTGACTTAGTGGCCATAGGAGTTGATTAAAATGAACAAAATATAATGGTTAGACTTAGTCATTGGACAGACCCGAGCAAAGTCAATTTTATTGACTAGTGGGAAAGTCCAATCGATTGGACATGTGTTCCCAATCGATTGGAGACACTGTGTAATCGATTGGAGACTAAGGGACAGAAATCTTTCTGAGTCAAATCGATTGGAGACTCTGATTAATCAATTGGAGTCTTCGGGACAGAAAGTTATAAATGTCAAATCGATTGGAGACTCTGATTAATCGATTGGAGCCTTCGAGATAAAAAGTTATAAATGTCAAATCGATTGGAGAACCCTGTGCAATCGATTGGTGCCTTTGGAATAGAAAACTTATTGAGCCCAATCGATTGGACCAAGTGTACAATCGATTGGACTTTGAACAGAATCGATTTTATCAGATCCGAAATTCATGGTTCCATTATCCCACGTTCCACACGACTCTGGGTCTTGATATTCTATAAATATAACCCCTCTATGCCTTCTCTAAATACACACAGAGACACAAAGTGACTCAATCTTCAAGAGAGAGAAGCAAATGCTATATTTAATAGAGTGTCCATTTCGAAGAGCAAGAAGCTTGTTTTCATTCATATCTTGTGAGCTTGTTCTCTTCTCGATCAAAGCCAAGAGCTTGATCTTTACTCAACCTAGGTTTTTTAATTTTATACTTAACCTAGTAAGCCTGAGAGTACCAGTGTGACTCAAACACCTTTTGAGCAACTTGGGGGTTCAGGGTGTACTGAATCCTTCACCTTCTACAAAGGCGGGAGTGTTGAAAATTAAGATTGGAGGAGCTGGTCGAAGGTAGGTTTGAGGTGTACCAAACTGAACAAGTGGATAAGGCATCTTGACTGGAAGGACGCGTATGGATTCGTGGTGTTGACTCAGAGGACGTGGACACATCGGCAGTGGGCTTTGGCTAAGGTTGGATGCTGTATTTACAACGGTACTGCGTAAGTAACCTTTGTTTCGTTTAACTTTTCAATTAGTGATACTTTCCGCCTGGACGTGGTCCAATGGTTTTTTCTTGGCTAAGATTTCCACGTAAAAATATCTTGTCTTGTGCGATTGTTTGTCTGTGTTCCGCATTATATCCTGATTAGATGAAACGACAAAAAGATAATATACCACGGAGGTATATTTGATTTGAGTCAATTGTAATAATCTTTTTCAAACAACCAAGGCATGATATTTTATCCCCATACCATAGACCAGTAAAACTTATAGGTATATCTAAATTTAAATACCTAATCAACCCCCCCCCCCCTTCTAGATATATTAAGTTAAAGAGAACGAACCGGTGGAATTTCAGATTGGAACCAAGACAGAGATCGATAAGATTGAAGTTGAAGTTATGTCAAGGATCAAAGATGTTGTAGCTAGTACGCTTTCGACTGAGTTGGAAATAGCTTGGGAATCAACAGATAGGTGTCGCGACTTGTTTGCAAACATGGCAAAAATGCGCTTACACGACGATTGATTATGTCAGATGCGTTATCTATGGCACGTATGGCTAAGATTTGCGTACCCCTAAGCAGTTACTCCAATACTTAATATCACAATTTATTCCAAGTGTCTTGTAGGACTTCCTATGCATGGTGCATTAAAGTTGACATATTGATATTAATTAGAAGTATTTTTAGAAGTGCCATAATTTCTGACTTTTAGATCTGAGTATCCCAAATAATACTTCAATTGCATGGGGAGCTTCTTCAGCAAGTTCCAGATGTAACCTAGTACTTCTCCTAGGGGGTACTGGTGTTCTCCCCACCTCATGCAAGTTCTCTCCAACTGTCAACCATAATTTCATTGGGTCGGTCTAGTATGCAACCATTTGCATATTTAAAAGTATGCAAACAGTGTATCCACCATTCAATGCTCATTGAAAAATGTGTTTTTAATTTATAAAATATTTTGTTTTGAAAACATTGAAATAACGCAGTTTTCAAAGGAAATCCAACAGTACTGACAATGTTTGCATACTTTTAAGTATGCAAATGGTTCCATACTAAATTTGTCCAATTTCATTACCCATTTAATAATTAATAACTATAAAGGAACCTAAGGGTCCAAATAAGTATAAGTAATACTTATCAGACGGAGGTGGAGGGTCATAACATATACGTGCTCTCGCTGGAGTTTGAGAAATTATAGACCGATTTGGAGGTCGACTTCTTATTTTTATATCAAATTTATTTGTGTTCAGACACAATAGTGCAACTAATTCAACCAAATTACACTAAAATAGAATATAAAATTTAATTGCTCTAACACCAAGATGAATACTATACTTAGCATAGATGGCTCACGATGACTTCCTCCATCCACCTTATCTCCATTTGGAGCACTTCTTGTCAATTGCTCATTTAAGATCTGGAGTTCAGCATTTGCCGGTAGGAGAATAGCATCTGCAATATATGGTTGCACTAATTCCACGTATTGGTGCACACGCAATGTCTGCATTAATATATATTTATTAATTTAGAGAATGGAGTAAAAATTGTATTTTACAGTAAAAACACCATTATGGAATAACTTACATCCACATGTTGTACTACTTCTGGGGTAGAGATTGGACGGATATGGGGGATACTAATTGCTGAGTACCATCTTGCATACTCCAGGGAAGTGGTACCATGATGGAGGGGTTCATCCACCATATGCAAATTATCATTGCAGAAGTCCATCCACATGCCCACCTGAACCATTAATTCCTTGGTGTAATCTTTATTTTCCCTCACCCGAAAGATCCTAGCATAACGTGGTGGCGGTTGAGGTATGCCCTGCTGAAGACCGAACTATCTCATGACTCTATTCGGCAATTACATCTCTAACGTATTGAAGTAAATTAGCCAAGTCCGTGCACGCCCAGCAACTATTCCAATCTTATGCAGGATAGGAGTACGAGTCAATGAGTCATAGGGCCGCCAATCAACCTATGCAAAATCATCAAATATCAATAACGTAATATAATAACCAAGCATATATAATAGAGAAAAACTTAATCCAAACAAGAGTCTAACTTGCACAGTCATCATCTATGTCATCTAGTGCCCCTCGGAGATCAACATAATTGTGGTGATGATCATCATTCCGACTTTTCTGGACCCACTTGCAAGCCAATGGAAACACCCAACGTTGCTACCTTTAGGGGTCGACCAATAGAGAGTATATATTGAATAAATGATACATTAATCACAACACCTTATTATGTACTTTAATGTATACATAAAAGTATACTAACCATGAGCAATGTTATAGACCCTCCAAGGTTCCTTCGATGCTTCAACACACTCTTCGTGAGGAACTTGTACAAGTATGCTAAGGCTGCAGCTCCCCAAGCATGTTCCCCACACGTCGTAAAATCATCAATTAAGGGCAAGTACATGGTATTGACTAGATATGACCCAGGCTCGGAAAATAAGGTCGTGCCACGAATATATAAAACGTAAGTCCGGGTACAATGTTGTATCTCTTAGGAACCTACCCCCACTGGCACCTCAAAGAATTCTTCTCTTAGCCAGGTCAAGCTAATATAAGATCCTTTAACCATATTCGATTTTTCAGTCGGGGCACGTCTGAGATACAGCTCTAGCCATTCATATTCATTTATCGGTGTGTGTCCAACAACAACTTTTCCTACAGGACTCAGTCCTAAGATAAGGGCCACATCCTCTAAAGTGATTGTCATCTCATAGTGCCGCATGTGGAAGTTATTGGTTTCAGGGCGCCACCAATCCGCCAGGGCAGTCAATTAGTGAGAATCCATCTGGAAATGACCTATCCTTCGTAGATAATAAAATCTAGCCACTTTTACCATATTTTCTTAATGCTCATTCAGCCTCCACATTCTTGTGGCCTTGTTATGGTCGTTTGAACGGATGTGGGGTCTTACCTACAATAACAAGAACATGAAATTAATAATTAAGGTTACAACCTAACTAAGATATACATATGTACTAATAATAAGATATACTTACTTGTCTTGTCCATATATTTTCTATAATATATTATGTTTGATTGTATAAGATGGAGGGGTCTCTTGGCCCTAATTGGTTTCTTCTTCCTCTTTCCCGTTTTCTTTGTAACATTTCATAATATTATCTACCAAAGGTATATAGACTACCAATTTCAAAAATCAAATACTAAAAAATAAAAAGGCAGGACTTCTTACCAAGACTATTTAAGATAAGAAGTCCTACCTTTTATTTGATGCCATATTAGAGGGGCATGATAAGCATTAGGAGCTTGTAGGTTCATTCATTTATAGATGTCTAAATACCATCCATATCAACTTGTTGCTTCCTAATATGAGATGTTGTCCATATAAACATTAATTACTTTTAGATTATAAATAAACCCATGAAAATCAAACTTCAAGTAATAAACATTGTTCACATACTAAATAATTGAGTTTTTTTTATTTACATTAAGATAATATAAGATCAACTAGTTTACTAACCTTTGTGAAAGTAGGATTTTTCCACGTCGTTGGTTACGAAAACCCTAACTTCAACACATTTTTAATTGATCCGAGACATTTAACCTGTAAAATGGGCAATTTTGCACAGTGGCTTGTGTCGGATGTCGAGATTAGTCGGATTAGCGTAATCATGAACATGAAATGACGGAACATTACAAGAAATAATAGATCAAAATAAACTTCATCATTCAGTGATCAAAATGTCTATTACAATGCTTGAATCGAAAATAAAAGAAAATAAAATAAACTAAAGATCAATTTAAAGAAAAAAAAGCTAGAGAGATAAAGTTAAATCTAGAGAGATGAAATGAGATTTAGGGAGAAAAAAAATAGAGAATTCCTAGAGAGATCTAGTAAGAGAAACGAGATTTTAGAGAGAGAAAGAGAGAAAAAGGTTTAGAGAGAGAAATATAAGGAGATTTCTAAAGAGGGATAGAGATAGAAAGTAAAAAAAAAACTTACCACTTACCGGAGATGGGTGGTTGAGATCAACCTTGATCGACTAAACAAGGGTGGGTCGACTAATGGTGATTGGTAGCCGATCAAAGAGGAAGCAAGTTGCTGGTTTGACTAGGGCTACCCATAGTAGATGTTGGAGTTCGCTGCACTAGCAGGAAGGAGAACATCGGAGAGGATGGAGATCAGTGGGCATGAAATGAAGGTGAGCTACCCGAGAAGTGGTCCGGCCAAAGGTGTACAGCGTGGTGTAGAGGAGCTGCACTTGCAGGAGTGCATCCATCTTCTTGGGCTGCCGGAAGTGCTGCTCGTGGTGGAGCATCTCAGGCCGTGACGGGTAAGTGGTGGTGAAGAAGATGATCCAGTGGTGCTGGCAGGTTGAAGAGGGGCAGAGTGTTTGCTGGTGTAGAGTTTTCCAAAGGGGCAGCATGTATGCACGGCCAAGACCAGCCTGCAATGGACCGTGGAAGGAGGAGTGGATGGTGCTCTGGGCGGTGGTGAAAGGTATGGAAGAAGATGACGGTGGTGAAGATGGGATTAGAGGAGTGCAACGGTGGTGTGTTGAGAGGGAGGATCTCAGTGCTGTGGCGAAGAGCTTTGCTCCTGTCAAGAGTTGCTGGTCTGACCAGCGGCATCAAGGTGAGGATGAGAGAAGGGATAGAGCAGCAGCTATGAACGGAGTCATAGGTTTCCGGCAAGAAGGAGGCCGAACCTGCAACTCAAGAAGGGGAAGAGATAGGGTGGTGTTGTAGACAGAAAAGGAGGCGTTGGTTGCTACAGGAGATGTGGCAGCAGGAGGAGGCAGCAAGGAGGAGCCTTCGGGTATTGAAGGAAGGAGAGGGCGGTGAAGGAAGAGGTGACCGGAGTTGCAGGCTGCAACTCCGGTAAGCAAAACGTGAATAAGAAGCAGTGCTGCCCGTGGCAGCAAGCTTTGCTGCGCACAGGCGGAGGGTGGAAAGTTTTAGATGAAGGAGAAGAAGAAGGAGATAGCAGAAGAAGAAGAGAAGAAGGAGGCGGCCGGAGTTCTGCAACTCCGGCCGGAATGAAGAAGAAGAAGAAGAAAAAGAAGGAGAAGAAGGAGACGAAAACATCGGGGGAGTTTTGGGGGAAGGAGAGGAAGAGATTGGAGGGGGATTAGGGTTCAAACGAACCCTTCTCCTTCCCCTTTTAAAGCTCCCTATTTCCATTAATAGGGTATTTTTCAAAAATAAAAAATAAGAAAAATAAATTTTTTTTTTTAAAGTAAAACCCCACTTTTCTTTGGGGAATTTCCCCATTTAGTGGACCCCCCATTTTTTAAAATTTAATTGAAATTATTTTGAAATTCACGGGGTCCACTAAATGGTCGGACAGCGGGTCGATGATGATGGGCCCGGCTACTGGCCCACATGGATTGATGATGTCCATTGTCTCACAAGATGATGTGACAGACAATCTGATGGCGATCGGATGAATGGTGACTTGATTGGGACCCAGATTGGTAGATCGACGGATCTAGAGAGATTCAACGGTCCGGTAGAAGATCCAACGGTCCGATTGAAGATCCAACGGTCAGAAAGCTAAGGGAGATGAGACAGAGCCAATGGGCAGGAGTTCTGGGGTTAGGTCAGTAGATTCGAGGACCGAGAGATGAAGAGAGAGAGAATAAGGAGAGATGAGAGAGAAAATATCAGAAAATGGAGATAAAAGTATTGGCAGAGGGTCTGGAACCCTGGTCTTCACTGTGACCATCCTCACGCTTCTCCAGTAGAGTAGACTATAATTCCTTGTTGACTCATGTGGCTTTAAATGCTTTGGTCCGTCTCTTGGTCATTGGCTCTCCTACTCTCTTCGTTCTTTGGGCCGGCTTTTTGGTCCTCTTATTCAGCCCATATTTGGCCCATATCTTCTAGTCATAGCATGTGGGCTCTTTAAGCTTTGATAATGGGCTTTCCTGATCGATGTGGGCTCGCAAGTCTTGAGAATTGTCCCATCGAGGTTTTCTGCGATAGAAGAAGCGCGTAATGAGACTTTATCAGAACGACTCAATGTCTAGACTTCCGAAAATGTGTTTAATGCATGCAAATATACCATTTCGTCCAGAAAAGTGTGTTCTACGCAACAAAAGAGACTCTTACGTAGAAAAGTAGATAAATAGAGCATTTTAACGTAGAAGAGTGTAAAAACGCTTAGAAGATAACAGTGGAAAATACGCACTTTTAAGCGAATATCAGCACTCATGTCTTGCAAGGTGATATTCGCTTAAAAGTGCGTATTTTCCACTGTTATCTTCTAAGCGTTTTCACACTCTCCTACGTTAAAATGCTCTATTTATCTACTTTTCTACATAAGAGTCTCTTTTGTTGCGTAGAACACACTTTTTTGGACGAAATGGTATATTTGCATGCATTAAACACATTTTCGGAAGTCTAGACATTGAGTCGTTCTGATAAAATCTCATTACGCGATTCTTCTGTCGCAGGAAACCCTGATGGGACAATTCTCGAGACTTGCGAGCCCACATCGATCAGGAAAGCCCATTATCAAAGCTTAAAGAGCCCACATGCTATGACTAGAAGATATGAGCCAAATATGGGTTGAATAAGAGGACCATAAAGCCGGCCCAAAGAACAAAGAGAGCAGGAGAGCCAATGACCAAGAGACGGACCAAAGCGTTTAAAGCCACATGAGTCAGCAAGGAATGATAGTCTACTCTACTGGAGAAGCGTGAGGATATTTTTTTTTTTTTTTTTTTTTTAAGTAAAAACCTACTTTTCTATGGGGAATCTCCCCAATTAGTGGACCCCCCATTTAATTAAAATTATTTTTGAAATTCGCGGGGTCCACTAACTGGTCGGTCAGCGGGTCGATGAAGATGGGCCCGGCTATTGGCCCTCATGGGTTGATGATGTCCATCATCTCACAGAATGATGTGACAGACAGTCTGATGGCGATCGGATGGATGGTGACTTGATTGGGACTCAGATTGGTAGATCGACGGATCTAGAGAGATCCAACGGTCCGATTGAAGATCCAACGGTCCGATGGAAGATCCAACGGTCAGAAAGCTAAGGGAGCTGAGATAGAGCCGATGGGTAGGAGTTCTGGGGTTAGGTCAGTAGATTCGAGGATCGAGAGATGAAGAGAGAGAGAGAATAAGAAGAGATGAGAGAAAAAGTATCAAAAAAATGGAAAAAAGCACTGGCGGAGGGTCTGGAACCCTGTTCTTCACTGTGACCATCCTCACGCTTCTCCAGTAGAGTCGACCATCATTCTTTGCTGACTCATGTGGCTTTAAACGCTTTGGTCCGTCTCTTGGTCATTGGCTCTCCTACTCTCTTCGTTCTTTGGGCCGACTTTTTGGTCCTCTTATTCAGCCCATATTTGGCCCATATCTTCTAGTTATAGCATGTGGGCTTGTTAAGCTTTGATAATGGGCTTTCATGATCGATTTGGGCCCACAAGTCTTGAGAATCGTCCCATCGGGGTTTCCTGCGACAGAAGAAGCGCGTAATGAGACTTTATCAGAACGGCTTAATATTTAGACTTCCGAAAATGTGTTTAATGCATGCAAATATACCATTTCGTCCAGAAAAGTGTGTTTTACGCAATGAGATAGACTCTTACGTAGAAAAGTGGATAATTAGAGCAGTTTTACGTAGGAGAGTGCGATAACGCTAACAGGATAAGTGCTTAAAATAAGCACTTTTGAGCGAATATCACAACCCCCAACCAGCATATTGCCAATCCTTGGCAATTAGTGCGAAATAAATGAGCTTAAAAGGGCTCTGCACATGCTGCACACTTTTTCAAATTAGCTCAGGGAAAACACCGTTCGTCAAATCATTGAATGGATACAAAAACAGTTACATGCTAGCGAAGAGTTGGAAAGTTTTGGCAAGACTACAGACTGATAATCATGACCCAGAATAGTCAGACTCTGCGTGTGTGTGTGCTCAACATTCTCATCATCCGACAGTAAAGATTTCCAGATCACCTCTAAGTTTTTATGCCTCGACCTCAAATCTCACATGTTTAACACTCAGAATAGAATCACACATGAAGGGTTTTCTTCTTTTCTCTCAATTTATATGTGAGGAGATATATTTAATATAAAGAGGCAAAAGATCTCACATATGTTTTATTTGAAGGAAGGACATCTTTAACAGAAGAAGATCTCATGATTGGAATACCACTTCACTCGGGAACGTCAGATCAAACTCTATAGCTTCTCTTTCTCTAATCTCCACATTTTATGATCGTGCTATCCTAGAATCAAGTAGGACTTTCCTGGGTTGTAATGAGGCTTCGGTCAGGTGTAGAAAAATAAAGGTATACAGGATTTCAAAGATCTTGAGAGGAAATTGCCATTTTCTTGAATTTTTCCTGCGACGTAACACCATTATCTGGTTCTTTTTCCTTTTTTCGTATTTTTCTCTTTTTCTTGATATTTCTGAGACTGCTCAATTTCTTTTCAGCTCTTCTTCATACTTTCTTTCTATATTTTGTTTTTGGCTTGAACCACTTTCTTTTCCTTTTGATTCTTCTTCTTTACTTTTCTTTTTCACGGTGCACCCACATCAGTTATTCTTTTGTCCATCTCAAAATAAGGGTAGCCAGTCATGCTTCGTAGCTATACTGGATTTTAGGTTGATGGGTTTACAAAGAAAAGGCTTTTATAGAAGGGTTCAAGGGGTTTCTAGTGAAGTATAATTCAGGTGAGTAAAAAGGCTGAATGGTTCAGAAAAATGGCCTAAATCATTTTCTAGGGTTTGCACTATCATGTATACTGTCTTGATTGGATACAGAGAAGGTTCTGTTGTAATAATCCAATTTTGATGTCGTTCCGAGTTTTATGATCGAAGCAAAAGATAATGAGATCTCTCAACGAATATTGCGGGCATGAAGAATAGTGAGTCATCCATTGACTCAGGATTATTGTATAACTCTCTGAAATGATTAAAGGCTCGAAAGCTCACTGGGTTAGGTCTCCACAATTCTCCTCACAGGATCTCTAGAGTTTCAAAACTTAGGATGACTCTGATGTTGATAGTGTACAATTGTGCCGAATCTGAGTTTTTCTAAGTTTTCAAACCTGCTGTAGTCACGCTTGAATTGACTCAACGCTAACTTTAAACAAAAATTGACATCCTCAATACTGACTTAACGGAGGTTTTCAGCTAATCAAAGTCAGGGTATTTGACACATTTTTGAAATTCTAGAAAACTTTTGGAGAACATCGGAAATCACCCCAAAAACAACCAATTTTTTTTTTTTTTTTTTTTTATATCTATATCTATATTTATCAAAAGGAATACATGAGTTTTGGTAAATACCCACCCCCAACCAAAATATAGCACCGTCCTCGGTGCTCATGACCGGGACATAAAATGATAACAAATCAGTGATGATGATGCAAAGATTCAGGAAGGATGTTACCAAGTCGGCAGAAACTCGACAGTGTGTGGTACCTGATGATCGGGAGAATGAATGTACCTGCATTTTCAGAGATATAACAGTAATAACAAATGCATGAGACTCATGTATTCTAGGAATACCAGAATTGCCTTTCCGAAAGCGCTAAGTTTTACGTCTTCAGCCAGACATGACGGGGGTATATCAAGTACCCCCAACCAGGTTAAAACTCATGGAGACTGAGTGAATCTGCAGTCTTCCTGACACCTAAGGTGAAACGGAAACAACTATCCTATCCCTTGTCTAGGGATACCTGTGTAGAATAGGTCTTTCTCAGTGTAGACTGAGAGAAGGGCAGTAAGTTCTCTGAGTAGCCCTACAAAAGTGTGTAGTTGAGTAGGGATGGAATGAAGCTTCTTAGTAAAAATTGCGAGGAGAGTAGGAGTGGTGTCTCTGAGCAGACCCGCAAAAACATTTAGTTCAGCGGGGAGGGATAGAAGCTTCTCAGTAAAGACTGAGAAGGGAGTAGTAGTGGGTTCTCTGACCGTGGTTAGTAGAGCCGCAAACTCATTGAGTTTTGCGGGAATGTATCTGAATGGAGCAGACTCCTGCAGATCAGTAATACCAGAAATATTGGACTTCGAGATGAAGTCAAACTCACAATGTTCATGACACTTGGATAATATATCTTCGGGAGAGTCCTGAATTAGACTCTCTACGGCGCACGGGTCATCGATAATATCGATGTGGGGTGACGGGTGAAAATTGGTGACCTCTTCCTCGATGTTTCCTAATGTGATAGGGATGTTCCAATCCCTACATTCAATATGTTCATCCTCGGTGGGGATCGGTAGGTCCAGGACAGCGGGAGGCCCATTTTTTAGACATGGCTCATCAGTAGGAATGTCTGCATTCAGAGCAGAGAGAGAATTATCAGAGATAGAGATGGGACTAAGTTCCTCTGTGCTCAGTCCAGAAGTTGGTGCTGTTAAGGGCACCAAAGATTGAGACTCGGGTTCATCACTAATGTTGCACAATCCAAGGGAGGTGGGGAGGAACGGTAGATCTATGACAGTTGGGATCCTACGATCGAGACACAGCTCAGTGTCATGAAGATCGACATCAGGGGCAGCAGAGGTAGAGTGAGAATTAGGTTGCTCTGAGGTAGGTTCAAGATTTGGTGCTGTTAAAGGCACCGAAGAAGGAAACACTGGCTCCTCAATAGTCTGGCTCGATCTAGGGGTGGGTACAACTTCTATTTCTTCCTCACAATGGTGGTACTGGGTCCAATTGTGCGGCTCCTCATTATAGACAGTGGCCATATCATTCTCCTCAGGATAGGCTATTGGTGGACTAGTGAAGTTGACTTCCTCTCTCTCATTTTCTAATTGAACTAGACGTTGCTCGAAGCTCTCCATAGATTGTTGTTGTTGGTGCTCTAGACTTTGGAAATACTGTTGTTGCTGGGCAATGTACTGAGAGAGAAGGTCCTCTAGACTGGGTGTAGTAGCCAACGGAGGTGGTTCAGCCAAGGGGAGCTGAGGTGCTAACTCTTGATTGTAGTCCGACTGGGTATGAAAGTTGTAAGGCAAAGTGGAGTCTGGGACTAGTTGCTGACTTTGAAAATCCTGAGGGGCCCACTGTTGATCAGAATAGTCATTCTGTGGATATGACGGGTACTGGGATTGCGAGTATTGCCAGTCATACTCTCCATTGGGTTGATGGAACCCGGAAGGATAATTATCCTGCGACAGTTGCTGCGGGAGGGCAGACTGTTCCCAACCAAAGTTATGGTGACTCCTATTATCCTGATAATAAGTGTTGTCATAGGATGTCTGCATTGGAGATGGAAAGGTACAGACATCTTGCTGGATAGGAGGGTAATATCCTACAGACTGGGAATGGTACACAGGTTGCTGGACTGCGGCACGAAGGGCAGAGACTGAATTTTTAAGCTCTTGGAGTACAGAATTGTACTCTGGATCTCGGTGATTATCATACCCTGTAGAAGTGTGCGAGACTGGAGTATCATGATGATACGCAGAATTGTCATACCATTGTTGAGAGTGATTACCTTGATTCTCACAGAAATTGTAGTAGGTCTCATACAGAGGCCGTTCATCTGCCATTAGAGGCGATAGAGGGGTACGGTGGACTAACTCTCAGATCGAGTCAGTAAAAGGTTAGGACAGGTCCAACCGGGCTTCTATATGAAAAAGCAAGGCCAAGATTTGGCAAAAAGTTGCCAAAAGGAGACACTGGAGTAGTGATTCTAAATGATGCACACCAAGCACAGATAATCCTATTCTAAACAATCAGGATATATTGTAGGCATTATCTTGTTAGTTTTGGGGCTAGAGTAGATTATGACAGTGGGCGGACCACTGGTTTATCTTTTAGCCGCCGGACTAACTGTTTGCACTCAGAGGTTCTCACCAGGCTGCACTCTTCAGAGCGAATCCTTTAGTACTAACTCTAGTCAACAACAAGGCAATCCGAAGCCTAGACAGACGTGCGGCACAATGGCTGTCTTAAGTACGTCCCAGACTAACCGGATTGGTCAAGTGTATAAGAAGAGTGTTCCCTCGGGTTAAGCTAGGGTTGGTGCGTGTTCCTAGTCCACACGCAACTAACCGCCGAATAGTCCAAGATGCCACGTCGAGCTCAGTGTACTTGAGTAGCAGGGACTTATGGGTGTGTTAGACAACAGGGACCCGCGCTCGTGGTCTTATTTCGATTGGATGTTAAGCGGGTTCGCTTTGTGTGGATTTTTCCTCGAACACCGGGCTAATTGGCTCTACTTCTTGATTCTTTTTAATTAAATGGAGCCTTGGGATCAACAAGTTTTGTAATTATCCGAAACTTTTAACCTGTAAAATATGAACTTTTGTATAGGGATTCGTGTCGGATGTCGATCCGCACTCGGGATTAGTCGGATTAGCGCAAATAAGAACATAAAATGACAGGAAATTTCCTGAAAATGGAACACAATTTTATTCAAATCAATTTCATTCATTCGAAAATGTCTCTTACAATCAAGTAAAAATAACTGAATTATAAAGCAATAAAAAAAATAAAATGAACTAGAGAGAGAAAGTAGAAAAATCTAGAGAGAGAAAGTAGAGAGGAGATTGTAGAGATAGAGAGAGAGAAAGAAGAATGAAAGTAGGTGAGAAAAGTAGGGAGAGGAAGACCTATCCTAGAGAGAGAAAGGTAGAGAGATGAGAAAAAGAAAATACTCACCATGGTAACTTACCGAATTGGTGAGCCGGATATCAGCCATCGATGAGTGAGTGAGGTTGAATCGCCAAAGGTGGACCGACATGGTGTTGCGTGGTGGTTCTCCAGCCAAGAATGGTGGTGATGAGTAGTGCGTGATTCAACTGAGTACACTTGGTGCATGATGGAGCAACTTCCTGATTTGCAAGTTTTTGAGAAGATATGGCTACGGGATCTCGAACTTGCTTCCCTGTATGAAGAAGGTGAGAAGCACCGTGATCATTGGAGGTGTGGAAGGTTGGAGGAGTTGTAGACGACGGTACAGGGTGGAAGACAAGTTGATCGTTGCACCACGCCACCAACCTATGAAGGATCAACACGTGGTTTGCAAGCAAGCTGACGAGAGATGGTGGGACAGAACTTTGCAGGCGTTTGTATGAGTGAGCAATGGTGATGGAGGCGTTGCTGGGTGTTGGTGCGTGGTGGAAGGTGTGCCCGTGTGAAGGAGGCGGCAGCAAGGTGGATGGAGGCGTTGCTGGGTGTTGGTGCGTGGTGGAAGGTGTGCCCGTGTGAAGGAGGCGGCAGCAAGGGGTTGCTGTTTGTCAGCGAGGCAGCAAGGTGGATGGAGGCGTTGCTGGGTGTTGGATGAGCAGTGGTGGAGCAAGGAAGGAGCCTTTTGAGATGGACGGACCAGCCAAAGAAGAGAAGCCGTTGGCTTCCTCCTCTTCCCCTCTTTCCCACTTTTTTTTTCTTTTATTTTCTCTTTGGAAGAGAGAGAGGGGTCTGCAGGGAGATAACACAAACGGTGGAGAGAAGATTTGTTGGCGGAAGAAGGTGGTACAGGAGCTGCTGGAAGGAAGGAGGAAGAAGAAGGCGGAGACGGCCGGAGTTGCAGAACTCCGGCCGGACGAAAAGATGAAGGACGCAAGAAGAAGAAGAAGAAGAAGAAGAAGACGAGAAGGAGAAGAAGAAAGGGAAGAGAAGAAGAGGAACGAAGAGAAGGAAGAGAAGAAAGAAAAGAGAAGAAGGAAGAAGGACGGCCGGAGTTGCAAACCTGCAACTCCGGCGAAGAAAGGTGAAGAAGATGAAGAAGAAAGGAGGAAGAAGAGGAGAGGGAAGTCGTGGGGAAGAAGGGAAAGGATAGGGGGAAGGAGAGGAAGAGATGGGAGAGGGATTAGGGTTCGAACGAACCCTTCTCCCTCCTCTTATAAAGCTCCCTATTTCCATTAATGGAAATAGGGTATTTTTTGAAAATAAAAAATATTTTTTTTTTTTTTTTTTTTTTTTTTTTTTTTAAGTAAAAACCTACTTTTCTATGGGGAATCTCCCCAATTAGTGGACCCCCCATTTAATTAAAATTATTTTTGAAATTCGCGGGGTCCACTAACTGGTCGGTCAGCGGGTCGATGAAGATGGGCCCGGCTATTGGCCCTCATGGGTTGATGATGTCCATCATCTCACAGAATGATGTGACAGACAGTCTGATGGCGATCGGATGGATGGTGACTTGATTGGGACTCAGATTGGTAGATCGACGGATCTAGAGAGATCCAACGGTCCGATTGAAGATCCAACGGTCCGATGGAAGATCCAACGGTCCGATGGAAGATCCAACGGTCAGAAAGCTAAGGGAGCTGAGATAGAGCCGATGGGTAGGAGTTCTGGGGTTAGGTCAGTAGATTCGAGGATCGAGAGATGAAGAGAGAGAGAATAAGAAGAGATGAGAGAAAAAGTATCAAAAAAATGGAAAAAAGCACTGGCGGAGGGTCTGGAACCCTGTTCTTCACTGTGACCATCCTCACGCTTCTCCAGTAGAGTCGACCATCATTCTTTGCTGACTCATGTGGCTTTAAACGCTTTGGTCCGTCTCTTGGTCATTGGCTCTCCTACTCTCTTCGTTCTTTGGGCCGACTTTTTGGTCCTCTTATTCAGCCCATATTTGGCCCATATCTTCTAGTTATAGCATGTGGGCTTGTTAAGCTTTGATAATGGGCTTTCATGATCGATTTGGGCCCACAAGTCTTGAGAATCGTCCCATCGGGGTTTCCTGCGACAGAAGAAGCGCGTAATGAGACTTTATCAGAACGGCTTAATATTTAGACTTCCGAAAATGTGTTTAATGCATGCAAATATACCATTTCGTCCAGAAAAGTGTGTTTTACGCAATGAGATAGACTCTTACGTAGAAAAGTGGATAATTAGAGCAGTTTTACGTAGGAGAGTGCGATAACGCTAACAGGATAAGTGCTTAAAATAAGCACTTTTGAGCGAATATCAGTCACAGTGAAGACCAGGGTTCAGGACCCTCCGCCAGCACTTTTCTCCCTACTATCTGACATTTTCTCTCTCATCTCTCTTAATTCTCACTCCTAACACTCTCTTTTCTCTATCCTTTCTCTTTCATCTCTCAAAAATCTCACATCCGACCCTTAGATCTTCTCATCCCACCATTAGATCCCCAAATCGACCATCCGATCCCCCTCTCCATGATCTGACAGCCCACAACTCGCCATCCGATTCTAAGATCGATCATCCTAACCCTCAAATCTTCATCATATAACCTCTAATCTAACTCTATCCCATCTCACATGGTTTTTCGATCGTGAGATCTTCCATCAGACCTCTAGATCATCCATCGAACCATGGGATCTCTCCAAATCCTACGGTTCACAAATTCTCAATCCCCACTCTGATCTAGGCACCCATTGACTCTCTCTCATCATCAATCTTTGGATCTCTCAACCAACGACCTACGATCGCCAAACGATCACACCCATTCGCCAAGCGATCACCACATGCTTTCTCACATCTCAATCTAATGGTTTAGGACAATTTCTCTCTAACCTTCACATTTTCTCTCTCCTCACTCTCCTATCTCCTCGTAGGCCCACATCTCTAGTGATGGAGAAACCCATGACAAGGCCTCTAAGTCCATAGGGTCCACTTGAGAACCCATGGCCAAGTGGCCCACACCTTCACCCACAATGTCCATGGGCCTCATGTCCCGCAGCCCATCAATTAGCCCAAAAGAAAAAAAAAAAAGAAAAAAAAAGAAAAGAAGAAAGAATTAGAAACCGTGGGCACCTCCTTTCACTCCCCACGCATCTCTCTCCACCCCATCTATCCTACGGTCCACCCTTCTCTTGGGTTAAAACCCTAAAGCCATCCCTTTAAAAGGGATCCCTTCCTTCCACGTTTTTCTTCTTCCATTCTCTTCTCTCCTCTCTCCCACATTCCACAACTCCTCTCCCATTTGAAGCCGTTTCCCCATCATCTCCTCTACACTCCCTCACCTCCAATGGCAGCACCTTCATTATCCTCCTAGGATTGCCATTTCCTTCTCCATTAGAGCCACCATGAAGCTGCCCAAGGGAGGAGTCGCCGGTCACCACTTAAAGAACGGCTTGCTGCCCTTCACACCAGGTTCTCCATCACCTCCACCATCTTCACGACCGGAGTTGCAGGTTGCAACTCCAGTCTATCCCCACAGACCATCCTTCTTCTTCTTCTTCTCTGACTTCCTCATCTTTTCCTCCTTCCTGTCCGTCCACCGGAGTTGCAGAACTCCGGCAGATTGAACTTCATCTTTTTTGGCCAGTAGGTGCTGTACCGCCTCTCCACCTCAGCAACCTGTCCACCGTGCTCCTCCCCTTGCATCACAGCGCACCATCGTGTTGGTTGCACTGCTGTACCGCCCCCTCTTCTTGTTCATCTTCTTCTTCTTCTTAATCTGTCCACCGGAGTTGCAGACCTGCAACTCCGGCAATCTTCCACCTGTGCTGCCATTAATGCCTCTTGCAAACACCTGCAACTCCCTAACGCCCAGCCTGTTGAACCGTCACCAGCCCTCCTTGGTCACCTGCTGCTGGAGCACCGCCCCCTTCATCCTCAACTCTACTGCCTCCACCACTAGCCGTCGGAACTCCCTCCAGCACCGGCTGGTGCACCTCCACCTCAGCTGCCTTCATCACACCGTCAGCTACCTCTCTTCTCTCACTCTCCAATCTTGACCCCTCTCTCTACCCATCACCGATAGAAAAAAAAAGAAAAGAAAAGAAGAGAGAGGGAGAAGAATGAAAGAAGGAGGAGGGGCTTCCTCACCTTGTAGGCCGGCGAGCATGTGCTGCAACCACCATCTTCTCCACACCCCCTCCAGCAAGTTGCAACTTGCAACCTCTACATGCTGCTGAATTCACTGCTGCTCCTACCACTTCCACATTTTTGGCCAAACCAGCAACGTCTCCCCACTTGGACGTCTACAACTCCTATTTCTTAATTGTCTTCTCCCAACAGCCACCACTTGGCCGGATCCTCTCATTGCTGCCCTCACCATGGCTAAACTCTTGAGGCCAATAATTGGTAAGTGATGAAGGTGTTTTCTCTTTCTCTCTCTATCTCTTGTTTCTCTATCTAGTTTTTAGGAGGTTCTCTCTCTACATATTTCTCTCTAGATCTCTTTTTCTCTCTCTAGAGATCTCTCTCTAACTTTCTCTCTCCACTTCATTTTCTCTCTTTACTTTTCTCGCTCTCTAGAACTTATACTTCTTTCTTTAGGTTTCCTATTTCTCTCACCAATTCCCCTTCTCTCTCTAGAATTTGTCTCCCTTTTCTCTCACTAGATTCTATCTTCTCTCTAGTTTCTTTTCTTTTGTTTTAATTACTGTAGTATTTTGATTTTCAGTATTGTAAAAGATAATGGTTTTTATGAAGAATCTTAAACTAGCTTTCTTTGATTAAAAGTTTGATGTGTTGCGTTGTTCATTTTATTCATGATATTAGTTAATGTCCTCTCTAAAAAACCCCTGAATCATGTTTTAAAAATCCCGAATCCACCATTCTCAACTCTCCATAATTCTGATAAAAAACCGTCATTTTATGTTCATAATTGCACTAACTGACCCCGAGTGCGGATTCACATCCGACACTGTCCACTATACAAGCTTGAATATTTTGCAGAAATAAACAGTGAACTAGAAGGATCAAATTACAAATCTTTTTGATTCTAGGGTTTCCGTAACCAACGACGCGGAAAAAACCTAGTTTCAAGTGCAAAGATTGTTTCACTAAGTTTATAGTCTCTTTATCAATAACATTTTTTAAGAAACTAGTATATAGACTACCTATTTCAAAAATCAAATGTACCAAATAAAAGGCAGAACTTCTTACCTAAGACTATCCCAAATAAGAAGTCATGCATTTTATTTGGGGCAACATTAGGAGATCCGACACAATAGAAACACTCAATAATATAAATATATCAAGTGTGCCAAAGGAATGCAAAACAGTTCAAGAGTGCCAAAGGAATACATGCTTAGATCCATAAGATTGAAAAAATCAGAAGAATAAGGAATTACACAGACAAACAGAAAATGACTCAAATGAATCCTCACATTATTAGAGAATTGAGAACATATATCAGATTCAAAAGGATAGAGGGGTATCACCAACATAAACACATGGAACCAGAAATATTACACATAATTCAAAATTCCACCAATGAGAACACAACATCGATTTCAATAATAACAACTTATGCCAGTTCAAATTTACTGATACACTCTAAATTCAATAAAAAAACCCACTTAAAAATTCAATTGACCAGTATAAAAGATAAAACCTAACAATAAAAACCTAAAATCTAGAAATTTACACAAAAAAATATAAAATTCGAAGTTAAAATCAAATGGGCATATATCAAAATACTTAAGCTAAACAATCACATAATTTAAAGTTTTCAAAAGAAACACACATCAATCACAAAAAAAAAAAAAATTCCCTTGAAGCAATCAAGCCCCAAAATCAGCAAAAAAAGAAAGAAAGAAAAATGAAATACTATTAGTTAGCATCGAAAAATAATTCGAAACCCTAATCGACACTATATAAAAACTAAATCTTTCGACAAAACTTCAGAACCTTAGGTTACATAACAAAACTACAGAACCCTAGGTAACATAAATAGAAATCCTAGAATTCATTCAAACGAAGATCAAATGAAACCTAGAATTCATACAAGCAAAGATCAAATCCTCATATAAAAATAAGAGATCGGAAAAAAATGGGAGGTCGACCTAGAACTTCTCTTCGCGTGTTCCTCTTCGTTCCTCTCTACAGACCTAGAACTTCTTTATCATTAAAAAAAAGGAGGTCGGTAGCACAAGTGATCGAGAGCACAAGAAGAAGAGATGTTTTTCTTCTTTCTCCCTGTTTTCTTCTTTTCCTCTCTGTTTTCTTTTGTTCTTCTTTCTTCAGTTCAAAGTCTTCAGACATGAAAACGGATGTAACTTGTAATTCATTTCACTTGTTACAAGGTGAAAACCGAGGTGCAGAGGGCGTAGAACACGAGGTCGTCTACCCCGCGATGGACAAGGGTATTTTCATCCACTGGTACACGTTAAAGCAAACGTCCATCTTCAAAGACACTTTTTGGTCTTTCATTTGCAAAAGCACGATCAAATGGTCCTCCAATTTTTTCTACGGCTGTTTTCGAATCACGAGACGCACACTACGGACGATACGGTAATTCTCCGTTTAGGTTTAAGGAAAAAAGTTTGCTATAACAAGAGTAGAACTTTGCTTACCGCTACGCGGTCAGCAAAATTGCGGACTAACAACAATATGAGCCACGTGGGACACTTTTAGAGGATGCTAACTGTATGCATGTTTAGCCAACCCCAAAAATCACCCTGATTAATGATTTCAAACCTTTGGATCTTTGTACCCATAAGATGGTCAATAACGCTCAAATTCCATGGTTAAAAATCAACCCATGAAAGCAACACTAATCAACCAAATTTTGGGTCTGTATGTCTATCTAAGGTTGGTACAAACATCCACACGGTCGGTCAGAAATCACTAAAAATATGCCACGGGGTTCATATTGTAGTCTGTCAGCAATGTTGCTAATTGGTGCCGGTCAACAAAGTTCTACTCGACTTAACGACATATGGGGTATGTATCTCAAAATTCAAATCCACAACCTTTTGAACGAATTTAACTCGAGTTAATTTATAATAAAATAATATAAAACTGAAAACAAAACGTCTTCCCCTCGCCAATGGATGTTTAGCCTGCCCCTTGGTGGACATACATACCAAAAATCACATTGATTTGTAATTTCTAGCTGTTTGTTTTAAATACCCAAAAAATATGTAAAAAGTGCTAGAATCCAACAGCTAAAATCAATCCTAAAATAGTGCTAATAGCTAGAGAAAATCAATCGCACTGATATTTGGTTTGTCTATCCACCAAGGGGTGAGCTAAATATACATGGATTAGTGGGCCCAAAAAATAAGCTATGTAGAATTGCATCGATTGCATCCACAGTCCTCTACAATCTTTCCCAAGTTTCTCTCCCTCTCTCGACATCTTTCTCATATGATTAAGTTTCTCTCACAGTAGAACTTTGATGACGGACATCAACATTGATAACGGATCACAGTATGAGCCATGTAGCACAATCTTTTGGAAATCACTGACCATATGGATGTTTGGCCCAACCCTAGGTGGACCTGCAGACCAAACGTTAATTAGCCTGGTTAATGATTTTTAAGCATTGTGTTGCAGTCATTTTCTTGGGTTATTTATTTTTAATAGTGGAATTTGAACATTATTTCAAAGATCCAAAGGTTTGAAATCACTAATTCAGCTGATTTTTGGTATGTGGGTCTACTTAAGGATGGGCAAATTATCCATACTTAGGGATGTGCAGCCCTTGTAGCTGTACTGAGAGTCCTCGATCGTTCCGTCCTTTAACAGAAACAAAGAGGCTGATAGAGTAACAAATCCTTGAGCCAAAAGTCTATATTTCCATCCGAATCATATTCGATTGTTATAACTTATTCTGACTTGGAAAATATGAGATTTCAATATTTGCTATAGGATGCTTTCTATTTTCCATTCATTCTTCGGTACCAATAGGGTGTAATTATCATGGCAAAAGTAATAGACGAGATTACTCAAACTTTCTTATGCTTCTTGTAAATAGGTTATTTCCAATTTTCTGAAGAGTTTAGAGTATCATAGATAGAGAATGATCTGAGTATAGTTATAGACAATGAGTGTCCAAGTAGTTGTCTAAAGAACTTCTGCTTTACTAGTAACTCAAACATCTGAATTATTTCCAGGTTTCGATCTTGGTACCTGTGGTTTATGGGCTTATTGTACTTCTATTGCATCATGTTATTATTTGTAAAAAAAAATGAAAATCCCTTCTCTAAATTTGATAGCATGTAGTTGGATCGTTCAAACTCAACATCCAAGTCTGTAATCAATCAAGGAATGAATTACCCTAAGGGCGTGTTTGATTGCACACAAAAATTTCTTGGGAAAATTTTATTTTCCATTGGAAAATGTTCTCGAGAAAATTTTCTCTAGAAAAATTTTCCCTTGGTTGTTTGATTGCACCTTAGAAAATATGCATTTATCACTTTTCCGCTGTTTGATTTCATGGATTTTCCTGTGAGAAAATCATATTAAATTCATACTTTTGGTATTAAATCATACTAAATTCAAGCACATTACCAATGCAAATAAGTTTCCAAACATAATATATCACATAAAAAGAGAAACATACATCAATTACTACAACAGTCGCTGTAGCATTTATCAAAAAAAAGAGGGCCACAAAAAGCATATTACTTTTGTTGGCCAACAACCATTTCTCCAATGAATCTGAATCCCCACAAACAGTTTGGTTATGATAGGTTGTTTCCAAATTATTCATGATGAGATTACAAGCATCCTTACCTACTCGTTCCAAGGGCAAGCCTTCTCAAACTCTTGCTGCTCTTTGCGACATAAATCGAATTCATTAGTGTCGTAATACATGCAGCTTGCATAAGCATCCATCTATTTTGTGCACCTTGTTGAAGCCCTTACAACCTGCAAGTGCAAGAATCATATAATTTGGGATGACTGATGAAAGAAGGGTCTAAAACTTCCACAAAGTTCGAACATATACATAAAACATGAAACTTGGACACAAATAAGTCAATTCGGGTAAGTTTAATATTCGAGGATGAAAAACAACTAAATTATACTGTTGATTTGTTGGAGATTAAGGAAATCCAACATGACCTTGACTAGACATATCAGTGTCTAAGTTAGCCAGAGTGACATCTACTATTCCTTGTCAACCTAAAAGTGTTGAGTGGTGGTAATTTAAGGGACAATTTCCTGCCTAACAAGCAATTTTGGACCTCCCCAAGCATAGCCCTGCAACTAAGGCCTTAAATTATAAGGGACTGGTCATGGTTTTCATGCTTCTCATGAAACCAAAGGAAGCAGAACTTTCAACAATTTTTGTTTTTCACCTTGGGTAAAGTCAGTATTGAACCTGTGACATGGTTGAATTATGAATAGTAAAACAATTGAGCTATGGGTTCAACCTCTAATGACTTTAGTGTCGTGATAAATAGCACCATCCAATTGAATTATAGGCTTGACCACTCTTAGATACAAGGTATTCAGGGTTTAGTTCAGACTCCTACTAAACATTATTTTGTAGAACATGCAAGATTAGGAAAAATCCCTGTCTAAAAGTGATATTCGCTCAAAAGTGCTTATTTTAAGCCATTATCCTTATAGCGATGTCGCATTCTCCTATGTAAAACTTATCTTTTCGTCAACTTTTCCATGTAAGATTTTCTTCCATTGTGTAGAACGCATTCTTCAGACGAAAATCGACTATTTGCATGAAATAAACGCATTTCGGATAGTCCAGTATCAAGCCATTTTAGTTGAATCTCAGTACGTGCTTTTTCACTTGCAGGAAACCCTATCGCGTGATTCTCGAGGACTGGCGAGCCCACTATCAACCACAGAAGACTTCTATCATAGCTTAAAGAGCCAGCATGCTAGGATAAAAAGATAGAAGACATGTACGGGGAAAGCTAGAGGATCGTAGAGCCGGAACAAAGACTAAGGGAGAAAAGAATAGCTGGAGACCAAGAGAAGGACTTAGGTGTTAAAGGCCACACCAATTGACATCAAAGGATAAGTTTGACTTATTGGTGGAACAGATGAGAGAGAATAAAGAAGACCAGGATTCAAGACCCTCAAAGGCTTTTATTTTTGTACTTTTTCTTTCACTTCTCTCCTATTTCTCACTATATCTATTTTGGCCCATGACCTAAGCCCATGACCTAAGCCCATGACCCAAGCCCATGACCCATGACCCATGACCCATACCCATGCCCATGACCCATGCTCATGCCCATTTGCAACAACAAGAGAGAATTGGTCTCACTTGACCGATTCTTCTTTCCCCCATCTCTTTTTATCCTAATCACTCTCTCTCTCTCTCTCATCTAACTAACCCATTCCCAACCGTTGGATCTAGAGAGATCCAACGGTCATCATTTTTACAACAAGCAAAAGAAAAAAAAGTCTATAAGAGATCTACGATCTTTCCATCTTGGGTTGGTTCTTTCCCCCTTCTTTTCCTCTCTTTCTTTTTTCTTTTTCTTCTTCTTCGCCCTTTTTCTCCGGCGAGCTCACCATTAACGCCTCCACCTCGAGGTGCAAAGCGTTAAACATCAACGTCTCATTGCTGCCCATTTCATCCGCTACAGTCAAAGGCTACAATCCTCAATCCTATTGAGGTTGATCCAATCGAAGTTGCACAATCTACCTCTTCAATGGTAAGCTTCTCTCTAATTTATCTCTCTAACCTTCCTACCTTTTTTCTTTCTCTTCTTTCCCTCTCTACCTTTATATGCTTTCTAGGGTAATATTTTAATGACTTTCTAGATTAATTTAGTTTAATGTTATTTTCGTTGTAAAGCATTTGAACAAGCATTTGCTTTTAGTTTAATGAACAAGTTTTAAATTCAAGTTTAAGTTATTTTCATTTATTGTGTTTTTCATTCTCATTTCTCTTATGTTTTTTTTTATTATAATAATTTTAACAACAATCTCAAGCATATTTTAAATCAACCTCCACCATTCTCACCATTCCATTTATTCTGAGCATTTTCTGATTATTCTTGTTTCTTATTGTGCTAACTAATCTCGAGTGCGGATGATATCCGACACAAGCCACTGTGCAAGTCTGCTTATTTGCAGATTAAGTGAACCAATTCGGAGAAATTACAAATATTGTTGAAATCAAGGGTTTCCGATCCAACGACACGAAAAAATCTTACTTTTAAACAACATCTAAGGCACCTACTTCATTTCTTCTACAGGAGAAAATAAATTTATTTCACAAAACTATATAAAGCATGAAGCATACCTAATTCAAAATGTTCTCACTTGTTAATAGTTACTTAACACTTGTTTTTAGTGTAATACTAACTCCCAAGGATTGTGCTGACTTGTTGGCTCACACTGTTGTTAGCTATAGGTCAGAGCTCCCAAGGATTACTCACCCATCTCAGCGGGCTACTATCTTATATGATGATATCTATCAATAAAATCCCAGAGTAGCTACCCAAGGCAAACAAGGTAGAACTGGTCTTATAATGAAAAAGCATAGTTTCACACAAGAAAAGCATTAAAAAAAAAACAAAAGGGCACGAATCTCATACCTGTGGCTGTGGCCATTAGTTGTGGAGGTCTTCCCAATCGCCTAAACAACCACTCCTTCAACTCATCATCGACAATGTAGAAAATATTTGCGATCCCTAGCTTATCTCCGAAGAGATAGAGTGCATCTAGTAGATCTATTTTAGACAAATCAGGAATCTTTTGGAGCTCCTCTCTAAGACGGCCATAATCTAGGGGCTGAAAAGCAGCAACTAGCTTCTCTGCAGCTTGTGCCATGAGAAGAAATGTTGGTTCAAGAGTGTCATCAACTTAACGTCCCCTCTTCTGTCCCTGAGTAGGCATAGTGTGAGGCTGGTGGGAAGAAGATGAAGCCTGTTGTGGCACTGATCCATGCCTCTCATTGGAAGTTTTGTCATCCTCTGCTTCATTAAAGCCTACTTCCACACCTGATATCCAAAGACAAATATAAGACACCTAATTCAATAAATTATTTAAACCTACAATCTCAATACATTCAACCTACCAATTTCTTCAATTGGAGGCATGTCATTATCAAGCTCGTGCCCGGTTGTATTACGGGATCCAGTAGCCTGTTCGTTTCCAATGATGATTGCCAAATCATAATAACATGGGACAACCTTCATACAAAAGTTTATTTCTGGATGTGCCTAACAATTATAAAAATAAGTCAATTTAGAATGGGTGCATGCATTAATAAATCATTAAAAAATCATAATTGAACATGAGCAGAATACTTGTAGATAGACATCCCAACCCTCATCATCTGTAGTCATGCACTAGATTTTAGAATCCCATCCGAAACCGCTCAGAGATATAAGTTCTCTGGCGCCCGTGTAATCTTTTCTTAATGTTTTTAAATGATTACGAATGTGTTCATTATTAATATCTAACTTCAATTGATTCTTCATTTCTTTGCACACATGCGTTAAAGCCTCATTCTTCCATCCATTATCTCCTTTGTTGCCTAATATGTGCTATTCTAGTAAGACATCTATCCGAATTTTCTCCATTCGACTATTCTAACAAAGTTGGATTTTTCCATGTCCTTTCTTACTTTTAGCTTTGCTATCCATTCCTATTGAAAATGATTAGAAACATGTAAACAACCATGTTGGGAAGAAAGAACAATAACGAGCAATAAAACAAAGATGCAAAAAAACCACAACACAGAGATTTACGTGGTTCCCTCTAGATTGAGGTACATCCACGGATCTACACCAATTCCACTATGCTCTAGGGCAGAAAAGAATACACACAGTACAGGATTGAGATACTCGTCTCTCACCAACATGGTATATATATCCCCAAGGCGAAATTAGGGTTTCCGTATATCTATGTAAGAATTACGGAAAAGCCCTCAGGAAAAAGTCCTCCCAAAACACAACAATCTCCCACTTCGAGACTGACCACAAACAAATCCAATGATCTTGCTGTATCTGGAATGTCATCCATAGGGACCTCGATGTGAATCTCCTCCTTGGCTTCTAAGTATGAAGACCAATAGAAACTGAACAAGTCTTCAGTTTCTCTATAGTAACCACCTTGGTAAATAGATCCGCAGGGTTCTGACTCGTGTGGATCTTCTTCAAACTAAATAGTCCATCCTCCAACATGGTTCGTATGAAGTGATACTTGATATCGATGTGCTTGGTCCTTGAGTGAAACGTTGAATTCTTAGCAAGGTGAATTGCACTCTGACTGTCGCTTTAGAGCTTACAACTCTCCTGTTCCTTTCCTAGTTCTCTTAAAAAGACTTGTAACTAGACCATTTCCTTACAAGCTTCCGTTGCAGCAACGTACTCTGCCTCTGTCGTCGGAACACTGACTATCTTCTGTAACTGTGAGACCCAACTGACTGCCGCATTGCCCAAAGTAAACACATACCCTGTCGAGCTCTTCCTTCCCTCAATGTCCCCTGCTAGATCTGAATCAACGTATCCCTATAGGCTGATTTTCGATCCTCCATAGTACAGTGCTGCATCTTTAGTGCCTCTCAGATATCATGGAATCCACTTGACCACTTCCCAATGCTCCTTTCCTGGGTTGTTCATAAATCTGTTAACAACTCCCACTGCTTGAGTAATGTCTGGTCTCGTACAAACCATAACGTACATCAAGCTACCAATGACTGAGGCATATGGTGTTTTAGCCATGTAATCACGTTCTTCCTGTGTCGATGTGCCCTGTTCTTTAGAAAGCTTGAAGTGACTGGCCAATGGGGTGCTGATTGGCTTAGCACCTTCCATATTGAACCTCTTGACTACCTTTACAACATACTCAGCCTGAGACAACTTCAGCTTCCTATTTGTCCTGTCCCTACTAATTCGCATGCCGAGGATTTATTTTACAGCACCCAAATCCTTCATAGCAAATTTCTTTGACAGCTGTTCCTTGAGATTTGAAATCTCATCCATGCTTGATCCTGCAACAAGCATATCATTTACATACAAAAGCAGTATGAGATAAGAATTTTTAAACTTCTTGAAATAACAACAATGATCCACATGACATCTATCAAAGCCATTACTGGATAAAAAACTATCGAATTTCTTATACCACTGACGGGGGCCTGTTTCAAATCGTATAAACTATTTTTGAGTTTACATACCATCTTCTACTTCTTTGGAACAATATACCCATGTGGCTGATGCATGTAAATGTCTTTTTCTAAGTTGCCATGAAGAAACACAGTTTTTACATCCAGTTATTCCAAATGCAAGTCTTTCACAGCCATAATGCTTAAGACTGATCTAATAGTAGATATGTTAACAAAAGGAGAAATTTTTTTAGTGTAGCCAATACCTGCCTTCTGTTGAAACCCATTTACAACCAACCTGGCCTTGTATCGCTTGGTACTGTCATGTTCTTCCTTTAACTTGTAAACCCACTTGTTATGCAACACTGCCTTTCCAGTAGGTAGTTGAACCAGATCCCATATTTTATTTGATAATAGAGAATCCATCTCCTCTTCCATGGCATACTCCCTCTTACTGTTGGTTTCATCTTGCAAAGCTTCTTCATAACATTTTGGTTCACCATTGTTAGTCAACAATAAATAATGTAGAGAAGGTGAATAATGAGTTGGGGGTCTAATGACCCTGGATGGTCTCCTCTCAAGGAGAGGAGTCTGCGGTTCTACCTGTAGGTTTTCTTCTTAATGTTTTAGAACATCTCTGCTAGATATCTCCTCAAGTTCTACAAATTCTTTATTCTCTTTCTTTTCATTTTGTTGTTCTAATCTATTCTTATACATGACATTTTCATTGAATCTGACATCTTTGCTTCTAATGATTTTTTGATTTTCTTCATCCCAAAATCAGTAACTAAATTCATTAATGCCATATCCAATAAAGGTGCCATTTCTAGATTTTGGATCTAGTTTATTTCTGTTCTTAGAATCAATATGGACATAAGAGGTACAACCAAATATTTTTATGTGCGAGAGGTTTACCTCTTTTCCAGTCTAAGCCTCCTCTGGCAATCCACCATCCAAAACAACTGACGGTCCTCGATTGATCAAATAAACCGCAGTATTCACAACATATGCCCAAAATTATTTTGGCAAGCTCGAATGGATCCTCATGCTCCTGGCACGTTCTAGGATCATCCTAGTCATGCGTTTAGCCACACCGTTTTGCTGAGATGTTCTGGGAATCATTTTCTGTCTACTAATTCCGTTATCCACACAATATTTTTTGACCTCATCGCCGTAATATTGTCCTCCATTATCTGATCTTAGACACTTAAGCTTCTGACCTATTTTATTCTCAACCAGAGCTTTCCATTTCTTGAACACATCAAATACATCTAATTTCTATTTCAAAAACTAAACCAAAAGCTTTCTAGTAGCATCATCAATGAAAGTAACGAAATAATGAGAGCCACCAAGAGAGGATACCTGGGCTGGTCACCACACATCAGTGTGAACCAGTTCTAGCCGTTCTGACTTTGGAGTTTTTCTGGCCTTTGA
Source organism: Euptelea pleiosperma (assembly GCA_035048495.1). Classification (NCBI taxonomy): domain Eukaryota; kingdom Viridiplantae; phylum Streptophyta; class Magnoliopsida; order Ranunculales; family Eupteleaceae; genus Euptelea; species Euptelea pleiosperma. The sequence continues at coordinate 20,668,010 of CM068553.1, read as the reverse complement.
GAAACTGACCTTTCTCTGCTTTCCATAGATGAAATCTTCACAAAGATTTAGATCTACAGACTTTAGCCCAGGTAACTTTCCATTAGAAAGTAATACCTTCATCCCTTTCTTGCTCATATACCCAAGCATGCGATGCCACATGCTCGTGTCCACCCCTGATGATGTAGCTGTAATGGCACTGTTAGAACTAGAAGTCACATAGAGTGTGCCTTCTTTCTTTCCCCGAGCATCACCATAGCCCCTTTTGTAACTTTCCATGAATCACTAGTGAAGGTTGCCATGTATCCCGAATCCGCAAGCTGGCCAATCGATATCAGATTTCTTTTTAGACTAGGCACATGCCTGACATCTTTCAACTTCAGTACTATTCCGTTTGATAGATTTATTTGTACATCATCCTTTCCAACAATACTGCATGGTTCATCATCGCCTAAATAGATTTTTCCGAAGTCACCCTGTACATAGTTATGAAGAGTATCTCTGTGCGAAGTAGCATGAAAGGATGCACCAGAATCTACTGCCCAAGATTCATACCGATTATCACATGATAAAATTAACGCATCATAAACATTTTCATCAGAAATATTTACTGAATCTTTACTTCCTTGATGGTTGTTCTCTGTCTGCTTCTTTGGAGCTCTACAATCTCTTTTTATGTGCCCATTTTTGCCGTTGTTCCTGTAACCGCTATCTCCCTTCAAAAAAGGGGTTCTGGATTTGCCGGGTTTTGATTTTGATCAACTGTTACTTTTGCCTCCTCTGCTCGTCTTCTTTCCTCTTTCTTCAACACTCAGGGCATTCCCTGATGTTCCACCCGAAGAACCTGAGGATCGTCTGTGAGCTTCCTCACTTAGGATTATGCTTACGCCATCATCGTACTTTAGTGTTCCTATTCCCGAAGAGTTGCGCACTACCATTACAAGACTATCCCAGCTGTCTGGTAACCCTGATAAAATCAAAAGAGCCCTGACTTCATCTTCGAAGCTAATGCCAACGGATTCCAACTGGGTCGTAACCCTATTGAATTCGTTGAGATGTGTAGGCACACTGCCATTATCAGCCATCTTCATGTTGAACAATCTCTCCATCAGAAAAACCTTATTTGAGGCAGAGAGTTTTTCATACATGATATTCGCTCAAAAGTTGTTATTTTAAGCCACTATCCTTTTAAAGGTATCACATTCTCCTACTTAAAACTTTTATTTTCGTCGACTTTTCAACGTAAGAGTTTTTTTCATTGCGTAGAACACATTCTTTAGATGAAAATCGACTATTCGTATGAAATATACACATTTTTGATAGTCTAATATAAAGCCATTTTGATTAAATCTCATTACGCGCTTCTTTTATCATAGGGACCCCATTTGGACAATTTTGATGAATGGGTAGCCCACAACTGACCTACAGAGCCTATGACCAAAGCTAAAGAGCCAACAAGGTAAAGACAAGAAGCTATAAGTCGAATGCGGGCAAAGTCAGAGGATCGAAGAACCAAAGATACGACCAAGAGAATAGGAAAGTCAAGCCACGAGAGAAGAGGCTAAACAATTAACACAAGATGAAGGCTTGTTCAGTTGGTGAAGTTGCAAAAGACCAAGTCAGAGACCAGGGTTCAAGACCCTTTGTTAGCATTTTTCTCTCATTTATCTCTATTTTTTCTCTCCCCTCTCTAAACCCTCTCTCCTTTCAATCTCAACCATCCGATCCTCTCTCCTATCACCATCACTCTATCCCACGGCCCACCTTGGCGGATCATCACCACCCATCTCTCATCAGCATCTTCACAATCCGATCATCCACCTGCTCATCCATCCAATCAACCACTAAATTTCCATCATCACACCCATTCACCATGAGATCGCCACACGATCTACAAGATAAACGGTTGTCCAATGGAAGGTGATTTTAGCATGCATGGGTGGTGTGTCCATTAAGGGCCCACCAAAATGGATGGTCTAGATCACAAATGCATTAGAAATGTTGAGTTTTCAAAAAGTACAAATTTTCTCTTGGATTTGAAAAGATTTTGGAAATATATAATGGTTTCAATTTTAAAAGAAATTTTCTTTCATAAAAAGAATGTTTACTTTTACATAAGAGAGTTGACATGTTGTTTTGGAAACTCGCAAGCTTGAAACATGTTAAAAATATTTTTTTTACTAGAAAAGTCCAAAACTTTGAAGAAAAAGGAAATTTCTTACAAAAAAGGAATTTTGTCTCTAAAGAAACTTTCCAAAAAGCAATAAAAGGTGATCTTAAAATTCTAAAGGTAATTTTTAAAAAAAAATATTTCTAAAAAGACGGATGGGCATTAACCCACAAATGGCACTCTCTCCCTATAAAAGGCGACTCATGGCTTATTCCCCTTAGGTCCCCCCTTCTAATTTCCATCTCTTTCTTACCTTCTCTCCTAGCACAAAAGAAAAAAAGGTAAAATAAAAATAAAGATAAAAATAAAAAAATTGGAGTCTCTGCCTTCCCTTCTCCATCGAACGGCGCCATTTGAAACAAGGTTTTTCCGGTCGTTGGATTCGGAAACCCTTGGCTCAACAAAATTTGTAAAGATCCGAAACTTTATTTCCTGCAAAAATCAATACTTGATTGCATAGCGGTAGGTCGGATGTCGAATCTGCACTCGGGTTAGAGAAGTAACATTAAAGAAAGCAAGTAAGAAAATGATGAAAATGGTGGAGAGATGAGAATGGTGGAAAATGATTTTTAAAACATTTTTTGGGTGTAGATGTTAGGTAAGCAAAAAAGGTCTGTTTGGTTAGAAAGATATCCTATATTATTTTCTAGGGTTTGCACTTCCATTAGTGATGTCTCAAATGGATATAGAGAAGGTTCTTTTGTAATAATCTGAATTTGACATTGCTCGTAAGTGACATGACATTCCAATCATGATATCTTCAGAAAGCCTCTAAAAATGTCATTCCTTTAATAAAAATATACTTGAGATGCTTTATTTTTATACTAATATATATCTGCTTATATATAAGTTGAGAGAAAAAAAGAACGAAATCATTTATGAGTGATTCACTCCTGAGTGGTAAATAAGTGAGAATTGAGATTGAAGCATACAGTCTTTGAGGTGATTGGAGAATCTTTACTACTAGATAAGGATGATGTTGAGCACACACACACGTTGAGTCTTAGTAATCTTTTAGTTTAAATATCCATCTGTAGACATGTTACATTTTACTGACTAAGCTCTAATTTGTGAATGATTTCTTACATCCTTGAAATAAAATGACAAAAACAGAGTTTTTCTGAGTAATGAGAATAAGTTTTCCAGCATATGCTAAGCCCTTATGAGCTCACTTATCTCGCACTAATTGCCAATGATTGGCAATATATATGCTGGTTGGGGATTTTGATATTCGCTCAAAAGTGCTTATTTTAAGCCATTATCCTTTTAGTGGTGTCACATTCTCCTACTTAAAACTTTTATTTTCGTCGACTTTTCAATGTAAAAGTTTCTTCCATTGCGTAGAACACATTATTTAGACGAAAATCGACTATTCATATGAAATATACACATTTCTGATAGTCTAATATAAAGCCATTTTGATTAAATCTCATTACGCGCTTCTTTTATCACAGGGACACAATTTGGACAATTTTGATGGATAAGTGGCCCACAACTGACCTATAGAGCCTATGACCAAATCTAAAGAGCCAATAAGATAAAGACAAGAAGCTATAGGTCGAATGCGGACAGAGTTAGAGGATCGAAGAACCAAAGAGACGACCAAGAGAGTAAGAGAATCAAGCCACGAGAGAAGATGCTAAGGAAATTAAAGCCTAAACAATTAACACAAGATGAATGCTTGTTTAGTTGGTGAAGCTTGCAAAAGACCAAGTTAGAGACTAAGGTTCAAGACCCTTTGTTAGCATTTTTCTCTCATTTATCTTTATTTTCTCTCCCCTTTCTAAACCCTATTTCCTTTAAATCTCAAAAATTAATCTAACCTAACCCAAGTTTACTATTCAAAGTAAGGTGATAAACTCGCATGCCTTAATTGATTGATAAAAGGATTATCACAACCAACTCAAATCAAATATACATCCGTGGTATATTATCTTTTTGTCGATTGATCTAATCAATAGATTTAGCAGAACAACAATCAAACATCCACAAGACAAAGAGTTTTTAGCGTGGAAACCTTAGCCAAGGAAAACCACGGGACCACGTCCAGCACTAACTGGAAAGTTAAACGAAATAAAGGTTACCTACGCAGCACCGTTGCAAATACAACTTCCAACCTTAGCCAAGGCCTACTGCCGATGCGTCCATGTCCTCTGAATCAACGTTATGAATCCACACGTGCCCTTTCAGCCAAGAAGCCTTGTTCGCTTGTTCAGTTTGGTACACCCCAAACCTACCGTTGATCGGCTGCTCCGATCTTAATTCTTAACACTCTTGCCTTTGCCGAAGGTGAAGGATTCAGTACACCATGAACCCTAGGTTGCTCAAAGGTGTTGAGTCACACTGGTACACTCAGGCTACTAGGTCGAATATCTAAGTGGAAGACCTAAGCTGAGGAATGGATCAAGCACTTGACTTTGATCAATAAGAGGAACAAGCTCAGTGTACTAGGTCGAATACCAACACAACCGACTTAAATTGAATATACCTCCGTGGTATATTTTCTTTTTCGTCGTTTGGTCTAAACCAGATAGATGGCGGAATACAAACAAACAATCACACAAGACAAGCAATTTTTTCGTGGAAACCTTAGCCAAAGAAAAAGCCACGGGACCACGTCTTGACGGAAAGTATCACTAATTGAAAAGTTAAACGAAACAAAGGTTACCTATGCAGCACCGTTGCAAATATAGCTTTCAACCTTAGCCGAGGCCTACTGCCGATGCATCCACGTCCTCTGAATCAATGCTATGAATCCATGTGTGCCCTCCCAACCAAGAAGCCTTGTCCGCTTGTTCAGTTTAATACACCCTAAACCTACCTTCGATCAGCCACTCCGATTTTAATTCTCAACTCTCTAGCCTTTGCTGAAGGTAAAGGATTCAGTACACCTTGAACCCTAAGTCGCTCAAATAGTGTTGAGACGCACTGATACTCTCAGACTACTAGGTCAAGATTCTATGTGGAAGACCTAAGCTAGTAAGAGATAAAGCTTTTGACTTTGATCTAGAAGAGAAAAGCTCATAAGATATTTATGAGAACTAAAGGCTTTGCTCTTCGAATGGACACTCTTGATAAATAAAACTTTCTTATCTGTATTCTAAAGTGTACAAGTGTCTTTTATAAAGCCAGAGAGGAGTTATATTTATAGAAATCGTAGCCTAGAGTCTTTTAGAAAGTGGGATAAATGGAGATTACAATTTGAAATAATGATATTCGCTCAAAAGTGCTTATTTTAAGCCATTAACCTTATAGCAATGTCACATTCTCCTACGTAAAACTTGTCTTTTCGTCGACCTTTCAACGTAAGAGTTTCTTCCATTGCGTAGAACGCATTCTTTAGATGAAAATCGACTATTTGCATGAAATATACGCATTTCGGATAGTCTAGTATCAAGCCGTTTTAGTTATCTCATTACGTACTTTTTCACTTGTAGGAGACCCTATCGGGTGATTCTCGAGGACTGGTGGGCCCACTATCTATAATAGAAGACTTCTATCAAAGCTTAAAGAGCCAGCAGGCTAGGATAAAAAGATAGAAGACATGTACGGGCAAAGCTAGAGGATCATAGAGTCGGAACAATGACTAAGAGAGAGAAAAATAGCTGAAGACCAAGAGAAGGACTTAGGTGTTAAAGGCCACACCAATTGACATCAAATGATAAGTTTGACTAATTGGTGAAGCGGACGAGAGAGAATAAAGAAGACCAGGGTTCAAAACCCTCAAATGTTATTATTTTTGTATTTTTCTCTCACCTCTCTCCTATTTCTCTCTCTATCTATCTTGGCCCATGACCCAAGCCCATGACCCATGACCCATGACACATACCCAAGACCCATGACCCATGCCCATGACCCATGACCCATGCCCAATCCTTCGATCCATTATCCCTAAGCCTGTCAAAGGGCCGGGTCAGGGTAAGGCCTAGCCCGGCCCTAGCCCTACCCTCACTTATAAGGGTAAGGCCCTAGCCCGGCCTTAGTCCTTGCAGGGCCTGAACTGGTTAGGCCCTAACCCTACCTTTAAGGGCCAGGGTAGGGCCAGGGCCTAGAACAAGAACATTAACAAATAAGAATTTTTTTAAGTAAAAAGTATATGGTTTAAAAAATGCACTTGGTTTGGTGAACGTTTTTCCTCAGTTTAATCTACGTGGATGTTTCAATGAATGGTCCTAGATTTTTCATCATAGGCGTTCACCGTACCAAGGTTTGAAAACAAAACATTTTTGGTATTTTAAAATCTCGATAAAAACACGATAAAATAAGTGACATATTATAAATTTGTTATGTATTTAACTATATACGTCATCTTTCAATATATCTAAATTTAACATATCTATGAATCATCACGTTGTCCTAAACGAATCCAATCTTGACTACAAACCAAGGCTTCTACAGTATCTGATTTTAAACAGCTCCTAAACTGGTCTAGTACTCTTCCTCCAGTGCTAAATGCAGAGTCGGAAGCAACTGTCGAAACTGGAATTGCTAAAATATCACGAGCTGTCATCGATAAAATTGGATATTTTCTTGAATGGACCTTCCACCAAAGCAATATATCAAATGTTGGAGACCTCTTTTCTTTTTCTTCTTCCAAGTATTGATCTAATTCTGATTTTACTTCTATAGAGGTGTTCTGGGTCATTTCTACTTCATACATAAAAAACTCATCCTCTTCATTGTTAGGCATCAAACTTGACACACCATTGTTATCAACATTTGTCATTGTTGCATTAGGTGTACTAAATTTTGCACTATACTCTTCATAAAGACTTCTAAGATTTCTAATATATTTAGTACTTCGTATATCTACCTCATCTTGTCCATATAATTTTTTTAAAGCAAAGTCTAAGTATAACTTCTTATATTGAGGATCGAATATTATAGCAAATTCAATAATTGGATTATAATTCTGCCAATACTTATCAAATTTATCCTTCATTTTTTTAGCCATTTCTCTACAAAATGGATCTTCATCATTTAATTTCTCTACCAATTTTATATGTATTTTAACTATTTCGGGTAAAAATAAATGTATAGTTGGATATTTAGTTCCTGAAAATTTATTTATAGCTTTATAAAATCTTTTTAAAAATTCATAGGCCTTAACTGCTCTACTCCAATCATCATTTAAAGGGATAGTTTTATAATTTGAATCTTCTATTCCTAATCGAGAAAAAACTTCTTTGAACTCTAATGTAGACTCCAACATTAGATAAGTGGAGTTTCATCTAGTAGAAACATCTAGGGGCAACTCCTTAGCAACATTTAACCCTAATTCAGTAACAAGTTCACGAAATTTATGTATACGTGGTGTTAAATGTTTAATAAATTTTATTGTTTCTCTAATATTATGAATAATATGGTTTATTTCTTTCAACCCATCTTGTACACACTACTACATAATACGGTTTAGACTACACTATTAAAAAATAGATAGACTATAGTTTTATTAAAAAACGAAGCTTAAAGGTCTAATTAAAAATAAAAATAATTAAAAAAAATAAAAGACTACGATTTTAGTATATCCGTAGCTTAAAGTGCTTTAAACTGACCACATTTTTTACTAAATCCGTAGTATGATCCCTTCTGACCACGGTATTTGTTAAAACCGTGGCGTATGACCACATTATTTGAAACACGAAAAACTGCGGTCGTAGTAAAACCCGTAACCTAAAGTGATGCCAAGTGGCCACGATATTTACTAAAACTATAGTCATATGCCGTCTTAGCATTTAAACCACGGGTTTTTCCAAAATCGTGACCTAAAACAAATATAAGTTGCCCGCGCGCAACTACTCAACACTATTCAAACTCGCACTATTCAACTTCTCCATCTCTCTTGTCTCTTCCTCTTCATCTCTCTTCCTCTCCATCTCTCGATCTCTCCAACTTCTCATTCTCTCTCTCTCTCGCACGAACAGCCACCTGCCACTGTTGTTGTGACCACCATCGCCGCCGCTGTGACCACAAAATGCCGCCGTGCAACCCGTCGTGACTGTCGCTCCTTCTCTTGGTTGCCATCATCTCCAGTTCAGTCAGGCAGTAAGACGGTCGCCATCATCTCCAGTTCAATCAGGCAGTAAGATCAATTCAACTCTCTCAATCTATCCCTCTCAATTTCTCCCAAGCTCTCTCTCTCAATCTCTCTCAATCTATCCCTCTCAATTTCATTGTCTCTTTCATCACTGTTGGAATCCTCCCATTCTTTGCTACAACAAAGTTCTAATTGGTAAGTTCTTTATTTTTTCTTCTTTATTAATGAATATTTTCTCCGTTAGTCAAATCTTATTTGCTTTGCTTCTCCACTTTGGATTTCTTTAAAAACCCTAGATCTGGGGTTGAGTTTAGATTAGGGTATGGATTAAGGTTAAGGTTAGGGCTTGGGGTTTCGATTTTGATGTTAGTAGTTCTAGGTTTTCTATTTGAAACCTCTTTTGATCTCAGTTTCTTGAATATTTTCCGTTTATTGATCTTTTCGATGGGATTCGTCAGGGTTTTCAGCAGTTTATTGCACTATATGCTTCCTAGAAAGGGATCTGTTGGAGCACAGGTACTAGATGACGATGACACTAACACCAACACCACAGAAAATTTGCACAAGAAGCCTCAGACCAAGGTTTTAAATTTTGTCTTTGGTAACCATTTTGGTGAGGTCCAAAACTGAAATTTCGGCTGAAATCTCACACAAAATTTCCAAATTTATGTGGATTTCGCTTTAGAAAGCTATATTTCAGGGATTTTGGTACTCACCAGAACTGAAATTTTGGTATTTTGGCCGAAATTTAAAACCTTGCCTTGGATTGATTGCTTGATTTCGTCCTCCAACTGAATCATTTCAACTTTTTTTCTTGAATTTCTTCATTTTTGGGGTTTTTTTATTTATGATTTTCGTTTCGTTTTCTTTGACTCTATGGTGAAGATCTTAGGACGGATGGTGCTACATAGTGTTCTGGGTTGTCTGTAAATCAACGACGAGGTGGGGTTTATTGAAGAAGAGACTGATGGGGGCATGCCCCTCGTGTTATTCGGCTTTGGGGATGTATAATTATAGGGCGGAGTTGCAACAACCAAAGCCTCCTGAAGTTTTCCTCTTGAAGTTATGATGTTATCATCGAAGAGGGCATTTACATGGTAACGTCTCCTTTTGTTAACTTTTTTTTATACGTGTCTCATTTTGTAATTCTTTTCAAAAGTGTTTTCTTTGGTGGGTTTTTCATTTTTATAATTTGAAGATTTTTTTGATATCAAGTCAGTTTATCTCCGATTACATACTTTTTAGGGGATCTTACATCTGTTCTAAAGTTCTGCTAGTGGGTTTTGGTTATAAAGTTGAAATCTTTGTTATTTGTTTGAGCAAAGATTTATTGGACATTTGGATCTCCATTATTTTGCTAATTTTGCTTCTCAAATGGGCCTTGCATAGGTTTTTGCATTGTTAAGTGGTATTTATTATTTATTTATTCATTTTTCATTTTCCCAAGTTCTTCTAGTGTTTATGTAGAAAATTAGGAAACCTGGGTGTAGATTTTAGTTTTTTTTTAAATTTATTTTGTGCCTTGCTTCTTGAAGTAATGCTTAGTGTCTATTATATCAATATTAATGACAATGATTTCGTTGTTCATCTAAACTCAATCTTTACTCTGAAGTCATCTCCTATGATGTTTTCTTGTTCACTTGTAATATGATGAAAATTGACTTCTTAGTTGCTTTTGTAGAATATGAGATGGGGAAGACTGTGTGTAGTCTTAGTGAAGAGCTCCTATTCATTTTTCCTGTCATCAAACTTCCGTCTTCTCCTTCTAGGTCTATTAAAGCTGCTGCAAGTGATTTGCTTTCCATATTGGAAAATCTCTTAATGGCTTTGTTGATTGCATAAAAAAAGGAGCTAATTATCCAAGGAGAATTTCCATCTATCAACAACGTGAATCTATTATTTGTAAGCTTTTGCAACAACTATGGTTCTAGGTTAGGTTTCTATCTATTCACCATCTTCATTAACATGCCTTATCCCAACTATGTGGTGTTGGCAATGAAAGTAGGGTTTTTCCGCGTCGTTGGTTACGGAAACCCTAACTTCAACATATTTGTAATTTTTATCCGATTATCCTGCAAAATTGATAGATTTGTATAGGGATTCGTGTCGGATGTCGATCCGCACTCGGGATTAGTCGGATTAGCGCGAATAAGAACATAAAATGACAGATAATATACAAGAGAAACGTGGAAGGATGAGAATGGCGAGTCGAGATTAAAAACACATCCATGAGATCCAGAAAATACTAAAATCATCAAAATCAAATTGCATTAATTAAACTGTTGCTTACATGAAATAAATGACAGAAATAAATAAAGCGGTAAATCTATTCTAGAAAGCATGTAAGAAAGCATGTAAAGAGAACTTTTAGAGAGAAGAAGAAGGTAGAGAGAGAATTTTCACACCTCGGTCGTTTACCGGCCGACAAGGTAGAGGTGAGAGAAAAACTCACCCTCTTGCATTCACCGAACGGAGTCAGTGGTGCAAAAAGGCGATCAGCCTGGGGAGCTTAAAGAGAGAAAACATGAACTCTAGAGAGATAACATGTTTCTAGAGAGAGAAAGTGGAAGTAACCTTGGAGAACTCACATTGAGTGCTCGGATCGCCCAGTGAGTGGTTCGGCCCGGTTGATCGACCATGCGATAAAGTGCACATGAGGGTGCGCCATGAGTAGGGATGCAGCCATGATTGCAATGGAGGATAAGATATTGGCAGGAGTTGCTATGGAGATGATGGATGGTCAAGGTGATGGTGCACAGCCAATGGATAGAGAGCGGTTCCTCTTTGCGGTAGAGGAGATGATCAACGATGCTGTGTAGCAAGTGTTCGAGCCAAAGGATGCACAGGTTGGAGAGGCGTTTTAGGTCAAGGCATGGGTCGAACATGACCTGCAAAGATGAGGACGTGCAGATCTAGAGCTGCAAGTTGTGCACGAGCTGTGTCATCCACCGTTGATGAAGGAGCAAAGGGCGGTTGTGATGGACAGCAGATTGGTGATGTGAAGTTGCTGCAACCGTGGGCAGCTCCTTGCTGGTTCGGGTGGAGGCGCACCTGCTATTGGCTGGTGGTGGTCCTTTCATGGCAGCAAGTGGTGGTGCTTTCATGGCAGCAAGTTGGGGGGTTGCTGGAATGCAAAGTTGCAGCCCGTAGGAGATCGGAAACTGGGTAAAAACGTGGGGACGTGAGTCGAGGCAGCAACAGCGGCAGGGTGGAGGCGCTTGGGAAGAGAGAAAATAGTGGCTGGTGGTGCTACGGGGATATTCTGTTGGAGATGACGGAGGAGCAGGCGGAGGGGGGCGGAGGTGAACCAGTCCGTTAGAAACACAGGCGGTGCTGTTTCTAACGGAGTTGCAGGTTCGGCCAAGGGTTGAATGGCAGACCTGCAACTCGGTCTGCAAGTGGAGGACATATAGGGGTGGTTCGCTAGTGGATGGAGGCGCTGTTGGTGCCCGAAAAGGGAGGACGACAGTGGAGGAGGCGGAGGCGAACCAGTCCGGTGGAGAAACGGTGGTGGTGTTGCAAGTTTTGCAGGCGGGGATGGTATGGAGGTCGTGCTGGCCAGGAGGAATGGTGGAGCAGTTGCAGGCAGCACAGGAGGGGAGGAAGAAGGGTATGAAGAAGAAGAAGACAGCCGGAGTTGCAGGCCTGCAACTCCGGCGAGGGATGAAGATGAAGAAGAAGAAGAAGGAAAAGGAGAAGGAAAAAGGAGAAGAAGAGGAGAAAAAGGAAGGGGAAGAAGGAGGAATGATGTGGGGGGGAAGGAGAGGAGGAGAGGGGTTTGAAAATTAGGGTTCGTCCCCCTCCTTCCCCCTTTATATAAGCTCCTAATTTCCATTAATGGAAATTAGGATTTTTAGGAAATAGAAAAAAATATTAATTTTTTTTTTTTTTTTTTTTTTTAAGTAAAACACTACTTTTTTATGGGGAATCTCCCCAATTAGTGGACCCCCCATTTTTTAATTAAAATTATTTTGAAATTCACGGGGTCCACTAACTGGTCGGACAGCGGGTCGATGATGATGGGCCCGGCTATTGGCCCACATGGACTGATGATGTCCATCGTCTCACAAGATGATGTGACAGACATTCTGATGGCGATCGGATGGATGGTGACTTGATTGGGACCCAGATTGGTAGATCGACGGATCTAGAGAGATCCAACGGTCCGATTGAAGATCCAACGGTCCGATGGAAGATCCAACGGTCAGAAAGCTAAGGGAGATGAGATAGAGCCGAAGGGTAGGAGTTCTGGGGTTAAGTCAGTAGATTCGAGGATCGAGAGATGAAGAGAGAGAGAGAGAATAAGAAGAGATGAGAGAAAAAGTATCAAAAAAATGGAAAAAAACACTGGCGGAGGGTCTGGATCCCTGGTCTTCACTGTGACCATCCTCACGCTTCTCCAGTAGAGTCGACTATCATTCCTTGCTGACTCATGTGGCTTTAAACGCTTTGGTCCGTCTCTTGGTCATTGGCTCTCCTGCTCTCTTCGTTCTTTGGGCCGGCTTTTTGGTCCTCTTATTCAGCCCATATTTGGCCCATATCTTCTAGTCATAGCATGTGGGCTCTTTAAGCTTTGATAATGGGCTTTCATGATCGATTTGGGCCCACAAGTCTCGAGAATCGTCCCATCGGGGTTTCCTGCGACAGAAGAAGCGCGTAATGAGACTCTATCAGAATGACTTCATATCTAGACTTCCGAAAATGTGTTTAATGCATGCAAATATACCATTTCGTCCAGAAAAGTGTGTTCTACGCAACAGAAGAGACTATTACGTAGAAAAGTAGATAAATAGAGCATTTTATGTAGGAGAATACAATAACGCTAACAGGATAATTGCTTAAAATAAGCACTTTTGAGCGAATATCAGGCAACACGAATCCTGTTCCACCATTTGATTGCAATCCTATTTAGGGTTTGTTTCTCATTTTTTCTTTAGTATATTGTTTTTTGTATGGAGAGGAGCACTCAGACCCATTGGAACCAGGTCGTACAGAGCTTGAAAGTGAAGGTCTTCTCAAATGTCGACCAAGAGCTCTTTGAGGAGTGCTAGCTTGATTAGATTTCAAGAAGACAAAGCCAAGAAGAAAAAGACACAATGGAGAGAAGTGGGAATCAACCTGGAAGCGATTGGATGTTGCAGCCTCCAAGGCAGTTAGCAACGAGCATGTGCTCGTCTCCCGATTCATGTCTTCCCTTTTAACCTTCGGATCTTTATTTCTCATTTCTCTTAAATATTTATATTTTCTATTCTGCATGTCTGATTTTTGGGTGATATTGATTGGTATATCAACACCAATAGTAGTATTCCCAAACTTGAAGGATCTTTGTTTTAGATTTATGGAAGAGTGGGAGGAGTGGGTGATGCTGCAAGATGACAAAAATGTTTCTGGAGGAAGAGGAGATATTATTATTATGCCGTGTCTAAGATGTTTATCACTTTGGAGTTGCCCCAAATTGAAGGCGATGCCGCACCACATCTTCTCTCTTGATGCATTAAGGGAATTGTGGATAGCACAATGTCCAGAATTGGGTGGGACACTATATATCATGCCTCCCTCCGCTCCTTGAGGATTTGACTTTAAGTGGAGATGCAGGTGTTCTTTCAAGGTCACTGCCCATCCTCAACAACAACAACCATCTCAAGTATTTGTTTATCAAGCGTTCACCGCATTCATCACTCCCCCAAGGATTGGCACAACTCACGGCGCTCCAAAGATTGAAAATTGAGGACTCCAATTCCTTGGATGTGTATTTTCGAGGAATTACGACATCTCACCACGCTTCAACAATTGATGATCAACAACTGTCCTATTCTGGCACCACATTGCAGGGAAGAAGGAGAGGACTGGAGCATTAAATCCCACAGCCCCGAGATTGATATTTCTTACTAACAGTGAAGGACTCACTATATGAAGCTCGCATGCACACAGAGGTAAGCTCCACACAAAATATGTTCTTGAATATGGGTGAAGGACCTGGAACTAGGTGCATGGGTGGTGACTCCTGAAAAAATTCAAACCCACAAATATTTTTATTATTTTTAGATGAAATTTGAAAATTATCAAAAAAATTAGTTTGAGCTAGGGGCCTTTTCCATGTGGGGTTGTAGGGCACACATAGTACATCACGTGGCACACTTTCGAGTCCACTGGACCCTGAATAATTGGCCCACCCTTGATGGACCTACACACCAAAAATTAGCATGATTGTTGATCTCTAGCTAATTTTTTAAAAAACAAGCTCAAATCAACTGCTAGAAATCACCCCATGAAAAATGCTAGAATCCAACGGCTAGAGATCACCAATCAACCTAATTGTTGGTATGTAGCTCCATCAAATAGTGTACCAATCACTCATGGATCAGTGGGTTCGAAAGAGTGTGTTGCCTTTTTTTTTCCGCCTATTTTAGTTCTACAACGTTGTGTTACAAGCCAAAAGCGCAACGCATCAGTATTCAACATGTACTCCCCTCAAAACACTGTTTTGAATTTTTGAAATTTAAGTTTTCTTCTAAAAACAGGGTGGTCAGGTGTACGTGTCAGATGCCGAGGTGCTGGGTTCGGGCTTGAAGAATAGAGCTGTTGAGCAAATCCATTGGCTTATAAGAAAAAAAGGTCTTATTAGGATTGTTATTATGATTAACGGGTATGTGTCGAGTGTATAGGAAATCCGTTGACTCATAAGAATTCTGGGGCGTACCCCGAACTTATATATCATTCTGTGGTGTTTGGTTGCAGGTTTCAGATTCTGAGGAGCCCATCTAAGCAGGAATTAATTTAAGGGGCATTTGGTACCAAACTGAACTTATGGAGTGCCACATGTGCTTACACATTCGCTTCTTATTGGTGTGCTAGTTGGATTTAACTTGTACCATTTATACATGGATGGACTCTTGCCACACAACTCCAAACTTGTTACCAAACACCCTGTTTGTGCTGCAATTTATAGGTAACTTGGACCCTACCAATAAGTACTTGCATTGCATGTGTTCTTGGATCTTGTTTAACACTGATTTGAGTTGATATTTTCTATTTTAGAATCTATAGAATTTATAGGTTTTGGATCATGTTCCCATGATCTCGTTTGGTTTAGATTTGGCAATAACATAAAAGTTCATGGGCTTGTTTGCTTCTTGGTGAACACATTGATTTGGGTGTGTGACATGGGTCTTCAGCATCAAAGGTTTCCAGTTAATATCTGGTATGTTTTCATTTGAGAAAATATTTGCTGGGTATATTAATTCTTAACATTCAGATTCAAAAATTTCATTTATGAAGGTTATTGAGAAGAAATATATATAATTGTATGAGAAGAAATACAACTGTTATTTTTCTCAATTAATCTGAATAGTAATTGTACACTTATTAAATTGGTAGAATTTTATGCTAGGCCTGCCAGTGGGAATTATGCTATAGTGTAAATCCGAGAATTGTGATGAAACAGTTGAGGAAGCAGGAAAGTTGTTGGGTCAACCTCTAGATTTGTTGTTTTCAGTTCACATTGACAAAGAAGATGGAACACCTCGGGGAAGCTCATTACCACCTCCTTTCCCTTGTCCTTGCACCTTACGGACTGCACTAGCACATTATGCTGATCTCTTGAATTCTCCTAAAAAGGTGATATTTTAGTCTGGTTAGTTATCTTGTTCCCTTTTGCTTCAATTTTGTTATTGACAATGCTTGGGCAGTTTGGTTCTATATTTGCCACTTTCAAGATGGCCTGGTTGCTTTGGCTGCTCATGCATCTGAACCTAGTGAGGCAGATAGACTAAAGTTGTTGTCATCACCTGAGGGGAAGGTTAACAAACTACTCCAATACTTCTCTTTTTCTTTTTTTTGGTGGTAGTCCCAAGCAACTTGTCAAGATTCTTTCATGTTTTTTCTTGCTAAGTGTATATTTGTGCTATTGTTACTATCGTTTGGTTTATGTATATATGTTGTGTTTTCCAGGATGAGTACTCACAATGGGTTGTTGGAAGTCAGAGAAGTCTTCTAGAAGTAATGGCTGAATTCCCATCAGCAAAACCTCCTCTTGGTGTTTTTTTTGCAGCAGTTGCCCCTCGTTTATAGCCCCGATATTATTCCATCTCATCCTCTCCTAGGTGATTTCCTTTTTTCAAATGTAAACAATTTTATCTGGTAGTGGACTCAAAGAAAGGGCTGGTTGCGTGTTAAATCTTGTGCAGATTTGAAAAGCATGACTGTAGCTGGGCTCCTGTTTTTGTTAGAAATGTTCTTTGTACATTTGAGGTGCTCTTCAAAATGATGTTTGAAGCAGGTGATTAGCTAATTTGACATTGGGCTGATTTTTTTTCTTCCTTTTCTTTTTTAGGATGCTTCACTTTAGTATGCTTCATGCCTCACATCATATTGCACATGTTCCTGCTATAGAAGGTGAGGTAATTGGATTTTGGACAGCCTCACCATGAGCGGAAGTGTGATGTGTCTTCATCTCAGATATCTTATCTTGTCTCAAATGTTTCTACATTAAGATGCGTTTGCAGGTGAGGATGAAATGGGGTGGTTGTGAATCGTAGCTTTATAGTTAATAGCTTTCCTCCCGGGGAGCAAAGTTTGATATTGAACCACCCACTTCTAAAAGTGAACTGAAATTCTTTTCATAGTTCGTGATTTCCTTCTATAATCAGCTGAAAATAAAAAGTTTTGAATGGCATGAGTAATTTGTGTCCATTTTAAAATAGTGTGGATACAATATAAATCATTTTTATAATAAGCAAACACTAATGTAGTTCAAAATCTAAACCAAAACTAGCACTTTCAGGTTATCATGGTACAACATCAGAAGTGTCATATTGATCCTGTGCTTCTTGACTACAATTTAGTCAGAATTCATAAAGAGAAAAGTTAATTATGAAATTTAATACAAAAGCTGGACCTCTAAGATACCATCTATACTTGTCTGTTCTCATTTAGGGGTGCAACTTGGGCCAGGTTTCCACCTGAAACTGACTGACCCAACCCGATTTCTGTTGTTGCTCCCTGTATTGCACCTAGACAGACCTCTTGTTTGTTCTACTGAGAAATTTCCTTAGACTTCTGGGAGTTTTTTGAAATTGTTTAAATCTTTTGTATCTGCTTGTTAAATGTCCTTTATTTATGTTATGCGAAGTCACCTTCTTGTTGCTTTTGGTAAACAAGGTGCCCTTTACTTCTGTAGTATCTTCTGAAATGTATATATTGACTATATTACATGGTTTTTAATGGCGCTATCAGAAGTAACTTTTATATACGATGGCGTTTATAGAATGCTTCGAAGATTTTGCACAAAAATGTTTTGTGCACATATGCTTTGCTCACAACTATAAGAAATCATTTCCATTAGTTTTAATTCTGTAGTACTACCTGTACAGGTTATTGCTGATCGGGATTATGCTCCTGGTGAACAGATCGGATATTGCTGGAGTGAATTAGTTTCTTTCTTCTTTTCTAAATCATCATATTTTGTTGCTGAGTAACTACTGGTCTTTTTTTTTTTTTGGGTTTAAGAAATGAGCTATTTGTGGGTGTAAATTTGTGATAAAAATAATGATTATCTGCAATTGGTCTTGTAATGTAGATTACCATATGCTACTTTCTTACACTATACTTTGGTTCTGTATTTTGTTTCTTGGTTTAATTATTAAATAAACTAATGTTTCCTATATTGTACTCATAACAAGGTCCCTTGTGAACTTAAGATGGAAACTTAGTGCAAGAAAAGAGAACCTCTATAATGTTATCTATGCATAGCACCTCTGCATGGTTTCACTTGTGCAGCTTGCATTCAACCATTGGTTTAGCACAGTGTGATCTTTAAGTGTCTCCATCTTATAAAACAAAGTGTCTCCGTCTTAAGTGCTTGCTGATTTTAGATGTATGATCTTTACTGGTTGTAAACCTTAGTGCAGGAAATACTTTTGCTTCATGGAGAACTTTTTATACTAATGGTTCTTTTCTGTTAGTAAACATATATCTATGCATGTTCAACTTGACTTCAATTCATCTTGTCTTTTTATTTTCTCAACAAAGATTGAACACAAAAAGAGGTGGTAGCAGTTTATTCCTTGGATGCTGAGTTTACAAGACCATTGTGGGTTTTTAGCACATGCTCTTATGATTTTATTCAGAGCAACGAGGGCAACAACTTAATTGCTTGCAGCTACAGGTCTTTCTGAGAAACTTATCTCCTTGTAGATTTTTTTTTCTGCATATTACAATTATAGTTCTCATGTAATTTGTGGTAAAGCCATTTATTTAAATGAATGTAATTAAGGTTGTGGATGATTACATGTAGGCAGAATGGGAGGTTATATCTTGGAATGAGAGTCCAAGCAGTCCATTGGAGGTATTTGAGAATGTCCAAGTAGTCCCCCTTTCCATCATTAGGATTTTGTGTTAGGTATTATTATCTTTCAAGGTTTCACTCTCTTAACACATGTTTATCATGGTGACTAGAAATTGAAGTTCAATACCTTTTTTTTAAGGCTAGAGAACCTCCAATCAGTCTTGTTCTGTTGAAAGCAACATTGTGGAGGTATGTCAAATAAGCATAGAGATTGGGAGGTGCTGCTGGGGTCCCACATTTACTTACATTCTCTTTTGGTCGTTCTTTTCATGAACACCCATTCTTAAATTGTTAAATGTGTGCGATTTTGTTGTAAAAACTACTAATCAGTCAATTGCTATGGTGCTGAATGCCACATAGGTTGATGGTGTCCCCTTTTATTATTATTATTGTTTATTGATAAACTTAAAGAGGATCATGATCCTATTCCTTGATAAAATCTGCATGATTCTATTCTAAGCTATGGAATTTTTGTCACTAGATCTTGAACAAAATCACTGAGCTGATCAAGACAACCAACAATCTGGAAAAGTAAACAAAATCAATGGCCTCTATATAGAACATCGAGCAAATATTATTGTCACAATAGAAAATCCATTGTTTCAAGTTCAAAAAGGAGTGGAGCAATCCTTTTACTGATTACAACATTAATTCCTTTACCTAGATGGTCACAAATAAATCTGAAACTATCAAAATACTCAAGCACAATCATGCAACAGATCAAAATAGACACACAAGAAAGCATGAATATCTCCAAGTGAACATTAACAATGATTTTAAGATATTGAAACAATGTTATGTAAAGAAAGAAAATTATGGAAAGGCGGGCTCCTTATTGGAGAGAACTTACAATTTTTTTTTTAAGGATGGCATACTACCAATATATAACTTGTTTGCAACCGCATTAAATGGTTTGAGCCCTGATAGTGCCGAACTTGTCATCTACTGTGTTTGAACATGTTTTTTGTAATACAAAGTTTGTCGCTTCTAATTCATTCAATTATTTCAATAGTTTGTTTTAGCTAGTGTTACACCTTATGAATTAATGACTTGGTAGTAAATTTAGATTATAATGATATTGTCAGCTTTTTGGTTTTAAATTCTTTATATCAATTATTTTAGATATTTGGTAGTCTTGATAGTGATTCTATAATTTTTTTAAAATTAAAAAATGAAAAGACTACGGTTTTGGGCAAAACCATAGTATTTTATAAAGACATACGACTATGGTTTTAGATAAAACCATAGTCATCTCCGGTTGTTTAACCTCGGTTTAACTCTTTTAGACTACAGTTGATAAACATAAAGACTATGATTTTTTGGAAAATCGAAGTCTTTTATGTGGTCTTACAACTACAATTTTGGATAAAATTGTAGTTGTATAGCTCATATAGGCTACGGCTAAAAACCGTAGTCATTTTTGTAGACTTTAGACTACGCCCGATTAGACTACGCTTTTAAAGGGAGTTTTAGACTACAGTTTACAATGAAAGACAACAGTTTTTAACCGTAGTCTAAAGGGTTTTTTGTAGTAGTGACAATAGGATTTAAAATATGTAGAGAACAACGCATGTGAAATATCTTACCATCTAAATACAATGCTTCTTTTTTTATTAATAAGTTTTAAGTATCTTAATAATTAGATCGTTTGTAGTACAATTATCTAAGGTTAAATAATGTATCTTGTCATCAATTTTCTATTTTATTAAATTTGATTTAATAGTTTCAGCTAAAGCTAACCCTGTGTGGGGTGGATCAACATTAACAAAGTTAATTATACATTTTTGTAGGTTACAATCTGAATCGATAAATGAGCCATAATAGCTATATAACCAATTGTTTGGTTTGATGTCCACATATCTGATATGAGACTAATTCTTGATGAAATAACTTCAAAAGATTTTAACAGTTTAGCTTTTTCATTCTCGTAAATTCCTAAACAATCAGATTTGATAGTATTACGTGATACCATCTTAAACAAAGGTTACAAAATGTTAACAAAGTCAATAAAGCCTTCGTGTGTTACTATATTAAATGGATATTCATGTTTAATTATCATTTTTGCAAGTGCTTCTCGACATTTAAGTTGGTCAAATTTATGATTAACGAGACCACCACCAAAACCTTTCGTTAAGGTTTGTTGTCCACTGTCACTGTCAAGATATGGTTTTCTTTTACAATATTCTTTCATATGTTTACTAATGTGAGTAGTTCCACTTCTAAGTTCATTATTTAATAAAGATTTACAATAGTTACATTCAGCCATACGTTTATTTATAGTCTTTCCATTTAACGTTTTAGTTACAAACTTTTGTGTAAAATGATCCCAAATATCAAAATTTGTTTTCATTTTTTTGTCTTGGGCACATTAGGTTCTTGCGGATGGGGAGGGGGAAGGTGAGGATGAGCCATCGATTCTACTGGTGTTGAAGGCTGCCCACCAACCTCAACCACCTCAGGGTCACAACTAGCATTACTAGGCATAGACATATTTGCATATATGAATCTAAACAAAATATAAATATAAATCGAAACAAAACCTAAAGAGATACAAATCTAAATAGAATAAAACCTATATAATTATTAAAATTTAAAAGAAAAAGAAAGATAAGATTTAGGGGGAGTGCACCGGTTGTGGGTTAACGCTAATGGTGGTGACTACACTAGCGATGAACAATTGCGGAGCTGTGGTGAAGTTTGAAGCAACCTTTTATTAGCTCCACTAAAAGACACCTGAAGATAATTAAAATCATGAATATCTTTCTCTAGTACAATGTAGCAATGACATAAAACAATCTCAAAGAATGTACAAAAAGAGATTAAATGAGAAAATATAAATAACTTTACAATAGAGGAGAAAATCAAATTCAATACTTGCCAAACATGAGAAAATGTGCTAAAATATCTAATGGAAATAATGGAATTTTTTCACTTTTTTTTTTCTTCAGAATAACTGTCATGGTACACAACGGGGGAGGTCCGAATCCATTATAACGGCCATTACTTTCGTTATAACGGTTGTTTTTTAAACCATGCTACAAAGAATGACCTTACCTTGGTACACTAGGAGACCTTTGACAAGGTATGTAGTGCTATGCGCTGGAATGGGCTGTTGCGCATTTGTATAATCTTTGCTAATAAATACAACATATTTGGCAAGTGCAATAATAATAAAAAGATATGGCAAGTTCCATCAAAGTTGTAGTTAACTCTCTTTTGGAACTGACAGGCCTTAAATGAACATTCTGATCTTATATCTGTTGGGGCTCTCAACCCTAATTGTGCAACACCTTGGTGGACCCACATTATTTGAATCCTATGTAGAAAGAGAGTTATATGGCAGGTTAAGTGCAAACAGGAGAGGGAGCAGAGCATGCTCAATCTTATCATTCTTTTTTTCCTTTTAAAATTCTTCCCATGGAAAGTTTTTTTTTCCTAACAAGTTCTATGAACAACTACAAGCCAAATGTCAATGTGTTTCTAATGGCATCAATATCTGTGTTGTATAAATGTGCCATGAGCATACACCCTTAATAGACGGTATTGTAAACATGCAATATGTTCATTTGACTCTACAACAATCCAGAAACATGAAGAGCACAAGAAATCGAGGACTAAAGGTTGTTTGGCTTCGCACATCCAGTTGTAGCTATTGACAATAAATACTGTGGATACATTAATGAATCAATGGCTGATTTTTGGTGAGGATGGTCTCTATGGTGAGGAGATCATCCTCAAAAAACAATTCAAATCATTATGATATTCATAGACTGGTTTAGAAGCTGAAGAATTATGGATCGTGGATTTTTACCGTGTAACTTGAAAACCACATTTGCTGGGGTTAGAAATTTCAGAATGAGATGATTTTTTGTTTGGGTGATTCATATGGTGAGGAGATCATCCTCCCCAGCCATTGATTCATCTTCTATGTGGGTAAAAAATGGGGGTCCCCCGAGCTCAACCCCTAAAAATCATGACATACTAACAAATTTGAAGAGGCGTGAACTATAAAAAAATATAAAATCAACAAAAAATATAACTACTCAAGGAATAACAGTATAGCAGCAACAAGAAAAAAAAATTCTCATACCTGTGGATGTTACGGCGAGGGTTGCACATGTACAATAAAAGCAGTAGTTGCCGAGAGAAACAAGAGTCGCATAAAATGAGAGATTAGAGAGCCTTTAACTTGAGAGAGAGAGCTTTGGATTATGGAAAGATTGAAGAGAGAAATGAGAGTTATGAGAGAGTGTGTTGGCCATTAAAAGAGACAAGGTTTTATAAGGATGAGAGGGGCGTTGATCGCATGATATGAGAGCCGTTGCAGCCCACAACATCTACCGCCGCGACGCAGTCGTCTATCTTCTGCCATTTACGCAAAGAGATGAAGCTGGAAGTGGAAACCCTTGTTGCTGAAGCATCGACTGAGATAGGGGAAAGAAAAAGGGAAAGAGAGAAAGAGGAAAGAAAGAAAGGGGAAAGGTGAAACAGGAATTACCCTATTAGGGTTAAAGATTAGAAAAGGGAGAAAGGGTAGGTAACTTGTAGTTGTAAAAGAGTGAAAAGGGTAGGTCAGTCGTAGGTTATGGAAAAGTTAGACTAAAGTCTAAAGTAGCTAAAGCCTAAAGGGTAGGTTATCTAATGGGCCGGGCCGAGCTGGGCTTTAATAAGTGTAACCTTGGCCGGGCCCTTATTTACAAGGGCCTTAAATATTTGGGCCCGGCCCGGCCCAAGGGTTTTAATTCTTTAAATAGGCCCTCGTCTTTAGGGCTTTCAAAGGGTCGGGCTAGGCCAGGCCCCCTTGCAAGAGGGCCGGATTGATAGGCCTGATTATCCCTCTAGCTCACTGGCCGACATGTGGCAATTTCCTTGGCCCAACTCTATGGCCTATGACCTACCCATTTAATAGCCCAAGGCCTATGGATTCATGGCCCAATCAAAGCGAGTGGCCAACATAAACCCATGGGCTCTCACAAGCCCACATTCAAGCCAATGGGAGAAGTGGTCAACCTTGACCACTTCTCATCAATCCCCAACTTCATTCCTACGGTTTCTCTCTCCCATAACAAACCACTCCCTTTAAAAGAGATCTCTTTGGTTCCCTCCCCCTTCCCTCTATCTTCTCTCTCCCTTTTCCCTCTCACAATCGAAACCACCATATCTCATGCTGCCAATCACAGTCCACAACTTCCTCCTTTCCAAACCAGCAACTTTTGGGTATCATTTTCTCCACTTAGCTGGCAGATCTGAATCACCACTGGTTCGGTTTGCCACTATAGCAGATCTGCACCGTTGTGCTCATCCTTGGTGCCAAGCCGCATAACAACACCGTCTTCTCCCTCAAAGATCATTCGAAATTCTCAGCCATGTGTTGCTTTTGCAACATTAGATCTCCTCTCCACCACGTGTTGCTGCGCTTCTTGCTAGAGCACATGCTCCCTTGCTGTTCCTCTTCCCGAACCATTGCAGCCCACTGCAACTACTCCATTGCAACCTACAAACACCTCTGCCATTGATTCCGGCGAGCTTCTCGCCGGAATCTGCACAACACCTTCATGCAACCCATTGTAGAACCTCCCTTCCACCTCTACAACACCTGAAATCAAGTGTTGCAATCATCAATAAACACTCCAGTCCAAAACGGATTGGTTTTCATCCTTCTCCATCATCACAGCAACCGGAAGTCCTTTCTCCTTCTCCCACCGGAGTTGCATACCAGCAACTCCGACCGGCAACCTTGCCATTCACGGCCTCACAACCTTGCCAGCTGCTGGGTTCCTCTTCTTCATATCCTTCTTCATCTTCTTCTTCATCTCCTTTTTCTTCTTCTTCTTATTCTTCTTCTTCTTCTTCTTCACTGACCAGAGTTGCAGGCTGCAACTCCGGCCGCCTGAACCAGCACATCCACTTGCTATTGCTGCCCAATGATCTAAACAGATAGGGTAGCAACGTGTTCCTTCTTCTCACCTAGAGGTGCTCCACTCCACATCTCCAGCACCACCAAAAATGGTGCTGTACAGATCTACACCACCGTGAACCACCATTCCTCCAGTCATCCTCTCACTTTCATACTTACTTCCACATTGGCACCCACGTTCTACTCCATTGCTAGACATTGGAACTGGAAATCCCAACTAGTGCTACGGTCAAAGGTTCCACCAATAGTTGCACCAACCTCACCTAAAACTCCTTTGTTTTCCATTGTCAAGAGCAACCTCACCTTCCCTTTGGCAGCCTCTAGCCGTGATCAACTCTAGCCCCTCATCCATCTCTTCTTCTTCACCGTGGGAAAGGAGAGAAAACAACAAGAGGATTGGACGTCCACCCTTCTTCAACGTTCTCTCTCCTCCATGCTGGTCTTCTCCTCACGCCCTTGTGCACCTACACCCCTCATGTAGTCAGCAACTAACCAGTGCATGGCTGCATCTCTTCTCAGATCCTCTCATCTGTCCACGCACAACAGCTACTCACTACCTGCCCCCTCCAAGGTGTTCTCTTAGTTTTGCTGACCCGCAAAACGTGTACACCTACCACCAACCAGTCACCCATCTTGCATTGCAACCTGCTAGACGTTCTCTACAGTTGCACGTGCATTGTACTCCACTTGTTGCTCAACCAGCAAGATCGCCCCTTTCTCTTGGTTTGGTTCAAGGTTGCATGTTATGCAACACTCTAGCCACGTAGATAGCACCATCTCCAACTGTGTTGCCATCTTCACTAGCTGCCCATCCTTGCAGCACACTACCAACCACCATTAACTCCTTTGTCCATCTTGTTGGCCAACAGCCTGAGTCCTCCATTGCTGCCCATGGTGAGTTGCTATCATCCCATAGGCTTGTGGTAAGATCACTTTTCTCTTTCTATCTCTTCTTCTCTTTCTCTCTCTAAGAAGAATTTTCTATCTCTAATCTTGGTTTTCTCTCTAAACCCAATTTTCTTTCTCGAATATCTCTTTCATTTTCTCTCTAGAACCATTTCTTCTTTAAAATCTTACTTTCCCTCTCTAAAGCCTTCTTCTCTCTCTAATTTGTTTATCTCTCTAGCTTCTCTAATTGCTTTTTAGCATAGTTAATTATTACATATTCATTTTGTTCACTTTTCAATTTATTGTAACCAAGAATTTTTGATTAATTAATTTAGTGGTTATTATACAATTTCTTATTTGATTAATGTTCTTGATGATTCTCAAAATTTGTAGCATTTTTGCTCACTAAAAGTCCCCAACGTTGTTTTAAAATCACATTTTCCACTATTCTCACCTCTTCCATCATTTTTAGTAGATTTGCATTAATTTATTCTTTATTTTTCCCTAACCCCTAGTGCGGATTCGACATCCGACATATCGCTATACAAAGTCTGCATTTTTGTAGAATTTAAAATGAACCAGAATTATAAATATTGTTGAAATCTAGGGTTTCCGATCCAATGACACGGAAAAACTCCACTTTCAAATGGCGCCGTTGCCGCTCGGTTGACGGGATTGCAAAAAGACGAGCATGAATTTTGAAAGCTGCGTAATCTTCAAGATCCGATCCAAATCGGAAACTTTCCATTTTATTTTTCATATTTTCTCTTTATTATTTTAATGCCTCAGACGGCCGAGTGCAAAGTTGTAATAACTTAGGGATTCATTTTCTCTCCTTTTAGAATAACTGCTAGATATTTAATTAATTAAAAAATACAAAAATATTAGGGTAAGATTTTAATTCTGCTATTTCTAGTTAGATCACTATTGGTTATTTGATTCATATTGGAAGGTTTCCAACTCTGGGTAATTCAAAAGTAGATATTTCCGAACCCTTATTCGGGAATAGCTAAAGTTGAATTTCAAACCCTAATTGGAACTAATTTACAATACCGGCCTTAAATCATTGCGTGTTTTTTGAAATCCCAAAGGCGGTATACCTTCCAACTCCATACCATAGACCATTGTGGACTAACGTGATTGTGGATTGCGATTACCAAGTGAGTAGGGAGCGAAAGCTCAAAGAGGTGGAGTCGGGCCCAAGCCCATTTGGATACCCCTCCCTATCTCACGGAGGAGACCCCATGCGTAGCCAACGGGCAGGTAAGTTTCTACACCTCGCCTTGAGTGCGATCGTGATCATTGTACAAACACTGTGCCGATTGTTTATTTACTTTTGCAACACTTATCGGAATTGCTTGGTTTGGCCGTAATAAAATACATAAAGAGCAAACCCAACTCTAACTTGAAACTGGTAGGATTTCATCACTCACCTCGTCATCATAGCTTTTGTGCAACCACAGCCAAGAATTAAAATCAATCAAGAAGTCGAGCCCACATAGATCGGTGTTTGAGGAAAACTCCACATAAAGCGACCCCTTCAAAGATCAAGTCAATTAAGTCCATGAGTACGGGTCCCTGTTATCTAACACACCCATAGGTCCATACTACTCAAGTATACTGAGCTCGTAAGTGGCCTGTCACGCCCCGAATCCGGATACCCAGATACGACCCAAAAATCTATGGATCGACCCGTACCCGAACCTAGAGGTGATCCATGAATGTTCCCTAGTGGTCCAATTAGGTCAATTAGACTACTAAGGTTCATTCGAAAACCCACTAAGTAAACAAAAAAGTCTAGATGTAGAAAACAAATAATTAAAATAATTCAATCAATCAACTAAATGTGGAGAGAAGAAGGTGAGAACATGCTCTCAATCAAAGGCTTACATGCCCGTGAAAATAAATAAATAATGTTATAAAATAATCAAATACAGCTTTCTAAAGTATGGGATTGACTCCCAAATCCTCGTCAATCTCCTAGAGTACACTAGAATCATCTGTCTCAAAGTCATCTCACGTAACCAGCTCCTCAAAATCTGAAATGGTATCGGTGTAGCACCGTGAGCCGAGGCCCAGTAATACAATAGTGTGCATGGTATGATATCATGCTATACAAGTTTTTTAATCAAGGTATGCATCTCAATCGTATAATAAGGATGACATGAATATGAGGGTGAATGCAAGTGAGCACAGGATGCAAATACAACTAGTACCCATAACTACATAGGGTCTCCATTTCATTCCTGCATTGGGAGCGGTCTCATCGACCCATCTGTAGGATATAATAACGTCTGGGGCCTTTCACCCTAGGGTACCGAACCCTGATTAATTGATAAAACCAATATAAACGTATATAATATACTTCAACCCCGTTCCCTTATGCACCATTTATATGAAATGACGTGATGATCATGGTATGACAACAAGATTGTATTAGGGTTACATGGCATAAGCACACGTGTATTAAACATTTAAATAAGAATATAAAATGAACACATGATCATCAAAAGTAATAACATGGGAACGAATTAGGGTTAAACACGAATAACATGTAACAATCACCAAAGGTCACGATCAACACGGATGAACAATATAAGTAGAAATCGCAAGAGAATCTAACACTCTATGGCCGAACCCTATGAGGGATCCATGACACAAGGTCGGACCCTAAAGAGGGATCCAAGACACTTAGCCGAACCCTATGAGGGATCCAAGACACATGGGTGAGATCCCCATTCAAACAAGTATAGGTCAAACCATCTAAGGTTTAGTCAAACAACGAGGGCTAAACCCCTTAATAGTCAATAAGCCATGACCGAACCACTAAGGGTTCCCAAGGCCATTAATCATCAAAAATCCAAGAAATAGGTTTTTCATAGAAAATATATTTTCTTATAAAAATTATAACTAAATAAATATAAATTAGAAAAATACAAACTCAATTGATTTGAAGACTATATTCACTGAGGTTTCTATGAAAAATAAATTTAAAAATATGTATTTCTAAAATTGAAGTCGAAATTCTTAAAGAAATAGAATGCACAGAATCTAAAATTTTAGGTTTTGCAGAAAAGGTCAGTACCTTAGAAAAATTACAACTAAATAAATATAGATCCTCAAAATATAAAATCAATGGATCTAGAAACTAGATTCCTATAGGTTTATAGGAAAAATAAATAAAAAAATGTTTAGTTTCAAAATATATGTGTAAATCCTTAATCAACTGGACCGTACAGAATCTGGAATTCTGGGTCTTGCAGAAAAGTCCAGCACATTGTAAAAGTTATAACTAAATAAATAAATATCAGAAAAATACAAACTCAACTAATTTGGAAATTAGATTCATAGAGGTATCTATGAAAAATAATTAGAAAAAAATTTAGGTTAAAAATATAGATCAAAATCCTAAGTGAATTGGACCGTATAAAATCTAGAATTCTGGGTTTTATAAAAAAGTACAGTAACTTTGAAAAATCATAACTTAATAAATAAAAATGTGAAAAATACAAACTCAACGGATTTAGAAAATAGATTTATAGAAGTATCTATAAAAGTTAATTATAAAAATAATCAAGTTTAAAATATAGATCAAAATATTTAATTAATTAGACCGTACAGAATCTAAAATTCTGGGTTGTGAAGAAAATGATAGCACCTTAAAAAATCATAACTAAATAAATATAAATAATAAAAATACAAACTCAACTATTTTAGAAAATAGATTCATAGAGGGTTTTTGAAAAAATAATTAGAAAAATATTTAAGTCCTAAAAGTACCACGAAAATTATAAAGAAATGGCTATCTGTTATGGATACCAAATAAGTCATGGCCAAACCCATCATGGTGGCACCAAACAATAATCAACTCAAGAAAAATACACTAAATCATGCCCAAATTAATTTATAATGAAGATCTACCATTATATAATGAAAGAAAAATAATAACTTGAAGAAGAACAAGCATAAGATGGATCAAGCACACTTACCTTAAGGTTTCTTGAACTTTAATGGAAATCGTAAGTTTCTTCAAATTTGAAAGTCGTCGGATCGTCCTCTCCTTGTAGTATGTTCTTCTAATCGGAGTCCCCATCAATTCTTCTATCTTGCTCGAGTGCGATCGATACCCGGATGAAGGTTTAATGGAGATTTCTCTATTCTTTAATGGCGTTTGGGTTTGTTAAAGCTTCTAAAGCTTTAGGGTTTTCATAAATAAGTTTAAAGAAGGATTAAGATTTCTATTCTAGTGAAATTCGTAACTATCAAAAGGATGGCTTTTTTAACTCTCAAAAACTTATATTTTACATTACTAATTGGTTAGAAATGTGCCGAAGGCCCATATATATCAATAGGCTTTATTTAAGAATATTATTAAGCCCAAAAGACCTCTAGATTGACGATATGGGCCTACCCAACAATCATAACACAAATAATTATTAATTAATTCAATTAAACTATATTACAAAATTTAAAAGTTGATACATCAAGGTATTGACACATGTCACACACATAAATCACTTAACATAGTTTAAATATACAAAAATCACAAAAAAGTTCAAAGCCTTGAAAAAGTGTCAAGATGACCTCAGAATGACCCAAAAGTGATTCACGGGTCCCACACGCCTATTAAATAAATAAAATATAATTAAATATTATTTTTTTAAAATATGCGAATGGTATGAAGTTCAAAAATTATGAAAATACTATTTTTGTCAAAATCTCTCAAATCTCCCGCTAAGATTTTTGTCTCAGGAAATGTTCCAAATTTTACAGGTAAGTTGGTAAAGATAAAATAGGAATATTTTTAGAATCTCGGGCCTGCAAAATAATTTTTTTATAAAAGTTCTGAAATGTTAACTGGGGAAAGAAAAAGTCCCCTACAAGTTATGGTTCATTATTCTTAGCAAGAATTCAGCCCTAAAGAGCGAGTTTTAAAAATAACAGGTTTTCAAAGTTGTCAGAATGAAACCAAATTAAATACACATACTCAAGCATGATATCAAACTATAAAAACAATAATAGAAGTCTGAAAAAGGTTTAGGTTTGGTGAATTTACCATAATACCCTAGAACGAAAGTTCAGGGTATTACATGGCCTCCTTGATTGTCTGTCGGATTAGCTTAGTGTCGGATTAGGAACACGAACCAACCCTAGTTCCTCTTCTAGGAAAACTCATCTTCAGGCTTGACAAATCCGGTTAGTCTGGGGCGTACCTAAGTCACCGATGTGCCGCACGTCTGTCTAGGCTTCGGATTATCTTGTAGTCAACTTTAGTTAGTACTCGCGGATTTGCTTTGAAGAGTGTATCCTGGTGAGAACCTACAGAGTGAAAAGTTAGTCCGATGGGTAATTGAAGATAAACCAATGGTCCACCCACTGTCATAATCTACACTATGCCTATACTAACAAGATAATTCATAATACTATCATGATTATTTAGGTTAAGATTATCTGTTGCTCTGTGTGCATCATCTAGGCTCATTCGGTTACTAACCTCTTGCCGACTCTAGAGGCTTACTTTTTCAGCATATGCCCGCTTGGACTAGATCCAATCGCAGATTGATTCGATCTGAGAATCATTCTCTTATAGTGAAACATATGCGCCAATCTCGGCCAACCCGCCATCATGCATTGTTCTTCCACCTACTGCGATGGTGCAGTTCGAGACCAGGCCGCAGACTATTCAAATGCTGCCAATTTTTAGAGGTCTCCCTAGAGAAGACCCCTACTCCCATATAAGGGAATTTCAACATGTCATCATACTATTTAGAAATCAGAATCTTGATGATGACAATATTAGACTGAGAGTTTTTCCTTTCTCTCTAAAAGATAGAGCCTCGGACTGGCTTTGCTCTTTTCCTTCAGATTCTATCACAAGTTGGAAAGAACTTGTAAGAAAATTTATATCTAAATTCTACCCCACGACTCGCACAAATCAAATGAAACAACTCATACATGACTTCCAACAGAAGTCCAATGAGAAATTTTATGAAGCCTGGGAAAGATTCCAGGATTATCCGACCAAGTGTCCACAGCACAGTATTGACAAAGGCAGTCTGGTTCACATTTTCTATAAGGGACTTACTGATGAGTCCCACACTATGGTAAAGTCCATGTGCCAAGGAAAATTCATGCTTAATTCTCCTACTGAAGCATATAAATTTTTGGAAGAATTAAGTGAAAATTCCCAACATTGGACGACTGACAATGAGTTCAGTTGAATTATTTCAGTCCTGAGAACTAATATGGGAAATGAAGCAAAGGTTGACCCTGAACTCAAATCCCACATTCAAGAATTGACCAAGTCAGTCTCTGCCCTGGCTGTGTCTGTACACAAGCCTGCTCACCGTTCTGCCCCAGTCATGAATGTAGGTCAAGAAAACCTAATGGAACCCTGTAATCTCAGTTTACAGCCCTCCCACTCTACAAAAAATTGTCATTTAAATGACGAATGTGCCCCTCCAATCCAGGAAGAAGTTTGTGCGTTTACCACCTTTAAACCACCTACCCAGAACTCGTATAGCCAAACTGATATTCGCTCAAAAGTGCTTATTTTAAGCAATTATCCTTCTAGTGTTATCACACTTTCCTACGTAAAATTGCTCTATTTATCCACTTTTCTACATAACAGTCTCTTCTATGGCATAGAACACACTTTTCTGGACGAAATGGTATATTTGCATGCATTAAACATATTTTCGGAAGTCTAGATGTAAAACCGTTCTGATTAAGTCTCATTACGCCCTTCTTTTGTCGCAGGAAACCCGATTGGAGAATTTTAGGGATTGTGGGCCCACAACTGACTGCCATAGCCTTTGATCAAAGCATAAAGAGCCAATGGACTTAGACAAGAAGAAGTAGGCCAAAGACGGGAAGAGCCAGAGAGTCAAAAAAGCTTGAGAGAAAATCAAGATAGAAGGAGAGACAAGCCCCCAAAGAAGAGACTACGGAGATTAAAACTTATCAACTAACATAAGATGGGGCCTACTCAGTTGGTAAAGATGCAGGAGACTAAGTCAAAGACCAGGGTTCAAGAACCTCTGCTAGCATTTTTCTCTTAATTTTGTAACATTTTCTCTCTCCTCTCTTTGGATCCTCATTCTCTCTCTGCTCACAATCTAAATCATCCGATCCTCTCTCCCTCCTCAGTCACTCAATCCTATGGCCTACCTTGGCTAATATCTACCATCCGATGATCCATCCGATCATCACTATCCTAGTATACTATTCGATCACTAGTAAATCACTCATCCAATCATCTAACCCATCATCACACCCAATCACCTCATCATCCACACAAATAATGTTGCCGGCCACAAATCATATGGAGGAGATAATTTTTGAGCATGGGATGCGGTACACACTCACACATGCAATCATGTTCATGAGATGAGGTGGCACCGACTTTTGCAAGGAAAGGGGCATACCAAAAATAAAATGGTTTTATGGCGGGCATTCATTTAAATGGAAAAGATTTGAAAAGAAATTTCAAAAATCAATTTGTTTACAAAAAAGGGGGGTATTAAATTTTAGACAATGGGTCTCCATTAGATAGAAACCCGCAGTTTCTATTCAAAAAAACATTCCTCTTTGGTCTTTCACGACCTTTAGAGGAAACAATTCTCATGTTTTTCAAAAAAAAAAAAAAAAAAAAAAAGGAATTTATCCTTCGCCATTTTTAGAAACCCCCAACGCCCCATAAAAGAGGATTGTTTTCCTTGCAAAAAGGCGGTCTCTTCTTGACATTTCAACCCTAGCAGCTCCACTCGGGAATCTCTCCACGTTCTCCATCGCTTCATCCATCCATCAAAAATGAACATCTCCCCCATCTCTTCTCCACGTCCAAAACCCTTCCACGTTTGCTAGTGTGGACGGCTCTCTCTTCACCACATCGATCTCTTCTTTCTTCCTAACCATCACATACGTTCTCACCCCACAAAACCCTAATCCCATTCCTCAACCCAGCTATTCTCCAACCCAGCCGTCTTCTCCTCCAAGCAACAAAAAAAAAAAGAACAAAAACTAGAAAAAAAAAATAGAGGAGGCACGAAGTGAAGAGGAGGTCATTGGTTGTCTCCACCACCCCGTGCCTTCACCTCCTCAACCACCAAAGGAGCAACTTGCTCCCCCTTGTGCGCCAGCCACCGGAACCGTTAGCTAGACCTGCAACTCCGGCAGTTGCAGGTTTGGCCAGCAACTCTCCCAACTTGCAGGCGCTGCCCTCATCCTCCAAACTCCTCTTCATCCACCTACCATCTCCAATCCCAGCCGCTTTCCTGCACTCGTCCTCTCCAAAAAAGAAGATCAAAGAAAAAAAAAGAGAGAAGAAAAGAAAACAGAAGGGAAGGAGAAGAGAGAAGGGAGGAACGTACCTCCACCATTACCGTTCCTCTCCAAAACAGCACCTGCTGTTACTTGCAGCGATCTCCAACGGTGTTGCTTTACCTTGCTGCTGCACACCACCCATAGTACCTTGCTTCACTACCGCCCTCCTCTTCTCCTTCATGGGATGTTGCAGGTGTGAAACTCACTGGTTGCTGCCCACGACATCTCCAAGCTGCCAAGCACTAGCAACTAGTGTCCAAACACCACCGCCAGCCACCATGCACTCATCCACCATGATTGAGCACTACTCCAAGAGTGCTACCATGTATGTACACTATGGTTGGATCTCTCCCATGGTCAGAATCTCTACTCTTTAACTCTTCTCTCTTTAGTCTCCTTTCTCTCTCTAGGATTAGCTCTCGTCTTTTCTCTATAGCACTTTCTCTCTCTAGTTCTTTCTCTCTCTATTGTTCTCTATCTCTCTCTAGATCTCTACCTTATTCTCTTTCTCTCTCTAAAATACATCTCCACTCATTTTCTCTCTCTACCTATTATCTTTCTAGTTTCTCTCCCTATTCCTCACTCTCTCTCTACCCTAATTTCTCTTAATGCTTTCTAGTTTAATTAATTTTATCTGATTTGCATTGTAAGAGATAAGTTCAGTTAAATAAAGATTATTTAAGTATGATTGAGTTACATTCTCTGCAAATTTTTCATCATTTTATGTTCATTATTGCGCTAATCTGACTAATCCTGAGTGCAGATCGATATCCGACACGAATCCCTATAGAATATCTCTATATTTTACAGGACAATCGGATCAAATTAAAAATGTGTTGATTTTAGGGTTTCTGATCTGAAGACACGGAAAAATCCTACTTTCAAATGGCGCTGCCGCCGCTCGGGTGCACGGGAGTGCGAAAAAGGACGTAAAGACGGAATTGGTGAGTTGCTGAAGCGGAACGCTGCTCAATTTGGACAGCCCAACCTTTTCAAGAAACTTTCTATTTTTTGTTTTTAGTGATTTTTAGCGGTCTTTTAAATTATTATTTTTAATGCCTCGGAAGGCCGAGTGCAAAGTTGTAATAATTTAGGAATTTTACGGCTTTCCATATAAATTGCTAGATCTTGTTCTAGGGTTTTTTAGAAACCCTAGATTAAGTGGAAAATACCAAAAAAATAAAAAAATCAAAATTCAAAAAAAATTAGGGTTTTATATTCTACAGATTTTTAGAAATCATCAATCAAGGATTTGCGATTTTTGGAAAGATTCCAAAATCTTGAAACTTTGCTAAATTAGGGTTTCCCCTCTTAGAAGTTTCCTCTTTAGAAGAATTTCTATCTTTAGAAATCTTTCGAATTTGGAAAAGTCTGCAAAAGGAAACACCCCAAATCGAGCAGAAATTTAATTTTGGGAAATTTCCTAAAATTGTAAGGGATCTCGCAATCAAATCTTTCTTGGAAGATCTTCAAAGTTCAGGAAACTTTCCAATCTAGGTATTTTCCAATCTGGAAATTCCTAAATTTTACCCCATCTCGAATTTAGAAAATAATTCAACAACTTGCCTAAATCCAGTGCTTGTTCTGTGAACCCTAAAAAGGCAAGGATCTTCCAAATAGAATCCCGAATACCTAGACCGTGCGATCTAACTTTTCTGCAGGAACACGATCCAGTGTGGGTAGGGAGCGAAAGCTCAAAGAGGTGGAGTCGGGCCCAAGCCCATTAGGATACCCTTCCCTAACCCTCGGAGGAGACCCCGTGGCGTGGCCCACGGGAGGTAAGTCCCTATCCTCGCCTTGAGTGCAATACGGTGTTATTGGGTGAATCATTGCCGCTTGTCTATTTGCTTTCGCATACATATTATTCGACTTGCGTGGCGTGGCCGTTAATCAATCAACTTTAAGAGAGCAGACCCAGCTCCAAATTGAAACTGGTGGGATTTCATCACCCACCTCATCATTCCATCTGATTTGATCCTATGGCTCCATTTAATTAAAAAGAATCAAGAAGTAGAGCCAATTAGCCCGATGTTCGAGAAAAAATTCACACAAAGCGAACCCGCTTAACATCCAATCGAAATAAGACCACGAGCACGGGTCCCTATTGTCTAACACACCCATAAGTCCCTGCTACTTAAGTACACTGAGCTCGACGTGGCATCTTGGACTATTCGGCGGTTAGTTGCGTGTGGACTAGGAACACGCACCAACCCTAGCTTAACCCGAGGGAACACTCTTCTTCTCCACTTGACCAATCTAGTTAGTCTGGGATGTACTTAAGTCAGCCATTGTGCCGCACGTCTGTCTAGGCTTCGGATTGCCTTGTTGTTAACTGGACTTAGTACTAAAGAATTCGCTCTAAAGAGTGTAGCCTGGTGAGAACCTCTAAGGGCAAAATAGTTAGTCCGGTAGTTAAAAGATAAACCAATGGTCCGCCCACTGTCATAATCTACTCCAACCCCAAAACTAACAAAGATAATTCCTAAAATATATCTGATTGCTTACAATAGGTTTATCTGTGCTTGGTGGACATCATTTAGGATAGTGTTCCTCTCTGGCAACTTTTTGCCAAGTATAGAGCTTGCCTCATCAGCGTATGCCCGTTTGGACTCGTCCGAATAAGCGCTTGATTCGATCTGAGAATCACGTACCTACTGTGGATCCTCTACTGAATCCTTCCCCATCTCTTTCCCCACCCGCCTACCCCAGTACTACTACCTTTGTAGTCATGGCAGTTGAACGACCTCTTATCGAGACGTTCGCCCCTATCTCTACTAATCCGCTCACTTGCATTATTCTCCCACCTACTACGGCGGTACAGTTTGAGATCAGGCCGCAGACGATCCAAATGCTGCCAACCTTTCGTGGTCTCCCAAGAGAAGACCCATATTCCCATATTAGGGAATTCCAACATGTCATCCTACTTTTCAAGAATTAGAACCTCGATGATGACAATGTATGTCTGCGAGTTTTCCCATTCTCGCTCAAAGACCGAGCCTCAGATTGGCTATACTCCTTACCCGCTGATTTAATCAGCAGTTAGAAAGAGTTGGTGGGCAAATTCATGTCTAAATTCTACCCCATGACTTGGACCAACCAAATGAAGCAACTCATCCAGGACTTCCGACAGAAGTCCAATGAGAAATTTTTTGAAGCGTGGGATAGATTACAAGACTAAGTGTCCCCACCATAGCATCGACAAGGGCAATCTTGTCCACGTCTTCTATAAGGGACTTACTAATGAGTCCCAGACCATGGTAGAGTCAATGTGCCGAGGAAAATTCCTGCACCAAACTCCGACCGATGCATACAAATTCTTGGGAGAGTTAGGAGAAAACTCTCAACATTGGACGACTGACTCAGAGTTCAGTCGGACCACTTTGGTCCAAAGGACAACCAAGGGACACGATGCTACAGCTGATACCGAGCTTCAATCTGTCATTCAAGAGTTGAGCAAGTCAGTCTCGGCACTGGCTGTGTCTGTACAAAAGCCTACTCAACATTCTACCCCAGTGATGCATGTGGGACATGAAAGCCCTATGGAATCCTGCACCCTCTGTCTGCAACCCTCCCATACTACTGAGCATTGTCCTTTGAATGAAGGATGGTCTAATCCTCTTCAGGAAGAAGTTTGTGCTTTCAGCACATACAAACTACCCACTCAAAACTCGTATAGTCAATCTTATCATCCGGACACGAGAAACCACCCTAACTTCTCTTGGAGGCCTCAGTTTACTCAACCACAAGCTCAACCTCCACGTCAGCCTCAGGGCATGTATCCTCCTGGGTTCAATCAACCCAATAGGCAATTCAATCAGGGACAATACCAGCAGAATCAGTACCCATCTACTCAAAACCAACAGTTCCAACTGGGTCAATACTCTGGACAACCGAGCACATTTCAAAATCAGCAAAGAGTTCTCCAGAACTTTCAGAACCAACAGATTGTCCCAACTAATTCTCCAGCCTATAACTATAATGCCCCGATGAGCTCAAGTCGTGAATTGGTGCCTCAGCTCCCATTAGCTGCCCCCCAACAGTCGGTCCCCAAATCCGGTATCGAAGACCTTCTAGCTCAACTCATTACTCAGCAACAACAATCTATGCAATGCCTAGAGCAACAGCAACAACAATCCACGCTTCGTCTAGAGCAATGCTTAGGCAACCTGGAAGCTGAGAAAGCTAAAGGCATCTTCCCTAGCCAACCCATCGCTGACCCAAAAGGAAATGCTAAAGGAGCAGTATATGAGATCGGTTCCCAATCTCAGAGCCAGAATGAGAATTGTCAAGGGGAGGTGCAAGCTGTAACCACCCTACGATCTGGAAAAATTGTGGACATGGGCGTCCAACAACCGCCAGTGCCATCTCCAGCACCCATCACTCGTACAGAGGAAACTAGTACCAATCCTACCTCTGCTTCTTCTACCTCTGCACCAACATCAGATATCCCTGTACAGAAATTGAAGGCTAAAGACAAATCCATTTGTCGAGTAAAGCCTCCCTTCTCGGATAGACTTGTCCAAGATAAGCGGGATCAGCAATTCTCAGAGATCTTAGACGTCTTTAAAGACGTCCAGATCAATATCCCATTCCTTTTTGCTATCAAGCAAATCCCCTCCTATGCCAAATTCCTCAAGGACTTGTGCACAGTCAAGCGGCGTACACATGTACCTAAAGCTGCCTTCTTGGCCGAAAAAGCTATCGCGTTCATTCAACGCAACAGTGTGATCAAACACAAGGATTCGGGTAGCCCAACTGTCCAATGCGAAATTGGAGACAATTTTAGCTGTACTTCCTTGCTAGATTTAGGGGCTAGCGTCAACCTCATACCGTTCTTGGTATATCAGCAGTTAGTACTGAAAGATATGAAGCCTACCAATGTCACCCTCAAATTAGCTGATCAGTCTATCAAGATTCCAAGAGGAATCATTGAAGATGTCCTAGTAAAAGTCGCTGACTTTTATTATCCTGTGGACTTTATCATTCTCGACACCGAGCCGTGTCAGGATAACCGCATTTCGGTCATCTTAGGCCGTCCTTTCCTTGCCACCGCGAATGCACACATCGGGTGCCAGGACGGAAACATGTCCATTGCTTTCGGTAACCTCAAAGCTGAGGTCAATATCTTTCGTTTAATGCAACAGGATGCCGATCGCAAAGTGACCGATGAAATGTGTGCCATTGAGAGTCTAATCCCGGACTCCACCGAAGATCTTCTTAAGCAGTGCCTAGAACACTTTGGAGCTGACTTTGCCACAGAGTCAGCCATTTCTGATCTCAATAATCTTTTGGAGACTGCTCCACTGATAGAGATCCCCACTCCACTCATCGAGTTCGAGCCTCTGATAACCATGGCCAGAGAACCTATCATTCCTTTACCTACTGAAGTAAAACCTCTTCAATCCGTGTCTTCGGTGACACCTATTTCAACTCCATCTGCTCCAACATTGGAGCTCAAGCCACTTCCAACAGATCTTTCCTATGCCTATCTTGGTCCTAAGGAAACCAACCCTGTTATTATTGCTTCCGCTTTGTCTGAGAGTGAACGTAAGAAACTTCTCGAGCTGCTCAACGAGCACAAATCTGCGATAGGTTAGACTATAGATGATATTCGTGGCATAGACCCCTCGGTGTGCCAACATCACATGTTTCTCGAGGATGAATCCAAACCTCTCGAGAACACCAGAGGAGGTTGAACCCCGTCTTAAAGGATGTAGTCCGGGATGAGGTCCTTAAACTGTTAGATGCGGGTATCATTTACCCCATCTCCGATAGCAAATGGGTGAGTCCTATTCATGTCGTCCCTAAAAAGGCAGGATTCACAGTTGTGGAAAATGAGAACAAGGAAATGGTCACCCAGCACCTGAAGAAAGGGTGGAGAGTCTGCATCGATTACCGATGACTCAACACCAACACTAGGAAGGACCATTTTCCTTTACCCTTCATAGACCAGATGTTGGAGAGACTAGCAGGTCACTCCTATTACTGCTTCCTTGATGGTTACTCAGGGTATAATCAAATACCCATCGCCCCTGAGGATCACGAGAAGACAACTTTCACCTGTCTCTTTGGCACTTTTGCTTACAAGTGCATGCCCTTTGGCCTCTGCTTTGCACTCGCGACCTTTCAAAGGTGTATGATGAGCATATTCTCTGACATGGTGGAAAAATTCCTCGAAGTCTTTATGGACGACTTCTCAATTTTTGGGTCATCCTTTGATGACTGTCTGAACCATCTAGGGCTTGTACTTCAACGCTGTCAGGATAAGCGACTTGTCCTCAATTGGGAAAATGCCACTTCATGGTAAAGAAATGCATAGTTCTGGGATATGTCATTTCCCATCAGGGCATTGAGGTCGACAAAGCTAAAATCGATATCATCTCGACCTTGCTCATTCCTAAGTCCGTACGTAACATCCGGTCCTTTTTGGGACACGGAGGATTCTATAGGCGATTCATCAAGGACTTCTCTCAAATCGCTCGACCTCTGTCCCATCTTCTGTCTAAAGATAGTCCTTTCGACTTTAATGCTGACAGTGTCAAGGCATTTGAGCGTCTCAAATCTGAGCTCACTACTGCGCCCATTATCCATCCCCCGGACTGGACTCTACCTTTCGAGGTAATGTGCGATGCTTCTGACTACGTCTTAAGAGCCGTTCTAGGGCAGAGAGTTGACAAAAGGTCACACGTGATCTACTACGCGAGCAAAACTCTTAACTCTACCCAAATGAATTACTCCACCACTGAGAAAGAACTCTTGGCGGTGGTCTTCGCCCTTGATAAATTCCGTCAGTACCTCTTAGCCACTAAGGTGGTCGTGTACACTGATCATGCAGCCCTTCGTTATGTCATGTTGAAAAAGGAAACCAAGCCTCGATTAATTCGATGGATTCTCTTACTGTAGGAATTCGACCTCGAGATTAAGGATAAGAAAGGAACCGAGAATGTAGTGGCTGATCACCTGTCTAGACTGACTTTAGAGTCATCCTTCGACAACCAGCCCATCCATGAGACCTTTCCAGACGAACAACTGTTCGCTATCTCTGTTAATCCCTGGTATGCTGATATTGTCAACTACCTTGTTACCGAAGAAATGCCTTCACACTGGTCAAAACAGGACAAAAGCCAATTCTTAGCAAGAGTTAAGTACTACTCTTGGGATGACCCTTATTTATATAAATACTGTCCTGACCATATCATTCGCCTCTGTGTCCCTGAGTCGGACCAACTCAATATCTTGTCCTCATGTCATGACCAACCTTGTGGTGGTCATTTCAGCACTAAGAAGACTGCAGAAAAAGTGTTGCAATGCGGATTCTACTGGCCCACACTATTTAAAAATGCCCATATCTACAGCAAAACCTGTCCTAATTGCCAACATCTAGGCCGCATCTCCCAGAGGAACATGATGCCCCTCACTCCCATCCAGGTCGATGAAATCTTTGACATTTGGGGCATCGACTTCATGGACCCCTTTTCCGTTTCCTATGGTTTTGAGTACATTCTCCTTGCGGTAGACTATGTCTCCAAATGGATAGAAGCCATTCCCACCAAGACCAATGACCACAAAGTAGTGGTCAAATTCCTAAAGGAGTTATCTTGGCCCGGTTCGGTGCTCCTAAGGCCATCATTAGCGATGGGGGCAACCATTTCTGCAATAGGATATTCGAGAAATTAATGAAAAAGTATGGAGTAACCCACAAGGTTGCCCTAGCTTATCATCCGCAGACTAGTGGTCAAATAGAGGTTTCTAATCGTCAGATCAAGCAGATCTTGGAGAAGACAGTCAATACCACACGTAAAGACTGGTCTACTCGTCTCACTGATGCATTATGGACATACAAAACCGCCTACAAGACCCCACTCAATATGTTTGATATTCGCTCAAAAGTGCTTATTTTAAGCAATTATCCTGTTAGCGTTATTGCATTCTCCTACATAAAATGCTCTATTTATCTACTTTTCTACGTAATAGTCTCTTCTGTTGCGTAGAACACACTTTTCTGGATGAAATGGTATATTTGCATGCATTAAACACATTT
The DNA here is from genome assembly GCA_035048495.1 of Euptelea pleiosperma. Classification (NCBI taxonomy): domain Eukaryota; kingdom Viridiplantae; phylum Streptophyta; class Magnoliopsida; order Ranunculales; family Eupteleaceae; genus Euptelea; species Euptelea pleiosperma. The sequence goes on along the minus strand of CM068553.1, from coordinate 20,626,308 downwards.
TCGGAAGTCTAGATATGAAGTCATTCTGATAGAGTCTCATTACGCGCTTCTTCTGTCGCAGGAAACCCCGATGGGACGATTCTCGAGACTTGTGGGCCCAAATCGATCATGAAAGCCCATTATCAAAGCTTAAAGAGCCCACATGCTATGACTAGAAGATATGGGCCAAATATGGGCTGAATAAGAGGACCAAAAAGCCGGCTCAAAGAACGAAGAGAGCAGGAGAGCCAATGACCAAGAGACGGACCAAAGCGTTTAAAGCCACATGAGTCAGCAAGGAATGATAGTCGACTCTACTGGAGAAGCGTGAGGATGGTCACAGTAAAGACCAGGGTTCCAGACCCTCCGCCAGTGTTTTTTTCTATTTTTTTGATACTTTTTCTCTCATCTCTTCTTATTCTCTCTCTCTCTTCATCTCTCGATCCTCGAATCTACTGACTTAACCCCAGAACTCCTACCCTTCGGCTCTATCTCATCTCCCTTAGCTCTCTGACCGTTGGATCTTCCATCGGACCGTTGGATCTTCAATCGGACCGTTGGATCTCTCTAGATCCGTCGATCTACCAATCTAGGTCCCAATCAAGTCACCATCCATCCGATCGCCATCAGAATGTCTGTCACATCATCTTGTGAGACGATGGACATCATCAGTCCATGTGGGCCAATAGCCGGGCCCATCATCATCGACCCGCTGTCCGACCAGTTAGTGGACCCCGTGAATTTCAAAATAATTTTAATTAAAAAATGGGGGGTCCACTAAATGGGGACATTCCCCAAAGAAAAGTAGCATTTTACTTAAAAAAAAAAAAAAAAAAATATTTTTCTTATTTTTTTATTTTCAAAAATTCCCTATTTCCATTAAAGGAAATAGGGAAGCTTTAAAAGGGGAGAAGAGAGGGTTCGAAACCCTAATCTCCTAATCCCTCTCCCATCTTTTCCTCTCTTCCCCCCTTTCAATCCCCCCCACGTTCTCCCTCCACCGGTGGCCGTTTCTTTTTCTTTTCTTCTTCTTCTTCTTCTTCTTCTTCCTCCTCCATCTTCGCCGGAGTTGCAGGCAGCAACTCCGGCCATCTGGTCCTCTTCCTCCTCCTCCTTCTTCTTCTTCTTCTTCTTCTTCTTCTTCTTCTTCTTCTTCTTCTTCTTCTTCTTCTTTTTCTTCTTTTCATTTTTTTTTATTTTTGTTTTCACGTCCTCACCGGAGTTGCAGGTTGCAACTCCGGTCGCCAGCGCACCTCTCCGCCTCCACCATCTTCTCCGGCCGCCTTCTCCTTCTTCTTCTTCTTCTTCTTCTTCTTCTTCTTCTTCTTCTTTTTCTTCTTCTTCTTCTTCTCTATCTTGCTGCTACCCACACTGTTCTGGTGTTGCAAACAGCAACACGCTACCACCAAAAAAACCACCGCCGCCCACTGCATCAACGCCTTGGTGCACCTCCGCCTGCGAACAGCAACCCCGCCGCACCTTTGCTGCTGCAACCACCCTCAGTCCTCCACGTTGCAGTCTTGCAACGCCCACCAAATCGCTTCCTTCACGTTTTACCTCTCATCGTTACCTCTCTCAACCCATCTCCCAGCCGTCCGACTCTCCAATCTATCTCTCCCTTCTCCCATGAGCAACTCCTCTTGACGGTTGCACCTTAGCGCTGCTTCACTTCAAGGCGTCCCTGGTTCTCTCTGCCACCATGCTCCATGCTACTGCAACCTGCTGGAACTAGCACTTCTCCTTCGCCATAGCAACTTCCTCCTTGCGGCAAGAGCACTAGCGGACCTGCAGATCCGTATGCTCCCCTCGACGTGGTCTTCCCTTCACCCTCGGCTCTCACTGGACTGGCTCTCCACTGGTCACCCGTCCAAGCAATCCATGGTTGTTGTTCTCATCGTGATCCAAGCACAGCAACATCATCACCGTTGCACTTTCTAGTCACCATGCTGCCATCAACTATTCAACCTCCATTATTGTGGGCCACTATCATCACCGCCAACATCACCTGCTACTCTACCTATCGGTCAAGCTGTTCTTCTCGACCTGCAACTCAAAGGCCTTCACGAACCATTGGATCCCATGGCCGCAAGGTAAGTGAGAGGTAATTCTCCATCTCAATCTCTCTCTCTAGTTTCTATCTCTACCTCTCTTTAGTTTTTCTCACTTTCTCTCTAACATTCTCTCTCTCTAGGGTAGTTCTCTCTCTAGATTTCTCTATCTATTTCTCTCTTCGCTACATAGTTTCTCTCTCTAGAATAGCCTTCTTGATAGTTCTCTCTCTCTAGAAATACTCCCTCACTTCATTTTCTCTCTCTAACTCTATCTAGAATTTCCTTCTTTAAAATTGCTTTTTAGTTTATCTTATTATATGTTATTTTCGATTCAAGCATTGTAATAAACATTTGATCCCTGAATAATGAAGTTTGTTTTTATCTATTATTTCTTGTGATGATCCGTCAGTTTTTGTTCTTACTCGCGCTAATCCGACTAATCCCGAGTGCGGATCGACATCCGACACGAATCCCTATACAAAAGTTCATATTTTACAGGTTAAAAGTCTCGGATAATTATAAATATTGTTGAAGTTAGGGTCGTTCTCTCAACGACGGAAAAACCCTACTTTCAATGTTTCCATATCGTCTCGTCTTTGGGAAACCCTGTCATCTCCCGGTAGAGATTGAACATCGTGTCCTGTGGGTCATTAAGAAGCTCAACTTCGACCTCGACTCTGCAGGGGAGGAGTGAAAACTTCAAATGAATGAATTAGAAGAACTCAGAAATGATGCCTACAACTTGTCCAAGAATTATAAAACAAAGATGAAGTGGATACATGACAAGAGCATCCTCAGGAAAGAGTTCCATCTAGGATAGAAGGTCCTTCTTTATAATTCTCGTCTCCATCTCTTCCCTAGGAAACTGAAATCTAGGTGGACCGATCCTTATACGGTTACCGCAGTCACACCCTTTGGGGCAATCACTATTGAGGATCCCAAGGATCACTTCTCATTCCAGGTAAATGGCTAGCGTCTTAAGCAGTTCCATGAACTTGATGTGTCGTTCATTCAGACTTTTGAAATTGATCTCATCGATCCTGTATATGTCGACTGATGATCCACTCAGTCTCCTGTGCTCCAACTTGGTTGGGGGTGCCTGTCACCCCCGTCATGTCTAGCTGAAGACATAAAACTTAGCGCTTTCGAAAAGGCAATTCCGGTATTCCTAGAGTACATGAGTCTCATGCATTTGTTATTACTGTTATATCTCTAAAAATGCAGGTACATTCATTCTTCCTATCATCAGGTACCACACACTGTCGAGTTCTGCCGACTTGGTAACATCCTCCCTGAACCTTTCCTTCATCATCACTGATTTTTTATCATTTTATGTCCCGGTCATGAGCATCGAGGACGGTGCTGTATTTTGGTTGGGGGTGGGTATTTACCAAAACTCATGTCTTCATTTTGATAAAAAAAAAAAAAATTCATTTTTGGGGTGATTTCCAATGTTCTCCAAAAGTTTTCTAGAATTTCAAAAATGTGTCAAATACCCTAACTTTGATTAGCTAAAAACCTCCATTAAGTCAGTATTGAGGATGTCAATTTTTGTTTAAAGTTAGCGTCGAGTCAAGTCAGGCGTGACTACAGCAGGTTTGAAAACTCAGAAAAACTCATATTCGGCACAATTATACACTATCAATATCAGAGTCATCCTAAGTTTAGAAATTCTGGAGATCCTATGAGAATAATTGTGGAGACCTAACCCAGTGAGCTTTCGAGCCTTTAATCAATTCAGAGGATTATACAACAATTCTGAGTCACAAGATGACTCACTATTCTTCTTGCCCGCAATATTCATTGAGAGATCTCATTACCCTTTTATTTGATCATGGAACTCGGAACGACATCAAAAATTGGATTACTACAACAGAACCTTCTTTGTATCCAGTCAAGACAGTATACATGATAGTGCAAACCCCAGAAAATGATTTAGGCCATTTTTCTGAACCGTTCAACCTTTTTACTTACCTGAATTATGCTTCACTAGAAACCCCTTGAGCCCTTCTATAAAAGCCTTTTCTTTGCAAACCCATCAACCTAAAATCCAGTCCAGCTACGAAACATGACTGGCTACCCTTATTTTGAGATGGACAAAAGAATAACTGATGTGGGTGTACAGTGAAAATGAAAAGTAAAGAAGAAAAATCAAAAGGAAAAGAAAGTGGTTCAAGCTGAAAATAAAATATGGAAAGAAAGTATGAAAAGGAGCTGAAAAGAAATTGAGCAGTCTCAGAAATATCTAAAAAAAGAAAAAAATATGAAAAAAAAGGAAAAAGAACCAGATAATGGTGCTACATCGTAGAAAAAAAAATAAGAAAATAGAGATATCCTCTCAAGATCTTTGAAATCTTGTATCCCTTTATTTTTTCTACACCGGACCTAAGCCTCATTATAACCCAGGAAAGTCCTATTTGATTCTAGGATTGCACGATCATAAAATGTGGAGATTGGAGAAGGAGAAGCTATAGAATTTGATCTGACGTTCCCGAGTGAAGTAGTATTCCAATCATGAGATTTTTTTCTGTTAAAGATGTCCTTCTTTTAAATAATACATATGTGAGATCTTTGATTTCATATATCAACACATCTCCTCACATATAAATTGAGAAAAAAGAAGAAAACCCTTCTTGTGTGATTCTATTCTGAGTGCTAAACATGTGAGATTTGAGGTCGAGGCATAAGAACTTAGAGGTGATCTGGAAGTCTTAACTCTTGGATGATGAAAATATTGAGCACACACACACGCAGAGTCTGACTATTCTGGGTCATGATTATCAGTCTGTAGTCTTGCCAAAACTTTCCAACTCTTCACTAGCATGTAACTACTTTTGCATCCATTCAATGATTTGATGAACGGTGTTTTCCCTGAGCCAATATGAAAAAGTGTGCAGCATGTGCAAACCCTTTTAAGCTCATTTATTTCGCACTAATTGCCAAGGATTGGCAATATGCTAGTTGGGGGTTGTGATATTCGCTCAAAAGTGCTTATTTTAAGCAATTATCCTTCTAGTGTTATCACACTCTCCTACGTAAAACTGCTCTATTCATCCACTTTTCTACGTAAGAGTCTCTTCTGTGGCATAGAACACACTTTTCTGGACGAAATGGTATATTTGCATGCATTAAACATATTTTCGGAAGTCTAGATGTAAAACCGTTCTGATTAAGTCTCCTTACGCGCTTCTTTTGTCGTAGGAAACCCGATTGGAGAATTTTAGGGATTGTGGGCCCACAACTGACTGCCATAGCTTTTGATCAAAGCATAAAGAGCCAATGGACTTAGACAAGAAGAAGTAGGCCAAAGACGAGAAGAGCTAGAGAGTCGAAAAAGCTTGAGAGAAAATCAAGATAGAAGGAGAGACAAGCCCCCAAAGAAGAGACTACGGAGATTAAAACTTATCAACTAACATAAGATAAGGCCTACTCGGTTGGTAAAGCATACAGGAGACCAAGTCAAAGACCCGGGTTCAAGACCCTCTGCTAGCATTTTTCTCTTTATTTTGTAACATTTTCTCTCTCCTCTCTCTGGATCCTCATTCTCTCTCTGCTCACAATTTAAATCATCCGATCCTCTCTCCCTCGTCAGTCACTCAATCCTATGGCCTACCTTGGCTAATCTCCACCGTCCGATGATCCATCCGATCATCACCATCCCAGTATACTGTTCGATCACCAGTAAATCACTCATCCAATCATCTAACCCATCATCACACCCAATCGCCTCATCATCCACACAAATAATGTTGCCGACCACAAATCATATGGAGGAGATAATTTTTGAGCATGGGATGCGGTACACGCTCACACATGCAATCATGTTCATGAGATGAGGTGGCACCGACTTTTGCAAGGAAAGGGGCATACCAAAAATAAAATGGTTTTATGGCGGGCATTCATTTAAATGGAAAAGATTTGAAAAGAAATTTCAAAAATCAATTTGTTTACAAAAAAGGGGGGTATTAAATTTTAGACCATGGGTCTCCATTAGATAGAAACCCGCAATTTCTATTCAAAAAAACATTCCTCTTTGGTCTTTCACGACCTTTAGAGGAAACAATTCTCATGTTTTTCAAAACAAAAAAAAAAAAAAAGGAATTTATCCTTCGCCATTTTTAGAAACCCCCAACGCCCCATAAAAGAGGATCGTTTTCCTTGCAAAAAGGCGGTCTCTTCTTGACGTTTCAACCCTAGCAGCTCCACTCGGGAATCTCTCCACGTTCTCCATCGCCTCATCCATCCATAAAAAATGGACATCTCCCCCATCTCTTCTCCACTTCCAAAACCCTTCCATGTTTCCTGGTGTGGGCGGCTCTCTCTTCACCACATCGATCTCTTCTTTCTTCCTAACCGTCACATACGTTCTCACCCCACAAAACCCTAATCCCATTCCTCAACCCAGCCATCTTCTCCTCCAAGCAACAAAAAAAAAAGAACAAAAACCAGAAAAAAAAAAAATAGAGGAGGCACGAAGTGAAGAGGAGGTCATTGGTTGTCTCCACCGCCCCGTGCCTTGATATTCGCTCAAAAGTGCTTATTTTAAGCCATTATCCTTATAGCGATGTCGCATTCTCCTACGTAAAACTTGTCTTTTTATCGACTTTTCCATATAAGAGTTTCTTCCATTGCGTAGAACACATTCTTTAGATGAAAATCGACTATTTGCATGAAATATACGCATTTCGGATAGTCCAGTATCAAGGCATTTTAGTTGAATCTCATTATGCGCTTTTTCACTTGTAGGAGACCCTATCGGGCGATTCTCGAGGACTGGCGGGCCCACGATCAACCACAAAAGACTTCTATCAAAGCTTAAAGAGCCAACAGGCTAGATAAAAAGATAGAAGACATATACGGGCTAAGCTAGAGGATCATAGAGCCGGAACAAGGACTAAGAGAGAGAATAACTGGAGACCAAGAGAAGGACTTAGGTGTTAAAGGCCACACCAATTGACATCAAAGGATAAGTTTGACTTATTGGTGGAGCAGACGAGAGAGAATAAAGAAGACCATGGTTCAAGACCCTCCAATGCTTTTATTTTTATATTTTTCTCTCACCTCTCTCCTATTTCTCTCTTTATCTATCTATCTTGGCCCATGACCCATGACCCATGCCCATTACCCATGCTCATGCCCATTTGCAACAACAAGAGAGAATTGGTCTCACTTGACCGATTCTTCTCTCCCCCATATCTCTCTATCCTAGTCACTCTCTCTCATCTAACTAACCCATTCCCAACCGTTGGATCTCTCTAGATCCAATGGTCATCATTTTTACAATAAGCAAAAAGAAAAAAAAAAGTCTATAAGAGATCTACGATCTCTCCTTCTTAGGTTGGTTCCCTCCCCCTCTCTTCCTCTCTTTCTTCTTTCTTTCTCTTCTTTTTCACCCTTCTTCTCCGGCGAGCAACTCCGACGAGCTCACCATTAATGCCTCCACCTCGAGGTGCAAAATATCAAACAGCAATGTCTCCTTGTTGCCCATTCCATCCGCCACAATCAAAGGCTACAATCCTCAATCTTATTGAGGTCGATCCAATTGGAGTTGCACCATCTACCTCTTCAATGGTAAGCTTCTCTCTAATTCATCTCTCTAATCTTCCTACCTTCTTTCTCTCTTCTTTCCCTCTCTACCTTTAAATGCTTTCTAGGGTAATATTTTAATGGCTTTCTAGATTAATTTGGTTTAATGTTATTTCCATTGTAAAGCATTTGAACAAGCATTGTAAGTATTTGTTTTTAGTTTAATGAATAAGTTTTAAATTCAAGTTTAAGTTATTTTCATTTATTGTGTTTTTCATTCTCGTTTCTCTTATGTTTTTTTTTATTCTAATAGTTCTAACAACAATCTCAAGCATATTTTAAATCAACCTCCACCATTCTCACCTTTCCATTTATTTCGAGCATTTTTTGATTATTCTTGTTTCTTATTGTGCTAACTAATCCCGAGTGTGGACGATATCCGACACGAGCCACTGTGCAAGTCTGCTTATTTGCAGATTAAGTGAACCAATTCGGAGAAATTATAAATATTGTTGAGATCTAGGGTTTCCGTAACCAACGACGCGAAAAAACTCTAATTTCATGCCTTCACCTCCTCAACCACCAAAGGAGCAGCTTGCTCCCCCTTGTGCGCCAGCCATCGGAACCGTTAGCTAGACCTGCAACTCCGGTAGTTGCAGGTTTGGCCAGCAACTCTCCCAACTTGCAGGCGCTGCCCTCATCCTCCAAACTCCTCTTCATCCGCCTACCATCTCCAATCCCAGCCACTTTCTGCACTCGTCCTCTCCAAAAAAGAAGATCAAAGAAAAAAAAAAGAGAGAAGAAAAGAAAACAGAAGGGAAGGAGAAGAGAGAAGGGAGGACGTACCTCCACCATTACCGCTCCTCTCCAAAACAGCACCTGCTGTTACTTGCAGCGATCTCCGACGGTGTCGCTTTACCTTGCTGCTGCACACTACCCATAGTACCTTGCTTCACTACCGCCCTCCTCTTCTCCTTCACGGGATGTTGCAGGTGTGAAACTCACTGGTTGCTGCCCACGACATCTCCAAGCTGCCAAGCACTAGCAACTAGTGTCCAAACACCACCGCCAGCCACCATGCACTCATCCACCATGATTGAGCACTACTCCAAGAGTGCTACCATGTATGTACACTATGGTTGGATCTCTCCCATGGTCAGAATCTCTACTCTTTAACTCTTCTCTCTTTAGTCTTCTTTCTCTCTCTAGGATTAGCTCTCGTCTTTTCTCTATAGCACTTTCTCTCTCTAGTTCTTTCTCTCTCTATTATTCTCTATCTCTCTCTAGATCTCTACCTTATTCTCTTTCTCTCTCTAACCTTCCATTTTCTCTCTCTAAAATACATCTCCACTCATTTTCTCTCTCTACCTATTATCTTTCTAGTTTCTCTCCCTATTCCTCACTCTCTTTCTACCCTAATTTCTCTTAATGCTTTCTAGTTTAATTAATTTTATCTGATTTGCATTGTAAGAGACAAGTTCAGTTAAATAAAGATTATTTAAGTATGATTGAGTTACATTCTCTGCAAATTTTTCATCATTTTATGTTCATTATTGCGCTAATCTGACTAATCCCGAGTGCGGATCGATATCCGACATGAATCCCTATACAGAATCTCTGAATTTTACAGGATAATCAGATAATATTACAAATGTGTTGGAACTAGGGTTGCTGTAACCAACGACGCGGGAAAATCCTACTTTCACAAACATACCATCCTAATATGAGAAATCATCCTAACTTCTCCTAGAGGCAGCAGTCTGCTCCACAGCAAAGACCTATGCAGAGCACATATCCTCTTGGGTTTAATCAACTCAATAGGCAATACCAACAGGAACAGTACCAACAAAGTCAGAACCAGACGAGTCAATACCCGTCTAATCAGAATTGATCATTCCAGCAAGGATAGTAATCTGGCCAACAGGCACCTAATCAGAATCCCCAGAATCTGCAGTTGAGCCAAACTGCACCTCAAACCTACAATTATTCTGCCCCTATGAGCTTTAATCGTGAACTAGTTGCTCAAGCTGCTCCTAAACTGGGTTTGGAAGATCTCCTATCACAATTTAGTTTGCAGCAAACCCAGTCCATGCAGCAACTAGAGCAGCATCTAGGCAATTTAGAAGCTAAAAAATCAAAAGATATTTTCCCTAGCCAACCTACTGCAAATCCTAAAGGGAATGCCAAGGGCGCAGTTTATGAGGTCTGTTCCCAGTCACAGAATCCAAACTATCAATGAGAGGTATGAGCTGTGACCACACTCTGATTGTGGATATGGGAGTAAAAGAACCATCAGAGCCATCTCCCGCACCTATTCATAAACCCAACATAGAGGAACACATTTCAAAATCCACCTTTGATGCTACGAAGCCTGCATCAAAATCTACAATCCCAGTACAGAGATATCAGGTGATCAATGACAAATCTATTTGTCGGATTAAGCCTCCCTTTTCGGACATGCTTGTCGAAGACAAAAGAGATCAGCAATTTTCAGAGATCTTAGATGTTTTCAAAGACGTCTAGATCAATATCCCCTTCCTATCTGCTATCAGACAGATCCCTTCCTATGCCAAATTCCTGAAAGAATTATGCACTGTCAAGCGGCGTACACATGTACCAAAGATGTCTTTTTGGCATAAAAAGCTACAACGTTCATCCAACGCAACAATGTAATTAAGTATAAGGATCCGGAAAGTCCTACTGTGCAGTGTGAAATCAGTGATAACTTTAGTTGCACAACTTTGTTGGACTTAGGAGCTAGTGTCAATCTCATACCATTTTCGGTATACCAGCAGTTAGGCCTCGAGGATATGAAGCCAACAAAAATCACTCTGAAGCTGGCTGACCAGTCCATTAAATTTCAAGGGGAATTATTGAAGATGTCCTAGTGAAAGTAGTTGACTTTTACTACCCTGTAGACTTCATCATCCTCGACACAGAACCGTGGTCATTCTAGGTCGACCGTTCTTTGCTACCGCGAATGCACACATCGGATGTAGGGACAAAAATATGTCAATTGCCTTCGGCAACCTCAAGGCTGAGGTTAACATCTTTCGACTTATGCGACAGGACGCCGATCGCAATGTGACAAATGAAATGTGTGCCGTTGAGAGTCTAATTCAGGACTCCATCGAAGATGCCAAGAGCACTTTGATACTGACTTCCAATGGGAGTCAGCCATTTCGGAGGATAATACTATCCAAGAGTCAGTTACACTGATTTCTACTCCCCCTCCTATTGTTGAGTATGAGCCTCTGCTAACCATGATCAGAGATCCTACTACTATCAACTCTATCTCGGTAGAGGAAGAAATATCAAGCTCCCCTGATCAAAAACTCAAGCTTAAGCCTCTCCCCTCTGAACTCTCTTATTATTATCTTGGCCCTTAGGAGACATATCCTGTCATTATTGCTTCTGCCTTTTCTGTGTCCTAAAAAGAGAGACTAATTATGCTGCTGAAGAAGCACAAATCAACCATAGGATGGACCATTGATGACATTCGTGGGATAGACCCCTCTGTGTGTCAACATCACATTTATCTTAAAGACGATTTTAAAATGTCTAGAGAGCACCAGAGGAGGTTAAATCCAGTCCTGAAAGAAGTAGTCCGGGATGAAATTCTAAAATTTCTAGATGCAGGTATCATTTACCCTATCTTTGATAGCAAATGGGTGAGTCCAATCCACGTCATACCTAAGAAGGTAGGTTTCACTGTTGTTGAAAATGATCAAGGAGAAATGGTGACCCAGCACTTAAAGAAAGGATGGAGAGTCTGTATTGACTACAGATGGCTCAATACCAACACCCAGAAAGACCATTTCTCTCTCCCATTCATTGATCAGACGTCATTCCTACTATTGCTTCCTAGATGGTTACTCGGGATATAATCAGATTCCCATTGCACTCGAGGACCATGAGAAGACCACGCTCACTTGTCCCTTTGGCACTTTTGTTTACAGTCGCATGTCTTTTGGCCTCTGCAATGCACCTGCGACTTTTCAAAGGTGTATGATGAGTATATTTTCGGACATGGTCAAACGGTTCTTAGAAGTTTTCATGGATGACTTCTTCGTCTTTGGATCCTCTTTCGATGACTGTCTCCAACATCTGAGTCTTGTACTCGCAAGATGTCAGGATAAGCGACTTGTCCTAAATTGGGAAAAATGACACTTCATGGTGAAGAAAGGCATCGTGCTAAGACATGTCATCTCTGACAAGGGTATTGAGGTCGACAAAGCCAAAATTGATATTATCTCGACCCTACCCATTCCTAATTCTGTGATATTCGGTCTTTTCTCGGACACGGAGGCTTCTACAGGAGATTCATTAAAGATTTCTCCCAGATAGCTCGTCCACTTTGCAATCTTTTGGCTAAAGATAGCCCTTTTGACTTCAATGGTGACTGTGTGAAGGCATTCGAGCGTCTTAAATCTGAGCTTACTTCTGCACCCATCATCCGCCCTCCTGATTGGACCCTACCTTTTGAGGTGATGGGTGACGCATCAGATTATGCTCTAGGAGCAGTTTTGGGCCAAAGAGTCAACAAGATGCCGCATGTGATATACTATGCGAGCAAGAATTTAAACTCGGCTCAGTTAAACTACTCCACTACTGAAAAAGAGCTCCTGGCCGTAGTTTTTGCTCTGAATAAATTCAAACCATACTTACTGGCCACAAAAGTCATAGTCTATACGGATCATGCAGCTCTAAGATACCTAATGTCCAAAAAGGAGACGAAGCCGAGATTGATAAGATGGATCCTTCTATTGCAGGAATTCGATCTAGAGATCAGGGACAAGAAATGAACTGAGAATGTTGTGGCTGATCACTTGTCAAGGCTGACCTTAGAGTCTACTTTTGAATCTCAGCCCATTCTAGAGACTTTTCCTGACGAACAACTGTTCGCTATCTCCGTTACCCCATGGTATGCTGACATTGTCAATTACCTAGTGACAGAGGAAGTACCATCTCATTGGTCAAAACAAGACAAAAATCAATTCCTGGCAAGAGTTAAGTATTACTCTTGGGACGAGCCTTATTTATATAAATACTGTCCTGACCAGATTATTCATCTCTGTGTCCCGGAATCTCAGCAATTGAACATCCTATCCTCTTGTCATGACCAACCATGTGGTGGTCACTTCAGTTCCAAAAAGACTGTTGAGAAAATCCTACAATGTGGATTCTACTGGCCATCTCTGTTTTGAGAAACACATATCTACTGTAAGGCCTACTCTAATTGTCAACACCTTGGAAGAATTTCGCAGAGAAATATGTTTCCCTTGAACCCTATTCAAGTCGATGAGATATTCGATATGTGGGGTATTGATTTCATGGGGCCCTTTCCTACATCCAATGGATTCCAATTCATCCTCGTAGCTGTGGACTATGTCTCTAAGTGGATTGAAGCAATTCCTACAAGAACCAATGACCATCAGGTTGTGGTGAGATTTTTGAGGGAGTAATTTTTCGCAAGATTCGGAGCCCCCAAAGCCATTATAAGTGATGGGGGTAGCCATTTCTGCAATAGAGTTTTTGAAAAGTTAATGAAAAAGTATGGTGTAACTCATAAGGTTGCCCTTGCGGTCAGGTCGAGGTCTCCAATCGACAAATCAAGTAGATACTAGAGAAGACACTCACAACTCGTAAAGACTGGTCTACACGCCTCTCAGACGCTCTATGGGCATACCGAACAGTTTATAAAACATCCTTGAATATGTCTCCATACCGGTTGGTATATGGTAACCCTTGCCATCTCCCTGTTGAGATTGAGCATCGCGCCCTATGGGTGATCAAAAAACTCAATTTTGACTTAGATGCAGCATGAGAGGAAAGGAATTTACAACTCAATGAATTGGATGAGCTAAGACATGATTCATATGCCTTGTCAAAAAAGTATAAAGATAAAATGAAATGGATACATGACAAGAGCATTCTCAGGAAGGATTTTTACATGGGATAGAAGGTCTTACTTTACAATTCTAGACTTCACATCATCCTTGGGAAATTGAAATCCCGATGGTCAGGCCCATTTATTGTTACTGAAGTCAAGCCCAATGGGGCTATAACTGTTGAGAACCTGAAGGATAATTCAACCTTCCAAGTCAATGGACGGCGTCTCAAACCTTTTCAAGAATTAGACGTGTCATTTCTTCAGACCTTCGAGATTGATCTTCTCGATCCGATATATGTAGACTGATGTTTCTGTCGGTCTCCCTGTGCTTCAATCTAGTTGGGGGTGAATTCCACCACCGTTGTGTCTGGCTGAAGATGTAAAACTTAGCACTTTAGGAAAGGCAATTCTAGTATTCCTAGAAGTTATTGAGTCTCATTAATAATTCTTATATTTCATATATTATTATGGCTATGCAGATACAATTCCTCTGACTACCGTCAGGTATCACCAAATCTCAGCCATACTGGTATAACTCTTCCTCTGACATGAATCACATTCAGAGTTCTCATACATTTTTGTCGAGGTCAAGAGCACCAAGGACGATGTTGTATTTAAGTTGGGGGTGGGGATTTATAAAAACTCATGTCTTCATTTAAAAAAAATAATAATAAAAAGAAAAAAAGAAAAAAAACTTGAGAAAAATGAGAAAAAGATGTATTTTTGGGGTGCTAACCTGTGTTTTACAAAGTTTTCTGAGTACTTTCGAAATGCTTTTCAAATTCTTTACAATGATGAGTACAAACTTTTTGTAAAGTCTATTTATTGAAAAGGATGTCTGTTTTGAAAAATCACTTATTAGCTCTTCATTCAGTTTGAAAGCAAACATTACTATAGTAGATTGAAAAATCTATGAAAACTCAGATTCAGCAAAAATGTTCACATATCAACGTCAGAATTATCTGAAGTTTAGATTATCTAGAGATCCAAGAAGAACAATTGTGGAAACCTAACCTAGTGACCTTTTGAGCTTTTCATCATTTCTGAGGGTTATAAAATTATTCTAAGTCACAAGATGACTCACAATTCTTCTAGTCCCCAAATATTTTCATTTAGTGATCTCATTAACCCTTGCTTTGGTCATGAACTCAGAACGACATCAAATTCGAATTATTACATAAAGAACCTTCTCTATATCCATTCGAGACATCGAAGATGAAAGTACAAACTCTAGAAAATGATATAGGCCATCTTTCTAGCCAATCAGACTTTTTAGCTTCCCTAACATTTATACCGTTAGAAACCATTTTTAAGCCTATTGATGAAAACCTTTTCTTGTTAACCCATCAACAAAAACCCAATCCCAAAAAAGAGTTCAATACGATAACCTACTTCTGAGAGGGATCAAAGAGTATTTGGTATGATTACACTATGAAAAGATAGAAACCTAGAAAGAAAAAGAAAAAAAATGGTTCGAGCTGAAAAGAAACATGATCAGAAAGAAAGAAGGAAAGGAAAAAGAATCTAAAAAAGGTTGAAGAATATCTAAAAAAGACAAAAATTGGAAAAAGAAAAGAAGAAAAGTCAAGGAAATACTACACCTGGGAAAAGTTACAAAGAATAATGAGATACCCTCTCAGAATTTTTGAATTCCAGATACCCTTCTTTTCTGAACCTATCTTAAGCCTCAATACAACCTATGCAAGTCCTATTTGATTGTAGATTAGTACCATCATCAAGTGTGGAGAATGGAGAAAAGAGAAATTATAGAGTTTGATCTAACGTTCTTAAGTGTTATGACATTCCAATCATGAGATCTTCTTAAAATCTTCTTATACCCTCTATTCAAGAACTATATTTGTGAGACATTTGCTAGTGTCTATATTCATCTCCTCACATATAGTTTGAGAGAAAAGTATAAAACCATTTCTGAGTGGTATACAAATGAGGATTGAGGTCGAGGCATAGAGTCTCTAAGGAGATCCAGATATCTCTACTGCCAGATAAGGATGATGTTGAACACACACACACACTGAGTTTGAGTAATCTTTTGTTTGAAGATCCATTTGTAGAAGTGGTGCATTTTGCTAATTAGTTCTAATTTGTGAATGATTTCGTGCATCCTTAAAATAATCTGACAAAACGGAGTTTTTCTAAGTAATGCAAATAAGTTTTCTAGCATATTATACCAAGCCCTTTTTAGCTCACTTATTTCGCAATAATTGCCAAGGATGACTTGCATAGGTTGTATTGAGGCTTAAGATAGGTTCAGAAAAGAAGGGTATCTGGAATTCAAAAATTCTGATTGTAGATTAGTACCACCATTAAGTGTGGAGAATGGAGAAAAGAGAAATTATAGAGTTTGATCTAACGTTCTTAAGTGTTATGACATTCCAATCATGAGATCTTCTTAAAATCTTCTTATACCCTCTATTCAAGAACTATATTTGTGAGACATTTGCTAGTGTCTATATTCATCTCCTCACATATAGTTTGAGAGAAAAGTATAAAACCATTTCTGAGTGGTATACAAATGAGGATTGAGGTCGAGGCATAGAGTCTCTAAGGAGATCCAGATATCTCTACTGCCAGATAAGGATGATGTTGAACACACACACACACTGAGTTTGAGTAATCTTTTGTTTGAAGATCCATTTGTAGAAGTGGTGCATTTTGCTAATTAGTTCTAATTTGTGAATGATTTCGTGCATCCTTAAAATAATCTGACAAAACGGAGTTTTTCTAAGTAATGCAAATAAGTTTTCTAGCATATTATGCCAAGCCCTTTTTAGCTCACTTATTTCGCAATAATTGCCAAGGATGACTTGCATAGGTTGTATTGAGGCTTAAGATAGGTTCAGAAAAGAAGGGTATCTGGAATTCAAAAATTCTGATTGTAGATTAGTACCACCATTAAGTGTGGAGAATGGAGAAAAGAGAAATTATAGAGTTTGATCTAACGTTCTTAAGTGTTATGACATTCCAATCATGAGATCTTCTTAAAATCTTCTTATACCCTCTATTCAAGAACTATATTTGTGAGACATTTGCTAGTGTCTATATTCATCTCCTCACATATAGTTTGAGAGAAAAGTATAAAACCATTTCTGAGTGGTATACAAATGAGGATTGAGGTCAAGGCATAGAGTCTCTAAGGAGATCCAGATATCTCTACTGCCAGATAAGGATGATGTTGAACACACACACACACTGAGTTTGAGTAATCTTTTGTTTGAAGATCCATTTGTAGAAGTGGTGCATTTTGCTGATTAGTTCTAATTTGTGAATGATTTCGTGCATCCTTAAAATAATCTGACAAAACGGAGTTTTTCTAAGTAATGCAAATAAGTTTTCTAGCATATTATGCCAAGCCCTTTTTAGCTCACTTATTTCGCAATAATTGCCAAGGATTGGCAATATGCTAGTTGGGGGTTGTGATATTTACTCAAAAGTACTTATTTTAAGCCATTATCCTTATAGCGATGTCGCATTCTCCTACGTAAAACTTGTCTTTTCGTCGACTTTTTAACGTAAGAGTTTTTTCCATTACGTAGAACGCATTCTTTTGACGAAAATCGATTATTTGCATAAAATATACGCTTTCTGGATAGTCCAGTATCAAGCTATTTTAGTTATTTCATTACGCGCTTTTTCACTTATAGGAGACCCTATCGGGTGATTCTCGAGGACTGGCGGGCTCACTATCTACCACAGAAGATTTCTATCAAAGCTTAAAGAGCCAGCAGGCTAGGATAAAAAGATAGAAGACATGTACGGGCAAAGCTAGAGGATCGTAGAGCCGGAACAAGGACTAAAAAAGAGAGGAATAGCTAGAGATCAAGAAAAGGACTTAGGTGTTAAAGGCCACACCAATTGACATCAAATGATAAGTTTGACTAATTGGTGGAGCAGACGAGAGAAAATAAAGAAGACCAGGTTTCAAAACCCTCAAATGTAATTATTTTTGTATTTTTTTCTCACCTCTCTCCAATTTCTCTCTTTATCTATCTTGGCCCATGACCCAAGCCCATGACCCATGACCCATGCCCAATCCTTCGGTCCATTACCCCTCTGGCTCACTGGCCGACATGTGGCAATTTCCTTAGCCCAACTCTATGGCCTATAACCTACCCATTTAATAGCCCAAGGCCTATGGATTCATGGCCCAATCAAAACAAGTGGCCAACATAAACCCATGGGCTCTCATAAGGCCACATTCAAGCCAATGGGAGAAGTGGTCGACCTTGACCACTTCTCATCAATCCCCAACTTCATTCCTACGGTTTCTCTCTCCCATAACAAACCACTCCCTTTAAAAGAGAGAGAAACCTTGGGTTTCTCTTTGGTTCCCTCCCCCTTCCCTCTATCTTCTCTCTCCCTTTTCCCTCTCACAACCGAAACCACCATATCTCTTGCTGCCAATCACAGTCCACAACTTCCTCCTTTCCAAACCAGCAACTTTTGGATATCATCTTCTCCACTTAGCTGGCAGATCTGAATCACCACTGGTTCGGTTTGCCCCTCTCTTAAACCATAGCAGATCTGCACTGTTGTGCTCATCCTTAGTGCCAAGCCGCATAACAACACCATCGTCTCCCTCAAAGATCGTTCGAAATTCTCAACTGGTGTTGCTTTTGCAACATTACATCTCCTCTCCACCATGTGTTGCTGTGCCTCTTGCTAGAGCACAGGCTCCCTTGTTGTTCCTCTTCCCGAACCATTGCAGCCCACTGCAACTACTCCATTGCAACCTACGTACAAATGCCTCTGCCATTGATTCTGGCGAGAAGCTCGCCGGAATCTGCACAACACCTTCATGCAACCCATTTGAGAACCTCCCTTCCACCTCTACAACACCTGAAATCAAGTGTTGCAATCATCAACAAACACCCTAGTCCAAAACGGACTGGTTTTCATCCTTCTCCATCATCTCAGCAACCGGAACTCCTTTCTCCTTCTCCCATTGGAGTTGCATACCAGCAACTCCGACCAACAACCTTGCCATTCACAGCCTCGCAACCCTGCCAGCGGCCGGGTTCCTCTTCTTCATATCCTTCTTCATCTTCTTCTTCATCTTCTTCTTCTTCTTCTTCTTCACTGACTGGAGTTACAGGCTGCAACTCCGGCCGCTTGAACCAGCACATCCACTTGCTGTTGCTGCCTAACTATCTAAACAGATAGGGTAGCAGCGTGTTCCTTCTTCTCACCTGGAGGTGCTCTACTCCACACCTCCAGCACCACTAAAAATGGTGCTGTATAGATATACACCACCGTGAACCACCATTTCTCCAGCCGTCCTCTCACTTTCATCCTTACTTCCACGTTGGCACCCACGTTCTACTCCATTGCTAGACATTGGAACTGGAAATCCCAACAGGTGCTACGGTCAAAGGTTCCACCAACAATTGCACCAACCTCACCTAAAACTCCTATGTTTTCCACAGTCAAGAGCAACCTCACCTTCCCTTTGGCAGCCTCCAGCCGTGATCAACTTTAGCCCCTCATCCATCTCTTTTTCTTCACCGTGGGAAAAGAGAGAAAACAACAAGAGGACTGGACGTCTGCCCTTCTTCAACGTTCTCTCTCCTCCATGCTGGTCTTCTCCTCACGCCCCTGTGCACCTACACCCCTCATCAAGTCAGCAATGAACCAGCGCATGGCTGCATCTCTTTTCAGATCCTCTCATCTGTCCACGCACAGCAGCTACTCACGACCTGCCCCCTCAAAGGTGTTATCTTAGTTTTGCTAACCTGCAAAATGTGTACACCTACCACCAACCGGTCACCCATCTTGCATTGCAACCTGCTGGACGTTCTCCACAGTTGCACTTGCATGTACTCCACCTGTTGCTCAACCAGCAAGATCGCCCCTTTCTCTCGGTTTGGTTCAAGGTTGCATGCTATGCAACACTCCAGCCACGTAGACAGCACCATCTCCAACTGTGTTGCCATCTTCACTAGCTGCCCGTCCTTGCAGCACACTACCAACCACCAGTAACTCCTTTGTCCATCTTGTTGGCCAACAGTCTGAGTCCTCCATTGCTGCCCATGTCGAGTTGCTATCATCCCATAGGCTTGTGGTAAGATCACTTTTCTCTTTCTATCTCTTATTCTCTTTCTCTCTTTAGGAAGAATTTTTTATCTCTAATCTTGGTTTTCTCTTTAAACCCAATTTTCTTTCTAGAATATCTCTTTCATTTTCTCTCTCTTAGTTCTCTCTCTTGAACCATTTCTTCTTTAAAATCTTACTTTCCCTCTCTAAAGCCCTCTTTCTCTCTCTAATTTGTTTATCTCTCTAGCTTCTCTAATTGCTTTCAAGCATAGCTAATTATTACATCTTCATTTTGTTCACATTTCAATTTATTGTAACCAAGAATTTTTGATTAATTAATTTAGTGGTTATTATACAATTTCTTATTTGATTAATGTTCTTTATGATTCTCAAGACTTTTCAAATTCGGAAGATTTCTAAAGATAGAAATTCTTCTAAAGAGGAAACTTCTAAAAGGGAAAACCCTAATTTAGCAAAGTTTCAAGATTTTAGAATCTTTCCAAAAATCGAAAGTCCTTGATTGGTGATTTCTAAAAATCTGCAGAATATAAAACCCTAATTTTTTTGAATTTTGATTTTTTAATTTTTTTGGTAATTTTCACTTAATCTAGGGTTTCTAAAAAACCCTAGAACAAGATCTAGCCGTTATATGGAAAGCAATAAAATTCCTAAATTATTACAAATTGCACTCGGCCTTCCGAGGCATTAAAAATAGTAATTTAAAACTACTAAAAATCACTAAAAACAAAAAATAGAAAGTTTCCCGAAAAGGTCAGGCTGTCCAAATTGAGCAGCTTTCCGCTTCAGCAACTTTCCAATTCCGTCTTTACGTCCTTTGATATTCGCTCAAAAGTGCTTATTTTAAACAATTATCCTTTTAGCGTTATTGCATTCTCCTACGTAAAATACTCTATTTACCTACTTTTCTACGTAAGAGTCTCTTGTGTTGCTGTAGAACACACTTTTCTGGACGAAATGGTATATTTGCATGCATTAAACACATTTTCGGAAGTCTAGACATGTAGTCATTCTGATAGAGTCTCATTACGCGCTTCTTCTGTCGCAGGAAACCCAGATGGGACAATTCTCGAGACTTGCGAGCCCACATCGATCAGGAAAGCCCATTATGAAAGCTTAAAGAGCCCACATGCTATGACTAGAAGATATTGGCCAAATATGAGCTGAATAAGATGACAAAAAAAGCCGACCCAAAGAACGGAGAAAGTAGGAGAGCCAATGACCAAGAGACGGACCAAAGCATTTAAAGCCATATGAGTCAGCAAAGAATGATAGTCTACTCTACTGGAGAAGCGTGAGGATGGTCACAGTGAAGACCAGGGTTCCAGACCCTCCGCCAGTGCTTTTCTCTCTATTTTCTGATACTTTCTCTCTCATCTCTCCTTATTCTCTCTCTCTCTTCATCTCTCGGTCCTCGAATCTACTGACCTAACCCCAGAACTCCTGCCCATCGGCTCTATCTTATCTCCCTTAGCTTTCGGACCGTTGGATCTTCCATCGGACCGTTGGATCTCTCTAGATCCGTCGATCTACCAATCTGGGTCCCAATCAAGTCACCATCCATCCGATCGCCATCAGACTGTCTGTCACATCATCTTGTGAGACGATGGACATCATCAATCCATGTGGGCCAGTAGCCGGGCCCATCATCATCGACCCGCTGTCCGACCAGTTAGTGGACCCCGTGAATTTCCAAAGAATTTTAATTAAATTTCAAAAAAACGGGGGGTCTACTAATTGGGGAGATTCCCCATAGAAAAGTAGATTTTTACTTAAAAAAAATAAAATAAAATAAATAAATAAATAAATAAATAAAAAAATTTTATTTTAAAAATACCCTATTTCCATTAATGGAAATAGGGAGCTTTAAAAGGAGAAGGAGAGGGGTTCGTTCGAACCCTAATCCCCCTCCTTTCCTCTCCTTTCTCTTCCCAAAAACCCCCCCTACGTTCTTTCCTCTTCTTTCTCTTCTTCTTCTCTTCTTCTTCTTCTTCTTCTTCTTCTTCTTCTTCTTCTTCTTCTTTTACCGGAACTCCGGCCACCTCGTCTTCTTCACGTTTTTCTCCTCTTCCAGCCACTGCCCAACCCCTTGCTCACCTCCCCAGCGTCCTCCACGATCTCTTTTGGAGGTCCACCGCCCTCAGCCATCACCAACGTGTGCAACTGCTTGCTGTCAAAACCGCACCACCCAGCCCACCAGTTCGCCTTCTTGTCCACGTTGCTGGCCATTTTCGGCCTGCAGCCTGCATCCCCATGCATGTTCCATATCCTCTCTTCCATTATCGCCAAGACAGCTCCTCTCCTAAGCGCACCTGCTGCGACTTGCAGCATCTCCATCCACTAAACCACCGTCCACCTGCTAGTGCCTCATTCAAGATCGCCTAAACCTGCTATTGCCGCTGTAGTGCGCACCAACGCTGCTACCACACGCATGTCAGGTTAGAAATCCCAACCTTTAATGACCTGCAACTCCTAGTTGTAGGTCTGTTCCACGATCTCCATTGGAAGGCCTCCCAAAGAAAAGAAAAAAATTTAAGAAAGAAGAAGAAAGAGAGGAGGCTTACCTCCTCTGGAGTTGCATCATTACCGCCCTCCCATTCTCCAGCACCGGTATCCTCTCTCTAGCCCGTCCAAGTCTCCACCACTGCCTCGCCGTCTTCTCTAGGTCCACAACGGTGCTGGCCTTCACTACTCCAATACGGTGCTCATATTGTTGGAAGCACGCACCATCATCTCACCTTGCCGATCCATCTTTAGTTTCCCTACAACTGCCACCATCATTGCCACCGTTGTTACATCTTCTCTCAACCAGCAAAGCCTGCACTGTCCAGCCTCACCACCCTCACGGTGCTCTTTATCAATTTTTGGCAACATCCCTCCATCTCCAAATGCTCCTACACCTCACGACCCGTTCTTGGTCAACTTCCACCACCGTGTGATCTGCCCCTCCCTATTAGCACCAAGCCGAACGGCCTACTATGCACGCCGGCATCATTTCACGGTGATCTCCATCACTTGCTGCAATTCATGCTACTCATGAGTTACAACATCTTCTCCATTTTCCAAGGTAAGGTGAGAATCTCTCCTCTCAAGGTAAGTCTTTTCTTCAAATCTCACCCTATTTTCTCTCTCTAGAAATGTCCCTTCTTTCTATCTCTAGTTCTTTTCTTCTCTCTAACTTTCTCTCTCTATAACCCTCTCTCTCTCTCTAGGATAATTGTTAGTTCTTTCGAATTGTCAGTATTTGTTTGATATTTTGTTTGAGCATTGTAAGGACTCGTTTGGATTCAATAAATTTTATTTGCTTCACTATAATGGATTTTCTTTAGTGCTCTTCGTTCTCTTTATTTGTATTAGTTTAATTCATAATTTCTAGGATATCAATAGCTTTAAAAGAAAAGAAATAAAATCAATCAAGTTTTAATCCATCCCACCATCATCACCCTTCCATCCTTTTAATTTTAGCAATTTTTGATAAATTCCGTCAGTTCATGTTCTGAATTAGCGCTAATCCGACTAATCCCGAGTGCGGATCGACATCCGACACGAATCCCTATACAGATCTAAAATTTTGCAGGATTTAAGAATCGGATCAATTTACAAATGTGTTGAAGTTAGGGTCGTTCTCTCAACGACGGAAAAACCCCACTTTCATCCTTTTTCGCACTCCCGTCAACCCAAGCGGCAGCGGCGCCATTTGAAACTAGGATTTTTCCGCGTCGTTGGTTACGGAAACCCTAACTTCAACACATTTTTAATTGATCCGAGACATTTAACCTGTAAAATGGGTAATTTTGCACAGTGGCTCGTGTCGGATGTCGATCCACACTCGGGAGAGGGTTAGTGCAATGGGGAACATGAAATAACAAAATTTCTACATAAATTTTATGAAATTTGCTCATGAATACGGCGAGGTGAGAGTGGTGGATAGATCGGATTAAAATATGCTTTGATTTAGAGAGAGAGCCATGAAACTAATAACCTAACTAATGCGAAATAGCAAAATCATAATAACCAATATTGAAATCATCCATTAATCTAATAAAATTGTCAATTACATAACTTCTGAAATAAATATGCCAAGAAGAAAGCTAATCTATAAAGCATTCGTAAAGGAATAGAGAGAGAAAGAAATAGTGAGAGAAGGTCTAGAGAGAGAAAGTGAGAAAAGACCTAAAATGACCTAGAGAGAGAAAGAGAGAACTATTCTAGAGAGAAAAAAATAGAAAAGAGAGTAGAGAGAGAAAGACTGAGAGAGTATTTCTACAGAGAGAATCTAAAAGAAGAGGATAGAGAAATCTATTCTAGGCTTACCTTTTAGTCACGTGAGCGGCCTATGAGATCATCCAAGTGGAGAACGATGAGGATGGTATACATGCAATGATGGAGGCTTGCGGTAATGGAGGATGGGTAGGGTAGCACTCATCCTATTCTCCTCTCTTCATCTGATGATGAATAGAAGAGCTAGCCATGAGGATGCGGGCCACAAACACACAATGGTTGCTGGCTACTTGAGGTGATGGCTGGCTGCTAGAGGCGATAAGATGGTGCACCGGTGGAGGGCTGGGCGGTGGTGAACCAGGTAAGTGACGATCTCATCTCCTCCACTTCTTCATCTTCTTCTCATCTTTTTTTTTTTTTTAATTCTTCAAAGTGAGAGAGAGAGAGAGAGAGAGAGAGATAGCAGACATTTTGGAGAGGTGAATGGAGGAAAATGGAGTGAGATGTGAGGGAGATGAACGACCTGCTGGTGGTTGTATGGTTGCAGGCCATGATGGCTAGATGTTGCAGGTTGCAACCACGGTGGCTGGTGGAGACATTGAAGGAAGAGGGAGGCGTCCCTCTTGTGGCTGGTGGCAGCAAGGGAGTTGCAGATCTGAGTTGTGCACGCGTGGAGAGGGTGTTCTTCACCGAAGTTTCATGGGAGGAGACGCCACTTGCAGGTTCAGATCGTGCATGGGGTTGTAGGGAGAAACGGACTGGAGTTGTAGGTTGCAACTCCAGCAACGTTAAAGAGAGATGGAGGTTGCTGGTTCAAGTGGTGATGGGGGCGGCAGTAATGGAGGCTGCTGCTCCGTTGCAAGAGGATGGCGAGGTCAGACCTGCAACTCCGTGTTGCAGGTCTTAGTAGATGTCGTGGAGGATGCTGCTGGCCGGAGTTGCAGGCTGCAACTCCGGTAGAAAACGGTAATATTAATGACGAAAACGAAAATAAAATAAAATAAAATAAATGAGAAGAAGAAGAAGAAGAAGCAGAAGAAGAAGAAGAAGAAGAAGAAGAAGAAGAAGAAGGAGGACGAGAAGAACCAGATGGCCAGAGTTGCTGCCTGCAACTCCGGCGAAGATGGAGGAGGAAGAAGAAGAAGAAGATGGAAGAAGAAGAGGAGAAAGAAAGAGCAGAAGAGGCGAAAACGTGGTGATGTTTTTTGGGGAGAGAAGGGAGCAATAAGGAGGGGGATTAGGGTTCCAAAGAACCCTTCTCCTTCCCCTTTTAAAGCTCCCTAGTTTCCATTAATGGAAATTATGGAATTTTTTGAAATAAAAAAATATTTTTTTTTTCTTTTTTTTTTTTTTTTTTAAGTAAAAGTCTACTTTTCTTTGGGGAATGTCCCCATTTAGTGGACCCCCCATTTTTTAAAATTTAATTAAAATTATTTTGAAATTCACGGGGTCCACTAACTGGTCGGACAGCGGGTCGATGATGATGGGCCCGGCTACTGGCCCACATGGATTGATGATGTCCATCGTCTCACAAGATGATGTGACAGACAGTCTGATGGCGATCGGATGGATGGTGACTTGATTGGGACCCAGATTGGTAGATCGATGGATCTAGAGAGATCCAACGGTCCGATTGAAGATCCAACGGTCAGAAAGCTAAGGGAGATGAGATAGAGCCGATGGGCAGGAGTTCTAGGGTTAGGTCAGTAGATTCGAGGACCGAGAGATGAAGAGAGAGGGAGAATAAGGAGAGATGAGAGAGAAAGTATCAGAAAATGGAGATAAATGTATTGGCAGAGGGTCTGGAACCCTGGTCTTCACTGTGACCATCCTCACGCTTCTCCAGTAGAGTAGACTATCATTCCTTGCTGACTCATGTGGCTTTAAACGCTTTGGTCCGTCTTTTGGTCATTGGCTCTCCTACTCTCTTCGTTCTTTGGGCCGGCCTTTTGGTCCTCTTATTCAACCCATATTCGGCCCATATCTTCTAGTCACAGCATGTGGGCTCTTTAAGCTTTGATAATGGGCTTTCCTGATCGATGTGGGCTCGCAAGTCTCGAGAATTGTCCCATCGGGGTTTCCTGCGACAGAAGAAGCGCGTAATGAGACTCTATCAGAATGACTACATGTCTAGACTTCCGAAAATGTGTTTAATGCATGCAAATATACCATTTCGTCCAGAAAAGTGTGTTCTACGCAACCCAAGAGACTCTTACGTAGAAAAGTAGATAAATAGAGCATTTTAACATAGGAGAGTGTGAAAACGCTTAGAAGATAACAGTGGAAAATACGCACTTTTAAGCGAATATCAATGCCTTAGTTGTTTGATCAAAGATTAACACAACCGACTTAAATCGAATATACCGCCACGGTATATTTTCTTTTCGTCATTTGGTCTAATCCAGATAGATAGCGGAATATAACCAAACAATCACACAAGACAAGCGATTTTTACGTGGAAACCATAGCCCAGGAAAAAATCACGGGACCACGTCTAAACGGAAAGTATCACTAATTGAAAAGTTAAACGAAATAAAGGTTATTACTTGTGTAGCACCGTTGCAAATACAACTTCCAACCTTAGCCAAGGCCTACTGCCGATGCGTCCACGTCCTCTGAATCAATGCTGCAAATCCACATGGGCTCTTCCAGCCAAGAAGCCTTGTCTGCTTGTTCAGTTTGGTACACCCCAAACCTACCGTCGATCGGCTGCTCTAATCTTAATTCTCAACACTCCCGCCTTTGCTGAAGGTGAAGGATTCAGTACACCCTGAACCCTAGGTTCCTCAAAGGTGTTGAGTCACACTGGTACACTCAGGCTACTAGGTCGAATATCTAAGTGGAAGACCTAAGCTGAGGAATGGATTAACCACTTGGCTTTGATCACGAAGATGAATAAGCTCACAAGATGTGAATGAGAAACAAGCTTTTTGCTCTTCGAATAGACACTCTAAAATAAACATTTTCTTCTCTCTCTTGAAGTATTGTGTCATTCTGTGTGGCTGTGTGTTTATAGAAGGTATAGAAGGGTTGTATTTATAGAATTCGTGACCCTGAGTTGTGTAGAATGTGGGAGAGTGGAACCAAGAATTTTAGATCTGAGAAAGACTGAGATTGTGCTAAGTCTAATCGATTGTACTCTGAGTCCAATCGATTGGGTATAAGTGTCCAATCGATTGGCCTCAATAAATTTTCTATTCCGTAGGCTCCAATCAATTTTACAGAGGTCTCCAATCGATTGGCCTCAAATAAGTTTCTATCCCGAAGGCTCCAATCGATTTTACAGAGGTCTCCAATCGATTGGGCTATGATCATGTTCTGTCTCACAGACTCCGATCGATTTTACAGATGTGTTCAATCGATTGGGCTTTGATCATGTTCTGCCTCGTAGCCTCCAATCGATTTTACAGAGGTCTCCAATCGATTGGGCATTTATCATGTTCTACCTCATAGCTTCCAATCGATTTCACAGAGTCCTCCAATCAATCGGACTCTCCCATAAGTCAATATATTTGACTAAGACTCGGGTCTGTCCAATGACTAGGTTTGACCATTATATTTTATTCATTTTAAACCTATTCCTATGGCCACTAAGTCACTTACCTTCCTAAGCGAGCGTACACGATCTATAACTGACAAATGGGTAGTTACTCAGATGACTCATGTTGTTGATATTCGCTCAAAAGTGCTTATTTTAAGCAATTATCCTGTTAGCGTTATTGCATTCTCCCACGTTAAAATACTCTATTTATCTACTTTTCTACGTAAGAGTCTCTTTTGTTGCGTAGAACACACTTTTCTGGACGAAATGGTATATTTGCATGCATTAAACACATTTTCGAAAGTCTAGACATGAAGTCATTCTGATAGAGTCTCATTACGCGCTTCTTCTGTCGTAGGAAACCCCGAGGGGACGATTCTCGAGACTTGTGGGCCCAAATCGATCATGAAAGCCCATTATCAAAGCTTAACAAGCCCACATGCTATGACTAGAAGATATGGGCCAAATATGGGCTGAATAAGAGGACCAAAAAGCCGGCCCAAAGAACGAAGAGAGTAGGAGAGCCAATGACCAAGAGACAGACCAAAGCGTTTAAAGCCACATGAGTCAGCAAAGAATGATGGTCGACCCTACTGGAGAAGCGTGAGGATGGTCACAGTGAAGACCAGGGTTCCAGACCCTCCGCCAGTGCTTTTTTCCATTTTTTTTGATACTTTTTCTCTCATCTCTTCTTATTCTCTCTCTCTCTTCATCTCTCGGTCCTTGAATCTACTGACCTAACCCCAGAACTCCTACCCATCGGCTCTATCTCATCTCCCTTAGCTTTCTGACCGTTGGATCTTCCATCGGACCGTTGGATCTTCAATCGGACCGTTGGATCTCTCTAGATCCGTCGATCTACCAATCTGGGTCCCAATCAAGTCACCATCTATCCGATCGCCTTCAGAATGCCTGTCACATCATCTTGTGAGACGATGGACATCATCAGTCCATGTGGGCCAGTAGCCGGGCCCATCATCATCGACCCGCTGTCCGACCAGTTAGTGGACCCCGCGAATTTCAAAAATAATTTTAATTAAATGGGGGGTCCACTAATTGGGGAGATTCCCCATAGAAAAGTAGGTTTTTACTTAACAAAAAAAAAAAAAATATATATATATATATATATATATATATATATATTTTTTATTTTCAAAAAATACCCTATTTCCATTAATGGAAATAGGGAGCTTTATAAGAGGAGGGAGAAGGGTTCGTTCGAACCCTAATCCCCCTCCAATCTCCTCCTCTCCTTCCCCCTATCCTTTCCCTTCTTCCCCGCGTTCTTTTTTCTCCTCTTCTTCCTCCTTTCTTCTTCGTCTTCTTCCCTATCCTTCGCCGGAGTTGCAGGTTTGCAACTCCGGCCGTTCTTCTTCTTCTTCTTATTCTTCTTCTTCTTCTTCTTCTTCTTCTTCTTCTTCTTCTTCTTCTTCTTCTTCTTCTGCTCCTTGTCCTCGTTTTTCTTCATTTTGAAGCTCGCCGGACTGGTTCGTCTTCTCCGGCGAGCTCCTCTTAGATCACCTCCATCTTCTCTGTCTCCCTCCATTATTCTTCATCTATTATTCTCTTTGCTGCGTGAGGCAGCAACGCAGCACCCCCTACAACGTTCCAACCGCCTGCTGCAACTCTCCATCCACCCTTTACCGGAGTTGCAGATTAGCAACTCCGGCCATCTCCTACCTGCGTTCTGATCTGCACACCATCTTCTCCATTTCCCAGCAACGAACAGCAACGCCTTGCTGCTGCCTCTTCACCACAGTCATCGCCAGCCACCACCACGTTGCTACTACTCCAAGTCACACCCCCAGCTTGCTGCCATTACCGCCTCCTTCACAAACCGAACTCCTCTCTCCACGAGTGCAACCAAGCGCCAATCCTCTCCATCATACTCTCTCCATAGCCTTGTTGCCCGGACAGCAACATCACCACCTGCAACCACCCTCAGTCCTCCACGTTGCAGTCTTGCAACGCCCACCAAATCGCTCCACCCTTGCCAGCATCTTCCACCTCTCTCCAATCCCAACCGCTGCACTCAACCTTGGCGCCTCCATTGGTGGATCATTCACCTGCACTTCACGGTCTTCACTGATATCTAAAGCCTCCCTGCAAGCATCTTCATCACACGGATCAAAATCTACATAACCAAACGGTGGTGTTCAAAATCAGTGCCGATTTCTGCAAAGCAAGGGCACCACGTGCTCCCTTCAAGACCCAGCACCAGCAGGTGCACCATTTTTGATGCCCCTGGACTGGTGCGCCTCACCTACTAGCAGCAGCCCTCACCTTCTCAACCGAACTGCCTAGCAACCAGACTGCTAGTTTTCTCCACTACTCTCCTGGCCGTGGGTGAACTAAACCATCATGCTTGCAGCTCCATCAACCATTCGGTTGCTGCCTTGACCATCAATGGTAAGTCTTCTCCCTTAAGATCTCTCTTAATCTCTTTTATCTCTCTAGCTTTTAGGATATTTTCTCACTTTCTTTCTCTCTCTCTAGGCTTATTTTGTTTAAAACTCATTTTCTCTCTCTATCTTTCTCACTAATTCTTCCTCTTTCTCTCTCTACCTACCTTCATCTATCTAGATTTATTTTCTTCCTCTAAAAACCACTTTCTCTCTCTAGTTCTCTCTTTCTCTCTCTAGTTTGTTTTTTTTTATGCTTTATAATTTAGTTATTTTTACTTGAGTGTAAGAGACATGTTCGATTGAATGAAGTTGATTTGAATAAAATTATGTCCATTCTCTGCAAATTTTCTGTCATTTTATGTTCATTATTGCGCTAACCCGACTAATACCGAGTGCGGATCGACATCCGACACGAGCCACTATGCAAAACTGCTCATTTTACAGGTTAAATGTCTCGGATAAATTAAAAATGTGTTGAAGTTAGGGTTTCCGTACCAACGACGCGGAAAAATCCTACTTTCAGTTGTCAACCATTTAATTTTTGCTGTGTCTATCTTCTAGTCTTCACGTAGTTGGCGAAGTATGCGTACCACGACATCTTCACACTACACTGGTGCTCGTAGGAATGGTAATAAGAATGTTTTTATGTCAAATGGAATCTTTGCCAAATTGAATATGAAAATATTCTTTACACAATTTTGGATTTGAAAAGGACTCAATCCGTGTGAAGTCTAATCAATTGTACTCTGGGTCCAATCGATTGTACTCTGGGTCCAATCGATTGGGCTAAGTCCAATCCATTCTACTTTGGATCCAATTGATTTGTCTTGTACTGATTGGTTTTTTGTTCGCAAATCCAATCGATTATACAAAGTCCAATCGATCGGACTTAAATAAGTTTATGTCTCGTAAGCTCCAATCGATTTCATAAAAGTCTCCAATCGATTGGACTTCAATTAAGTTCTATCTCGTAGAGTCCAATCGATATCACAGAGGTCTCCAATCGATTGGGCTTTGTCCAATTGATTGGCCTAAATAGTCCAATCGATCAGACTTTTCCAGAAATACAGAAAATTGACTTGACTCGGTTCTGTCCATTGACTAAGTTTAACCATTATATTTTGTTCATTTTAACCTATTCCTATGGTCACTAAGTCACTTACCTTCGAAACTAGGGTTTTTCCGCGTCGTTGGATTTAGAAACCCTAGAATCAACACATTTGTAATTTGATCCGAATTTTAATCCTACAAAATATGAACTTTTGTATAGGGATTTGTGTCGGATGTCGATCCGCACTCGGAGTTAGGGATTAGCGCAAATTAGAACATGAAATGACAGATTTTTCCATAGAAATTGATGCGAATGATGGTGGGGTGAGAGTGGTGATTTGAAGTGGATTTTTAAAACATGTTTTTGATAGAGATATCATTACCCACTAATTAAAACAACAAAATGCGAAATAAATCAAACCTTAAATATTAAGAAAAATTCTTCATTAATGCATAAACAACCATCCATTACATTGAATCAAAATCGAGTTGACATGAGCCAAAAAAAATAAAATAAAGGAAAATAAATGAAACCCTAGTGAAGATTTAGAGAAAGAAGCTAGTCTAGAGAGAGAAAAATAAGAAAAAGCCTAAAATGACCTAGAAAGAGAAAGATATAACTATTCTAGAGAGAGAAATAAAAAGAGAGTAGAGAGAGAAAGACCTAGAGAGAGAGAAATCACATCGACTTACCCTATAGCCAAGAGGATGATGTTGTTGATAAAGGGTTTGACCGGAGAAGATCGCTCGGAGTCCCAGCCAGGGATTGAGAGGTGCTTCATGCATCGTTAAGTGGACCTTAGATGGTGGAGGAAACGATGTGCAACCAATAGTTGGCAGCGGCTAAGAGATGATAGTAGGCGACTTGCTGGAGTTGCACGTGGCTTATGGGGGAAGGCGTAGGTTGCTGCCTGGGGGTGCAAAGAGATGCACCATCGTTGATGGTGGTGGTTGGCAAAGAAGACACGCCAGTTCAGCAAAGAGAGATGGGAGGATGCAGGTTCGTGGTCACCATGGAGGGAGCAAGAACGACTAAGAGAGAGGGTAGAGGTCCAGGTGGTGAGGGCATAAGTTGCAGGCGGAGGTAATGGAGGTTGCTGCCCGGAAAATGGTAGAGAGAAGCCTAATGGCTTCCTCTTCCATCCTTTTCTTCTTCTCTATTCTGTTATCCTTTTTTTTTGTTTTGTTTGTTTTGAGGTTGGAGGAGTAGGCGGTGAAGTGAGGTGCACAGGATGCTTGAGAGGATGATTGTTCAACACCGTGAGTTGCTGCTAGTGTTGCAGATGCACGAGAAAGGAGAAGCGCTGCTGCTAGTGGTGGAGTTGCAGGCTTTGAGTTGAAGGTGCTCCGGTGGTGCGATCTGTTGTGGGTGTAGTGGTTTGCTGGCTGTGAAAACGTGGAGAGGAGCTGAGATTGGAGGAGAAAAAGTGGCTAACGGCTTGGTGGAGATTTGACAATGAGAAGAGAGGAAGAGAAGAGATATATGGGGGGCGGCTGAGAGATTAGGACGGTGGTATGGAGAGAAGACAGCTTGGGTTGGACCGTCCAAGAATAAAAGGAGAAGAGGGGGACGGCTTGCTGATTGGAGAGGAAAAAGATCCTCCTTTTAGGGTTCGGCCAGCCCTTATATATTGTAAGTGGCTTGTGGATGGTGAGATGATGAAGTTGATGGATGGTGGGCATTGGTTTTCTAATGCTATGATATATTATGGAGGGAAAGTTAGGATGTTGGGTGAATGTGAGGGATTTGTGGACCCCACTTGTACTTTTTCAAACTCTTGGAAATTCCACCACCGTCCAAACCATTTTCTTATGTTCTTGAGTACTTTTGTCAAGTTGCTCAACATGTGGCAATTATCCAACCCATGCCACAAATCAACACCTATGTCTTTTAGCAACTTAAATCCACCACCTGCCACCTCATTCCTTTACTTGCCATTTTCTTCCCTTTTAAAATGTTTCTTTCTTTGTGAAGCCTACCACATAGTCCCATGCGGTCCACCGTCTAATATCTTTCGATGCCACGACTTGCCACATCGTCACATGCAGATTGGTCCATGTCTTGGTTCAACATCAGGGTTAGTTATTATCGCCCCTCATTGTGAATTTCATGTTGTCACATGGTATTTATGATGTGGAGTTTCCAAACCTTTTATAAAGTCCCTACTTGTCCAGCAACTTGCATGACCTCGGCCCAACTCGAGGCCCAAAACCTTAAAGCCCATTGGCTCATTAATGGGCTCGCCTTCTTGACCGCTTTCTTTGATGGCCCGACACTTAATATCTATCCACTAAAGCATCAACGTCCAGCAATCTTTCAAAGATTGATCTACCGTCCTCTAGATAAATTTCTGGTCTACATGTCCATTCAATTGTGTAGGTCCCACCTTCTATTTTGGCTTGATCTAACCATTTTTGTTATTCATTAAACCTCATCCTTTGTGTTTTCACCGAGATCAACGGCCGCCAATTTCTAACGGTCAAATAATGATCGCTGTCCACTTTTTTGGTCCGCCAGTCGGTTTACACCTTGATCTATTCTCTTGATCTCAATTTTTTCTTAGTGACCCACCGTCAATCTACACTTGTTGACTCATGAAACAGTTATTGTCAACTATGTTGATAATCATTGGTCTGGTTCCACGATCATTATGTTCAGCCCGTACTAGACCCATATCTTCCTGTTACCGCGTGTTGGCTCTGTAATCTTTGATATTGGGCTTCTGTGGTTGATCGTGGGCTCACAAGTCTCGAGAATCACCTGATCGGATTTCCTGCGAGAGAAGATCACGTAATGAGACTTGATTAAAATGGCTTCATATCTAGACTTCCAGAAATGTGTTTAATGCATGCAAATATATCATTTCGTCTAGAAAAGTGTGTTCTATGCAACAAAAGAGACTCTTACGTGGAAAAGTAGATAAATAGAGCAGTTTTACGTAGGAGAGTGTGATAACGCTTATAGGATAATATTGAAAAATACATACTTTTAAGCGAATATCACAACCCCCAATCAGCATATTGTCAATCCTTGGCAATTAGTGCGAAATAAATGAGCTTAAAAAAGGCTCTGCACATGCTGTATATTTTTTCATATCAGCTTAGGGAAAACACCGTTCGTCAAATCATTGAATGGATGCAAAAACAGTTACAGGCTAACAAAAAGTCGAAAAGTTTTGGCAAAACTACAGACTGATAATCAGGACTCAGAATAGTCAGACTTTGCGTGTGTGTGTGTGCTCAACATTCTCATCATTCGACAGTAAAGATTTCCAGATCACCTCTAAGTTTTTATACCTCGATCTCAAATCTCACTTGTAAACCACTCAGAATAGAATCACTCATGATTGGTTTTCTTCTTTTCTCTCAAGTTATATGTGAGGAGATGTTATGATCTATGAAAGCAAATATCTCACATATGTGTTATATGAAGAAAGGACATCTTTAACAGAAGAAGATCTCATGATTGGAATATTACTTCACTCGAGAATGTCAGATCAAAGTCTATAGCTTCTCTTTCTCCAATCTCCACATTTTATGATCGTGCTATCTTAGAATCAAGTAGGACTTTCCTGGGTTGTAATGAGGCTTAGGTCATGTTTAAAAAAATAAATGGATACTGGGTTTCAAAGATCTTGAGAGGATATCTCTATTTTCTTGTATTTTTCCTACGATTGTAATACCATTTCTTTTCATTTTCATTTTTTTTTTCATATTTTTCTCTTTTTCTTGATATTTTTGAGACTGCTCAATTTCTTTTTCAGCTCTTCTTCATACTTTCTTTTCATATATTCTTTTTAGTCTGAACCACTTGTCTTTTTCTTTGATTTCTCTTCTTTTCACGGTACACCCATATTAGTTATTCTTCCATCCATCTCAAAAGTAAGATAGTTCGTCATATCTCATAGCTGGACTGGGTTTTAGGTTGATGGGTTTAACAAGAAAAGGCTTTTATAGAAAGGTTCAAAGGGTTTCTAGTAAAGCATAATTCAGGTGAGTAAGAAAGCTGAACGGTTCAGAAAAAAATGGCCTAGATCATTTTCTAGAGTTTGCACTATCATGTATACTGTCTTGACTGGATACAGAGAAGGTTCTGTCGTAGTAATCCAATGTTAATGTCGTTCCGAGTTTTATGATCGAAGCAAAAGATAATGAGATCTCTCAACGAATATTGCGGGCATGAAGAATAGTGAGTCATTTTGTGACTTAGGATTGTTGTATAACCCTCTGAAATGATTAAAGGCTCAAAAGCTCACTGGGTTAGGTCTCCACAATTCTTCTCATAGGATCTCTAGAGTTTCTAAACTTAGGACGACTTTGATGTTCATAGTTTACAATTGTGCTGAATCTGAGTTTTTTTAAGTTTTCAAATCTGCTGTAATCACGCTTGACTTGACTCAAAGCTAACCTTAAACAAAAATTGTCATCCTCAATATCGACTTAACGGAGGTTTTTAGCTAATCAAAGTCAGGGTATTTGACACATTTTTGAAATTCTAGAAAACTTTTGGAGAACATCAGAAATCACCCCAAAAATAAGATTTCTTTTTTATTTATTTTTATCAAAATGAAGACATGAGTTTTGGTAAATACCCACCCCAACCAAAATACAGCACCGTCCTCGGTGCTCATGACCGGGACATGAAATGATGAAAAATCAGTGATGATGATGCAAAGGTTCAGGGAAGATGTTACCAAGTCAGCAGAACTCGACAGTGTGTGGTACCTGATGAATGTACCTGTATTCCAGAGATATAACAGTAATAACCAATGCATGAGACTCATGTACTCTAAGAATACCGGAATTGCCTTTTTGAAAGTGCTAAGTTTTACGTCTTCAGCCAGACATGACGGGGGTATATCAAGTACCCCCAACCAGGTTGAAACTCAAGGAGATTAAGTGAATCTGCAGTCTTCCTGACACCTAAAGTGGAACGGAGACAGTTATCCTATCCCTTGTCTAGGTATACCTGTGTAGAACAGGTCTTTCTCAGTGTAGACTACGAGAAGGACAGTAAGTTCTCTGAGCAGACTCGCAAAAACATTTAATTCGGCAGGGAGGGATAAAAGCTTCTCAATAAAGACTGAAAGGAGAGTAGTAGTGGGTTCTCTGACCGTGGTTAGCAGAGCCACAAACTCATTGAGTTTTGCGGGAATGTATCTGAATGGAGTAGACTCCTACAGATCAGTAATACCAGAATTGTCTAACTCCGAGATGAAGTCAGACTCAAAGTGTTCTTGACACTGGGAGAGTTTTTTTATCGGGAGAGTCCTGAATTAGACTCTCAACGGAACAAGGGTCATCGACAATATCGACGTATGGTAACGGGTGAAAATTGTTGACCTCTCCCTCGAGGTTTCCTAATTTGATAGGGATGTTCCAATCCCTACACTCAATATGTTCATCCTTGGTGGGGAACGGTGGTCGAGTCCCATTTTCTAGACACAGCTCAATGGTAGGAATGCCTGCCTCCGGTGTAGAGGTAGAATCATCAGAGATAGAGTTGGACATGGGTATCTCTGTGCTCAGTCCAGAAATTGGTGCGGTTAAGGGCACCACAGATTGAGACTAGGGTTCATCACTAGTGTTGCACAATCCAAGGGAGGTGGGGAGGAATGGTAGATCTAGGACAGTTGGGATCCTACGATCAAGACAGAACTCAGTGTCATGAAGATCGACATCAGGGTCAGCAGAGGTAGAGTGAGAAATAGGTTGCTCTGAGGTAGGTTCAGGATTAGGTGCTGTTAAAGGCACCGAAGATGGATACACTGGCTCCTCAATAGTCTGGCTCGATCTAGGGGTGTGCACAACTTCTATTTCTTCCTCACAATGCTGGTAATGGGTCCAATTGTGCGGTTCCTCATCAGTGGTCATGTTAGTCTCCTCAGGATATGCTATCGGTTGGCTAGGGAAGTGGATTTCCTCGCTCTTAGATTCTAACTGACCTAAACGGTGTTCAAAGCTCTCCAAGGATTGCTGTTGTTGTCACTCTAGTTGGGTTATGTATTGAGAGAGAAGATCCTCTAAACTAAGTTTAGTAGCCAACTGAGGCGGTTTAGCCAAGGGAAGCTGAGGTGCCAACTCTTGATTGTAGTCTGACTAAGTATGAAAGTTGTAAGGCAGAGTAGATTCTGGGACTAGCTGCTGACTCTGGAGATCCTGAGGGGTCCACTGTTGATCAGAATAGTCATTCTGTGGATATGACGGGTATTGGGATTGTGAGTATTGCCAGTCATACTCTCTATTGGGTTGATGGAACCTGGAAGGATAATTATCCTGCGGAAGTTGCTGTGGGATAGCAGACTGTTCCCAACCAAAGTTATGGTGACTCTTATTGTTCGGATAATAAGTGTTGTCATAGGAGGTCTGCATCGAAGATTGAAATATACTGAAGCTACAGACCTCTTCTTGGATAAGATGGTAATATCCTAGAGACTGAGAATTGTGCACAGGTTGCTGGACAGAGACAGCAAGGGCGGAGACCGATTTGGTAAGTTCCTGAATTAGGGATTGTAGCTCGGGGTCATCCTTTGCCTCACATCCCATAGAAGTCCGTTGGACCGGACTGTTACTACTGCACACAGAATTGGTATTCTAGTACTGGGAGTTTTCACCTAGTTCTCCTAAGAAAATGTAGGCTTTTGTTGGAATCTTGTGCATGAATCTGCCTTGGCACATCAACTCTAGCAGAGTTCTGGACTCATCAGTGAGTCCTTTATAGAACATGTGGACTAGACTCCCCTTGTCAAAATTATGATGGGGACATTTAGTGAGAGTGTCCTGGAACCTGTTCCATGCTTCATGGAATCTCTCATTCGACCTTTGTCGGAAATCTTGGATGATCTGCTTCATCTCGTTTGTCCTTGACATAGGGTAAAATTTGAATACAAACTTCCGAGTTAGTTCATCCCATGTGGTAATCGAATTCTCGGGCAAAGAATAAAACCAATCAACGTCTCTATCTTTCAGAGAGAAAGGAAAAACTCTTAATTTGACACTCTTGTCATCAAGGTGTTGAAGTTTGAAGATAGTGCAGATGTTCAGAAACTGCCTCAGATGAGTGTACGTGTCATCTTTTGGAAGACCATGAAAGGTAGGCAGCATTTGTACTATTTGTGGTTGGATTTCGAACTGAACCGCCGTCGTGGGTGAAAGTACAATACAAGTGGATGGGTTTGTAGAGATAGACGCGTACATCTCAATGAGAGGTCGTTCAACTGCCAATTCTATGAAGGTAGTTTCTCTGGGAGAGGAGGGGAGGGTAGGAGATAGAGTAGGTGAAGATGCCGGTGAAGAATCTAGAACGTTAGACTAACTCTCAGATCGAATCAATCTATGGTTGGATCGGGTCCAGACGGACATATTGAAAGTAGGTTTTTTCCGCGTCGTTGGTCACGGAAACCCTAGAATCAACAAGATTTGTAATTTCGATCTGATTTCCTGCAATATTTTAGATATTTGTATAGGGATTCGTGTCGGATGTCGATCCGCACTCGGGGTTAGCTCGCGCGACTCAAGAACATGAAATGACGGATTTTTATCAGAAATTGGTAATAAGGAAAATGGAGGGGTGAGAATGGTGAAGTCGATCTTTAAACATGCTTTCGATTGAGAAATTATTTCCAACTAGGTGAAACATTGATGCGAGAGAACAAAAGAAAAACAAACACTAAAAGCAAAATTAATAAAGTCCACCATCATTTATTAACTAAAATTCACCTTACAAACTCAAATCAAACTTGTTCATAGTGAAAACAAATAACATAAATTGAATCTAGAAAGCAAGAAATTACAAATCTAGAGAGAGAAAGTTCTAAACCTAGAGATAGAAAAGAAGAATAACTAGAGAGAGAGTGGAAACCTAGAGATTTATAGAGAGAGAAAGAGAGGAAAAACTCACCTCAGACTTACCATGATGATTGGCTGGAGAGGATGGACCCGATAGGCACAGGATTTGCAAGGGTGGTTCAGTCAAGTGGTGGCTGTGTTGTTGGCCAACCAAATGAGGTGGGAAAACTGGTTGGAAGCCATGGAGATGAGGTTGCAAAGCATGGAGGAATGCCCTGAAAGTTGCTGGTTTGGAGCCCCCGATTTCAATGGTGATGTAGCTGACCGTTGAATGAAGCTAACGGCTTGCAAGGTGGAGAACGGCTTGGCAGGCAGGTGGTGCAAGATGTCCAAATGGTGGTTGTTTCTTGGAAGGACGGTTTGGGAGAGTTGCAAATGTTGCAAAGTGCTGAAACTTCAGCAGCCTAACGGACTCCAACCAGCAATCGTTGAAGGAGATGCACACGACCAAGGAGATCGTGGGAAGGTGCTGATTGTGGAGGTGTCTTTGGTGGTGGAGAAAAAGGAGTGCTCAACGGTTCCTCCTCTCTTCTTCTTCCTTCTTTTTTTCTTTTTTTTTTTTTGTTTTTAGGAGAGGTTAAGGACGGCTGGGTGCTGAGGGTTCAAAATGCAGGGGGTTCTGGATGGTGGAGAACGGCTTGGGGTTAACAACGGTGGTGGCTGTTTAGAAGAACAACCACCGTCTATCACGAGGAAGGTGGTGGTTGGTGCTGTAAAAAGGCAACAGGCGGAGCAAGATGAGAGGGGCAGCAAGGGAGGGCAGTGGCTGAGGTGATGGTGTGAAGGAGGAGTGGAGCAGGTTCGTGCAAGGTGCTCGCAGTTGTTGCCAGCCGGAGTTGCAGGCTGCAACTCCGGTAGAAGACGCGAAGAAGATGGTGAAGAATATGAAGGAGAAGAAGAGAAATGGGGGCCAAAGAAGGGGGGAATGATGAGAATGGGGTTTTGGGGAAGGATTGAAGGGATTAGAGGGGGATTAGGGTTCCAAAGAACCCTTCTCCTTCCCCTTTTAAAGCTCCCTAGTTTCCATTAATGGAAATTAGGGAATTTTTAAATATATATATATATATTTTAAGTAAAACACTACTTTTCTTTGGGGAATTTCCCCATTTAGTGGACCCCCCATTTTTTAAAATTTAATTAAAATTATTTTGAAATTCACGGGGTCCACTAACTGGTCTGACAGCGGGTCGATGATGATGGGCCCGGCTACTGGCCCACATGGATTAATGATGTCCATCGTCTCACAAGATGATGTGACAGACAGTCTGATGGCGATCGGATGGATGGTGACTTGATTGGGACCCAGATTGGTAGATCGACGGATCTAGAGAGATCCAACGGTCCGGTAGAAGATCCAACGGTCATAAAGCTAAGGGAGATGAGACAGAGCCAATGGGCAGGAGTTCTGGGGTTAGGTCAGTAGATTCGATGACCGAGAGATGAAGAGAGAGAGAATAAGGAGAGATGAGAGAGAAAATATCAGAAAATAGAGATAAAAGTATTGGCCGAGGGTCTGGAACCCTGGTCTTCACTGTGACCATCCTCACGCTTCTCCAATAGAGTAGACTATCATTCCTTGCTGACTCATGTGGCTTTAAACGCTTTGGTCCATCTCTTGGTTATTAGTTCTCCTGTTCTCTTCGTTCTTTGGGCTAATTTTTGGTCCTCTTATTCAGCCCATATTTGGCCCATATCTTCTAGTCATAGCATGTGGGCTCTTTAAGCTTTGATAATGAGATTTCCTGATCAATGTGGGCTCGCAAGTCTCGAGAATTGTCCCATCGGAGTTTTCTACGACAGAAGAAGCGCGTAATGAGATTTTATCAGAACGACTCAATGTCTAGACTTCCGAAAATGTGTTTAATGCATGCAAATATACCATTTCGTCTAGAAAAGTGTGTTCTACGCAACAGAAGAGACTATTACGTAGAAAAGTAGATAAATAGAGCATTTTACGTAGGAGAATGCAATAACGCTAAAAGGATAATTGCTTAAAATAAGCACTTTTGAGCGAATATCACATATGCTTGAAAAAGTAAGCCGTAAACTGGGCAAAAAGTTGTCAGAGGAGAACACTAACCTGAAGTAGACTATATGATGCACAAGGAGCAAACATGATAACCCTATTTCTAAAACAATCAGGATGTTTTAAGGGATTTATCTTGTTAGTTGGTGGGTTGAGGTATATTATGACAGTGGGCGGACCACTGGTTTATCTTGTTACCCGCCGGACTAACTTTGTCGCTCTTGGGTTCTCACCAGGCTACACTCTTTAGAGCGAATCCTTTAGTACTAACTCAAGTTAACAACAAGATAATCCGAAGCCTAGACAAATGTGCGGCACAATGGCTGTCTTAAGTACGTCCCAGACTAACCGGATTGGTCAAGTGTATAAGAAGAGTGTTCCCTCGGGTTAAGCTAGGGTTGGTGCATGTTTGATATTCGCTTAAAAGTGCGTATTTTCCACTGTTATCTTCTAAGCGTTTTCACACTCTCCTATGTTAAAATGCTCTATTTATCTACTTTTCTACGTCAGAGTCTCTTTTGTTGCGTAAAACACACTTTTCTGGACGAAATGGTATATTTGCATGCATTAAACACATTTTCGGAAGTCTAGACATTGAGTCGTTCTGATAAAGTCTTATTACGCGCTTCTTCTGTCGCAGGAAACCCCGATGGGACAATTCTCGAGACTTGCGAGCCCACATCAATCAGGAAAGCCCATTATCAAAGCTTAAAGAGCCTGCATGCTATGACTAGAAGATATGGGCCAAATATGGGCTGAATAAGATGACCAAGAAGCCGGCCCAAAGAACGAAGAGAGTAGGAGAGCCAATGACCAAGAGACGGACCAAAGCGTTTAAAGCCACATGAGTCAGCAAGGAATGATAGTCTACTATACTGGAGAAGCGTGAGGATGGTCACAGTGAAGACCAGGGTTCCAACCCTCTGCCAATACTTTTATCTCCATTTTCTGATATTTTCTCTCTCATCTCTCCTTATTCTCTCTCTCTTAATCTCTCGGTCCTCGAATCTACTGACCTAACCCCAGAACTCCTGCCCATTGGCTCTGTCTCATCTCCCTTAGCTTTCTGACCGTTGGATCTTCAATCGGACCGTTGGATCTTCCACCGAACCGTTGGATCTCTCTAGATCCGTCGATCTACAAATCTGGGTCCCAATAAAGTCACCATCCATCCGATCGCCATCAGATTGTCTGTCACATCATCTTGTGAGACGATGGACATCATCATTCCATGTGGGCCAGTAGTCGGGCCCATCATCATCGACCCTCTATCCGACCAGTTAGTGGACCCCGTGAATTTCAAAATAATTTCAATTAAATTTTAAAAAATGGGGGGTCCACTAAATGGGGAAATTCCCCAAAGAAAAGTAGGGTTTTACTTTAAATAAAATGTATATATATATATATATTAAACTAGGGAGCTTTAAAAGGGGAAGGAGAAGGGTTCTTTGGAACCCTAATCCCCCTTCAATCCCTTTCCCCATCTCCCCCTATCAATCCTGCACGTATCCCTTCTCCTTCTTGCCTCTTCTTCCTTTCTTCTTATTTTTTTTTTCTTCTTCTTCCACCTCCATCTTCGCCGGAGTTGCAGGCAGCAACTCCGGCCATCTAGGTCTTCCTTCTCCTCTTCTTCTTCTTCTTCTTCTTCTTCTTCTTCTTCTTCTTCTTCTTCTTCTTAATCTTCTCCTTGCAAGTCCCCTCTCCTTCAGCAAGCCGTTAACAGCACTGAGCACCGCCCCAGCACCTTCCCACCATTGAAACTGGCGAACTCCGGTGCTGCACTTTGCACCGCCACATCTTTTCAGGCGTCTGCCCACAGGTGCGCCTCTTTCTCTTCTTCTTCATCTTCTTCTTCTTCTTTTTCTTTCCCTTCTACTTTCTCTTCTTCCTCTTCCTCTTCTTCTTCTTCTTCTTCTTTTTCTCCTTGCCGGAGTTGCAGACTTGCAACTCCGGCCGCCTACAACCAGTCTTCATTAATACTAAGTAGCGGTCTGCAAGAGAGCAGACCGTCACTACCACCACCGAAAACTCTACCCTATTTTCTCCCCAAAGAGAACGTGGATATTTCCCCACGTTTTCTGATCTTATTCTCACCTGTTAACCCCCTAGAATGTTGCACCACCTGCTACTGCAACTCCGGTGAACACCGGTGCTGTTCATCGTTCCACGCCAGCCACGACCCTCTCCCACTTGCCAACCGGCTTCACAGCCATCAACGCCTACTGTCTTGTGGCAGCAGCAACAACACCACAACACCCCCATCCTTGCTTCCACGCCAACAGCCACCGTCCATTCTCTCTTTCTCTTCCCAAGAAACAAAACAAAAAAAAAATGGAAAAAAAATAAAGAGAGAAGAAGAAGGATGGGTAGCCGTGGGTGTTTTCCCTTGCAGCCACGTGTTAACCTTCTCTCAAGCTCCACCAAAAGCAACCACCTCTCCCTTACGGCCTGATCTTGGTTGGACTGAGACTTGGGTGCGTTTCGGTCGGTCTCCTCCACGCCTAACCCTTGCTATCATCACCATCTTCTCCCTCGCAACCAACATCATCCATCATCACTGGGCACGCACCCCCACTTGAAGGGATGGCCGACTCATCTCTCCATCTTAATGGATGATCCATCCATCATAGATCTCTCTTTTCCGGTCATCTCCATGGTAAGTTCGAGGTAGAAAAATCTCTCTTTAACTTTTCTCTCTCTACCCTTTTCTCTCTCTCTCTCTAATTCTCTCTATTTCTCTCTAGAATTCTCTCCCCTATTTTTTTTCTCACTAGTTCAACTTTCTCTCTCTTCTATCATTTTCTCTCTCTAAATCTCATTTCATCTCTCTATATTTGACTTTATCTTTCTTCTTCGAATTGATCTTTAGTTATTTTATTTTCTCTTATTTTTGATTCAGGCATTGTAATAGACATTTTGATCACTGAATGATGTATATTTTTATCTATCATTTCTTGCAATGTTCCGTCATTTCATGTTCCTGATTATGCTAATCTGACTAATCTTGAGTGCGGATCGACATCCCACACGAACCCCTATACAATATCGCATATTTTATAGGATAATCGGATAAAAATTACAAATGTATTGATTCTAGGGTTTCCGTAACCAACGACGCGAAAAAATCCTACTTTCAAATGGCGCCACTGCCACTCGGGTATTCGGGAGTGCAAAAAAGGACGTAAAGACGAAATTGGAAAGTTGCCAAATCGGAAAGCTGCTCAATTTGGACAGCCCGACCTTTTCGGGAAACTTTCTATTTTTTATTTTTAGTGATTTTTAGCAGTCTTTTAAATTACTATTTTTAATGCCTCGGAAGGCCGAGTGCAATTTGTAATAATTTAGGAATTTTACTGCTTTCCATATAAACTGCTAGATCTTGTTCTAGGGTTTTTTAGAAACCCTAGATTAAGTGAAAAATACCAAAAAAATCAAAAAAATCAAAATTCAAAAAAATTAGGGTTTTATATTCTACAGATTTTTAGAAATCACCAATTAAGGATTTGCGATTTTTGAAAAGATTCTAAAATCTTGAAACTTTGCTAAATTAGGGTTTCCCCTCTTAGAAGTTTCCACTTTAGAGGAATTTCTATCTTTAGAAATCCTCCGAATTTGGAAAAGTCTACAAAAGGAAATACCCCAAATCTAGCAGAATTTCAAATTTGGGAAATTTTCCAAAACTGTACGGGATCTCGCCATCAAATCTCTCTTGGAAGATCTCC
Organism: Euptelea pleiosperma; assembly: GCA_035048495.1. NCBI lineage: Eukaryota > Viridiplantae > Streptophyta > Magnoliopsida > Ranunculales > Eupteleaceae > Euptelea > Euptelea pleiosperma. The sequence continues at coordinate 20,581,977 of CM068553.1, read as the reverse complement.
ACAGTTCGGGAAACTTTCCAATCTAGGTATTTTCCATTCTTAGAATTCCTAAATTTCACCCCATCTCGAATTTGCAAATTAATTCAAAAACTTGCCTCAATCCAATACGTGCTCTGTGAACTCTAAAAAGGCAAGGATCTTCCAAATAGAATCCCAAATACCTAGACCGTGCGATCTAACTTTTCTGTAAGAACACGATCCAGTGTGGGTAGGGAGTGAAAGCTCAAAGAGGTGGAGTCGGGCCCAAGCCCATTAGGATACCCCTCCCTAACCCACGGAGGCGACCCCGTGGCGTGGCCCACGGGAGATAAGTCCCTATCCTCGCCTTGAGTGCGATACGGTGTTATTGGGTGAATCATTGCCGCTTGTCTATTTGTTTTCTAGCAACAACTTATTCGACTTGCGTGGCGAGGCCGTTAATCAATCAACTCTAAGATAGCAGACCCAGCTCCAAAATTGAAACTGGTGGGATTTCATCACCCACCTCATCATTCCAACTGATTTGATCCCTAGGCTCCATTTAATTAAAAAGAATCAAGAAGTAGAGCCAATTAGCCCGGTGTTCGAGGAAAAATCCACACAAAGCGAACCTGCTTAACATCCAATCGAAATAAGACCACGAGCGCGGGTCCCTGTTGTCTAACACACCCATAAGTCCCTGCTACTCAAGTACACTGAGCTCGACGTGGCATCTTAGACTATTCGGCGGTTAGTTGCATGTGGACTAGGAACACGCATCAACCCTAGCTTAACCCGAGGGAACACTCTTCTTATCCACTTGACCAATCCGGTTAGTCTGGGACGTACTTAAGGCAGCCATTGTGCCGCACGTCTGTCTAGGCTTCGGATTGCCTTGTTCTTAACTAGAGTTAGTACTAAAGGATTTGCTCTGAAGATGTAGCCTGGTGAGAACCTCTGAGTGCAAAACAGTTAGTCCGGCGGTTAAGAGATAAACCAGTGGTCTGCCCACTGTCATAATCTACTCTAGCCCCAAAACTAACAAGATAATTCCTAAAATATATCCTGATTGTTTAGAATAGGATTATCTGTGCTTGGTGTGCATCATTTAGGATAGTGTACCTCTCTGGCAACTTTTTGCCAAGTATAGAGCTTCCCTCCATAGGGTATGCCCGTTTGGACTCGTCCGAACAAACGCTTGGTTCGATCTGAGAATCACATACCTACAGTGGATCCTCTACTGAATCCTTCCCCATCTCTTTTTCCACCCGCCTCCCCCAGTACTACTACCTTTATAGTCATGGCAGTTGAACGACCTCTTATCGAGACGTTCGCCCCTATCTCTGCTAATCCGCCCACTTGCATTATTCTCTCACCTACTACGGTGGTACAGTTTGAGATCAGGCCGCAGACGATCCAAATGCTGCCAACCTTTCGTGGTCTCCCAAGAGAAGACCCATATTCCCATATTAGGGAATTCCAGCATGTCATCCTACTTTTCAAAAATCAGAACCTCGATGATGACAATGTGTGTCTGCGAGTTTTCCCATTCTCGCTCAAAGACCGAGCCTCAAATTGGTTCTACTCCTTACCCGCTGATTCAATCAGTAGTTGGAAAGAGTTGGTGGGCAAATTCATGTCTAAATTCTACCCCATGACTTGGACCAACCAAATGAAGCAACTCATCCAAGACTTTCGACAGAAGTCCGATGAGAAATTTTTCGAAGCGTGGGAAAGATTCCAAGACTACCTGACTAAGTGTCCCCACCATAGCATCGACAAGGGCAATCTTGTCCATGTCTTCTACAAGGGACTTACTGATGAGTCCTGGACCATGGTAGAGTCAATGTGCCAGGGAAAATTCCTGCACCAAACTCCGACCGATGCATACAAATTCTTGGGAGAGTTAGGAGAAAACTCTCAACATTGGACGACTGACTCAGAGTTTAGTCGAGCCACTTCGGTCCAAAGGACCACCAAGGCACATGATGCTACAGCAGATACTGAGCTTTGATCAGTCATTCAAGAGTTGAGCAAGTCAGTCTCAGCACTGGCTGTATCAGTACAAAAGCCTACTCAACAGTCTACCCCAGTCATGCATGTGGGACACGAGAGCCCTGTGAAATCCTGCACCCTCTGTCTGCAACCCTCCCATACTACTAAGCATTGTCCTTTGAATGAAGGATGGTCTAATCCTCTTCAGGAAGAAATTTGTGCTTTCAGCACATACAAACCACCCACTCAAAACTCGTATAGTCAATCTTATCATCCGGACACGAGAAACCACCCTAACTTCTCTTGGAGGCCTCAGTCTACTTAACCACAAGCTCAACCTTCGCGTCAGACTCAGGGCATGTACCCTCCAGGGTTCAATCAACCCAATAGGCAATTCAATCAGGGACAATACTAGCAGAGTTAGTACCCTTCTACTCAAAACCAGCAGTTCCAACAGGGTCAATACTCTAGACAACCGAGCACATTTCAGAATCAGCAAAGAGTTCCCCAGAACTTTCAGAACCAACAGATTGTCCCAACTAATTCTCCAGCCTATAACTATAATGCCCAGATGAGCTCGAGTCATGAATTGGTGCCTCAGCTCCCTTTAGCTGCCCCCCCAACAGTCGGTCCCCAAATCCGGTATCGAAGACCTTCTAGCTCAACTCATTACTCAGCAACAACAATTTATGCAACGCCTAGAGCAACAGTAAATACAATCCACGCTTCGTCTAGAGCAACGCTTAGGCAACCTGGAAGCTGAGAAAGCTAAAGGCATCTTCCCTAGCCAACCCATCCCTAACCCAAAAGGAAATGCTAAAGGAGCATTATATGAGATTGGTTCCCAATCTCAGAGCCAGAATGAGAATTGTCAAGGGGAGGTGCAAGTTGTAACCACCCTACGATCTGGAAAAACTGTGGACATGGGAGTTCAACCACCGTCGGTGCCATCTCCAGCACCGATCACTCGTACAGAGGAAACAAGTCCTAATCCTACCTCTGCTTCTTCTACCTCTGCACCAACATCAGATATCCCTGTGCAGAAATCCAAGGCTAAAGACAAATCCATTTGTCGAGTAAAGCCTCCCTTCCCGGACAGACTTGTCCAAGATAAGCGGGATCAGCAATTCTCAGAGATTTTAGACGTCTTTAAAGACGTCCAGATCAATATCCCATTCCTTTCTGCTATCAAGCAAATCCCCTCCTATGCCAAATTCCTCAAGGACTTGTGCACAGTTAAGCGGTGTACGCATGTACCCAAAGCTGCCTTCTTGGCCGAAAAAGCTATCGCGTTCATTCAATGCAATAGTGTGATCAAACACAAGGATCCAGGTAGCCCAACTGTCCAATGTGAAATTTGAGACAACTTTAGTTGCACTGCCTTGCTAGATTTAGGGGCTAGCGTTAACCTCATACCATTCTTGATATATCAACAGTTAGGACTGAAAGATATGAAGCCTACCACTGTCACCCTGAAATTAGATGATCAGTCCATCAAGATTCCAAGAAGAATCATTGAAGATGTTCTAGTAAAAGTCGCCGACTTTTATTATCCTGTGGACTTTATCAATCTCGACACCGAGTTTTGTCAGGATAACCGCATTCCGGTCATTTTAGGCCGTCCATTCCTTACCACCGCGAACGCACACATCGGGTGCCGAGACGGAAACATGTCCATTGCTTTCGGTAACCTCAAAGCTGAGGTCAATATCTTTCGTTTAATGCAACAAGATACCGATCGCGAAGTGACCGATGAAATGTGTGACGGTGAGAGTCTAATCCCGGACTCAACCGAAGACATTCTTAAACAGTGTCTAGCACACTTTGGGGCTGACTTTACAACAGAGTCAGCTATTTCTGATCTCAATGATCTTTTGGAGACTGCTCCACTGCTAGAGATCCCCGCTCCACTCATCGAGTTTGAGCCTCTGATAACCATGGCCAGAGAACCCATCCTTCCTTTACCTACTGAAGTCAAACATCTTCAATCCGTGTCTTCTGTGACACCTACTTCAACTCCATCTGCTCCAACATTGGAGCTCAAGCCACTTCCAACAGATCTTTCCTATGCCTATCTTGGTCCTAAGGAAACCTACCCTGTCATTATTGCTTATGCTTTGTCTGAGAGTGAACGTAAGAAACTTCTCGAGCTGCTCAACGAGCACATATCTGCGATAGGTGGGACTATAGATGATATTCGTGGCATAGACCCCTCGGTGTGCCAACATCACATCTATCTCGATGATGAATCCAAAACCTCTCGAGAACACCAGAGGAGGTTGAACCCCATTTTGAAGGATGTAGTAGGGGACGAGGTCCTTAAACTGTTAGATGCGGGTATCATTTACCCTATCTCCGATAGCAAATGGGTGAGTCCTATTCATGTCGTCCCTAAAAAGGCAGGTTTCACAATTGTGGAAAATGAGAACAAGGAAATGGTCACCCAGCGCCTGAAGAAAGGGTGGAGAGTCTGCATCGATTACCGACGACTCAACACCAACACTAGGAAGGACCATTTTCCTTTACCCTTCATAGACCAGATGTTGTAGAGACTAGCAGGTCACTCCTATTACTGCTTCCTTGATGGTTACTTAGGGTATAATCAAATACCCATCGCCCCTGATGATCACGAGAAAACAACTTTCACCTGTCCCTTTGGCACTTTTGCCTACAAGCGCATGCCCTTTGGCCTCTGCAATGCACCCGCGACCTTTCAAAGGTGTATGATGAGCATATTCTCTGACATGGTGGAAAAATTCCTCGAAGTCTTTATGGATGACTTCTCGGTCTTTGGGTCATCCTTTGATGACTGTCTGAACCATCTAGGGCTTGTACTTCAACGTTGTCAGGACAAGCGACTTGTCCTCAATTGGGAGAAATGCCACTTCATGGTAAAGAAAGCCATAGTTCTAGGACATGTCATTTTCCATCAGGGCATTGAGGTCGACAAAGCTAAAATCGATATCATCTCGACCTTGCCCATTCCTAAGTTCGTACGTGACATCCGATCCTTTTTGGGACACGGAGGATTCTATAGGCGATTCATCAAGGACTTCTCTCAAATCGCTGGACCTCTGTCCCATCTTCTGGCTAAAGATAGTCCTTTCGACTTTAATACTGACTGTGTCAAGGAATTTGAGCGTCTCAAATCTGAGCTCACTACTTCGCCCATTATCCGTCCCCCGGACTGGACTCTACCTTTCAAGGTAATGTGCGATGCTTCTGACTACGCCTTAGGAGCCGTTCTAGGGTAGAGAGTTGACAAAAGGTCACACGTGATCTACTACGCGAGCAAAACTCTTAACTCTGCGCAAATGAATTACTCCACCACTGAGAAAGAACTCCTGACGGTAGTCTTCGCCCTTGATAAATTCTGTCAGTACCTCTTAGCCACTAAGGTGGTTGTGTACACTGATCATGCAGCCCTTCGTTATCTCATGTCGAAAAAGGAAACCAAGCCTCGATTAATTCGATGGATTCTCTTACTGCACGAATTCGACCTCGAGATTAAGGATAAGAAAGGAACTGAGAATGTAGTGGCTGATCACTTGTCTAGACTGACTTTAGAGTCATCCTTCGACACCCAGCCCATCCCTGAGACCTTTCCAGACGAACAACTGTTCGCTATCTCCGTTCATCCATGGTATGCTGACATTGTTAACTACCTTGTCACCGAAGAAATGCCTTCACACTGGTCAAAACAGGACAAAAGCCAATTCCTAGCAAGAGTTAAGTACTACTCTTGGGATGACCCTTATTTGTATAAATACTGTCCTGACCAGATCATTCGTCTCTGTGTCCCTGAGTCGGACCAACTCAATATCTTGTCCTCGTGTCATGACCAACCTTGTGGTGGTCATTTCAGCACTAAGAAGACTGCAGAAAAAGTGCTGCAATGCGGATTCTACTGGCCCACATTATTTAAAGATGCCCACATCTACAGCAAAACCTCTCCTAATTGCCAGCATCTAGGCCGCATCTCTCAGAGGAACATGATGCCCCTAACCCCAATCCAGGTCGATGAAATATTTGACATCTGGGGCATCGACTTCATGGGTCCCTTTCGGTTTCCTATGGTTTTGAGTACATTCTCCTTGCGGTAGACTATGTCTCCAAATGGATAGAAGCCATTCCTACCAAGACCAATGACCACAAATTGGTGGTCAAATTCCTAAAGGAGTTCATCTTCGCCCGGTTCGGTGCCCCTAAGGCCATCATTAGTGATGGGGGCACCCATTTCTCCAATAGGATATTCGAGAAATTAATGAAAAAGTATGGGGTAACACCCACAAGGTTGCCCTAGCTTATCATCCGCAGACTAGTGGTCAAGTAGAGGTTTCTAATCGTCAGATCAAGTAGATCTTGGAGAAGACAGTCAATACCACACGTAAAGACTGGTCTACTCGTCTCACTGATGCGTTATGGGCATACAGAACTGCCTACAAGACCCCACTCAATATGTCTCCATATCGTCTCGTCTTTAGGAAACCCTGTCATCTTCCGGTAAAGATTAAACATCGTGCCTTATGGGCCATTAAGAAGCTTAACTTCGACCTAGAAACCGCAGGGGAGGAGAGGAAACTTCAAATGAATGAGTTAGAAGAACTCAGAAATGATGCCTACAACTTGTCCAAGAATTACAAAACAAAGATGAAGTGGATACATGACAAGAGCATCCTCAGGAAAGAGTTCCATCCAGGACAGAAGGTCCTTCTTTATAATTCTCATCTCCATCTCTTCCCTGGGAAATTGAAATCTAGGTGGACCGGTCCTTATACGGTCACCGTAGTCACACCCTTTGGGGCAATCACTATTGAGGATCCCAAGGATCACTCCTCATTCCAGGTAAATGGCTAGCGTCTTAAGCAATTCCATGAACTTGATGTGTCGTTCATTCAGACTTTTGAAATTGATCTCATCGATCCTGTCTATATCGACTGATGATCCACTCAGTCTCCTGTGCTCCAACTTGGTTGGGGGTGCCTGTCACCCCCGTCATGTCTGGCTGAAGACGTAAAACTTAGCGCTTTCAGAAAGGCAATTCTGGTATTCCTAGAGTACATGAGTCTCATGCATTTGTTATTACTGTTATTGAAAGTAGGATTTTTCCGCGTCGTTGGTTACGAAAACTCTAAAATCAACAAGATTTGTAATTTATCTGAGATTTCCTGCAAAATTCAGAGATTCTAGCATAGAGATTCGTGTTGGATGTCGATCCGCACTCGGGATTAGGGAACGTGCAGTAAAGAACATAAAATGACTTTTTTTTTATTGAAATCGAACTTGATAAATCAAACACAATAATGGAAACTTAGATTAGTAAAAATGACTAAAACTTTATTAAAGTAACTGCTCTTACAGAGTTTTGCTTGCATTAATAATAGAAATAGCAAAAAAAAATTAAACAAAGGGAGAATATAGATCAAGATCTTAAGAGAGAAAGTTAGAGATCGAATTAGAGAGTTGAAAAGAGAGAACTAGTGGTAGGGGATCTTACCAAGCGAACTGGTTGGAGGAGCTCTAGACGAGTTGCAGGTCGGCTGGGGGAGATGAGGAGAGGGAGGCGATGCAGTGCTGTGGGCGGTGTTGTTGCTACTAACGTGAAAAGGTAGGTGGCTGGCGGTGCAAGGGGGACTGTTCGGACCCCAAAGGAGAATGATAGCTTGAAGATGGAGGCTGAGGCAGTAGTGTTGAAAGCTATGGAGAAGAGATGGGGGAGAGGAGATCACAGCTGGGTTTTCTCCCTCAATGGTGGAGCGGCTTGGGCGTGGAGATGAGAGGAGGGACGGTAAAGGCTGTTGCCTCCTCCTTATATAGGAACCATTAGGTTTCCTCAACGTTCTTCTATTTTTTTGGTAGGAACCGTGGGTTCCTATAATAGAAACCCACAGTTTCTAAAACTTTTCCTCCTCTTTCTAATGGTAGAATCGTGGGTTCCTAGATTTAGAAACCCACAATTTCTAAAAAAATGCAAATGCCACCCCTTTTTGAAAAGATTGAGAAAACATTCCTTTCTCTTGAAAAAATGCTTTGATTCTTAAAAATTATTTTTCAAAATTCTCTTATTTCCTTCTTTAGCAGCTATTTCCTGTTTATGCCAGGCATATGGGTCCCACTGAGTGGCTGGGCCGTGGGTAATGGGTTCGCCCTTTGGCCCATGTGATAAAATGGTGATGGCCACGAGATTCTAAGATAATGTGATGGATGATCAGGTGAATTTTCAATGATCGGATAGTAGAAGTGGGTGGCGATGATCAGGTAGATCATCGGATGGTGGAGATGGGCCAAGGTAGGCTGTAGAATTGAGTGATCGAGGAATGAGAAAGGATCGGATGATTTGGATTGTGAGTAGAGAGAGAATGAAGATCTAGAGAGAGGAGAGAGAAAATATTACAAAATAAAGAGAAAATGCTCGAAGAGGGTCTTGAACCCTGGTCTTTGACTTGGTCTTCTGCATGCTTCACCAACTGAGCAAGCACTTGCCTTGTGTTGGTATATAAGCTTTAATCTCCTTAGTCTCTTCTTTGAGGGCTTGTCTATCCTTCTCTCTTGGTCGTCCCTCGATTCTTTTGACTCGCTGGCTCTTCCCATCTTTGGCCTATATCTTCTCATCTTCAGCTTGTTGGCTCTTGAGCTTTGATCCTAGGTTCTGAAAGTTGATTGTGGGCCCGCATTCCAGCAAAATTGCCCGATTATTGCTCCTACGATAGAAAAAATTGCGTAATGAGAATGACTTCGCATGTGGATCAAATAAATGCGTATGAATGCATGCGAATATACCATTTTAACTAGAAAAGTGTGTTCTACGGAATGAGAGAAGCTCTGACGTAGAAATGTTGATAAAAAATGCAGTTTTACGTAGAAGAGTGTGACAATGCTAGAAGGATAATTGCTTAAAATAAGCACTTTTGAGCGAATATCAGTTATATCTCTGAAAATGCAGGTACATTCATTCTTCATATCATCAGGTACCACATACTGTCGAGTTCGGCCGACTTGGTAACATTGATATTGGCTCAAAAGTGCTTATTTTAAGCCATTATCCTTATAGCGATGTCGCATTCTCCTACGTAAAACTTGTCTTTTCGTCGACTTTTTCACGTAAGAGTTTCTTCTAATGTGTAGAGCGCAATCTTTAAACGAAAATTGACTATTTGCATGAAATATACGCATTTCGGATAGTCTAGATATAAAGCCGTTTTGATTAAGTCTCATTACGTGCTTTTCTCTCGCAGGAAACCTGATCGGGCGATTTTCGAGACTTGCGGGCCCATGATCAACCATAGAAGTCTAATATCAAAGCTTAAGGAGTCAACAAGCTATGACAAGAAGATACCGGCCAAGTACGGGTCAAGTCAGAGGATCGTAGAGCCAGATAAAGAACCAAGAGAGAGGAAAAGCTGAAGACCAAGAGACGAGCTAAAGTGATTCAAAGCCGCACCAACTGACATAAAATGACGGCTTACGTAATTGGTAAAGCCGACAGAAGATTACATTGAAGATCAGGGTTCATGACCCTCCGCCAGCTCTTTTGCCATTATTTTGTATTATTTTCTCTCTCCTCTCTCCTAATTCTCTCTCCATCTCTCTAGACTCTAATATCTAACCCGCAGATCGTCTCATCGTACCATTACATCCCCAGATCTACCATCCGATCCCCCTCTCCATGATCGAATTGCTTATATCTCACCATCCGATCCTTAAATCGATCATCCTATCCCTCCGATCTCCATCATCTAACCTTAGATCTTCTCTCCTTTAGCTTTATTCCATCTCTCATAGTTCTTCTACCGTTAGATCTTCAATTCGACCGTTAGATCATTCATCTGACCGTTGGATCTCTCCAGATCCTACGGTCCGCCAATTGTGGACCGAGTCAAACCACCACCGCATCTCATCCAATTATCATAGTTTCATCATCTAACGGCCCCCATGGCCTTAGTGGTCCACAAAGCCCACGGCTTTGTAACCCGTCCTAGAGCCCATGGTGTTTTGGGCTCATTTACCATTTTTTTCCCCTGCCGGCCAAACGCACCCTAACCTACGGCCTCGCAAGAGGCCCATATCTATCTGGCCTATTAGCCCGCTTATCCTTGAGCCCATGCCCATACCCATTGACACATGGTCACAAGGCCCACGGGCCAATTATCCTTGTAATGACCCAATCAAAGCAAGTGGCCAACATAAACCCATGGGCTCTCACAAGCCCACATTCAAGCCAATGGGAGAAGTGGTCAACTTTGACCACTTCTCATCAATCTCCAACTTCATTCCCACGGTTTCTCTCTCCCACAACAAACTACTCCCTATAAAAGAGAGAGAAACCTTGGGTCTTTCTTTGGTTCCCTCCCCCTCTAAAACTCTCTCTTCTTTCCCCTCTCTTCCCTGATCATTGTTTTGCTCATTCTTTTCGCCTTCTCCAGCGAAAATCATACCACCATCCTCCATTGATTCCGGCGAGAAGCTCGCTGGAATTGTTCACCATTTCCACCATCTCCTTCTCCTCTTCTTCTTCTTCTTCTTTCTTCTTCTTCTTCTTCTTCTTCTTCTTCTTCATCTTACCCACCGGAGTTGCAACCTGCAACTTCGACAGATCCACCTGCAACCCAGCAAGTCATCTTGCACACTTGCAGTATCCTCCAACAGTCAAGAACGTGGAGATCAACATCTCCAAACGGTCTTCAACAATCACCGTGCACACTTGCAGCAACTCCCTCTCTCGTTGGAACCATTGTAGCACGTTTCACCACCTGTAGAACCTTTCTCTCCATTGCTAGGCAGCACTAGTCCGCCCTCATTTCCTCATTTTTTTCTCTCACCGGAGTTGCAGACCTGCAACTCCGGCCGGCCATCTTCCAACCCATCATCACCGGTTGCACAAACAACTAGCTTCTCCTCTGAGCAAGCGTGCACCAGCATCAATACAAGGAGCAGCCTGCATCTTCTCCTCCACGGATGTCACTTGCTGCCACCTCGATCACCTGTCCTCACTGATCGGAGTTGCTTGCAAACTCCGGCGAAGACCATCTTCTCCAAACGAACCAGAAATCTGGTTCGCCTCCTCTTCTCCCCAATATCAACAGCAACAACATTGCTGTTTTCCTCCAACCATCAAGTTGCAGGTAGCGCCTCCAATCTCCTTGAAATCTGCTGCGCATACCCCAACTCCTTCTCTATTGCAACCCTGCAATGCATAGATCAGCAACTTCTCCTGGCCGGTGCTAATCTGCCTAAATAGCCGTTCTTCTTCAACGATTTGCACCTGCCACGTCTTCCTCATCACCAGGTTCACCACCAAGACTCTATCATCAACGGGAGCACCTGCAATGTCCACCAGATCTGCAGGTGCATTGTAACTTTGGGTTCCCCTCTTCAGCGTGCACAGCAGCTCATACTGTCGAGTTCGGCCAACTTGGTAACATCCTCCCTGAACCTTTGCTTCATCATCACTACTTTTTTATCATTTTATGTCCCGGTCATGAGCACCGAGGACGGTGCTGTATTTTGGTTGGGGGTGGGTATTTACCAAAACTCATGTCTTCATTTTGATTAAAAAAAAAAAAAAATTTTGGGTGATTTCGATGTTCTCCAAAAGTTTTCTAGAATTTCAAAAATGTGTCAAATACCCTGACTTCGATTAGCTAAAAACCTCTGTTAAGTTAGCATTGAGGATGTCAATTTTTGTTTAAAGTTAGCGTCGAGTCAAGTCAGGCGTGACTACAACAGGTTTGAAAACTCATATTCAGCACAATTGTACACTATCAATATCAGAATCATCATAAGTTTAGAAATTCGGGAGATCCTATGAGAATAATTGTGGAGACTTAACCCAGTGAGCTTTCGAGCCTTTAATCATTTCAGAGGATTATACAACAAATCTGAGTCACCAGATGACTCAATATTCTTCATGCCCGCAATATTCGTTGAAAGATCTCATTATCTTTTGCTTCGATCGTAAAACTCGGAACGACATCAAAATTGGATTACTACAACAGAACCTTCTCTGTATCCAATCAAGACAGTATGCATGGTAGTGCAAACCCTAGAAAATGATTTAGGCCATTTTTCTGAACCATTCAGCCTTTTTACTCACCTGAATTATACTTCACTAGAAACCCCTTGAGCCATTCTATAAAAGCATTTTCTTTGTAAACCCATCAACCTAAAATTCAGTCCAACTACGAAGCATGACTGTCTACCCTTATTTTGAGATGGACAAAAGAATAACTGATATGAGTGTCCCGTGAAAAAAAAAATGGTTCAAGCTGAAAATAAAATATGGAAAGAAAGTATAAAAAAGAGCTGAAAAGAAATTGAGCAATCTCAGAAATATCAAGAAAAAGAGAAAAATACGAAAAAAGAAAAAAGAACCAGATAATGGTGTTACACCGTAGGAAAAATGCAAGAAAATGGCAATATCCTCTCAAGATCTTTGAAATCCTGTATCCCTTTATCTCTCTACACCTGACCTAAGCCTCATTACAACCCAGGAAAGTCCTACTTGATTCTAGGATAGCACGATCACAAAATGTGGAGATTGGAGAAGGAGAAGCTATAGAGTTTGATCTGACGTTCCCGAGTGAAGTGGTATTCCAATCATGAGATCTTCTTCTATTAAAAATGTCCTTCCTTCAAATAATACATATGTGAGATCTTTGCTTTCATATATCAACACATCTCCTCACATATAAATTGAGAGAAAAGAAGAAAACCCTTCTTGTGTGATTCTATTCTGAGTGCTAAACATGTGAGATTTGAGGTCAAGGCATAAAAACTTTGAAGTGATCTGGAAATCTTTACTGTCGGATGATGAGAATGTTGAGCACACACACACGCAGAGTCTGACTATTCTGAGTCATGATTATCAGTCTGTAGTCTTGCCAAAACTTTCCAACTTTTCACTAGCATGTAACTATTTTTTTGCATCCATTCAATGATTTGACGAACGGTGTTTTCCCAGAGCTAATATGAAAAAGTGTGCAGCATGTGCAGAGCCCTTTTAAGCTCATTTATTTCGCACTAATTGCCAAGGATTGGCAATATGCTGGTTTGGGGTTGTGATATTCGCTTAAAAGTGCGTATTTTCCACTGTTATCTTGGTTGGACTGAGACTTGGGTGCGTTTCAGTCGGTCTCCTCCATGCCTAACCCTTGCTATCATCACCATCTTCTCACTTGCAACCAACATCATCCATCATCACTGGGCACGCACCCCCACTTGAAGGGATGGCCGACTCATCTCTCCATCTTCGTGGACGATCCATCCATCATAGATCTCTCTTTTTCGGTCATCTCCATGGTAAGTTCGAGGTAGAAAAATCTCTCTTTAACTTTTCTCTCTCTACCCTTCTCTCTCTCTCTCTCTAATTCTCTCTCTTTCTCTCTAGAATTCTCTCCCCTATTTTTTTTTCTCACTAGTTCAACTTTCTCTCTCTTCTATCATTTTCTCTCTCTAAATCTCATTTCATCTCTCTAGATTTGACTTTATCTTTCTTCTTTGAATTGATCTTTAGGTATTTTATTTTCTCTTATTTTCGATTCAAGCATTGTAATAGACATTTTGATCACTGAATGATGAAGTTTATTTTTATCTATCATTTCTTGCAATGTTCCGTCATTTCATGTTCCTGATTATGCTAATCTGACTAATCCCGAGTGCGGATCGACATCCGACACGAACCCCTATACAATATCGCATATTTTACAGGATAATCGGATAAAAATTACAAATGTATTGATTCTAGGGTTTCTATAACCAACGACGCGAAAAAATCCTACTTTCAGTGTTCCTAGTTCACACGCAACTAACCACCGAATAGTCCAAGATGCCACGTCGAGCTTAGTGTACTTGAGTAGCATGGACTTATGGGTGTGTTAGACAACAGGAACCCGCGCTCGTAGTCTTACTTCGATTGGATGTGAAGCGGGTTCACTTTGTGTGGATTTTTCCTTGAACACTGAGCTAATTGGCTCTACTTCTTAATTTTTTTTAATTAAATGGAGCCTTGGAATCAAATCAGTTGGAATGATGAGGTGGGTGATGAAATCCCACCAGTTTCAATTTTGGTGCTGGGTCTGCTCTCTTAGAGTTGATTGATTAACGGCCATGCCACGCAAGTCGAATAATATGTATGCGAAAGCAAATAGACAAGTGGCAACGATGCACCCAATAACACCGTATCGCACTCAAGGCGAGGATAGGGACTTACCTCCCGTGGGCCATGCCATAGGGTCACCTCCGTGGAATAGGGTGGGGTATCCAAATGGGCTTGGGCCCGACTCCACCTCTTTGAGCTTTCGCTCCCTACCCACACTGGGATCGTATGCTGCAGAAAAGTTAGGTCGCACGGTCTAGGTATTTGGGATTCTATCTGGAAGATCCTTACCTTTTTAGGGTTCACTGAACAAGCACTGGATTTAGGCAAGTTTTAGAATTATTTTCCAAATTCGAGATGGGTTAAAATTTAGGAATTCCCAGATTGGAAAATACCTAGATTAGAAAGTTTCCCGAACTGTGGAGATCTTCCAAGAAAGATTTGATTGCGAGATCTCCTACAATTTTGGGAAATTTCCCAAAATTGAAATTCTACTAGATTTGAGGTGTTTCCTTTTATAGACTTTTCCAAATTCGAAAGATTTCTAAAGATAGAAATTCTTCTAAAGAGGAAACTTCTACGAGGGAAAATCCTAATTAAGCAGAGTTTCAAGATTTTAGAATCTTTCCAAAAATTGCAAATCCTTGATTGGTGATTTCTAAAAATCTACAGAATATAAAACCCTAATTTTTTTTGAATTTTGATTTTTAATTTTTTTGGTATTTTTCACTTAATCTAGGGTTTCTAAAAAAACCCTAGAACAAGATCTAGCAGTTATATGGAAAGCAGTAAAATTTCTAAATTATTACAAATTACACTCGACCTTCCGAGGCATTAAAAATAGTAATTTAAAAGACTGCTAAAAATCACTAAAAATTAAAAATAGAAAGTTTTTCGAAAGGCCGAGCTGTAAAAATTGAGCAGCTTTCCAATTTGGCAACTTTCCAATTCTGTCTTTACGTCCTTCTTCGCACTCCAGTACACCTGATATTCGCTCAAAAGTGCTTATTTTAAGCAATTATCCTTTTAGCGTTATCGCACTCTCCTACGTAAAACTGCTCTAATTATCCATTTTTTTACGTAAGAGTCTACCTCATTGCGTAAGACACACTTTTCTGGACGAAATGGTATATTTGCATGCATTAAACACATTTTTAGAAGTCTAGATATTAAGCCGTTCTGATTAAGTCTCATTACACGCTTCTTCTATCGCAGGAAACCCCGATGGGACAATTCTCGAGACTTGCGAGCCCACATCAATCAGGAAAGCCCATTATCAAAGCTTAAAGAGCCCACATGCTATGACTAAAAGATATGGGCCAACTATGGGCTGAATAGGAGGACCAAAAAGTCGGCCCAAAGAACGAAGATAACAGGAGAGCCAATGACCAAGAGATGGACCAAAGCGTTTAAAGCCACATGAGTCAGCAAGGAATGATAGTCTACTCTACTGGAGAAGCGTGAGGATGGTCACAGTGAAGACCAGGGTTCCAGACCCTTTGCCAATACTTTTCTCCATTTTTTGATACTTTCTCTCTCATCTCTCCTTATTCTCTCTCTCTCTTCATCTCTCGATCCTCGAATCTACTGACCTAACCCCAGAACTCCTACCCATCGGCTCTATCTCATCTCCCTTAGCTTTCTGACCGTTGGATCTTCCATCGGACCGTTGGATCTTCAATCGGACCGTTGGATCTCTCTAAATCTGTCGATCTACCAATCTGGGTCCCAATCAAGTCACCATTCATCCGATCGACATCAGACTGTCTATCACATCATCTTGTGAGACGATGGACATCATCAATCCATGTGGGCCAGTAGCCGGGCCCATCATCATCGACCCACTGTCCGACCAGTTAGTGGACCCCGTGAATTTCAAAATAATTTTAATTAAATTTTAAAAAATGGGGGGTCCACTAAATGGGGACATTCCCCAAAGAAAAGTAGAGTTTTACTTTAAAAAAAAAAAAATTTATTTCAAAAATTCCCTAATTTCCATTAATGGAAACTAGGGAGCTTTAAAAGGGGAAGGAGAAGGGTTCTTTGGAACCCTAATCCCCCTCCTTTCTTCTCCTTTCTCTCCCCAAAACCTTCCCCCACGTTCTACCCTTCCTCCTCTCCTCTTTCCTTCTTCTTCTCTTTCTTTTTTCTCTTCTTCTCCACGAATCCGGCGGGTTCCTCCAGCGAGCTGGTGGAGTGCTGCCACCATCTTCTTCTTTTTCTTCTTCTTCTTCTTCTTAATCTTCTCCTTGCAGGTCCCCTCTCCTTCAGCAAGCCGTTAACAGCACTGAGCACCGCCCTGGCACCTTCCCACTATCAAAATCGACGAACTCCGGCGCTGTACTTTGCACCGCCACCTCCTTTCCGGCGTCTACCCACAGGTGCGCCTCTTTCTCTTCTTCTTCATCTTCTTCTTCTTCTTTTTCTTTCCCTCCTTCTTCTTCCCCTCCTCCTTATTCTTCTTCTTCTTCTTCTTCTTCTTTTTACTGGCCAGAGTTGTAGACCTGCAACTCCGGCGACCTCCTTTAAGAACGTCGTAGCAACTACGTTCTCCTTTGACGGCCAGCAACACAGTCGTGCTCCTCTCCAACCAACTCCTCTTCACTGCAACACCGTCAGCCACTCAAACCACCGCCAGAGTTGCAGGTTGCAACTCCGGCCAACTGTTGCTGCATCCCTCCTCTTCTCCACGTTGCTGCATCAAAGAGCCACCTACTCCTTCCCTTGCCACTACTCCCTTCCACCGCCATTCATCTCTTGTTCCTTCACGGTTTAAGGGCAGCACAACCCATCGTCACAAACCCCAGCCACTCTTCACCGCTCCACCTTAGCTGCTGCAACATCTCCACCTGTCGAACCTCATCTCCAGCGCCTCCATCAACCATATTCTCCATCCTCCATCTTCCATTTTGACCGATCCAGCACCTTCCTATCCATTACATTCCATTATCGCCTTTACCAAGCCGTCACCCAGCTGGATCTCCAAGCCATCATCTTTTTGCTCACTCGGTTCAAAGAACCTCATGTCCAATGCCTTGGCCGTGACCTCCACATGGTAAGTTCCGAAGGTAAAAAAAATTAAAAATAAAAAAAAATAAAAAATATTCTATCTCTCCATCTTCTCTCTATCTCACCTCATCTATCTCTATCTTTTATGCTTTTTAGGTTAGTTTCAATTTTTGCTTTTGTTTGTCAATGTAAGCAATTTATATAGATTCAATAAAATTAGGCTTCTTTTGAGCTCTTGTTCTTGATTTTCTTTCACCATGAATAGTGGTTTTTAATTTAATATTTGATAACTTCTTTAATTAAGAGTTGATCCTCATAAAAAAAAGAGCATGTTTTAAATCCATTACCTCACCACTCTCACCACTCCATCAACATTGAGCAATAATTTTAGGAACAATTTTAGGGAAAAATCTATCATTTTATGTTTTCCATTGCACGTTCCCTAATCCCGAGTGCGGATCGACATTCGACACGAATCCCTATACAAAAGTTCATATTTTGCAGGAATTAAATCGGAAAATATACAAATTTTGTTGGAATTAGGGTTTCCGTAACCAACGACGCGGAAAAACCCTACTTTCAACACCCGAGCGGCAACGACGCCATTTGAAACTAGGGTTTTTCTGCGTCGTTGGATTCGGAAACCCTAGAATCAACACATTTTTAATTTGATCCGAATTTTAATCCTGCAAAATATGAACTTTTGTATAGGGATTTGTGTTGAATGGTGATCTGCACTTGGAGTTAGGGATTAGCGCAAATTAGAACATGAAATTATGGATTTTTCCATAGAAATTGATGCGAATGATGGTGGGGTGAGAGTGGTGATTTGAAGTAGATTTTTAAAATATGTTCTTGATAGAGATATCATTACCCACTAATTAAAACAACAAAATAAGAAATAAATCAAATCTTAAATATTAAGAAAAATTCTTCATTAATGCATAAACAACCATCCATTACATTGAATCAAAATTGAGTTAACATGAGCCAAAAAAAATAAAATAAAGGAAAATAAATGAAACCCTAGTGAAGATTTAGAGGGAGAAAGCTAGTCTAGAGAGAGAAAATAAGACAAAGCCTAACATGACTTAGAGAGACATAGAGAACTATTCTAGAGAGAAAAATAGAAAAGAGAGTAGAGAGAGAAAGACCTAGAGAGAGAGAAGTCACATCGACTTACCCTATAGCCAAGAAGATGATGTTGTTGATAAAGGGTTTGACCGGAGAAGATCGCCTGGAGTCCCAGCCAGGGATTGAGAGGTGCTTGATGCACGTTAAGTGGACCTTGGACGGTGGAGGAAACGATGTGCAACTAACAGTTGGCAGCGGCTAAGAGATGCTGGTAGGCGACTTGCTGGAGTTGCACGTGGCTTGTGGGGGAAGGCGTAGGTTGCTGCCTGGGGGTGCAAAAAGATGCACCGTCGTTGATGGTGGTGGTTGGCAAAGAAGACACGCCAGTTCAGCAAAGAGAGATGGGAGGATGCAGGTTCGTGGTCACCATGGAGGGAGCAAGAACGGCTAAGAGAGAGGGTAGAGGTCCAAGTGGTGAGGGCATAAGTTGCAGGCAGAGGTAATGGAGGTTGCTGCCCGAAAAATGGTAGAGAGAAGCCTAATGGCTTCCTCTTCCATCCTTTTCTTCTTCTCTATTCTGTTATCCTTTTTTTTCTTTTGTTTGTTTTGAGGATGGAGGAGCAGGCGGTGAAGTGAGGTGCACAGGTTGCTTGAGAGGATGATTGTTCAACACCGTGAGTTGCTGCTAGTGTTGTACATGCACGGGAAAGGAGAAGCGCTGCTGCTAGTGGTGGAGTTGCAGGCTTTGAGTTGAAGGTGCGTAGTGGTTTGCTAGCTGTGAAAACGTGGAGAGGAGCTGAGATTGGAGGAGAAAAAGTGACTGACGGCTTGGTGGAGATTCGACAATGAGAAGAGAGGAAGAGAAGAGATATATGGGGGGCGGCTGAGAGATTAGGACGGTGGTATGGAGAGAAGACGGCTTGGGTTGGACCGTCCAAGAATAAAAGGAGAAGAGGGGGACGGTTTGCTGATTGGAGAGGAAAAAGATCATCCTTTTAGGGTTTGGCCAGCCCTTATATATTGTAAGTGGCTCGTGGATGGTGAGATGATGAAGTTGATGGATGGTGGGTGTGGGGGAAAAATATATGATCTAACCCACACAATCTTCGAGGTCAGACGATTCGGATTTTGGTGATGATCGAACGACTCTGATGCTCTAGGATGAAACTGCTTTCTCCTCCGCGAAGGATAGGATGATCTCCAGATGAGATATGGTTGTACCTATTGACAATACTCCGACGCTCAAGTCAGCTTAGGAATGGTAACAGGGTTCATGAAAATAGTAAAATGTTACTGAGTTTAGGCTATCTGGATTTGGAGAGCAAGATCCTTTTCTCAATTCTGAGGGTCTCATATTTATACCCTTAAAACCGGCGTGACTCACCTTCCACGTGCCTAATCGTTATCCAGCAATGATGACTTGGATGGATTCTGTTATAAAATAGAATCTTCCTGTTACATCTTGACTTCCTTGATTCGGTTATACCTGAAATAACTGAAGTGACGCTGAGGTGGCATCCTTCGTGTCAGGTATTTGGACAAGGGGATGTCGAAATTGTGATAGTTCAACTAGCTGCCATGTGGCCAATATTCATTGGTTTAAGAAACTGACTATATTCAGAATACTTACCTCGTACGTAGGAACCTATAATATTGCCGGGATAAGATTATGATCGATCCCGTCATGTAAGCCATTTGACCTTATCTAACCTTGCCAGGGTAAGAAGGAAATAGATCTCGTCAAGTAAGTCTTTCGACCTTGTCAGGATATATGCATCCAGCAAGTCATATGACTTTGCCGGGATGAGATGGAAATAGATCCCGTCAAGTAAGTCTGTCGACCTAGTCGGGATATAAGCATCCAATAAGTCATATGACCTTGTCGGGATGAGATAAAAATAGATCATGTCAAGTAAGTCTGTCGACCTTGTCTGGATATAGGCATCCAGTAAGTTATATGACCTTGCCGGGAGGAGTTCAATATTCATCTCGCCAAGGAATCGCCTACAAGACCCCACTCAATATGTCTCCCTATCGTCTGGTCTTTGGGAAACCCTGTCATCTACTGGTAGAGATTGAACATCGTGCCCTGTGGGCCATTAAGAAGCTCAACTTCGACCTAGACTCCACAGGGGAGGAGCGAAAACTTCAAATGAATGAGTTAGAAGAACTCAGAAATGATGCCTACAACTTGTCCAAGAATTACAAAGCAAAAATGAAGTGGATACATGACAAGAGTATCCTCAGGAAAGAGTTTCATCCAGGACAGAAAGTCCTTCTTTATAATTCCCGTCTTCATCTCTTCCCTAGGAAACTGAAATCTAGGTGGACCGGTCCTTATACAGTCACAGCAGTAACACCCTTTGGCGCAATCACTATTGAGGATCCCAAGGATCACTCCTCTTTTCTGGTCAATGGGCAGCGTCTAAAACAGTTCCACGAACTTGACGTATTGTTCATTCAGAATCTTGAGATCGATCTCATCGATCCTGTCTATGTCGACTGATGATCCAATCAGTCTCTTGTGCTCCAACTTGGTTGGGGGTGCTTGTCACCCCCGTTGCGTCTGGATGAAGACATAAAACTTAGCTCTTTCTGAAAGGCAATTCCGGTATTCCTATAGTCTCATAAGTCACATGCATTGTCTTTATCACCACTATAATTTTCTGCCCATGCAGGTACCATCGCTCTCGCACTACTCTGGTACTTTCCACTGTTGATATCTGGCAGAATTGGTAACACCCTTCCTTCACACTCGCATCATGAACTTATCATTTTCACTATGTGTTCCAATCATGAGCACCGAGGACAGTGCCATATTTTGGTTGGGGGTGGGTACTTTACCAAAAACTCATGTGACTTTCAAAAAAATAAAAAATAAAATAAAAATACATGAGAAAAATGCATTTTGTGGTGACTTTCGAACTATTTTCAAGGTGTCTTTTATTGATTTTAGCAGTATTTTCAAAAACCATTACAATGATGAGTCAAAACTCTTCGCAAAGTCTATTTTATTGAAAATGATGTCTACTTTGAGAAAATCACTTATTAGCTCTTAGTTCGGTGTGGAAGAATACTACAGTGGAGTTAAACTCTTGGAAAACTCAGATTCAGCAAGAATTTTTCACAAATCAACATCAGAACTATCTGTAGTTTGGACGATCTAGAGATCCAAGAAGAACAACTGTAGAGACCTAACCCAGTGAGCGTTTGAGCCTCTCTTCACTTCTGAGGGATATAAATAACTCTGAGTCACAAGATGACTCACATTTTTTTTTCAGTCCCCAACTATTCCCTTGTAAGATCTCATTAATCCTTGCTTTGGTCATAGAACTTGGAGTGACGTCAAAGACGGATCATTACAAAAAGAACTTTCTCGCTATCCATTCGAGACCTCACAGATGAAAGTGTAAAAACCTAGAAAATGATATAGGCCATCTTTCTACCCCAATCAGACATGTTTGGCTTACCTAACATCTACATCATTAGAAACCCTCTTGAGCCTTATGATGCAAACATTTTTTTGATAACCCATCAACTAAATCCAATCCCCAAAATGAACACAACTCAAACACCTACTTCTGAGAGGGATAAAAGAATTTTCGTTATGATCACAACATGAAGAGAAAGCAAGAAAAGAAAAGAAAGACAAGTGGATCAAGCAAAAAAGGAATATGAAAAGAAAAGAAAAAAAAATAAAAGAGGAATAGAAAAAGAAAGTTAGTAGAACAAAAGTCAAGAATATGAACAAGTGAAAAAGGAATTGGTGTCACCACCCTCGGAAGATGCCCTCTCAGTACTTTTGAATCCCTGAAGGCCCTCATCTTTTTGACCTTTTCCTAAGCCTCTATACAACCCAGGGTAAGCCCTATTTGATTCTAGGTTAGCACCCTCACAGAATGTGGAGAATGGAGAAGAGAGAAACTATAGAGTTTGATCCGACACTCCTGAGTAATATGACATTCCAATCATAAGATCTTTTAAATCTTCTGTGTCTTCAGTTCTAAATGATATATGTGAGATATTGCCAGTTTCAGACATCTATCTCCTCATATATAGCTTGAGAGAAAAGAATAAAACCATTTCTGTGTGATTCACTTCTGAGTGGTATACAAGTGAGAATTGAGGTCGAGGCATATAATCTTGTAGGTGATCAGAGAATCTGACTGCCAGATAGGGATGATGTAGAGCACACACACACGCTGAGTATGAGTAATCTTTGGTTTAAATATCCACTAGTAGATGTGCTACATTTTACTGACTAAGTTCTAATTCCTAATTGATTACTTGCACCCTTGATATGAATTGACAAAAACGGAGTTTTTCTGAGTAATGAGAACAAGTTTTCCAGCATGTACCAGGTCCTTCTGAGCTCTTATATCTCGCACTAATTGCCAAGGATTGGCAATATGCTGGTTGGGGGTTGTGATATTCGCTCAAAAGTGCTTATTTTAAGCAATTATCCTTCTAAGGTTATCACACTCTCCTACGTAAAATTGCATTTTTATCAACATTTCTACGTAAGAGTTTTTCTCAGTGCGTAGAACACACTTTTTTGGTTAAAATGGTATATTCGCATGCATTCATATGCATTTATTTAACCCACATGCGAAGTCATTCTCATTACGCGATTTTTCTATCGCAGGAGCACTAATCGGGCAATTTTGATGGAATGCGGGCCCACAATCAACTTTCAGAACCTAGGGTCAAAGCTCAAGAGTCAACAGGCTGAGGATGAGGAGATATATGCCAAAGACGGGAAGAGCCAGAGAGTCAAAAGAATCGAGGGACGACCAAGAGAGAAGGAGAGACAAGCCCTCAAAGAAGAGACTAAGGAGATTAAAGCTTATAAACCAACACAAGGTGAGTGCTTGCTCAGTTAGTGAAGCATGCAGAAGACCAAGTCAAAGACCAGGGTTCAAAACCCTCTGCTAGCATTTTTCTCTTTTGTAATATTTTCTCTCCTCTCTCTAGATCCCCATTCTCTCTCTACTCACAAATCCAAATCATTCGATCCTCTCTCCTTTCTCAATCACTCGATCCTACGGCCTACCTTAGCCGATCTCCACCATCCGATCGCCATCACATCGTCCGATCCTAAAATCAAATGATCCTCAGGTAAGATGATCCGATCCGATGGCCAGGAAAATCACCATTTCTCTGGCCCATTATTTTACTGGTCTACGATCTAGCCAATGGCCAACGCACTCTGGGCCCACAATTTTAGGCATCATCCTTCGACATCCCGGCCAACCCATCCGATGGCATATGGCCCTCAAATTCATGGCCTATGCGTGGACCACTTGGAAGATAATTCCTACAAAAGGGGGAGATCGACGGTGATGATTGCATCAATAGAACCAACTCGTGTTTTAAAGAAAGAAATCTTATTTTAAACATGTTTTCTTTAAAAAGAATTTGAAAAGAAGAGTTTTTAAAAGGTAAAAAAAAAAAAGGTTTTTCTTTTTCTTTGTTTTTAGAAATGTTTTTAAGAATAAAGGTTTTCTTTTTTTTGATAGATTTGGTCGAAAAGGTGAGGGGCGTGATTGAGGGCTGGACCAAACCCTAATGGTCCACATGATGAGTGCCCTACGTTTTGATAAGGGGAGTTTTCAAAAAAAAAAAAACGTGGGTTTCTAATTTAGAAACCCACGGTTACTAGAGCAAGGCGTTTGGCTCCAAAATGCCCTGCCTTCTTCCCATCATCGAGGATCAAACCCAAAATCTCCCCCATCTCTTCCCACTCCTAAAAAACCCTAGCCATCTCCCTCTCTTCTTCTTCTTGACGGTTCAAAAAAAAGAAAAAAAAAATAGAGAAGAGAATAAGAAGAAGGGAAGAGGAGAGGAGGCTTACCTCCACAGCACCTCCTTGCTCCGCCTCTTGCAGCCAACACCAGTTCGCCTAGCCTCCACCATTACTGCCCCCTTTCTCCACGCTTGAACCTCAAAGCCCCGTCGCTCCACCTCCATTAACGCCTGCTGCTTTGTTGCAGCAGCAACCCCACAGTCGTTTCACCGTTTTCTTCCAAGCCAAGCTGTTGGAATAAAAAAAAAAAGAAAGAAAGAAAGAAAGAGGAAGAAGAAGGAAAGAAAAAGAGGAACGCCTCCTACCTGTTGGTGTGCAAGCCCAGCTTGCCCCCCCTTCATCTCCTTCACCATTGCTGCTGCCATCTCGTTCATCTCTCCTCCTTTGGAAAACTGCTCCGCCTCTATCAAGGATTGCTGCAAACCGTCACTGCTTCAGCCATTACCGCCTGCACCATCATCATCATTCCCTCATCAAGAACACCAAGCCGCTGTCGTCTTCAAGAACCCAGCATCGTCACTCTCTCTCTTCTTCATCATTCACCTATTAAAAAAAAGGGGAAGAAGAACCAGAAAAAAAAAAAAAAAAAAAAAAAGAGGGAAGAACAAGAAGAGAGAGGTAAGATCGTTCTCACCTGTCCCCATTCCGCCTCAACCACGTTTGCAACCACCAGCCGTCCTTAGGAATTAAGTCTCTTGTTGGGCGAACCAGCAAGAGAACTCGATCTCTTTGACGCCATCCAGCTTCTCCACAGCATCCTTCACGAGCTGCTGCACCATGTTGCTCCTCCCATCTCCACCGCTTCAGTCCACCGTCAAGGACAGCACCACCTTCTATCCATCTCAATTTCGCACTTGCATCTTCGATCTTCACACAATAACCTCCTCTATGGGTAAGTTTTACAACAATTTCTCCCTCTAAATTAGATTTTCTCCCTCTAGTTCATCTCTCTCTAGACTTATCTGTTACTCTATTCCAGATTTATGTTGCTATGATTTAGTTAATTCAATTAATTTCTTAAGCAGTGTAAGTATTTGTTTTATTCAATAAAGAGAGAGATTAGTTTATTTGTCATTCATCATCGCCAATTTGTTCGAGTGGTTAGCATATTTGATCAAGTCTCCAACTAATACATATTTTAAAAAAAAAAAAAATCAATTTTCTCCACCACTCTCACCCTTCCATCCTTTCTTTTTAGAAATTTCTGTGGAAAATTTTGTTATTTCATGCTCTGAATCGCGCTAATCCAACTAATCCCGAGTGCGGATTCGACTCCGACTTTTCACTGTGCAAGCAAGTTTCTATTTTGTAGGAATAAATCTCGGATAATTACAAATGTGTTGATTTTAGGGTTTCCGTAATCAACGACGCGGAAAAACCCTACTTTCAACAATCAATTGAGTATAACCGGCCAAGGTTTAAAAGGGGCCCTTATAATGGTATAATAAACTGAGGGCATTACCATTTTTTTCGTTGTAACGGATTATAACGCTTAGGAGAAAAAACGGAAAGTAACCGGAATAAATGGCGTTGGAATTCAAATTTTGAATTTCAAAAATGAAAAAAAAATAAAGGAAATAACAGCCTTTTTTCACAAAAAATTTTTGAAAATAAGATTCATAACGGAAAATAACAGCCGTTATAACGAAAATAACTTCTGGGTGATTTAACGGCACTTAACGTAACGGGGGAGGTCCGAATCCATTGGAAACAGCCGGGTTTTTTTCACGAAAGTTTTCATAAAATAACGGTCATAACAGAAAATAACAGCCGTTATAATGAAAATAACGGCTGTTCTAAGGAAAATAACATCCGTTCTAACGAAAATAACATCTCGTTATAACAAAAATTATGGTCGACAATTTCTGGGTGCTTTAACGGTACATAACTAACAGGGGAGGTCCGAATCCGTTGTAACGGCCTTTTTTTTTACTATGGAACCGGATACAATATGAGCCACGTGGCATATTCTTATAGATATCTGACCGCAAAGATGTATGGCTCAACCCTAGATGAACATATAGACAAAAAATTAGCTTGATTAATGATTTCTAAGCATTGGATTGGAATTGTTTCCATGGGTTGATTTTTAACTGTGGAATTTGTGCATTATTTGGGTTACAAAGATCCAATGGTTTGAAACCATTAATCAGGCTGATTTTTGGTCTGTAGGTCCACCTAGAGACTGCCCAAACATCCATCCGGTAAGCGTCCTCTAATAGGGGCACTAAACTAAAACTGAAGGGGGGCACTAAGTAAAAAAATAAAACCTTATTTCAGAATTTATTTATTTTTTGTTTAAAGATATCAAAGTTGAGAGTAAAACTTGTGTCACAAGATGTTGTGACGGAAGCCGGTCACAGCACTCAATACGAGCCACGTGTCACACGATCAGAGGTCACTGACCGTATGGATGTTTGGCCAGTCCCTCGGTGGACCTACAAACCAAAATTCAGCCTGATTAGTGATTTACAACCTTTGGATTTTTGCACCCAAATAACGCTCAATAATGCTCAAATTCCTACCGTTAGAATCAACCCATGAAAATAACTTCAATTGAATCGGTTAGAAATCACGAATCAGGCTAATTTTTTGTGTACCGGTCCACTGAGTGACTGGCCAAACATCCATACGGTCATCGTCCTCTAATAGTATGCCACGTGGCTCTTATTGAGTGCTGTGACCGGCTTCCGTCACAACATCTTGTGACACAAGTTTTACTCCAAAGTTGTGGGGGCCCCCCTGGCCCCTTCCTGGCTCCGCCGCTGATGCCTACGACATGGACGGCTGGAAACATAGGACAAATGTTAATGAAAGAATAAAAGGATGGGGAGGAGTGTGCGCCACCAGTACAAGGTGGGTCCATGTTGTGGTGAGTGTTGGAACTTCCCTTCTCATACTTAGTTGTGTGCTTCATCATCATAGCGAGCAACATCATTTAACACTCCACTAAAACTTGTACCCTGACCGCCCACAATATGAGCCATGTGGCACAGTTTTAGATGACACTTACCGTGTGGATGTTTGGCCAATCCTTACGTGGACCCACAAACCAAATATCAGCTTGATTAGTGATTTCAAACCTTTCGACCTTGTACCCCAAATAATGTTCAAATCAAGGTTTAAATGGGGCCGTTGTGATGGTATAACGGACTGAGGGCGTTACCTTTTTCCGTTATAACGGATTGTAATGTACATGGCAAAAATGGAAAATAATGGCACCAAAATTAAAAATTTCAAATTTGAATTTCAAATTTTCAATAAGCCTTATAACGGAAAATAAAAGAGAAAACGGAAAAATAACAGAAAATAATAGAAATAGCGGATATTTTTTTAACAATTTTTTTTCAGAAAATAACGGTCATTATTTTCATTACAACGGAAAAATAACTGAAAATAACACTTAGAAAATAATCAGAAAATAACAAATAACGGTCGTTATTTTCTGAGCGTTAATACGGTACATAACATAACAGGGGAGGTTCCAATCCGTTATAACTGCTGTTATTTTCCTTATAAAGGTTGTTTTTTAAACCATGGTTCAAATTCCCACGGTTAAAGTCAAGCCATGAAAATGACTCCATTCCAACGCTTAAAAATCACTAGTCAGGTTGAACTTTGTTTGGTTCGGTATCCACTTGGGGATTGGTCAAACATCCATACGGTCAGTGTCCATTGAAACCGGCCACATGGCTGATATATGACTGACGGTCATTGACCGCCGGTCATGCAAGTTTTACTCTATATACTCCATAAACGTAGATAACACAGTTAATTTTGGTAATTAAGAAGCCAAACGCCCATCGGGTGCTTTAATGTTGGTACGTACAGTCATACTCATAGAAATAAACTTTCAAATATTCTATAAATTACATATAAGCTTTAGCGTGAACTAGGGCTGCAACGCGGGTTGGGGGTCAACCCAGCCCAAGGTCGGGCCTAGATTTTCCAATCCTAGCCCAACCCTATCGTTAGTCGGGTTGGTTAATTTCTTAACTTTTTTTATTGGTTGGAAAAATTACGAAATTTGTTTCATATTAAAATAATTTATTGGTCAATACAATAACCATTATGCGGTCAAAACAATAACTATTATGCTAACCAAAGTTTAAAGGAGGCCGTTTTAATGGACTGGGGGCTTTATCGTTAAAACGGATTGAAACGACCAGGGACAAAAATGGAAAAAATTAGAAAAAAATGGAATTAAATGGATTTTAACAGAATTCAACGGATTTTAACAATTTTAACGGAAAAAATGGCGTCGAAATTCAAAATTTGAAATAAAAAAAAATGGAAATTTAACGTCCATTTTTTTTAATAAAAATTTTCAGATTTTAACGGCTGTTAAAACAAAAAAAATGGCCGTTAAATTCAAAGTGTCAAAACGTATTTAAACGGTTTTAACAGAAACCGGCTTGGGGCGTTACCATTTAAACAGCCGTTTTTAAAACCTTGATTCTAACCATTAAATGATAGCTACATTTCCAAACAACCCATGAAAGAAAACATGATATTTTCATAATAAGGAAAAAGTTCATTAACTCAAATGCATGATAAAAGTTACTAAAGAAATAACAAAAAATAATTGTCAAAGAAAATATGATGTTTTCAATATCAAGGGATCACATAAAATACAAAAAAGTAGTTTCAAGGGGCATTTTTAAATCTCACACAAGGGTTGTAGTTTGCTGAGGACAAACATCCATGGTTACTACATTTGCCAAAAGGGTCGGCCCCATTGACAGATCTAAAATGACAGGGACACAATATAACACACTGTTACAGGACTCTGACCGTATGGATGTTTGTCCTATCCCATGGTGGACCTACAAACCAAACATCAGCTTGATTAGTGACTTATAGGCTTTGGATTGGACTTATTTTCATGGGCTGATCTCAACTGTGGGAATTTGAGCAGTATTTGAGGTACAAAGATGCAACACTTATAAATCACTAATCAGGTTGATTTTTGGTTTGTAGGTCCACCATGGGATAGGACAAACAGCCGTACAGTCAAAGTCCTATAACAGTGTGCCACCTGACTTATATTGTGTCCCTGTCATTTTATATCTGTCAACGGAGCCCGACCCTTGCCGAAATCTAGTTTGGATGTTTATACTAATACATATATGTAAATTTGTAACAGGGTTCGGGTTGGGTCAGGTTGGGCCGAGCCTTAAACCTAGCCCAACCCGATACGATCGGGTTACCAAAAATATGGCTCACTCAACCCACGTTCTGAAAGGGCTAACCCAACCCAACCCAAATGTCGGGTTCAACCCGTCAGGCTCAGGTTGAGCCCGCCCAAGTTGGGGGAAAGTCCCCCCTTCGTTAACATCCCTTGGATGGTTTTCTCGATTAAAATAGCATGAATCAGAAGGACCATCATATGGTCTGAGCCCATGGGAGGATGTCATCCTCACTACGATAGTATCATTTCAATCCAAAAACTAAGGGGAGAGTGTGTTTGGCGTAGAACTTTGCTGACCACTGCCAGTCAGCAAAGTTGCTGACTGCCCACAATTTGAGCCACGTGGAACACTTTTATAGGGCGCTAACCATATGGACATTTGGCCAATCCCCAGGTGGATCTATGGACAAAAATCAGCCTGATTAGTGATTTCAAACCTTTAGACCCCAAATAAGGGTCAATAGTGTTCAAAATCCATAGTTAAATATCAACCCATGAAAACAACTCCAATCTAACGCTTAGAAATCACTAATCATGCTAATTTTTAGTGTGTATGTCCATCTAGGGTTGGGCCAAACATCGGTAAGGTCAGAAATATCTAAAAATATGCCATGTGGCTCATATTGTAGGTGGTAAGTAACTTTGTGGACCAGCAGCGTTCAGCAAAGTGTTTGGTGATCATTGCCAATGATCAGAGAAGTCGTTGATCACACACAATATGAGCTATGCGGCACACTCCTAGAAGACGTTGACGGTATGTATGTTTGGCTAATCCCTAGGTGGACCTACAAACCGAAAATCAGCCTATTAGTGATTTCAAACCTTTTGATCCTTGTACCCCAAATAATGGTCTATACTGCTTAAATTCCTACGGTTAAAATAAACCAAGGAAAATGACTCCATCCAAAGCTTAGAAATCACTAATCAGGCTTACTTTTGGTTTGTAGGTCCACCTAGGGATTAGCCAAACATCCATACGGTTAGTGTCCACTAATAGTGTTCCCCGTGGCTCATATTGTGGGCGGTCAGCGGTTGTGTTGAGACCATCGGCGGTCAGCGAAGTTTTACTCATCATCTGGCTGTATCTTGCTTGAAATGAAAAGATGGAGTAAAACTTCTGTCACAGCGTCACAACTCACAATACTGTGGCACACGATTAGTGGACTCTGACCGTATTGATGTTTGGCCAGTCCTTCAATAGACCTATAAACCAAAAATAATCCTGATTAGTGATTTACAACCTTTGGATCTTTGCACCCAAATAACGCTCAATAATGCTCAAATGCCTACCGTGAAAATCAACCCATGCAAATAACTTCAATCTAATCGCTTAGAAATCACTAATCAGGTGAATTACTCGTCCAAGGAGGGACTGGGGGAAAAATTTAGATGTAGAGGGTTTTGGATGCAGAGGATGAGTGGTTAATCTGGACCACTCATCTTGACTTTTTTAGAACCCAACTTAACTAGGGTTAGTATTTTAAATCTTTTGAAACTATTTTTAATTAATTATTTTATAAAACAAAAATGGAATTCCAACAAAACCTCCTCCCCTTTCGCTCAACCTTCCTTCCACAACCCTCTTCTTTTCAGAACTCCTCCTTCAAGGCCTCAACCATCTAGACAAGTTTGAGCTTGAATCGTGTTCAATTCGAGTCAAGTTCATAGATCCATGTCGATTCTTTTGTTTTCGTATTATAAACTGAGGATTCAAACCCATGAATAAGATCTGGATCAACTTGGATTTCAGGTTTGAATCGTTTGACTTGCACCATTCATGCCACTTGTAACTATCTTAACCTGATTGGATTATCACAACCCTTTTGATTTGGGCACATGAAATCAACATTTACTACGTCCCACCCAAGAGATCTAAGACCAAAATCAATATAATTCGATGATCTCAACCATTTAATTTCAGTCCGTTCCTTTGGACAGTGAAAAAATTCTAGTAATAGCCCTAGAAAGAGTTTACAGATCAGATGGTCAAAAATCATCTGATTATACTAACTTCTGTCCTAGAAAAATTTCCAAGGTGAGAATTCCATTCAAGGCAAGGAATTGCTTAGGTTTTAAACACATCATTGCCCCCAAAATATGCTACAATATATCTATTTCAGGCAAATTTTGGTGCATAGGTCCACCAAAGATCGAGGGGAAAAATTAAATGCAGAGGGTTTTGGATGTATAGGAGGATTCGTTTCTGCTCAAAGGAGAGTTTTGGTGGCATAGTTTCTATCGTCACCTTGGATGCAATACGTGAAGGAGAGTTTAGGTGGAACCGTTTCTGCCGAAAGAGGGTTTTGGTCGAATAGTTTGGATGCAAGAGGAGAAGGAGGGGTTTAGGAAGAAGAAGAATGTGGAAGAGAGAGGCTTCCATTTCTATAAAAGGAGAGTGCTGGTTTTTAGTGATTTGCTTTAATAAGGAAACTAATTAATTATAAACAGTTTTCAAAAGATTTAAAATACTAACTCTGGTTAAGTTGGGTTCTAAAAAAGTCATGATGAGTGGTCCAGATTAACCACTCATCCTCTCCATCCAAAACCCTATGCAACTAAATTTTTTCCAGGACTGGGCAAACATCCATACGGTCAGAGTCCACTAAGAGTGTACCACGTAGCATGTGGTTTCATTGTGACATAAGCATCTGTAGAGCGCTGTGATAGAAGTTTTACTCGTAAGGATGTGGAAAAATTTTTAGATGCAGAGGGGTCTCGTTGACCTACATAGGCTACATGGCTCTTTTTTGGGTCCACTAACCGCATGGATGTGTACCCCACCCATTGCTGGATATGTATACGAAATATTAGTCACATTGATTTTATCTAGCCATAGATTTTAGTACTTTTATAGGATTGATTATAACAGTTGGATTTAAGCATGTTTTTTGCATATCTTTTGGTCACTTAATCCAATGGCTAAAAACTATCAACCAAGCTGATTTGTAGTATGCATATACACCAAGGTGTGGGGTACACATCCATGCGGTTAGGGGGCCCTGAAAAAATGAGCCATGTAGGGCCCCAAGACCCCTCTGCATCGACTGCATCGAAAGCCCTCTGTATCTAAATTTTTTCCAAGGATGTGTAGTGCAACTGTGCAAAGTGGGCCCAGCCGCACAGGTTGGCGGGTCCGCCAAAGCAGTGAAGCGTCTTGCTTTCGTGGCTCCTCCTCTTCTGCTTGACTAGAAAAAACAGAAAAAAAGAAAAAGCGAAAAAAGCAAAAGCTAAGAAGTCACTGGCACAGTTCTCACTGACGCTGTAGTCTCTCACACACACTCTCTCTCTCTCTCTCTCTTTCTCTGAAAGAGAGGAGAGAATCAGAGCTCGAGCTCCGTAACGCCCTATTCAAGTCCTAGATCCTACACTGTTCATGAAGAAAGGAAAAAGGAGCATTAAAGATTCGTCGACAACTGGTGCGTTGAATCTCGTTCTATCCATCACTGCATGAAATTTCTCATTTTTCGTTTTATTTTCTGAATTAGATTTCTCTTTCTCTTGGGTTTTAAATGTGAATTTCTTCTTGTTAGGGTTTAGTTCTAGCGTGGCTTGGAAGTATCCAGCGAGAAAATGTGCTTTAATGGGAACTGATTCTTGAGTGGGAATTCTGCATTTTGCTTTTCTGGGGTTTTTTTTTTTAATTCCTTTGTAGCTCTTTACTTGACTGTGAGTTAAGGTAGATTTAGTTTCTTGATCCGGGAATTTAGTTTCATAGGTCACTTAGGATTTGTTGGTTTGGATTCTCTACTATGTCCTTTCTGTTATAGTATGAGCTTGATATCAGATTTGTCCATATATTTGGAGTACCTGCATTCATGATCGTTGATTTTCCGTTTGATCTGAACTCGTTATTCATCGGATCTTTGCTGTCTTGATCTTGGGTCTAATATTCAATCGATCAGGTATGGAAACCCAGAAGTTATTCTTTTGTTTTGATGGGTGATTCTTTGCTTCCTTGTAGGTTTCTTATCAAAGAGAAAACTTGTTTACTTGCACAGATATTATTGAGTGACTGCATTGCTGCTTCATGGGGCTAGAGTTAAAGAAATTGATATAATACTCAAACTGAATTAGTTCTGATGAAAACCCATATTGAGAGTTTTACTAAGAAAGGGGAAATAAAAAGGCCTAAGTGGAGTACCCATGAGAGGTAACTCATATCCCCATTTGGTAAAATTGTTTTATTGAGACAATCACATGTAATGATAGGCAATCATCAGAAATGGAAAAGATTCCTGAATCAAAGGAGCTTACTGGGCAAATGCCTGTTGTGGGTAAGGTATCAAATGTCATAAGTGAAGAAGAGTGTGCTTATAGTGCGCGAGAATCTCAAAGTTCAGACTTGCCTGCCTTCTCAAAACCAGGGAAAGGAAAAGGCTCTTCCCAGGAACAGGAGGAAATTGTGTCTGATGTTGTGACCTGTAAGGGCAGTGGTGATTCCTGTGAAGATGGTGATCCTAGTTCTTTCTCTGGGGTTACTCACCCTCCTGAACCAGTTGACTTGGATTTGATGAGGACAGCTTATGTTGCAGTTGGTCAAAACAAATCCGAGCCTGGATACTTGGTGAAAAGCTTGTCAATAAAGGGTCCTTTTCCAGAGGATCTTTCCGCTCGGGTTACTGGTATTAAACCTAATACAGAGGTTCTTTCGCCTGCAGAAAGTTTGGTTGAAGAATCTACTCACTTAGGTGCATTGACTTCTCCATTTTCAGTCCCACGGCAATCGCAAACTGCAGAAATCGTTCTTCTGCCACCGGATTCTGAGGAGGAGTGTGTTTGGGATGCTTCTTTGCCTCCCAGTGGCAATGTAAGTCCACACAGTAGCATCGATAAAATGGGTGTTGTCACGGCTGTGAGCATTGTCAATAGCTGTACCAGTACGTACAGGAGCGATGGGATTACTAGTGACAGTATGCTTAGTGTGGAAAGGGACTGTGAGAGTGCCAAAGAGAGTTATAGAGGAGACTCACTTGAGAGTGCAAAAACTAGCATTAGCAAAGAAACTAATAGCAGTGGACTTAGTGATGATAGCAATTGGAGTAATATTACTAGGAGTGCTAATAAGCCTCACAAAGGAAACGATCCTCGGTGGAAAGCTATTCTTGCCGTTCGAGCGCGGGATAGGATCTTGGGTATGAGTCATTTTAGGTTGCTAAAACGGCTTGGGTGTGGTGACATTGGTAGCGTGTATCTGTCCGAGTTGAGCGGGACTCGGTGCTATTTTGCAGTGAAAGTAATGGACAAAGCATCACTTGCAAGCAGGATGAAGTTGACGAGGGCTCAAACAGAAAGAGAAATTCTACAGCTGCTAGATCATCCATTCCTACCAACCTTGTACTCACATTTTGAGACAGACAGGTTCTCATGTTTGGTCATGGAGTTCTGTCCTGGAGGTGATTTGCACAATCTGAGGCAACGGCAGCCTGGGAAACACTTCTCCGAGTATGCAGCACGGTATGGTTTATGATGAAGAACATCGTCTATCTGTCTTGACCTTCCATTTTTTATTCATGAAGCCATTTCCTTTGATAGTTTACTGATTTTTCCGATTTTTATATATAGAAGTGCATTGATGTCACTTTAGCTTTCATGTTAAAGTAAGAGAAATATAACTTTCCTATGCTCTGATTCTCCATATTTCAAGGGTGGTTAGGTTTCTCTTGTTTTAGTTCTCTATCCTCGTGCAAAATAATTATTTCCTTTTCTTCTATCTTAACCATTCTTTTATGGATACAGTATGTTGGATGTTTTTTAATTTTCTATGAGAAGTGTCATTTGTGAAAATGCAATGAGATTCCTTTGTTTATAATTGGAATTGCTTACAATTGTATTTCTTTGATTGTTGCCAAACGTGTATTGTGAAACATTTAATTGGATTCCTTTTGCAGGTAATTCTATTCCATTTGTTGTCCTATAACTAAACACTGCATAATTTGAAGAACCATTGATTAGGCCTTTATCGCGGTGTCATTTTATAATTAGAATGCCGAGTTAAATGGTCATTTGTTAGTTAGAATTCTTCCTTTCTGTAGGCTCTTTCTCTAGCCAACATCAAATCTACCTTCGAGGAGCTGTGTCCCCTTTCACATGCTTCAAATTCATTGCCATAAATGGCAAGTTTGTCCGTGCTGCTTAATTTATGAGAGGATATTTTTCGGTTAAGGGCTTTCTTCTGCTTGTTTCCTTCTGGCCATACATCCTGTCAAATTAGCAGGAAAATCTATTCACAAATTTTTTCTTTTTGATCAGTGAAGCTGATTCATAATTTCATGGTACAAACTCATACCATCTAGGGATACTTTCTTTCTACTACCTGATTCGCTTATTGTTCAATTTTGGCAGTTTGGGGGATATGAAAAGACAAACAAGCAACAATATATAGAGAAACTTTGGAGGTTTTTGTCTACTAGTCTGAACACTGAAGAGAGTGTATATCTGTGTATGTTGTCCAGAATGTCATTCTTGTTATGTTATAGCTTGTGTCATTTTTTTACACCAGTTTAAGGTAGAATGTATACTATGTCCTTGATTATGGAGGGTGTTGCAAATTTATCCTATTGAATGTATTGACTTTCCTTGTAGACCAAAGTAGGGATTGGAGACAAAAAGAACATAACAATCTGTAATTCCTATTGAGAATGAATTGCATGAAGTATGCTGAAGATTGGCAAAAGTTTCCATATAGGCTCTTAGGTTTGATACGCCAAGGCATATATCCACTCTATTTGTTTTTAATTTCTTAATAGAGTGCTGCAAAAACTAAATGCTTACTAATGTAGCTCAACTTTTAACTGTTTGGACATCCTTAATTCTTGATTCATCACCTGAATTTCAGCCATCAAGGGACAAGAATACCCCCAAGTCATACAAGGAGGTAGCTGGTCTGAAGAAGTTCCCAAGAGGTGGGGAAAGCACGATGGTTGTTCATGGGTCAGGGACGTATACTGAACTTGATGGTTCTGGGGTGGCTGAGAGAGTGAGCAGTTTTTGAAAAGCTGCTTGGTTGGTAAGTGGGAAGGTAACCTTGGGAACTCTTTGGAGGTTCAGAGGTGGGTGGAGAGGTATTGGGCAGTTTCATTTGAAGAAGTTCCCAGGAAGTGGGGAAAGCACGGTGGTTGTTCGTGGATCAGGGTCATATATCAAACCTGATGGTTCTAGGGTGGCTAAGAGAGAGTAGTTTTTGAAAAGCTGCTTGATTGGTAGGTGGGAAGGTAACCCTGGATACTCTTTGGAGGTTCAGAGGTGGGTGGAGAGGTGTTGGGTAGTTTCGGCTAGGGTTAAAATTAGAAGGATGAGTAGAGGGCTGACTCTCTTCGTCTTTCCATCGTAGATAGAGGCTAGAAGAATTCTCCGGGAGGGGCGTAGATTGAAGGAGGAGGCGTTCCTTTATCTTGACTATGGAGCAGGAGTGCGGGATGCACTGTCTTTACTAGGTTCCAGTAGGTGGCTGAGGATTTATGGCATGCCGTTACACCTTTGGGGAATTTCGGCTTTTCAGTCATTAGGTGACTATTGCGGTGGCTTTTTAGCCATCGACGGTGGCACAAAGTCTCTGTCTGGCGTCGAATGGGCGCGCATCCAGGTGAAATCGGGGGAGGGGGGGGGGGGGTTTGAGATTCCCTCAGAAGGCAATTTCTTGTTTGAAGGTTGTATTTACATAGTTAAACTCTGGTCGAAGATAGCTCCCGTGATGGTCGTAGCTCCGGAAGACACGAAGACGTCAACAAAAATGGGTTGGGCTACGATAGGAAGACCAACAAATTCGTGTGGTATAGAGGTGGGAGTATCCAGGAGATATTTTTGATCGCCGGAATGGGATTCTCTACCAGAGTATGGGGACGACGCTGACGTGGAGTGAGATGACCGTGGTAGCAGATGTGGAGGGTACTTCTTGTCCGACGTGGATGCCAACAAAAGGGGTGGTTTTGCTTTCAGAAAGGGGTTGGGTTTTAAACAGAAATTTACTTGTTGGAAAAGGCCGCTTGAGTTTGATAACAAGTGGCGGTATCGTAGTGGTTCTCAAATCCATGAGAGACGCGTGGCGCTAGATGTGCAGTGGCAACATGCGTCAGTACAGAGGAGAAACATGAAGGTGGATAATGGGCATTCCTCATCTTTTAAAAGCCTTGAAGATGGTGCTCATGAGGAGAATCCAACTTCGATACGTGGCTGGTATGACGTATCCCTATAGTAAAGATCGTCGGATGGGTAACCACACTATAGGGAGTGCGAAATTTGGTGCTCCTTATGGCTACCGTACGTTTCCTTTTAGACCTGGTTTGATTTTTGGAGGGAAACACCAAGAAGGTAAGGTGGCAGCATGGGAGAAATCTTGGGGTGGTTATGTTACAGGATCCCGTATGGCTAGGAATGTGGGGATATTAGAGATGGCGAAAAGCATCAGATGTCGTCCGATAATTTTCGGGACTCAAGTAATTCTAGGGAGGGAAAGGGCTCATCAGAGATATTGCTGGAGTGTCTAGTAGTTCTTCCGACTCTAGATGAAGCGGCGTGGCCTTTAAGACCTCTTTATTAAAGGGGGAGTACTCGAAGAGTCTAGTAACAACGACTCAGAAGGGAGGAGTTTCAGATCTAGAAGAGTCCTATTAGGAGGAGCACGAGAAGAACATGGAGATGGAGATTTAAAGTAGCGATCGAGTTGGCGATAGCGAACTAGTTGTAGATGATGAAGAGGTGGTACGATGCTCATTGGAAACCCCTAGCCGACGGAAACCCCTAACCAGTTCGGCGATCGAGAGGAGTTTGCATCTAAGGTAGCCTCTACGACCTCTGTTGTTGTTCCTTCCACTTGATTCCTCTCTTCCCCTTCTTCTCCTTCGTCTCGAGTTAACGTGATGAGAGACCCTATAGAGGGTTCAAATCTAGGAAGTAGATTGGAAGGAGGTGTTTCTGGGGAGTTGGGGTATCCTAGCAAAGAGGTAAGCTTGGAAGCTAATCAGCCCCAACCTTCACCAATACATTCTTACGCAACCAGCCTCGTGATTTGCCGGAGGAGATGCCGCCAATTGGGATAGGGTCTAGCAGGAGAAATCGTATGTTTTTCTGAGTCAACACTTATGAAGGATGGCCCACAAATAGAGGATGATCTTATCAAGAGATTTGGGGTATCTGGATGGGTGATGGACAATGTGATGGGATTTGGGCAATTGATCGGATTGTCGTACCAAATAACGAGAAAAAGAGGTGATGGAGTTATTCAAAACAATCGAGATGGATCGTCTGAATCAGTTCTCAGAAGTTGGTAAGGAGGATGTTGTTGCAGTTTCAGTGGGACAAGCGCTGCCAGTAGTGGGCCAGTAGAAGTATTTGTCCTTGGAGGGTTGTGATTATGCCAGTAGGGGTCATTAGGTGATGCAGGTCCAACCAGAGGACTATGACTCAGACCCTGTGGGTCAGGTTTAAGGAGAGGAAGGTGAATCTGAGAGTGGCGAGCGCGAGGTGGATGGGCATTTGATTAACGACAATGTTTGTCAACATAGAAGACATGTAAAATTGTCCAGGGAAATCAATAATATGTCAGAATCCAAATACTTGATAGAGGGCCTAAGGGGGGAGAGGCAGTTGCAGGAAAGGGAAGGGAGGAGGATTCTGAATCATGCCTATGAATATCAATATTTTTTCGTGGAATGTTAGGGGTTGGAGGGAAGGGAGAAGCGGATGGTCTATTAAAATTTTATTCATCGTTGGAAAGCAGATGTTGCTATCATCGAGGAGACTAAAATAGAAGTTATGGATGTTAAGTTTGTGGAAAAGATTTGAGGGAACAGAGATTGTGGGTGACTGTTTTTGCTGGCAATAGGTGCAGCAGGTGGTATCTTGATGATTTGGAATCAGTCAAAGGTTAGTGTGGAGGACTCTTTTATTGGGGTCTATTCAATTTCTGTGGTTTGCCAGGCTAGAGAGGATCATCATAAGTGGGTCTTGCAGGGGTGTACGAGTTTTCGAGAGCTACTTTCAGATTGGAGTTCTGGACGGAGCTGGATTCCATTAGAAGTAACTGGATGTTGCCCTGGAGCATTGGGTGGGATTTTAATGTGATCACATATGAGAAGAAATGAGGTAGCATGAAGGAGTTCGATACCTGGGTAGGGAGGCATATCTTGATGGATCTTCCTTTCTGTGGAGGAGACTTTACCTGGTCCAACAACCAAGAGGGGCCAAGAATGACCAGATTGGATAGGTTTTTGGTGTTTGACTGTTGGTCTAGGTTGTGTATCGATATCTCCGAAATCATTCTTCCTAAGTTGGTGTCGGATCACAATCCAATTTTGCTTAGATGTGGGAGTATTCCTTGAAATCCATCTCCTTTTAGGTTTGAAAATATGTGGTTACAAGAACCTAACTTTGTTAACATCGTGGGGGAGTGGTGGGATTCTTTTATCTTCACGGGGAAGGCACGCTTTGTGTTTAGAAGCACGTTGAAAGCTTTGAAGGAGAAACTAATTACATGGAATCGAGATGTTTTTGGGCGTGTGGATAAGAAGATGGGAGAGCTCTTGGAGTATATTTCAGTTCTAGATAGAAAAGAAGAAAAGGGAGTGGTAACGGAGGAGAGAAGGCAAAAAGTGGAGGCCAACAGAGATTATCTTAAGTGGGCCCTGTTGGACGAGATCAGTTGGAGGTAGAAGTCCAGAGTGAGATGGTTGAAGGAAGGCGATAGTAATTCAAAATTTTTCTGTCAGATCGTGAATGCAAGGAGGACTAATAGCATTTCTAGCTTAATGGTTGGAGAGGATATGGTGGTAGAAGATGCAGTTCTTAGAGACTATATTGTGCAGTTTTATTCTCATGTGTACACTGAGCCCAATCATTTCAAACCTATAGTTGATGGGTTGACTTCGATTGTATTAGCCAGGAGCAAGAGATTGGTTAGAGAGACCGATTGTGGAGGAGGAAGTCCTGGAAGCTATTCAGGGTCTATGTGGAGTTCGGGCACCTGGTCCCGATGGTTTCACGTTGGCCTTCGTGTTGGAGTGTGATTGGGAAAGATTTCATGTGTGTTGTTGAGGAGTTTGTAGTGGATGCCTCTCTTGATCGATATTCCAATCTCTGTAGTCAAGGCGCGCCTCAGGCGCAAGGCACACCTAAAGCTCCTTAGAAGGGTCAAGGCAAGGCACGTTTAGTAAGGCGCGCGCCTCACTAAAATACATATTTTTTTGTAAAATTTATGTACTTTGGCTTATTATATTAAGCATCGGTATGATAAGAGAGATACAATTAAACCTATTTTATTGAAAGACATTGATGAAAGCAATGAATGACTACTTGGGGAGATAGAAACAGAAGGTGGAGAAGCAGAATATGAATTGGTGTTTGAGGATGATAGCTTGACATGGAGTGTTGTTGCGAGAGCTGTTGGAGTTGGTGAATCAACATCAAATACTAAATCACAATTAAGGTCAAGAGTAAGGGCAAGGGCTTCAATAAGGGAGCCGGAAGAGGAAGAGGCCAATTCAATTACAAATTCGACAATAAAATGTGATGTTATTTGAGTTAGGATTTTGGACAGAAGAGAGTAGATATAGAGAATCGTTCAAGAGAGTCATTGTAGAGAAAACAAGAAAGGTCAAAATCTAGTGAAAACGTGCTCACTAGTGACCCCTTATATTATTAAGTCATAACATAAAGTAAAATGACAAGAATACCCCCCATACATAAGTATGAATAATGACCAACATTCCCCCTCAAGTTGGAGCATAAACATCATGAAGCTCCAACTTTATGTTCCAACTTGGAACAAATAAAATCCATGCATGTCCAGAAGATTGCCTTTGTGAACAAATTTGCAAGTTTGTTTGAAGACTTCACATATGGAGTAGAGACATCACCGCATACAATCTTGTCTTTAACAAAGTGAGAATCCACCTCAATATGTTTTGTAGACTCATTAAAGACCGAGCTAGAAGCTATGTAAATAGCCACCTAATTACCATAGTGCAAGTGCATCGGAGACTTTGCATCAAAACCCAACTCATGAAGAAGATGCTTCAACCAAGTCAGCTCACATGTAGTATGGGCCATTGCCCTGTATCCAGCTTCAGCACCAGGCTACTACTGACTGTTTCTTACTCTTCCACGATATTAGATTGCCACCAAGAAAAGTACAATATCCTTTTGTATTGTTCTGGCTTTGCCCTAAATAAAGCTTATACTTATCCAAAGAAAAAAAGAAAAGTACAATATCCTTTAGTGGACCTTCTATTAGATGGTGATCCAGCCCAATCAGCACTTGTATACCTGACAACTTGAAGATGTCCATGATGTCTATATAACAGATCACGACTTGGTACACTCTTCTTATATCTGATAACCCGAAACACAGCCTCCCAATGAGGAACCTGAGGTGACTGCAAAAACTGACTGACTACACTAACAACAAAAGATATATCTGGTCTCATAATATTCAAGTAGTTAAACTTTCCAACTAACCTACGATACCTTCCTAGATCATCAAACAGTTCTCCTTGATCAACCACCAATTTGGTATTCAGATCCATAGGTGTATTTGTTGTCAGGGACCTACTTGTAATATCTTATATTCTACAGGGGGCCCTCGTAATATTGTAAAACTTCACTTAATATATATATTGGGTGAAATCGTGTAGGCTATTCTAAGCTCTACACGATTTCTCCTCTTCCTCCAATTCTCTTCTCCTCTCCTCTCTTCCATCTCTAACCCTAATCTCTTATTCTGGTTACGATCCAAGATTACAACATGGTATCAGAGCATGGTTATGTAACCATGGCTCAATCCTAGAGGTCTGAAGAACCCTAGGGATTGCGAAATTCGATGCGAAGGGCTTTCCAAAGAAGGAGATCATCTCCCATGGATAGCCGCAGGCTTTAGAAGAGTCTGAAACCCTAACCGCCCACTCCAAAAGGTTGGAGAGGTTCTCCCAGGCCTAGCCGCCCACTCCAGAAGCCTGGAGAAGAGCCACCAAGCCTAGCCGCCCCTTCCAAAATGAGGCTTTAAAAATAAAAAGGTGATTTGCACCTCCGCAGCAGCAGTTCGGGTGATTTCTTATCAGAAAAGTCTTCTCTACTACCATGAGTACATCTGAGGAGTCATCTTCTGCCAAGTCAGAGATTATTGTTGCCCCACCCAGTCTGGGAAGTCATGGTGATCACAGCCCGGGCCTACAGATCACTACGGTGAAACTCGACGGGACCAACTACCTTGCATGGTCTCAATCTACCAAGATGTACATCACCGGACGAGGCAAAGTCGGCTATATCACTGGACGCGTCACTGCACCTGATTCCTCCGATGCTGCGTTTGAAAAGTGGGAAGCGGAAAACTCGATGGTTATGTCATGGCTGCTTCACTCCATGCATCCATCGATCAGCACAAGCTTCCTCTTTCTCCCGACTGCCAAAGATATATGGGACACTGCATCTTAGACCTACTCCCAAGATGGGAATTTTGCTAGGATGTATGAACTTCAGCAGGAGATAGCACATTTGAAGCAAGGCGATCTTCCTTTGGGATCATACTACGCTGCGTTACGCAGCAAGTGGGAAGAGGTAGATCACTACCAGACCTACACCCCTGCATGTACCAAGGATGCTACGGAGTTCCGGAAGATGATTGTGCGCGGACGCATATTCAAGTTTCTTGGCGGCTTGAACCAGAGCTATGAACAGGTTCGAGCAAACATCTTGGGCAGAGATCCACCACCGTCGACCATTGCACAGGTCTACTCCTACATCCAGAGCGAGGACAGCAGGAGGAGAGCCATGAGCTCTAAGACAGATGCTGATGTTCCTTTATCTGAGAAGTCTGCCTTGGCCACTCAAATTGAGCAAACCCACATCCAATAAGGATGGGGATCTTGATGATCGTGATCGACTCAGATGTGATCACTGTGGCAAGCGTCGTCACACTCGGGAGACCTGCTGGAGTCTTCATGGTCGTCCCGCACAGTTCTCTGGGGGGAAGCAAGGCTCCTCAAAGAAGCCCTCTGGTAGCAAACATGGAACCTCAGCTGCTCATGCCACCAGTCAAGATTCCTCTGGTGTGACCCCTTCCTCTGGGCAGTCCAACACCTTCTCTAGCATGGACATTGATAGGCTTCGACAATTACTTACTCAGCTTGATGGCCTTTCCCCACCTACATCATCCTTTGCTCAGATAGGTACATCCCATTCAGCCCACCATGTGTCTACGGCACCCATTGGTCCTTCCTGGATCATTGATTCTGGTGCCTCCGATCATATGACTGGTATGCCATCCCTTTTCTCCACCTATAATATCTGCTCGGGTAAGGACAAGGTCCGTGTGGCCGATGGCACCTTCTCCTCTATCTCAGGGAAGGGCACTATCTCTGCCACACCTACTTTGTCTTTATCCTCTGTACTTCATGTTCCTAAATTCACCACTAACCTGCTTTCTGTTAGCCATCTTACTAAGAGCCTAAACTGCAGTGTTACCTTTTTTCCTACTCACCGTGTTTTTCAGGACTTGGAGACGAGGCGGATGATTGGCAGTGGTCGTGAGGATGGTGGATTGTACTTGCTCGATAGCCAGCCGACTTCATATTCTGTTGCACATCAGTCTAGTGCCAATGTCAGTAGTTCTAGCGTTAATAAAGACCTGTTAATACCATGGCATAACAGGCTATGTCATTTACCGCTTTCAGTCATGAAGAGTCTGTTACCTCAGTTTGCGTCTATTCCATTTTTTGAGTTCAACTGTGAAACTTGTGTACTTGCAAAACAATGTCGGGTGTCTTTTCCGACCAGTAATAAAAAAAGTACGTTTCCTTTACAGCTTGTGCACTCTGATGTTTGGGGACCCAATCCCACCACTTCTATCTTTGGTTTCGCTACTTTGTGGTTTTTGTGGATGACTACAGTCGTTACACTTGGATCTACCTTATGAAATCAAAAAATGAGGTGCATACTATCTTTCAGACCTTTCATAAAATGGTGTGCAATCAATTGGGCACCACCCTAAAAGTCCTACGCACTGACAATGGGGGGGAATACATGTACAGTGGCCTTGCCTCCTACTTTGAAGAGCATGGAATTCTTCATCAGATTTCATGTGCCGATACACCTCAACAAAATGGGACCGCTGAGCGAAAGCATCGCCATGTCCTGGAGGTTGCTAGGGCACTTCTTCTTGGTACTCGGGTACCCAAGGGTTATTGGGCTGACGCTGTGTTGACGGCATCCTACTTGATAAATCGGATGCCCTCTCGTGTCTTGGGGTCAAAGTCTCCCCTTTCACTCCTGTTTCCTTCCTGTCCTGTGTTCTCCATTCCACCTAAGGTCTTTGGTTGTGTTTGCTATGTTCACGCCCATCACAGGAAGGACAAGTTAGATCCGAAAGCCGTTCGATGTGTGTTCCTTGGCTATTCGTC
Organism: Euptelea pleiosperma; assembly: GCA_035048495.1. Lineage (NCBI taxonomy): Eukaryota > Viridiplantae > Streptophyta > Magnoliopsida > Ranunculales > Eupteleaceae > Euptelea > Euptelea pleiosperma. The sequence goes on along the minus strand of CM068553.1, from coordinate 20,537,464 downwards.
CACTCAGAAGGGATATCGGTGTTTCCATCCCTCTACCCGTCGTCGGTTTGTTTCTCTAGATGTTACATTTTTTGAGAGTCTTCCCTTCTCAGTTGATCGAACTTCTCTTCAGGGGGAGCTTGGGAGTATTGACGAGAGTCCGATACCTCCACAGGGGGAGATTCCTCAACCAGTACCCCTTGATTTGCTTGATGAGTCTCCTGTACCCTTGTCCTTATCTCCTACTGACACTGTGCCATAGGATCCGCAGCTGAAGACATATGCCAGACGACGTCAAAAAGAGAAACAGTCCACTATCCAAGCTCACTGCTAGGAAATCCAACTCGATCCAGGTAATCGTGTCCTCAGTGATCCTCATGATGATATGTTTGTTGCTCCTACTATCCTTCCCATAGACATTGATGTACCTATTGCTCATCGGAAGGGTGTTCGGAACTGTGTTACCAAGCACCCTATCTCTCACTTTGTTTCCTATCAACAGCTCTCACCATCCTACAGAGCATTTGCTACTTCCCTATCCAGTGTCGCTCTGCCATCCGGTGTCTCAGATGCCCTCAGCTAGCCTCAGTGGAAAGCAGCCATGCTAGAGGAGATGACAGCTCTAGAAAAGAATGGTACTTGGGATTTGGTTCCATTGCCTAGAGGAAAGAAACCCGTGGGGTGCAAGTGGGTATATACAGTGAAATACAAAGCAGATGGAAGCATCGACAGGTACAAGGCCCGTCTCGTTGCAAAAGGGTACACACAGACTTATGGGATTGACTACCAGGAGACGTTTGCTCCAGTGGCCAAGATGAACTTAGTTCGAGTTCTGTTATCTCTCGCGGCAAACTTTTCTTGGCCCCTCCACCAGTTGGATGTCAAGAATGCCTTCCTCCATGGTGATCTAGAGGAAGAGGTCTACATGACAGGTCCTCCGGGGTTCAGTCCAACTGGGAGTAAGGAACTGGTATGCAGACTGAAGAAAGCCTTGTATGGGCTTAAACAGTCACCTTGGTTCGAGAGGTTCAGTTCCGCAGTCAAGAAGATTGGCTACTCGCAGAGTCAGGCGGACCACACTCTCTTCATTAAGAGAAGTCAAGGTCGTCTTACTGCTCTTATTGTATATGTGGATGATATCGTGGTCACAGGAGATGACCCAGATGAGGTTTATAGATTGAAAAAATACCTAGGCACAGAGTTCGAAATCAAGGATCTGGGAACCTTGAGATACTTTCTGGGCATTGAGGTTGCTAGGTCAAAGCAGGGTGTGTTTATCTCACAGAGAAAGTATGTACTTGATCTCCTTCGAGAGTCAGGAAACTTGGGAGCTAAACCAGCCGATACGCCTATAGAGCAGCAACATCGGCTGAATCCTGTTGATGGGGATCCCATTGCTGATGCAGGCTAGTTCCAGAGACTTGTTGGGCGTCTCATCTACCTTTCGCTGACATGACCAGATATTGCATACGCAGTCAGTGTCATCAGTCAGTTCATGCATGCCCCTCGCTCTCCACATCTTGAGGTAGTACCCCGAGTGTTACGCTATCTTAAGGGGGCTCCAGGGAAGGGTCTCCTATTTAGTAAGAATGGACACCTGCGAGTTGAAGCTTATACAGACGTTGACTGGGCAGGTTCAGTCACTGACAGACGTTCCACATCAGGGTACTGCACGTATGTGGGAGGTAATCTGGTGTCATGGCGCAGCAAGAAGCAACCAGTTGTCGCCCGCTCCAGTGCCAAAGCAGAGTACCGTTCTATGGCTCATGGTGTATGTGAGCTTCTATGGTTGAAGACTATGCTCAGTGAGCTCGGATATCCTGTCAAAGGGTCTATGCAACTGTATTGTGACAATAAAGCAGCCATCAGCATTGCTCATAATCCAGTTCAACACGACAGGACAAAGCACATTGAGGTAGACCATCACTTCATCAAAGAGAAACTTGGTCAGGGACTTATTTGCACACCGTATGTCCATACTGCTGATCAAGTTGCAGATGTGTTAACTAAAGATGTTACTAAAGGGATCTTAGAGCACCTGTTATCCAAGCTGGGCATGATAGATATCTTCGCACCAGCTTGAGGGGGAGTGTTGTCAGGGACCTACTTGTAATATCTTATATTCTACAGGGGGCCCTTGTAATATTGTAAAACTTCACTTAATATATATATTGGGTGAAATCGTGTAGGCTATTCTAAGCTCTACACGATTTCTCCTCTTCCCCCAATTCTCTTCTCCTCTCATCTCTTCCATCTCTAACCCTAATCTCTTATTCTGGTTACGATCCAAGATTACAACAGTATTAACAGGTTTCGATCCCAGTAAGTTTGTCTCTTCCAAAATATCTATCACATACTTTTGCTTGGACAAATTGATGCCACTACTTGATCTTGCTACCTCAATCCCTAATAAATACTAAAGTTTTCCTAGGTCTTTAGTTTGAAAATGTGTCTGTAAGAATTCTTTTAAGGCTTGAATTCCCGCATCATCATCCCGACCACTATTATGTCATCGGCATACACAACAAGAATAATGATTCCTTTGGTTGTGTCTTCTATGTGAAAAAATATAGTGATCCGACCTAGCATTGTCGTAGCCCAAACTGAATTACCACCTCATTGAATCGACCAAACCATGCACGTGGTGACTATTTTAGTCCATAAATGATCTTCAATCGACAAACACTACCTGAAGACTTCCCCTGAGCAACAAACCCAGGAGGTTGGTCCTATGTAAACTTCTTCTTTGAGAGTGCCCTGCAAGAAAGCATTCTTGACAACAAGCTGAGAAAGAGGCCAATCAAAGGAAGCAGCCAAGGCAATCGTGACGTGAACCGAAGTAAGTTTAGCAACTAGAGAGAGTCTCAATGTAGTCAATGCTATAGGACTGAGTATGTCCTTTAGCAACTAGGTGGGCCTTTACTTGCTCCATAGACCCATCTAGTAGGAACTTCACTGCGTACACCAGGGACCACATTTTTTACCCTTTACACAGACTTGGAGGACAAATTAGCACATATCTCAAGAGTTATAGGGGCATTCTGGTCCACATTTCAAAGAAGATAATGCCAAAATCAACTATACCACATCAACCGTGATGCGCCAAATCATATCTCTATTGCCTATGTTGGCACTCTCTTATTGGGGAGAAAAGATTTTATTTTCCTATATATAAAGGACCCTTCCACCATTGGAAAGGGGATCCCATATCGGACTCCAAAAATTGTAATCGAAGTAGAACATAGTGAATTGCCTCCCATGGCGAGGCCGAGGACGTAGTTGATTGGATTCCAGCGACGAACCTCGTAAAAAGCTTGTCTCTCTTGTCTGTCCTTTCTCTCTCTCTCTCTCTCTCTCTCTCTCTCTTCAGATTTTATCATGTTGAATCCATCTTCATCTTTTGGGGAAGTGGGGTGAGAATCTCGAGGATTATCTGACGGCTTCTCAGATTTTCCCCCACGTACACCCAATGGCAACCAACTGCATGTTTACCAGGAGGTAAAAGAAAAAGATCCCAAGTGTCATTTGAGTGAAGAGCCTCCATCTTATCAATCATTGCTTGACACCATCCAGAAGAAGAAAGGGCTTCCTGGACAGTATTTGGAATAGGCACAATAGAAACAGAAGTAGCAAAAGCAAGATACGAAGGAGAGAGATGAGCGAAAGACACAACTAGAAATAGGATGTTGTGTACAAGAGCAAGTACCTTTGCACAAGGCTATAAGAAGGTCAACAGATGGAATCAGAGGATCTGTAGACGTCGAACTGGATGGTGGAGCACTTGAGTCAGGAGGCATTCACTGTTTACGACAGACGTAAGCAGTCGCACCCTGAATATCATCAGTAGGAAGCAGAAGTGGTGGGGAGAAAATGCATCCACATAACACTCATCAGAAAAGAAAGAAACGTGCTAAAAAATGTAACATTACGACGAACAAACAGTTTAGAAGAATCAGGATCAAAGCAACGATAACCTTTTTGGGTACAAGAGTATCCCAAAAAGATACCCTTAATGGCACGGGGGTCCAGTTTGTCCCCTCTTGATCCCAAACGTTGAACAAAACAAACACATGCAAAGATATGAGGAAGGGAGAACAAAGGTCTACTTGGAAACATAACAAAGTATGGAGATTGACCCTGTAGGATAGACATAGGCATGCGATTAATAAGATAACAGGCTGTAAGCATAGAATCATTCCAAAAGACCTTGGGAACTATCATTTCAAACATAAGGGATCGTGTAACTTCAAGAACATGGCGTTTTTCTTTGTAACCCCATTTTGTTGAGGTGTGTGTGAACAGGAGGTTTGATAAATAATGCCATGAGAAGTAAGGATGATCTGTAGTCGGGAGTGACTTACTGGCTGACCAGTTGACCGCCTAAATGGTCGACCGCCCTAGTCTGACCCTGAGTGACCGACCTGCCATATGTTGCGGTTGACCGCCCCCCTTGTTATGTTGTTTTCTTTTTGAGGCCTTAGGGCCGACCAACCATCTTGTGCGGCTGACCGCTTCTCGGATAGAACTCTGTCACTGAGCAGTCGACTGGCCAAAATGAGTGGTCGACCGCCATGAAAATCGGATCTCTGCTTGACTTATTTTGTCTTGCAATTTTTGGCTTTTTGGGCCCATCCCCATGGGCATATTTGAGTCCGTTTCTCTTCTTTGAGAGCCTCTTATATAAAGGGAGTTAAACCCTAGCTAAGATAACAAGAATATACCCTTTTTCTCCCATTCCTTCATTGATATCTTCTGAGTTTAAAGATGTTTGATTCATTTGAGAGCTTCACCTGAGCAACTCAAGCTCCATTCTATGAAGGCTCTGACTGTTTGATATGCTACACTCTGTTCATCACATAGCTTCCTCATTCTACCTTGTTGAGGATCATCACTATGAGTGTTGCATTCGTGGTGAAACTTCCCTCGAAGATTCGAGCACTTGTTTGGATTCATCTGAAGGTATCTCTGTGAAAAAACCATAAGTTGAATTATCTTTATAAAAAACTTGAACTCTTGTTTGGTTGAGGAGTGTTTACTCATTGGTATTAGCTGTGGATCGTAGATCCGTGAGGAAAAGATATTCCTCTAACTTTACTGGCCTAGTTGACTCTCTAGGTGCTGCGAGAAGTGATTCTCGTGAGTTTAGACTAAGTGGATACTTAGTTGTTTTATTCTGTTCAATTGGATATGTTGTAATTCACGATTGAAAGAATAATAAATTGCTCGTGTTGAGTGTCACGCCCTCAAATTTGATATCTGGTCATGTCGACCTTTCTCGTATCTTGAGGCGCGATCTGATTATACAAATACGCAGTTAAACAAAATTAGTATCACGATGCAGCGGAAATACACCGAATAATTTTTCATTTTGTTTAAACAATTCATAAGATGAAACGCATTTCATTGATACATTAATAATGTCAGAGGATCTCTCACCTCAATCAAAACCATAATATGCCCATAAAAAAAACATTGTATATATGTATCGTGCTACCAATTACATGTTACTACACGGTCAAAAGACCTATGTATTCCATGTATCCTTCTACAAGATAGAAGAATTAAACAAAATATAACATCGTCTCTAGCACATGTCTATCAACAGAAATGCTGGAAGTATCAAACCAACTTCCCCTTATCCCTTGCTGAAAACAAAACATTGTAAAACATGAGCTAGGGCCCAGTATACATTCCTCATGCATAAAACCACATAAATCACCGGCTTTTGTTTATTTTAAAACAAATACGATTTGCAAATGAGTTTCACATGTAATTCAATAAAACTCAATTCTCTATTAATTATTTACGTATAACTCCGAATACAAGGATGACCTCTCACATAATAGTTAACATTTCTCTTATCAGAATACTCGTGACCATTTCTATACAGTCAAACTATTGATTTTAATGTATCCGATACCAACATTCCATCGGTTCTAGTGTACGATGTCAACACTTTTAGCCTACAAGTAGACTCCCTAATGTGCACACTAATTGTTTCATTAGGTATCCTCTCTCCAGATTCCCTAATTTCCTTTTAGGTATAAATACTCGAGGGGTCTCATGAATGAGACAAAGCTTCTCTTTTAGGGGACTGGAAACCCAAGGGGTCTTAAAGAAATAAGACAATGCCTGATACTTTAGGGTACTAGAACCCCAAGGGGTCTCAAAGAAATGAGACAACGCCTGATTCCAACTAATCTGATATTCCACATTCCCAATCACGTTCTTATTCATTCATGTCCTTAATCGTATTTATATACATAAAACAGTAATGTTTGTAGAAACATCTTTACATGCATAACATTCATATTTTTGCATTTTAAAACTAAAAATAAGAACATTTAAGCCTTATTAATATCCCAGAAAGCGAATACATAAAACGGATGAAAAACGCATATATCTCCTTTTAAATGAATTTGAGCATGATTTCATCCAACTAAATAGATTACACATGTCCTCATCTATCATAATTTCATGCTTTTAAGATTAAGAGAAATCATCAATTCATTTACACATTTCATGTGGAAAATACAAGAATTTGGATTTTTCCTTGCTAAAATTTAACAGATAACAAGAATAACATTTTGACATTTTCCCCAAAAAGTAATAGAATTTTTTAGAATTTTTCTACAATATTCTGTGAATTTTCTTCTATTTCCAAAATAAAATAACATTTATAAATAAATAAATAAATAAATAAAGGCATAAAATAAATAACTATGTACTTACTCGTAAAAACGCTAGAATCCCGAATCATTGAACCTCGTACGACGAGAATATCGAGGTAACACAGTGGGCCCCACAAAAACTTTTCAAAGGACCTGAATATTTTTAAGAATTCCTATGAATTTTTTAGAATTTCTTTTAGTTGAGGGTTTTTTTTTGCAAATATTCTTGCCTCGGGGGTTAGAATGCAAATACTATGTATTTAGTTAAAGGTAGCACTTCTATTTATAGAGGTTCAAAACTTATAAATTTTCACTCATTTCCATTGTGGGACTATAATTTTGAACATTGTCTTTTTTTTTTTACAAATTTTTTTATTTTTGATATCAAACCATAGCATATAAAAACTTACAATGTTGCCCAGAACTAAACACAATAACTTTTGACTCGCAAGTCCGATTTGGACGAACTTGATACCGATGAAAGTTATTGTTGAGACCTTTAAAATGACATACATATAATGTTCAAAGTATTATAAAAAGTCTATTATAATATCGCTAGAAATAGGGTCATTACATTGAGTGTTTGAGAATGGATGTAGGTGCGAGTTCACCGAAGCACTATAAATTCCTGTCTTGTGTGATTGTGATCCTTGTCTTGTCTCATATAAATTTCAGTATCTGTAGATGAATGACTTCGTATTGAATGACTGATCTATTTCTGCTTTGCATGATCATTGATTTTTAAATCTACACCATAATCCACAGAAAATTTTTTATTGTCCTATTCACCCCCTTTCTAGGACTTATTATAGTAATTGAAAGGAAATTTCAATTGGTATCAGAACGTATGTCACTCTGGGAGGGTTTAGCAACCCAAATGTGATCCTTAGTTCCCTTAGAATGGCTATGAGTTAAGAGGGTTTCTGTGTCTAGACCTCCTCTATTCAATGGTACTAACTATGCCTACTAAAAGGCTAAAATGAAGATTTTCCTCAAATCGCTTGATGAAAGGATTTGGGAAACAGTGGAAATGGGATGGACATCTACGATTGTTGTAACCACTATCGGTGAATTAACTACCATTACTGTTAAGGCTAAATTAGAATGGAGCATAGGTGATAAGAAATCATATACTTATAATAACAAAGTCCTAAATGCTATACATTGTGCCTTATCACCTGATAAACTCAAAAGAATAATTGCATGTGGAACTGTAAAACAAGCATGGGATATTTTGGAAATGATCCACGAAGGAACTAATTTAGTTAAAGTATTTAAGCTTCAAATGCTTACAACACAATTTGAAATCATAAGAATGCCTGAGGATGAAACTTTCACAAACTTATACACTAAACTAAGTGAAATAATCAATTCCATGTGGGGTCTTGGTGAAGCCATTCCAGAGCTTAAAATTGTTAGGAAAATTCTGAGATCATTACCTGATAGGTTTCTGAAATAACTAGTCCGTTCTCTTTTACTCAAGAATACCTAGAAAAGGGGGGGGGGGTGATTAGGTATTTAAAAATTAATCTAGCCTAACACAAGTTTACTGGTCAAGGTAAGGTGATAAACTCGCATGCTTTAGTTGATTGATAAATGCATTATCTCAACCGACTCAAATCGAAAATACCTCCGTGGTATATTATCTTTTTGTCGTTTGATTTAATCAACACAATTAGCAAAACAACAATCAAACATCCATAAGACAAAGAGTTTTTAGTGGAAACCTTAGCCAAGGAAAACCATGAGACCACGTCCAGACGGAAAGTATCACTAATTGGAAAATTAAACGAAACAGAAGTTACCTATGCAGCACCGTTGCAAACGCAGCTTCCAACTATAGTCAAGGCCTACTACCGATGCGTCTACGTCCTCTGAATCAACGCTATGAATCCACGCGCGCCCTCTTAATTAAGAAGCCTTGTCCGCTTGTTCAGGTTGGTACTCCCAAACCTACCTTCGATCAATACACCCCGATCTTAATTCTCAGCACTCCAGTCTCTACTGAAGATGAAAGATTCAGTACACCCTGAACCCCAAGTCACTCAAATAGTGTTGAGACGCACTGGTACTCTCAGACTTGCTAGGTTTACGATTCTAAGTCGAAAACTTAAGCTGAGAAATGATCAAGCACTAAGCTATGATCAAAGAAAAGAGAAAAGCTTTCAAGGAATAATAATGAAGCTTTGGACTTTTCTTCTTCGAATGGACAACTCTTGATAAATAAAACTCTCTTCTGTGTGTCAATTTGTATTTTATAAGTCCAGAGAAGGGTTATATTTATAGAGATTCATAGTTATGAGTCATAAGAGAAGTAGGGAAGGTGGAACCTAAAATTTCGGATTTGAAAATACCTATTCGTGCATAGTCCAATCGATTGTACTTTTGGTCCAATCGATTGTACTCTTGGTCCAATCGATTGGGCCAATACGGATGAGTTTTTCCTTCATAAATCCATCAATTGTACCAAAGGTCCAATCGATCGGACTCTTTAAAGTTTCTGTTCCGTAGTGTCCAATCGATTGATCAGGAAGATCAAATCGATCGGACCCAGAATTGAGCTCTGTCCGTAGAGTCCAATCGATTGATCAGGAAAATCCAATCGACCGGACTTGGAATAGGTTCTGTCCCGTAGGGTCCAATCGCTTGATCAGCAGGAAAGTCCAATCGATTGGACAAACCCCTGTAGTCAAAATCTTGACTAGACTCGGGTCTGTCCTCTGACTAGGTTTGACCATTATATTTTATTTATTTAAAAACTATTCTTATGACTAAGTCACTTACATTCTTATGAGAGCACGCACGATCTTTAATGATCAAATGAGCAGTTACTCAGATGACTCCTATTGTCAACCGTCTGATTCTTGTTGTCTTTGTCTTTTAGTCTTCACGTAGTTGGCGAAGTATGCATACCACGACATCTTCAACGCTACACTGGTGCTCGTAGGAACGGTTACAAGAATGTTTTGTGTCACACAGAATCTTTGCCAAACTAGAATATGAATTTATTCTTTACAGTTTCACCCTAAGATAATTACTATTGAAGAAAGTAAAAATATTGAACTAATCAAATTAGAAGAAACAATAGGGTCTATTTAAATATTTGAATTTAAACTTCAAACACCTAAGAAAAAAGGATTGGCATTAAAAACCTCTAAGAAAATAATTAGAGAAGCTGACTCTAACGAGTCAAGGAACATTGAAGAAGTTGTCATTTTTGCTAAAAAAATTAGGAAATTCTTTAGAAACAAAGGAGAAATTTTGTGCAAATGAATAAAAAACCTTTTGAAATAATGGACAAATACAAAAAGGATGATAACACTAAAGATGAAATTAAGTGTTATAAATGCAGAGTTTATGGTCATATCTCTACTGACTTCCAATAGAATTAAGAAATGAAAAACTAAAGCCATGAACGTTGCTGCTTGGGATATGGATAGTGAGGAATCCGATACGGAAATGAACATATCTTGGGATGAAGAAGATTCGTCTAATGTTATAGCATTAATGACCATTGCTAAAATCAGAGACCCAAATCTCAAACAATAATGAAATCGTACTTGCAACTAATATAAGTGATGACGAGGGTGAAGAAAATATTCAGATTGCTTTTAACGATCTGTATGAAGAAAGCTTAAACTTGACAAATCTTGTGATCTTTTGAAAAAAGGAATGAAATGAACTAAGCTTTGAAAATACTTCTCTAAGAATTGAATTAGAAAATCTATATCAAAATGTGAAGTATAAAGATAATGAAGTGATGCTAATTCTGAGTAGAGAACAAGCCCTTAAAAGTGAAAATATAAAGTTAAGACTCGAAAAGAATGAATTAGAAGTCAACAATGAAACTTTAATTAACAACATTATTCAAGGAAATTCCAGACTTGAAAACCTACTAACCATGATAGGAGAGAACTTGGATATAAAGGAAGAACTTCAAAAACCTCTAACTTTAAAACAGTGTTTGTAAAAGCTACAACGGTTTCATTTCAAAATAAAAAATCTGAAAATTTGAATATTCTATGCCATTACTGTAGACATCTTGGACATATGAAATACAACTGTCTTGTCTTAAAGAAAATTTGAATTTCTAAGAAAGATGGAGGAAAAGAAAAAAATGGAAAATTTACAGATTTTGGAAGGAACCAGAAAACTGAACAGAGAAAAAGAACTGCTTATTAAAGTAGCTGCCTTAAATGCTAGAGCTAGATCTATAAAAGAAAATGCTAGTACCTCTCTGAGATCAAATCTAACCAACAAGAAAACTAATGATAAATCATCTATAAAAGGTTGGGTTAGAAAAGAAAATGAAAAATGTTTGGTTATTCACACTGCTTTAATTGCTAGTGAAACTTCTAGATGCTGTTTAGGTAATGGATGTTTCAAACACATGACCGGTGATAGGTCTCAGTTTTGCTCTTTTGATGAATATCATGATGGTCATGTAGCCTTTGGTGATAGTAGTAGCGCTAAGATTATTGGTAAATGGACTATTCAAGGTCCAGGAATACCAAAGATGGAAAATGTTTGTGTGAATGGTCTGAAACATAATCTTCTAAGTATTAGTCAAATTTGTGACAAAGACCACATATGCAAATTCTCCAAGGAAATGTGTGAAATCATAGACAAGAAATCTAATAAAGTCATCATACAAGGTAATAGAACTTTTGATAATTGCTATGTTATTAAAAATTGTGGTTCGATAAATTGCAATATGGCACAAACTAATGAAATAGAACTTTGGCTCCAAAGATTAGGGCACATAAATTTCATGGACTTAGCTAAGATCAATAAAAAGGAATTAATTAGAGGAGTCCCTAAATTGAATAAAAAATATCAAACCATTTGTGGCTCGTGTTTAAAAGGAAAACAAGTTAAAAGCCCATATAAAAAGTTAAAAATATTGGAACCTCTAGAATTCTATAATTGTTACATATGAACCTTGTTGGACCTAATAGGATAGAAAGCCTTAGAGGAAAAAGGTATTTCCTAACTATAGTTGATGATTTTTTTAGATTTACTTGGGTAGCTTTTTTGAGAGAAAAATCCGAAGCACTTGAAAAATTGAAGAAAATTTGTAAAATGGTGCAAAATGAGAAAGGAGTGTCTATTTTTAGATTTAGTAGTGATAATGGAGGAGAATTCGATAATCATAAAATCATTGAGTACTGTGAAGAAAATTAGCATGAATTCTCTGTAGCTAAGACACCGTAGCAAAATGGAGTTGCTGAAAGAAAAAAATAGGACTCTCGAGGAAATGGAAAGGGTCTTGTTCATTAGCAAAGACTTTGCAAGAAATTTGTGGGTTGAAGCCATTAATACTGCGTGTTATACGATCAACCGTGTCTATCTTAGAACTGGAACTTTACAAACAGCCTATGAGATTTGGAATGGAGTTAAACCTAACGTTAAATATTTTACAGTCTTTGGAAGTACCTTAAAAGCGGTGGTCTGGATACGGAAGTACCTTCCTCTCACATGGACATATCAAGGTACTAGATCACACTCGGGTTAAATAAAAATGAGTGACAAGCTTTGATACCAATTGAAATTCCCTAGTATCACTATGTGAAGTCCTAAAGGGGGAAAGGAATAGGACTATTTGAAAATCTTTCCGATTAGGAATGTATAATCCAATCATACAAGAAATAAAGATATTCTAGAAATGAAATCTCATTAATGCATTCAATTGCAAGAGTACACAAAGGTTTTATAGTAGTTTGTTGAATCCACTCTCAAATCATTCGAGTCAAGATATCAATTTTATTTACTCAATCTTGAAGTCACATCGATTACAATTGAATGAAATGGATATGAATCCACCTAACGAAAACAATCGATAATCTACTTGATCAAAGGGAATCCACCTTAGCTTAGGAATCCACCCAAGCACAAAACGGTTGAGAATCCACTCAATCCAATTGGGAATCCACCCAATCTCAAGTTGAGAATCCACTCAACTTACAAAGAAGGATATTTAATGGGTACAAGTAAATGCCTTTGAAAAGGCTAATAAATAAGTACTTACTAACCTCTCAAATGATATACCAATGCTGAGAGGTGATTGAAGCTCCTGAGGATGCTTCTCTAAGCTCTTCTTCAGTTGTAGGGCCAATACACTCCACTAGAAGATGCTTGGTAAGGCTTGAGCAAAGATCTTACTATGTGCTCACAAGCCAAAGGACCTCCTTCAAAGGATTTTACTTAGCAAGTGTTTAGAGGATGCTAAGGTTTGATTAGAGTCTATTAGAGCTTCTATTGACGGAGATATTACTTTGTGAAAGAGTCTTTAAACTCTTAGGGACGGAATCCTCTATAAGCCAAGAGACCTTGTCCAATGGTCTTATTTTTTACCGTTAGACAGGCAGGACTGACCGGTCTGTTGGTCCGGTCGACCGATCAGACAAATTATTGAGAAAACATAACTGTTTTTCTGCGTGGTCGACCGCTTCCTGAGTGGTCGACTGGTCTCTGCCAGGCTCAAGGTCGGTCGATTGGTCTCTATGGGCGGTCGACCGCATAGCACCCGATATGCCCATGAAGTCCTGAAACAAGAGGAAAATCTCACCCATGGATATTGGGTCCAATCATATATCTTTCTAGCATATTTTCTTTGATTTTGGGCTCTCTAAACTTCTTGATCTTGTTTCTTGATTTTGAAGTAGCTTTTAGCTTCACCTTTGATCTTCAATGGCTTTAGGCCTTGTCTTGTCCTCTCCGATATTACATGATATGATCTAAGGCCTAAGACATAACCACCAGACATACATTTGGCATGGAATTGGACAACACAATAAAATGTGACTTTACAATTCCCTTTCCCTTCCATTCCCTTCAAAAGTTGCACTCATCTGGTATTGTTTTATAGTTTAAAGGACCATCTACTCTCTCTTACGGTCCTAACAACAATTGCTTGTACTACACTGATGGGAATTTAAAGTCTAAAGGACCTTTAAAACCGTCTTCTGCATATAGCTTGACAAATTTCACCTCAAAACCCCTAAACTAAATTTACATAGCCATTCTTCGTCAATTTCAGTTTGGTTGTTTTGTTTTTTCTTTCGGGAAAATGGCAATAATTTTATTATGAAAGCCATCGATTAAAATGTATAAGTGCACACTTAGTTTTCCTTGCTTGAACCAAGGGAGTGGAGATTAATGAAACCATTGTTTAACCCGAAAACTCCACTCTACTCAAAAGTCCATCGGGTCAAGTTGACACGATGACTCATGAGTAAACTCAGTGAGTCATTAAAATATGGGTCGGGCTCAAGGAACCCCCTTTTTTGACCCCCATCTTGGTGTACCCACATAGAAGATGAATCAATGGCTGATTTTTGGTGAGGATGATCTCTATGGTGAGGTGATCATCCTCCCAAAAATTCAAATCATTCTGATATTCATAGACTGGTTTAGAAGCTGAAGCATTATAGACCGTTGATTTTTACCGTGTAACTTTGAAACCACATTTGATGGGGTTAGAAATTTCAGAATGGGCTGATTTTTTGTTGGGGTGATCTATAGGGCGAGGTTATCATCCCCACCAAAAAATCAGCCATCGATTCATCTTCTACATGGGTACGCCGAGATGGGGGTCAAAAAAGGGGGTCCCTTGAGCCCAACCCTTAAAATATATATATATATATATATATATATATTTTTTTTTTTTTTTATGGTAGATAAGTGTGGGTTATGCAGACCCCTACCTTACATTAAATAAAGAAAGATATTACATTCTGTAGTACACTTGCCCGGAGGCATCCTCAATGACTATTTGTCTTAGTTCGGCATCAAACAATTGAGGATTAATGAGAATACAACCAATAGAGTTATGAAAAGAAGCTAGGTAATCCGCCGCTCTATTCGTCTCTCTAAAGACATGGAATATATCAAATTCTTCGACGTCGCTCGTGGGCCGAATCCGTAGCTACTTGAATGGCTTTTATTTCTTTAGAAATAGCCATTTCTTTGCCTATCAAAATGGCTTGGATCTCATGATAGATGACTGAAACTTTTTTTATTTCCCCCTGCATATGCAAACATAACTTCGCCTTTCGCATCCCTTAACATGCCCCCATACCCAGCTGTATGTTCTTTAAAAGATCCATCCGTATTTAGCTGCCAACATTCCGGTTTAGGAGGAACCCATTTACATTGCGTAGGTATAATGTGCTTGAATTCCACATCAATTGCCCAAGATTTGAAGAATTCTCTCGTACGAGGATTGTCTTCCACAGCCTCCTTCCCGGTAGTAACCTGAGTTTAGTCGTCTCCAGAACCTGATGAAGAACATTCTCCTTAGGGAGGAAGGAATTCTTAAAATATTTTTGTTATTATTAACATATGAAAAACATTTAGAATAATCATAAAAAATACTTTAAGAAAATTTAAAATATAGAAAATATGAAGAAAAGGGTCTTCTTTAACTACAGTCCCTGTAATCCTTAAAATTTTGGGTGGATGAATAAATTGAGCGCTGATCTGAATAAATCCCACCAAATCATCACAAGCCATTAAAAAAGATCCTTGTTTTATTATTATTATTGGGAGAGAGGATGGTTTGGTGGGAAGAAGGGCAGAAATCCATGAAAAAGATGAACCAGTTGGTATTAATGGTATCCAAGTGGGAAATGGCGCCTATTTTTCCGGACGACAAGAATTCAGTCATCAGTCACTGGGTTTCTTCTTCTTCAATGACCAAAACAAATATGGAGAGAGAGAGAGAGAGAGAGAAAGAGGGTGGGTAGGTAAGGGATTGTCGTGAGATAAGAGAACAACTAGGGTTTGAAAGACAAATACATATTTATACTATGTTTTTTGGACAAAATGCCTTCCAAAACTTTTCGTTCTTTCTTTTTTGTGACTCCAGTCAGCTGATTTGGTCAAGTTTCAAGTAGACTTTGTCGAATAGCTAGTGATCGAGTCAGTAGCCTGACTATGCTCCTCGGGTTTTAAAATCTTGAATGAAAGCCAATTAATATCATATTATCTACTTATAGATGACATATTCTCTCTTTACAGGTATAAAGTTAAACTATCTGAGTTTTATTGTAGACAGGTGCAAGTTTAACATTTCTTCACGGCGGATGAGCTATTCATCATTATATGTGGTGATATTGATATTGTTACCGTGGCACCATACAGAACTTGACAAAGAGCCAAGGAAATTTATCTCAAGGAAGGTACCGTTGTGCCATACAATCAAAGGGAATAATAAAGTAAAATCGAAACAAAGAATATTTCTTGAGATCTTTCCCCCAAAATATGCAAAAATTGATGATCAGGAGGTTTATGTTTCAAAGGCAATTAGAAAAAATAAAATAAAAATCCCATCTGCCTTATCGCCCACCACAGACATCTTTGATATAACTGTTGGGAAGACCTAGGCTTTCTTGATCCTTCTCTTTTTCTCCACCTTACTCGCTCCTTTTTTTTATTTAACGTTTTAAATGATTCTTGATTAATTTTTAAAGTTTTAATGTCTGAACATGTTCTTGTTTCATGATATCGTTCCATGTTTTGCTTTTAGAACTTAAATTGTCCAAGTTGATAAAAACCTTATTGTTAAAAGACCTCTTAAAAACCATTAGTCCACCTCAGGCCCTCCTGGATATTTCCAATAATGGAGAGCCCCTTTAATTATAAGACCATTTTGTCTGTCCTTTTAGGTTATTCAACCTAGTTTTATTTCTTGGTTGGAAGCAGATTCTCTTGTGCTGATGTGGCAACTCAAGCAATCAAATTCATCAATCATCCTGAAGTTTGTGATATAGTGCTGTTTATTTGATACAGTTGGATCTTGGATAGGACGATATTGGAGTCAATAAGAGCAGTTCATATGTATAATTTGACTGCACCTCACCTGACATCAAACTCATGATCACTCGCACCATCATTTGATACACTTGTTTCATCATCGTCTACGCCATACCAAACATTTGGGATCGGCAACATGAATCGTTAAACAAAATTTGATTTGATCCAATAGCTAAAATGGAGTTAGCTACATGAGAACATTTAGATTGCTGGTTTGAGCCCAGCTTACTTATAAAAATCTTAAAATCTCCTCAAATTTTGTATGGCTGTTGCTTTTTATTTCAAGTCATATATCATTTTACCTTTTTAATCGTCACTGCTTGTTTAATTTATTTGAAAAATGTGTCAATGCTTCTTATTTATTCATTTATTTTTTTACCAACCTCGGGAGGGTAAATAACCTTTGCCCTTCTCATTTAGCAGGTTTTATGCAGCAGAGGTTCTTTTGGCTCTCGAGTATCTCCACATGCTAGGAGTTATCTACAGGGACTTGAAACCAGAAAATGTTCTCGTTCGTGACGATGGCCACATAATGCTCTCAGACTTTGACCTCTCCCTAAGGTGTGCAGTCTCACCCACTCTCATAAAGACCTCATTTGAGTCGGATCCCTTGAATTGGGGAACTGGTGGTGCATTCTGCATTCAACCCACTTGTAGTGAGCCCTCGTCCGTGTGCATCCAGCCTGCATGCTTTGTCCCACGGATCTTCCCTCAGAAAAGCAAGAATAAAACTCGAAAACCTCGGGCAGAGCCTGGGAGGTCAGCTAGCACCCTTCCTGAGCTTGTAGCAGAGCCAACAGCAGCCCGTTCCATGTCCTTTGTCGGTACCCATGAGTACCTTGCTCCAGAAATCATTAAGGGGGAAGGTCATGGAAGCGCAGTGGATTGGTGGACATTTGGTATCTTCTTGCATGAGCTCCTGTATGGCAAGACCCCGTTTAAAGGCTCGGGCAACCGCGCAACACTTTTCAATGTGGTGGGACAACAGCTGAGATTCCCGGATTCACCTGCAACCAGTTACTCGAGCAGGAATCTGATCCGGAGCCTGCTGGTGAAGGAGCCCCAGCACCGGCTTGGGGTGAAGAGGGGAGCAACCGAGATCAAGCAGCACCCCTTCTTTGAAGGTGTGAATTGGGCACTGATACGGTGCAGCACGCCACCCGAGGTGCCGAGGACAATTGAGACTGAGTTGCCTGGGAAGTTCAGAGCAGTTGACGCTGTTGGGGTGGGGAGCAGCAGTAAGAAGATGGTAGGGGCAGACATGAAGTCGGGGGGTAAATATCTGGACTTCGAGTTCTTTTAGTTTTTTATTACAGGATTGATAATATGTTGTATCAGTAAGCCTGGTTAATCTTACGAGAGCGTGCCTTCGTTGCCCCATCTTATCCTATGCATTTCAGCATGGGAGCATCCTGGGTTACTCTATCAATTTTAGTGGGAAGATTTTGGATCCTCTAACCCTACCAAATTCTCATTTTTCTGGCCAGGAAAACATGCAGATTTAATATTCTAAACCCCTGAGTTGCAATTTATCATTTTGTCAGAGCTAATACCATCAACTAATTTCAGTTAGTCTTAGCTTAATCCAAGTGTTCCTCCAGAGTTAACATGGATGAAAATACTTTGAATTTGCATGATACTCTGATTTCAGTTTAAGAACCAAGTCTTTGCCGAATGCATTGATCTAAACTAACTCTCCAATTGGTGGATCAACTGTACTCCTGCCGAACGATGCTGGTGATTCAAGATGAAAGCGCAAAAAGAAAGTAAGTCAACTTAATTGAAGAGACATATCAAAGACGTTGAGCATCATAAGATAACAAATCGTGGATGCATTTATAAAGAAATATCGAGGCGAGGTTACAAAACATAAGTTCAAGAAGTGATGGTGTACGAAAAACGTTGAGAAACACATGATTTCTCACTTGCAAAAACAGTGAAAGGGTGGCTATCCATAGCTATTTTCATGTTTGGCTAACAATCGGCCCCTTTTACTGATGAGAGCTTTGCCAAAAAGGTGTTATCTCCATCCGCCTCTTCAAAAAAGCGAAGAAATCTAGTAAAATGACCAAAATTCCCTAAAACTTTTAATAAAATTCAAGCACCTTCTATCTTGATCTACTTCAAGCGCTAGTATTGAAACCCCTGTCCATCTCAGTGTAAACAACGGGGAGCTCTCGTTCACCACTGTGTCTACATCCAAAGAAAGATCCACCTTAGACCTCATGAGAATGCTAGAATAGTTCTCCTAAGGAGCGAGAGTGACAAAGAGAAAGGAGAGGGAGTAACTGAGAAGGGAAGAAATCAAGAAACAAGAAGAAAGAAAATGGACTAAGACGAAGTACATATATTAGTTGGAGAGCAGTGGTGAGAATTAATGGCCACTAAAGATCTCCAATCCGGTCTCGATTTAGCCTTTCGATTACAAATACAAGAAGCCATGGTTGCATCTCTTGCCCTTCAACCTTCCTCTTCATCTTCAACATCTGCACCACCTCCGTTAATGGAGCCCCAATTCTTCGCCTCCAATGACAATATTGTAATGGGTATTTTCAGACGATACACGTGGGTTCATACGATGATGACACGTGTCCCCTAGCACTATGACCGAGTGGCCGACTTGGGCACGATGAAGATCTGGCCGACTTGGGCATGATGAAGATCTGCCTGACTTGTGTATGATGAAGATCTGGCCGACTTGTGCATGATGAAGATCTGGCCGACTTGGGCATGATAAAGACGTGGCTGACTTGTGCATGATGAAGATCTGGCCGACTTGGGCATGATGAAGGTCTGGCCGACTTGTGCATGACGAAGATCTGGCCGACTTGGGCATGATGAAGGTTTGGCTGACTTGTGCATGATGAAGATCTGGCCGACTTGTGCATGATGAGGATCAGGTCGGCTTGGCATAGTAAAGATAATGTCGAATCAAGATGATGAAGATCAGGCCGACCATGCCGATTATCTCAATCTCACGATTAGTTGGCCAGATAGAAAGTAGAGCCTGAACAATGAGCAGGAAGCAGCCACCTATTATACTTTTTCAGCCAAATATGATCTACGACAGGTCACACATAAGACAAAGATGTCCAGATTGATTGGTACGACCTCTATCGTGCTCTTGGACACGTAAGAGGTCGCATATCCTATAAATAGAGAGCTACAATAATGAGGAAGGTAAGCAATCTTGAAGTAGAAACAAGAGAAAAGACTTTAGGAAGATATTGACTTAAGCATCGGAGGCTCTACGATGGATTTCCCACCAACAGAGTTATTTTATAGGTGGTATCGGATGACTCGAGTAAGGTGACAGATGTATCGACAAGCTTATCAGATCGCACGGGTGAGTAGACGATCTTCTCGGATCAGACATCTGAACTTTTGGCTGCAGAGTCGGATCGGACGGATTCGAGGACTTCAGCATTTGATTTAGTGCACATCTCGAGGGGGTGTGGGATTTTTCTCTTACATTTTTGGCGCCGTCTGTGGGAACGAAAAGATATCGGCTCGTGCACTATCAGAAGCAGATCAGACGAAAATGAATCAAGGATGCATACAAGATCAAAGGACGACGCCGCTAGACAGGAAGGTGGTGAGGAGGAAATAGTGAGCCCGAGAGTCCAAAAGATGTTGGACTGGGTCCTTACCGAGATGCAGAAGATGAGGGAGGAAGTAGAAAGCGTCAGGAAAGAGAACTGCTAGTTGAGGTAGCAAATCTTGGGTGACACAGTCGATCGAGACGAGATGCCGAGAGATCGAGAGAATGAAGGAAGAGGTCCTTTGCCAAGAGGAAGAACAGGCGCAGAGCTCTAATCGACAAGGGGATCGCCGAGAGAGCATTACTTGCAGGCGAGATAAGGCTCGAGATCAGCAGCCGCTTGCCTGAGATATGACTGACCAAGAACGGGTAAACTCGGTCACAATGGAAAAGGTGACTGAGATGATTCAGTTTGACCATGACACCAGACCAGTAGTCCGCGAGAAGATGGCGGCAGGAGCTGCTAGAGATGCATTAAGGTTGTTGAGATCATCACCCTTCCCGAAGGAAGTTTTGAGATCCGAGATCCCAAAAAAGTGCCAACAGCCAAAATTCGAACTCTACGATGGGACTTTGAAAGTAAGGTTTTTCCGTGTCGTCGGATTGGAAACCCTAAAGTTCAACAATATTTGTAATTTCTCCGCATTGGTTCACTTAATCTGCAAAAATGTAGACTTGCACAATGGCTCATATCGGATATCGTCCGCACTCGGGGTTAGGGCAAATAAAGAACAAATTAAAGGAAATCTGCTAAAAATAATGGAAGGGTGAGAAATGTGATTCGATTTTTAAAACAATCTTTTTGGCGAGACTTTATCAACTAATTAGCATAAATTAAATAGAATGATAACACAAAGTATAAAGATATTCTAACTAATAATTTAACAATTAATCAAGTGTTTACAAAAATTGAATAAAAGAAAGGGACATTAATCTAGAAAGTAGAATTAAAGAGAGGAAAAAGAAGGAGAGGAAAAAAATAGGTAGAGAGAGAAAGTGAGATTTAGAGAGGGAAATGGTTGCAACTAGGGAGAGAAAATGCTCAGAGAGAGAAGGTGAATTTGGAAAGAGAAATCTAGAGAGAGAGAATTCAAGAGAGAGGGAAAGTAAGATTTTAGAGAGAGAACCTAGAGAGAGAGTGAGAGAATACCTTGGCACTTACCACTAGAAATGATCGGATTGTGCTCGTGTTGCATACGGCTCGCTACCAATGCTGGAGGTGAGAGGCAATGGAAGATTTTGTAACGGTAGGATTTAGAGAACCACCTACAAGGGCAGCAAGGTATAGAAGAGGACGGTGGAGAAGGTGGGTGTGGTTGTTGGTCTACGACACGCCTTGGAGAGGACACGAGGGTGCTGCAAGCAGGGAGATGTACATTGAGGAGGAGGGCTGACTAGCTTCTGTGGTGAGTTGCTGGTTGCTCTTGGAGAGAAGGAGACCTCGTGGAGGAGAAGAACGTTGCAAGTTTCGGCTGGTGTAGATGAAGCCTGCACACCAGCCGAGATGAAGCCTGCAACGGTGCAGCCACAGCTTCTTGGATGAGCCGTGGTGCTGGTAGTGTAGTCCAGGGAGGCGGTCTTCAAGATGTCGGGCAGCAAGGAGGATTGTTGACTGGTGTTGCAATCTGCAACACCAGAAATGATAGGGATGAGGTAGCAGCTTCCTCCCTTCTTCTTTCCTTCTCTTCTTCCCTCTTTTTTTTTGTTTTGTTTCTTTCTCTTTGTGAGGACGGTGAATCCCAAGAGAGAGACCTGGTTGCAGGTGGTTACGGCGGTGCTGGCGGAGATGAAGGTGGAGAGGAGAACCGTAGGCAGCAGCTTAGTGATCGTGGTGGCTTGGGAGTTGCAGATTTGCAACTCCTGTAGGAGGCGATGCAGCAGGTAAAGTCAAGAGGGGGTTGCCGGCAACAAACTGCTAGAAGATGAGCCATGGGAGAGAGGTCGGCTGAGGGAGTGAATGGCTGGATCGCTTGGAGCAGCAGCAACTTTCTGCCGCCCAAAACATAGAGGAAGAAGGGATGACGCCTTGGGTATTGGGTGAGAAAGAGAAGTGAGGGAAGAGAGATCAAGAGAGGAGAGGGAAGACGAGCTTGGAGATTGCTGGGTGGAGTTCGTTTGAACAACACACTATGGGTTGCTGTGCTGCCCAACGGTGATGGAATAACAAAGAAGACGGTGCTGGCTGGTGACTGTTGGTGGTGCAAGGAGGAGAAAGAAATAGTGTGTTGCAGCTTCCAGGTGATTCAGTCCGGCAGTGCTTGGAGAAGCAGGTGGCTGGTGCATCTAGCAAGAGAAGGGATTGAAAGAGGTCTCTTGGAGATGAGGAGATATGAGGAAGGCTAATTGGTGTTGCCACCTGCAACACCAGAAACGGTGGTGATAATGGTGTTAATGGCTATGAGGTTTTTGGAGAGGGAAGAGAAAGAAATTAATTTTGGCGAGCTTCTTGCCGGAATTAATGGTGAACCGGAGAATGGAGGGTGAAGTTGAGATGAAGAAGAAGAAGAATAAGAAGTAGCAGTTGGTTCTAGGTGGAGAAAGGTTAGGCAGACCTGCCACGTGAATGTAACTTGCTGGTTTCAAGAGAAGTTCAGACCTGCTGTACGGTTGTGGATAATGGTTGGATCTCCACCGTGGAAGGTGGAAATGCAACCTGATTGTGAGATGATTGACAACCTGTTGGAGAAGAAGAGGGTTCATCTTCTCGTAGGAGTTGCAGGTGTCAAAATGGAGGGCAGCAAGCAATGCTCTAATGGAGGACGGCTTGAGATGCAAGAGAGGGTAAAGAGAAGAGGTTGAGAAGGTTTTTAGATCGAAGGGGGAGGGAACCAAAAGAAGAAGAGATCTTAAAGGCTAGAGGAATTTGTTGTTGAAATGAAGACCGTTGGATCTAGAGAGATCTAACTGTTGGGAATAGGTTAGTTAGATGAGAGAGAGAGTGACTACGATAGAGAGAGATAGGGGAGAGAAGAATCGGTCAAGTGAGAGAAGAATCGGTCAAGTGAGACCAATTCTCTCTTGTTGTTGCAAATGGGCATGAGCATGGGCTTGGGTCATGGGTATGGGTTATGGATCATGATAGATAGAGAGAGAAATAGGAGAGAGGTGAGAGAAAAATACAAAAATAAAAGCATTGGAGGGTCTTGAACCCTAGTCTTCTTTATTCTCTCTCATCCGCTCCACCAATTAGTCAAACTAATCTTTTGATGTCAATTGGTGTGGCTTTTAACACCTTAGTCATTCTCTTGGTCTTCAGCTATTCTTCTCTCTTTTAGTCATTGTTCTGGCTCTACGATCCTCTGGCTTTGCTCGTACATGGCTGCTATCTTCTTATCCTAGCCTGCTGGCTCTTTAAGCTTTAATAGAAGTCTTCTCTGGTTGATCGTGGGCCTGCCAGTCCTTGAGAATCGCCCGATAGAGTCTCTTGTAAGTGAAAAAGCGCGTAATGAGATTCAACTAAAACGGCTTGATTTTGGACTATCCGAAATGCGTATATTTTATGCAACTAGTCAATTTTCGTCTAAAGAATGTGTTCTACGCGATGGAAGAAACTCTTACGTGGAAAAGTCGATGAAAATACAAGTTTTACGTAGGAGAATGCGACATTGTCATAAGGATAATGGCTTAAAATAAACACTTTTGAGCGAATGTCAGACTTCGGACCCCATCGATCACTTGTTTCACTACCGGCAGGCTATGGTGTTGTGAAGTGCACTGTAGTTTGACGGCCTGCTGTATCGGATGTTCCCAGCTAGTCTGAAGGGGAACGCCTTGGTGTGGTTCTACACTCTTGGGGAGGGGTCGATCAGGAATTTCAAGGTCTTGGAGGATGTCTTCGCTACGAAATACATCCACTAGAGGAAGAGGATGCAATGCGTCATCTCCCTCCTAAACGTCAAGCAGACTAAAGGAGAATCCCTTCGGGACTACATGACCCGCTTCAGGAAGGAGGTCGCGCAAGTCGACCATCTGGAATAATGCACAACCGTCTTCGCTCTGCAAGTCGGCATACTTATGGGGTCTCAGGCACACGAGGCACTGGTGGTCCGGAACCCATCTCGGCTAGAAGACACATACCAAAATCTCGAAGAACGTATCCAAGTTGAGGAGGCTATATCAGCTCGGACATAACCTGCCAAAGTCAAGGTCAATGAGGTTGGGTCTTCTGCCGGGAAGGGAAGAGCTAAGAGAGACCGATCAAACATCAGAGATCGAGGAAGAGAGAGATTCTAGAAAAAGAAGGCCGACGGGCCGATAGAATATACACCATTGAATGCAAAAAAGATCAATTATCCTAGAGAGAATCCGGGAGGAGGCTTACTTCAAGCCCCCTAAGACAACTTATGCCGATCGGCCGGACAAGCCGTTTTGTGCATATCACAGGGCGAGAGATCACCCCACAGATGAATGTTATGCCTTGATGAACCTTCTGCAGTACTTGGTAAATCAAGGGCACCTCGATCACTTTGTGGCTCGAGAGAGGAGACCGATCTGAGAACCGATCGAGATGATAGAAGACCGGCGAGAGGTGTGATCAATATGATCTATACCGGATCGGCCGACACCCGGAACGCTCATCGAGATAAATTCAGGAGGACTATGAGCATTTGAGAGGTGACGGAGGTCTCGACGGAGTCTAGGTTGGTGTCGCTTGAGGCTGGGGTCGATCTCTCTCCGAGGATGACGATATGGTTTTCGGATCAAGATCTGGAACAGGTGGCTGGTCCTCACGACGACGCCTTGGTCATCTCCCTGGATATAGGGAATTTCTCTATTAAAAGGATTCTTGTAAGTTGCGGCAGCTCATTTGAGATCATGTTCAAGCCGACTTTCGACAACATGGGTATTAGTCGAACCGCTTTAGAACCCTCAAGAGCTGCGATCTATGGGTTCAACGGGGCCGCCTCAGAGCCGATAGGAGAAATTTTTTTACGAGTGTCAGTAGGGCCGGTGACGTTGATGACGAGGTTTTTGGTAGTCGATTCCTTGTCGGCGTACAACGTTATCATGGGTAGACGATGGGTACACGGCATGAAGGCAGTGCCATCTACCTATTACCAAATGATCCGATTCCCTACGCCTTTAGAGTTATACGAGATCAGAGGAGACTAGGGGGCGGCCCAGAGATGTCAAGCCGCCATGATCAGAGAAGGGTGGAAATACATTTGGCAGAAGATAAAGAAGTCGGCCCCTCGACCCAATAACAATCACAGTTAGCTCCCGAATCGGCACGAGCAAAGGAAAGAAGCATAGAAGAAGTCGAGCCAATGGAGGTAGGGGGCGAGGGGGAGAGGAAGATCACATACATCGGTTCCGAGTTGGGCTGAGAAGAGAAACAGTTGATAACAAATTTTCTAAAAAAGAACATTGAAGTGTTTGCATGGTCAATGAATGACATGCCGGGTATAGATCCGAACGTGGTAAGCCATCGGCTGAATGTGAAAGAAGGGTCAACCCCGGTCAAATAGAGAGTCTGAAGAATTCCACCGAAAGTGACGTCGGTAGTAGCAGCCGAGATCGATTGATTGGCCGAAGCCGGGATCATTGAGAAAGTCCAGTGTCCCGAATGGATAGCCAACATAGTTGTCGTGCCGAAGAAAAATGGAAAGGTCAGGGTCTGTATCGACTTCACAGACTTGAACATATTTTGCCCAAAAGACAGTTATATCATGCCCTGAGTGGACGAATTAGTGGATCAGACAATTGGTTTTGAGCTGTTATCTTATGGACGGTTACTCGGGGTATAACCAGATATTGTTGCATGAAAGCGATCAAGAGAAGATGGTGTTTTATACCGACTGAAGGACTTTTTGCTTCCGGCGCATGTCTTTTGGTCTAAAGAATGCCGGGGCCACATATCAAAGGTTGGTGGAAAATATGTTCCGAGATAAACTTGGGAAAATGATGGAAGTCTACATCGACAATATGTTGGTAAAGAGCATCAGTCGGCAACACCACCTAAAAGATCTGGAGGAAACTTTCTGAATACTGAGAGAGTATCGGATGAAGTTAAACCCAGAAAAGTGCACATTTGGGGTGTCGTCGGGAAAGTTTCTCGGACACATTATGACCAAGAGAGGAATCGAGGCAAATCCGGATCACATTCGAGCACTCCTAGACATGCCATCTCCGAGTAATAAAAAGCAAGTACAGAAGCTGGCTGGAATGGTGGCGGCTTTAAACTGATTCATTTCGAAGTCACCAGATAGGTGTTGCACTATTCCACCTTCTAAGAAAGCAGAGCAGGTTCGAGTGGACAGAAGAATGTGGTAAGGCTTTCCAGAGTCTGAAGGAGTATCTCGGAAAGGCCCTCATCTTGTCGAAACCAGAGCCGGAAGAACAGTTGTCATTATATATTGCCATCTTGGACTGTGCTCTAAGTTCTGTGCTGATTCGCGAAGAAGAAGGAAGAGAGAAACTAGTGTATTTCCTGAGCAAGACCCTCCTAGATGCCGAAACTAGATACTCAAGGATCAAGAAGGCTGGGTTGGCTCTGATGCTCTCGGCTCTGTGATATTCGCTTAAAAGTGCTTATTTTAAGCCATTATCCTTTAGCGTTATTACACTCTCCTATGTTAAACTTCCCATTTATACACTTTTCTACGGAAGAGTCTCTTTCATTGCGTAGAATACACTTTTCTGGACGAAATGGTATATTTGCATGCTTTAAACGCATTTCTGGAAGTCTAGATATGAAGCCGTTTCGATTAAGTCTCATTACGCGCTTTTTGTTATTGTAGAAAACCCGATCAGGCGATTCTCAAGACTTACGGGCCCACGATCAATCATAGAAGCCTACTATCAAAGCTTAAAGAGCCAACAGGCTATGACTAGAAGATACAGGCCAAGTACGGGTCAAGTCAGAGGATCGTAGAGCTAGATAAAGAACCAAGAGAGAGACAAAGCTGAAGAACCAAGAGACGGGCCAAAGTGATTCAAAGCCGTACCAACTGACATAAAATGACGGCTTACGTAATTGGTGAAGCTGACGGAAGATTACATTGAAGATCAGGGTTCAAGACCCTTCGCCAGCTCTTTTCTCTTTATTTCGTGTTATTTTCTCTCTCATCTCTCCTAATTCTCTCTCCTCTCTCCTAATTTTATCTCCATCTCTCTAGACCCTAGCATCTAACCCTTAGATCATATCATCCTACCATTAGATCATCATATCCCCCGTCCGATCCTCAGATCGACCGCCCCGATCCTCAGATCGACCGCCCCGATCCTCAGATCGATCATCCTAACGCTCCGATCTCCATCATCTAACCTCTGATCTTCTCTCCTCTAGGTCTATCACATCTCCCATAGCTTTTCCACCGTTAGATCATCCACTGGACCATTTGATCTGCTAATGGACCGTTGGATCTCTCTAGATCTAACGTTCTCCTATCTAGGCCATCCACTTTCTCAATAACCCATGTGACCCCATAGAGGCCCAAAGCCAAACTTATATGACCAAGGCCTCACTTGAATAAAGTGGGCCAAGGTTTCACTTCAAATAGAAGGGCCCATGGCCTTTTTTAGCCCACATCATGAATGTGAGAGAATTGGTCTTCCTTGACCATTTCTCTCTCTTCATTCCACGAATCTCCCATCTCATCCCTCTAATCTCTCAACTATCTCCCCCACGTTCTCTAACTAACCTCTCACATCTCTCTAAATCTATCTCACCTACGACTCCCTCTCAATATCTCGCTCCTCCACGTTAGCTGCTACCATTCTCCTCCCCTCTTCCTTTTCCTTCACATCCTCCTCCACTCCAGCCACTTTCTTCTCCAGGCGTGCCAAGAACCATCACCGATGGCTACATGCAGATCTGCATCTCCCCATTCTCCATTGTTTGAGAATCGATGGCTTCCATGGGAGCCACCACATTGCTGCTCCAACCTCCATTACCGGAGTTGTAGACCTGCAACTCCGGTCGGATCCCATCTCTTCCACCTCTTTCAAGCAAGCCCTGCTCATCCTCTCAGCTTGCTGCCCTACAACCCACCGGTAGGTTTGCACTAGCAGCATCCTTGTCCATTGTAGCCACACCAGCAACCACCGTGTGGAGTTTGGATGCAACTCCATCCTCTCCAGCCGGTGAACCAGCACCATCACCGTTAGCAACTTGCAACGGTTAGACCTGCACCTTCTCTCTAGTCTCCTTCCACCACCGCCTGGTTCTTCTTTCCTTGCTAGTTGCACAACAACCCTGCAACTCCACAGCCTTCTCCACCATCTTCCCTTGTGAGGAGCCGGTCATCACTTCCACCCACACGGTGGTGTTCTCTCTACCATAAGCACCCACGGTGCTGTCTATTTAAGTCGCCTGCTGGTGCATCACATTCAGTCCACCGTGGCCTTCATCGTTGGAATTCCTCACACAGACTCACCATCGTTTAAACAGTAACCTGCTGTCACCACTGTGGATCTCCCTTTTTCAGGCGCAGATCCTTCTCCCTCCGGCCAACATCTCTGCTGATTCTTCCCTCTCCAAGCATTCATGCCAGATCTGCACCACAGCTGCTTGCGGCCACCATGAAAACCGACCACCTCACCTGCTAGTGAATTTGTGCCGGTCAGCACCTCCATTTTGAGTCGGACTACAACTCCGGTGGCTCACTGTTACACCGCCTCATGATCCAGCCATTGAAGGCCTGATACACCTCCTCTCCATTGAGGAACAGTGTGTTCTGCACCTTCTCCCATCGTTGCATCCCCCTTCACGAACTCCATCGCCGGAGTTGCAAACCTGCAACTCTGGCCAGTTTAATTCCTCAAACCAGTCCGTTTTCCTTCTCCTCTATACCCTCCTCCATTCTTGCCACGTCTCCACCATTACAGCACCGTGGTTACCCACCTTCTTCACCACCTGAAGATCTTCCTCCATCACCATCACCGCCTGAAGGTTCACCTCCAACAACCACCTTGCACCACCGACTGTGCACTTGCAAGTTCAGTCTGCAAACACGCTTTCAACCCTCGTCACCCTCACTTCTTCCTCTTGGCTCCTCCCAAGAACCAGCAAGGTCTGCAATCGGAGCTCCCTCCTGGCTACTGCACTTGCTGTGCGCCTTCTCAAGGTGCTGCTCCTCTCCACTACAAGTCACGGCCATGACCTGCACTTTCTTATCCAGCTGGTTGGTGCGCCATTACAACTTGCATGCACCATGGAATGTTCTCTCCTGCCACGTGTTCTACTTCCCTGGCCAATCCAAAAGCTACTAATGGCCGATCCCATGCAATCATTCTCCAATGCTCTTCATGGCTAATCACATGGCCAATTGCAAGTCGACTCTCTCTCCTTGGGTCGAACCACTCCGAATCTCAATGCTTATTGGCCGATCCTGATCCAATGGTAAGTGCTCACGAGGTACTTTATCTCTCTTCTTTATTTTCTCTCTCTAAGATTTCTCTTCTCTTTCTAGAAATCCTAATTTCTCACTCTACTTTTCACTTTCTCTCTCTAAATCTCCCTATCCTCTTATTTCTCTCTCTAAAACCCATTTTCTCTCTCTAGATGACATGGAAGGGACGTGACATCCCTAATCCCGTGTTCTCTCTCTAGAGTGAGATTTCTCTCTCTAAGTCCATTTTCTCTCTCTAGATTCTCTCACTACTTTCTCAGGCCGATCGCCTATTCACTTGGCCGACTCCTTTCGACGAGTGAAAAGGTGAGCTTTTTAGGGCACATTATAGTACATTAGCCAATTCACATCTACCTTGTCGGCCGGTAAGAGACGATGTGGATTCCACGATTGAGCAGCATTCCATGAAATTTGGACGATCTTCTTCTTGATCGGTAGCGCCCTTAGCTCCAAAGGTCATGGGATGCTTCTCTGTCAAAACCCTTCTCCACGATTGAAGCATTCATCGGAGTCTTGGACGATCCTCTTCTTGATCGGTAGCGCCCTTAGCTCTGAGATTTCAATGGACGTTTCTTTCCCTTACCCCTTCTTTTGATTGAGTAGCATTCCATGAAATTTGGACGATCCTCTTCTTGATCGGTAGCGCCCTTAGCTCCAAAGGTCATGGGATGCTTCTCTGTCAAAACCCTTCTCTTGATTGAAGCATTCATCAGAGTCTTGGACGATCCTCTTCTTGATCGGTAGCGCCCTTAGCTCTGAGATTTCAATGGACGTTTCTTTCCCTTACCTCTTCATTTCTCATCCCTTTACATGCTTTCTTATATGCTTTCTTTATTTCTGTTATTTTGATTTATGTACGCACTCTTTGATGATTAATGAAGTTGTTTTTGATATTTTGGTGTTTTGAATCTCAAATGAATGTTGTTTTTAAATCGACTCGCCCTTCTCATCTCTTCCACCATTCTCATTTCTCTTTGTATATTATTTGTCAGTTTTAATTCCTTATTGCGTTGACTCACACCGAGTGTGGATCGACATCCGACATGTACTGCTATACAAGTTACATTTTACAGATAATCGGATTTTACAAATATTGTTGAAGTTAGGGTTTTCGAAATGACGACGCGGAAAAATCCTACTTTCACTCAGAGACTGAGACCCTACTTTCAAGCACATCCTATTGTTGTGATCACGAACCTCCCGTTGAAGAACGTACTAACGAGATTCGAGAAGTCGGGTAGAATGGAAAAATGGGCAATAGCCTTGGGACAGTACGACATCACCTATAAGCTGAGGACTGCCGAGAAATGGCAAGTAGTTGCCATTTTTTTGGCCGACTTCCCTACTGAGGATCCATTCTAGGAGGGAGACCCGGAGTTGGAGCAAAATGGGGAAGAGGGGAGAGAGGACTTGCCAGATCCGTGGAATTAGAAGAACGTATGGAGACTATTCGTCGATGGCTCTACAAACGGAATTGGGGCTGGAGTCGGGGCAATTCTTGTGACACCGGAAAACACCCGGCTCAAGTTGGCGGTAAAGTTGGGGTTTTCGGCCTCTAACAATGAAGCGGAGTATGATGCTCTTATTGTCGGACTTCGAATGGCAAACAAAGCCGGCGTAGAAGATATTACGATTTTCAGCGATTCCCAACTGGTCGTCAACCAAGTAAATGGATCTTTCGTGGCAATGAATGAGAGGATGTCAAAGTATATGGAGGTTATCGGACAGGTTATGGGAAATTTTAGAACAACCGAGCTCTATCACACAAACATGGGAGAAAACCGACATGCCGATGCCTTGGCGTATGTGGCCGCCATGCTAGGGGAGACCGAGAAGAGGACCATTTCCATCGAATTCCAGAATAGTCCGAGCATAGAACAAGAAGACATGGAGATAAAGACTTGCAATCAGACAGAGGTGGCCGATACTTGGATGACTCCTATAATAAAATATCTGGTCAATGGGACAAGATATCCCAACCAAAAGACGGCTAGACAGATTGAACAGAGAGCTCGACGCTATCAGATGCTTGGGGGCGAGTTATACCAGAAATCGGTCAGAGGGCCATTGTTGAAATGCATAACCCACGACCAAGCCCAGCTTATCATGGCCGAGATACATGAGGGAGAGTGTGGTAATTACTTCGAAGGAAGATCGTTGGCCCACAAAGAGTGGGTCCAGGGATATTACTGGCCGTATACGCAGGAAGAAGCAAAGTACATCAGAAGATGTGTGAAATGTCAGAAACATGCTCCGACTATCCGAGCACCAGCAGGGGAGTTGAACCCCGTGATTAGTCCATGGCCATTTGCACTCTGGGGGTTAGATGTTGTCGGTTCTCTACCCGTGGCTCTAGGAAAAAGACAATTTATGTTGGTAGCAACCGACTACATTACGAAATGGGTGGAAGCCGTGGCCTTGCAACAGGTCCGAGAGCAAGAGGTGGAGAAGATCCTCTGGGAGAGGATCATCACTAGATTTGGCCTCCCTTACGTGTTCATCTCAGATAACGGGTCACAATTCTGAGGACGGAAGATAGAAAACTTCTGTAATAAGTTCAATATCAAACAGTTGTTCTCGGCACCCATGTATCCACAGGGAAACGGACAGGCAGAGGCCTCGAACAAGACTATCGGCGAAAACTTGAAGAGAAGGCTAGAAAGTGCCAAGGAAAAATGGGCCGAGATACTGGATAGTGTTCTATGGGCCTATCGGACTACCCCAAGGACCGAAAATGGAGATTCCCCCTTCGCATTGGCATTCGGCATGGAGGCAGTCATTCCGTCCGAGATGGTCATTAGCACCTCTCGGCATGTTGAAAGTAGGATTTTTCCGCGTCGTTGGTTACGGAAACCCTAACTCCAACATATTTGTAATTTTTATCCGATTATCCTGCAAAATTGATAGATTTGTATAGGGATTCGTGTCGGATGTCGATCCGCACTCGGGATTAGTCGGATTAGCGCGAATAAGAACATAAAATGACAGATAATATACAAGAGAAACGTGGAAGGATGAGAATGACGAGTCGAGATTAAAAACACATCCATGAGATCCAGAAAATACTAAAATCATCAAAATCAAATTGCATTAATTAAATTGTTGCTTACATGAAATAAATGACAGAAATAAATAAAGCGGTAAATCTATTCTAGAAAGCATGTAAGAAAGCATGTAAAGAGAACTTTTAGAGAGAGAGGAAGAAGGTAGAGAGAGAATTTTCACACCTCGATCGTTTACCAGCCGACAAGGTAGAGGTGAGAGAAAAACTCACCCTCTTGCATTCACCGAACGGAGTCAGTGGTGCAAAAAGGCGATCAGCCTGGGGATCTCTAGAGAGAGAATGGGATTTACCATGTTGCACTTACCGAAAGTGGACGGTTAAGATTTTACCCTTGGTTTCTTGATCAAGGGTGGATCGGCCAATGTTAAGGATGATGGATAGTCCAGTTCACCAAGTGAAAAGAATGATGTGCACATTTGTGGAGAAGATCTCAAAGAAGGTGGATACCTGGCCGGTGCACTAGGTGGTTGCTAGCGATGGAAGGATGCGGTGGAGGTTGAGGAAATCATGGCAGGTTGGTGGTTTGCTTGGCAGATCTGGATCTTTGGAGCACCGGTGGAGATTTTTCTGATCTCTTGGTCTTTGGCCATCAAGCTAAGGTAATGGATTATAGAGGGAGGATGGGTGAGTAAGGTGATAACCCGCTGGAGTTGATGCCGGTGAGAGCTGGAAGCGGTGGAGAGGAATTGCTACAACAGGCTGTGGTGTTGATGGAGGTTTACCCAAAAGAAAACCGTAAAATAAACATAACGACTAGGCTGAGGGTGGCAGTGGAGGTGGACGGCCAAGAGAATGGTGTTGCAGGTTGGAGCTTGGTGGCCTGCAACACGTTGAGACGTGATGGGCTGAGGGGCTGCAGCGGTGGTCAGTTGGGGGTGTTGGTGATGCTTGCCGGTAAGTCCAGCAACGTGGACATGTGGATGGAGAGGAGATCTGCTGAGAGAGATCGTGGTTGCTGGCTGCATCACCAAGATAAAGGTGAGGGACCGTTGTCCTCTTCTCCCCCTCCTTCTTTTCTTTCTTTTCTTTTCATTTTTTTTCTGTTTTTCTTTGGAGGATGGCTGGGAGATGAGATGAATTCTGGAACGTGGGATAAAGGATGGCAGTGGAGGTGGACTGGTTAACGTGAACCAGTCCGCCGGAGGAAGGAGGCGTGGTTTGGCATCAAGAGAAGAAGGACGCGGTCGTGCTGCACGCAGCAATAGGGAGCGCAGGCTAGAGGAGGAAGAAGGAGCAGAAGAAGAACAAGAAGAAGGAGGAAAAAGGAGGAGGAGGAGAACCAGATGGCCGGAGTTGCTGCCTGCAACTCCGGCGAGGATGGAGGAGGAAGAAGAAGAAGAAGAAGAAGAAAAAGAAGGAGAGGAAGGCAACGAAAACGTCGGGGGAGTTATGGGGGAAGGAGAGGAAGAGATTGGAGGGGGATTAGGGTTCGAACGAACCCTTCTCCCTCCTCTTATAAAGCTCCCTATTTCCATTAATGGAAATAGGGTATTTTTGAAATAAAAAAAAAAAATATATTTTTTTTTTTTTTAAGTAAAATGCTACTTTTTTATGGGGAATCTCCCCAATTAGTGGACCCCCCCATTTAATTAAAATTATTTTGAAATTCGCGGGGTCCACTAACTGGTCGGACAGCGGGTCGATGAAGATGGGCCCGGCTATTGGCCCGTATGGATTGATGATGTCCATCGTCTCACAAGATGATGTGACGGGCATTCTGATGGCGATCGGATGGATGGTGACTTGATTGGGACCCAGATTGGTAGATCGACGGATCTAGAGAGATCCAACGGTCCGATTGAAGATCCAACGGTCCGATGGAAGATCCTACGGTCAGAAAGCTAAGGGAGATGAGATAGAGCCGATGGGCAGGAGTTCTGGGGTTAGGTCAGTAGATTCGAGGACCGAGAGATGAAGAGGGAGAGAGAATAAGAAGAGATGAGAGAAAAAGTATCAAAAAAAATGGAAAAAAGCACTGGCGGAGGGTCTGGAACCCTGGTCTTCACTGTGACCATCCTCACGCTTCTCCAGTAGAGTCGACTATCATTCTTTGCTGACTCATGTGGCTTTAAACGCTTTGGTCTGTCTCTTGGTCATTGGCTCTCCTGCTCTCTTCGTTCTTTGGGCCGGCTTTTTGGTCCTCATAGTTGGCCCATATCTTTTAGTCATAGCATGTGGGCTCTTTAAGCTTTGATAATGGGCTTTCCTGATCGATGTGGGCTAGCAAGTCTCGAGAAATGTCCCATCGGGGTTTCCTGCGACAGAAGAAGCGCGTAATGAGACTTTATCAGAACGGCTTAATATCTAGACTTCCGAAAATGTGTTTAATGCATGCAAATATACCATTTCGTCCAGAAAAGTGTGTTCTACGCAATAGAAGAGACTCTTACGTAGAAAAGTAGATAAATAGAGTATTTTAACGTGGGAGAATGCAATAACGCTACAGGATAATTGCTTAAAATAAGCACTTTTGAGCGAATATCACATGTGTCGGAAGAAACCGGTATCGGCTTCGAGATACAGAAGTTTGACATCGACATGGCAGAAGAAAGAAGAGAGTCTGCAAGAATAAAACTTGAAAGTTACCATCAGTCTTTAAAGAGATGGTACCTACGAAAGGTAAAACCAAGGAGTTTCCAACATGACGATCTGGTTCTGCGGAAGGTGTTCCCGAATACCCGAGAAAAGAATGCCGGTAAGCTGGCTACGAATTGGGAAGGGCCCTATAGAGTCAGGGAAGTTGGCGTTGGAGGGAGTTACTACTTGGAAACCCTAGACGATAAATTCTTCGAAAAGCCATGGAATGTACAAAATTTGAGAAGATTTTATCAATAAAGATCATCTTAAAGACCGACTAAAGATTGTGTAAAGGGACTGGCTTCGGCCGTCCAAATGAAAGGGACAGGCTTCGGTCGTCCAAATGAAGGGGACTAGCTTCGGCCATCCAAACGTAGGGGACTTGCTTTGGCCGTCCTAACAAACGGAACTAACTTCAGTCGCCCAATGTAACGATACTGATGTCGGCCACACGGCCATTCGCAGTAAAATAGTAAAAATAAGTGTATCTATTGCACATCGGCCATATGGTCATAACAAGCAAGTTGTTAAATCTCTAAGATACGTCGGCCACACGGCCGAAAACTAACGAGCATGCAATGAACTA
Organism: Euptelea pleiosperma; assembly: GCA_035048495.1. Taxonomy (NCBI): domain Eukaryota; kingdom Viridiplantae; phylum Streptophyta; class Magnoliopsida; order Ranunculales; family Eupteleaceae; genus Euptelea; species Euptelea pleiosperma. Next base: position 20,501,877 of record CM068553.1, on the reverse strand, counting down.
TCAGATGAAAGTTAAAAATAGACTAACGAAAGAAGCATACGTATGATAAAATGACAATATATTCAGAAATGGCCAATTGAGGGGCCCGAATATTATAAAGTATTAAAAGTATAGGGCCAATCAAAGGGCTAAAATTAACAAAGAGTATATGGCCAATCGAAGGGCCAAGAATTAATAATATATCGGCCACATGGCCAAGAGAAAGTAATAGGAAGGCCAAAGGCCAAAATGAAACCTAAGCTTCGGGAGGAGGGATCTCTGAAGTCGGAAGCTCAGGAGTTGGGACCTCAGGCGCCACGATCTCGACGACCTCGGGCACAACATCTTCTAAAGCTTGAGCCAAGGCAGTCAGACCGTCAGTCAGATTATCGACTGGTTCATCGCTGGCAACCGTTGTCCTCGGAGTCGGTGGCACATCGCGTGCTTTCAAGAGATCTGACATCTCGCGCCGGGCTTCATCCCGTTGATGTTTATATTTGTTGGCATGCGCGGCCCATTGAGCAATGTCCTCATTTGCCTGAGCCTCAAACTTTGCCCAGAGTTTGGCATCAATGTTCGCCTTCTCCGACTCCATCGCCGCCTCGAACTCCTTCCGGCGACTCGCCTCTTTCTTCTCGAGCTCGCGTATTATTCCTGACAGGCGATGCTTCTCGACGTTGGCATCATTGAGATCCTTGCAAGCCTGCTCATTCTGAGCCGAGAGCTCCTTTTTCGAAGTCTTTATAGTCGCCAGCTCGGCCTGAAGGATCTCCTTCTCAGCTTGCAATGCCTTCAGCTCATCGGTAAGCAGAGTGAACATTGTGGGGAAGGAATTGAGAGACTGAAAATTGAGAATGTCAAGTCAGAAAAATGAATGATAACAAGAATGAAAGTTAAAAGAATGATGAATGGAAGAAGTTACCATAGCCATTCCCCGGTAGAAGTTATCTACCACGAAGTCCATGGGAGCTCGCATAAACATGCGATCATCCGTGGGAGTGCGACTGATGTCTCCAATAATCCAAGCAACGACTGCGTCCTTCACTGCACTCTGGTTGGCCTTGATTGGCACGCTGTCTCTAAACTTGTAGATGGGTTTCCAATCTGGCACCACTTGGGCAGAACGAGGCTCGACCCTGGCATCGGCTCCCTTAATGACGACGCCCTCGGGTGCACGATGTCGAGAGGTCGGCAGAAGGGACTCGGATGATTTCCCCGTCTGTCAGGGAGTCGGGGCTGTAGTGGAGGCAACCGCGGGTGAAAGTAAGTTTTTTCCGCGTCGTTGGTTACGGAAACTCTAACTTCAACACATTTTTAATTGATCCGAGATATTTAACCTGTAAAATAGGCAATTTTGCACAGTGGCTCGTGTCGGATGTCGATCCGCACTCGGGATTAGTCGGATTAGCGCGAATAAGAACAAAAACTGACGGATCATCACAAGAAATAATAGATAAAAACAAACTTCATCATTCATTAATCAAAATGTCCTTACAATATTTGAATTAGCAACAGTCAAAACCAGACTAAAAAAAAAAACATTCTAGAGAGAGAAAAATATAAGGAGAATAGTTAGAGAGAGAAAATGAGAGAGGAGGCATTTTAGAGATAGAAAATGGAAGGTATAGAGAGAGAACGAGAATATGCTAAAGACTAGAGAGAGAAAATAATGTAGAGAGAGAGATGGGAACTAGGAAATAGAGAGAGAAAATGAAAAGAAGAGAACTAGATGAAAAATCTAGTGAGAGAAGAAGTTACCTTGACCTACCAAGTGGATGATGGTGAAGATGCATGCTTGATGCATGCCTGAAGAATGCCAACCGTGAGCGAGTGATATGCTGCCCCGTGCTTTGGGCCATGGAAAGGCAATGATGGATCGGCCAAGTGATGACCGTGTAGCTGGAGATCTAGAAGAGTGCACCGTCTGTGCTCTAGGGGAAGAGATTGGTGGTTCACGGCCTTGCTTGGTGGTGGCTCATAGTGGAGAGGTTGAGGAAGGTTGAGGCTTGACGAGCAGCAGCTTGATGGTGCATGGTGTGTACCACCAACCTGTGAAGGAGGTGAAGCTGGTGATGGCGGAGGAGGGAAGCGTTGTGGTGTTGCTGGTACAGCAACTCGAAAGTGGCAGGTTGCAACCCCGTTTGCAATGATGAATGGGCTTGCCTATTTGGAGAGAGATCTTCACGATGGGGTGCAGCAGGAGGTGGTCGGACAGGAGCGTTGCTGGCTATGGTAAGAGCAGAACGTGGTGGCTCCTTGCTGGTTCGGGTGGAGGAAACAACCTCCTCCTTTTTCCTTTTCTTCTCTTTTTCTTTTCTTTCTTCTTTTTTTTTTCTTTTTTTTTTTGGTTTTCTTTATTGCTTGAGAGAGGATGAAGACGGCGGCGGGAGAGAGAGGAGAGAGAGGCGGACTGGACTGGTTGGGGGGCGCTGCCGGCCGGAGTTGCAGGCTGCAACTCCGGTATAAAACGGGAGTAAAAAGATGAAGAAAACAAAAAAAGAAAATAAAAGAGATGAGAAGAAGGATAAGAAGAAGAAGAAGAAGAAGGAGGAGGAGAAGAAGACGACCAGAGAAGGATGAATACAGTGGCGGCAGGCGGGAGACGGTGCTGCAGCAGGTTCAGGCGGTGGAGGTGGATTGGTTAACGTGAACCAGTCCGCCGGAGGAAGGAGGCGCGGTTTGGCGGCGGTATCGTGGTGCAGCAGCGCTGCGGGGGTGTTGGCGGGCGAAGCAGCAGGAAGAGGAGGAAGAAGGGTATGAAGAAGAAGAAGACAGCCGGAGTTGCAGGCCTGCAACTCCGACGAAGGATGAAGAAGAAGAAGAAGAAGGAAAAGGAGAAGGAAAAAGGAGAAGAAGAAGAGGAGAAAAAGGAGGGAGAAGAAGGAGGAATGATGTGGGGGGAAGGAGAGGAGGAGAAGGGTTTGAAAATTAGGGTTTCGAACCCTCTCTTCTCCCCTTTTAAAGCTTCCCTATTTCCTTTAATGGAAATAGGGGATTTTTGAAAATAAAAAAATAAGAAAAATAATTTTTTTTTTTAAGTAAAACACTACTTTTCTATGAGGAATCTCCCCATTTAGTGGACCCTCCATTTTTTAAAATTTAATTAGAATTATTTGGAAATTCACGGGGTCCACTAACTGGTCGGACAGCGGGTCGATGATGATGGGCCCGGCTACTGGCCCACATGGATTGATGATGTCCATCGTCTCACAAGATGATGTGACAGACAGTCTGATGGCGATCGGATGGATGGTGACTTGATTGGGACCCAGATTGGTAGATCGACGGATCTAGAGAGATCCAACGGTCCGATTGAAGATCCAACGGTTCGATGGAAGATCCAACGGTCAGAAAGCTAAGGGAGATGAGATAGAGCCGATGGGCAGGAGTTCTGGGGTTAGGTCAGTAGATTCGAGGACCGAGAGATGAAGAGAGAGAGAATAAGGAGAGATGAGAGAGAAAGTATCAGAAAATAGAGAGAAAAGCACTGGCGGAGGGTCTGGAACCCTGGTCTTCACTGTGACCATCCTCACGCTTCTCCAGTAGAGTCGACTATCATTCTTTGCTGACTCATGTGGCTTTAAACGCTTTGGTCCGTCTCTTGGTCATTGGCTCTCCTGCTCTCTTCGTTCTTTGGGCCGGCTTTTTGGTCCTCTTATTCAGCCCACATTTGGCCCATATCTTCTAGTCATAGCATGTGGGCTCTTTAAGCTTTGATAATGGGCTTTCATGATCGATTTGGGCTCGCAAGTCTCGAGAATTATCCCATCGGGGTTTCCTGCGATAGAAGAAGCGCGTAATGAGACTTTATCAGAACGACTCAATGTCTAGATTTCCGAAAATGTGTTTAATGCATGCAAATATACCATTTCGTCCAGAAAAGTGTGTTCTACGCAACAAAAGAGACTCTTACGTAGAAAAGTAGATAAATAGAGCATTTTAACGTAGGAGAGTGTGAAAACGCTTAGAAGATAACAGTGGAAAATACACACTTTTAAGCGAATATCAGCGGAAACAGCCTGAACGACCCGGGTAGGGGTCGGCGGAGAACTGGAGGACCCAACCTCCTTGGGATGCTTGGCGGCAGCCCGAGGAAGGGCCTTCCCCTGCCGCTTCCGAGAACCTGAACCCTCGTAAGGGGGAAGAATCTGCCGACAGACCGAATATGTTCAGCCTGTCCATCTCTTGGCATGAAGAAGATCCAGAGAATACTGCTCAGAGAGAAGAGGCTCAGCAGCTGGGTTGCTTCGGTAGAAGTATCTGAGAGACTGCACCAAATGAGAGAACTCAAGAGGTAGTGGATGATAAAATGGACAACGGGGAGAACTGGATGAAGACGAGTCAGAATCTATAGTAATAATGCTTTGAGTCAGAAGTACCTCGGATACGTCCTCTACGGTGTGGGGATCGATCGGGGTGCCAAAAAATTCTGGAGAGAAGTCGGCTTTAGGGGAAGCTTGGGGAATCGGCTCCTCCCCTTGAGGCTCCGCTTGATTCTCTGCCTCTCGAGTTTGGCTCTCAAGGATGAATCTTCGCCTCTCGGCTTTGGTGAGAAGCGGATAAGTCAGCTCGGAGTTGGGCACTCTTTCTTGTAGTTCTTCCGCCGAAGGAGGTTGATCCTCAAAATAGTAACCTCGTTCGTCAAGTCCGACGAGGTGTTGATAGATATCGGACGGAAGCGTCCGAAGGGCAACGCACAATGGAAGGATGGCCTTGGGGAGTCCCTAAAACGAGCTGTCGTTGCGCGCTGCAAGAAAATAGAAGTTAGAAGTCAGTCAATTGAATTCTATATCACTCGAAAAGACAGAAGAGAGGTCTGGCGAGCACCTTGAACCCCAAAGTTCCTATTGGCAAGTGGGGGCCCATGGTCGTCACGTCCTCTTTCCCATGCGCCCGAGACAAAGAGAGGGAAATTTTGCCACCCCTTATCACTATCTTGAATGGCCTCTAAAATTGGAACCCTTCTTGGGCGAGTGGCGAAGAAATATAGAGGAGACCGCAGGTCTCGGAATCACTCCTCTTGGAGTTTGGGACCACCTTGATGTAATGTTGACGACAGACGTCGTCCAAGGTGATTTCTCGGCCCCAGTACGTTCGTATACGATCGAACACTCGAAGAGCATGCAAAAAGTTGTCGGACATTTGGCTTGGGGTACCCATAAAAATTTAAGAGTTCACGGGCAAACGACAAGAGAGGGAGAGAGAGGCCGTGGGCATCAAGCTGACCGACTGTGATGCAAATGGTGTCAGGATGAATCACAGTATGATGAGAATAGCGAGTGCAGGAGGGGATGTAATGAAGACCAATGTCACTGGGAATTCTATAACATTCCCGGACATACTCTAAGTCGGGGCTAACCTGAGACTCAGCGTCAGAGTCTCGGAGAGACGGACTATCGGAAGAAGATGTAGCTAACATGATGAGGAGTTTACTAAAGCATAAAAGAGTACCTCGGAATAAGATATCCGACTAAAAAGATATGGGATTCGAGTGATCCGAATAAAGGTGTCGAGTAAGCCAAGAGAGTCGAGAGTAAGAAGAAAATAAAAATCGAAGGAGAGAATTTACAACAGATGAAAGTAAAAATAAACAGAAAAGGCTTATTTATACTATGAAGTTAATTATGATTTCCGATAGCACGTACGGATACCGATGGGACGTCTACAGAACCGCCCGCACGAGCCAGTGAAAGCATGACATGTGGCTTCAAGCATTTAATGCCGCGTCAAATTGAAGAGACGTCGCCAAAATACGAAGCGATGGAGAAGGGATACCATGACACGTGTATGATCTTTCTCGGGATTCGTGTAGTCGGCCTATAGTCGGGCATTACACGAACCCCGAGAGGGGGCGATTGTAAGGAGTATTTTCAGACGATACACGTGGGTTCATACGATGATGACATGTGTCCCCTAGCACTATGACTGAGTGGCCGACTTGGGCATGATGAAGATCTGGCCGACTTGTGCATGATGAAGATCTGGCCGACTTGTGCATGATGAAGATCTGGCCGACTTGGGCATGATGACGACGTGGCTGACTTGTGCATGATGAAGATCTAGCCGACTTGGGCCTGATGAAGGTCTGGCCGACTTGTGCATGATGAAGATTTGGCCGACTTGTGTATGATGAAGATCTAGCCGACTTGTGCATGAGGATCAGGTCGGCTTGGCATGGTAAAGATAAGGTCGAATCAAGATGACGAAGATCAGGCTGACCATGCCGATTATCTCGATTTCATGGTTAGTCGGCCAGACAGAAAGTAGAGCATGAACAACGAGCGGGAAGCAACCACCACCTATTGTACTTTTTCAGCAAAACACGATCTGCGACAGGTCACACATAAGACAAAGATGTCCAGATTGATTGGTACGACCTCTATCGTGCTCTTGGACACGTAAGAGGTCACATATCCTATAAATAGAGAGCTACAGTAATGAGGAATGTAAGCAATCTTGAAATAGAAAAAAGAGAAAATACTTTAGGAAGATACTGACTTAAGCATCGGAGGCTCTACAGTGGATTTCCCACCAATGGAGTTATTTTGTAGGTGGTATCGGACAACTCGAGTAGGGTGACGGACGTGTCGACAAGCTTATTAGATTGCATGGGTGAGTAGACGATCTTCTCGGATCAGACATCTGAACTTTCAGCGACGGAGTCGGATCGGACGGATTCGAGGACTTCAACATTTGATTTAGTGCACATCTCGAGGGGGTGTGGGATTTTTCCCTTACAAATATCTCTCACCTCACGAATCTTCAAGATTATTGATAATTAAACAAAATAATCATAAAAATCATGTTAATTACTGAAAACCAAAAAAAACTAGAAACACTTAAACGAAAGCAAAGTCACTTTAGTCATTTCATGGTGATATGGGATTTTCTGATCAGGGGGGAAACTCATTCACCGTTAAAAGCAGACCCACGACATTTGTTCGAGGAGTAGCTCCACCTACGTATGATAACTCCTTGTACGTACCCAAAAGCTTCGACGACTTCATTGAAGTCGGAAGCAATGTTTACAGGGAATCCTCTCAGAAGAACTACTCTGCTCGAGAGTAGTAGACCTTCAAGCCATGGTTTTTGGTATCTAATGGTGTCTGCAAATCGAGATAGATGGAATTTGAGAGAGGGATTGGGAGAGATGATGGAGGGGAAGAGAATACTGTTGAAAGTTTTCTAGTAAGGTAGTTGGCTCCCTCTCTTGCCACCACCACCTTCTGCACCACCACCATCATCAGACCCTCAGACGGTGACAACTGGACTAAAGTGCTTGAAGAACATGGTTAAGGAGGTTACTACAGAAGAGATCACCAAGGTTTTATTTGGGATGAAGGATTCGAAGGCACCTGGTCCAGATGGATTTAACGCCCATTTCTTCAAAAGAGCATGGTCCATTATAGGACATGACTTTATCCTCACGTGCCAGAATTTCTTCAAACATCACAAGCTTCCTGCTGGGGTTAATTCCACGTTTATTACTCTTATTCCTAAGGTTAGTAACCCCAACAATATTGGAGATTTCAGACCTATATCCTATTGTAACTTAATATACAAGTGTATATCGAAGATCATTGCCAACAGAATGAAGGAATGCCTTCCTGCACTGATAGAGCCGACACAATCAACATTCATTAAAGGTCGTAGTATCAGTGACAATATTCTCATATGTCATGAACTATTCCACAACTATCATCGAGGTAAGGGCATTCCTAGATGTATGAAAGTAGGATTTTTCCGCGTCGTTTGGTTCAGGAAATCCTAGAATCAACACATTTGTAATTTGATCCGCATTTTAATCTTGCAAAATATAAACTTTTGTATAGGGATTCGTGTCGAATGTCGATCCACACTTGGGGGTTAAGTCGCGCAATTCATGAACATTAAATGACGGATTTATCTCAGAAATTGTGGTGGGGTGAGAATGGTGAAGCGATTTAAAACATGCTTAGTGATTTTTAGAGAGAGAAATTACCACGAACAACCAAAAACACAAAAGTAAACTAACAAATGTAAAAATAACAATTTTATTCATCCTCAATGAGTTCTTACAAATCAAATTAAATTCAAAAACAATCTAGAAAGCCATAAACAAATTTAATCTAGAAAGAGAAAGATAGGTTGTAGAGAGAGAAACGAACTAGACTTAGAGAAAGAAAAAGAGATTAAGATCTAGAGAGATTAACTAGAGAGAGAAAAAGAAATTAAGAGAGAGAGAACTAGAGAGAGAAAGAGAGAGAAAGAGCTCTAGAGAGAAAAAGAGAGATGGAGCAAAGAAAACCTAGAAAGAGAAATATCTTTAGTAACTCACCTTTGAAGATGGATTGGGTTCGGACATAAGAAGGGTTGTGATAGTGGTTGCCGGCCTTGAGTGATTGGGCCAAGAACATATGCACTTTTCCTGGCAAGTGAGATGAGATCCGAGAATGCACTAGTTGAGCGTGCTGCAGGTGCATGCAGCAATGGTGATCGTGAGGGCTTGCTTGCAGGCTTATCGACAGGTGCACCAGTAGAATCGTGCATAGCAGTGACGAGCGACGCTGTGGTTTTTGAGGGAGATGAGCATGGGTGCTAGAGGAGGAGGAGCAGTTGGTGGCTCGTTGTTGGTTCGAGATGGGATTGCAGGTGTTGTTTGCAACTTGGGTGGTGGCGATGGACTGGAGAAGATGCTTGCAACATTGTCGTGCAAAGAGGAGCTCATGTGGCGAAGATGCAGCAAGAAGAGCGATTGGCTTTGGTGCACTATGGTTTCTAGTGCCGTGAATGGAAAGTGCAGGTTCGCCCAACCATAATGGAAGAAAGGCCGACCGGATTTGCAGGTGATCGGCAACTCCGGTATATTGTTTTATTCCAGCTACACGGTGGTGCAACCTTGCTGTTTTGGAGTAGCAAGGTTGGAGTTGAGAGGGCGATGGCAGCACATGCTAGAGGTGGAGCTGAAACGGTAGTTCTTGCTGCCCAGGGTGGAGACGTCCAGCAGGTGGTGTGCGTGTAGCAGCAGGTTGCCGGAGTTGGTAACAGTTAAGATGCTTAGAAAAATGTGGACGATAGAGGGACGGCTTGGATTTTGGCAGCTTCGGTTTTAGAAGAAGAAAGGGTTGCAGGCGACCGTGCAAGAGGCGGAGCAAGGTGGAGATGAAGAGAAGAAGAAGAGAACAGCAGAAGAAGAAGGAGGAAGGACGGCCGGAGTTGCAGGTCTGCAACTCCGGCGAGATCAAGAAGGAAGAAGAAGAAGAAGAAGAAAAAGAAGAAGAAAGGGAAGGAAGAAGAGAAGGAGAACGTGGGGGATGGTTTTGGGAAGAGAAAGGAGAAGAAAGGAGGGGGATTAGGGTTCCAAAGAACCCTTCTCCTTCCCCATTTAAAGCTCCCTAGTTTCCATTAATGGATATTAGGGAATTTTTTAAATAAATATATATATATATATATATTTTTAAGTAAAACACTACTTTTCTTTGGGGAATGTCCCCATTTAGTGGACCCCCCATTTTTTAAAATTTAATTAAAATTATTTTGAAATTCACGGGGTCCACTAACTGGTTGGACAGCGGGTCGATGATGATGGGCCCGGCTACTGGCCCACATGGATTGATGATGTCCATCGTCTCACAAGATGATGTGACAGACAGTCTGATGGCGATCAGATGGATGGTGACTTGATTGGGACCCAGATTGGTAGATCGACGGATCTAGAGAGATCCAACGGTCCGATTGAAGATCCAACGGTCCGATGGAAGATCCAACGGTCAAAAAGCTAAGGGAGATGAGATAGAGTCGATGGGCAGGAGTTCTGGGGTTAGGTCAGTAGATTCGAGGACCGAGAGATGAAGAGAGAGAGAAAGTATCAGAAAATAGAGAAAAGTATTGGCAGAGGGTCTGGAACCCTGGTCTTCACTGTGACCATCCTCACACTTCTCCAGTAGAGTAGACTATCATTCCTTGCTGACTCATGTGGCTTTAAATGCTGTGGTCCGTCTCTTGGTCATTGGCTCTCCTACTCTCTTCGTTCTTTGGGCTGGCTTTTTGGTCCTCTTATTCAGTCCATATTTGGCCCATATCTTCTAGTCATAGCATGTGGGCTCTTTAAGCTTTGATAATGGGCTTTCCTGATCGATGTGGGCTCGTGAGTCTCGAGAATTGTCCCATCGGGGTTTCCTACGATAGAAGAAGCGCGTAATGAGACTTTATCAGAATGACTCAATGTCTAGACTTCGAAAATGTGTTTAATGCATGCAAATATACCATTTCGTCCAGAAAAGTGTGTTCTACGCAACAAAAGAGACTCTTACGAAGAAAAGTTGATAAATAGAGCATTTTAACGTAGGAGAGTGTGAAAACGCTTAGAAGATAACAGTGGAAAATACGCACTTTTAAGCAAATATCACAACCCCCAACCAGCATATTGCCAATCCTTGGCAATTAGTGCGAAATAAATGAGCTTAAAAGGTATCTGCACATACTGCACACTTTTTCATATTAGCTCCGGGAAAAACACCGTTCGTTAAATCATTGAATGGATGCAAAAACAGTTACATGCTAGCGAAGAGTTGGAAAGTTTTGGCAAGACTACAGACTGATAATCATGACCCAGAATAGTCAGACTCTGCGTGTGTGTGTGCTCAACATTCTCATCATCCGACAGTAAAGATTTCCAGATCACCTCTAAGTTTTTATGCCTCGACCTCAAATCTCACATGTTTAGCACTCAGAGTAGAATCACAAAAAAAGGGTTTTCTTCTTTTCTCTCAATTTATATGTGAGGAGATGTGTTCATATATGAAAGCAAAGATCTCACATATGTATTATTTAAAGGAAGGACATCTTTAACAGAAGAAGATTTCATGATTGGAATACCACTTCACTCGGGAACGTCAGATCAAACTCTATAGCTTCTCTTTCTCCAATCTCCACATTTTATGATCGTACTATCCTAGAATCAAGTAGGACTTTCCTGGGTTGTAATGAGGCTTAGGTCAGGTGTAGAGAGATAAAGGGATACAGGATTTCAAAGATCTTGAGAGGATATTGCCATTTTTTTGCACTTTTCCTGCGGCGTAACACCATTATCTGGTTCTTTTTCCTTTTTTCGTATTTTTCTCTTTTTCTTGATATTTCTGAGACTGCTCAATTTCTTTTCAGCTCTTTTTCATATTTTCTTTTCATATTTTGTTTTCAGCTTGAACCACTTTCTTTTCCTTTTGATTCTTCTTCTTTACTTTTCTTTTCACGGTACACTCATATCAGTTATTCTTTTGTACATCTCAAAATAAGGGTAGACAGTCATGCTTTGTAGCTAGACTGGATTTTAGGTTGATGGGTTTACAAAGAAAATGCTTTTATAGAAGGGTTCAAGGGGTTTCTAGTGAAGTATAATTCAGGTGAGTAAAAAGGCTGAATGGTTCAGAAAAATGGCCTAAATCATTTTCTAGGGTTTGCACTATCATGTATACTGTCTTGACTGGATATAGAGAAGGTTCTGTCGTAGTAATCCAATGTTGATGTCGTTATGAGTTTTATGATCGAAGCAAAAGACAATGAGATCTCTCAACGAATATTGCGGGCATGAAGAATAGTGAGTCATCTTGTGACTCATGATTAACGTATAACTCTCTGAAATGATTAAGGGCTCGAAAGCTCACTGGGTTAGGTCTCCATAATTCTTCTCACAGGATCTCTAGAATTTCCAAACTTAGGATGACTCTGATGTTGATAGTGTACAATTGTGCCGAATCTGAGTTTTTTTCTAAGTTTTTAAAACTGCTGTAGCCACGCTTGACTTGAGTCAAAGCTAATCTTAGACAAAAATTGACATCCTCAATACTGACTTAACGGAGGTTTTCAGCTAATCAAGGTCAGGGTATTTGACACATTTTTGAAATTGTAGAAAACTTTTGGAGAACATCGGAAATCACCCCAAAAACAAGAAATTTTTTTTATTTTTTTATTTTTTATATATCTATATATATATTTATCAAAAGGAATACATGAGTTTTGGTAAATACCCACCCCCAACCAAATTATAGCACCGTCCTCGGTGCTCATGACCGGGACATAAAATGATGAAAAATCGGTCATGATGAAGCAAAGGTTCAGGGAGGATGTTACCAAGTCGATAGAACTCGACAGTGTGTGGTACCTGATGATAGGAAGAATGAATGTACCTGCATTTTCAGAGATATAACAGTAATAACAAATGCATGAGACTCATGTACTCTAGAAATACCGGAATTGCCTTTCCGAAAGTGCTAAGTTTTACGTCTTCAGCCAGACATGACGGGGGTGACAGGCACCCCCAACCAAGTTGAAACTCAAGGAGACTGAGTGAATCTGCAGTCTTCCCGACACCTAAGGTGGAACGGAAACAGTTATCCTATCCCTTGTCTAGGTATACTTGTGTAGAACAGGTCTTTCTTAGTATAGACTAAGAGAAGGACAGTAAGTTCTCTGAGTAGCCCTACAAAAGTGTGTAGTTGAGCAGGGAGGGATTGAAGCTTCTCAGTAAAAACTGAGAGGACAGGAGTAGGGGATTCTCTGACCATGGTTAGCAGAGCCGAAAACTCATTGAGTTTAGCGGGAACGTATCTGAATGGAGCAGACTCCTGCAGATCAGTAATACCAGAATTGTCGGACTCCGAGATGAAGTCAGACTCAAAGTGTTCTTGACACTTGGATAATTTATCCTTGTGAGAGTCCTAAATTAGACTCGCCATGACATACGGTTCATCGACAACATTGACGTAGGGTGACGGGTGAAAACTGTTGACCTCTTCCTCGATGTTTCCTAATGTGATAGGGATGTTCCAATCCCTGCACTCAATATGTTCCTCCTCGGTGGGGACCGATAGGTTCAGGATAGCGGGAGTCCCATGTTCTAGACACGGCTCATCGGTGGGAATGCATGCATCCAGGGTAGAGAAAGAATTATCAAAGATAGAGATGGAACTGAGTTCCTCTGTGCTCAGTCCAGAAGTTGGTGCTGTTAAGGACACCAAAGATTGAGACTCGGGTTCATCACTATTGTTGCACAATCCAAGGGAGGTGGGGAGGAACGGTAGATCTAGGACAGTTGGGATCCTACGATCGAGACAAAACTCAGTGTCATGAAGATCATCTTCAAGGTCCAGGTCAGAAGCAGCAGTGGTAGAGTGAGAAATAGGTTGCTCTGAGGTAGGTTCAGGATGTGGTGCTTTTAAAGGCACCGAAGATGGATACACTGGCTCCTCAATAGTCTGGCTCGATCTAGGGGTGGGTACAACTTCTATTTTTTCCTCGCAATGCTGGTACTGGGTCCAATGGTGCGACTCCTCATTATAGACAGTGGCCATATCATTCTCCTTAGGATAGGCTATTGGTGGACTAGTGAAGTTGACTTCCTCTCTCTCATTTTCTAATTGAACTAGACGTTGCTCTAAGCTCTCCATAGATTGTTGTTGTTGGTGCTCTAGACTTTGGAAATACTATTGTTGTTGGGCAATGTACTGAGAGAGAAGGTCCTCTAGACCGGGTTTAGTAGCCAACAGAGGCGGTTCAGCCAAGGGGAGCTGAGGTGCCAACTCTTGATTGTAGTCCGATTGGGTATGAAAGTTGTAAGGCAAAGTGGAGTCTGGGACTAGTTGCTGACTTTGAAAATCCTGAGGGGCCCACTGTTGATCAGAATAATCATTCTGTGGATAGGACGGGTACTGGGATTGCGAGTATTGCCAGTCATACTCTCCATTGGGTTGATGGAACCCGGAAGGATAAATATCCTACGACAGTTGTTGCGGGATAGCAGACTGTTCCCAACCAAAGTTATTGTGACTCCTATTATCCGGATAATAAGTGTTGTCATAGGAGGTCTGCATTGGAGATGGAAAGGTACAGACATCTTGCTGGATAGGAGGGTAATATCCTACAGACTGGGAATGGTACACAGGTTGCTGGACCGCGGCACGAAGGGCAGAGACTGAATTTTTAAGCTCTTGGAGTATAGAATTGTACTCCGGATCTCGGTGATTATCGTATCCTGTAGAAGCGTGCGAGACTGGAGTATCATGATGATACGCAGAATTGTCATACCATTGTTGAGAGTGATCACCTCGATTCTCATAGAAATTGTAGTAGGTTTCATACAGAGGCCGTTCATCTGCCATTAGAGGCGATAGAGGGGTGCGGTGGACTAACTCTCAGATCGAGTCAGTAAAAGGGAGGACAGGTCCAACCGGGCTTCTACTTAAAAAGCAAGCCCAAGATTTGGCAAAAAGTTGCCAAAAGGAGACACTGGAGTGGTGATTCTAAATGATGCACACCAAGCACAGATAATCCTATTCTAAACAATCAGGATATATTTTAGGCATTATCTTGTTAGTTTTGGGGCTAGAGTAGATTATGACAGTGGGCGGACTACTGGTTTATCTTTTAGCCACCGGACTAACTGTTTGCACTCAGAGGTTCTCACCAGGCTACACTTTTCAGAGCGAATCCTTTAGTACTAACTCTAGTCAACAACAAGGCAATCCGAAGCCTAGACAGACGTGCGGCACAATGGCTGTCTTAAGTACATCCCAGACTAACCGGATTGGTCAAGTGTATAAGAAGAGTGTTCCCTAGGGTTAAGCTAGGGTTGGTGCGTGTTCCTAGTCCACACGCAACGAACCGCCGAATAGTCCAAGATGCCACGTCGAGCTCAGTGTACTTGAGTAGCAGGGACTTATGGGTGTGTTAGACAACAGGGACCCGCGCTCGTGGTCTTATTTCGATTGGATGTTAAGCGGGTTCGCTTTGTGTGGATTTTTCCTCGAACACCTGGCTAATTGGCATACTTGATTCTTTTTATTATAGATGGATCCTGGGGATCAATTTCAGCTGGAGTGATGAGGTGGGTGATGAAATCCCACCAGTTTCAATTTAGGAGCTGGGTTTGCTCTCTTAGAGTTGATTGATTAACGGCCACGCCACGCAAGTCGAATAATATGTATGCGAAAGCAAATAGACAAGCGGCATTGATGCACCCAATAACACCGTATCGCACTCAAGGCGAGGATATGGACTTACCTCCCGTGGGCCACGTCACGGGGTCTCCTCCGTGGGTTAGGGAGGGGTATCCTAATGGGCTTGGGCCCGACTCCACCTCTTTGAGCTTTTGCTCCCTACCCACACTGGATCGTGTTCCTGCAGAAACAGTTAGATCGCACGGTCTAGGTATTTGGGATTCTATTTGGAAGATCCTTGCCTTTTTAGGGTTCACTGAACAAGTACTGGATTTAGGCAAGTGTGTGAATTAGTTTCCAAATTCGAGATGGGTTAAAATTTAGAAATTCCCAGATTGGAAAATACCTAGATTGAAAAGTTTCTCGAACTGTGGAGATCTTCCAAGAAAGATTTGATTGCGAGATCCCTTACAATTTTGGGAAATTTCCCAAAATTGAAATTCTGCTAGATTTGGGGTGTTTCCTTTTGCAGACTTTTTCAAATTCGGAAGGTTTCTAAAGATAGAAATTCTTCTAAAGAGGAAACTTCTAAGAGGGGAAACCCTAATTAACCAGAGTTTCAAGATTGTGGAATCTTTCCAAAAATCACAAATCTTTGATTGGTGATTTCTAAAAATCTGCAGAATATAAAACCCTAATTTTTTTAAATTTTGATATTTTTATTTTTTTGGTATTTTCCACTTAATCTAGGGTTTCTAAAAAACCCTAGAACAAGATCTAGCAGTTATATGGAAAGCAGTAAAATTCCTAAATTATTACAAATTGCACTCGGCCTTCCGAGGCATTAAAAATAGTAATTTAAAAGACTGCTAAAAATTACTAAAAACAAAAAATAGAAAGTTTCCCGAAAAGGTCGGGCTGTCCAAATTGAGCAACTTTTCGCTTCAGCAACTTTCCAATTCCGTCTTTACGTCCTTTTTCGCACTCCCGAACACCCGAGCGGCAGCGGCGCCATTTGAAAGTAGGATTTTTCCGCATCGTTTGGTTCTGGAAACCCTAGAATCAACACATTTGTAATTTGATCCGCATTTTAATCCTACAAAATATAAACTTTGGTATTGGGATTCGTGTCGGATGTCGATCCGCACTTGGGGGTTAAGTCGCGCAATTCATGAACATGAAATGATGGATTTATCTCAGAAATTGTGGTGGGGTGAGAATGGTGAAGCGATTTAAAACATGCTTAGTGATTTTTAGAGAGAGAAATTACCACGAACAACCAAAAACACAAAAGTAAACTAACAAATGTAAAAATAACAATTTTATTCATCCTCAATGAGTTCTTACAAATCAAATTAAATTCAAAAACAATCTAAAAAGTCATAAACAAATTTAATCTAGAAAGAGAAAGATAGGTTGTAGAGAGAGAAACGAACTAGACCTTAGAGAAAGAAAAAGAGATTAGGATCTAGAGAGATTAACTAGAGAGAGAAAAAGAAATTAAGAGAGAGAACTAGAGAGAGAAAGAGAGAGAAAGAGCTCTAGAGAGAAAAAGAGAGATGGAGCAAAGAAAACCTAGAAAGAGAAATATCTTTAGTAACTCACCTTTGAAGATGGATTGGGTTCGGACATAAGAAGGGTTGTGATAGTGGTTGCCGGCCTTGAGTGATTGGGCCAAGAACATATGCACTTTTCTTGGCAAGTGAGATGAGATCCGGAGAATGCACTAGTTGAGCGTGCTACAGGTGAATGCAGCAATGGTGATCGTGAGGGCTTGCTTGCAGGCTTATCGACAGGTGCACCAGTAGAATCGTGCATAGCAGTGACGAGCGACGCTGTGGTTTTTGAGGGAGATGAGCATGGGTGCTAGAGGAGGAGCAGTTGGTGGCTCGTTGTTGGTTCGAGATGGGATTGCAGGTGTTGTTTGCAACTTGGGTGGTGGCGATGGACTGGAGAAGATGCTTGCAACATTGTCGTGCAAAGAGGAGCTCATGTGGCGAAGATGCAGCAAGAAGAGCGATTGGCTTTGGTGCACTATGGTTTCTAGTGCCGTGAATGGAAAGTGCAGGTTCGCCCAACCATAATGGAAGAAAGGCCGACCGGATTTGTAGGTGATCGGCAACTCCGGTATATTGTTTTATTCCAGCTACACGGTGGTGCAACCTTGCTGTTTTGGAGCAGCAAGGTTGGAGTTGAGAGGGCGATGGCAGCACATGCTAGAGGTGGAGCTGAAACGGTAGTTCTTGCTGCCCAGGGTGGAGACGTCCAGCAGGTGGTGTGCGTGTAGCAGCAGGTTGCCAGAGTTGGTAGCAGTTAAGATGCTTAGAAAAATGTAGAAGATAGAGGGACGGCTTGGATTTTGGCAGCTTCGATTTTAGAAGAAGAAAGGGTTGCAGGCGACCGTGCAAGAGGCGAAGCAAGGTGGAGATGAAGAGAAGAAGAAGAGAACAGCAGAAGAAGAAGGACGAAGGACGGCCGGAGTTGCAGGTCTGCAACTCCGGCGAGATCAAGAAGGAAGAAGAAGAAGAAGAAGAAGAAGAAAGGGAAGGAAGAAGAGAAGGAGAACATGGGGGATGGTTTTGGGAAGAGAAAGGAGAAGAAAGGAGGGGGATTAGGGTTCCAAAGAACCCTTCTCCTTCCCCTTTTAAAGCTCCCTAGTTTCCATTAATGGATATTAGGGAATTTTTTAAATAAATATATAAATATATATATATATATATATATATATATTTAAGTAAAACACTACTTTTCTTTGGGGAATGTCCCCATTTAGTGGACCCCCCATTTTTTAAAATTTAATTAAAATTATTTTGAAATTCACGGGGTCCACTAACTGGTCGGACAGCGGGTCGATGATGATGGGCCCGGCTACTGGCCCACATGGATTGATGATGTCCATCGTCTCACAAGATGATGTGACAGACAGTCTGATGGCGATCGGATGGATGGTGACTTGATTGGGACCCAGATTGGTAGATCGACGGATCTAGAGAGATCCAACGGTCCGATTGAAGATCCAACGGTCCGATGGAAGATCCAACGGTCAGAAAGCTAAGGGAGATGAGATAGAGCCGATGGGCAGGAGTTCTGGGGTTAGGTCAGTAGATTCGAGGACCGAGAGATGAAGAGAGAGAGAAAGTATCAGAAAATAGAGATAAAAGTATTGGTAGAGGGTCTGGAACCCTGGTCTTCACTGTGACCATCCTCACACTTCTCCAGTAGAGTAGACTATCATTCCTTGCTGACTCATGTGGCTTTAAACGCTTTGGTCCATCTCTTGGTCATTGGCTCTCCTACTCTCTTCGTTCTTTGGGCCGGCTTTTTGATCCTCTTATTCAGCCCATATTTGGCCCATATCTTCTAGTCATAGCATGTGGGCTCTTTAAGCTTTGATAATGGGCTTTCCTGATCGATGTGGGCTCGCGAGTCTCGAGAATTGTCCCATCGGGGTTTCCTGCCACAGAAGAAGTGCGTAATGAGACTTTATCAGAACGACTCAATGTCTAGACTTCCGAAAATGTGTTTAATGCATGCAAATATACCATTTCGTCCAGAAAAGTGTGTTCTATGCAACAAAAGAGACTCTTACGTAGAAAAGTAGATAAATAGAGCATTTTAACGTAGGAGAGTGTGAAAACGCTTAGAAGATAACAGTGGAAAATACGCACTTTTAAGCGAATATGAATGTACGGTGAAAATTGACTTGAAGAAAGCATATGACAACTTAAGATGGGAACTCATTCTGGACCTACTGTTTATGTTGATTTTCATCTTTTGCTTATTGAATGGATTCGTATTTGTTTAACAACGGTGAAGTACTCTATTCTTATTAATGGTAGTCCGGAAGGGTATTTTGAGGGGAAAAGAGGAATTAGACAGGGGGATCCTATTTCACCTTATCTGTTCGTTCTTGCTATGGAGCTCTTCAATAAATTTCTACAGATGAAAGTTCAAGAAGGCCTTTTTAATCTCCACCCCAAATGTATTGTCCCCATCATTACTCATATGTGCTTCGCAGACGATCTCATGGTTTTCTTTGCAGGGGATGTCCAATCTGCAGCCACACTTAATGAGTTCTTGTTACTTTTCAAAGATATTACGGGGCTTGAAGCAAATCGTAAAAAGAGTACTTTCTTTTGTTTGGGACTAGCGGATGAAGTTAAAGAGGAAATCATTGAGATTTTGGGCTTTTCTGAAGGTACATGTCCTATTCGCTATTTAGGACTTCCTCTCATCTCGAAAAGACTGAGGGCTTCGGACCGTCAACCTCTTTTAGGTCGGATTACTTGTAGAATTCAGACTTGGAAAGGACGATTGCTATCTTATGCTGGCAGGCTTGAATTGATTAAGTCAGTTCTTAATAGTATTCAGATTTACTGGAGTTCCTGTTTCCTCTTCCCAAAGAGTATTATATCAAAGCTGAATAGCATTTTTGCTAGGTTCGTATGGGGAGGGCTTGATCTTCAAAGGAAATATCATGCGATGGCATGGAAGACTATTTGTAGACCCAAAATCGAAGGTGGATTTGGTCTAAAAAGCCTCGAAAGGTGGAACAAAGCAGCGATCATGAGGTATACATTTGCTATTGCATCCAATGCAGATAATATTTGGGTACTTTGGGTTAAGTCAAATCTCATCAAAAAGAAAAAATTTTGGACAATGAAAGCACTGGTGGATTCTTCATGGGCTTGGAGGAAGATCCTTGCTAGTAGGGAACAAGCAAGTAGTTTGATCTAGCATCTGATATCCAATGGTGAAGGTAGGAACATCTGGCATGACCCGTGGCATCCCAAAGGCATATTACAGGATACCTTCTTAAGGAATCAAAGGTTTGATACTAGATTATAGCAGGAAGCTAAAGTTTCTACTCTTATTTCTGATGGTGTATGGTGTCAACCGCAAGCCCAAACGATTGATTTGGATGAGACCTGGAGGATTCTTCCACAGATTGACATTGATATTCTTATGGAAAGCGATGAAGTTATCTGGACAGCTTCCAATTGAGGTCGGTTTACTATGAGCTCGGCTTATGCAGCCATAGATGACAGGCAACCTCAAGTTGATTGGTATAATATAGTATGGAGTAAACGTGCTATTCCTCGGCATAGTTTTATAGCTTGGCTTGCTATTAATGGAGCTCTCTTGACTAAGGATAAACCTTTCTTACACACCATTGTTAATAATACCAAGTGTGCGTTTTGCTGGGAAGAAGAGGAGACGGTCAATCATCTATACTTTGATTGTAACTTTACCAAATTTATTTGGGGGGAGGTTCTTAGATTTTCTTGTTCAACAGGAGGATATTATCTTCCCACTTAGAAGCTCAATGGATCTTGAACAACCTGACAGGTACTGGGATTAAAGACCAAGTTCTTAAAGTGGCCTTCATTGCTTCTATCTACTTCATTTGGCAAGAAAGAAATACACGCATTTTTCAGATTGCATTCTGTTCTAAAGAACAAGTTCTTAGCCAAGTTGTTGAGTCTACGAAAATCAGATTCTTGACTTGTAAGACCAACGTGGCTGATAACCCTAGCACAAGGGAATTCTTTGAAACTTGGAGGATTAGAGTGGATTTCCAGCACCCCCAAATTCTCCAATGCAAATGGTCAGCGCCTCCTCTTGGATATTGGAGGCTTAACACGGATGGTTCTTTGAAGGAAAACTAAGCACGTTATGGAGGAATTCTTAGAAATTCTACTGGTGAAGCACTATGGGCCTATGCAGGAGGATGCATCAAAAGATCCGATATTTATCAAGAGATACAAGCTATTGAAGTGGGACTTCAATTAGCTATAGCCTAGGGTATTAGCCATGTTCAGATCTTAACAGACTCCGAGGTTGCCGTTGGAATCATTAAAGGATCCTATTCTATTCCATGGACTACACGCAGGTTAGTCAATTCAATTAAGCATTATTGGAGTGATAATTTGGGTTTTTTCGTCGTTGAGAGAATGACCCTAATCTCAACACATTTGGAATTATCCGAGATTTTGATCCTGCAAAATATGAACTTTTGTATTGGGATTCGTGTCGGATGTCAATCTGCACTCGGGGTTAGTGTGTGCAATTCCAGGACATGAAATGACAAACTTTTCTCAAAATAATACGACTAAAGAGTGTGGAGGGGTGAGAATGGTGGTTAATAGCAAATTTTTAAAACATGATTAAGAGATTTTTTTATCCACTAATTAACATATATTAAGGACAACGAAAGCACATAAATAAAATTAAACGCGACATTTATTCATTGAAATAAGAAAATTACAAGAAGTGAATCTAGAAAGCAAAAGAAACTTAATTAATTTAAACTAAAAAAAGGAAGAAAATAGAGAGAGAGAATGGGAGCTTCTAGAGAGAGAAAAAGGAGTAGAGATAGAATGAATCTAGAGGGATTTACCTTGCTCAGCCATGGGCAATGAATGGATGAACTCGGCCGGAGACTTGGGAGTAAAAGAGCAAGTGTTGCAGCACCGTTTTGGTCAACGTTTGCAACGAGGTTGGCAGCAACGGAGAACTAGGTGGATATGGAGGGAGTGGCTTCGGGTTGAAGAACAGCAAGGCGGTATGAGTTGCTGGAGTGGAGCGCAGGTGATGGTGTTTGACGGTGGTGGGCTGGGCGATAGTGAAGGAGGCTGTGCCGTCCAAACCAGCAACGGTTTGAGAAGCGCTTAACCGTTTGGCTAGGCAGCAGCGTGGTAGATAGAGGTGGAGCAGGTACCAACTTCTCACTTTCTATTCTTCTTTTCCCTCTTTCTCTTTTTATTTTTTTGTATTTTTTTTTTTGGTTCCGTTGATGGCTGGAAGAAGATGACGATGTTGAAACAAGCTGCCAGGTGGTGGGGAAGAGGTTGCTGTGTGGTGAAGGTTGGTGACGTGTAGCAGATCTAATGGAGGCTGTGAAGGAGACGATGGTGCTGGTGTGGGTGCTAGTGGATGGAGGTGATGTAGATAACGATGAAGGGCAGCAAGGAGAAGGGGGTAGTGATGACGCCTACAACTAGGGAGAGTTGCAGGGTGGACCGTGGAAAGGGTTCTAATGGTGGAGGCGGCACTTGCAGGTGTGCTTACAAGCCTCCAGGGTGAATGGAAGAGGTGGTGGCTTATGGTGGTCGAACTGGTGATGGAAATCCACGATGGAAGGGGTTGCTTGCAGCACCTGCGTGTTTGAGAGAGACCAGCAAGGTCACGGCCATTGTTGGACCAGCATGGAGGCGGAGAATAGGTGGGAGATCTGCACGGAGATGGAGAAGAAAACGAAGGAGAGGATCTTCTGGTGGCGTTTTAGAGATGACGGGATCCAGCAACTAAAAGTTGCAGATCTGTCAATGGGAGAGATGGCTGGTTGGGTTGAGTGAGAGAAATGCCAAAGGGAGAAAAGAGGTGGGATGAGATAGAGAATGGAAGAGGAGTGTGATGAAGGCTTGGGGAGAGGAGCTAAAGGAGAAGACTGCTAGGGTTTTGAGGGTAGAACTTTTGGGGGAGAGGAACGTGGAAGTGAGAGTGAAAACGTGGAGAGAAGATACCCTCCCCCGGTTAGGTTTTTTTTTTGTTTTTATATGGGATCCCCAAAATCTTTCCCCAGCCATTCTCTTTAATGTGATGAGATCCAATGGTCCCCAAACATTCTTCCCTCTCCTATCCTGGGACATGTCCAGCCCACAATAGGAATGGAATCTTTTGTACTAAAGTCTCCCCCTACAAAAATCAGCCACATTCGTAGAATAATTCTTTCAATACCAATGGCATTCCCAAAAAGCTTTCTTTAAATATTCTTTTATAAACTTCTTTAAAAACAACACATGCCTTTTTGGTTCGAAGCCTATTTCTATATTAGTCATGGAAATATTTTTGGCTTTTTAAGCAAAAGAATTTTCTCTCTCCATAAGAAAATAATTTTCATTTTATGAAATGTCCTCATCAAAAGATATTTTTTTATTTTTAAGAGAAAATGTTTTGGAAGAATAACAAATCATTTTTCATGTGGCCATCTATTGGCCTGCAATCTTACTGGCCGTAGGATGAGGGGGGGGGGAACATATGGCGATAGGAATCAATTATTGGATGATGAGGAATGGATGGTGATGATCGGATGGATGATCTACTGGCGATCAGACGGTAGACTAAGATGGCGATGATCGGATGGTCATCAGACGGTGGAGATTGGCTAAGGTAGGCCGCAGGATCGAGTGATTGTGAAGGGAGAGGGGATCTGGTGATTGATATTGAGAGTAGAGGATTTAGAGAGAGGAGAGAGAAATTATTACAAAAATAAGGAGAAAATGCTAGCAGAGGGTCTTGAACCCTGATCTTTGACTTGGTCTTCTGCATGCTTCACCAACTGAGCAAGCACTCGCCTTGTGTTAGTTTATAAACTTTAATCTCCTTAGTCTCTTCTTTGAGAGCTTGTCTCTCTTTCTCTCTTGGTCGTCCCTTGATTCTTTCGACTCTCTGGCTCTTCTCGTTTTTGGCCTATATCTTCTTATCCTCAGTCTATTGGCTCTTGAGCTTTGATCTTAGGTTCTGAAAGTTGATTGTGGGCCCGTATTCCATCAAAATTACCCAATTAGCGTTCCTACGATAGAAAAATCGCGTAATGAGAATGACTTCGCATGTGGGTCAAATAAATGCGTATGAATGCATGCGAATATACCATTTTAACCAGAAAGTGTGTTCTACGAAATGAGAGAAACTCTGACGTAGAAATGTTCATAAAAAATGCAGTTTTACGTAGAAGAGTGTGACAATGCTAGAAGGATAATTGCTTAAAATAAGTACTTTTGAGCGAATATCATGGAGCAAATTTGCTAGTATTGAGATTAGCCACGTGTTTAGAGAAACATATGGGGCTGCAGATCATTTAGCATCTTTTAATAGAGCTAATGGTTGTCTTTTATTGTATCCTTCAGATTTTCACAATGACCTTAGGGTCATCATTTCTAATGACGCTACCTTAGGATGTAATCCTTTTTTCATCAAGGTCAAGTAGGGGTTCGCCTAACCCCAGTTTATTAATAAAAAAAAAAAAAAAGAGATTAAAAGTAGGCAATCTTCAGCGTGCATAAGAATCGTTATGTACCGTGCACAGATTTGACATATTTGTGTCAATTCGTAGTTCTTGTGGGTGTTATTAGTTACTACTTCTATGAGGAAGAAGAGCTATTATAACTTTTTATAATTTATTTTCATTGGTGTTATGGTGGTAACTATTTTCATTGATATGAATATTACGCACGGTGCATGAAGATTCTTAAGCGCACCGAAGAAAGAACATTTAAAATAAGCTATGAAAACACTGATTGAAATTTTGATATTTGATGCCGATGATTTCAAAATCGTGGAATGTCAAGCTACTTCCAGCAGAGGAAGGTTGGGTCAAGATCAAGAACTCTCCTCTATACGTGAGATTAGAGGTTCGAAGAGCTACATAATGAACTACTGTTGCACTACTCAATCATCAAATAACTCCCATAAATAGAATTGAATCTCAGGTGCACATTCACTCCATGTTAGTACACCCTTATTCTGTTAAAACGCCAACCACCTATAAAACCCTAAACTTTTTAAGACCCGAATTGATATGGATTTTAGTGTAGGCCCATATGGTTCTCTTGCTTGAAGCCCATTAGGGTTATAGGTTGGATTTTTGTGTAAACCAAAACTTTTATTAGCCAACCATTGATAGTGGAGATGCCATATTGGTACATTTATGAGCTTGTTTATTTGTTAGTTGGTTGAAACAAGGTTTTTCCGGTCATTGGACGGAAATCCTAGTTTTAACACGTTTGTAATTCCGATTCATTTTCTGCAAAAATTAAGAATTCTTGCATAGTGGAAAGTCGGAGTTGAATCCGAACTCGGGGTTAGGGATTTGCAACTTATTAGAACAAATTAATAATGGAAATCCCGAGAAAATGATGAAGGGGTGAGAGTGGTGAGAGGTCAGATTTAAAAACATTATTTTTTTTTATTTAGAACACTAATCCCTAATTTCTTAAGATAAAGGAAATTAAAGCCTAAAAAGAAAGGGATGAGATGAGAAATGAGCATAAACTACCAAGAATAATAATAAAAGCCATCGAATTATCACGGATATAAAAATTAAATTTATCCAATAATTAAAAATTATCCTTACAATGCTGTGAATCAAATTCACTAAAATAAAATAAAATAAAATAAACTATGGTGTTGGTTCACCATAAGTCCATCTGATTGGTTCCACCTTGTCTAGCAGCTTTGTCTGGGGCCCAGAAGCTTGCAAATATCGCATGTTGGCACATTATATTTCTTTTGAGATACTCACGGTTGACCACGGATTGATCGATCGGATCCTGGTAATTTCTTCGATCTTGAGATTGGCTTGGATTAGAGTTCCTTGTGTCTTAGGTCTGGCATTGCGATCCTCTGGCTTGGCTTATACTTGGCCCATATCTTCTTGTTTTAGCATAATAGCTCTTTAAGCTTTGATACTAGGTTTTGGGGTCGATTGTGGGCCCGTACTTCATTAGAATTGTCCGACTGGTGTTCATGCGATAGAAAAAACGTGCAATGAGACTTAATCAAAATGGCTTAATATCTAGACTTCCGTGAATGTGTTTAATTCATGCAAATAGCCCATGTTGTCCAGAAAAATATGTTCTACACAATGGAGGAAACTGTTACGTAGAAAAGTTGATAAAAATAGAGGTTTTACGTAGGAGAGTGCGATAATGCTTAAAGGATAATTATTTAAAATAAGCACTTTTGAACGAATATCACAACCCCCAACCAGCATATTGCCACTCTCATAGCCAAGACTACCATTTCTTGGAAGCAAGAGATTGCTCCAGCAATCTGACATCTTCCCTTGCGGCGACACACAGATCCTCCACAACACCACCGTCCTCACCTCTTTTCCTTTTTATTTTTTATTTTTTTTATTTTCTCTTTGCAGGTTCAACCGTGTACTCCTTCTCCTAGCTGCTAACCACCACCCAGCAACCACTCGACAGACCTGCTACCAGCTTCTCCTCGCCAAAGCTTTTCCCTCCTTGCAACTTGTTGTACCTGGCTGTCAACACCACTAATTGCCCTTCATGAGCAGGTCTCAACGACTCATTTTCATCCACACGGTTGCCGCCTTGTCCACTCCATGGCCTAGCCTGCAACACGCCTTCACCACTTGCTGTCCGTGAGTCTCGACCATGACTACTACTACCACTTCACGACCTGTACATCTCGTGGTATGTTCTCCCTCTAGCAGTCACGATCCATCATCCCTTGCCTCAATTTTCCTCCATTCCGCCGGCCAGTAACTTTTCGGGCACTCCTCCATGCTTTGCAACCATCTCACTTGGCCATCATTCATGCTGTCATCAATGGCCACCACTTGGCAGATTCTCCATTACGGTTGCTCATAAGCTCTCCACGATCACCATTCTCCTGCCTTGCTGATCTCCTCTATGTGGTCAATCCGTGATCTACCTCATGCACAACCACACCATCTGCAACTCCCACAGCCACAGGTATTCATCCTCTCGAGCCACCATCATCACGGCTATTCCTTTGACTGTGAGTCTCCTCTCTTGGATTCGTTTCAAAGGTAAACATCCCTCATCCATTTTTCTCTCTATCAATCTAAATCTCAATCTCTCTAGTTTTTCCCTATCTCACTCTAGGTTTTTCAACTTTCTCTCTCTAAAACTCTCTCTCACTCTCTCTCTTTATCTTCAATTTCATACTTTCTAGAGTAGTTGTTATTTTGTTCAAGCAATGTACTTCTTTTGATTTATTTCAATGAATAAAATAGTTTTTTTATTCAAATTCTAGTCTTTTGTTATTTCTTTTGTTTCTTAGTGGTTCATGTTAATTTCCCTCTCTAAAATATATGTTTTAAATCCCGATATCATCATCATTCTCACCCCACCATCATTCGCAGTATTTTCATTGTTTTAGTTCTGATAAATTGCGCTAACCCGACTAATCCAGAGTGCGAATGATATCCGGCACTTCCACTGTGCAAAGAATTGTTTAATCTTGCAGGATAAAATCGTGGATCAAATTAAAATAGTGTTGAAATTAGGGTTTTCGATCTAACGACACAGAAAACCCCTTATTTCAAAAGG
This sequence comes from Euptelea pleiosperma, assembly GCA_035048495.1. Classification (NCBI taxonomy): domain Eukaryota; kingdom Viridiplantae; phylum Streptophyta; class Magnoliopsida; order Ranunculales; family Eupteleaceae; genus Euptelea; species Euptelea pleiosperma. Next base: position 20,474,882 of record CM068553.1, on the reverse strand, counting down.
CTTTAGCCTTGCCTTTATACTCTTCCTTGTTGGGGCAAATATTTGCAAAATGATCAAACCCTTGGCCCTTAAAGCATTGAGGCTTACTGATGGTTGCCTCGAGTTTGTCTTTCACTTTCACTACATCTCTCATGAGGTTTAGCATATTCCTTTGTTTTGTGGGAAAATTTATTTTTGAAGTTATCTTGTTTAGATGGGAAAAACTTTTTGAACTTCTTGACAAACAAGACCATCTGAACTTCAAAGTCAACATCCGACTCTGAGTCTTGAGCTTCTACAGCTCTAAGGGCCGAGCCCTTTGCTTTCTTTGGTTGTCTCAAATTTATCTCATACATTTGGAGAGATCCAACCAAGTCATCAATTTTAAGGGAGCCAACATCTTTGTTCTCCTCTATTGCCGTCACCTTTGCTTGAAATCTATCAGGCAAGGATCGAAGAATTTTTTGAACCACTTTTGGTTCTAGAATACTCTTACCCAAGATGTAGGCAGAGTTCACAATATCACCGAGTTTGGCATAGAACTCAGTGAAAGTCTCATTCTCCTCCATTCTTATGGATTCGAATTTAGTAGTCAGCATTTGAAGTTTCAAAATTTTTACAGTTGATGTACCTTCATGAGTGACCTTTAAAATGTCCCAAGCCTCCTTAGCAAGCGTGCAGGTAGAGATTCTTCGAAACTCATTCCTATCTACTGCATTGAAGATGGTGTTCAACCATTTGCTATTTAGACAACACAAGTCTATGTCATCTTTAGTCCAGTTAGTTTTGGGCTTGAGACTCACTTTCTCACTCATAGTGATAGTAGGTGGTGACCAACCATCCACTACTGCCATTAAGACTCTCTCATCAATCAATTTGAGAAAAGCCCTCATTTTAGCTTTCCAATAGGCATAGTCATCTCCATCAAATAATGGAGGTTTGGATGTGTTTTCACATTCTCTTTGCAATTTTATAAATGAAAAGAATGGACTGGTCTTGCCGGAACTAACTTCAGGTGATTAAACCTTTTGTTGAATAACCCGTTCTAATACCAATTAAAAGTTAGTCTGTTCTCTTTATTCAGAATACCTAGAAGGGTGGTTGATTAGGTATTAAAATTCTCTTTAACCTAACACAATTTCTTGGTCTTGGTAGGGGAAATAAAATCGCACGCCACAGTATAAAAATAGTTGATTGATAAGAATATGATTATCACAATCGACGTAGATCGAATATATCTCTGTGATATATTTTTTCTATATCATTTGTAATAATCTAAACAAGATATGGAAGACAAGCAATCAACACACAACACATGCGAGTTTTACGTGGAAACCTTAGCAATGGGACCACGTCCAGATGGAAAGTATCACTAACTGAAAATTTTTGAGTTACAGAAACACGGTTACAAATACAGCTTCCAACCTTAGCCAAGGCCTACTGTGGGCGCATCCACGTCCTCTAGCTCCATACTACGAGTCACACACGCGCCCTCCCAATCACGAAGCCTTTGCCGCTTGTTTAGTTTGGTACACCCCAAACCTACTGTCGATTAGTACACCCCGATCTTAATTCCCACGCAATGGTCGCTACCACAGGTGAAGGACTCAATACAACCTGAACCCCAAAGTCACTCAAATAGTATTGAGATGTATTGGTACTCTCTGACTTACTAGGTAAGGATTCTAGATAGAAAACCTAGGCAGAGCGAAGATCAAGCACTAAGCTTTGATCAAAGGAAAAGAGAAAAGATCACAATGATAGCAGTGGAAGCACTACAAAAAAAAAGACTTTCCTCGACTGATCACCTAAACCTTTTGTGACTGATTAAATCCTTCGATGGTGTTGCGACGCATCAAATCAGTCGCAGAAACTTGTGTCAGTTACAAATATTTTAATTATTTATTCATTTATTATTGATACTTTGCTTGTGATGGATGTAAAAGGGATGCACAATTCACGCAACTTTTTCTGCACTTCGCGAAGCGTCGTGCAAATTTTCTTAAAACATGAACTCATCCATGCACTCTCATTCTGTTACATTTCTCTTCTCTCCCTCGGTTCTCTCTTCTTCTCCTTTCCTCTTAGCCGTAATGATATTCGCTAAAAAGTGCTTATTTTAAGCAATTATTCTTTTGGCGTTGTCACACTCTCCTACGAAAACTGCCATTTTTATCAACTTTTTTACGTAAGAGTTTCTCTCATTACGTAGAACACATTTTTCTACACAAAATGGTATATTCGCATGCACTCATACGCGTTTATTTGACCCACATGCGAAGCTGTTTTGTAGAAGTCTCATTACGCGATTTTTCTATCGTAGGAGCATCAATTGGACGATTCTAATGGAATGTGGTCCCACAATCAACTTTCAAAGTCTAAGACCCAAGCTCAAGAGCCAAATAAGATGAGGATAAGAAGATGTAGGCCAAAGACGGGAAGAGCTGGAGGATCAAAAGAGTCGAGAGACGAACGCTCAAAGAAGAGACCAAGGAGATTAAAGCTTATCAACTAACAAAAGATGAGGACTTGCTCAGTTGGTAAAACATGCAAAAGACCAAGTCAGAGACCAGGGTTCCAGACCCTCTGCTATCATTTTGTCTTTAATTTTGTAATATTTTCTCTCCCCTCTCTAGATCCTCATTCTCTCTCTATTCACAAATTTAAATCATCCGATCTTCTCTCCTTCCTCAATCACTTGATCCTACGGCCTACCTTGGCCGATCTCCACCATCCAATCATCACCATCCTCGTCTACCGTCTGATCGCCAGTAGATCATCCATCCAACCATCCATTCGATCCCCATCATTACACCCTGATATTCGCTCAAAAGTGCTTATTTTAAACAATTATCCTTTTAGCGTTATTGCATTCTCCTACGTTAAAATGCTCTATTTATCTACTTTTCTACGTAAGAGTCTCTTTTGTTGCGTAGAACACACTTTTTTGGACGAAATGGTATATTTGCATGCATTAAACACATTTTCGGAAGTCTAGACATGAAGTCATTCTGATAGAGTCTCATTACGTGCTTCTTCTGTCGCAGGAAACCCCGATGGGACAATTCTCGAGACTTGCGAGCCCACATCGATCAGGAAAGCCCATTATCAAAGCTTAAAGAGCCCACATGCTATGACTAGAAGATATGGGTCAAATATGGGCTGAATAAGAGGACCAAAAGGCCGGCCCAAAGAACGAAGAGAGTAGGAGAGCCAATGACCAAGAGACGGACCAAAGCGTTTAAAGCCACATGAGTCAGCAAAGAATGATAGTCTACTCTATTGGAGAAGCGTGAGGATGGTCACAGTGAAGACCAGGGTTCCAGACCCTCTGCCAATACTTTTCTCCATTTTTTGATACTTTCTCTCTCATCTCTCCTTATTCTCTCTCTCTCTTCATCTCTCGATCCTCGAATCTACTGACCTAACCCCAGAACTCCTGCCCATCGGCTCTATCTCATCTCCCTTAGCTTTCTGACCGTTGGATCTTCCATCGGACCGTTGGATCTTCAATCGGACCGTTGGATCTCTCTAGATCCGTCGATCTACCAATCTGGGTCCCAATCAAGTCACCATCCATCCGATCGCCATTAGACTGTCTGTCACATCATCTTGTGAGACGATGGACATCATCAATCCATGTGGGCCAGTAGCTGGGCCCATCATCATCGACCCGCTGTCCGACCAGTTAGTGGACCCCGTGAATTTCCAAATAATTTTAATTAAATTTTAAAAAATGGGGGGTCCACTAAATGGGGACATTCCCCAAAAAAATTAAAATTATTTTTTTTATTTCAAAAATACCCTATTTCCATTAAAGGAAATAGGGAGCTTTAAAAGGGGAAGGAGAAGGGTTCTTTGGAACCCTAATCCCCCTCCTGATTGCTCCATTCTTTCCCCCAACTCGTTTGCCCCTTCTTCCCCTCGGTTTTAGACCGTTTTCCTCCATTTTCTCTTCTCAATCTTCACCGTCTTCATCTTCATCTTTATCATCGGAGTTGCAGCCTGCAACTCCGGCCAACAACACTTTCTTACTATTTTCAAAACCTGCAAGTCTGAGTTGCAGATCCGCCTCCTGCACTACCCATTCTCTTACCGCCCCTCTCTCCTTCTCTTTCTCTCAATCCCTTCCTCATCTCTCTTCCCGTTAAAACAGAAAAAAAAAAAAAAAAAGATCACCGGAGTTGCAGGTCGCAACTCCGGCGAAACCTGCAACCTCTAGTCTCCGACGTCTTCTCCCTTGTTGGGCGGAGGAACCAGCAGTCTCAAAGCTCCTCCTTCCAATCTCTCCCTTGACTGAAACGCCACCCTCTCCATTAGCACTGCCGGACTGGTACGCCTCCACCACGCTGCTATTTGCAGCCACCACACCCCTAACGCCAGCAACTTGCTGCCCTTGTGCGCCAGCTGTCGGAACCGCTAGCTGGACCTGCAACTCCAGCAGGTCCGCCCTCCTCTCAACGCACCCTCAACCACGTTGCCATCCTCCATTAGCTCCTCCCCTTGCTGGCCGAACCAGCAAGGTTCTTCTCTACTTGCTGTACCGCCTCTATTAACACTACGAGGTGCACCAACAACAGCACTTCCTTCATCTCCAAACGGCAGCAATAGTCACCTGCTGGTGTGCCTCTCGTAGCCCAAACCTGCAACTTAAAGTTGTGCATCTAACGGTTTTGGTTTCCTCTCTCTAACGCCCTCTTCTTTCATTCAATTTCGAAAAGAATCAAAAAAAAAAAAAAAAAAGGGAATGGAATGAAGAAAGAAGAGGATAGAAGAAGAGGGAAGAGAAGGGGAGACCATCCCTACCTGGCGCATCCTTGAACCGGTAAGGGAGATCCTCCACAACGCCCAAGATCCATTCCATGGCCATTAAACCTTCCTTGGTAAAATCAGTGGTAAGAACCCCACATCTGCACTCATTTTCTCCCTATTTTCCCTCTCTAGTTTCTCTCTTTGATCTTTCTCTCTCTAGACATTCATGATTTTCTCTCTCTCACTTTCTCTACCTTACTGTCTCTCTCTCTAGAACCCTCTCAATTTCTCTCTCTAGTTCTATCTTCAATGCTTTTTAGTCTAGTTTTTGTTTAGTTTAAATTAAATTCCTGTAAGGATCTTTTCATACAGTTTATGAATAAAGTAAAGTGTTGTTTATGCATTTATTTTTAGTTTAATTTTGTTGTTATTTATTTAAGTGATTAGAGTTACTTTTCGATCTCAAAAAAAAATCAAAAATCATGATTAGAATCATTTTATGTTCTTTACTGCACGTTTCCTAATCCCGAGTGCGGATCGACATCCGACACGAATCCCTATGCTAGAATCTCTGAATTTTGCAGGAAATCTCGGATAAATTACAAATCTTGTTGATTCTAGGGTTTCTGTAACCAACGACACGGAAAAAACCTACTTTCAAATAGCGCCGCTGCCGCTCGGGTGACCAGAAGTGCGAAAAAGGTCGTAAAGACGGAATTGGAAAGTTACCAAAGCGAAAAGCTGCTCAATTTGGATAGCCTGACCTTTTCGGGAAACTTTCTATTTTTTGTTTTTAGTGATTTTTAGAAGTCTCATAAATTACTATTTTTAATGCCTCGGAAGGCCGAGTGCAATTTGTAATAATTTAGAAATTTTACTGCTTTCCATATAACTGCTAGATCTTGTTCTAAGGTTTTTTAAAAACCCTAGATTAAGTGAAAAATACCAAAAAAATAATAATATCAAAATTCAAAAAAATTAGGGTTTTATATTCTGTAGATTTTTAGAAATCACCAATCAAGGATTTGCGATTTTTGGAAAGATTCCAAAATCTTGAAACTCTGGTTAATTAGGGTTTCCCCTCTTAGAAGTTTCCTCTTTAGAAGAATTTCTATCTTTAGAAATCTTCCGAATTTGGAAAAGTCTGCAAAAAGGAAACACCCCAAATCTAGCAGAATTTCAATTTTGGGAAATTTACCAAAATTATAAGGGATCTCGCAATCAAATCTTTCTTGGAAGATCTCCACAGTTCGGGAAACTTTCCAATCTAGGTATTTTCCAATCTAGGAATTCCTAAATTTTAACCCATCTCGAATTTGGAAATTAATTCAAAAACTTGCCTAAATCCAGTGCTTGTTCAGTGAACCCTAAAAAGGCAAGGATCTTCCAAATAGAATCCCAAATACCTAGACTGTGCGATCTAACTGTTTCTGCAGGAACACGATCCAGTGTGGGTAGGGAGCGAAAGCTCAAAGAGGTGGAGTCGGGCCCAAGCCCATTAGGATACCCCTGCCTAACCCACGGAGGAGACCCCGTGGCGTGGCCCACGGGAGGTAAGTCTCTATCCTCGCCTTGAGTGCGATACAGAGCATATTGGGTGCATCATTGCCGCTTGTCTATTTGTTTTCTAGCAACAACTTATTCGACTTGCGTGGCGTGGCCATTAATCAATCAACTCTAAGAGAGCAGACCCAGCTCCAAATTGAAACTGGTGGGATTTCATCACCCACCTCATCATTCCATCTGATTTGATCCCAAGGCTCCATTTAATTAAAAAGAATCAAGAAGTAGAGCCAATTAGCCCGGTGTTCGAGGAAAAATCCACTCAAAGCGAACCCGCTTAACATCCAATCGAAATAAGACCACGAGCATGGGTCCCTGTTGTCTAACACACCCATAAGTCCCTGCTACTCAAGTACACTGAGCTCGACGTGGCATCTTGGACTATTCGACGGTTAGTTGCGTGTGGACTAGGAACACGCATCAACCCTAGCTTAATCCGAGGGAACACTCTTCTTATCCACTTGACCAATCCGGTTAGTCTGGGATGTACTTAAGTCAGCCATTGTGCAGCATGTCTGTCTAGGCTTCGGATTGCCTTGTTGTTAACTAGAGTTAGTACTAAAGGACTCACTCTGAAGAGTGTAGCTTGGTGAGAACCTCTGAGTGCAAAACAGTTAGTCCGACGGTTAAAAGATAAACCAGTGGTCCGCCCACTGTCATAATCTACTCTAGCCCCAAAACTAACAAAGATAATTCCTAAAATATATCCTGATTGCTTAGAATAGGATTATCTGTGCTTGGTGTGCATCATTTAGGATAGTGCTCCTCTCTGGCAACTTTTTGCCAAGTATAGAGCTTGCCTCATTCGCGTATGCCCGTTTGGAATCGTCCGAACAAATGCTTGGTTCGGTCTGAGAATCACGTACCTACAGTGGATCCTCTACTGAATTCTTCCCCATCTCTTTTCCCACCCGCCTCCCCCAATACTACTACCTTTGTAGTCATGGCAGTCGAACGACCTCTTATCGAGACGTTCGCCCCTATCTCTGCTAATCCGCCCACTTGCATTATTCTCCCACCTACTACGGCGGTACAGTTTGAGATTAGGCCACAGACGATCCAAATGCTGCTGAAAATAGGGTTTTTCCGCGTCGTTGGTTACGGAAACCCTAACTTCAACACATTTTTAATTGATCCGAGACATTTAACCTGTAAAATGGGCAATTTTGCACAGTGGCTCGTGTCGGATGTCGATCCGCACTCGGGATTATTCGGATTAGCGCTAATAAGAACAAAAACTGACGGACCATCACAAGAAATAATAGATAAAAACAAACTTCATCATTCATTAATCAAAATGTCCTTACAATATCTGAATAAAAATCAGCAATAATCGAAACTAGACTAAAAAGCATTCTAGAGAGAGAAGAATAAAAAGAGAATAGGTGGAGAGAAGATGAGAGGCGAGGCATTTTAGAGAGAAAAAGAAGAAATCTAGAGAGAGAAAGAGAGATAGAGAGAGAACATGCTAAAAACTAGAGAGAGAAACGAGTGTAGAGAGAGAAAGTGAGGTTTTAGAGAGAGAAACTAAAGAAGAAAAAAAAAGGAAAAAGGTGAAACTTACCGGGAATCGCTTCGGCCAAGGACGATGGGGAAGCACACATGGTGCAATGGAGAGGAGTGGATGCACGCTGGTTTGGTGGTGCCGTGGAGGAGGAGGGGTGGATCAACAAAGCTGGAATCCCTCCCTTTTCACGTGGTGAGCCATGGTGAACGGTTTAACAAATCGTGAAAGATGAAGAAGAAGAGAGGGGCTGCCGACGTTGCAAGGTGTAGGGACGCCTTGTAGATTGGAGGTTGCTGTAGAGCATAGTACCAGCGCCTGATGGAGAACGAGGAGGAGCACAGGTTGTTGGCCGGAGTGTTCTCACCGGAGTTCGAGATGCAACTTGCAAGGCTGCAAGTTCAGACCGTTTTCACGGTGTTGTTATGCAGCAATGGTGCTGCTGCACGTTTGGGGGGAGGCTGTTGTAGGCAGCAACCATCAAACGGATAAGGGCGTTGGAGAGGAGAGCGGCTGGAGGAGGGCAGTCCGGTGGTTGAGAAGGCGGTAGGGGGAGGAGAACAGATCTGCTCGTGATGTAGATCTGTTCCGTGTTGACCAGCAAACTGTGTGTGACGGGGGTGGAATTCGACGAGAAAACCCCACAAAGTCGCTAACTAGAGGGGCGTGGAGCAGGTGCAAGCAACGACCGGAGTTGCAGCAGCGGTGGCCAGCAAGTTGCAGCGGTTAATGGCGTGCTTGACGGACTGGTTCAGTCCGCCGGAGGAGGAGAAGATGATGAAGAACGAAGAGAAAAGAACGAAAAGAAGAAGAGGAGAAGAAGAAGAAGGAGAAAGAGAAGAGGAAGAAGCAACGGAGAAGAAGAAGGATAGGAAGAGAGGGGGAGAAGGGAGAAGGACGTGCAGGCGGCCGGAGTTGCTGCCTGCAACTCCGGCGAGAGAAAATATGAAGAAGATGAAGAAGAGGCGGAAGAGAAGGAAGAAAAAGAAGGAGAAAAAGGAGGGGAAAACCTTGGGAACGGTTTTGGGGAAGGAGAGGAGGAGAGGGGAGAGGGATTAGGGTTCGAACGAACCCTTCTCCTTCCTCTTATAAAGCTCCCTATTTCCATTAATGGAAATAGGGTATTTTTTAAATAAAAAAAATATTTTAAATTTTTTTTTTTTTTTTTTAAGTAAAATGCTACTTTTCTATGGGGAATCTCCCCAATTAGTGGACCCCCCATTTAATTAAAATTATTTTTGAAATTCGCGGGGTCCACTAACTGGTCGGACAGCGGGTCGATGCTGATGGGCCCGGCTACTGGCCCACATGGACTGATGATGTCCATCGTCTCACAAGATGATGTGACAGGCATTCTGAAGGCGATCGGATGGATGGTGACTTGATTGGGACCCAGATTGGTAGATCGACGGATCTAGAGAGATCCAACGGTCCGATTGAAGATCCAACGGTCCGATGGAAGATCCAACGGTCAGAAAGCTAAGGGAGATGAGATAGAGCCGAAGGGTAGGAGTTCTGGGGTTAAGTCAGTAGATTCGAGGATCGAGAGATGAAGAGAGAGAGAGAATAAGAAGAAATGAGAGAAAAAGTATCAAAAAAAATGGAAAAAAACACTGGCGGAGGGTCTGGAACCCTGGTCTTCACTGTGACATCCTCACGCTTCTCCAGTAGAGTCGACCATCATTCTTTGCTGACTCATGTGGCTTTAAACGCTTTGGTCCGTCTCTTGGTCATTGGCTCTCCTACTCTCTTCGTTCTTTGGGCCGGCTTTTTGGTCCTCTTATTCAGCCCATATTTGGCCCATATCTTCTAGTCATAGCATGTGGGCTTTTTAAGCTTTGATAATGGGCTTTCATGATCGATTTGGGCCCACAAGTCTTGAGAATCGTCCCATCGGGGTTTCCTGCGACAGAAGAAGCGCGTAATGAGACTTTATCAGAACGGCTTAATATCTAGACTTCCGAAAATGTGTTTAATGCATGCAAATATACCATTTCGTCCAGAAAAGTGTGTTCTACGCAACAGAAGAGACTCTTACGTAGAAAAGTAGGTAAATAGAGTATTTTACGTAGGAGAATGCAATAACGCTAAAAGGATAATTGCTTAAAATAAGCACTTTTGAGCGAATATCACAACCCCCAACCAGCATATTGCCAATCCTTGGCAATTAGTGCGAAATAAATGAGCTTAAAAGGGCTCTGCACATGCTGCACACTTTTTCATATAGCTCCGGGAAAACACCGTTCGTCAAATCATTGAATTGATGCAAAAATAGTTACTTGCTAGCGAAGAGTTGGAGAGTTTTGGCAAGACTACAGACTGATAATCATGACCCAGAATATTCAGACTCTGCGTGTGTGTGTGCTCAACATTCTCATCATCCGACAGTAAAGATTTCCAAATCACCTCTAAGTTTTTATGCCTCGACCTCAAATCTCACACGTTTAGCACTCAGAATAGAATCACACAAGAAGGGTTTTCTTCTTTTCTCTCAATTTATATGTGAGGAGATGTATTTAATATAAAGAGGCAAAAGATCTCACATATGTTTTATTTGAAGGAAGGACATCTTTAACAGAAGAAGATCTCATGATTGGAAAACCACTTCACTCGGGAACGTCAGATCAAACTCTATAGCTTCTCTTTCTCCAATCTCCACATTTTATGATCGTACTATCCTAGAATCAAGTAGGACTTTCCTGGGTTGTAATGAGGCTTAGGTCAGGTGAGAGAGATAAAGGGATACAGGATTTCAAAGATCTTGAGAGGATATTGTCATTTTCTTGCATTTTTCCTGCGACGTAACACCATTATCTGGTTCTTTTTCCTTTTTATTCATATTTTTCTCTTGTTCTTGATATTTTTGAGACTGCTCAATTTCTTTTCAGCACTTTTTCATACTTTCTTTCCATATTTTGTTTTCAGCTTGAACCACTTTCTTTTCCTTTTGATTTTTCTTCTTTACTTTTCTTTTCACGGTACACCCACATCAGTGATTTTTTTATCCTTCTCAAAAGTAGGGTAGCTAGTAACACTTCGTAGCTGAACTGGGTTTTTGGTTAATGGGCTTACAAAGAAAAGGCTTTTATAGAAGGGTTCAAGGGGTTTCTAGTGAAGTATAATTCAGGTGAGTAAAAAGGCTGAATGGTTCAGAAAAAATGGCCTAAATCATTTTCTAGGGTTTGCACTATCATGTATACTGTCTTGACTGGATACAAAGAAGGTTCTGTCGTAGTAATCCAATGTTGATGTCGTTCTGAGTTCCATGATCGAAGCAAAAGATAATGAGATCTCTCAACGAATATTGCGGGCATGAAGAATAGTGAGTCATCCATTGACTCAGGATTATTGTATAACTCTCTGAAATGATTAAAGGCTCGAAAGCTCACTGGGTTAGGTCTCCACAATTCTTCTCACAGGATCTCTAGAATTTCCAAACTTAGGATGACTCTGATGTTGATAGTGTACAATTGTGCCGAATCTGAGTTTTTCTAAGTTTTCAAACCTGCTGTAGTCACACTTGACTTGACTCAACGCCAACCTTAAACAAAAATTGACATCCTCAATACTGACTTAACGGAGGTTTTCAGCTAATCAAAGTCAGGGTATTTGACACATTTTTGAAATTCTAGAAAACTTTTGGAGAACATCGGAAATCACCCCAAAAACAACCTTTTTTTTATTTTTTTTTATTTTTTTATATATTTATCAAAAGGAATACATGAGTTTTGGTAAATACCCACCCCCAACCAAAATACAGCACCGTCCTCGGTGCTCATGACCGGGACATAAAATGATGAAAAATCAGTGATGATGATGCAAAGGTTCAGGGAGGATGTTACCAAGTCGGCAGAAACTCGACAGTGTGTGGTACCTGATGATCGGGAGAATGAATGTACCTGCATTTTCAGAGATATAACAGTAATAACAAATGCATGAGACTCATGTACTCTAGGAATACCGGAATTGCCTTTCCGAAAGCGCTAAGTTTTACGTCTTCAGCCAGACATGACGGGGGTATATCAAGTACCCCCAACCAGGTTAAAACTCATGGAGACTGAGTGAATCTGCAGTCTTCCTGACACCTAAGGTGGAACGGAAACAATTATCCTATCCCTTGTCTAGGTATACCTGTGTAGAACAGGTCTTTCTCAGTGTAGACTGAGAGAAGGGCATTGAGCAGACCGACAAAAGTACGGAGTTGATCTGGGAGGGATCGAAGCTTCTCAGTAAAGATTAAGAGGAGAGTAGGAGCGGTTTCTCTGAGCAGACCCGCAAAAACATTTAGTTCAGCGGGGAGGGATAGAAGCTTCTCAGTAAAGACTGAGAGGGGAGTAGTAGTGGGTTCTCTGACCGTGGTTAGCAGAGCCGCAAACTCATTGAGTTTTGCGGGAACGTATCTGAATGGAGCAGACTCCTGCAGATCAGTAATACCAGAAATGTTGGACTCCGTGATGAAGTCAGACTCACAGTGTTCATGACACTTAGATAATATATCTTCGAGAGAATCCTGAGTTAGACTCTCTACGGCACACGGGTTATCGAAGATATCGACGTAGGGTGACGGGTGAAAACTGTTGACCTCTTTCTCGATGTTTCCTGATGTGATAGGGATGTTCCAATCCCTGTACTCAATATGTTCCTCCTCGATAGGGATCGGTAGGTCCAGGACAGCGGGAGGCCCATTTTCTAGACATGGCTCATCAGTAGGAATGTCTGCATTCAGAGCAGAGCGAGAATTATCAGAGATAGAGATGGGACTAAGTTCCTCTGTGCTCAGTCCAGAAGTTGGTGCTGTTAAGGGCACCAAAGATTGAGACTCGGGTTCATCACAATTGTTGCACAATCCAAGGGAGGTGGGGAGGAACGGTAGATCTATGACAGCAGGGATCCTACGATCGAGACAAAACTCAGTGTCATGATGATCATCTTCAGGGTCCAGGTTAGAAGCAGCAGTGGGAGATTGAGAAATAGGTTGCTCTGAGGTAGGTTCAGGATGTGGTGCTTTGAAAGGCACCGAAGAAGGAAACACTGGCTCCTCAATAGTCTGGCTCGATCTAGGGGTGGGTACAATTTCTATTTCTTCCTCACAATGGTGGTACTGGGTCCAATTGTGCGGCTCCTCATTATAAACAGTGGCCATATCATTCTCCTCAGGATAGGCTATTGGTGGACTAGTGAAGTTGACTTCCTCTCTCTCATTTTCTAATTGAACTAGACGTTGCTCCAAGCTTTCCATAGATTGCTGTTGTTGGTGCTCTAGCTGGGCAATGTACTTAGAGAGAAGGTCCTCTAGACCAGGGTTAGTAGCCAACGGAGGTAGTTCAACCAAGGGGAGCTGAGGTGCCACCTCTTGATTGTAGTCCGACTGGGTATGAAAGTTGTAAGGCAAAGTGGAGTCTGGGACTAGTTGCTGACTCTGAAAATCCCGAGGGGCCCACTGTTGATCAGAATAGTCATTCTGTGGATATGACGGGTACTGGGATTGCGAGTATTGCCAGTCATACTCTCCATTGGGTTGATGGAACCCGGAAGGATAATTATCCTGCGGCAGTTGCTGCGGGAGGGCAGACTGTTCCCAACCAAAGTTATGGTGACTCCTATTATCCTGATAATAAGTGTTGTCATAGGATGTCTGCATTGGAGATGGAAAGGTACAGACATCTTGCTGGATAGGAGGGTAATATCCTACAGACTGGGAATGGTACACAGGTTGCTGGACTGCGGCACGAAGGGCAGAGACTGAATTTTTAAGTTCTTGGAGTACAGAATTGTACTCCGGATCTCTGTGATTATCATACCCTGTAGAAGTGTGCGAGACTGGAGTATCATGATGATACGCAGAATTGTCATACCATTGTTGAGAGTGATCACCTTGATTCTCACAGAAACTGTAGTAGGTCTCATACAGAGGCCGTTCATCTGCCATTAGAGGCGATAGAGGGGTGCGGTGGACTAACTCTCAGATCGAGTCAGTTAAAGTTTAGGACAGGTCCAACCGGGCTTCTACTTGAAAAAGCAAGCCCAAGATTTGGCAAAAAGTTGCCAAAAGGAGACACTGGAGTAGTGATTCTAAATGATGCACACCAAGCATAGATAATCCTATTCTAAACAATCAGGATATATTTTAGGCATTATCTTGTTAGTTTGGGGCTAGAGTAGATTATGACAGTGGGCGGACCACTGGTTTATCTTTTAGCCGCCGGACTAACTGTATGCACTCAGAGGTTCTCACTAGGCTACACTCTTCAGAGCGAATCCTTTAGTACTAACTCTAGTTAACAACAAGGCAATCCGAAGCCTAGACAGACGTGCGGCACAATGGCTGTCTTAAGTACGTCCCAGACTAACCGGATTGGTCAAGTGTATAAGAAGAGTGTTCCCTCGGGTTAAGCTAGGGTTGGTGTGTGTTCCTAGTCCACACGCAACTAACCGCCGAATAGTCCAAGATGCCACGTCGAGCTCAGTGTACTTGAGTAGCAGGGACTTATGGGTGTGTTAGACAACAGGGACCCGCGCTCGTGGTCTTATTTCGATTGGATGTTAAGCGGGTTCGCTTTGTGTGGATAATTCCTCGAACACCGGGCTAATTGGCTCTACTTCTTGATTCTTTTTAATTAAATGGAGCCTTGGGATCAAATCAGTTGGAATGATGAGGTGGGTGATGAAATCCCACCAGTTTCAATTTGGAGCTGGGTCTGCTCTCTTAGAGTTGATTGATTAACGGCCACGCCACGCAAGTCGAAGAATATGGATGCGAAAGCAAATAGACAAGCGGCAATGATTCACCCAATAACACCGTATCGCACTCAAGGCGAGGATAGAGACTTACCTCCCGTGGGCCACGCCACGGGGTCGCCTCCGTGGGTTAGAGAGGGGTATCCTAATGGGCTTGGGCCCGACTCCACCTCTTTGAGCTTTTGCTCCCTACCCACACTGGATCGTGTCCCTGCAGAAATAGTTAGATCACACGGTCTAGGTATTTGGGATTCTATTTGGAAGATCCTTGCCTTTTTAGGGTTCACTGAACAAGCACTGGATTTAGGCAAGTTTTTGAATTAATTTCCAAATTCGAGATGGGTTAAAATTTAGGAATTCCCAGATTGGAAAATACCTAGATTGGAAAGTTTCCCGAACTGTGGAGATCTTCCAAGAAAGATTTGATTGCGGGATCCCTTACAATTTTGGGAAATTTCCCAAAATTGAAATTCTGCTAGATTTGGGGTGTTTCCTTTTGTAGACTTTTTCAAATTCGGAAGATTTCTAAAGATAGAAATTCTTCTAAAGAGGAAACTTCTAAGAGGGGAAACCCTAATTAAGCAGAGTTTCAAGATTTTGGAATCTTTCCAAAAATCGCAAATCCTTGATTGGTGATTTCTACAAATCTGCAGAATATAAAACCCTAATTTTTTTTTGAATTTTGATTTTATTATTTTTTTGGTAATTTCCACTTAATCTAGGGTTTCTAAAAAACCCTAGAACAAGATCTAGCAGTTATTTGGAAAGCAGTAAAATTCCTAAATTATTACAAATTGCACTCGGCCTTCCGAGGCATTAAAAATAGTAATTTAAAAACTGCTAAAAATCAACAAAAACAAAAAATAGAAAGTTTCCCGAAAAGGTCAGGCTGTCCAAATTGAGCAGCTTTTTGCTTCAGCAACTTTCCAATTCCGTCTTTACGTCCTTTTTCGCAGTCCCGAACACCCGAGCGGCAGCGGCGCCATTTGAAAATAGGGTTTTTCCGCGTCGTTGGTTACGGAAACCCTAACTTCAACACATTTTTAATTGATCCGAGACATTTAACCTGTAAAATGGGCAATTTTGCACAGTGGCTCGTGTCGGATGTCGATCCGCACTCGGGATTATTCGGATTAGCGCTAATAAGAACAAAAACTGACGGACCATCACAAGAAATAATAGATAAAAACAAACTTCATCATTCATTAATCAAAATGTCCTTACAATATCTGAATAAAAATCAGCAATAATCGAAACTAGACTAAAAAGCATTCTAGAGAGAGAAGAATAAAAAGAGAATAGGTGGAGAGAAGATGAGAGGCGAGGCATTTTAGAGAGAAAAAGAAGAAATCTAGAGAGAGAAAGAGAGATAGAGAGAGAACATGCTAAAAACTAGAGAGAGAAACGAGTGTAGAGAGAGAAAGTGAGGTTTTAGAGAGAGAAACTAAAGAAGAAAAAAAAAGGAAAAAGGTGAAACTTACCGGGAATCGCTTCGGCCAAGGACGATGGGGAAGCACACATGGTGCAATGGAGAGGAGTGGATGCACGCTGGTTTGGTGGTGCCGTGGAGGAGGAGGGGTGGATCAACAAAGCTGGAATCCCTCCCTTTTCACGTGGTGAGCCATGGTGAACGGTTTAACAAATCGTGAAAGATGAAGAAGAAGAGAGGGGCTGCCGACGTTGCAAGGTGTAGGGACGCCTTGTAGATTGGAGGTTGCTGTAGAGCATAGTACCAGCGCCTGATGGAGAACGAGGAGGAACACAGGTTGTTGGCCGGAGTGTTCTCACCGGAGTTCGAGATGCAACTTGCAAGGCTGCAAGTTCAGACCGTTTTCACGGTGTTGCTATGCAGCAATGGTGCTGCTGCACGTTTGGGGGGAGGCTGTTGTAGGCAGCAACCATCAAACGGATAAGGGCGTTGGAGAGGAGAGCGGCTGGAGGAGGGCAGTCCGGTGGTTGAGAAGGCGGTAGGGGGAGGAGAACAGATCTGCTCGTGATGTAGATCTGTTCCGTGTTGACCAGCAAACTGTGTGTGACGGGGGTGGAATTCGACGAGAAAACCCCACAAAGTCGCTAACTAGAGGGGCGTGGAGCAGGTGCAAGCAACGACCGGAGTTGCAGCAGCGGTGGCCAGCAAGTTGCAGCGGTTAATGGCGTGCTTGACGGACTGGTTCAGTCCGCCGGAGGAGGAGAAGATGATGAAGAACGAAGAGAAAAGAACGAAAAGAAGAAGAGGAGAAGAAGAAGAAGGAGAAAGAGAAGAGGAAGAAGCAACGGAGAAGAAGAAGGATAGGAAGAGAGGGGGAGAAGGGAGAAGGACGTGCAGGCGGCCGGAGTTGCTGCCTGCAACTCCGGCGAGAGAAAATATGAAGAAGATGAAGAAGAGGCGGAAGAGAAGGAAGAAAAAGAAGGAGAAAAAGGAGGGGAAAACCTTGGGAACGGTTTTGGGGAAGGAGAGGAGGAGAGGGGAGAGGGATTAGGGTTCGAACGAACCCTTCTCCTTCCTCTTATAAAGCTCCCTATTTCCATTAATGGAAATAGGGTATTTTTTAAATAAAAAAAATATTTTAAATTTTTTTTTTTTTTTTTTTAAGTAAAATGCTACTTTTCTATGGGGAATCTCCCCAATTAGTGGACCCCCCATTTAATTAAAATTATTTTTGAAATTCGCGGGGTCCACTAACTGGTCGGACAGCGGGTCGATGCTGATGGGCCCGGCTACTGGCCCACATGGACTGATGATGTCCATCGTCTCACAAGATGATGTGACAGGCATTCTGAAGGCGATCGGATGGATGGTGACTTGATTGGGACCCAGATTGGTAGATCGACGGATCTAGAGAGATCCAACGGTCCGATTGAAGATCCAACGGTCCGATGGAAGATCCAACGGTCAGAAAGCTAAGGGAGATGAGATAGAGCCGAAGGGTAGGAGTTCTGGGGTTAAGTCAGTAGATTCGAGGATCGAGAGATGAAGAGAGAGAGAGAATAAGAAGAAATGAGAGAAAAAGTATCAAAAAAAATGGAAAAAAACACTGGCGGAGGGTCTGGAACCCTGGTCTTCACTGTGACATCCTCACGCTTCTCCAGTAGAGTCGACCATCATTCTTTGCTGACTCATGTGGCTTTAAACGCTTTGGTCCGTCTCTTGGTCATTGGCTCTCCTACTCTCTTCGTTCTTTGGGCCGGCTTTTTGGTCCTCTTATTCAGCCCATATTTGGCCCATATCTTCTAGTCACAGCATGTGGGCTTTTTAAGCTTTGATAATGTGCTTTCATGATCGATTTGGGCCCACAAGTCTTGAGAATCGTCCCATCGGGGTTTCCTGCGACAGAAGAAGCGCGTAATGAGACTTTATCAGAACGGCTTAATATCTAGACTTCCGAAAATGTGTTTAATGCATGCAAATATACCATTTCGTCCAGAAAAGTGTGTTCTACGCAACAGAAGAGACTCTTACGTAGAAAAGTAGGTAAATAGAGTATTTTACGTAGGAGAATGCAATAACGCTAAAAGGATAATTGCTTAAAATAAGCACTTTTGAGCGAATATCAGCTGCCAACCTTTCGTGGTCTCCTAAGAGAAGACCCATATTCCCATATTAGGAAATTCCAACATGTCATCCTACTTTTCAAGAATCAGAACCTCGATGATGACAATGTGCATTTGCGAGTTTTCCCATTCTCGCTCAAAGACCGAGCCTCAGATTGGCTCTACTCCTTACCCGCTGATTCAATCAACAGTTGGAAAGAGTTGGTGGGCAAATTCATGTCTAAATTCTACCCCATGACTCGGACCAACCAAATGAAGCAACTCATCCAGGACTTTCGACAGAAGTCCGATGAGAAATTTTTCGAAGTGTGGGATAGATTCCAAGACTACCTGACTAAGTGCCCCCACCATAGTATCGACAAGGGTAATCTTGTCCATGTCTTCTACAAGGGACTTACTGATGAGTCCCGGACCATGGTAGAGTCAATGTGCCAAGGAAAATTCCTGCACCAAACTCCGACCGATGCATACAAATTCTTGGGAGAGTTAGGAGAAAACTCTCAACATTGGACGACTGACTCAGAGTTTAGTCGAACCACTTCGGTCCAAAGGACAACCAAGGGACATGATGCTACAGCTGATACTGAGCTTCGATCTGTCATTCAAGAGTTGAGCAAGCTAGTCTCGGCACTGGCTGTGTCAGTACAAAAGCCTACTCAACAATCCACCCCAGTCATGCATGTGGGACGCGAGAGCCCTATGGACTCCTGCACCCTTTGTTTGCAACCCTCCCATACTACTGACCATTGTCCTTTGAATGAAGGATGGTCTAATCCTCTTCAGGAAGAAGTTTGTGCTTTCAGCACATACAAACCACCCTCTCAGAACTCGTATAGTCAATCTTATCATCCGGACACGAGAAACCACCCTAACTTCTCTTGGAGGCCTCAGTCTACTCAACCACAAGCTCAACCTCCACGTCAACCTCAGGGCATGTATCCTCCTGGGTTCAATCAACCCAATAGGCAATTCAATCAGGGACAATACCAGCAGAGTCAGTACCCATCTACTCAAAACCAGCAGTTCCAACAGGGTCAATACTCTGGACAACAGAGCACATTTCAGAATCAGCAAAGAGTTCCCCAGAACTTTCAGAACCAACAGATTGTCCCAACTAATTCTCCTGCCTATAACTATAATGCCCCGATGAGCTCGAGTCGCGAATTGGTGCCTCAGCTCCCATTAGCTGCCCCCCAACAGTCGGTCTCCAAATCTGGTATCGAGGACCTTCTCGCTCAACTCATTACTCAGCAACAACAATCTATGCAACGCCTAGAGCAACAGCAACAATAATCCATGCTTCGTCTAGAGCAACGCTTAGGCAACCTGGAAGCTGAGAAAGCTAAAGGCATCTTCCCTAGCCAACCCATTGCTAACCCAAAAGGAAATGCCAAAGGAGCAATATATGAGGTCGGTTCCCAATCTCAGAGTCAGAATGAGAACTGTCAAGGGGAGGTGCAAGCTGTAACCACCTTACGATCTGGAAAAACTGTGGACATGGGAGTCCAATCACCACCGGTGCCATCTCCAGCACCCATCACTCGTATAGAGGAAACTAGTACCAATCCTACCTCTGCTTCTTCTACCTCTGCACCAACATCAGATATCCCTGTGCAGAAATCGAAGGCTAAAGACAAATCCATTTGTCGAGTAAAGCCTCCCTTCCCGGACAGACTTGTCCAAGATAAGCGGGACTAGCAATTCTCAGAGATCTTAGATGTCTTTAAAGACGTCCAGATCAATATCCCATTCCTTTCTGCTATCAAGCAAATCCCTTCCTATGCCAAATTCCTCAAGGACTTGTGCACAGTTAAGCGGCGTACGCATGTACCCAAAGCTGCCTTCTTGGCCGAAAAAGCTACCGCGTTCATTCAACGCAACAGTGTGATCAAACACAAGGATCTAGGTAGCCCAACTGTCCAATGTGAAATTGGAGACAACTTTAGCTGCACTGCCTTACTAGATTTAGGGGCTAGCGTTAACCTCATACCATTCTCGGTATATCAGCAGTTAGGACTAAAAGATATGAAGCCTACCAATGTCACCCTGAAATTGGCTGATCAGTCCATCAAGATTCCAAGAGGAATCATTGAAGATGTCCTAGTAAAAGTCACTGACTTTTATCATCCTGTGGACTTTATCATTCTTGACACCGAGCCGTGTCAGGATAACCGCATTCCGGTCATCTTAGGCCGTCCTTTCCTTGCCACCGCGAATGCACACATCGGGTGCCGGGATGGAAACATGTCAATTGCTTTCGGCAACCTCAAAGCTGAGGTCAATATCTTTCGTCTAATGCAACAGGATGTCGATCGCGATGTGGCCGATGAAATGTGTGCCGTTGAGAGTCTAATCCCAGACTCCACCGAAGATATTCTTAAACAGTGTTTAGCACACTTTGGGGCTGACTTTGCAATAGAGTCAACTATTTCTGATCTCAATGATCTTTTGGAGACTACTCCACTACTAGAGATCCCCGCTCCACTCATCGAGTTCGAGCCCCTGATAACCATGGCCAGAGAACCCATCCTTCCTTTTACTACTGAAGTCAAACCTCTTCAATCCGTATCTTCTGTGACACCTACTTCAACTCCATCTGCTCCAACATTGGAGCTCAAGCCACTTCCAACAGATCTTTTCTATGCCTATCTTGGTCCTAAGGAAACCTACCCTGTCATTATTGCTTCCGCTTTGTCTGCGAGTGAACGTAAGAAACTTCTCGAGCTGCTCAACGAGCATAAATCTGCGATAGGTTGGACTATAGATGATATTCGTGGCATAGACCCCTCGGTGTGCCAACATCACATCTATCTCGATGATGAATCCAAAACCTCTCGAGAACACCAGAGAAGGTTGAACCCCGTCATGAAGGATGTAGTCTGGGACGAGGTCCTTAAACTGTTAGATGCGGGTATCATTTACCCCATCTCCGATAGCAAATGGGTGAGTCCTATTCATGTCGTCCCTAAAAAGGCAGGATTCACAGTTGTGGAAAATGAGAACAAGGAAATGGTCACCCAGCGCCTGAAGAAAGGGTGGAGAGTCTACATCGATTACCGACGACTCAACACCAACACTAGGAAGGACCACTTTCCTTTACCCTTCATCGACCAAATGTTGGAGAGACTAGCAGGTCACTCCTATTACTGCTTCCTCGATGGTTACTCAGGGTATAATCATATACCCATCGCCCCTGAGGATCACGAGAAGACAACTTTCATCTGTCCCTTTGGCACTTTTGCCTACAAGCGCATGCCCTTTGGCCTCTGCAATGCACCCGCGACCTTTCAAAGGTGTATGATGAGCATATTCTCTGACATGGTGGAAAAATTCCTCGAAGTCTTTATGGACGACTTCTCAATTTTTGGGTCATCCTTTGATGACTGTCTGAACCATCTAGGGCTTGTACTTCAACGCTGTCAGGACAAGCGACTTGTCCTCAATTGGGAGAAATGCCACTTCATGGTGACGAAGGGCATTGTTCTAGGACATGTCATTTCCCATCAGGGCATTGAGGTCGACAAAGCTAAAATCGATATCATCTCGACCTTGCCCATTCCTAAGTCCGTACGTGACATCCGATCCTTTTTGGGACATGGAGGATTCTATAGGTGATTCATTGAGGACTTCTCTCAAATTGCTCGACCTCTGTCCCATCTTCTGGCTAAAGATAGTCCTTTCGACTTTAATGCTGACTGTGTCAAGGCATTTGAGCGTCTCAAATCTGAGCTCACTACTGCGCCCATTATCCGTCCCCCGGACTGGACTCTACCTTTCGAGGTAATGTGCGATGCTTCTGACTATGCGTTAGGCGCTGTTCTAGGGCAGAGAATTGACAAAAGATCACATGTGATCTACTACGCGAGCAAAACTCTTAACTCTGCCCAAATGAATTACTCCACCACTGAGAAAGAACTCCTGGCGGTAGTCTTCGCCCTTGATAAATTCCGTCAGTACCTCTTAGCCACTAAGGTGGTCGTGTACACTGATCATGCAGCCCTTCGTTATCTTATGTCGAAAAAGGAAACCAAGCCTCGATTAATTCGATGGATTCTCTTACTGCAGGAATTCGACCTCGAGATTAAGGATAAGAAAGGAACTGAAAATGTAGTGGCTGATCACTTGTCTAGACTGACTTTAGAGTCATCCTTCGACACCTGATATTCGCTCAAAAGTGCTTATTTTAAGCAATTATCCTTTTAGCGTTATTGCATTCTCTTATGTAAAATACTCTATTTACCTACTTTTCTACGTAAGAGTCTCTTCTGTTGCGTAGAACACACTTTTCTGGACGAAATGGTATATTTGCATGCATTAAACACATTTTCGGAAGTCTAGATATTAAGCCGTTCTGATAAAGTCTCATTACGCGCTTCTTCTGTCGCAGGAAACCCCGATGGGATGATTCTCGAGACTTGCGGGCCTAGATCGATCATGAAAGCCCATTATCAAAGCTTAAAGAGCCCACAGGCTATGACTAGAAGATATGGGCCAAATATGGGTTGAAAAAGAGGATCGAAGAGCTGGCCCAAGGAACCACGAGAGCGGGAGAGCTGATAACCAAGAGAAGGACCAAAGCATTTAAAGCCACATCAAATGATGGCCTGCTCTACTGGCAAAGCTCAAGTGAAGAACAATGGAAAATCAGGGTTCATGACCCTCTGCCAATACTTTTTCTGATATTTTCTCTCTCATCTCTCCTTATTTTCTCTCTCTTCATTTCTCGGTCCTCGAATCTATTGACTTAACCCCAGAACTCCTGCTCATTGGCTCTGTCTCATCTCCCTTAGCTTTCTGACCGTTGGATCTTCCATCGGGCCATTGAATCTCTATAGATCGCCATGTGATCTATCAATTCTATGCATCCGACCATCCGATCATGCTACTGATCAGTCGATCATCCATCCTATCAACCACCCGATCTCCATTGTAAAATATCAGTCCCTAAGGCAGGTTTGATTGTAGAGAAATGCCTCAGATTATTGATCGTAGCTGAGAGCGTAGAGCTCGATTTCCGAAGAAAGGAAAATACATCTTTCCTTGATGGGTATTTCAAGGGGAAAATGCATTTTTCTTCCCTGGCAACCAAACGCACGCTAACCCACATCCATTGAGCCCAGTGGCCCACTATCCTTCTCACCTACCTTCTGGCCCATGGCCGATGCACTCTGGGCCCACGATTTTTAGCGTTCCCACTGGCCAACCACTGGCCGACTCGTGGCGTCATCTCTCGGCGAACCACTGGCCAACACGTGGCATCAACTCTTGGCCTAGTGGTCATGGCCAAACGGCCCATAAACCTCGAGCCCAAGCCCGCAAGTTCAAATAGACAAATAAAAAAATATAAAAAAAAAAAAAAAAAAAAAAAAAAGCAGTCGTCGGCGAACTCCATTAACGCCGGCGAACTCTGATAGGATCTTCCCCTTCTTCTTTCTTCTTCTCCTTCTTCCTTCCTCCTTCTTTCTTCTTCTTCTTCTTCCTTCCTCCTTTCTTCTTCTTCTTCTTCCTTCCTCCTTCTTTCTTCTTCTTCTTTTCTCCTTATTCTTTCTTCTTCTTCCTTGCTACCCATGCACAACCACCGCCTCCAAGCTCCTCTCCTTGGAGCTGCTGCATCTTGACGCTTCCGCT
The DNA here is from genome assembly GCA_035048495.1 of Euptelea pleiosperma. Lineage (NCBI taxonomy): Eukaryota > Viridiplantae > Streptophyta > Magnoliopsida > Ranunculales > Eupteleaceae > Euptelea > Euptelea pleiosperma. Next base: position 20,451,166 of record CM068553.1, on the reverse strand, counting down.
AGTGTTCCTCCTCGTTCTCAACCCTGCTGCTCCACCCGAACCTCCTTGCCTGTGCGTCATTACCGCCCCTCCATCTTGCTGTTCTTGCACCATTCCTTCGCCGAAGTTGCACGCAGCAACTCCAGCCAAAATCCACACTCTCCTTCACCGATCAATAGCTATACCTCCATCACATTTCTCCCCTTCTTCCCCTCCAGTGCCGCCATCCTTTCCATCACTCCACGTTCCCATATTGGGATCACCTCCCACCAAACCGTTGCTGGTTCTAGCAACACCGTGATCCTCACGGTCAACTCTAGCGGACTGGTTCGTCTCCGGAAAACTAGCCGCATCTTTATCGGAACTGATCTCTTATAGATCACATTCCTCCCCCATTCCCTTCACCTCACTACTTGTGGCACTCACCCTGGCCAAATCATCCACCATCCGTTCACTGGCCGATCAGCAAGGGAGATATGCTACAGGTATTCGCCCTTCTCCCTGCTCACTTTCTCTCTCTAGATTAAGCACCTTTCTTCTGTCTCTAACCCTTAGCTCTCTCTGGAATTTTCCTCTCCAAACTTAGGTTTCTCTCTCTAGATCTTTTTAGTCATTTTCTCTCTCTACAATCTCTTTCTCTCACTAAGTTCTTGTTTAGTTTTCTTTTGTTTCTTGTATTTCGTTCATAATTTCAAGTATTGTAGCACTTCTCCTTTTGATCAATGAATAAATTTGAATGAAGTTATTTGCAATTTTTATGTCTTTATATGCGCGAACTAACCCCGAGTGCGGATCGACATCCGACACGAGCCACTATGCAAAATTGCTCATTTTACAGGTTAAATGTCTCGGATAAATTAAAAATGTGTTGAAGTTAGGGTTTCCGTAACCAACGACACGGAAAAATCCTACTTTCAAATGGAACTCCTGGTCATTGGCTCTGTCTCATCTCCCTTAGCTTTCTGACCGTTGGATCTTCCATCGGGCCGTTGAATCTCTATAGATCGCCATGTGATCTATCAATTCTATGCATCCGACCATCCGATCATGCTACTGATCAGTCGATCATCCATCCTATCAACCACCCGATCTCCATTGTAAAATATCAGTCCCTAAGGCAGGTTTGATTGTAGAGAAATGCCTCAGATTATTGATCGTAGCTGAGAGCGTAGAGCTCGATTTCCGAAGAAAGGAAAATACATCTTTCCTTGATGGGTATTTCAAGGGGAAAATGCTTTTTTCTCCCCTGGCAACCAAACGCACCCTAACCCACATCCATCGAGCCCAGTGGCCCACTATCCTTCTCACCTACCTTCTGGCCCATGGCCGATGCACTCTGGGCCCACGATTTTTAGGGTTCCCACTGGCCAACCACTGGCCGACTCGTGGCGTCATCTCTCGGCGAACCACTGGCCAACACGTGGCATCAGCTCTTGGCCTAGTGGTCATGGCCAAACGGCCCATAAACCTCGAGCCCAAGCCCGCAAGTTCAAATAGACAAATAAAAAAATATATAAAAAAAAAAAAAAAAAAAAAATAGATTTTTTAGAAACCGTGAGTTTCCAAAAGAGAAACCCACGGCTTCTCTATTAGAGGAGAGCCTTCTCTTCTTTGAGGGCTCTCTCCTTTCCTCTTTCTCCCTCTTTCCCTCTTCTTTCTTCCTCCCGTGGCCCTCTTCTCTCTTCCGGCGGATTCCTCCGGCGAGTGGGTGCGCCTTCTTCCTCTCTTCCATTTCTCCTTCTTCTTTTTCCTTTTTCTTTCTTCTTCTTCTTCTTCTTCTTCTTCTTCTTCTTCTTCTTCTTCTTCTTCTCTATCCGTTTTCCTCGTCAGTCCACCGGAGTTGCAGAACTCCGGTCATCTTCCTCCTCCCTTCTTCACGCCGGAGTTGCAAAACCTGCAACTCCAGTCGCCCACGGCCTCTCCACTGCTGCTGCCGCTATTCACACCACGCGCGCGTCACACTTTCCCCTCCTTTGCTTCCTCCACATCCTTTCCACGTCCTTCTCCCCTTCTTCGTCGTCATCTCCTTCTTGCCGGAGTTGCAGGTCTGCAACTCCAGCGGACTGGTTCATTTAACAACCAGATTTTCCACCGCTTCGCCCCCTCCTTCTCCACCTGCTACGGCTGCCCCCACTTCTTCCTCCCCGCGTCCTCCGTCTCTTGACGCTGCACCAACGGTACCGCCTCCACCACCGCCTGTGCGTGCTGAAAACTCCGGCCATCTCCCCTCCATTACCGCCTGGAACCTCTTCCGGCTCCACCATTTTCTTGCAGCTTCACCGCTGCAACTCCAACCGGTTTCTCAGGTCGTCTCCTCCATGTCAGCACCTCCTAGTGCCTCCCATCTGCTGTGCATGCAGCAACCACCAATACACCGTCATCATCACCACCTAGTTCCTCCTCCTAACACCTGAACCAATAAGGTTCCACTTCTTCTCCCCGGGTGTCATCTTCTTTGACTGCTGCATCTACAAGCCACAGGCCAGCACGTCACGCTTCTCTCTTCAGACCACCATGTGAGCAAGCTCCAAACGGAGATCAGGCTCCACGATCAGCAACCTGCAAGTCCATAGCTAGCGGGACTGGTGCGCCATCAACACTCCTCTGGGACCACACATCAGCAAAGCTTGTTGTACCTCACAACCACCTTTTCGAGCTCCAACATCTTTGGCCGATCTTCATCACTTGCTAATTGGATCTACAACACCTCAACAACCACACGTTGCTGCACCATGCCAGCAAATCTTCTCCATTAAAGCAATGTCCTTCCTCATTCACCCACACGTGCATCACAATCTGACCACCAAGTGGCCATCAAGCAACATGGCAGATCCATGCACTTTTCCCTTGTGCATCTCTACTTCTCTCCTTGGGCCGATCACTTATGGCCAAACCTCATTGGCCGACTCACAAGGCTGATCTCATTCGATCCATTCCGGTAAGTTTCAAGAGGTAATTCTCTCTCTCTTCCCTACTTGTTTCTCTCTCTAGGATTAGATTTCTCTATTCTTCTACCACTTTCTCTCTCTCCTCTTTAACACTTTTCTAACTTTCTCTCTCTGGTTTCTCTCTCTCAAAACCTCTTTCTCTCTCTACATCCCTCTCTTATTAAAATGCTTTCTAGTTTAGTTATTTTGTTAGATTTTTGCTGTAAAAGACAATTTTGATTGAATGAAGTTGATTTGAATAAAATTATGTTCCATTCTCTGCAAATTTCCCGTCATTTTATGTCATTATTGCGCTAACCCGACTAATCCCGAGTGCGGATCGACATCCGATACAAGCCACTGTGCAAGTCTGCATTTTTGCAGATTAAGTGAACCAAATCGGAGGAAATTACAAATATTGTTGAACTTTAGGATTTTCATAACCAACGACACAGAAAAAACCTACTTTCAACACCCAGCCCATCCCTGAAACCTTTCCAGACGAACAACTGTTCGCTATCTCCGTTCATCCATGGTATGCTGACATTGTCAACTACCTTGTCACCGAAGAAATGCCTTCACACTGGTCAAAACAGGACAAAAGCCAATTCCTAGCAAGAGTTAAGTACTACTCTTGGGATGACCCTTATTTGTATAAATACTGTCCTGACCAGATCATTCGTCTCTGTGTCCCTGAGTCGGACCAACTCAATATCTTGTCCTCATGTCATGACCAACCTTGTGGTGGTCATTTCAGCACTAAGAAGACTGTAGAAAAAGTCCTGCAATGCGGATTCTACTGGCCTACACTATTTAAAGATGCCCATATCTACTGCAAAACCTGTCCTAATTGCCAGCATCTAGGCCGCATCTCCCAGAGGAACATGATGCCCCTCACTCCCATCCAGGTCGATGAAATATTTGACATCTGGGGCATCGACTTCATGGGCCCCTTTCCCGTTTCCTATGGTTTTGAGTACATTCTCCTTGCGGTAGACTATGTGTCCAAATAGATAGAAGCCATTCCCACCAAGACCAATGACCACAAAGTGGTGGTCAAATTCCTAAAGGAATTCATCTTCGCCCGATTCGGTGCCCCTAAGGCCATCATTAGTGATGGGGGCACCCATTTCTACAATAGGATATTCGAGAAATTAATGAAAAAGTATGGGGTAACCCACAAGGTTGCCCTAGCTTATCATCCGCAGACTAGTGGTCAAGTGGAGGTTTCTAATCGTCAGATCAAGCAGATCTTGGAGAAAACAGTCAATACCACTCGTAAAGACTGGTCTACTCGTCTCACTGATGCTTTATGGGCATACAGAACCGCCTACAAGACCCCACTCAATATGTCTCCCTATCGTCTCGTCTTTGGGAAACCCTGTCATTTACCGGTAGAGATTGAACATCGTGCCCTGTGGGCCATTAAGAAACTCAACTTCGACCTCAACTCTGCAGGGGAGGAGAGAAAACTTCAAATGAATGAGTTAGAAGAACTCAGAAATGATGCCTACAACTTGTCCAAGAATTACAAAGCAAAAATGAAGTGGATACATGACAAGAGCATCCTCAGGAAAGAGTTCCATCCAGGACAGAAGGTCCTTCTTTATAATTCCCGTCTTCATCTCTTCCCTGGGAAATTGAAATCTAGGTGGACCGGTCCTTATACGGTCACAGCAGTCACACCCTTTGGGGCAATCACTATTGAGGATCCCAAGGATCACTCCTCTTTTCAGGTCAATGGGCAGCGTCTAAAACAGTTCCATGAACTTGACGTATTGTTCATTCAGACTTTTGAGATCGATCTCATCGATCCTGTCTATGTCGACTGATGATCCACTCAGTCTCCTGTGCTCCAACTTGGTTGGGGGTGCATGTCACCCCCGTTGTGTCTGGCTGAAGACGTAAAACTTAGCACTTTCGGAAAGGCAATTCCGGTATTCCTAGAGTACATGAGTCTCATGCATTTGTTATTACTGTTATATCTTTGAAAATGCAGGTACATTTATTCTTCCGATCATCAGGTATCACACACTGTTGAGTTTCTGCCGACTTGGTAACATCCTCCCTGAACCTTTGCATCATCATCACTGATTTTTCATCATTTTATGTCCCGGTCATGAGCACCGAGGACGGTGCTGTATTTTGGTTGGGGGTGGGTATTTACCAAAACTCATGTCTTCATTTTGATAAAAAAAAAAAATGTTGTTTTTGGGGTGATTTCCGATGTTCTCCAAAAGTTTTCTAAAATTTCAAAAATGTGTCAAATACCCTGACTTTGATTAGCTGAAAACCTCGTTAAGTCAGTATTGAGGATGTCAATTTTTGTTAGCGTTGAGTCAAGTCAAGCGTGACTACAGCAGGTTTGAAAACTCAGAAAAACTCATATTCGGCACAATTGTACACTATCAATATCAGAGTCATCCTAAGTTTAGAAAGTCTGGAGATCCTGTGAGAATAATTGTGGAGACCTAACCCAGTGAGCTTTCGAGCCTTTAATCAACAATTCTGAGCCACAAGATGACTCACTATTCTTCTTGCCCGCAATATTCGTTGAGAGATCTCATTATCTTTTGCTTCGATCATAAAACTCGGAACGACATCAAAAATTGGATTACTACAACAGAACCTTCTCTGTATCCAGTCAAGACAGTATACATGGTAGTGCAAACCCTAGAAAATGATTTAGGCCATTTTTCTGAACCATTCAACCTTTTTACTTACCTGAATTATACTTCACTAGAAACCCCTTGAACCCTTCTATAAAAGCCTTTTCTTTGTAAACCCATCAACCTAAAATCCAATCCAGCTACGAAGCATGACTGGCTACCCTTATTTTGAGATGGACAAAAGAATAACTGATATGGGTGTACCGTGAAAAGAAAAGTAAAGAAGAAGAATCAAAAGAAAAAGAAAGTGGTTCAAGCTGAAAACAAAATATGGAAAGAAAGTATGAAAAAGTGCTGAAAAGAAATTGAGCAGTCTCAGAAATATCAAGAAAAAGAGAAAAATACAAAAAAAGGAAAAAGAACCAGATAATGGTGTTACGCCGCAGGAAAAATGCAAGAAAATGGCAATATCCTCTCAAGATCTTTGAAATCCTGTATACCTTTATTTTTCTACACCTGACCTAAGCCTCATTACAACCCAGGAAAGTCCTACTTGATTCTAGGATAGCACGATCATAAAATGTGGAGATTGGAGAAGGAGAAGCTATAGAGTTTGATCTAACGTTCCCGAGTGAAGTGGTATTCCAATCATGAGATCTTCTTCTGTTAAAGATGTCATTCCTTTAAATAATACATATGTGAGATCTTTGCTTTCATACATCAACACATCTCCTCACATATAAATTGAGAGAAAAGAAGAAAACCCTTCTTGTGTGATTCTATTCTAAGTGCTAAACATGTGAGATTTGAGGTCGAGGCATAAAAACTTAGAGGTGATCTGGAAATCTTTACTGTCGGATGATGAGAATGTTGAGCACACACACACGCAGAGTCTGACTATTCTGGGTCATGATTATCAGTCTGTAGTCTTGCCTAGCATGTAACTGTTTTTGCATCCATTTAATGACTTGACGAACGGTGTTTTCCCGGAGCTAATGTGAAAGTGTGCAGCATGTGCAGAGCCCTTTTAAGCTCATTTATTTCGCACTAATTGCCAAGGATTGGCAATGTGCTGGTTGGGGGTTGTGATATTCGCTCAAAAGTGCTTATTTTAAGCAATTATCCTTTTAGCGTTATTGCATTCTCCTACGTTAAAATGCTCTATTTATCTACTTTTCTACGTAAGAGTCTCTTTTGTTGCGTAGAACACACTTTTTTGGACGAAATAGTATATTTGCATGCATTAAATAGAGCATTTTTAGGAAGTCTAGACATGAAGTCATTGTGATAGAGTCTCATTACGCGCTTCTTCTGTCGCAGGAAACCCCGATGGGACAATTCTCGAGACTTGCGAGCCCACATCGATCAGGAAAGCCCATTATCAAAGCTTAAAGAGCCCACATGCTATGACTAGAAGATATGGGCCAAATATGGGCTGAATAAGAGGACCAAAAGGCCGGCCCAAAGAACGAAGAGAGTAGGAGAGCCAATGACCAAGAGACGGACCAAAGCGTTTAAAGCCACATGAGTCAGCAAAGAATGATAGTCTACTCTACTGGAGAAGCGTGAGGATGGTCACAGTGAAGACCAGGGTTCCAGACCCTCTGCCAATACTTTTCTCCATTTTTTGATACTTTCTCTCTCATCTCTCCTTATTCTCTCTCTCTCTTCATCTCTCGATCCTCGAATCTACTGACCTAACCCCAGAACTCCTGCCCATCGGCTCTATCTCATCTCCCTTAGCTTTTTGACCGTTGGATCTTCCATCGGACCGTTGGATCTTCAATCGGACCGTTGGATCTCTCTAGATCCGTCGATCTACCAATCTGGGTCCCAATCAAGTCACCATCCATCCGATCGCCATCAGACTGTCTGTCACATCATCTTGTGAGACGATGGACATCATCAATCCATGTGGGCCAGTAGCTGGGCCCATCATCATCGACCCGCTGTCCGACCAGTTAGTGCACCCCATGAATTTCCAAATAATTTTAATTAAATTTTAAAAAATGGGGGGTCCACTAAATGGGGACATTCCCCAAAAAAATTAAAATTATTTTTTTTATTTCAAAAATACCCTATTTCCATTAAAGGAAATAGGGAGCTTTAAAAGGGGAAGGAGAAGGGTTCTTTGGAACCCTAATCCCCCTCCTGATTGCTCCATTCTCTCCCCCAACTCGTTTGCCCCTTCTTCCCCTCGGTTTTAGACCGTTTTCCTCCATTTTCTCTTCTCAATTTTCACCGTCTTCATCTTCATCTTTATCATCGGAGTTGCAGCCTGCAACTCCGGCCAACAACACTTTCTTACTGTTTTCAAAACCTGCAAGTTTGAGTTGCAGATCCGCCTCCTGCACTACCCATTCTCTTACCGCCCCTCTCTCCTTCTCTTTCTCTCAATCCCTTCCTCATCTCTCTTCCTGTCAAAACAGAAAAAAAAAAAAGAAAAAAAGATCACCGGAGTTGCAGGTCGCAACTCCGGCGAAACCTGCAACCTCTAGCCTCCGACGTCTTCTCCCTTGTTGGGCAGAGGAACCAGCGGTCTCAAAGCTCCTCCTTCCAATCTCTCCCTTGACTGAACCGCCACCCTCTCCATTAGCACTGCCGGACTGGTACGCCTCCACCACGCTGCTATTTGCAGCCACCACACCCCTAACGCCAGCAACTTGCTGCCCTTGTGCGCCAGCTGTCGGAACCGCTAGCTGGACCTGCAACACCAGCAGGTCCGCCCTCCTCTCAACGCACCCTCAACCACGTTGCCATCCTCCATTAGCTCCTCCCCTTGCTGGCCGAACCAGCAAGGTTCTTCTCTACTTGCTGTACCGCCTCTATTAACACTACGAGGTGCACCAACAATGGCACTTCCTTCATCTCCAAACGGCAGCAACAGTCACCTGCTGGTGTGCCTCTCGTAGCCCAAACCTGCAACTTAAAGTTGTGCATCTAACGGTTTTGGTTTCCTCTCTCTAACGCCCTCTTCTTTCATTCAATTCCGAAAAGAATCAAAAAAAAAAAAAAAAAAAAGGGAATGGAATGAAGAAAGAAGAGGATAGAAGAAGAGGGAAGAGAAGGGGAGACCATCCCTACCTGTTGCGTCCTTGAACCGGTAAGGGAGATCCTCCACAACGCCCAAGATCCATTCCATGGCCATTAAACCTTCCTTGGTAAAATCAGTGGTAAGAACCCCTCATCTGCACTCATTTTCTCCCTATTTTCCCTCTCTAGTTTCTCTCTTTGATCTTTCTCTCTCTAGACATTCATGATTTTCTCTCTCTCTCTTTCTCTACCTTACTGTCTCTCTCTCTAGAACCCTCTCAATTTCTCTCTCTAGTTCTATCTTCAATGCTTTTTAGTCTAGTTTTTGTTTAGTTTAAATTAAATTCCTGTAAGGATCTTTTCATACAGTTTATGAATAAAGTAAAGTGTTGTTTATGCATTTATTTTTAGTTTAATTTTGTTGTTATTTATTTAAGTGATTAGAGTTACTTTTCGATCTAAAAAAAAATCAAAAATCATGATTAGAATCATTTTATGTTCTTTACTGCACGTTTCCTAATCCCGAGTGCGGATCGACATCCGACACGAATCCCTATGCTAGAATCTCTGAATTTTGTAGGAAATCTCGGATAAATTACAAATCTTGTTGATTCTAGGGTTTCTGTAACCAACGACACGGAAAAAAACCTACTTTCACACCCAGCCTCGATGAGATCGTCACATGATTTACAAGATGAACGATTATCCATGAGAAGGTAATCTGAGCCGTGTGAGTAGTGCATCCATCAAAGGGCCACCAAAAATGGATGGTCCAGATTTCAAGGATGTTAAAAATACTGAGTTTTCAAAATATAAAAATTCTTTTGCAAAAATAATTTTGGAAAGTTGCAAAATAATCTTTAGAAAGACCAAAGGCTTTAAAAGAAGATTTTGTATAAAATAAGAGATTTTGGAATTTATGGATGGTGTTAAAAGGGTGCTGTCCAAAATAATTTCAAAACATTAAAAACATGTTGGGTTTTTATTAAAAAGGGTGGATTTTGAAAGAAAATGGAATGTTTCTTTAGACGTTAAAGATTATGGGACATGAATGCTAAAAAGGTAAAAGGTTTCACAAGGAAACATGAAGAGAGGTTAAAAGAGGAAAATATGGAGAGATTTAGCTGGATGACATGAGAACCGTTGGATGAATGGAGGATGAATGGGAAGCCGATTTCTCCTAACAAACCCTAGCATATAAAAAGAAGGGATACCCTTTCATCTTCGCCCCCCACGTTCTCCTCTAATTCTCATCTCTCTTCCCCCATCTCTTCCCCAACGCCATTCTCTTCGCTCCCTCTCCAAAAACCCAAGCCGTCACTCCCAAAAGAGAGGAAGCTCTCTACGTTCTCACCCCCAACTAGTCCAGGCCGTCCTCATCTCCTGTCTTCCCTCTCATCCTCTTTCTTTCAAAAGAAAAAAAGAAAACAGAAGAAAAAGAAAACAGAAAAAAAAGAAAAAGAAAAAGAAAAGAGGAAAGAAGTAGAAGAAGAAGAGAGGAGATCAAGATCTCCTCTACCGCCCCATCCATGACTAGCACCCACCATTCTCATCCCTCTCATCCTCCTAGTTGCATGAATGTCTCTCACCATGCTGATCCACGTGCTGCATCTCAACGGATTTGGAGTCCCGTGCTTCACTCAACTCACGACTTGCAGGTCTGCAACACGCAGCTGGTGCACTCCACACTGCTGGCAACATCTACAGCCACCGTGTGGCCCATTTGTGGGAGTTGGAGCTGTTGCTCTAGCATTTATCTTTCACGGTTTTACAACCGTGGATGTCAGAACCAGATCGAGACTGTAGTCCAGTCCCACGGTCTGCACCGTTCCATCACGCCATTCTGCCCTTTCTTTCAAAACAAAAAAAAGTAGAAAAGAACTAAGAAGAAGAAAGAAAGAAGAGAAGTCGTGGGTGTTTTCCTAGTTAGGAGCAGCAGCCACCAATCTCCATCCTAGTGCGCCCAACCCAGGCTACATTGCCGTTCCGCAACCTGCTACTTCTGGGGGCAACCACCTCCTACTTCACTTGGCATGGCCACTTCCCCTTGGGAACCACAGTTGCTTCTTGCAACCTCAAACCCAATCATGCAGCTGAATCTCCACGCCTTACTTGGCCAATCCATTTTAATGGTACATCTCCCTTAGTATGGCTACTTGTTTTCTCTTTTTTCATTCACTTTCTCTATCTTCTCTCTATTTTCTCTCTCTAAAATTTACTATCTCTCTAGTTCCAATCTTTTTCTCTCTCTAATTTTAGTGCTTTCCTTAGTAATTCGATTATTTGTTTTGAAGCAAGGTGATTCAGAGAATGTTAGTACATTTGATTTTGATTAATAAAAGTTGTTTTTTGCTCAGTCTTTGGTGTTAATTTCAATACAAATCTTTGATTTGTTTAAATGAATTTTTGATCTGAGGAATGTTTTAAACCCGACTTACCATCACTCTCACCTCTCCACATATTTCTCATCAATTTCTGTAGTAATTCCGTTATCTTGTGTTCTAATTTGCGTTAACTAACCCCGAGTGAGGACAAAATTCGATGCAAAACCGCTATGCAAACCGTTATATTTTGCAGGATTAAAGTTTCGGATCTATTACAAATGTGTTGAAATTAGGGTTTCCGTAATCAACGGCGCAGAAAAACCCTAGTTTCAAATGGCGCCGCTGCCGCTCGGGTGTACGGGTGTGCAAAAGGAAAGAAGATGACAGAATCGGAAAGCTGCTAAATGGGGAATATCCAGTATTTTGGAAACTTTCCATTTTATTTTGTTTAGTTATTTTTAGCTACTTTTTAATTACTATTTTTAATGCCTCAGACGACCGAGTGCAACTTGTAAAAACTTAGGACACTTTCCATCTTTTGAATATTTGCTAGATCTTGTTCTATGGTTTTTTAGAAACCCTAGATTGAGTGATAATTCAAAAATACCAAAAATATTAGGATGCTTATTTTCTGCTATTTTAGTTAGATTTTAGGAATTTTGGATTTTGGAAAGTTTCTAGAAATAAAGGGATTTAAAAATTAGGGTTTCCGTTTTAGGAAATTCCAAATTTGGAGAAATTCTATTCTTAGAAATTCTTTTATTGTTGGAAAGTCCTAGAATGAAAATATTCTAATTTTCAAAAGTTCCTTAATTTGGGAAATTTTCAAATTCAATCGGGAGTGTAATCTCGCACAACTTGGAAGGTTTCCTAACACTAATTTGGAAACAAACTAGCACTTGCCAATAATTCATTGTGTGTTGTGTGCAACCCTAAAACGGCAAGTTTCTTTCAAGCAATTCCCCATCCTTAGACCATTGATCTAATCATTGCGTGTAAGAACACGGTTCATGTGTGGGTAGGGAGCGAAAGCTCAAAGAGGTGGACTCGAGCCCAAGCCCATTTGGATACCCCTCCCTATTTCATGGAGGCGACCCCGTGGCGTGGCCCACGGAAGGTAAGTTCCTTCCCTCGCTTTGAGTGCGATACTGTGCAATTGGGTGCATTATAGTGCCACGTGTCTATTTGCTTTTTGCATCAACTTATTCGCACTGTGTGAATGTGGTTGCTAATTAATGAACCCTAATTGAGCAGACCCAGCTCCTTTTAAAACTGTGGGATTTCATCACCCACCTCATCACTCCAGCTGAGCTTGATCCCAAAGATCCACTCTAATAAAAAAAACCAAGAGTTAGGGCCAAGCTAGATCGGTGTTCGAGGACACCCCTCCACGTAGTCTTTCCATCCATTCCAGGTCGAATAAGTCCACGTGCACGGGTCCCTGTTGTCTAACACCCATAGGTCCCTACTACGCAAGTATATCGAGCTCGCCAGTGGTTTCTCTGGTTCTTTGTTGGCCTGCTATTTGTTGGGTTAGGAACACAAGCCAACCCTAGCTTATACTAAGGGAACAGTACTCATCTCCATTGCTTGACAAATCTAGTAAGTTTGGAGTGTATTTAAGTCAGCCGATGTGCCGCACGTCTGTCTAGGCTTCGAATTATCTTGTGATCAATTTGAGTTATTACTGAAGCATTTGCTTTGAAGAGTGTATCCCAGTGAGAACCCAAGAGCGACAAAGTTAGTCCTGCGGTTAACAAGATAAACCAGTGGTCCGCCCACTGTCATAATCTACCATACCCCACAAAATAACAAGATAAATCCTCAAACTTATCCCGACATAGGATTATTTTGCTTGCTCGATGTGCATCATTTAGGATCACCACTCAAGTATCTCCTTTTGGTAACTTTTTGTCAAGTCTCGGGCTTGCTTTTTCAAGTAGAAGCCCGGTTGGACCTGTCCTAACCTTTGACTGATTCATCTGAGAGTCAGTCTACCGCACCCCTCTATCGCCTATGATGGCAGATGAACGGCCTCTGTATGAGACCTACTAAAGTTTCTGTTAGAATCTAGGTGATCACTCTCAACAATGGTATGACAATTCTGTGTATCATCATGATACTCCAGTCTCGCAGACTTTTATGAGGTATGACAATGACGGAGATCCGGTGTACAACTCTGTAGTCCAGGAACTTAAAAACTCAGTCTCTGCCCTTAATGTCGCCGTCTAGCAACCTGTGCACAATTCTCAGTCTTTAGGATATTACCCTCCTATCCAGCAAGATGTCTGTACCTTTTCATCTCCAATGCAAACCTCCTATGACAACACTTATTATCCAGACACTAAGAGTCACCCTAACTTTGGTTGGGAACAGTCTGCTCTCATGCAGCAACTGCCGTAGGATAATTATCCTTCCGGGTTTTATCAACCCCATGGAGAATATGATTGGCAGTACTTGCATTGCAGTACCAGCCATATCCACAAACAGAATGTTTTGGTCAATTTGGTCAACAGTGGGCCCCTCAGGATTCCCAGAGTCTGCAGACAATCCCAAACTCACTACTGGCCTACCATTGTCATACTCATTTGGACTACTATCAAGAGTTGGCACCTCAGCTTAACTTAGCTGAACCGCCACAATCTACTACCAAACCTGGCCTTGAAGACCTTTTCTCTCAGTATATCATTCAACAACAGCATTCCATAGAGAGGTTGGGCCACCGTCTAGGTCAGTTAGAGTCTGAGAGTGTGGAGGTCAACTGCCCCAGTCAACCTATTGCTTATCTAGTGGGGAATGACATGACCACCATCTATGAGGAGGATTCACTACCTTGGACCCAATACCAGCATTGCGAGGAAGAAATAGAAGTTGTTACCACCACTAGATTAGGCCAGAGTTTTGATGAGCAAGTGTCTCCATGGTCGATGCCCTTAATAGCACCATATCCTGAACCTAGCTCCAAGAAACCAATTTCTCACTCCAACTCTGCTGCTTCTCTCTCTGACCCTGAAGAAGATATTCTTGACTCTGAGTTGTGTCTCACTCATAGGATCCCAATTGTCATAGACTTACTAGTCCCCACCTCCACTAGAGTGTGCAACATGAGTGATGAGCCAGAGTCTCCATCTATGGTGCCCTTACAGACAGCCACTTCTGCACAGAGCACAGAGATACCCATGTCCATCTCTATCTTTGATGATTCTACCTCTGCACTGGATGCAGACATTCCTACCACTGAGCTTTGTCTAGATAGTACGGTCCTAGTTGTCCTGGCCCTGTAAGGAATATTTTCATATTCAATTTGGCAAAGATTCTGTTTGACATAAAAATATTTTTGTAACTGTTCCTACGAGCACTAGTGTAGTGTGGAGATGTCGTGGTATGCATACTTCGTCGACTACTTGAAGACTAGAAGACGAAGACAGCAAGAATCAGATGGTTGATGACAGGAGTCATCTGAGTAACTGCCCATTTGTCAGTTAAAGATCATGTACGCTCGATTAGGAAGGTAAGTGACTTAATGGCCATAGGAATTGGTTAAAATGAATAAAATATAATAGTCAAACCTAGTCATTGGACAGACCCGAGTCTGAGTCAAAGATATTGACTATTGGACATAGCCCAATCAATTGGAGGACTCTATATAATCTATTGGAAGCTACGAGGTAGAAACTTATTTCAGCCCAATCGATTGGAGACTCTGTGAAATTGATTGGAGACTTCGGGACATAAACTTATTTAAGTCAAATCGATTGGAGACCTCTGTGTAATCGATTGGAGCCTACGAAACAGGAAACTTATTGAGGCCAATCTATTGGACACTTATACACAATCGATTGGACTTGGCCCAATCGATTGGACCTAGAGTACAATCGATTGGACCTTGCACGAACTCAGTCTTTCTCAGATCCGAATTTCTTGGTTCCATTATCCCACGTTCTACACGACTCGGGGTCATGTATTCTATAAATACAATCCTTCTATACCTTCTCTAAATACACACAGAGACACAGAGTGCCTCATTCTTTCAAGAGAAAGAAGAAAATGTTTATTTATTAGAGTGTCCATTTGAAGAGCAATAAGTTTGTTTCCCATTCACATCTTGTTAGCTTGTTCTTCTTCTTGATCAAAGCCAAGTGCTTGATCCATCCCTCAGCTTAGGTCTTCCACTCATATATTTGACCTAGTAGCCTGAGTGTACCAGTGTGACTCAACACCTTTTGAGCAACCTAGGGTTCAGGGTGTACTGAATCCTTCACCTTCTGCAAAGGCGGGAGTGTTGAGAATTAAGATCGGAGGAGTCGATCGACGGTAGGTTTGGGGTGTATGATATTCGCTCAAAAGTACTTATTCTAAGCAATTATCCTTCTAGCGTTATCACAGTCTCCTACGTAAAATTACATTTTTTATCAACATTTCTACGTAAGAGTTTCTCTCATTGCGTAGAACGCACTTTTCTGATCAAAATCGTTTATAAGCATGCATTCATACGCAATTCTTTGATCCACATGCGAAGCCTTTTGTAGAAATCTCATTACGCGATTTTTCTATCGCAAGAGCACTAACCGGACGATTTTGATGAAATACGGGACCACAACTGACTACAAGAGTTTGGGACCAAAGCACAAGAGCCAACAGGCTGAGGACAAGAAGATACATGCCAAATGCTGGAAGAGCCAGAGAGTGGAAAAAGCCCGAGAGACGATTAAGGGAGAAAGAGAGACAAACCCTCAAAGGAGAGACAAGCCCTCAAAGGAGATTAAAGCTCACCAACTAATATATGATGAGGACTTGCTCAGTTGGTAAAGCATGCAGAAAATCAAGTCAAAGACCAGGGTTCAAGACCCTCTACTATCATTTTCTCTTTATTTTGTAATATTTTCTCTCTCCTCTCTCTAGATCCTCACACTCTCTCTGCTCACATATCCAAATCAACAGATCCTTTCTCAGCCTGCAATCACTCTATCCCACAGGGTAGGTTTCCTTAGGATCAAGATAGGCATAGGAAAGATCTGTGGAAAAAGGCTTGAGTTCCAATTTCTGTTGGTGAAAATTTTAGCCAAAACCGTGGGATGTCTCATACATTCATGCTTCAATAGCTTTGGTACTTGAAAATAGGATTTTTCCGCGTCGTTGGTTTCGGAAATCCTAGATCTCAACAATATTTGTAATTATCCGATTCTTTTTCACTCAAATCCTGCAAAAATCACAGGGTTGTACAGTGGCTCGTGTCGGATGTCGATCCGCACTCGGGGTTAGTTTGCGTAATTCAACAACATGAAATGACGGATTTTTATCAAGAAAACATGGAGAGGTGAGAATGGTGATGGATTTAAAACATTCTTAGTGATTTTTAGAGAGAGAAATTACCACAAATAATCAAAAACACAAAAGTAAACTAACAAATGCAAAAATAATAATTTTATTCATCCTCAATGAGTCTTACAAAATCAAACTAAATTCAAAAATTAACCTAGAAAACCATAAAAATTAGAGAGAGAAATGAGAAAATGTAGAGAGAGAAACATCGAAGAAGGCTATCCTAGAGAGAGAAAATATGGGGGAGAGAGAAAGTGGAGAGATCTAGAGAGAGAAGAGAACTCTTACCTTGGAGTGGAGACGAATCAGCAAGGATGGGCAGCAACTAAAGACAAGAAGCTTTACCTCTTCCCACCTTCATTCTTCTTTACTCTTTTTTTTTTTTTTTTTTTTTTTTTTTTTTTTTTTTTTTCTTTGCAAGGTGATTTTTTTGCAAGGTGAAGACGGTGAGAAGAATGGAGGAGATGAGTTCGATGAAGGGGCGAGGAGCTATTAGACCTGCAACTTAGTGTTGTAGGTCATGGTGAAGACGGTGCTGGACAGGTAGGGACGATCTCCCTTCTCCCCTTTTCTTCTTCTTCATTTTTTTTTGTTTATCCTTTCTTTTTCTGTTAGAGAAAAAGAGTAGAAAAGGGGTTAAGGAAGGTTGGGATTGGAAGGAGAGGAAGAGATTGGAGACGGTGGGGAGAAAGAACGTGGAAGAAGAGTTGTGGTCGTTGGAAGGGAGCTGCAGGTGGCTGGACAAGGGTGAGGCGGTGCTGGTTCTTGAGGAGATGCAGACGTTCCACAAGAACAGCAAGGAGGACGGTCTTCTGGTCGTGGTGCAGCAATAGTAAAGAAGAAGAGAATAAGCAAAAGAAGAAGGAGAAGGGACAGCTGGATTTTTCTGGTTCGCCGGATTTAATGGAGCTCGCCGGAGTTGCAGGTTGCAACTCCGGTGATCTTGAAATTTTTTTTCTTTTTTTTTTTCAATTAGTTTTCTTATCCCAAAAGGGTTGTGAAGGGGATGTGGGAGTGGAGAACGTGGTGAGAAGAGGAGGCAGCAGCAAGGTGGTATCCCACCCTCTTCCTTCTTCTTCTTTCCTTCCTCTTTTCTTCTTTTTGTTTCTAATTTTTTTTTTTTGAATGGATAGGAAGAGAAGCGAGAGGGGCAGAACGGCTGGAGAAAAATGGTGGCTGATGGTGGCTGCCCACGTAGGGGAGAAGGGGGTGTGAGAGAGAGAGTTGAGGACCTTGGAAGAGGAGATGTGGGGCGGTAGCAGTAGCAGCAGCAGCGGCAAGGAGAACCAGGCGAACTTGGGGAGCTGTTGGTGATGGTGGTGACGGCTTGGGAGAGAAACGTGGGAGAGAGCTCAGGCCATCCAAAAAAATGGAGAAGGTGTTGACGGCTTGGGGGGAGGTTTTCTATATCAAAACGTTTTAGGGTTTCTAAAAACGTTTAAGGCATGGATCCCCCTCTATTTTCTCCCCCTCAATGCTTTTTTTCTATTTTCAAAGAAAGCTTCTATTTTCAAAAAAAAAAAAAAATTTTAAATATTCTTTTAAAAGAAGCCTCTCCATTAAAATCCTCACCGTTGATTTCTCAAGTTCATCATTCATCTTTAGGACCATTTTTTTTTTTTTTTTTTTTTTTTTTTTTTTTTTTTTACGGTCCATCATATATGCTAGTCTAATCATCATGGCCCTTGGATCGTGCAAACGATGATATTAGGACTGTGAGATAGTGACCGAAAATTAGGGATACTCTAATGATGGTTTGGTCGGTCGGATAGAAGATCTACTGGTGATGCTCAGTCGGATCATTGGACGTTGGGGATATACCAAGGTGGGCCCAAAGTGCATTCGCCACTGGCTAGATCGAAGACTAGTAAGATAATGGGCCAGAGAAATGGTGATTTTCCTAGCCATCGGATCGGATCACCTTACCTGAGGATCGTTTGATTTTATGATAGGACGATGTGATGGTGATCGGATGGTTGAGATTGGCCAAGGTAGGCCGTAGGATCGAGTGACTGAGGAAGGAGAGAGGATCGGATGATTTGGATTTGTGAGTAGAGAGAATGGGGATCTAGAGAGATGAGACAAAAAAAATATTACAAAAAAAGAAAAATGCTAGCAGAGGGTTTTGAACCCTGGTCTTTGACTTGGTATTCTGCATGCTTTACCAACTGAGCTAGTCCTCAACTTGTGTTAGTTGATAAGCTTTAATTTCCTTAGTCTCTTCTTTGAGGGCTTGTCTCTCCTTCTCCCTTTGTCGTCTCTCGACTCTTTTGCTCTCTCTGGCTCTTCTTCTCTCTTTGGCCTACATTTTCTTGTCCAAGTCCACTGGCTCTTTATGCTTTGATTAAAGGCATTGTAGGTTGATTGTGGGCCCACCAGTCTTGAGAACCGTCTGATCGGGTTTCCTGCGACAAAAGAAGCGCGTAATGAGACTCAATCAGAACGGCTTTATATCTAGACTTCCAAAAATGTGTTTAATGCATGCAAATATACCATTTCGTCCAGAAAAGTGTGTTTTACGCAATGAGATAGACTCTTACGTAGAAAAGTGGATAATTAGAGCAGTTTTACGTAGGAGAGTGCGATAACGCTAACAGGATAAGTGCTTAAAATAAGCACTTTTGAGCGAATATCACAACCCCCAACCAGCATATTGCCAATCCTTGGCAATTAGTGCGAAATAAATGAGCTTAAAAGGGCTCTGCACATGCTGCACACTTTTTCATATTAGCTCCGGGAAAACACCGTTCGTCAAATCATTGAATGGATGCAAAAACAGTTACATGCTAGCGAAGAGTTGGAAAGTATTTGCAAGACTACAGACTGATAATCATGACCCAGAATAGTCAGACTCTGCGTGTGTGTGTGCTCAACATTCTCATCATCCGACAGTAAAGATTTCTAGATCACCTCTAAGTTTTTATGCCTCGACCTCAAATCTCACACGTTTAGCACTCAGAATAGAATCACACAAGAAGGGTTTTCTTCTTTTCTCTCAATTTATATGTGAGGAGATGTATTGATATATGAAAGCAAAGATCTCACATATGTATTATTTGAAGGAAGGACATCTTTAACAGAAGAAGATCTCATGATTGGAATACCACTTCACTCGGGAACGTTAGATCAAACTCTATAGCTTCTCCTTCTCCAATCTCCACATTTTATGATCGTGCTATCCTAGAATCAAGTAGGACTTTCCTGGGTTGTAATGAGGCTTAGGTCAGGTGTAGAAAAATAAAGGTATACAGGATTTCAAAGATCTTGAGAGGATATTGCCATTTTCTTGAATTTTTCCTGCGACGTAACACCATTATCTGGTTCTTTTTCCTTTTTTCGTATTTTTCTCTTTTTCTTGATATTTCTGAGACTGCTCAATTTCTTTTCAGCTCTTCTTCATACTTTCTTTCTATATTTTGTTTTTGGCTTGAACCACTTTCTTTTCCTTTTGATTCTTCTTCTTTACTTTTCTTTTCACGGTACACCCACATCAGTTATTCTTTTGTCCATCTCAAAATAAGGGTAGCCAGTCATGTTTCGTAGCTAGACTGGATTTTAGGTTGATGGGTTAGCAAATAAAAGGCTTTTATAGAAAGGTTCAAGGGGTTTCTAGTGAAGTATAATTCAGGTGAGTAAAAAGGCTGAATGGTTCAGAAAAATGGCCTAAATCATTTTCTAGGGTTTGCACTATCATGTATATTGTTTTGACTGGATATAGAGAAGGTTCTGTCGTAGTAATCCAATGTTGATGTCGTTCCGAGTTTTATGATCGAAGCAAAAGATAATGAGATCTCTCAACGAATATTGCGGGCATGAAGAATAGTGAGTCATCTTGTGACTCAGGATTATTGTATAACTCTCCGAAATGATTAAAGGTTCGAAAGCTCGCTGGGTTAGGTCTCCACAATTATTCTCACAGGATCTCTAGAGTTTCAAAACTTAGGATGACTCTGATGTTGATAGTGTACAATTGTGCCAAATCTGAGTTTTTCTGAGTTTTCAAACCTGCTGTAGTCATGCTTGAATTGACTCAACGCTAACTTTAAACAAAAATTGACATCCTCAATACTGACTTAACGGAGGTTTTAGCTAATCAAAGTCAGGGTATTTGACACATTTTTGAAATTCTAGAAAACTTTTGGAGAACATCGGAAATCACCCCAAAAACAAGAATTTTTTTTTTTTTTTTTTTTTTTTTTTTTTTTTTTTTAAAGACATGAGTTTTGGTAAATACCCACCCCCAACCAAAATATAGCACCGTCCTCGGTGCTCATGACCGGGACATAAAATGATAACAAATCAGAGATGATGATGCAAAGATTCAGGAAGGATGTTACCAAGTAGGCAGAAAATCGACAGTGTGTGGTACCTGATGATCGGAAGAATGAATGTACCTGCATTTCCAGAGATATAACAGTAATAACAAATGCATGAGACTCATGTACTCTAGGAATACCGGAATTGCCTTTCCGAAAGCGCTAAGTTTTACGTCTTCAGCCAGACATGACGGGGGTGACAGGCACCCCCAACCAAGTTGGAGCACAGGAGACTGAGTAGATCATCAGTCGACATAGGCAGGATCGATGAGATCGATCTCAAAAGTCTGAATGAACAATACATCAAGTTCATGGAACTGTTTAAGACGCTGGCCATTTACCTGGAATGAGGAGTGATCCTTGGGATCCTCAATAGTGATTGCCCCAAAGGGTGTGACTGCTGTGACCGTATAAGGACCGGTCCACCTAGATTTCAATTTCCCAGGGAAGAGATGAAGACGGGAATTATAAAGAAGGACCTTCTGTCCTGGATGGAACTCTTTCCTGAGGATGCTCTTGTCATGTATCCACTTCATTTTGGCTTTGTAATTTTTGGACAAGTTGTAGGCATCATTTCTGAGTTCTTCTAACTCATTCATTTGAAGTTTTCGCTCCTCCCCTACGGAGTCTAGTCGAAGTTGAGCTTCTTAATGGCCCACAGCGCACGATGTTCAATCTCTACCGGAAGATGACAGGGTTTCCCAAAGACCAGACGATAGGGAGACATATTGAGTGGGGTCTTGTAGGCGGTTCTGTATGCCCATAAAGCATCAGTTAGACGAGTAGACCAGTCTTTACGTGTGGTATTGACTGTCTTCTCCAAGATCTGCTTGATCTGACGATTAGAAACCTCCACTTGACCACTAGTCTGCGGATGATAAGCTAGGGCAACCTTGTGGGTTACCCCATACTTTTTCATTAATTTCTCGAATATCCTATTGCAGAAATGGGTGCCCCCATCACTAATGATGGCCTTAGGGGCACCGAATCGAGCGAAGATGAACTCCTTTAGGAATTTGACGACCACTTTGTGGTCATTGGTCTTGGTGGGAATAGCTTCTATCCATTTGGATACATAGTCTACCGCAAGGAGAATGTACTCAAAACCATAGGAAACGGGAAAGGGGCCCATGAAGTCGATGCCCCAAATGTCAAATATTTCATCGACCTGGATGGGAGTTAGGGGCATCATGTTCCTCTGGGAGATGCGGCCTAGATGCTGGCAATTAGGACAAGTTTTGCTGTAGATATGGGCATCTTTAAATAATGTGGGCCAGTAGAATCCGCATTGCAGAACTTTTTCTGCAGTTTTCTTAGTACTGAAATGACCACCACAAGGTTGGTCATGACACGAGGACAAGATATGGAGTTGGTCTGACTCAGGGACACAGAGACGAATGATCTGGTCAGGACAGTATTTATACAAATAAGGGTCATCCCAAGAGTAGTACTTAACTCTTGCTAGGAATTGGCTTTTGTCCTGTTTTGACCAGTGTGAAGGCATTTCTTCGGTGACAAGGTAGTTGACAATGTCAGCGTACCAAGGATTAACAGAGATGGCGAACAGTTGTTCGTCTGGAAAGGTTTCAGGGATGGGCTGGGTGTCGAAGGATGACTCTAAAGTCAGTCTAGACAAGTGATCAGCCACTACATTCTCAGTTCCTTTCTTATCCTTAATCTCGAGGTCGAATTCTTGCAGTAAGAGAATCCATCGAATTAATCGAGGCTTGGTTTCCTTTTTCGACATGAGATAACGAAGGGCTGCATGATCAGTGTACACAACCACCTTAGTGGCTAAGAGGTACTGACGGAATTTATCAAGGGCGAAGACTACCGCCAGGAGTTCTTTCTCAGTGGTGGAGTAATTCATTTGGGCAGAGTTAAGAGTTTTGCTCGCGTAGTAGATCACGTGTGACCTTTTGTCAACTCTCTGCCCTAGAACAGCGCCTAACGCGTAGTCAGAAGCATCGCACATTACCTCGAAAGGTAGAGTCCAATCCGGGGGACGGATAATGGGCGCAGTAGTGAGCTCAGATTTGAGACGCTCAAATGCCTTGACACAGTCAGCATTAAAGTCGAAAGGACTATCTTTAGCTAGAAGATGGGACAGAGGTCGAGCGATTTGAGAGAAGTCCTTGATGAATCGCCTATAGAATCCTCCGTGTCCCAAAAAGGAACGGATGTCACGTACGGACTTAGGAATGGGCAAGGTCGAGATGATATCGATTTTAGCTTTGTCGACCTCAATGCCCTGATGGGAAATGACATGTCCCAGAACAATGCCCTTCTTCACCATGAAGTGGCATTTCTCCCAATTGAGGACAAGTCGCTTGTCCTGACAGCGTTGAAGTACCAGCCCTAGATGGTTCAGACAGTCATCAAAGGATGACCCAAAAACTGAGAAGTCGTCCATAAAGACTTCGAGAAATTTTTCCACCATGTCAGAGAATATGCTCATCATACACCTTTGAAAAGTCGCGGGTGCATTGCAGAGGCCAAAGGGCATGCGCTTGTAGGCAAAAGTGCCAAAGGGACAGGTGAAAGTTGTCTTCTCATGATCCTCAGGGGCGATGGGTATTTGATTATACCCTGAGTAACCATCGAGGAAGCAGTAATAGGAGTGACCTGCTAGTCTCTCCAACATTTGGTCTATGAAGGGTAAAGGAAAATGGTCCTTCCTAGTGTTGGTGTTGAGTCGTCGGTAATCGATGCAGACTCTCCACCCTTTCTTCAGGCGCTGGGTGACCATTTCTTTGTTCTCATTTTCCACAACTGTGAATCCTGCCTTTTTAGGGACGACATGAATAGGACTCACCCATTTGCTATCGGAGATGGGGTAAATGATACCCGCATCTAACAGTTTAAGGACCTCGTCCCGGACTACATCCTTCAAGACGGGGTTCAACCTCCTCTGGTGTTCTCGAGAGGTTTTGGATTCATCCTCGAGATAGATGTGATGTTGGCACACCGAGGGGTCTATGCCTCGAATATCATCTATAGTCCAACCTATCGCAGATTTGTGCTTGTTGATCAGCTCGAGAAGTTTCTTACGTTCACTCGCAGATAAAGCAGAAGCAAGAATGACAGGGTAGGTTTCCTTAGGACCAAGATAGGCATAGGAAAGATCTGTGGGAAGAGGCTTAAGCTCCAATATTGGAGCAAATGGAGTGGAAATAGGTGTCACAGAAGACACGGATTGAAGAGGTTGGAATTCAGTAGGTAAAGGAAGGATGGGTTCTCTGGCCATGGTTATCAGAGGCTCGAACTCGATGAGAGGAGCGGGGATCTCTATCAGTGGAGTAGTCTCCAAAAGATCATTGAGATCAGAAATAGCTGACTCTGTTGCAAAGTCAGCTCCAAAGTGTTCTAGACACTGCTTAAGAATATCTTCGGTGGAGTCCGGGATTAGACTCTCAACTGCACACATTTCATCGGTCACTTCGCGATCGGCATCTTGTTGCATTAAACGAAAGATGTTGACCTCAGCTTTGAGGTTACCGAAAGCAATGGACATGTTTCCGTCCCGGCACCCGATGTGTGCATTCGCGGTGGCAAGGAATGGACGGCCTAAGATGACCGGAATGTGGTTATCATGACACGGCTCGGTGTCTAGAATGATAAAGTCCACAGGATAATAAAAGTCAGCGACTTTTACTAGGACATCTTCAATGATTCCTCTTGGAATCTTGATGGACTGATCAGCCAATTTCAGGGTGACATTGGTATGTTTCATATCTTTCAGTCCTAACTGCTGATATACCGAGAACGGGATGAGGTTAACGCTAGCCCCTAAATCTAGCAAGGCAGTGCAGCTAAAGTTGTCACCAATTTCACATTGGACAGTTGGGCTACCCGGATCCTTGTGTTTGATCACACTATTGCGTTGAATGAACGCGGTAGCTTTTTCGGCCAAGAAGGCAGCTTTGGGTACATGCGTACGCCGCTTAACTGTGCACAAGTCCTTGAGGAATTTGGCATAAGAAGGGATTTGCTTGATAGCAGAAAGGAATGGGATATTGATCTGGACGTCTTTAAAGACATCTAAGATCTCAGAGAATTGCTGATCCCGCTTATCTTGGACAAGTCTGTCCGGGAAGGGAGGCTTTACTCGACAAATGGGTTTGTCTTTAGCCTTAGATTTTTGCACAGGGATATCTGATGTTGGTGCAGAGGTAGAAGAAGCAGAGGTAGGATTTGGACTAGTTTCCACGGTGCGAGTGATGGGTGCTGGAGATGGCACCGGTGGTGATTGGACTCCCATGTCCACAGTTTTTCCAGATCGTAGGGTGGTTACAGCTTGCACCTCCCCTTGACACTTCTCATTCTGGCTTTGAGATTGGGATCCGATCTCATATACTGCCCCTTTGGCATTTCCTTTAGGGTTTGCAATGGGTTGGCTAGGAAAGATCCCCTTAGCTTTCTCAGCTTCCAAGTTACCTAGACGTTGCTCTAGACGAAGCATGGATTGCTGTTGCTGTTGCTCTAGGCGTTGCATAGATTGTTGTTGCTGAGTAATGAGTTGAGCTAGAAGGTCTTCGATACCAGATTTGGGGACCGACTGTTGGGGAACAGCTAAAGGGAGCTGAGGCACCAATTCGCGACTCGAGCTCATCGGGGCATTATAGTTATAGGCGGAAGAATTAGTTGGGACAATCTGTTGGTTCTGAAAGTTCTGGGGAACTCTTTGCTGATTCTGAAATGTGCTCTGTTGTCCAGAGTATTGACCCTGTTGGAACTGCTGGTTCTGATTAGATGGGTACTGAGTCTGCTGGTATTGTCCCTGATTGAATTGCCTATTGAGTTGATTGAACCCAGGAGGATACATGCCCTGAGGCTGACGCGGAGGTTGAGCTTGTGGTTGAGTAGACTGAGGTCTCCAAGAGAAGTTCGGGTGGTTTCTCGTGTCCGGATGATAAGATTGACTATACGAGTTCTGAGTGGGTGGTTTGTATGTGCTGAAAGCACAAACTTCTTCCTGAAGAGGATTAGACCATCCTTCATTCAAAGGACAATGCTCAGTAGTATGGGAGGGTTGCAGACAGAGGGTGCAGGATTCCATAGAGCTCTCGTGTCCCACATGCATGACTGGGGTAGACTGTTTAGTAGGCTTTTGGACAGACACAGCCAGTGCCGAGACTGACTTGCTCAACTCTTGAATGACAGATCGAAGCTCCGTATCAGCTGTAGCATCATGTCCCTTGGTCGTCCTTTGGACCGAAGTGGTTCGACTAAACTCTGAGTCAGTCGTCCAATGTTGAGAGTTTTCTCCTAACTCTCCCAAGAATTTGTATGCATCGGTCGGAGTTTGGTGCAGGAATTTTCCTTGGCACATTGACTCTACCATGGTCCGGGACTCATCAGTAAGTCCCTTGTAGAAGACGTGGACAAGATTGCCCTTGTCGATGCTATGGTGGGGACACTTAGTCAGGTAGTCTTGGAATCTATCCCATGCTTCAAAAAATTTCTCATCAGACTTCTGTCTAAAGTCCTGAATGAGTTGCTTCATTTGGTTGGTCCGAGTCATGGGGTAGAATTTAGACATGAATTTGCCCACCAATTCTTTCCAACTGCTGATTGAATCAGCGGGTAAGGAGTAGAGCCAATCTGAGGCTCGGTCTTTGAGCGAGAATGGGAAAACTCGCAGACGGACATTGTCATCATCAAGGTTCTGATTCTTGAAAAGTAGGATGACATGTTGGAATTCCCTAATATGGGAATATGGGTCTTCTCTTGGGAGACCACGAAAGGTTGGCAGCATTTGGATCGTCTGCGGCCTGATCTCGAACTGTACCGCCGTAGTAGGTGGGAGAACAATGCAAGTGGGTGGATTGGCAGAGATAGGGGCGAACGTCTCGATAAGAGGTCGTTCGACTGCCATGACTACAAAGGTAGTAGTACTGGGGGAGGCGGGTGGTGAAAGAGATGGGGAAGAATTCTGTGGAGGATCCACTGTAGGGACGAGATTCTCAGATCGAACCAAGCGCTTGTTCGGGCGAGTCCAACCGGACATACGCTAATGAGGCAAGCTCTATACTTGGCAAAAAGTTGCCAGAGAGGAACACTATCCTAAATGATGCACACCAAGCACAGATAATCCTATTCTAAGCAATCAGGATATATTTTAGGAATTATCTTTGTTAGTTTTGGGGCTAGAGTGGATTATGACAGTGGGCGGACCACTGGTTTATCTTTTAACCGCCGGACTAACTGTTTTGCACTCAGAGGTTCTCACCAGGCTACACTCTTCAGAGCGAATCCTTTAGTACTAACTCTAGTTAACAACAAGGCAATCCGAAGCCTAGACAGACGTGCGGCACAATGGCTGACTTAAGTACGTCCCAGACTAACCGGATTGGTCAAGTGGATAAGAAGAGTGTTCCCTCGGGTTAAGCTAGGGTTGATGCGTGTTCCTAGTCCACACGCAACTAATCGTCGAATAGTCCAAGATGCCACGTCGAGCTCAGTGTACTTGAGTAGCAGGGACTTATGGGTGTGTTAGACAACAGGGACCCGCGCTCGTGGTCTTATTTCGATTGGATGTTAAGCGGGTTCGCTTTGTGTGGATTTTTCCTCGAACACCGGGCTAATTGGCTCTACTTCTTGATTCTTTTTATTATAGATGGATCCTGGGGATCAATTTCAGCTGGAATGATGAGGTGGGTGATGAAATCCCACCAGTTTCAATTTGGAGCTGGGTCTGCTCTCTTAGAGTTGATTGATTAACGGCCACGCCACGCAAGTCGAATAAGTTGTTGCTAGAAAACAAATAGACAAGCGGCAATGATGCACCCAATATGCTCTGTATCGCACTCAAGGCGAGGATAGAGACTTACCTCCCGTGGGCCACGCCACGGGGTCTCCTCCGTGGGTTAGAGAGGGGTATCCTAATGGGCTTAGGCCCGACTCCACCTCTTTGAGCTTTCGCTCTCTACCCACACTGGATCGTGTTCCTGCAGAAACAGTTAAATCGCACGGTCTAGGTATGTGGGATTCTATTTGGAAGATCCTTGCCTTTTTAGGGTTCACTGAACAAGCACTGAATTTAGGCAAGTTTTTGAATTAGTTTCCAAATTCGAGATGGTTTAAAATTTAGGAATTCCCAAATTGGAAAATACCTAGATTGGAAAGTTTCCCGAACTGTGGAGATCTTCCAAGAAAGATTTGATTGCGAGATCCCTTATAATTTTGGGAAATTTCCCAAAATTGAAATTCTGCTAGATATGGGATGTTTCCTTTTGCAGACTTTTCCAAATTCGGAAGATTTCTAAAGATAGAAATTCTTCTAAAGAGGAAACTTCTAAAAGGGGAAACCCTAATTAAGCAGAGTTTCAAGATTTTGGAATCTTTCCAAAAATCGCAAATCCTTGATTGGTGATTTCTAAAAATCTGCAGAATATAAAACCCTAATTTTTTTGAATTTTGATTTTTTAATTTTTTTGGTAATTTCCACTTAATCTAGGGTTTCTAAAAAACCCTAGAATAAGATCTAGCAGTTATATGGAAAGCAATAAAATTCCTAAATTATTACAAATTGCACTCGGCCTTCCGAGGCATTAAAAATAGTAATTTAAAAACTGCTAAAAATCAACAAAAACAAAAAATAGAAAGTTTCCCAAAAAGGTCGGGCTGGCCAAATTGAGCAGCTTTTCGCTTCAGCAACTTTCCAATTCCGTCTTTACGTCCTTTTTCGCACTCCCGAACACCCGAGCGGCAGCGGCGCCATTTGAAAATAGGATTTTTCCGCGTCGTTGGTTTTGGAAATCCTAGATCTCAACAATATTTGTAATTATCCGATTCTTTTTCACTCAAATCCTGCAAAAATCACAGGGTTGTACAGTGGCTCGTGTCGGATGTCGATCCGCACTCGGGGTTAGTTTGCGTAATTCAACAACATGAAATGACGGATTTTTATCAAGAAAACATGGAGAGGTGAGAATGGTGATGGATTTAAAACATTCTTAGTGATTTTTAGAGAGAGAAATTACCACAAATAATCAAAAACACAAAAGTAAACTAACAAATGCAAAAATAATAATTTTATTCATCCTCAATGAGTCTTACAAAATCAAACTAAATTCAAAAATTAACCTAGAAAACCATAAAAATTAGAGAGAGAAATGAGAAAATGTAGAGAGAGAAACATCGAAGAAGGCTATCCTAGAGAGAGAAAATATGGGGGAGAGAGAAAGTGGAGAGATCTAGAGAGAGAAGAGAACTCTTACCTTGGAGTGGAGACGAATCAGCAAGGATGGGCAGCAACTAAAGACAAGAAGCTTTACCTCTTCCCACCTTCATTCTTCTTTACTCTTTTTTTTTTTTTTTTTTTTTTTTTTTTTTTTTTTTTCTTTGCAAGGTGATTTTTTTGCAAGGTGAAGACGGTGAGAAGAATGGAGGAGATGAGTTCGATGAAGGGGCGAGGAGCTATTAGACCTGCAACTTAGTGTTGTAGGTCATGGTGAAGACGGTGCTGGACAGGTAGGGACGATCTCCCTTCTCCCCTTTTCTTCTTCTTCCTTTTTTTTTTTTTTTTTTTTTTGTTTATCCTTTCTTTTTCTGTTAGAGAAAAAGAGTAGAAAAGGGGTTAAGGAAGGTTGGGATTGGAAGGAGAGCAAGAGATTGGAGACGGTGGGGAGAAAGAACGTGGAAGAAGAGTTGTGGTCGTTGGAAGGGAGCTGCAGGTGGCTGGACAAGGGTGAGGCGGTGCTGGTTCTTGAGGAGATGCAGACGTTCCACAAGAACAGCAAGGAGGACGGTCTTCTGGTCGTGGTGCAGCAATAGTAAAGAAGAAGAGAATAAGCAAAAGAAGAAGGAGAAGGGACAGCTGGATTTTTCTGGTTCGCCGGATTTAATGGAGCTCGCCGGAGTTGCAGGTTGCAACTCCGGTGATCTTGAAATTTTTTTTCTTTTTTTTTTCAATTAGTTTTCTTATCCCAAAAGGGTTGTGAAGGGGATGTGGGAGTGGAGAACGTGGTGAGAAGAGGAGGCAGCAGCAAGGTGGTATCCCACCCTCTTCCTTCTTCTTCTTTCCTTCCTCTTTTCTTCTTTTTGTTTCTAATTTTTTTTTTTTGAATGGATAGGAAGAGAAGCGAGAGGGGCAGAACGGCTGGAGAAAAATGGTGGCTGATGGTGGCTGCCCACGTAGGGGAGAAGGGGGTGTGAGAGAGAGAGTTGAGGACCTTGGAAGAGGAGATGTGGGGCGGTAGCAGTAGCAGCAGCAGCGGCAAGGAGAACCAGGCGAACTTGGGGAGCTGTTGGTGATGGTGGTGACGGCTTGGGAGAGAAACGTGGGAGAGAGCTCAGGCCATCCAAAAAAATGGAGAAGGTGTTGACGGCTTGGGGGGAGGTTTTCTATATCAAAACGTTTTAGGGTTTCTAAAAACGTTTAAGGCATGGATCCCCCTCTATTTTCTCCCCCTCAATGCTTTTTTTCTATTTTCAAAGAAAGCTTCTATTTTCAAAAAAAAAAAAAAATTTTAAATATTCTTTTAAAAGAAGCCTCTCCATTAAAATCCTCACCGTTGATTTCTCAAGTTCATCATTCATCTTTAGGACCATTTTTTTTTTTTTTTTTTTTTTTTTTTTTTTTTACGGTCCATCATATATGCTAGTCTAATCATCATGGCCCTTGGATCGTGCAAACGATGATATTAGGACTGTGAGATAGTGACCGAAAATTAGGGATACTCTAATGATGGTTTGGTCGGTCGGATAGAAGATCTACTGGTGATGCTCAGTCGGATCATTGGACGTTGGGGATATACCAAGGTGGGCCCAAAGTGCATTCGCCACTGGCTAGATCGAAGACTAGTAAGATAATGGGCCAGAGAAATGGTGATTTTCCTAGCCATCGGATCGGATCACCTTACCTGAGGATCGTTTGATTTTATGATAGGACGATGTGATGGTGATCGGATGGTTGAGATTGGCCAAGGTAGGCCGTAGGATCGAGTGACTGAGGAAGGAGAGAGGATCGGATGATTTGGATTTGTGAGTAGAGAGAATGGGGATCTAGAGAGATGAGACAAAAAAAATATTACAAAAAACGAAAAATGCTAGCAGAGGGTTTTGAACCCTGGTCTTTGACTTGGTATTCTGCATGCTTTACCAACTGAGCTAGTCCTCAACTTGTGTTAGTTGATAAGCTTTAATTTCCTTAGTCTCTTCTTTGAGGGCTTGTCTCTCCTTCTCCCTTTGTCGTCTCTCGACTCTTTTGCTCTCTCTGGCTCTTCTTCTCTCTTTGGCCTACATTTTCTTGTCCAAGTCCACTGGCTCTTTATGCTTTGATTAAAGGCATTGTAGGTTGATTGTGGGCCCACCAGTCTTGAGAACCGTCTGATCGGGTTTCCTGCGACAAAAGAAGCGCGTAATGAGACTCAATCAGAACGGCTTTATATCTAGACTTCCAAAAATGTGTTTAATGCATGCAAATATACCATTTCGTCCAGAAAAGTGTGTTTTACGCAATGAGATAGACTCTTACGTAGAAAAGTGGATAATTAGAGCAGTTTTACGTAGGAGAGTGTGATAACGCTAACAGGATAAGTGCTTAAAATAAGCACTTTTGAGCGAATATCAGTACTCTAGATGTTTTTGTATCGGTTTAAATTAGTTGCTAGGTAAAAAGATATGTACTAAAAAGGGGAAAGGTTCTTACCCCTGGAGCATAGAGAACTTCCTATGCTTGATGTGGATGCCATACAATCGATCAAATGCCTCGTCAATCTATCGATAATTGAAATGTTAAACCTGCCCTTGTAACAAATGAGATTGTCAAAAAACTGAATTATGTGTATTGTCCATCCAAGAGGTGGCCGAACAGTTGGAAAGCCCGGATTGATATGTTTGGATGGTACATATATCGTAATCCGTCAAGCATGGTTCAACTGAACCTTTTTGGCCAATCGACCGGACATCTAGTCGCCCGCTCAAAAGGTCGATTGGCCGGACCTCTTAGTCTAGCACCGAACAATCCTAATCTTTTTAACATGTACATGATACCTAATTATCACATAACTATCTAGGGTAAATCTTGATCCACTAGCAAAGCACGGTGTACCCTTAGATTTACGTAAGTAACCGCAACACGAGATTCTTCATAGTTGAACGTTCGTTGAGTGAGAACGTACTCTGATCTTTTAAATCTTCATGCTTGAGCTTTGACTTTGTCTTCAGTTGAGCTTGATCACTTGATTTTGTCTTCAGTTGATCTTGAACACTTGGGTTGATTTTCTTCAGCTTTAATTCTTCTTTGATTTGTTTTATTGAAGTCCATTTGATCTTTGACACTTCAGTCTTCAGCGGATTCGTGACATAACGATATATATTCGTGACAACCGAGCCTTTTCATGTAAATCTCCTTGGACCTTCCAATGTATTTGAGGTCATGTCATAACGTTTAGTGAGTTGCCTTTTTTTCGATAGGTAGTGAGTTGCCTTCCCCTATCAATGGACCCAAAAAATATAATAGTGATAGTCCGTATGAAAGAGTTCTAGCCTCCACTTCTTTAGAGTTCTCAGTGCTAATAGAACTAGAAAGATCCCATTAGAATCTGTCTTCTTCATCCCTTGAAACACCGCTTGTTGCTCCAGGGTTCGGGACTAAAACTTCTACTGGAGGTTAAACCAGATTTCCTAGATTGAAGAAAGCGGAAATATGCATTAGGACTGTACGCCAAAAGATTGTATATAGAGCAAGAAGAGAAGCAATGTGTAACGACCCGAAGTAGTAATAGGTCAAGTCCTTCCATCCGTCCGATTGAATCGTGGAAAATCACCTCGTTGGACCCACTTTTGGATTTAGATCTCCATGGTACATTGTACTGCAATACACTGCATTGTACAGTATCAAAACCTTATGTTGCCACTTGCACAAATCATTCCATGCAATGAGACATTTGTCTCTTGCCATTGGAAATTACCCTTTTGCCATTCCATATTATAAATCAACATTTTCTTTAAAAAAAAAAAAAATCTGTATTTCCATTCCATTTCAGCCCACACAAGATCAGTCACCATCGGAGGCTTGCATGGAGGCACTTTCTTCCATGCTTAAACTGAAATTCAACTGAGGAAGAGGGCTTTAGAGCAACAATTTGGTATAATTCTAGCAGTCATTACCAATGTAGATTAACAAGGAGAGAGGGATTTCAGTCCAAAAAAAAAGAGGTAAGTGGTTTTCATGCATAAATTTTGTCTCAAATCTTTCTAGCATTTCTTTAATTTTAAACCCGGATTTAGACCATGTTTTACATCTGAAATTCAGATCCATCAAACACCAAAAACAAATCTGAGTTGCCATTAAAAACACACCTTCTTTTACACCTTTTCACACCCAAAAGTAATCTCTAAAATACTATTCATTGCAGACCATTCTTTTCACTGATATGCATTAGTTGTTAAACACAAATCGCACACTTTTTACACTCCATTTCAGTTCGAAAACAAGGGTAATTACATAGCCCATAATTTTATCAAATTTAGGATGAAATAACACAGAGATTAGACTGAAACTATCACCACATTTCAGACCCAAATCCTTGCCTATTTCACACCCATTTCAATCCCCAAAATACACCCTGTGTTTACATCAAAACAAACTTAGTTTTATACCAAATATAGATTTATTTTACACCTTACAAACTCAACTAAAACAGACCTTGTTTGTACCTAAACGTATGCCCCATTTGACACCCAAACCAGACATCATTTACACCCAAAACATCCTCCATGTTCAGCACAAATCATACCTTGTTTTGCAACCAAAACATGTCTAAAATTTTGTTGAAAATAGGGGCTGCGCTCCACATGTTTCAGACCTAAAATCAGGCCTTAAAACCACCCCAATTTCAGTCCAACTCGACCTAAAGCAATGCCCTTAAACTAGCCTAAACAACTGACTCCATACCCACCTTAAAATTTGGCCATGAAGCAACCTCTAAAACAGAGGAGCCATTAGCCCAAAGATGAGGCAAAGTAAAAAACAAAAAGAAGATAAAGAATAAATAAAATATTTCTTTATTTAGATTAACTTATGTAAATCTATGAAAACTTGACTCAATGTGTCCACTTAAGTAATTTTGACTACTATTGACCACTCGACACTCTTGTCATATTTTGACATCGTCGATCCATTTGAAAGTAAGGTTTTTCCATGTCGTTGGTTACGGAAACCCTAAAGTTCAACGATATTTGTAATTTCTCCGAATTGGTTCACTTAATCTACAAATAAGTAAACTTGCACAGTGGCTCGTGTCGGATAACGTCCGCACTCGGGGTTAGGGCAAATAAAGAACAATCTAACTGAATTTTGCTAAAAATGATAGAAGGGTGAGAATGGTGGATGTGATCGATTTTAAAATATGTTTTTGAGATAGATTATTAAAACTATAACAAGATTGAAAAGAATCAAATGTAGCAGTTAAATAAGATGACACTCTCTAATTAAGCAATCAAATATCAAATCAGAGAAAATGTAATTTTATAAATCAGATAAAGAATATTGAATTACAATGCTTAAATTGGATTGCATGAAAGAAATAAAGTAACAAAATTTAACTAGAGAAAATAGAGCGAGTTAGAGAGAGAAATTAAAAATAATTTTAGAGAGAGAAATTAAAGAATGATTTAGGTAGAGAGAAAAAGATAGGTTTTTAGAAAGAGAAAGTAGAGAGAGAAAAAGGGAGAGTAAAGTAAAGATGAAGGAGAAAGTCAAACCTTTGATCACTTACTCGGATGGATGGATTGTGATGAAGAGAGGTAAGAGTGCTGCCCTATGGTGGTTGTGTTGTTCAAGAATGAAGACCACACCTTAGAGGAGAGGTGTAGACCAACCCGAGAGCAGCCTGATCTGGATCTTGGTGGTGGAGGTAGGTTGCACCAGCAACGAAGAAGTTGTAGGTACAGTAGAGGCAATGCTACTGGTTGTGGATGTGAGGATAGCCAGAGGAAGAACAATGGTGCACTGAGATGTGGATGTTCGTGTGGCTAAAGTGTTGCTGGCCAAAGAACAATGTGCAATAGATTGCTACCTTGAGGTTGCTAAGAGAGCTGGTGCAGCAACTAGGAGAAGCACACTTACAGGTGCAAGAACGGTGGTGTGAAGATCAAAGAGAAGAACACCTGCGGAGTTGCAGACAGGGCAGCAATGGAGAAAGACGGTCTGGGATGGAGATCCAGCCGGTATACTAGCAGATTTCCAGCTGGGCAGCAAGGATGGTGAGGTTCTTCCTGTGAGATGGCAGAGGAGGCAGCAACGTTTGTGGTTGCTGATGTGCTCCACGGGTTTGAAGATCACCTGCAGGTGCTGGTGTGCTGGTCAAACCAGCAATGGAGGGACTGAAAAATGAACAGGGGTGATGATATGGTGCTGCTCTGATCAGTGGTAGCTTGCAGGCTTGGGGCGATGCTAAAGAGGAGAAGATCTATCACGGGTTTCAGGTCTGCTACGCCCAAGAAAGAGCACCCAGTGAAAGACGATCAGCAAGTAATGGTGCTTGCTGGCTGGAGAATCGCCAGCTAGAATTGCAACCTGCAACTCCGGTGAGGATAAAAAGAAGAAGAAGAAGAAGAAGAAAAATAAGAAGAAGAAGAAGAAGAAGAAGAAGAAGAAGAAGAAGAAGAAGAAGAAGAAGAGGAAGGGTGCACGGGTTGCAGACCTACAACTTTGTGTTGCAAGTCTAAGGAGAAGATGAGGAATGGAGGCAGCAACCTTACTGCCAGCAAGGGGCAAGAACGATGGTTGCTTGTCTGCCCGAAAGTTGCAGGTCCGGTGATCTTGCAGCTGATATTTCTTGCTAAGTCGAGATGGAGAAGGCTGTTAGCTGGTTGGTGGAGTGCAGATTCCGGCGAGCTTCTCGCCGGAATCAATGGTGGTTGGTTGGAGAATGCTTCCAAGAGAATGGAGGGGCTGCAAGGTGTTGAACAACAACCTTGAGGATGGTTCCAAGTATGTGCAGGTTGCACAACAAAGGAGAAGACGAATCAGTTCGGCCAAGAAGGTGGCCGGAGAAGAAGAAGAAGAGGGTGGAAAAGGTGGTGGGTTCGGCTTAGTGGAACCGTTGGATGATTTCGCCGGAGAAGACGAAGGTGGTGCTTGGGGGAGATATTTTCTTGCTTAAGAAGATGTGGGAGAGAGAAGATAGAAGTTAGGGGGAGGGAACCAACCCAAGAAGGAGGAGATCGTAGATCTCTTATAGACTTTTTTTTTTCTTTTTGCTTATTGTAAAAATGATGACCGTTGGATCTAGAGAGATCCAACGGTTGGGAATGGGTTAGTTAAATGAGAGAGAGTGACTAGGATAGAGAGATATGGGGGAGAGAATAATCGGTCAAGTGAGACCAATTTTCTCTTCTTGTTGCAAATGGGCATGGGTCATGGGTCATGGGCCAAGATAGATAGAGAGAGAAATAGGAGAGAGGAGAGAGAAAACATTAGAGGGTCTTGAACCCTGGTCTTCTTTATTCTCTCTCGTCCACTCCACCAATTAGTCAAACTTATCCTTTGATGTTAATTGGTGTGGCCTTTAACACCTAAGTCCTGCTCTTGGTCTCCAGTTATTATTCTCTCTCTTAGTCCTTGTTCCGACTCTACGATCTTCTAACTTTGCCCGTACATGTCTTCTATCTTTTTATCCTAGCCTATTAGCTCTTTAAGCTTTGATAGAAGTCTTCTATGGTTGATCGTGGGCCAGGCAGTCCTCTAGAATCGTCCGATAGGGTCTCCTACAAGTGAAAAAACGCGTAATGAGATTCAACTAAAACGGCTTGATACTGGACTATCTGAAATGCGTATATTTCATGTAAATAGTCAATTTTCATCTAAAGAATGCATTCTACGCAATGGAAGAAACTCTTACGTGAAAAAGTCGACGAAAAGACAAGTTTTACGTAGGAGAATGCGACAATACTATGAGGATAATGGCTTAAAATAAGCACTTTTGAGCGAATATCATCAACCCATTTTATAATCTTGACTGATTGCGACTTGGATTGATCAATTAACAAAATTTGACCTTGGTTGATTAATTGACAATATTGACCCTTAGTTGACTAGTGTTGATTAGACTTAACCCAGGTTTACCAAATTGGACTTAGTTTTAGCAGACCTGACTAGGATAGACTTGGTTTGACCAAAATAGCCAAGTTGACCACATTTGACTAAGGTTGACCAAACTAAGATAGGTTTCTAGATTCGACTCAACTTAGTTATATTGACTAGGGTTAGTTACAATTACGTTATATGAGTGGCACTTAACCTATTTTGAATAATCTTAATAAAACTTGTTTACAATAATTAAGCCTAAGTAACTATCTAACTTGGGGTTGACTAGTTTAACTAGTTTGACTGGGCGACAAACCAAGTAGTTTTACCATTTTGATAAGGTCGACCATATTGATTAGTTGACTAATTGGACTTTGGCTGACTATAAAGATTGGTTTGACTAGTCTACTAAGTTGACCATAGTTCTTA
Organism: Euptelea pleiosperma; assembly: GCA_035048495.1. Taxonomy (NCBI): domain Eukaryota; kingdom Viridiplantae; phylum Streptophyta; class Magnoliopsida; order Ranunculales; family Eupteleaceae; genus Euptelea; species Euptelea pleiosperma. The sequence continues at coordinate 20,414,188 of CM068553.1, read as the reverse complement.
GTTGACTAGTTTGACTGTGTTGGGCTAGACTAATGAGTTAACCAGTTAATTAAGTTAACTATAGTGATTAGTTGACTAGTTTGACTCAGGTTGTCTATACTGACTAGTTTGACCAGTCTACTAAGTTGACTAAGTTCTCAGTTGACTAAATTGACTACGTTAGACCAGGCTAAGTAGTTAACCAGTCAGTTAAGTTGACTATATTAATTACTTGACCAATCGGACTAGGATGGAACTAAATAGATTAGTTAACCATCTGACTAGTTGAATGGACTTGACCTGTGTTGACTAGTTGCCTAAACTTGATTAGTGTTGACTGTTAGTTACCAATTGACTGAAATAAATCTTATTTGACCTAAATTAGTGTACTTAAATTGAATAGAATTAAGTGAATTCCATTTAGATTGACCTTAAGGTTTAATATTTAAACTTAAATTGAATTTCTTCTTCTCTCTACATTTTGTCATCAACCGTAATGAAGAAGCTACTTAAGGAGAAGATCATAGACAAAGATTTAAAGCATTTGAGCTATTTTGAGAGACCTTCAAATCATTGAAACTATAACTGAAGTAGCAGGAGCAAGCCACTATTGTTAGACTCTTTGGATTAGGGTTATAAGGTGGGTGGCTTCTTATCCTCTTAATAATCATCTCATATTTATTTTGAAATCTTGCAAATTTATGCATATTCTTATTGATTGGATTTATGAATTTATGAATTAAGTTAGAAAACCTAATTATTTTTTAAAACTTAGAATTTCTCACTATCGAGTTTTTGGAAGGGGAATTTTCAAAAGTCAAAAATATTTTGGGAGATTTTTATCGAAACGCCTCTCTTTATTTCATTTAATGAAAGAAAAGAGTGATTGTACGTGGTTTGATATGGATTGTGAGTGACTATGTGTTGACAGTGAAATGTGGATCGCTACGATAATCCCGACCAAGGGACGCGAAGACTGACTGTTAGAGTCAAAGTCAACCGCGAGGCAGTAAACCAATCAGAGCAGAGGACTTGGATAGAACATTTTTTCTGAGGAGATGATCATATACGGTTGTATAGAAGATGAGAGTATACAATCGTATTCAGTCAGAAGCAGCACAATTGATGCGGATTTCAAAAGAAATGAAGACAGTCAGTTTTGAGCAGAACCATCTCCAATCTTCAGGAAGTAACTACATATGGTTGTGTGAGACATAGGGATACACAACCGTATGCCCCCAGATTTGTCAAATCAGGGCTGGTTGCATAAAGGACATACCTCTGTTTCTGAGCCAACCACCCACAGATCAGAGAAATCAATTGGATACGGTTGTGTAGGAAAGAAGGCTATGGCCAGGTGGATCAATGTTGTACCCACAGATGAGGTGCAACAAACGATACTCAGGGAGAAGAGAGGTAAGAAGAATAAAAGTACTCCAATCAAATAACTGCCCTGTGAGAGTCAAGGTCAAGGTGACTCTAGCAGTCGTCATCTCACGAGTCCTAGGAATGTACTCATATGAGGTAGGAGGACGAGGTATGTCCAACAAGGTAAAAATCAGATCAGGTGTAATAGTCAGGTGAGCCCTAGAGACATAAGTCTGAAAGGATAGCTCATTCTGGTCATCACACTGAATGGAGTGCATGTTGGCATAAAAGAGTTTAACTAAGACATGGTAAAATGGAATGGTCAACCGAGTGACAGGAACCCACTCGCGAGATACGAACAACGAATGAACCATAGTACCCAAAATAGTGCTAAATTCAACTACTCGCTCAGTAGTGAATTTGCGACCAGAAAAATGCTCAAAACGATCTCTAGCAAAATCAGAAATGAATGGGGAGATGGTAGCACTTACCGAAGGAATATCGGTATGATTGGAACGACCCCGGGAACGAGCTCTTCTAGGTCCTCTGGATGATTCACCCCGCTCTGAGTGCCGTGAACCACTGAGTCGACCACCTCACTTTGGGCGAGATTGAGTCCATTGAACCAGGGGTTCTTCTACGACGAGGATTAGTCGCCATAAGCACCAAAAATGAAAGAAAATACCAAAATAGCTCCATTTTTACTCAAAAACTTCTCAAAATCCCACCAAATAGGGTGAAGTAGAAAACCAAGAAATTGAGAGAATTACTCCAGAAAACCTTATGGGAACAGTAGATTGGGCACCTACGATCGATTGGGAGAAATCTGGGAGGCGATTGGATCGATTGGGGTTGAAAATGACCAATTTTGGGTTTTATAAAACCGAAGGTCGTACTGTCCAATCGATTGGGCTAAGTGGCCAATCGATTGGACTGTACTCTCCAATCGATTAGAAATGTCCGATCAATTGGTCTGTAAAGTCCAATCGATTGGACTGGTCCGGGAAGAAAAAAAAATTTTAAATTTTAAAAACCAATAGACTCATTTTCCAGGACCCCCAAATAAATTTTTTCAAGCCAAAAATTATTTTTAAAACTTCTCAAGAAAAGATAATATTCTAAAAAAAATGTTATAATTCAATTCATGAAGTTAATCTTGATAAGCACTAAACACTGATACTTATTTAAAAGAATTTACTAATACTTAGTTCAAACTTTTGGTTCCTCAGAAATATTAATTTTTTTAGACATTAGCGTAAGTCACAAATCACTAGTAATCATAGATTCAAATATCAACAGTAATATCATCAAGTGTAAGTGATCTGAGTCCATCTGTGGTACCGGATAAGATTTCAGCAATAATCTCTCATAAATATTAGAATTTGGAGGTATCTTGTATCTGATCATAAAATCCTCATTAGAGTTATCAAGGGATCTCACATACGCTCATGTATATGGGTATCTGTATATGGCTGTCTTTTACACCCTTTATATTCACTATGAATCTTTCACTCTCTATGTAGGTAGCCCTTTTCTGCAGCAATGAGAATCAGATTTCAATTTCAAACAGGGCCATACAGATGGCTTTCACTCTAATTTTTGTGAAGGTAGTTGTTTCCTTAGAATAATAACTCTCATTGGAAAGCCAACAGTCGACTATAATGCAGTTTCGAAATCAACTGAAGGTAGGAACACTACTAATTTGAAGTTATAATGAGTAGAGGTTTATTCCTAATTCCAATAATACAAGATTTCACACCTCTATCAAATCCATTCCCACATAAATAATCAGTGTGCATGTAAATGTGAGATATACTGTTTCAATAATCTTCTAATGCACACTAGTAAAAATTGACCAATCATAATAATTAAAAGATATAATACACAGATTAGCAAAATTTTACAAACAGTTAATTTCTTTTTCTTTGAATGTTCTCAGAAATTACTGCTCATCAAAATTGTATAATCAACTAATACTTTTAACATTCTTCTGAACAATTGATCTTTTGTTCTGAAATATTTTCAATTTTTATTCTTCAAAACGAAGCAAAATCAAAAAGAAAAAAATTATCCCTCGAAAATAAGAATGGAGAACACGAGGGGATAGAGAGCACATTTCTCAGAAATAGGACATTATCGAACATTTCTCCTTCAGAGAATCTTTCCTAACCCACACAGATGTGATTTTGGTGGACATATCAATTCTCTTAGGATCTCTCATCTTTTGAGTTATAGAACTCTGAGGTTGTTTGAATTTCTCAAGGGACTCAATTTCATTGATTAATTCTCTAGACCTTTCTAGTAGGTCTTTCATCTTCCTAGATAGCACATCCAAATAATTTATCTCATAATGCGTCTTCATAGGAAATCTCTGACTTTTCACATTCTGAGTGGTATTCACCACTTTTTCTAAAGGATTTTGATGTCCTCTTCTCAACTTGGGACAGTCTCTAATCACATGACCCATATTTTTGCATTACTTGCACTGACATTTCTTTTTGTCAATTTTGATTGGGTCATTGATCTGAGTGGGAATTGCTTGGGCTTTAACAAAAATTGTCTTGGAGGAAAACCCTTTTTCTTGATTGTTTTTGTAACCCAAACCCTGTTTGTCTCCATAGACTTTTCCCACATGAAGAATCTCATCAAGCTTTATAAAGTTAGATGAAAATCCTGGCACATCCCTCTTGATTTAAGAAGCTCATTTTTTAGGGATTCCTTACGTGTCATGCAAGTTTGGAATTCACATTCCAGTGACTTGTTCATTTTCAGTAGAGACTCATTCTCTTGCTCTAAATCAGTAATCAATACTTTTAATTTTTCAGTGTCAATTAATAAGGCTGTATTTTCAGAGTCAAGACTTTTAAGTCTGTCAAATAAAACTTTGTTAGCCTTAATAAATTTTATCGATTCCTCGTACAGTTCTTTCACACCAACTGCCGAGTTATCCGAGTCCCCATTGTAAGAGTCTTCCGAACTCTCATCATCACTTTTCTTAGAATCTTCATGAGATCCATAGCTAGGGACTATTGAAACGAGCAACAAAAGCTGTATACTTACCAGTCTTTTCATTGCTATCTGAATTATCAGAATGATCTTTTGATTTTTCATCCCATGTGGCATTGAACGCTTTTGCCTTGTCCTTGTATTCTTCTTTGTTTGGGCACACATTAGTAAAGTGACCAAAACCCTTACATTTGAAACATTGGGGTTCGCTTGAGTGGCTTTTCCTAGGGTTCTTTTCACTTCTGCTACCTCTCTCATGAGGTCTGGCATGCTCCTTAGATTTATCAAAAGTTTTATTGTTCTTAACTTTATCATTTTTAGAACAAAAAAACTTTTGAATTTTTTCACAAATAATGCCATTTCGACTTCATAGTCAACATCCAGCTCAGAATCTTGAGCTTCAGAAACTTTAAGGGCAATACCTTTTGATTTCTTCGGTTGTCTCAAATTCATCTCGTAAGTTTGTAGAGACCCAACCAGCTCATCAACTTTGAGAGAGTCAACATATTTGCTCTCCTCAATAGTAGTGACCTTAGCCTGAAATCTATCAGGTAAAGATCTCAAAATTTTTTGAACAACTTTGGATTTAGGAATGACCTCACCCAAGTTGTGTGTAGAGTTCACAATATCACTAAGTTGGGCATAGAACTCAGTAAAATTATCATTCTCCTCCATTCTCATGGATTCGAACTTAGAAGTCAACATTTGAAGTTTGCAGATCTTAACAGCTGACGTTCCTTCATGTGTGACTCTAAGAATGTCCCATGCTTCTTTAGCCAATGAACAAGTAGAGATTCTTCTAAACTCATTCTTACCAACTGCATTAAAAATAGCATTTAGCCCTTTGCTATTAAGACAACAACAATCTATGTCCTCTTTGGTCCAGTCGTTTTTAGGTTTAAGAATGGTTTTATCTCCTACTTCCATTGTGGGTGGTGACCAACCATCCACTACAGACATCCAGACTCTTTCATAAATAGACTTTAGAAAAGCCCTCATCATAGCCTTCCAATAGGCGTAGTCTTCCCCATCAAACAATGGAGGTCTGGATGTATTTCCACATTCTTTTCGTATTTTGACAAATTAATGAGAATTGACTGGTTTCTCAGGAATCTAAATTCAGGTGATTAAACCTTAATATAGAAATACCTGCTCTGATACCAATTGAAATTTCACCGGTCCGTTCTTTTTAACTCAATATACCTAGAAGGGGGGGTTGATTAGGTATTTAAAATTATTTATACCTACACAGTTTTACAGGTCTATGGTAAGGAAATAAAATCACATGCCTTAGTTGTTTGATAAAAGATTATCACAACCGACTCAATTCGAATATACCTCCGTGGTATATTGTCTTTTTGTCGTTTGATCTAATCAAGATAGATTGCGAAATACAAACAAACAATCACACAAGACAAGAGACTTTTACGTGGAAACCTTAGAAAGGAAAAACCACGGGACTAAGTCCAAACAGAAAGTATCACTAACTGACAAGTTAAACGAAACAAAGATTACCTACGCAGCACCGTTGCAAATACAGCTTCCAACCTTAGCCAAGGCCTACTACCGATACGTCCACGTCCTCTGAATCAACGCTATGAATCCACGCGCGCCCCTCCAGCCAAGAAGTCTTGTCTACTTGTTCAGTTTGGTACACCCCAAACCTACCATCGATTGGCTCCTCCGATCTTAATTCTCAACACTCCCGCCTTTGCAGAAGGTGAAGGATTTTGTACACCCTGAACCCTAAGTTGCTCAAATGATGTTGAGTCATACTGGTACACTCAGGCTACTAGTGAAATTTCACCAGTCCGTTCTCTTTAACTCAATATACCCAGAAGAGGGATTGATTAGGTATTTAAAATTAATTATACCTACATAATTTTACTGGACGATGATAAGGGTAGAAAATTACATGCCTTAGTTGTTTGATAAAAGATTATCATAACCGACTCAAATTGAATATACCTCTAGGTATATTTTATTTCATCGTTTGATCTAATTAGAATATATTGCGGAATACAAACAAACAATCACACTAGAGAAGAGATTTTTACTTGGAAACCTTAGCCAAGAAAAAACCACGGGACCACGTCCAGACGAAAAGTATCACTAACTGAAAAGTTAAACAAAACAAAGGTTACCTACGCAGCACCGTTGCAAATACAGCTTCCAACCTTAGCCAAGGCTTATTGTCGATGCGACCACGTCCTCTGAATCAACCCTACGAATTCACGTGCGCCCTTCTAGCTAAGAAGCCTTGTCCGCTTGTTCAGTTTGGTACACCCCAAACCTACCGTCGATCGGCTCTTCCGATCTTAATTCGCAACACTCCTGCCTTTGCAGAAGGTGAAGGATTTAGCACACCCTGAACCCTAAGTTTCTCATGTCATGCCCTAAATCCGGATACCCAGATACGACCCAAAAATTTGTGGATCGACCCGTACCCAAACCCAGAAGTGATCCATGAATGTCCCCTAGTGGTCCAATTAGGTCAATTAGACTACTAAGGTTCATTCGAAAACCCACTAAGTAAACAAAAAAGTCTAGATGTAGAAAACAAATAATTAAAATAATTCATAATTCAAATAATCCAATCAATCAACTAAATATGGAGAGAAGGAGGTGAGAACATGCTCTCAATCAAAGGACTGCATGCCCGTGAAAATAATAATGTTTTAAAACAATCAAAATAAAGCCTTCTAAAGTGTGGGATCGACTCCCAAATCCTCGCCAATCTCCTCGAATGCACCGGAGTCTTTCTCCTCAAAATCATCTCACGTACTCGGCTCCTCAAAATTTAAAAATGGTATTGATGTAGCAACGTGAGCCGAGGCCCAGTAATACAACAATGTGCATGGTATAATATCATACTATACAAGTTTTTAACCACGGTATGCATCTCAATCATATAATAAGGATGGCATGAATATGAGGGTGAATGCAAGTAAGTACGGGATGCAAATGCAACTAGTCCCCATAACCACATAGGGTCTCCATCTCCTTCCCGCACTAGGAGCGGTCTCATCGACCCATTTGCAGGATATAATAACGTTTGGGGCCTTTCACCCTAGGGTACCGAACCCTGATTAATTAATAAAATCAATATAAATGTACATAATATACTTCAACCCCGTTCCCTTATGCACCCCTTATATGAAATGACGCGATGATCATGGTATGATAACAAAATGGTACTAGGGTTACATGGCATAAGCACACATGTATTTAACATTTAAAAAATAATATAAAATGAACATATGATCATCAAAAGTAATAACATGGGAACGAACTAGGGTTAAACATCATGAATAACATGTAAACGATCACCAAAGATCACAATCAACATCGATGAATAATATAAGTGAAAATCGCCAGAGAATCCAACACTCCATTGCCGAACCCTATGAGGGATCCATGACACAAGGTCGAACCCATAAAGAGGGATCCAAGACACATGGCTAAACCCTATGAGAGATCCAAGACACATGGGTGGGATCCCTATGCATATAAGTATAGGTCAAACCATCTAGGATTTAGTCAAATAACAAGGGCTAAATCCCTTAATATTCAATTGAAATTAAGGTTTTTCCGCGTCGTTGGTTACGGAAACCCTAAAGTTTAACAATATTTGTAATTTCTCCGAATTGGTTCACTTAATCTGCAAAATAGCAGACTAGCACAGTGGCTCATGTCGGATATCGTCAGCACTCGGGGTTAGGGCAAAATAAAAACAAATTTAAGAAAATATGCTAAAAATGATAGGGAGATGAAAGAGATGGAGATCGGGGTTAAAAATCTAACTTTTGATAGTTCAAGATTGATACACTAAATTCAAAAATGAAATAAAATGAGATAAAAACACAATGAATAAAGGAATTCCAATTTAATAATTAATCAAAGTGCTTACAATGATTCAACAAACGGAAAAGAAATTAATCTAGAAAGCAGAATTAAAGATATGAAAAAGTAGAGAGAGAAAGTGAGATTAGAGAGAGAAATCTAGAGAGAAAAGAAGAGAGATATAGAAAGAAAAATTCATAAAACTAGAGAGAGAAAGTGTAGGATGAGAGAGAAAGACAACACTCACCTTGAAAGTTGACCGGAGGAGATGCATGCAAGTGGGAAGATGATGGGCAGCAATACCTTTTCTATTGGATAGACCGAACTATGGTTGGGGCGTTCAAGCTTGCTGGTGGAAGAAGGTTGCTTATGCACGTGGAGGACGGGGTGGAGCTTTGTCCGTTTGATGAAGGGATGCTATCCATGAAGACAGGATGTGGAGAAGATAGGTGGTAGCAACGGTGCAAGGCAACAAGAGGAGGGACTGCAACTTGAATTGCAGCACTGCAGGTCTGTGCTCTTAAGAGCAACACCGTGGTGGATGTGGGGGAGAAGTAGCAGCACTTGCTCAAGAAAACCAGAGTTGCAGGTTCGTGGTGCTGATGGTGCTGTGCATGTCCAAAGCTTGAAGCAGGGATGATCGTGTTGCACTTGCAGGTGATGGCAGTAGAGACGTTGCTGTCCGTGAGAATAAGAAGATGTGAATTGGTTGCAGCCCCTTCTTGGAGAAGGTGAGGTGGCAGCAAGGAGTTGCTGCTGGACTGCACGGTGAGTGGAGAAGAAGACAGCAACAGAGGTGCTCCTTTGTGAAGTTGCTGATCCGGTGATGAGGAAGACGAGTGCACGGTGTTGGAGGTGATGGAGATGAACTGTAAATCTGCAAGAGATCCCGTAGGATGGAAGTTGGACTTTGTGTTGCCGCCTGGATAGTGGTCAATGATTGAACCCACTTGTGAGGAGCAGCAACGTGGAAAACCGGTATGAGCAACCGGTTTTAATGGTGACGAGCAATGGTTTGGGATTTTCCGACGATGTTGCAGGTTTCTTTGATGGAGGAATGGATGCCAATACCTTGCAGACGTTTGGGTGGAGAGGTGAAAGAGGACCATGAGAGGTCTTCTCAAAGTCGTGAGAAGAGGATGGGGTTGCTGCAACGATGGTGTTGCAGCAAGCAGGGTGGAGCAGCAAGTTATGCCGGCAAACTGAAGGAGAGACGAACCCAGTTGCAGGTTCGTTGAGAGAAGAAGAGGAAGAAGGGAGGAGGGGCAGTAGCTGGTGCTACTGTGGTGATCGCAGCAGCAAGCTGTGCTGCAACAGGTTCGCCGGCCGGAGTTGCAGGTTGCAACTCCGATAAGGAAATAAATAAAGACGAAGAAGAAGAAGAAGAAGAAAAAGAAGAAGAAGAAGAATAAGAAGAGGAGACGATGTGGTTGCTGGGTGCAACCTCCCCGGTAATGGAGATTGTGGTGTGCAGATTTCAGCGAGACGCACCTACTGTGCAAGAGAGAGGAGTGCTTGTTCCTTTCCGAAATTGTTGGGTGCAGCAACGGTCTGAGATCCAAGAGATGTTCAAATCGTTAGGAGCAGCGAGAAAAGCTCTCTGGGGCGCTTCTCAACGTGGAGAAGATCCAACAAAAATGGTGAGGACATGTGGAGCAGTTGCTTTTCTTGGAGAAGAACCCAGTAAGGTGGTGGAGAAGATGCAGCAGGTCGGTGAAGGATGGTGGCTGCTGGAGAACCACCAGAGGAAAGTGAACCAGTCTGGTTGATGCCTACTAATAGAGGAGTTGTAGGCAGCAATCTCTGATACCGATGGGAGATGTTAGGAGAAGATGGTTCCTGGTCCAGCAACCCGGTGTACAACCGGCTGGAGAGGATAATGCTTGACCTGCAACTCGTCGGAGTTGCAGGTTGTTAATGGTGAAACGGTGGTTTGTTACTGATTTTCCGATGATGTTACAGGTTGATGCTGATGGAGGAATGGAAGCCAATACTTGGGAAGCTTACAGACGTTTGGGTGGTGATTAAGGGTGCGTGAACAACTCTGTTTGTGAGCCTTGGTTGCTGGTTTGAACCAGTCCGGTTGCCTGGTGTGCAACGCCCAGAGAAAGGAGAAGAAGAAGATGGAAGGAATGAGAGGTTGGCGGCTTGTGGAATTGTAGGTTCACAACTTGTGGTGGCCGCGAGCAAGGTTGAGGGATTTGCCGGAGAAGATGGTGGAGAGGTCGGCTGGACGCGCACCTCTAGAAGACCGTCGGTTGCTCAAGTGAAAGAGCAGCCGATGGTTTGTTCTTTAAGAGAGTAGAAAGGAAGTGTGAGAGAGTGAATAGGTAGGAGAGAAGAGAGAAAAGTTAGGGGGGAGGGAACCGATCTTGATCTTGGGTTTCCCTCTCTCTTTAAAGGATAGAGAGAGAGTGAAATACGTGGATGGTTACGGGGTGGTTACTTGAGATGATGGAGAAGTAGTCAAAAGAGACCTTTTCTCCCATGGGCTTAAGTAATGTGGGGGCCCAAGACGGTAGAGAGACCATGGGCCTCTAAGTTGTATGGGTTTGATTATTGGGGGCCATAAATGAATGACACGTGTTGGCCAATAGGATAGTGGGCTAGTAAGTGGGTTGCGGGCCAAGGCATTTATGCAATGCGCCATCATTAAGGCCTTGGCCACATGATGCCACATGTCGTCCAATAGGTTATGGAAATGATAGGCTGTGAACTAACTAGTGGATAGGCCATAGGATGATAATGGGTCAATGGACATGGGTCATGGGCGTGGGCATGGGTCATGGGTCATGGGCTTGGGTCATGGGCCAAAATAGATAGAGTGAGAAATAGGAGAGAGGTGAGAGAAAAAGTACAAAAATAAAAGCCTTGGCGAGTGTTGAACCCTGGTCTTCTTTATTCTCTCTCGTCCGCTCCACAAATAAGTCAAACTTATCATTTGATGTCAATTGGTGTGGCCTTTAACACCTAAGTCCTTCTCTTGGTCTCTAGCTATTCTTCTCTCCCTTAGTCTTTGTTCCGGCTCTACGATCCTCTTGCTTTTTCCGTACATGTTGATATTCGCTCAAAAGTGCTTATTTTAAGCAATTATCCTTTTAGCGTTATTGCATTCTCCTACGTAAAATACTCTATTTATCTACTTTTCTACGTAAGTGTCTCTTCTGTTGCGTAGAACACACTTTTCTGGACGAAATGGTATATTTGCATGCATTAAACACATTTTTGGAAGTCTAGATATAAAGCCGTTCTGATTGAGTCTCATTACGCGCTTCTTTTGTCGCAGGAAACCCGATCAGACGATTCTTGAGATCCAGGACACCCTATAAAGGCTACAATCAAGCTAGAAGTGATCAACTGGACCAGGGAACCGTCAGTAAACCAAGGCGGACCCCACACGTTTAAAGTATGTCCACATGATTGCACAGTCAGCAGCAACTCTTGGAGGCATGAAGGCAATAGTAGACCATGATATAAGATCACAAGTACACGAGGCGAACCACAATAATGTTAGAGATTGGATTGAGATGGATCAGCAAATTTATGAGCCAATGTTTTAGTAGGCCACTGATTGGTTGATGCATGGTATTGCACTAAAATGGAACCTACAAGATCGTGAGAACTGCAATTGGAATCAAGGTTGCAAAGTGTTTATTGAACCGGGTTTTGATGAAAATATTACACCATGTGATCAAGAAGATGTGGACGATCTTAGCATTGAAGAAAAGAGGGGGTTGCATGATTGAATTAGATAAAGGGTCGGGTGTTGGAAGCAAGTCGGAACCATTGGATTAACTCTCTTCGTGACCTTCACACTTGAAAGATGGAGGCAAGATAGGAGTTGGGCGCGCATGGAAGCAACAACCTAAGACAGTGTAAGAGGAAAGGGAAACGATTACAAAGCGCTCTATACTAAAGAAGATGATATGGCAAGATGGGCCCCACAACCTAGAGAACGAAGGGGCCCAGAGCTAATGAACGGTCATGAGAAAACAATATTCATATGGCAAGATGCTGGACAGCAAGTATGGACTCAAAATCGTGAACCAAAAGGTGGGACCCATGTGATTTCAAAAGAAAAAGGTTAAGCTAGAAGGAAAGAAGATGATGTGGCAGTCAAAGTTGCTAAACTATGTGCATGGGCCACCAAAGTTGTTGATGTTGCAAGTGGGGTCCATGGAAGCAAAATCTTAATCCCTCCTCAAAACAACAACTCTCCACGTTCCTTCCCTTCTAGCCATTCACCTAACCTTTCCAAAACTCTCTCAATGGCATCACGCCTTGCACCCCACGACCTCACCATTCCACTCCACTTGTTCTAAAAAGGGGATCCATCAACGTTTTGGCAAAAATGGAAACCCTACTCACCTAGCCGTCCACCACTTTAAAAACTCTCCAAATAAGAAAGCAAGAGGTCAACCCCCTTGCTCTCCCATAGCCGTACTCTCCCTTCATTCCCTCTCTTGTCTCCCCTCTCTTAAACGGTTTTAGAGAGGGAGAACCCAGCACCGTCTCCTGCATCTAAGCCATTGCCTCTCCACGATTTCCCATCGAGTTTTTCCTTTCTTTCTCCTCCACGAGCTCATCCCTCTCCATCGAACCTCCTCTTCTCACTATACCGCCCCTTCTCCTCCATTCTTTCTCCCACGTTTTCTCCCTAGGGAAGAACACACAAAAAAAAAAAAAAAAAAAAAAAAAAATATTTTCTCAAGATCACCGGAGTTGCAGGTTGCAACTCCGGCAACCTCCATTAACTCCGGCCACCTGCTGCTGATCACCTACCTCTTCCCCCTCTCGCTAGCACACACCACCGTGCACACCTCCGCCTGCAACCACCGTGTTCAACAGCCAGCAGCCCAGCCTCACAACCGTCCAAAGAAGGAGATCGTCTTCTTCGTTTTTTTTTATCTTTGACCGGAGTTGCAGGTCTGCAACTCCGGCCATCTCTCGTCCCAAGCGCCTCCACCCCTGCTGCTGTTGCTGTTTCTCTCCCTCCTTGTCGGTTACACGTTCAGGCAGCCACTCCGCCTCAACCACTTTGCTGCCACCACCGTCTTCATCAACATCACAGCACCACTCCGCCTCAACCACGTTGCTGCCATCACCGTTTTCATCAAACATCACAGTCCCACCCTGTTCACACCGTCTGCAACTCCTCCACCAACCTGCAACTCAGCACCACAACCACCATCACCCTTACACGTCCCTCTCTCTTTGCTTGCTGGTTTGTATGTGTGCACACCTAGCAACTCACGCATTCCATCCAAGCTACCGGAATCATCACCTTGCCGGACTGGAGTTTGCACTCCCAAGCCACCATTCCTTCACACCACCGTGCTGCCCCTTCTTTTTCTTCATCTTCTCCACACCAACCGTTGCAACAGCAGTTGTTGCTCACGGGTTCTCTACCCCATCTCCTCCCTTGAACGGTGCGTCTCCAGCCAATGCCCAAGCATTGTAGCACCACGTGGAAACACCACCATGCTGTCATGCTTCCCCACCACGTGACCGGCTTCCGCATCATGGCCATACATCTTCTCTGTCCATCTTCACCATTGGTAAGTTCCGCATCCAGGTAATTTTCCATCTTCACTTTCTCTCTCCTCATTCTCTCATCAATCTCTCTCTAAGTCTCCCAAGTTGTTTCTCTCTCTAAAACCTCCCTTTCTTTCTCTAGGTTTCACTTCTCTCTACTTTCTTTCTCTAGGTCTCCATCTCTATTTTCTTTATGCTTTATAGAATTGTCATTTTATTATCTTTTTATTAGAAGTTTGTATCTCAACATTTGATTCGAATAAAATTTAGTTTGATTTTGCAATATTGTGTTCAATTCTTACTCTTAGTTTACTTTCGTGTTTTTGGTTGCTTGTGAAAATTTCTCTCTCTAAAAATCACTAAGCATGTTTTAAATCCATCACCATTCTCACCTCTCCATGTTTTCTTGATAAAAATCCGTCATTGCATGTTCATGAGTCGCGCTAACTAACCCCGAGTGCGGATCGACATCCGACGCGAGCCACTGTACAACCCTGTGATTTTTGCAGGATTTGAGTGAAAAAGAATCGAATAATTACAAATATTGTTGAGATCTAGGATTTCCGTAACCAACGACGCGGAAAAATCCTACTTTCAAATGGCGTCGCTGCCGCTCGGGTGTTCGGGAGTGCGAAAAAGGACGTAAAGACGGAATTGGAAAGTTGCTGAAGCGAAAAGCTGCTCAATTTGGCCAGCCCGACCTTTTCGGGAAACTTTCTATTTTTTGTTTTTGTTGATTTTTAGCAGTTTTTAAATTACTATTTTTAATGCCTCGGAAGGCCGAGTGCAATTTGTAATAATTTAAGAATTTTACTGCTTTCCATATAACTGCTAGATCTTGTTCTAGGGTTTTTTAGAAACCCTAGATTAAGTGAAAATTACCAAAAAAATTAAAAAATTAAAATTCAAAAAAATTAGGGTTTTATATTCTGTAGATTTTTTAGAAATCACCAATCAAGGATTTGCGATTTTTGGAAAGATTCTAAAATCTTGAAACTTTGCTAAATTAGGGTTTCCCCTCTTAGAAGTTTCCTCTTTAGAAGAATTTCTATCTTTAGAAATCTTCCGAATTTGGAAAAGTCTGCAAAAGGAAACACCATAAATCTAGCAGGATTTCAATTTTTGGAAAGTTTCCAAAATTGTAAGGGATCTCGCAATCAAATCTTTCTTGGAAGATCTTCATAGTTCGGGAAACTTTCCAATCTAGGTATTTTCCATCTGGAAATTCCTAAATTTTAACCCATCTCGAACTTGGAAATTAATTCAAAAACTTGCCTAAATCCAGTGCTTGTTCTGTGAACCCTAAAAAGGCAAAGATCTTCCAAATAGAATCCCGACTACCTAGACCGTGCGATCTAACTTTTCTGCAGGAACACGATCCAGTGTGGGTAGGGAGCAAAAGCTCAAAGAGGTGGAGTCGGGCCCAAGCCCATTAGGATACCCCTCTCTAACCCACGGAGGCGACCCCGTGGCGTGGCCCACGGGAGGTAAGTCTCTATCCTCGCCTTGAGTGCGATACAGAGCAATTTGGGTGAATCATTGCCGCTTGTCTATTTGCTTTCGCATAAATATTATTCGACTTGCGTGGCATGGCCGTTAATAATTGAACATTAATCGAGCAGACCCAGCTCTTTTACAACTGGTGGGATTTCATCACCCACCTCATCACTCCAGCTGAAATTGATCCCCAGGATCCATCTATAATAAAAAGAATCAAGAAGTAGAGCCAATTAGCTCGGTGTTCGAGGAAAAATCCACACAAAGCGAACCCGCTTAACATCCAATCGAAATAAGACCACGAGCGCGGGTCCCTGTTGTCTAACACACCCATAAGTCCCTGTTACTCAAGTACACTGAGCTCGACGTGGCATCTTGGACTATTCGGCGGTTAGTTGCGTGTGTGGATTAGGAACGCACATCAACCCTAGCTTAACCCGAGGGAACACTCTTCTTATCCACTTGACCAATCCGGTTAGTCTGGGACGTACTTAAGTCAGCCGTTGTGCCGCACGTCTGTCTAGGATTCGGATTGCCTTGTTGTTAACTAGAGTTAGTACTAAAGGATTCGCTCTGAAGAGTGTAGCCTGGTGAGAACCTCTGAGTGCAAAACAGTTAGTCCGGCGGTTAAAAGATAAACCAGTGGTCCGCCCACAGTCATAATCTACTCTAGCCCCAAAACTAACAAAGATAATTCCTAAAATATATCCTGATTGCTTAGAATAGGATTATCTGTGCTTGGTGTGCATCATTTAGGATAGTGTTCCTCTCTGGCAACCTTTTGCCAAGTATAGAGCTTGCCTCATTAGCGTATGTCCGGTTGGACTCGCCCGAACAAGCGCTTGGTTCGATCTGAGAATCACGTCCCTACAGTGGATCCTCCACTGAATTCTTCCCCATCTCTTTCACCACCCGCCTCCCCCAGTACTACTACCTTTGTAGTCATGGCAGTCGAACGACCTCTTATCGAGACGTTCGCCCCTATCTTTGCCAATCCACCCACTTGCATTGTTCTCCCACCTACTACGGCAGTACAGTTCGAGATCAGGCCACAGACGATCCAAATGCTGCCAACCTTTCGTGGTCTCCCAAGAGAAGACCCATATTCCCATATTAGGGAATTCCAACATGTCATCCTACTTTTCAAGAATCAGAACCTCGATGATGACAATGTGCGTCTGCGAGTTTTTCCATTCTCGCTCAAAGACAGAGCCTCAGATTGGCTCTACTCCTTACCCGCTGATTCAATCAGCAGTTGGAAAGAATTGGTGGGCAAATTCATGTCTAAATTCTACCCCATGACTCGGACCAACCAAATGAAGCAACTCATCCAGGACTTTCGACAGAAGTCCGATGAGAAATTTTTTGAAGCATGGGATAGATTCCAAGACTACCTGACTAAGTGTCCCCACCATAGCATCGACAAGGGCAATCTTGTCCATGTCTTCTACAAGGGACTTACTGATGAGTCCCGGACCATGGTAGAGTCCATGTGCCAAGGAAAATTCCTGCACCAAACTCCGACCGATGCATACAAATTCTTGGGAGAGTTAGGAGAAAACTCTCAACATTGGACGACTGACTCAGAGTTCAGTCGAACCACTTCGGTCCAAAGGACAACCAAGGGACATGATGCTACAGCTGATACTGAGCTTCGATCAGTCATTCAAGAGTTGAGCAAGTCAGTCTCGGCACTGGCTGTGTCTGTACAAAAGCCTACTCAACAATCTACCCCAGTCATGCATGTGGGATACGAGAGCCCTATGGAATCCTGTACCCTCTGTCTGCAACCCTCCCATACTACTGAGCATTGTCCTTTAAATGAAGGATGGTCTAATCCTCTTCAAGAAGACATTTGTGCTTTCAGCACATACAAACCTCCTACTCAGAACTCGTATAGTCAATCTTATCATCCGGACACGAGAAACCACCCTAACTTCTCTTGGAGGCCTCAGTCTACTCAACCTCAAGCTCAACCTCCGCGTCAACCTCAGGGCATGTATCCCCCTGGGTTCAATCAACCCAATAGGCAATTCAATCAGGGTCAGTACCAGCAGAATCAGTACCCATCTACTCAGAACCAGCAATTCCAACAGGGTCAATACTCTGGACAATCGAGCACATTTCAGAATCAGCAAAGAGTCCCACAGACCTTTCAGAACCAACCGGTTGTCCCAACTAATTCTCCAGCCTATAACTATAATGCCCCAATGAGCTCGAGTCGCGAATTGGTGCCTCAGCTCCCATTAGCTGTTCCTCAACAGTCGGTCCCCAAATCTGGTATTGAAGACCTTCTAGCTCAACTCATTACTCAGCAACAACAATCTATGCAACGCCTAGAGCAACAGCAACAGCAATCCATGCTTCGCCTAGAGCAACGTCTAGGTAACTTGGAAGCTGAGAAAGCTAAGGGGATCTTTCCTAGCCAACCCATTGCCAACCCTAAAGGAAATGCCAAAGGGGCAGTATATGAGATCGGATCCCAATCTCAAAGCCAGAATGAGAAATGTCAAGGGGAGGTGCAAGCTGTAACCACCCTACGATCTGGAAAAACTGTGGACATGGGAGTCCAACCACCACCGGTGCCATCTCCGGCACCCATCACTCGCACAGAGGAAACTAGTCCTAATCCTACCTCTGCTTCTTCCACCTCTGCACCAACATCAGATATCCCTGTGCAGAAATCCAAGGCTAAAGACAAATCCATTTGTCGAGTAAAGCCTCCCTTCCGGGACAGACTTGTCCAAGATAAGCGGGATCAACAATTCTCAGAGATCTTAGACGTCTTTAAAGATGTCCAGATCAATATCCCATTCCTTTCTGCTATCAAGCAAATCCCCTCCTATGCCAAATTCCTCAAGGACTTGTGCACAGTTAAGCGGCGTACGCATGTACCCAAAGCTGCCTTCTTGGCCGAAAAAGCTACCGCGTTCATTCAACGCAATAGTGTGATCAAACACAAGGATCCAGGTAGCCCGACTGTCCAATGTGAAATTGGAGACAACTTTAGTTGCACTGCCTTGCTAGATTTAGGGGCTAGCGTTAACCTCATACCATTCTCGGTATATCAGCAGTTAGGACTGAAAGATATGAAGCCTACCAATGTCACCCTGAAATTGGCTGATCAGTCCATCAAGATTCCAAGAGGAATCATTGAGGATGTCCTAGTAAAAGTTGCTGACTTTTATTATCCTGTGGACTTTATCATTCTAGACACCGAGCCGTGTCAGGATAACCGCATTCCGGTCATCTTAGGCCGTCCATTCCTTGCCACCGCGAACGCACACATCGGGTGCCGGGACGGAAACATGTCCATTGCTTTCGGTAACCTCAAAGCTGAGGTCAACATCTTTCATTTAATGCAACAAGATGCCGATCGCGAAGTGACCGATGAAATGTGTGCCGTTGAGAGTCTAATCCCGGACTCCACCGAAGATATTCTTAAGCAGTGTCTAGAACACTTTGGAGCTGACTTTGCAACAGAGTCAGCTATTTCTGATCTCAATGATCTTTTGGAGACTACTCCACTGATAGAGATCCCCGCTCCACTCATCGAGTTCGAGCCTCTGATAACCATGGCCAGAGAACCCATCCTTCCTTTACCTACTGAAGTCAAACCTCTTCAATCCGTGTCTTCTGTGACACCTATTTCTACTCCATCTGCTCCAATGTTGGAGCTTAAGCCTCTTCCCATAGATCTTTCCTATGCCTATCTTGGTCCTAAGGAAACCTACCCTGTCATTATTGCTTCCTCTCTGTCTGCGAGTGAACGTAAGAAACTTCTTGAGCTGCTCAACGAGCACAAATCTGCGATAGGTTGGACTATAGATGATATTCGTGGCATAGACCCCTCGGTGTGCCAACATCACATCTATCTCGAGGATGAATCCAAAACCTCTCGAGAACACCAGAGGAGGTTGAACCCCGTCTTGAAGGATGTAGTCCGGGATGAGGTCCTTAAACTGTTAGATGCGGGTATCATTTATCCCATCTCCGATAGCAAATGGGTGAGTCCTATTCATGTCGTCCCTAAAAAGGCAGGATTCACAGTTGTGGAAAATGAGAACAAAGAAATGGTCACCCAACGCCTGAAGAAAGGGTGGAGAGTCTGCATCGATTACCGACGACTCAACACCAACACTAGGAAGGACCATTTTCCTTTACCCTTCATAGACCAAATGTTGGAGAGACTAGCAGGTCACTCCTATTACTGCTTCCTCGATGGTTACTCAGGGTATAATCAAATACCCATCGCCCCCGAGGATCATGAGAAGACAACTTTCACCTGTCCCTTTGGCACTTTTGCCTACAAGCGCATGCCCTTTGGCCTCTGCAATGCACCCGCGACCTTTCAGAGGTGTATGATGAGCATATTTTCCGACATGGTAGAAAAATTCCTCGAAGTCTTTATGGACGACTTCTCAGTTTTTGGGTCATCCTTTGATGACTGTCTGAACCATCTAGGGCTTGTACTTCAACGCTGTCAGGACAAGCGACTTGTCCTCAATTGGGAGAAATGCCACTTCATGGTGAAGAAGGGCATTGTTCTGGGACATGTCATTTCCCATCAGGGCATTGAGGTCGACAAAGCTAAAATCGATATCATCTCGACCTTGCCCATTCCTAAGTCCGTGCGTGACATCCGGTCCTTTTTGGGACACGGAGGATTCTATAGGCGATTCATCAAGGACTTCTCTCAAATCGCTCGACCTCTGTCCCATCTTCTGGCTAAAGATAGTCCTTTCGACTTTAATGCTGACTGTGTCAAGGCATTTGAGCGTCTCAAATCTGAGCTCACTACTGCGCCCATTATCCGTCCCCCGGACTGGACTCTACCTTTCGAGGTAATGTGCGATGCTTCTGACTACGCATTAGGCGCCGTTCTAGGGCAGAGAGTTGACAAAAGGTCACACGTGATCTACTACGCGAGCAAAACTCTTAACTCTGCCCAAATGAATTACTCTACCACTGAGAAAGAACTCTTGGCGGTAGTCTTCGCCCTTGATAAATTCCGTCAGTACCTCTTAGCCACTAAGGTGGTTGTGTACACTGATCATGCAGCCCTTCGTTATCTCATGTCGAAAAAGGAAACCAAACCTCGATTAATTCGATGGATTCTCTTACTGCAGGAATTCGACCTCGAGATTAAGGATAAGAAAGGAACTGAGAATGTAGTGGCTGATCACTTGGCTAGACTGACTTTAGAGTCATCCTTCGACACCCAGCCCATCCCTGAAACCTTTCCAGACGAACAACTGTTCGCCATCTCTGTTAATCCTTGGTACGCTGATATTGTCAACTACCTTGTCACCGAAGAAATGCCTACACACTGGTCAAAACAGGACAAAAGCCAATTCCTAGCAAGAGTTAAGTACTACTCTTGGGATGATCCTTATTTGTATAAATACTGTCCTGACCAGATCATTCGTCTCTGTGTCCCTGAGTCGGACCAACTCAATATCTTGTCCTCATGTCATGACCAACCTTGTGGTGGTCATTTCAGCACTAAGAAGACTGCAGAAAAAGTTCTGCAATGCGGATTCTACTGGCCTACACTATTTAAAGATGCCCATATCTACAGCAAAACCTGTCCTAATTGCCAGCATCTAGGCCGCATCTCCCAGAGGAACATGATGCCCCTCACTCCCATCCAGGTCGATGAAATATTTGACATCTGGGGCATCGACTTCATGGGCCCCTTTCCAGTTTCCTATGGTTTTGAGTACATTCTCCTTGCGGTAGACTATGTATCCAAATGGATAGAAGCCATTCCCACCAAGACGAATGACCACAAAGTGGTGGTCAAATTCCTAAAGGAGTTCATCTTCGCCCGATTCGGTGCCCCTAAGGCCATCATTAGTGATGGGGGCACCCATTTCTGCAATAAGATATTCGAGAACTTAATGAAGAAGTATGGGGTAACCCACAAGGTTGCCCTAGCTTATCATCCGCAAACTAGTGGTCAAGTGGAGGTTTCTAATCGTCAGATCAAGCAGATCTTGGAGAAGACAGTCAATACCACACGTAAAGACTGGTCTACTCGTCTCACCGATGCTTTATGGGCATACAGAACCGCCTACAAGACCCCACTCAATATGTCTCCCTATCGTCTCGTCTTTGGGAAACCTTGTCATCTACCGGTAGAGATTGAACATCGTGCCCTATGGGCCATTAAGAAACTCAACTTCGACCTCGAATCTGCAGGGGAGGAGAGAAAACTTCAAATGAATGAGTTAGAGGAACTCAGAAATGATGCCTACAACTTGTCCAAGAATTACAAAGCCAAAATGAAGTGGATACATGACAAGAGCATCCTTAGGAAAGAGTTCCATCCAGGACAGAAGGTCCTTCTTTATAATTCTCGTCTTCATCTCTTCCCTGGAAAACTGAACTCTAGGTGGACCGGTCCTTATACGGTCACAGCAGTCACACCCTTCGGGGCAATCACTATTGAGGATCCCAAGGATCACTCCTCATTCCAGGTAAATGGGCAGCGTCTAAAACAGTTCCATGAACTTGACGTATTGTTCATTCAGACTTTTGAGATCGATCTCATCGATCCTGTCTATGTCGACTGATGATCCACTCAGTCTCCTGTGCTCCAACTTGGTTGGGGGTGCCTGTCACCCCCGTCATGTCTGGCTGAAGACGTAAAACTTAGCGCTTTCGGAAAGGCAATTCCGGTATTCCTAGAGTACATGAGTCTCATGCATTTGTTATTACTGTTATATCTCTGGAAATGCAGGTACATTCATTCTTCCGATCATCAGGTACCACACACTGTCGAGTTTCTGCCGACTTGGTAACATCCTTCCTGAATCTTTGCATCATCATCATTGATTTGTTATCATTTTATGTCCCGGTCATGAGCACCGAGGACGGTGCTGTATTTTGGTTGGGGGTGGGTATTTACAAAAACTCATGTCTTCATTTTGAAAAAAAAAAAAAAAAAAAAAATTTCTTATTTTTGGGGTGATTTCCGATATTCTCCAAAAGTTTTCTAGAATTTCAAAAATGTGTCAAATACCCTGACTTTGATTAGCTAAAAACCTTCGTTAAGTCAGTATTGAGGATGTCAATTTTTGTTTAAAGTTAGCGTCGAGTCAAGTCAGGCGTGACTACAGCAGGTTTGAAAACTCAGATTTGGCACAATTGTACACTATCAACATCAGAGTCGTCCTAAGTTTTGAAACTCTAGAGATCCTGTGAGAATAATTGTGGAGACCTAACCCAGTGAGCTTTCGAGCCTTTAATCATTTCAGAGAGTTATATAATAATCCTGAGTCAATGGATGACTCACTATTCTTCATGCCCGCAATATTCGTTGAGAGATCTCATTATCTTTTGCTTCGATCATAAAACTCGGAACGACATCAACATTGGATTACTACGACAGAACCTTCTCTGTATCCAGTCAAGACAGTATACATGATAGTGCAAACCCTAGAAAATGATTTAGGCCATTTTTCTGAACCATTCAGCCTTTTTACCCACCTGAATTATACTTCACTAGAAACCCCTTGAACCCTTCTATAAAAGCCTTTTCTTTGTAATCCCATCAACCTAAAATCCAGTATAGCTATGAAGCATGACTAGCTACCCTTATTTTGAGATGGACAAAAGAATAACTGATATGGGTGTACCGTGAAAAGAAAAGTAAAGAAGAAGAATCAAAAGAAAAGAAAGTGGTTCAAGCTGAAAACAAAATATGAAAAGAAAGTATGAAGAAGAGCTGAAAAGAAATTGAGCAGTCTCAGAAATATCAAGAAAAAGAGAAAAATACGAAAAAAGGAAAAAGAACCAGATAATGGTGTTACGTCGCAGGAAAAATTCAAGCAAATGGCAATATCCTCTCAAGATCTTTGAAATCCTGTATTCCTTTATCTCTCTACACCTGACCTAAGCCTCATTACAACCCAGGAAAGTCCTACTTGATTCTAGGATAGTACGATCATAAAATGTGGAGATTGGAGAAAGAGAAGCTATAGAGTTTGATCTGACGTTCCCGAGTGAAGTGGTATTCCAATCATGAGATCTTCTTCTATTAAAGATGTCCTTCCTTCAAATAAAACATATGTGAGATCTTTTGCCTCTTTATATTAAATACATCGCCTCACATATAAATTGAGAGAAAAGAAGAAAACCCTTCTTGTGTGATTCTATTCTGAGTGCTAAACATGTGAGATTTGAGGTCGAGGCAGAAAAACTTAGAGGTGATCTGGAAATCTTTACTGTCGGATGATGAGAATGTTGAGCACACACACACGCAGAGTCTGACTATTCTGGGTCATAATTATCAGTCTGTAGTCTTGCCAAAACTTTCCAACTTTTCGCTAGCATGTAACTATTTTTGCATCCATTCAATGATTTGACGAACGGTGTTTTCCCTGAGCTAATATGAAAAAGTGTGCAGCATGTGCCTAGCCCTTTTAAGCTCATTTATTTCGCACTAATTGCCAAGGATTGGCAATATGCTGGTTGGGGGTTGTGATATTCGCTCAAAAGTGCTTATTTTAAGCAATTATCCTTTTAGCGTTATTGCATTCTCCTACGTAAAATACTCTATTTATCTACTTTTCTACGTAAGTGTCTCTTCTGTTGCGTAGAACACACTTTTCTGGACGAAATGGTATATTTGCATGCATTAAACACATTTTTAGAAGTCTAGATATAAAGCCGTTCTGATTGAGTCTCATTACGCGCTTCTTTTGTCGCAGGAAACCCGATCAGACGATTCTTGAGATCCAGGACACCCTATAAAGGCTACAATCAAGCTAGAAGTGATCAACTGGACCAGGGAACCGTCAGTAAACCAAGGCGGACCCCACACGTTTAAAGTATCTCCACATGATTGCACAGTCAGCAGCAACTCTTGGAGGCATGAAGGCAATAGTAGACCATGATATAAGATCACAAGTACACGAGGCGAACCACAATAATGTTAGAGATTGGATTGAGATGGATCAGCAAATTTATGAGCCAATGTTTTAGTAGGCCACTGATTGGTTGATGCATGGTATTGCACTAAAATGGAACCTACAAGATCGTGAGAACTGCAATTGGAATCAAGGTTGCAAAGTGTTTATTGAACCGGGTTTTGATGAAAATATTACACCATGTGATCAAGAAGATGTGGACGATCTTAGCATTGAAGAAAAGAGGGGGTTGCATGATTGAATTAGATAAAGGGTCGGGTGTTGGAAGCAAGTCGGAACCGTTGGATTAACTCTCTTCGTGACCTTCACACTTGAAAGATGGAGGCAAGATAGGAGTTGGGCGCGCATGGAAGCACAACCTAAGACAGTGTAAGAGGAAAGGGAAACGATTACAAAGCGCTCTATACTAAAGAAGATGATATGGCAAGATGGGCCCCACAACCTAGAGAACGAAGGGGCCCAGAGCTAATGAACGGTCATGAGAAAACAATATTCATATGGCAAGATGCTGGACAGCAAGTATGGACTCAAAATCGTGAACCAAAAGGTGGGACCCATGTGATTTCAAAAGAAAAAGGTTAAGCTAGAAGGAAAGAAGATGATGTGGCAGTCAAAGTTGCTAAACTATGTGCATGGGCCACCAAAGTTGTTGATGTTGCAAGTGGGGTCCATGGAAGCAAAATCTTAATCCCTCCTCAAAACAACAACTCTCCACGTTCCTTCCCTTCTAGCCATTCACCTAACCTTTCCAAAACTCTCTCAATGGCATCACGCCTTGCACCCCACGACCTCACCATTCCACTCCACTTGTTCTAAAAAGGGGATCCATCAACGTTTTGGCAAAAATGGAAACCCTACTCACCTAGCCGTCCACCACTTTAAAAACTCTCCAAATAAGAAAGCAAGAGGTCAACCCCCTTGCTCTCCCATAGCCGTACTCTCCCTTCATTCCCTCTCTTGTCTCCCCTCTCTTAAACGGTTTTAGAGAGGGAGAACCCAGCACCGTCTCCTGCATCTAAGCCATTGCCTCTCCACGATTTCCCATCGAGTTTTTCCTTTCTTTCTCCTCCACGAGCTCATCCCTCTCCATCGAACCTCCTCTTCTCACTATACCGCCCCTTCTCCTCCATTCTTTCTCCCACGTTTTCTCCCTAGGGAAGAACACACAAAAAAAAAAAAAAAAAAAAAAAAAAAAAAAATTTTCTCAAGATCACCGGAGTTGCAGGTTGCAACTCCGGCAACCTCCATTAACTCCGGCCACCTGCTGCTGATCACCTACCTCTTCCCCCTCTCGCTAGCACACACCACCGTGCACACCTCCGCCTGCAACCACCGTGTTCAACAGCCAGCAGCCCAGCCTCACAACCGTCCAAAGAAGGAGATCGTCTTCTTCGTTTTTTTTTATCTTTGACCGGAGTTGCAGGTCTGCAACTCCGGCCATCTCTCGTCCCAAGCGCCTCCACCCCTGCTGCTGTTGCTGTTTCTCTCCCTCCTTGTCGGTTACACGTTCAGGCAGCCACTCCGCCTCAACCACTTTGCTGCCACCACCGTCTTCATCAACATCACAGCACCACTCCGCCTCAACCACGTTGCTGCCATCACCGTTTTCATCAAACATCACAGTCCCACCCTGTTCACACCGTCTGCAACTCCTCCACCAACCTGCAACTCAGCACCACAACCACCATCACCCTTACACGTCCCTCTCTCTTTGCTTGCTGGTTTGTATGTGTGCACACCTAGCAACTCACGCATTCCATCCAAGCTACCGGAATCATCACCTTGCCGGACTGGAGTTTGCACTCCCAAGCCACCATTCCTTCACACCACCGTGCTGCCCCTTCTTTTTCTTCATCTTCTCCACACCAACCGTTGCAACAGCAGTTGTTGTTCACGGGTTCTCTACCCCATCTCCTCCCTTGAACGGTGCGTCTCCAGCCAATGCCCAAGCATTGTAGCACCATGTGGAAACACCACCATGCTGTCATGCTTCCCCACCACGTGACCGGCTTCCGCATCATGGCCATACATCTTCTCTGTCCATCTTCACCATTGGTAAGTTCCGCATCCAGGTAATTTTCCATCTTCACTTTCTCTCTCCTCATTCTCTCATCAATCTCTCTCTAAGTCTCCCAAGTTGTTTCTCTCTCTAAAACCTCCCTTTCTTTCTCTAGGTTTCACTTCTCTCTACTTTCTTTCTCTAGGTCTCCATCTCTATTTTCTTTATGCTTTATAGAATTGTCATTTTATTATCTTTTTATTAGAAGTTTGTATCTCAACATTTGATTCGAATAAAATTTAGTTTGATTTTGCAATATTGTGTTCAATTCTTATTCTTAGTTTACTTTCGTGTTTTTGGTTGCTTGTAAAAATTTCTCTCTCTAAAAATCACTAAGCATGTTTTAAATCCATCACCATTCTCACCTCTCCATGTTTTCTTGATAAAAATCCGTCATTGCATGTTCATGAGTCGCGCTAACTAACCCCGAGTGCGGATCGACATCCGACACGAGCCACTGTACAACCCTGTGATTTTTGCAGGATTTGAGTGAAAAAGAATCGAATAATTACAAATATTGTTGAGATCTAGGATTTCCGTAACCAACGACGCGGAAAAATCCTACTTTCACATGTCTTCTATCTTTTTATCCTAGCATGTTGGCTCTTTAAGCTTTGATAGAAGTCTTTTGTTGTTGATAGTGGGCCCGCCAGTCCTCGAGAATCGCCCGATAGGGTCTCCTGCAAGTGAAAAAGCACCTAATGAGATTCAACTAAAACGGCTTGATACTGGACTATCCGAAATGCGTATATTTCATGCAAATAGTCAATTTTCATCTAAAGAATGTGTTCTACACAATGGAAGAAACTCTTATATGGAAAAGTCGACGAAAAGACAAGTTTTACGTAGGAGAATGCGACATCGCTATAAAGATAATGGCTTAAAATAAGCACTTTTGAACGAATATCACAACCCCCAACTAGCATATTGCAAATCCTTGGCAATTATTGCGAAATAAGATAGCGAAAAAGGACTAGGCATATCATGCTAGAAAACTTATTTGCATTACTCAGAAAAACTCCGTTTTGTCAGATTATTTCAAGGATTCAAGAAATCATTCACAAATTAAAACTAATCAACAAAATACAACACTTATACAAATGGACATTCAAACAAAAGATTACTCAGACTCAGTGTGTGTGTGTGTTCAACATCATCCTTATCTGGCAGTAGAGATATCTGGATCTCCTTTGAGACTTTATGCCTCGACCTCAATCCTCACTTGTATACTACTCAGAAGTGAATCACTCAGGAATGTTTTATACTTTTCTCTCAAACTATATGTGAGGAGATGATTATAAAAACTGGCAAACGTCTTACATATATAGTTCTTGAATGGAGGGTATAAGAAGATTTAAGAAGATCTCATGATTGGAATGTCATATCACTTAAGAACGTCAGATCAAACTCTATAATTTCTCTTTTCTCCATTCTTCACACTTGATGATGGTACAATTCTAGAATCAAATAGGACTTGCATAGGTTGTATTGAAGCTTAGGATAGGTTCAGAAGAGAAGGATATTCTTGTATTCAAAAATTCTGAGAGGGTATCTCACTATTCTTTGCAATTTTTTCCAGGGGTAATATTTCATTGACTTTTCTTCTTTCTTTTTTCCAATTTTTGTCTTTTTGGATATTCTTCAACCTTTTTCAGATTCTATTTCCTTTCATTCTTTCTTTCTGATCATGTTTCTTTTCAGCTCAAACCATTTGGTTTCTTTTCTTGGTGTAATCATACCAAATACTCTTTGATCCCTCTCAGAAGTAGGTTATCGTATTGAACTCTTTTTGGGATTGGGTTTTTGGTTGATGGGTTACAAGAAAAGGTTTTCATCAAAAGGCTAAAAAATGGTTTCTAACGGTATAGATGTTAGGGAAGCTAAAAAGTCTGATTGGCTAGAAAGATGGCCTATATCATTTTCGAGGGTTTGTACTTTTATCTTTGATGTCTCGAATGGATATAGAGAAGGTTCTTTATGTAATAATCCGAATTTGATGTCGTTCTGAGTTTCATGACCAAAGCAAAGGTTAATGAGACCACTTAATGGAAATATTTGGGGGCTAGAAGAATTGTGAGTCATCTTGTGACTCAGAATAATTTTATAACCCTCAGAAATAATGAAAAGCTCAAAAGATCACTGTGTTAGGTCTCTACAATTGTTCTTCTTGGATCTCTGGATAATCTAAACTTCGGATAATTCTGACATTGATATGTGAACATTTTTGCTGAATTTGAGTTTTCAAAGATTTTTCAATCCACTGTAGTAATGTTTGCTTTGAAACTGAATGAAGAGCTAATAAGTGATTTTTCAAAATAGACATCCTTTTCAATAAATAGACTTTACAAAAATTTTGTACTCATCATTGTAAAGGATTTGAAAAGCATTTCGAAAGTACTCAGAAAACTTTGTAAAACACGGGTTATCACCCCAAAAATACATCTTTTTCTCATTTTTCTCAATTTTTTTTAATGAAGACATGAGTTTTGATAAATCCCCACCCCAACTGAAATACAGCACCGTCCTCGATGCTCAAGACTAAGACAAAAAATATATGAAAACTATGAATTTGATGTTAGTTAGAGGAAGAGTTATACCAGTATGGCTGAGATTTGGTGATACTTGATGGTAGTGAGAGAAATTGTACCTCCATAGCCATAATAATATATAAAATATAAGAATTATGCATGAGACTCAATGAATTCTAGGAATACCAGAATTGTCTTTCCGAAAGCACTAAGTTTTACGTCTTCAGCCAGACACAACGGGGGTGAAATTCACCCCAACTAGGTTGGAGCTCAAAGAGACTGACAGAAACATCAGTCTACATATATCGGATCAATAAGACCTATATCTCGAAGGTTTGAATAGATGACACGCTAATTCTTTAAAAGGTTTGAGACGCTGTCCATTGACCTGGAAGGTTGAATTATCCTTCGGGTTCTCAACAGTTATAGCCCCATAGGGCTTGACTTCAGTAACAATAAATGGACCTGACCATCGGGATTTCAATTTCCCAGGGAAGATGTGAAGTCTAGAATTATAAAGTAAGACCTTCTGTCCCGGGTAGAAATCCTTCCTAAGAATGCTCTTGTCATGTATCCATTTCATTTTATCTTTATACTTTTTTGACAAGGCATATGAATCATTTCTCAGTTCATCCAATTCATTGAGTTGTAAATTCTTTTCCTCTCCTACTGCATCTAAGTCGAAATTGAGTTTTTTGATCGCCCATAGGGCACGATGCTCAATCTCAACAGGGAGATGGCAAGGTTTACCATATACCAACCGGTATGGAGACATATTCAAGGAAGTTTTCTAGCATGTTCTACCAAGTCCTTTTTAGCTCACTTATTTTGCAATAATTGCCAAGGATTGGCAATATGCTAGTTGGGGGTTGTGATAATCGCTCAAAAGTGCTTATTTTAAGCCATTATCCTTATAGCGATGTCGCATTCTCCTACATAAAACTTGTCTTTTCGTCGATTTTTTCACGTAAGAATTTCTTCCATTACGTAGAGCACATTCTTTAGACAAAAATTAACTATTTGCATAAAATATAAGCATTTCGGATAGTCTAGATATGAAGTCGTTTTGATTAAGTCTCATTATGCGCTTTTCTCTCGTAGGAAACCCGATAGGATGATTTTTGAGATTTGCGGGCCCACGATCAGCCATAGAAGCCTAATATCAAAGCTTAAAGGAGCCAACATGCTATGACTAGAAGATATAGGCCAAGTACGGGTCAAGTCAAAGGATCGTAGAGCCAGATAAGAACTAAGAGAGAGGCAAAGCTGAAGATCAAAAGACGGGCTAAAGTGATTCAAAGCCGCTGAAAGTAGGATTTTTTCGCGTCGTTGGTTACGGAAACCCTAATCTCAACAATATTTATAATTAATCCGATTTAATTCTTGTAAAATATGCAATTTGTATAGGGATTCGTGTCGGATGTCGATCCGCACTCGGGGTTAGTTTGTGCTACTCAAGAACACGAAATGACAGTTTTTATCACAGAAATTGCTAAAAATTAAAGGATGGAAAGGTGAGAATGGTGAGTGACAGTGATTTTTAAAACTTGATTTGATGATTGTAGAGAGAGATACACTGCTACTACTAATACAAAAAAGAATAAAAATGACAAAGATCAAGTAATTGAAAATTCGCAAAACCAAACTTTTCATTAATAATTAAGCAATCTAGTACATTTATTGAAATTTAAATATACTTAAAATAAACTAAAACATTTAGATCTAGAGAGAGAAAGAGAGGAGAGAGAGAGAAAGGGAGAAAGTCCTAGAGAGAGAAAAAGATGATTTAGAGAGAGAAACTATGGTAAAAAAAAAAACATATTTTACCTTCAACTTATTTGGAGAGATCAGATCTGCCCGAGTGGTTCGGCCCGCGTGGTCGGCCAAGGGGATGAAGGTCATGATGGTTGCACGTGTAGAGACCGGATAAGCTTGGAGAATGGTGGAGCAACTTACTGGTTTGCAAGTTTTTAGAACAGATATTGCAAAGGGACCCGAACCGTGGATGGAGAAGATGAAGATCGGTGGCTGGAGCAGCAAGATGGTGACGCTAATGGAGATGATGATGGCATTGGATGGAAGGCTGCAACGGTGGAGGAGGATCCAACGGTCATGGATGACTAACCCCCAGCCGTTCTCAAGAGAACCAAAAAAAAAAGAAAAAAAAAAAGTAGAGAACGGCTGGGGGTTGGTCATCCAAACTTTTCATTAATAATTAAGCAATCTAGTACATTTATTGAAATTTAAATATACTTAAAATAAACTAAAACATTTAGATCTAGAGAGAGAAAGAGAGGAGAGAGAGAGAAAGGGAGAAAGTCCTAGAGAGAGAAAAAGATGATTTAGAGAGAGAAACTATGGTAAAAAAAAAAAACATATTTTACCTTCAACTTATTTGGAGAGATCAGATCTGCCCGAGTGGTTCGGCCCGCGTGGTCGGCCAAGGGGATGAAGGTCATGATGGTTGCACGTGTAGAGACCGGATAAGCTTGGAGAATGGTGGAGCACCTTACTGGTTTGCAAGTTTTTAGAACAGATATTGCAAAGGGACCCGAACCGTGGATGGAGAAGATGAAGATCGGTGGCTGGAGCAGCAAGATGGTGACGCTAATGGAGATGATGATGGCATTGGATGGAAGGCTGCAACGGTGGAGGAGGATCCAACGGTCATGGATGACCAACCCCCAGCCGTTCTCTACTTTTTTTTTTGGTTCTCTTGAGAACGGCTTGAGAGGTTGAAAGATTAGAAAATGAGAGAGGAGGCGGCTGATCCACTTGCTGTGGAGAAGATGGACTGGTGGGCTGGGTGGTGGACAGCTGCTGGTTGTAGGATGCAGCAAGGTGGAGAACTAAACGGCTTGGCCGTTGAAGGAGTAGGTGGTGTAGTGGCTGGCGGTTTGTGGAGGAGGCTGCAACGATGCAAAAAGTGGAGAGATCCCAACCGGAGTTGCTATTGACGGAGTCGCAGGCATGAAACTCCAGCAACAATGGTGATCTGTAGATGAAAGCGCCTGAACTTGTTGCTGGAGGTGGAGTTGACTGTTGCAGCTTCGTTTGAGGGAGAAACGAGTTGCTGTCACTGTGAGAATCAAACCAGCAGGTGAAGATGGAGTTCGGACTGGTGAGCAGCGTGGTGGAGGGGCCCAAACGATCTTTAGGGAGAGATGGTAGCAAGTTTGCCGGCGATAATGGAGCTCACCGGAGTTGCAGGTTGCAACTCCGGCAATCTTTTTTTTTTTGTTTGTTTTCTCTTTGGAGCTGCAGGTCGTTGTGAAGCAGTGGAGAGGAGGCTGTGCACCAAGGAGAAATGAGGACGTGCAGACTGCCTCCTCCTCTCTTCTTTTTCAAACCTTCTTCTTCTTCTTCTTCCTCTTTTTCTTTTTTTTTTATTTTTATGGAGAAGCTCCCAACGGCTTGAGAGATTGGGGAGAGAAGTGGAAAACGTAAAGGATTGGAGAGGAAGGTGTGGAAGGGGCGGTCCAAGAGAGATGGAACGGCTGGGTTTGTATAACGTGGGGGGTGAGATGAGAGAGAAAGAGAGAGAGTTAGAGGAGAACGTTCCAGCAAGCTTGCTGGATGAGAGTACGAGAATCGTCCATCAGAAAGGGACGTGCAACAACTAGAAGAGAGGGTTTTCCAGCCCCAAAATTCCAAGAAGAGACCCCTTTTTGTAAGGAAAACGATCCTCTTTTGGGGGTTTCTAAAAATGGCGAAGGATAAATTCCTTTCCCATGGTCTAAAATTTAATACCCCCCTTTTTTTGTAAACAAATTGATTTTTTTCTTAAATTTCTTTTTGAATCTTTTCCATCTAAATGAGTGCCTGCCATAAAGCCATTTTATTTTTGGTATGCCCCTTTCCTTGCAAAAGTCGGCGCCACCTCATCTCATGAACATGATTGCATGTGTGAGCGTGTACCGCATTCCATGCTCAAAAATTATCTCCTCCATATGATTTGTGGCCGGCAACATTATTTGTGTGGATGATGAGGTGATTGGGTGTGATGATGGGTTAGATGATTGGATGAGTGATTTACTGGTGATTGAACAGTATACTGGGATGGTGATGATCGGATGGATCATTGGACGGTGGAGATTAGCCAAGGTAGGCCATAGGATTGAGTGACAGAGGAGGGAGAGAGGATCGGAAGATTTAGATTGTGAGCAGAGAGAGAATGAGGATCTAGAGAGAGGAGAGAGAAAATGTTGCAAAATAAAGAGAAAAATGCTAGCAGAGGGTCTTGAACCCTGGTCTTTGACTTGGTCTCCTGCATGCTTTACCAACTGAGTAGGTCTCATCTTATGTTAGTTGATGAGCTTTAATCTCCGTAGTCTCTTCTTTGGGGCTTGTCTCTCCTTCTATCTTGATTTTCTCTCAAGCTTTTCTGACTCTCTAGCTCTTCCCGTCCTTGGCCTACTTCTTCTTGTCTAAGTCCATTGGCTCTTTATGCTTTGATTAAAGGTTATGGCAGTCAGTTGTGGGTCCACAATCCCTAAAAATTCTCCAATCGGGTTTCCTGCGACAAAAGAAGCGCGTAATGAGACTTAATCAGAACGGTTTTACATCTAGACTTTCGAAAATATGTTTAATGCATGCAAATATACCATTTCGTCCTGAAAAGTGTGTTCTACGCAACAAAAGAGACTTTTACGTAGAAAAGTAGATAAATAGAGCATTTTAACGTAGGAGAGTGTGAAAACGCTTAGAAGATAACAGTGGAAAATACGCACTTTTAAGCGAATATCAGCCGCACCAACTGACATAAAATGACAGCTTACGTAATTGGTGAAGCCGACGGAAGATTACATTGAAGATCAGGGTTCATGACCCTCCGCCAGCTCTTTTGCCTTTATTTTGTATTATTTTCTCTCTCCTCTCTCCTAATTCTCTCTCCATCTCTCTAGACTCTAATATCTAACTCGTAGATCATCTCATCCTACCATTAGATCCTCAGATCTACCATCTGATCCCCCTCTACATGATCGAATTGCCTATATCTCACCATCCGATCTTTATATCGATCATCCTAACCCTCCGATCTCCATCATCTAACCTCAGATCTTCTCTCCTTTAGCTTTATTCCATCTCTCATAGTTCTTCTACCGTTAGATCTTCAATTCGACCGTTAGATCATTCATCTGACTGTTGGATCTCTCTAGATCCTACGGTCCGCCAATTGTGGACCAAGTCAAACCGCCACCTCATCTCATCAAATTATCATAGTTCCATCATCTTACGGCCCCCATGGCCTTAGTGGTCCACAAAGCCCATGGCCAAGTGGCCCACAAGCAAATTTGAAGCCCACAGCCTCGTAACCCGTCCTAGAGCCCATGGTGTTTTGGGCTCATTTACCATTTCTCTCATAACATGGCCCACAACCGACTCTCTCAAGCCCAAATCCTAGTGGGCCATCATACATGCCCAAAGCCCATGGTGTCACATCATGTCATGGCCCATAGCTCATTCCCTTGGAGGAAAGGTCTTCTAAGACCATTTCTTTCTCCTATCCACATGGTCACTTATCCTTGAGGAGAAGAATCTTTCCTCCCTCTCTCTCTAGCAACCTATAAGAGGTTTACAACCTCTTTTGGGAAACTCGGTTCCCTCCCCCTTCGTAATAAGCTTTTAAACTCTCCTCATCCCCTCTCCATCAAAGTTATCACCTCCTTCCCTTCGCCTTCTCCGGCGAAAAGCGCCACTACCATCCTCCATCCATTCTGGCGAGAAACTTGCCGGAATTGTTCAAGAGCACGGTTCCCTTCCCCCTCTTTTCTTGATCTTCTCTAACCCCCTTTCTTGTGTTGTGCATCGCCGAATAGTGCACAATCATCACCGACTTGCAGATTTGCCACGCCTCTACTTGGCTCTTCCTCCTCCTTGGACGATCTCTTCTTCTTCTTGGAGATCTCCACGGTCTTTATCTCTCTTGCTACACCGAGCAGAACCTGCAACATTATCCTTCTTGCTGGTCGGACCAGCAAGAACGCCTGCAACTCACGGCCTATAGCTATGATCCTTCCTCCATAGACCAGCCATACCGCTTGCTGGATCTACCTTGCTGCTCTAGCCGGTGATCTCTATCACAACTGGAACTCCAACCAAACTCCCTGCTCTTCTTCCTCTTCACCTACGGACCTGCAACTCAGGCAAGTCCGTCTTCTTCTATATCCCTCCACGCTGTTGTGCACACATTGCCAGCGCCTCCACATCTATTTTTCCTCCCTCTCTCAAGACTTGTAGCTAGTTCAACGTTGCTGCTAGTGCAACGTTGCAGACTGAACCACCTTTTGCTCCCCACGAGCAGCACCTCGTTCAGTGCCTCTTCTTCTTAACCCATTACCGGAGTTGCAAACCTACAACTCCGGCAGTTGTATTCAGCGGTATCACCAAGGAGATCACAATCTCCTCACCTACCTGCTCCCCTTGAAAGTGTTGATCTCTCTCTTGTGCTTCACGGACATCTTCACTTTCTTGCTGCTGTACTCTTCATCACCATTGCATATTCACCGGACCTGCAAATTCCGGCCAGCAGCTCCGTCAATCTTCTTCTATCACAAGACAACCTGCATGCAACTCTTCTTCTTCTCCTAGTTGGCTACGCCTGAAAGTGCTCCACGCACCAGCACCTTAACCATTTCTGTTGCTAGGTTCACCTTCAAACGTGAACTCCATCTCCTCCTTCACCTAGTCTCGTTCTCCTCTTGCAGGCGTTACAATCCTCCACACATCTAATCCGGCAAGAAACAGCACCTGCTGCCTGCTGGTGCTTCTTCTTCTTCTACAACCCACATTCCAGCAACCTCCACCGTGTGCTCTTGTCGGACTGCTCCACCATCACCCTGCAACTACTCTTTGCTGTCCTCCAAAGCCCTGCGATTCACCTCCTCAAGCACCACACAGTGCTGCTACTTACAGGTTGAACCTTCACCTGCCGCCATCACCCCTTGCAGCCATTAGCTCCACCATCCTCAAGTGCAGACCAGATCCACCATCAACGCCCTACTTGCAGACTTTGCCTCCCATACTCCTTGCTGCATGGTTGCACAGGCAGCCACCACCTCCATCACTGGTGCACCTCTGTGTTACGTGACATCCAGTTGGGGTCCTCAACAACCAGCCACGTTGTCAAACTGTTTTGGCCGGTGTGCACGCCTCTCCATCTTCTCCTCTAAGCCAACAGCGTGCACAATTGTTCCTTCTTCCACTAGCACGTTGCATCCACTAATTTAAGGCACTGGACCTGCAACTTCATTGTTCCCGTTCTCCTCTCCGTGAACCTGCAACTTGTGGCGGCGATCTTCAAGAATCATAGTGCTCTACTCCATGCACCAACCCAAATGATGTGCTTATCTTTCACTTCCAAGGTTAGTGTATCATGGTAAGTCAATCACTCTTCTTTCATCTCTCCTCACTTTCTCTCTTACTCTCTCTAAGTTCTCCTTTCTGTCTCTAAAAGCTTATCTTTCATTTCATTTTCTCTCTCTAAACTCTTTCTTTCTCTCTAGAATTTTGTTAATTTTTCTCTCTATCTCTCTCTAGATCATTTTCTCTCTCTAAAATTCTATTTTCCTTCTTAATACTTTCTTTAATTTGTTGTTATTTCATGCAATGCAATTGATGTAATATTTTATTCAGAATTAATGAATGCAAGTTTGATTAATGTTATTCAATTTCTTTATTAAATAGAATTTAATTTTAGTGATTTTAATTATTTTACTTAGAATTTAGTTCTTGGATCTCGAACTCTCTAAAATCATGTTTTAAAACCAATCACATCACCATTCTCACCCTTCCATTGTTCTAAGCAATTTTCGTTATTATTGTTCTTTATTTGCCCTAACCCCGAGTGCATACGATACCCGACACAAGCCACTGTGCAAATCTGTATTTTTGCAGATAAAGTGAACCAAATCGAAAAAATTACAAATATTGTTGAAATCTAGAGTTTTCGTAACCAACGACGTGGAAAAACCCTAATTTCAAATATCTATGTGGAAGACCTAAGTTGAGTAAGAGATCCAACTTTTGGCTTTGATCTTGAAGAGAAAAACTCACAAGATGTTTATGAGAAATAAAGGCTTTTTGCTCTTCTAATGGACACTCTTGATAAATTAAACTCTCTTCTCTGTTTTCTAAAATGTAGAAGTGTCTTTTGTAAAGCCAGAGAGGAGTTATATTTATAAAATTCGTAGCCCAATCTATTTAGAAAGTGGGATGAGTAGAGACTAGAATTTTGGATCTGAAAAGGACTCAATCCGTGTGAAGTCCAATCGATTGTACTCTGTTAGGGTTGGTTCGTGTTCCTAATCCAATACTAACTAATCCAACAAACAACCAAAGAGGCCACTTACGAGCTCGGTATACTTGAGTAGTAGGGACCTATGGGTGTGTTAGATAACAGGGACCCGCACTCATGGACTTAATCGACTTGATCTTTGAAGGGGCCGCTTTATGTGGAGTTTTCCTCGAACACCGATCTAAGTGGGCTCTACTTCTTGATTGATTTTAATTCTTGGCTGTGGTTGCATAAAAGCTGGAATGACGAGGTGAGTGATGAAATCCCACCAATTTCAAGTTAGAGCTGGGTTTGCTCTTTATGTATTTTATTACGGCCAAACCAAGCAATTCCGATAAGTTTTTGCAGTAGCAAATAAACAATCGGCACAATATTTGCACAATGATCACGATCGCACTCAAGGCGAGGTGTAGAAACTTACCTGCCCATTGGCTACGCACGGGGTCTCCTCCGTGAGATAGGGAGGGGTATCGAAATGGGCTTGGGCCCGACTCCACCTCTTTGAGCTTTCGCTCCCTACTCACTTGGTAATCGCAATCCGCAATCACGTTAGTCCACAATGGTCTATGGTATGGAGTTGGAAGGTATACCGCCTTTGGGGTTTCAAGAAACACGCAATGATTTAGGGCCGGTATTGTGAATTAGTTCCAATTAGGGTTTGAAATTCAACTTTAGCTATTCCGGAATTAGAGTTCGAAAATATCTACTTTTTAATTACCCAGAGTTGGAAACCTTCCAAAATGAATCAAATAACCAGTGGTGATCTAACTAGAAATAGTAGAATTGAAATCTGACCCTAATATTTTTTTTGTTTTCTAATTAATTAATTAATCTAGCAGTTATTCTAAAAATGAGAGAAAATGCATCCCTAAATTATTACAACTTTGCACTCAGCCGTCCGAGGCATTAAAATAATAAGTGAAAAATGTGGAAAATAAAATGGAAAGTTTTCGATTTGCATCGGATCTTCACTAATTAGCAGCTCTCCGAATTCCTGTTCGTCTTTTTGCAATCCCGTCAACCGAGCGGCAACGGCGCCATTTGAAATTAAGGTTTTTCCACGTCGTTGGTTACGGAAACCCTAAAGTTCAACAAAATAGCAGACTAGCACAATGGCTCATGTCGGATATCATCCGCACTCGGGGTTAGGGAAAAATAAGAACAAATTAAAGGAAATCTGCTAAAAATGATAGAGAGATGAGAGAGATGGAGATCGGGGTTAAATATCTAATTTTTGATAGTTCGAGATTGATGCACTAAATTCAAAAATGAAATAAAATGAGATAAAAACACAATGAATAAAGGAATTCCAATTTAATAATTAATCAAAGTGCTTATAATGATTCAACAAACGGAAAGGAAATTAATCTAGAAAGCAGAATTAAAGATATGAAAAAGTAGAGAGAGAAAATAACTAGGTAGAGAGTGAAAGTGAGATTTAGAGAGAGAAATCTAGAGAGAGAAAAGAAGAGAGATATAGAAAGAGAAATTTATAAAACTAGAGAGAGAAAGTGTAGGAATGAGAGAGAAAGTCAACACTCACCTTGAAAGTTGACCGGAGAAGATGCATGCAAGTGGGAAGATGATGGGCAGCAATACCTTTTCTTTTGGATAGACCGAACTATGGTTGGGGGGTTCAAGCTTGTTGGTGGAAGAAGGTTGCTTATGCACATGGAGGATGTGGTGGAGCTTTGTCCGTTTGATGAAGGGATGATATCCACGAAGACAAGATGTGGAGAAGATAGGTGGTAGCAACGGTGCAAGGCAACAAGAGGAGGGACTGCAACTTGAATTGCAGCACTGCAGGTTTGTGCTCTTAAGAGCAACACCGTTGTGGATGTGGGGGAGAAGTAGTAGCACTTGCTCAAGAAAACCAGAGTTGCAGGTTCATGGTGCTAATGGTGCTGTGCACGTCCAAAGCTTGAAGCAGGGATGATCGGGTTGCATTTGCAGGTGATGGCAGTAGAGATGTTGCTGTCCGTGAGAATAAGAAGACGTGAAGTGGTTGCAGCCCCTTCTTGGAGAAGGTGAGGTGGCAGCAAGGAGTTGCTGCTGGACTGCACGGTGAGTGGAGAAGAAGACAGCAACAGAGGTGCTCCTTTGTGAAGTTGCTGATCCGGTGATGAGGAAGACGAGTGCACGGTATTGGAGGTGATGGAGATGAACTGTAAATCTGCAAGAGATCCCGTAGGATGGAAGTTGGACGTTGTGTTGCCGCCTGGATAGTGGTCAATGATTGAACCCACTTGTGAGGAGTAGCAATGTGGAAAACCGGTATGAGCAACCAGTTTTAATGGTGACGAACATTAATGGTTTGGGATTTTTCGGCGATGTTGCAAGTTTCTTTGATGGAGGAATGGAGGCCAATACCTTGCAGACGTTTGGGTAGAGAGGTGAAAGAGGACCGTGAGAGGTCTTCTCAATGTCGTGAGAAGAGGATGGGGTTGCTGCAACGATGGTGTTGACCAGCAAGCAGGGTGGAGCAGCAAGTTATGCCGGCAAACTGAAGGAGAGACGAACCAAGTTGCAAGTTCGTTGAGAGAAGAAGAGGAAGAAGGGAGGAGGGGCAGTAGCTGGTGCTACTGTGGTGACCGCAGCAGCAAGCTGTGCTGCAACAGGTTTGTCGGCCGGAGTTGCAGGTTGCAACTCCAGTATGGAAATAAATAAAGACGAAGAAGAAGAAGAAAAAGAAGAAGAAGAAGAAGAAGAATAAGAAAAAGAAGAAGAAGAAGAAGATGAGACGGTGTGGTTGCTGGGTGCAACCTGGCCGGTAATGGAGATTGTGGTGTGCAGATTCCGGCGAGACGCAGCTACTGTGCAAGAGAGAGGAGTGCTTGTTCCTTTCCGAAATTGTTGGGTGCAGCAACGGTCTGAGATCCAAGAGAGGTTCAGATCGTTAAGAGCAGCAAGAAAAGCTCTCTGGGGTGCTTCCCAACGTGGAGAAGATCCAACAAAAATGGTGAGGACATGTGGAGCAGTTGCTTTTCTTGGAGAAGAACCCAGCAAGGTGGTGGAGAAGATGCAGCAGGTCGATGAAGGATGGTGGCTGCTGGAGAACCACCGGAGGAAAGTGACCCAGTCCGGTTGATGCCTACTAATAGAGGAGTTGTAGGCAGGAATCTCTGATGGAATCACCGATGGGAGATGAGAGGAGAAGATGGTTTCTAGTCCAGCAACCCGGTGTACAACCGGCTGGAGAGGATAATGCTTGACCCGCAACTCGTCGGAATTGCAGGTTGTTAATGGTGAAACGGTGGTTTGTTACTGATTTTCCGATGATGTTGCAGGTTGATGCTGATGGAGGAATGGAAGCCAATACTTGGGAAGCTTGCAGACGTTTGGGTGGTGATTAAGGGTGCGTGAACAACTCCGTTTGTGAGCCTTGGTTGCCTGGTGGGCAACGCCCGGAGAAAGGAGAAGAAGAAGATAAGAGAAATGAGAGGTTGGCGGCTTGTGGAAATTCAGGTTCACAACTTGTGGTGGCCGCGAGCAAGGTTGAGGGATTTGCCGGAGAAGATGGTGGAGAGGTCGGCTGGACGCGCACCTCTAGAAGACCATCGGTTGCTCAAGTGAAAGAGCAGCCGGTGGTTTGTTCTTTAAGAGAGTAGAAAGGAAGTGTGAGAGAGTGAATAGGTAGGAGAGAAGAGAAAAAAGTTAGGGGGGAGGGAACCGATCTTGATCTTGGGTTTCCCTCTTTCTTTAAAGAATAGAAAGAGAGTGAAATACATGGATGGTTACGGGGTTGTTGTTTGAGATGAGGGAGAAGTGGTCAAAAGAGACCTTTTCTCCCATGGGCTTAAGTAATGTGGGGGCCCAAGAAGGTAGAGAGACCATGGGCCTCTAAGTTGTATGGGTTTGATTATTGGGGGTCATAAATGAATGCCACGTGTTGGCCAATAGGATAGTGGGCTAGTAAGTGGGTTGCGGGCCAAGGCATTTATGCAATGCGCCATCATTAAGGCCTTGGTCACATGATGCCACATGTCGGCCAATAGGTTATGGAAAGGATAGGCTGTGAACTAACTAGTGGATAGGCCATAGGATGATAATGGGTCAATGGACATGGGTCATGGGCATGGGCATGGGCATGGGTCATGGGTCATGGGCTTGGGTCATGGGCCAAAATAGATAGAGTGAGAAATAGGAGAGAGGTGAGAGAAAAAGTACAAAAATAAAAGCCTTGGTGGGTGTTGAACCCTGGTCTTCTTTATTCTCTCTCGTCCGCTCCACCAATAAGTCAAACTTATCATTTGATGTCAATTGGTGTGGCCTTTAACACCTAAGTCCTTCTTTTGGACTCCAGCTATTCTTCTCTCCCTTAGTCTTTGTTTCTGCTCTACAATCCTCTTGCTTTGCCCGTACATGTCTTCTATCTTTTTATCTTAGCCTGCTGGCTCTTTAAGCTTTGATAGAAGTCTCCTGTGGTTGATAGTGGGCCCGTCAGTCCTCAAGAATCGCCCGATAGGGTCTCTTGCAAGTGAAAAAGCGCGTAATGAGATTCAACTAAAACGGCTTGATACGGGACTATCCGAAATGCGTATATTTCATGCAAATAGTCGATTTCGTCTAAAGAATGTGTTCTACGCAGTGGAAGAAACTCTTATATGGAAAAGTCGACGAAAAGACAAGTTTTACGTAGGAGAATGAGACATCGCTATAAGAATAATGGCTTAAAATACGCACTTTTGAGCGAATATCATCAATAAGTCATGACCGAACCACTAAGAGTTCCCAAGGCCATTAATGTCCAAAATCCAAGAAATAGGCGGTTCAAAGAAAATACATTTCATTGTAAAAATCATAACTAAATAAATATAAATTAGAAAAATACAAACTCAATGTATTTGAAGACTATATTCACTGAGATTTCTATGAAAAATAAATTCAAAAATATTTATTTCTAAAATCAAAGTCGAAATTCTGAAAGAAGTAGAAGGCACATAATCTGAAATTCTAGATTTGCAGAAAAGGTCATTACCTTAGAAATATTATAATTAAATAAATACATATCCTAAAAATATGAAATCAACGGATCTGGAAAATAGATTCACATAGGTTTATAAGAAAAATAAATAAAAAAATATTTAGTTCCAAAATATATATGTAAGTCCTTAATCAACTAGACCACACAGAATCTAAAATTCTGGGTCCTACAGAAAAGTCAAGCACATTATAAAAAGTATAACTAAATAAATAAATATCAGAAAAATACAAACTTAACTAATTTGGAAACTAGATTCATAGAGGTATTTATAAAAAATAATTATAAAAATATTCTGATTCAAAATATAG
Organism: Euptelea pleiosperma; assembly: GCA_035048495.1. Taxonomy (NCBI): domain Eukaryota; kingdom Viridiplantae; phylum Streptophyta; class Magnoliopsida; order Ranunculales; family Eupteleaceae; genus Euptelea; species Euptelea pleiosperma. The sequence goes on along the minus strand of CM068553.1, from coordinate 20,371,849 downwards.
ATCAAAATCTTTAATGAACTAGACTATACAGAATCTAGAATTCTGAGTTTTGTAGAAAAGTACAGTACCTTTGAAAAATCATAACTTAATAAATAAAAATTTAAAAAATACAAACTCATCGGATTTAGAAAATAGATTCATAGAGGTATCTATGAAAATTAATTATAAAAATATTCAGATTTAAAATATAGATCAAAATATTTAATTAAATAGACTGTACAGAATCTAAAATTCTAGGTTGTGAAGAAAATGACAACACTTTAGAAAAATCATAACTAAATGAATATAAATCATAAAAATACAAACTCAACTGTTTTGGAAAATAGATTCATAAAGGGTTTTAAGAAAAATAATTAGAAAAATATTTAAGTCCTAAAGTTACAACAAAAATTATAAAGAAATAGCTATCTGTTATAATCAAATAAGTCATAGCGAAACCCATCATGGTGGCACCAAACAATAATCAACTCAAGAAAAATATACTAAATCATGTCTAAATTAATTTATAATGAAGATCTACCATTAAATAATGAAAGAAAAGTAATAACTTGAAGAAGAACAAGCATATGATGGATCAAGCACACTTACCTTAAGGTTTATTGAACTTTAATGGAAATCGAAAGTTTCTTCAAATTTGAAAATCGTCGGATCGTCCTCTCCTCGGAGTATGTTCTTCTATTCGGAGTCTCCGTCAATTCTCCCTTCTTACTCGAGTGCGATCGGTGCCCGGATGAAGGTTTAATGGAGATTTCTCTATTCTTTAATGGAGTTTGGGTTTGTGAAAGCTTCTAAAGCTTTAAGGTTTTCATAAATAGGTTTAGGGAAAGATTAGGGTTTTTATTCTAGTGAAATTCGTAACTATCAAAGGGATGACTTTTTCAACCCCCAAAAACTTATATTTTACATTACTAACGGGTTAGAAATGGGCCCAAGGCCCCATATACATCAACTAAGCTTCATTGAAGATTATTATTAAGCCCAAAAGGCCACTAGATTGGCCATAAGGGCCTACCCAACAATCATAATATAAATAATTATTAATAATTCACTTAGACTATATTATATAATTTAAAGGTTCATACAACAAGGTATTGACACATGTCATACACATATAAATCACATAAAATAGTCTAAATACAAAAAAAATTCAAAACCTCGGGAAAGTATCAAGATGAACTCAGAATGACCCGAAAAGTGATTCTTCGGGTCCCACACTCTTATTAAATAAATAAAATATAATTAAATATAATTTTTGAAAAATATAAGAATGGTAGAAAAGTTTAAAATTGACGAAAATAATATTTTTGTTAAAATCTCCCGCTAAGGTTTTTATGTCTCAAGAAAGGTTCTAAATTTCTTGAGTAAGTTGGGAAAGGTAAAATAGGAATATTTTTGGTGTCTCGAGCTCACAAAATAGGTTTTTTATAGAAGTTCTAGAATGTTAGTTGTTGCAAGAAAGCGTCCTCTACAAGTTATAGTTCATTATTCTTAGCAGGAATTTAGCCCTAAAGAGCGAGTTTAAAAAATAACAGGTTTTTCGAAGTTGTCAGAATGAAACCAAATTAAACATACATATTCGACAATGATATTGAACCATAAAAACAATAATAGAAATCTGAAAAAGTTCTAGGTTTTCATTATTAGGTGAATTTACCATAATATCCTAGAACAAAAGTTCAGGGTATTACAATCTACCCCCTTTAAAGAAAATTTCATCCCCAAAATTTGAACCCTCTCAAAGAAATTCTCAACCTAGTCTGTCACATCTGATTAGTCAACTAATCATTTTAGCCAAGCCTAGTTAGATTGGTTGACAAACTTTATAGCTACACATAGTCAGATTGGCCAACTTAATCAACATAGTAAACCTAGCCAAACTGGTCATCTACACCAATCTAGTCCAATCCAGTCAAGTTAGTCATCTACGTTTAGTCAACTTAACTATGCTGGGCAAACTAGTCAAAATAGTCAACCTTAGTTAAACTAGTAAACTTGATCAATCTAATCGACCTAAATCAGCTGGTAAAACAAATCACTTTATCTTTCAGTCAAACTGGTAATGCTAGTCAACTAGCCTTCTAGTCAAAATAGCTAGACTGTCCAATTAAGATCATCTGAGGATATAATTATGTCAGCATACCATTCTGTCACGATCTCCTTGATAAGGTAAGATAGTGTTAAGTTCGCAACATAGTCAAGCATAACATAAAATCAAATATTATAATAATATACTTACAAACAATAGTATACAATCACTATTTATAAGTATTACAAACAATCAGAGTACTCTAGATTATAGTATTTCTAAGTGTCTCTAATGTGTATTAAAATGTCACGGTCTCCATAACAAGAATGGACACATTAACCAAATCCCCTAATGATCTCCATTGCACGGGTCCCTAGGGTAATCTATTGGCTGTGCTCTAATACCATTTTATCATATACAACTCAATTATACATAGACTCATTATACACAAATTCCTAAGTTTCTGAAGCCTATGCTCTGATACCACTCTGTCACACCCCGAATTCAGATACCCAGATATAACCCAAAAATTCATGGATCGACTTGTTCCCGAACCCAGAAGTGATCCATGAATGTCCCCTAGTGGTCCAATTAGGTCAATTAGACTACTAAGGTTCATTCGAAAACCCACTAAGTAAACAAAAAAAGTCTAGATATATAAAACAAATAATTCAAATAATTCATAATTCAAATAATTCAATCAATCAACTAAATGTGAAGAGAAGGAGGTGAGAACATGCTCTCAATCAAAGGACTACATGCCTGTGAAAATAAATAAGTAATATTTTAAAACAATCAAAATAAAGCCTTCTAAAGTGTGGGGTCGACTCCCAAATCCTCACCGATCTCCTCAAATGCACCGGAGTCTTTCGCCTCAAAATCATCTCACGTACCCGGCTCCTCAAAATCTGAAAATGGTATCGGTGTAGCACCGTGAGCCGAGGCCCAGTAATACAATAGTGTGTATGGTATGATATCATACTATACAAGTTTTTAACCAAGGTATGCATCTCAATCATATAATAAGGATGATATGAATATAAGGGTGAATGCAAGTGAGTACGGGATGCAAATGCAACTAGTACCCATAACCATATAGGGTCTCCATCTCCTTCACGCACTGGGAGCAGTCTCATCGACCCATCTGCAGGATATAATAATGTCTGGAGCCTTTCACCCTAGGATACCGAACCCTGATTAATTGATAAAACTAATATAAACGTATATAATATACTTCAACCCCGTTCCCTTATGCACCCCTTCTATGAACTGACGTGATGATCATGGTATGACAACAAAATGGTACTAGGGTTACATGGCATAAGCACACATGTATTTAACATTTAAAAAAGAATATAAAATGAACACATGATCATCAAAAGTAATAACATGGGAACGAACTAGGGTTAAACATCATGAATAACATGTAAACGATCACCAAAGATCATGATCAACATCGATGAATAATCACTACCAAAAAAAAGGCTTTTCCCGGCGGCTCTAAACCGCCGGTAAAGTATTCACCGGCGGTTTTTAACCGCCGCAAAAACCGCCGAAAATTTGCCGACGGTGTAGGAAATAGGTCAACACCGACGGTTTTAAAACCGCTGCGGAAGTGATAATACCGACGGTTATAAACCGTTGATGTTAGTTTTCCCCGGCGGTGATTTTGACCGCCGGTGTTATCCTATTACGTATGCTGTCCCAAATTCCGGTGGTTGATAACCGTCGGTGTAAATACTTTGCCTGCGGTTTATAACTGCCGATGTTATTCTTCTCCGGCGGTTTGAGAAACCGCCGGTGTTATTCTTTTACCTATGCCGTCACATATTCCGTCGATTGTAACCGCCGGGGTAAATGTTTCAACGTCGGTTTAGAGCCGTCGGTAAATCCAATCAATTTTTTTTTTTTAAATCTAGTGCCTAGTCATTCATATCCATGACCTGATAGAATAAACAAAAAATCCAATAAAATAAAAAATAAAAGTTCAACATCACACTCCTAAACATGTTTTGAATCCAAGAGCACATCCAATGAAGAGACTCAATGTAAGTAACAAATACAATAAGGTTGCTATGCATCCACTCCCAATGGCCACACCTGCAAGCCCAAAATCATCACCCTAATAGGTACATGCACCTACAAGCCCAAAATCATATTATAGTTTTTGGCCCTAGGAGAAAACATTCGCTCACAGTGGGCGTAGCCGATCACATCCCATAGTACGCACCACGAGGCACACTCTTCGTGAACGCTGACCTGTTTGACCAATCACTAAGTGGACCTGCAAACCAAAAATAAACCTGATTAGTGATTTCTAAGCATTGGATTGAAGTTATTTTCATGGGTGATTTTAACCGTAGGAACTTGAGCATTATTGAACAATCTCAAATACGACAAGGATGCACTTAACCCTCATACAGTAAGTACACTAGCAAGACAAACACGTATAAATATAAAACAATACCAAGAATTACTAATTAAGGACACTTGCAATATTATGTCCAACTCTCCAAACTTTGAGAAAGTTTAACCAAAGCAAATTTCTTATGAAGCATTTGACAGGTTATTATTGTTATGTTCCTGAAGTCCATAAACTTGCATGTTTTCTTTTAAAGAGTTAATAAAAAAATAAAGAATGTCGATAATGATGGTAGCAAATAATAACAAATACAAGAACAAGATGTCGAAAGCAGAAACTTATTAGCTTTGATAGTTAGTACGGGTTTCAACATTGAATATTTTGTATGAAATTAACATCACACTAGAACTAAATTTCTAACTTCAACCCCCAGAATGAATAATCCCCAAAAATCTTCAAGTTGCTCCCTTTTAATTTAACCGTTTCCCTTTTATCGAGAACTTAAAGTAGTAAATTCATAAGATAATCTTATAATCTCTCTTAACATGACACTAAGGCCCTGCTTGGTTCACAGTAAATTGAGTGCAATGCACTCACCACAATTTGGGATTAAAAGTGATTGGTTGGAGGAGTGCAAATGACTACTGTGCAAGTGGTTAACAAGGACTTGCAAACTCCTTGACAAAATAGATGCAAGGAAGTGCAGCCCAAAAACTGATGCAAACAAGTGCATTGTGTTAACTCAACATTTTCTTTTCCGAAAAACAACAACAATAATAATAACAATTGAGATTATTTTTATTATTATCTTTTTATTTTTATTTCGTTACTTTTTAGTTTTCTATTTTTTGATAGGGTCGGGATCGGGGGACAACTATTTGGCATACCCTCATAGAAGATGAATCAATGGCTGATTTTTGGTGAGGATGATCTCTATGGTGAGGAGATCATCCTCAAAAAAATTCAAATCATTCTGATATTCATAGACTGGTTTAGAAGTTGAAGAATTATGGACTGTCTATTTTTACCGTGTAACTTGAAACCCACATTTGAGGGGGTTAGAAATTTCAGAATGTGCTGATTTTTTGTGGGGGTGATCTATATGGTGAGGAGATCATCTTCGCCAAAAATCAGCCATTGATTCGTCTTCTATGTGGGTACGCCAAAATGGTTGTCAAAAGTGGTTGTCCCCGGACCCTTTTTGATATGCTGTTTGGGGTCTCCTAACCCCAAGCTTTCCCCTTCAAAACAACAATTCAATTCAAAATGGACCCAAGTGCCTACACTTCTTGACTTCTTGTATGTTTAGATCTCCCAATAACATTTTAATGCACTAACAAGGAGTCTTCTAATTCATAAATCCAAACTTACTGAATAGAACCATGCCAAGCAAAGTTATAGTGGAGCAAGTGAAAGAATGTCGAGCTACCACACAGAAAAAGATATACACACCAAAATCAACAAATCTCATCATCTCTTTGTGATTGTCAAAATTTATTTCTTGCTGTTAGGACAACACCAACTAATATCTTGCAGTTTTTGTGAACAGAAAGCAAATACAGATTGCAAGTTGCCTTACCATGAGTAAAATTTCAGTACATTTGGATGATTTAAGGAGTGAAGAATCCGAACCTATGTGAATCACAACAACAATTTTAATTGCCTTTTAGTTGAGAAAAGAAAAAAAATGAAGATAACGATGAAAACAAATATAATATTTACAGTTTTATCTTACTTAAGTGATGAACACCAAAAAAGATTTCATAGCTTTCAAATGGTAGATTCGTGCACACCAACCTTGGCTGGTTTTTGGCAACCTGAACACCAAATGAAACACAATTCAATTCAAATATTACTCATTCAATCAAAAGCCACCATTTCCTACCTCGATGAAGACATAACTATGGTGGAAGGTTGAAAAATAACCAAGTTATAAAATAAACCAAGTTCAACTCCAAGAGGATAGAAAACAACTATATATTGCAATATAACATAAGTATTTACCCAGAAAAATATAGAATGTGAGAATAAACAATTTGAACTCAAATCTAGTGTATCACAACTCACAAACTTTACCAACTTAGCACATTGACATCTTCATAGAACCAAGAGTCAGATAAACTCGTCAAATTTTCAAATCAATGATCTCAACCAAGAATGGTAGAAATTGCCACATGATTGCATATAGGTCCTACTAAGGAGAATTGCACATGGTAGCACATGGATACAACATGTCGATTATCTATTGCTAAATCAAATAGCCTTAGGTTAAGCATACAACATGTCGATTATATTGCTGGTCATTCGCATACAAGCATCTAGTGTTAGGAATCAATACTAACCAATGGTTTATAGGAAGAGGAAGAAGGCAGTAGGAGGATGCTTAGGCGTGTTGGGATCCTTCATTTTCTTACTCTTTTTTATATGACATAACCTGAGATTCTGAATAAAAGAATAAAAATTAAAAAAGCAATTTAAGAAATGAAAGGAGATGCAATTACTGACAGGACAACTGAAGAAGTTCAAAAAGAAATAAAATATCACCTTGCTTATAGGATATGCAACAAGATAACAGATCCAAACAAGTACTACACGAACAAATGGCGTGTTGGAATCTCTTTTCTTTCTATTATCATCTCTCTTAATTCAACCCATAAACAAGAAAAAAATATCGATAAATCTTTGTTTTGCTTTGGATGTTTTTGGTTAAATGGGAACCGTCTAATAAAAGAGATTTCACAAGTTGCTTTTGCCATCATGTAAATTGTGAATAAGGTTGGGATACTTAAATAACTTTTTTTCTTTTTTTCTTTTTTTCTTTTTTTCTTTATTGGCTCCAGCCTCCCCAAGTATATGTGACAGCTTCTGAATCTAAGGGAAGCCATTTTTCTCCCTTAGCTAGATAATGTTCTTACTTTTGTCCCTATGTAAATTACCGAAACACTATTGCATGGACATGTGTCCAACAAAGAGGGCAAGTGCAAGTTTTTCTTTTATTTTACCTCATGAATAGCTGCTCCAATGATAGGAAAACACAAGGTTGCAGTGGAAAAGAGATTGTATTATAAATCTCTAGTTCAGCAACCAAACCTAAACCCATGGAGGGAGGCATGGAACGCAACAGAAAAGTCTTCTTTCTAGATCACAATCGCTATTCTACCAGGGTTAGATAATAATAGTAAACCAACAAGAAAAAAGAGAGGATAATAATAGTAAACCAACAAGAAAAAAGAGAGGATAGAATAGAGGGTGAGGCCAGACATTGATAATATTGGGTGAGGCCAAACATACATACAGTCTATGATATCTAAGAGTGTGCCACGTGGCTCATACTGTGGTCCGCCACATCCATCCTCAAAGTTCTACTCCATATCAAAGTGACTTTCTGATTACAAAAGGAAAAATCCTCCAAGGCCTTCAAAGTATCCCCTCCCAAAATGCCACATGGAGGGCCACTCTCCTTGTGGATATTTGGCTCACCTCTTGGTGGACCCATACACCAAAAATCAGCTTGATTTTTATCACCCAAAAAAAAGCTGAAAATTCAACAGTCAAAAATCTCCTTATTAAAATCCAATGGATAGAAATCATCGATATTTGGATGTGAGCATTTTAATATACGTGTTGGGGCCCGATGTAACAAGCTGTGGCTTAATCCAAAAGCGTAAGCTAGCACCATTTTTGTCACTCACTATTGTCATCTGGAACCCACTAACCAAATACAACACCATTTTCATTATGAAGTTGTAAACATTATAATTCTTACTAGAATTGACTATAAGAAGTTCAAACACACAAAGATTTAGATGAGATTTTAAATACAACATATTCTCAGGAATTGAAGACAAGATCTAATATTGTCTTCCATCTCAGAATAAGGAAGCAAATTAAATTTTGGAAATGAAGCATCATGATCCACTAGACTAGTAGAAACAATGGCTACAGCAAAAATAAATTAACTTCTTGTTTGGAGACTGGCCATCTTTTAGAATGAAAAGAGATCAAATTTCCCAAATGACACTTAGAACTTGTTATGGTATCCAAATTATTGATGTTTCTTTTCTGCATCATATTGAAAATTCTAAAATTCTAAAAGTTAAGAGATTCAAGCAAATTTATTTACTTAGTTCCAGCAGGGTTAACAACAACTAAAAAGGCAGTAGTGATTTCATCCACGGAATCATAAGCCCGGTAGGTGCAACGCAACTGTAGTAAGTAGAACCATTCAATTACCAGATATAACGATATCCAAACCACTACATAGCATAATATTCGCTCGTGAACATCCAAGATAGCTGCAGAGTAGACCTTAAGAACAATGGCATAGCAGCACACATGGCACAATAAAGGGGGATGAGATCTTTTAGATATACTACATATAGATTGTACATAAGATATACTGTATATTAAACAGAACCCACCATTCAACAAGTCCACCTAGGAGATCTCCTACACCAAAAGTTGACACAGTTGGTTCAATGTAACTATCTGCTCAACACTCCTTTTCTAGGATGTCTGTCATATTCTTTTTTACCACCAAAAGAATGCAACAGAATGGATGGTTACAGCCATATGATAGGGGCCGATTACCAATTCCAAATATATATATATATATATGATAGGGCTGATTTATCTCCTACGCGAAACCCATGGAGGGGTGAGCCCTTAATATGTGCAATATTTCATCAAGAAACAATCAAGCGAAAGCATACAGATGGATTCACCACTCTATGATAAAGGAGCGACAAGTAACATAGCGTAAAGAGAATGATATTAAAGAGGACATTGCCTATAGAACACGAAAGCTAAGTTGCTAAAGTGGTGATGCGCTTCCAAATGACCCAACACTAAAGTAGAAAATGAATAGTTTAGCTCCTTCATTCAATATTAACAAAATCAGCATGTAGAGTTAAAGATACTAAAACCACAGCAAAAGCTTTTTGCATATATCCTCGCGACAAAAGCTTTTTGGCCAACCACCTTTCAGCAAAAGCTTTTTGCCTACAACCAATACAGAGACCATTCAATTAAGTTATGATCGAGCCCTCAACCAATACAGAGACCATTCAATTAAGTTACAGATGATATCTTGCAACTTTGTAAGGCTTCCACTTGGGACGAACAAGATCAGAGAGAGATCTCACCTTTCCATCAAGGGTTTCTTATCAACATACTCTGGCACATACTCATTAGCCATGGAAAAAATAACCTACAGCAAGCACACAGCTGAGTTATGTACTTACTATTGCTAGCCATAAGGAGAACTAAGAAACAAGATGGCATCTTGAATAAAGTTAAGCATACAAAAGTATGTATAAGTATCTTGAAGCTCAACTTTGCATGGTTATTGCCTGCAATAAATGGGCAAGGCTCAAAGAGTATTTTTTTAATCTAATTCACTTGGCCTGGCTCTGCACCAAACTGCTACATAACTTCATTTTGCATAACTTCATTGTGCATAAGCTAGTCATGCGAATGAAGCCCTTTTAGTTATTGATGGGCATAATGCCAGGCACAATGGGGAAGTAATTCCAATTTGTTGACAGTCATTAACAAACTTCAGAAAAAATCAAGACTGGCCATGCAACATGGACAATGCCCTTGTCTACATCATGCCCATACCCTACATGTAAGGTACTTTCAACTATGAATAACAGCCATTGAATTCCGAACATTTTCTAAATAAGAAAAATGTTAAAGAACCATGCCTCTTTTTATTTATCTTTCTTGATATGTAAAAAGACATGCCTCTTTTTCCAGGTGGTGAAGGCCTACTGGACTGAACTTGCCACATGGGAAGAGGGAGAGGTGGCAAAAGACAAAAAACACATGGGCCAAGGCCACATGCATCCAGACTTTTCTAGACCAAATATTCAAAAAATATTAATTAATTTCAATGGTGAAGGTCACTTAGTTGACAATATTATTAAGAGCATGACACTAAATGAAGTACAAAATTTCCAAAAAAAAAAGTATCCAAAGTTTAGCAATCTATAAAGAGAAAGGGAAGAAGTGAAAAGATGCACCAACTATAGTGCGGTTATGTAGACTTGGAAGATCATATATTTCATTAGAACAATCTACCAGAAAAGAGTAAAAAAGAACAGACCAGTCTCTTCTTATTAAGTGAGTAAATTAAGAGAGGTTTCCAGTTTCATATTGTCAAATGGGAATAGTTTTGTCACCCAAAACCTTCTTCTTCTCCTCGCTAACATAACACTTTTTTGTATAAAAATTCAAAAACGCCAATACACTGAAGACAAATCTGCGGTACAGAACCTCAGCCCCCAATAGCCAAGAAACAAAAACTACATAACTTAGTTCATATATGCACCAATATATGCTAGTTCATATATGATAATTAGAATAAAAAATAACCTTCATATTCAAATTTAGTATCACTGCACAAACTAATGTCTGAAACTTTGTAGAAATAACAATATCAATTACTCATATTGGAATCAAGAGTACCTACAAAATGGCTGCATGGAATGCGCTGAAACATGCATCATTTGTACGCAAGTAATGCATAATGTCCTATGTTTGTTTCCACACAAGCGTGAAGTTAAACTTACTCTGAAAATGTAATTAACTGCTCACAAATTGAAATCTGATTTAAATCTTCAAAAAGCAACAAGAACTCACCTAATAGCCAGTGCTATGCCCAAGGAGCACCGCACCCACAGAATCTTCCTTATTGATGAAATAACCAATCAGATGATCAAACTCCATGAGAGTGAAAAAAATATCTAAAAACAAAAACACAGCATGAAACATGATAGTCAAACATCTTGAGGGTGTGGTGCTACTTGGGGTGGATAATGGATGATGGAATGATACTGCTTCACTAAACTGCTACTCGGGTTGATTCCCAAACCAATTCATATCAAGTCACATAGGAAAAATCACCCAATATAATAAAACACAGAAATAGGTTGAGAAAAAACACCTTCACTTTATTAGAAATGTACGCAAGATATATATTATAACTCCTTTGTAAAGTAAAAACATATATAAAGGAGACTGAACCACATAACCTGGGGCCATAGAGCACAAACAACAGCAAAGTAAGGCCTTGATGCAGTTTAGAAATACAAACCAACTTTCTTCACTGATTTTGTTGGCAATGCTTTCATTTTTATGAATATATACATACAACAAATATCAACAAATAAGTACAACAAGTAATGAGCTGGACTTAGACTATAAGAAGGAAGAAGAACAAGCACTTTACAGCCTCTGCCTCATTTTTCTGGTTGTTGACGATGTTGCTCGTGCTACTAATGATGATTCTCGCTTATGCCATTAACAAGAGTTGCAGAAGGTTTAGGGTTTTTCCTCTATTTCTATGCTCCAAATCAAAACCCTAGTAAAAGATGGAGATGGGGGTGAGATTGTAGACATTGAGGTATACATGAACGGTTCTGTTTTTTCGCTTGCCAGTCAATCGATTAGAAGAGAGAGAGAGAGAAAGAGAGAGAGAGAGAATAGATCTTTCACCTGAAATTATGAAGAAGCCATTTCTTAGAAATTTCAGCATAGATCTCTCACCTACAACTCCTATAAACGATTATTGAAATCCAAACCCCTAAAAGTTGAACCAACTCCTCTCTCTCTCTCATCAGGGATGTTGTTCCTTGATCCATCCATTTGAGAAACAAAATTTGGTACCGAAGCACAAACAATCCGGTTGATTCACTGTTAGAGCACCCGAATTAACTACATGCCCTAACCCTAACTACAGAAGATGATCTAAGAAGGACCATTGATTCCATCTGCAACACTACAACACCAAACCCTAAATATTAATAGCTCTGAAAAATATAAACTAGAAACCCTAACCCAAGAAGATGTCATAAAATTTTCAAATAATACCTTAAGAATGAAAAAAAGGGTTGTTGTGCATCCGTAAGTGAGAGAGAAGAGATTTTCTGGTCAGGGTTTGTGAGAAGCACTAGAATCATTGTCTAGGTTGCGCGAGCAATAGAGAGTCGCTGCTACGAGTAAAAGCCCTTTATAACGGTTGATGATCGCCTGGTAAGATAGAGGGGATCGACAACAAGGAGTTGCTGATAATGGAGAACCCACCATTCCTCCCCAACAAGAAAGAGGGTGAGAATGAGAATGAGAGAGAGAGAGAGGGGAAGAGAGACAAGAGAATGAAACAGAGAGAGGGAGACTGAGAGACAACGAGAGAGAGAGATTGAGAGTTCGGGTTAGGGCGCGAAGTAGAAAAGAACATAAAGGGCTATGTTCGCGCTCCTTTTTTTTTATTATTTGCAAATGAGATCCCCTACGGTTTAAAGCCGCTGCTACTCAATTTTATCGGCATCTTTAAACCGCTGGGGATGTCATTTGTAAAAAATAAAAATAAAAATTAAATTGTCGGCGGTTTTTTGTATTTCTTGGTGGACTGAAACCGTCCCAATCCGACGGCGGTTTATAGCCGCCGGTAAAAGTAAACTCTTCCGTCGGGAAAAGTCATTTTTTTGGTAGTGAATATAAGTGAAAATCGCCAGAGAATCCAATACTCCATTGCCAAACCCTATGAGGGATCCATGACACAAGGTCGAACCCTAAAGAGGGATTTAAGACACATGGCCGAACCCTATAAGAGATCTAAGACACATGGGTGGGATCCCCATGCATACAAGTATAGGTCAAACCATCTAGGATTTAGTCAAACAACAAGGGTTAAATCTTTTAATAGTCAATAAGTCATGACCGAACCACTAAGGGTTCCCAAGGCCATTAATGTCCAAAATCCAAGAAATAAGCGGTTCAAAGAAAATACATTTCTTTGTAAAAATCATAACTAAATAAATATAAATTAGAAAAATACAAACGCAATGGATTTGAAGACTATTCACTGAGATTTCTATAAAAATAAATTCAAAAATATTTATTTCTAAAATCGAAGTCAAAATTCTTAAAGAAGTAAAATGCACGGAATCTGAAATTCTAGATTTTGCAGAAAATGTCAGTACCTTAGAAACATCATAACTAAATAAATACATATCCTAAAAATATAAAATCAACGAATCTGGAAAATAGATTCACATAGGTTTATAGAAAAAATAAATAAATAAATATTTAGTTCCAAAATATATATGTAAATCCTTAATCAACTAGATCACACAGAATCTGGAATTCTGGGTCTTACAGAAAAGTCAAGCACATTATAAAAAGTATGACTAAATAAATAAATATCAAAAAAATACAAACTCAACTAATTTAGAAACTAGATTCATAGAGGTATTTATGAAAAATAATTATAAAAATATTCTGATTCAAAATATATATCAAAATCAAGAATTTCATATCTGAGAAAGACCAATTCTGTGCATGGTCCAATAGATTGTACACTGGTCCGATTGGGGATAAATGTCCAATCGATTGGGCTCAATAAGATTTCTATTCCGAAGGCACCAATCGATTACACAGAGTCTTCAATCGATTCGACTTAGAAAAGTTTCTATCCCGAAGACTCCAATCGATTTCACAGTCTCCAATCAATTTGACTCAGATAGGTTTCTGTCCCGAAGGCTCCAATCGATTTCACAGAGTCTCAAATTTATTGGGCTGAAATAAGTTTCTGCCTCGTAGTTTCTAATCGATTACACAGAGTCTCCAATCAATTGGGCAGTGTCCAATCGATTGAGAATTAGTGTCCAATCGATTGGACTATTCCATTAGTCAATATAATTGACTTAGACTCGGGTCTATCCAATGACTAAGTTTGACCATTATATTTTTGTTCATTTTAACCAACTCCTATGGCCACTAAGTCACTTACCTTCCTAATCGAGCATACATGATCATTAACTGACATATCGACAGTTACTCAGATGACTCCTGTCTGATTCTTGCTGTCTCTGTCTTTTAGTCTTCATGTAGTTGGCGAAGTATGCGTACCATGACATCTTCACACTATACTAGTACTTGTAGGAACGCTTACAAGAATGTTTTTATGTCAAATAAAATCTTTGCCAAATTGAATATGAAAATATTCCTTACAATCTCCCCCTTTGGCAATTCTGTGACAAAAAATATTTAATCATATAGAAGGTAAAAAATAGAAAATATAATACCACCTTCTTACATGATTCACTCACTATCTCACATTCTCTTGGAGATAATTGAACAGATATAATGTAATGGCTTTTGATTTATTCCCTACACATTCTACCAACAATACATACAATGTAATATCATCAGCAATCAATAAATCATTAAAATGTAGTGAGTTAATTATGCGCATAACAAGTAGAGAAATTAGAAAAAATAATGAAAAATTTCTCCTCCTAAATTTCTCTCCCCCTATCTCATGCATCAACTTATTTTTACCACTATGATTTTCTCTCTCCCTTTTTGTCACAGATTGACAAAGGTACAAAAATATAAGCAAATAACAAGCATGCATGAATATTATCATGAGGAACAAGTGTATATATTCATACCATAGTACAGTCAAATAACAGTAATCATCAAATTATAGTAGATCTTGAAAAATAGACTGAGCTTTGGAGAGTCATGATTGGAATATTGTGGGAGAAAATTTTGGTCTTTTACCCGCATGATCCCCGAGGATACGGATTGGTGATTGATAGACGAACCTCCCGGCGTGATCGGCCCTGGCTCCGAGAATCCTATCAGATTTGCCGACTTGCTCCTTCTCTTCCGATCTTTTCCCTTCACGAACACTGTAGCATCTCTGGTCGCCGTGGTACCTGCAAATCACACTTCGACGCTCAAGTCAGGATGGATCGGAATACTTTAGGTCTTGTTCTGGATACCCATCTTATTTGGTCTCACTCGTGTTGATTTTCTGATCCTTTTTCCACTCGATCTTGTTTCCTTTTTATAGGGCCCCCAACAAGGAGCGCGTCATTTGTTTGGGGAGCCTGCAACCGTCGTTTCTTGATAACTGTTTTCCGTTATGCTTCTTGATCTTAGGGGAATGCTTCGTCCGAGCGCTCTATAAGTTGTCATTGTGAACGTCTGGGTCGCCCGCCGGTCGACTTTGGGTAACAAGCCTTTATTTGGCTGGTCGGCCCTTGCAGTTGCTCTGATGTGAAGTATTTTTAATTGGACGGTGTCGTCATGTGTTCAGATAAGGTCAAATATTGATCCTGTTGTTCCGACTAGCCCAATTCATTAGTTGGATGCTGTCGGCAGTTATTTGGGCAAAGACGGCCGGCCCTTGCTGATGCAATAGGGTTTATCATTCAGTCAGACGGCATCGGCTGCTGTTCCGATTTGGACGAATAGCTGCCCTGTTCCGACTAGTCTTATGCTTTAGTCGGACAGTGTCGGCAACTGTTCCGATTAGGACGAATGGCCACCCCCGTTCCAACTAGCCTTATGTTTAAGTCGGACGGTGTCGGCCACTGTTCTGTTTAAGTGCAATTAAGGCTCTGCCCCGGCATACCTTGTATATAGTGGGATAGTGTCGACAAGGAGGTATGCATGTCAGAATTGGGGCCGAGGTGGTCTGCGACATACGGAAGCCCACGTGCCTCTGTTCGGCGAATGTGCCTAATTAAGTGACACGTGGCCTTGTCGTAGTGTCTTCGAAAAATAGGGTACCCACATCGCCCCCTTTCTCGGACAGTTGACATGCCATTGGTCCAGCTATCAGAGAAATCAACCGTCGAACCGTTCGGGCGTGCAAAACGAACTGTCGGAATGGAATCTGTAATGATTACGCATTTATTACGGGTTTTGCTAACGTCAGGTTACCCTTGTGATAACGCCAGGCATCACCAGTATAAATACCCCCGCCCCCAGTCATTTTTCATTTTTACGAGCTCTGAATTCCCGAAGGCGATTTCTACCCTCTTTCATCTATTTTCTCTTTTCTCGACAAACGACCCTGCCAGCACTTCGTCCGTGAGTCTCCTCGGTCGGGACATCATAGACCCATTTAGAAAAAGGTTCTCTCACGACTGCAGATAAACCATGGATCCAAAGCTCATCCAGTGAAGGTCCTAAACCCCACCCGCGTCTAAATAGCCCATCGGGCAAGCATGTATCTCTAGGGTCCGCGTGATCACACAAATAAAATCATGATTGTGGGGGGTAAAAACTGTTGACAGATGGACGTATGCAAATTGTGCCACGTGTCACATTCTTCCACTGACACGTGGCGTGCCGTAAACTTGGAATTGGAAAAACTTCACTGGGAACCTCGGGTACCTCGGATTGCTCGGGTACCTCGGACACGTCGGATCCAATGACAGTATAACCTCGGGTACCTCGGATCCTATGGAAATAGAACCTAGGGTACCTCGAACACCTCGGGTCCTATGAAATGTAACCTCGGATCCTCGGGTGATACTTAATGGTTTTGCCAAAGATCTTAGGCACCTTATTCGGGATCCTCGGAAGTCTCGGATATGATATTCGGTAACTTCGGCAACCTCTGAATTACTTTTATACTTGAAGAGTATTATTGAAAGACACATGGTGAATTCTTATTGGTTCATATAAAATATCTACATAAATATCTAGCTTTGAATACTATAAATAGCAGCATTTGCTACAGTAAAAGGGAATGCGATCTTGGAGATTAAAACTTGATCATATATTTTACTCAGAAGACTGACTTAAGCATCGGAGGCTCATTTGGTGGAATCCCACCACATTGAGTTATTTGCAGAATCATCATGCGGCCTCGGAACCTGACTTCGGACACCTCAGAATCTGATCTCGGATACCTCGGATATCTCGGAACCTGACTTCGGACACCTCGGAATCTGATCTCGGATACCTCGAATATCTCGGAACCTGACTTCGGACACCTAAGAATCTGATCTCAGATACCTCGGAGCCTGACCTCGGATCTGTCTCGGGACCTCGGATCCAACAGCACGGAAAGGATATCAAGCCCGTGGAAAACGCACATATTTTGAGGGTGTGTGGATTTATTCCCTACAATGATTATCTTATTAAATGCAATGTCGTTTAAAACTCCACAATTCACCCATCAAACTATGTAATCATCAAAACATCGTAAAATGTGCAAGTAATGGAAAGATAATTGATAAACAAATAAATGTAATTCAAATATGCAAGTTAAAGCATTTGATTTAAAGATCATCTTCAAATAAAGTAAATGCATAATATTTTCTTTAATATCAAATGCAGGTTGATAACTCAATTTTGGTTCTAGGAAGGCCTAATACAAGGCACGAAGAAGAAGGGGGACCACTCACCGTCAAACGCTTTTATTCCTCTTTGATGGTTGAACTGCTAGTCCGCTTCTTCCAAGCTTCGATGTTTTCAATATCTGATTTTAAATTCTCTTTCTTCTTTCACTGTTCTCCTTCGAGATTGAATGTCGACGCCATGAAAGAGCTTAAAAGAAATTAGGTTCAGTTTGGAATAAGACGGACTTAGACTCTAAGAAACCCTATCTAAATTCGGTTAAACATGGTCGATCTCGATTCGATTAACTCAACTCGATTAGGTTACTCAGAATCCGATTAGACAAGTTTTGGTAAAATTCTAACCTTATCAAAAATTATATATGCTAACTTGTCTAGAAATCTAGGTAATTCTCTCTAATTTATATTTATAATTTCTAATTAAATTATTATTATTTTTTTCTCATTTTATTTCATTATATTTATAATTATTTTGGCCTCCCCTATAATTCATATCGATTATAAATACTTAATTTAATATCATTATATTTTTCTATAATTATTTTATTATTTTATTTATTTTATTCTTGGAAATAACCTTCATTTAATTATTTAATAAATTAATATTTTAATATAATTCTCGGGTCGGTTATGGATCTGGTCTGTCTAGGCATGGCCTGGACACGGGTAGGCATGGCTGGGCATGGTCGGGCACAACCTGGGCATAGAGTAGGCATGGCCTAGGCATTTTGCCAAACACCTAGGGACTTGAGTCAACTCGTTGAGTCCACTAGGCAGACTCAAATCTACATCATACATGGTGCACACTCTCATGATAGGCGACCCAGGTGGGTCCCACAGACCCAAGGGAGCGTTGTGATCTTTATGTGGGCCCATGGACCACACCAAAAAATGGAGCCCATATGTGGTGGGGCCCGCATGCCCAAATGTGTATATCAGATTTCTAGCCATTGGATCGCGTGGTCTATGTGGACCACACTTACCACTAGGGGTGTCAACGGGTCGGTTCCGGTTCGGTTCCTAAGGTGACCAAAACTGGAACAATCGGTTCCGGTTCTTATCGGTTCGGTTCCTTAACGGTTCCAGTTCTCAAAGTGATGGATCCGGAACCGGAACCGATTATGTATTTATGTCGATTCCGGTTCCGATTCTGGGTATATTGGGCCAAATCTTGAGAATATTAGAATATTTACACTATATTTATTTATTGGTACCGGTTCTTATCGGTTCGGTTCCGGTTCTTATTGGTTTCGGTTCCATATTAGGCTACCCAGAATCAGAACCATTATTGCCGGTTCGATTCCAGTTCCGGTTACTTTTTAATCAGTTCCCAAAAATGTGGAGTCGGAATCGGTGTTTTCGGTTCCGGTTCCGATTCGGTTCTGGTTAAACGGGTAAAATTGACACCCCTACTTACCACGGTTAATTTTGCCAATCGAGGTAGGCCCACAGACCACACATCAATTACGATTGTGATCTAAAAGTGGTCCAACACTTGATGGACCCAACATGCCAAAGATCCAATTTGGAGGTCCGTTGACCCTGGAAATGGTCGAGCTAAACTTTATTAGGTCCTTCCATCAAAAGTCACCCATGATGGCAATCTCGAAAAGGTGCACAGCTAAATGGGCGCAAACACCGTAACAACTAGCTAGACGATTACTAATTTGTCCACCACTTGATGGACCCACAACTAAAAATCGGTCATAATGGTAATTTGGTCGTTGGATTGAAGTCATGCGTAGAGTTTGATTTCAACGGTGGGATTGAAGTCATTTTCACGAGCCGATTTTAACGGTGGGATCGACAACATTAGTAATTATATCCATAAAACAATTAATCTCATTACTATTATTGTTTTCAAAACAACTAACCTTTACTATTTTTAAAAGCAACTAAAATTAATCTTTTATAACAACTAACATTGTTTATAATTATAAAATATTAACAACTAATATTATTTATTATTATACCATACAACTAACATACTTTCTTAGTTACACAACTAACATACATTATATTTACTTTATAAAGTAACTAATTACTAACACACTTTATATTTGTAAACAACTAACACTAACAATAACACTTATTTGTTATATGAAAACAACTAACGTGATTATATGTATAGAGACGATTTCTCCATCCAAGCTATAACATGGAAAGGTGGGTCCCACGACTACATAGTAGCTCGCCAAAACTACACACACTGGTACCTACCTACTGCCACACCCTACAATACACAAGCACCGAATCAAATAACAATATATGATACACTCCAAAAGACACGCACAGATGCTCTGTTTTGCATTCATATTTGAATTCTAAACAGAGACTCCGCCTCGCACTACTCTAATCAATTACCGTGGGCACTACCTGGTGGAATCCACCCTAGATGTGAAACATGTGGCACCAAGTTGTTGCTACTGGCCGGGTGGATGTTGTTCTAATGGTCAAAAAGACTAACAAACCAATATTATGGAGATCAAGCAGGTGAGAGCTAACCGTTGGATATTTGGAATCGGTGGGGGAGCCAGGTGGCGAACATGTAACTGCTGGTTGCGTTAAAGTCTGATGATGGAGAGCTTGATGGATTGAAGAGCTGGACGAGCATGGCCGATCGGTGGAGTTGATCGCACAATGGAAATGCAGGTTGGTGATCGGTGGTGAAACGGAGAGGGGCTGCAGGCCATGAACAAGCAGGTTGGTGGAGCTTCAACATGATGTTTGGCTCAAGCCTAGGTGGACTATCATATCTGAAGGTGGGTCTGCTGCTGCTCGTTGGAAGATGATGGAGGAGCTAACGGCGTTGGTGGAGCTAACGGCCATAGGTGGTCTATCGGTTGGGGTGTGGCCAACGATTTCTCCCTCGCAACTATCCGTGATGGGAGTGGATTTCGTTGGTGGGGATTTGTGCTGCTTTGCTAGCCTGCACAATAGTTGGGTGGCGTTCACGGGAGGTTGCACCAGTAGTCCAACAAAGGAGAAGACTGAGAATGAGGGGAGAGGAGAGGAGAGTAGGAGGCCTGACCGAGAGAGATCGTGTTCGTATAAAGATTAGGGTTGAGAGGCGGGTTGCGTGAGGTTGATTGCATGGATTCGTGGATTATGATTGGCGCAAGGGCAGAGAGGCGGATAGAGAAGAGAAGGTTGTTGGTGATTGGGTTGAGAGGGTTGGCATGATTGCTAGAGTGGACGGCCAAGATAGTCGCACGCTAGTGTATGGATGGGCTCAAACGTGGACTAATCTAATAAGCGGGCTGGTTGTGCGTTGTGGCGATGATACATGGTCGGGGACCACTCAACGGACAGAAGAGGCGTGTTGCATTCGGGTTGGGCAGTAGCACTAGGTGGTTGTCGTCGAGTGTGAGGACTGGCCGAAGCTGAAACGGTCGAGAGACGGACGATCTGAACGTGAGTTACATGCACGCTAAAAGAAAAGTAGTTTGGTGTGGACTTGGCAGTTACATGGGATGGGGTATATTGTGTTGGTCCAATCATTGTAAGGAGAACGAAGTTCCTTAGTGTAGAGAAGGGGTGAGGTGGCAGGAAGCTCCATAGAGGAATAAAGTGCTAACGAACCTAAGGTTTAGCTAATGTGATATCCTATATACTTAAGGTATATTTTAATATATATGACTAAAATTCTATAAAACTAATGCCCCTCAAGTTAAATAAGCTAAAAATCAAATAGGATACCAACATATAACGTATAATACAATAGTAATGGTGGTTCACTACATGGGGTATGTACTAACAGAAATAGGATAACAGGAACCGAATTGATATATTAATTAATCATTATAACATACGATTAGATATGAGGGTCGCATGGGGGGAATAATCATTGCGAGGGGTGGACCACACGATCGAGCGGACTATGAGTGGATGGTTATGATGACACGTAGTCGAGTAACACCACTCTATGCAGATCGACCCTAGCTAGAACGATAATGTGCATGCTGGATTGGCCGATGATACCATGCAACAGCTACAAACTTGGACAAGTGATTGAAGATCAACGGCTGATATGAGATGGTGAGTTCTTTGATAAGTGCATCGCATGTCGCATGCCTGATATGCAGTGTGAAGCCTGATTGGATGGTCCAACCGACCCAAGGAAGTCAACACACAACATTAAGGTCCATGGGCCTCAGAAAAGTGGGGCCGACAGATGGTAGGGCACACACAACAAAATCAATAGATGATGATTTCTTGCCTTCGGATCATGCGGTGCACGTAGACCACATGTTCCAAAGCCAATATCAACATCTAAGCGGTCCCTCAAATCACTCAAGAGATCAGATTCATCTAAGGTGAATCTACATATTCTAGACTAATTTTGCTAGGTTTATAACTGTTGGATTCTTTTACATTAGATCAGAGCCATTAAATCTTGTAGTTTCTATAGACCACACTATCCAAGGCCGATCTCACCAATCGAAGTGGGTCTATAGATCCACCATAGGTCTGATTGACCCGAGGTGGAAACACACACCAGTATAACAACCCGACGAGTGATCCAAAATGGGTCCACACCCTAATTAATATGGGGCGTGTGGTTCTTCAAATGGGCTCAAGGTCTCCCAAAATGGGTCGAAACCCAATTATGAGGCCCGTGGGTTTCCCAATGGGCTCGAAAATCTCTCAAATGGGCTCGAAAATCCCAATCAAAAATCTGGGGTATTACAAAATAAGTTTCTGCCTCGTAGCTTCCAATCGATTTAACAGAGTCTCCAATCGATTGGGCTATGTCCAATCGATTGGGGATAAGTGCGCAATCGATTGGACTATCCCATTAGTCAATTTAATTGACTTAGACTCGGGTCAGTCCAATGACTAAGTTTGACCATTATACTTTGTTCTTTGTTCTTTTTAACCAACTCCTATGGCCACTAAGTCATTTACCTTCCTAATCGAGCGTACACAGTCGTTAACTAATAAATCGATAGTTACTCAAATGACTCTTGTCGTCAACCGTCTGATTCTTGCTGTCTTTATCTTTTAGTCTTCATGTAGTTGGCGAAGTATGCATACCACGACATCTCCACACTACACTTGTGCTCGTAGGAACGGTTACAAAAATATTTTTATGTCAAACAGAATCTTTGTCAAATTGAATATGAAAATATTCCTTACACAACATTAATAAAAGAAAATAAATATGCAATAACAGAAAATAAAAGGCCAAAATAAACATCATTTATTAAAAAAAACTATAACTTACAATGCTTGAAAAAATGCTTAAAGAAATAAAGCAAATAAAAACTTAACTAGAAAGCAATAAAAGAAGAGATTGGAAAGAGAAAGAGATAGAGAGTGAGAAGAGGAGATCAAACCATGGTTCTTGGACCTGTGTTGAGAAGAAGATGATGGAGCCGTTCGATTGAGAAGGGAAGGCAGAGACGCAGATTTTTTTTATTTTTATTTTTATTTTACCCTTTTTTTTCTTTTGTGCTAGGGGAGAAAATAAGAAAGAGATGGAAATTAGAGGGGGGACCTCTTTTAGAAAATGTGCTCCCTATTTATAATAGGAATCAGTGGTTTCTATATGAAAAACCCACGGTTTCAAGTTTTTAAAAACTCCTATATTCTTATTTTCTAAAAACAAAACTTGCCCTTTTTGAAGAATCCCATGAAATCCCCTTTAATGCCACCTCGTCCAAGAAATCTTTCATAAGTTTTGAAAATAAAATAAAAACTTTTTAAAACTTGATTTGACCTTTTCTTTAAAGAACATTTCCATTTTCGTAAAGACAAATCATTCTTTAATATGGGCCGTCCATCTCTGTAGGGGTCATGATCACATAGGTCAAGTCGTGACCATAGGATCTAGAAGAGGAAAAAGATGACCATCAGATTTTGAAATGGGTGATGATAGGATGGATGATCTATTGGCGATCAGACGGTAGACTAGGGTGGCGATGATCGGATGGATCATCGGACGGTAGAGGTCAGCCAAGGTAGGCCGTAGGATCGAGTGATCGCGGAAGGAGAGATTGTGAAAGGAGAGGATCGGGTGGTTGAGATTTCAAGGTAGAAAGATAATGAGGATCTAGAGAAAGGAGAGAAAATATTACAAAATTAAAGAGAAAATACTAACAGAGGGTCTTGAACCCTGGTCTTTGACTTGGTCTTCTGTAAGCTTTACCAATTGCTCAAGTCTTCATCTTGTGTTAGTTAATTGAGCTTTATTCTCCTTAATTTCTTCTCGAGGTGCTTGGCTCTCCTTCTCTCTCAATCTTCTCTTTAGCTTTTTCGACTATATGGCTCTCCATCAATTGGCATATATCTTCCTATCCTCAGCTGTAATACCCTGAACTTTCATTCTAGGGTATTACGGTAAATTCACCTAAGAATGAAAACCTGAAACTTTTTCAGACTCTTATTATTGTTTTTATGGTTTAATATCATTGTTGAATATGTGTATTTAATTTGGTTTCATTCTGACAACTTTGAAAAAACCTGCTATTTTTGAAACTCGCTCCTTAGGGCTAAATTCCTACTAAAAATAATGAATCATAAATTGCAGAGGACTTTTTCTTGCCGTAGCTAACATTCTAGAACTTTTAAAAAAAAATTATTTTGTGGGCCCGAAACTCCAAAAATATTCCTATTTTATCCTTATCAACTTACCTGTGAAATTTGGAAGCTTTTCTGAAACATAAAAACTCTAGTCGAAGATTTTGGGAGATTTTGACAAAAATTATATTTTCGTAATTTTTAAACTTTTCTACCATTCTTATACTTTTTAAAAATAATATTTAATTATATTTTATTTATTTAATAGAGTGTGAGACCTGCGAATCACTTTCGGGTCATTCTAAGATCAGCTTAACACTTTTCCAGGAGCTTTGAACTTTTTGTGATTTTTGTATATTTAGACTATTTTATGTGATTTATGTGTGTGCCATATGTCAATACCTTATTGTATGAACTTTTAAATTATATAATATAGTTTAATTGAATTAATTTATAATTATTTGTGTTATGATTGTTGGGTGGGCCCGTATGGCCAATTTAGAGGCCTTTGGGGCTTAATACGATTATTAAATGAAGCCTATTGATATATATGGGCCTTGGGCCCATTTCTAACCCATTAGTAGTGTAAAATATAAGTTTTTGATCATTGAAAAAGTCATCCCTTTGCTAGTTACGAATTTCAACAAAATAGAAACCCTAATCCTTCCCTAAACCTATTTATGAAAATCCTAAAGCTTTAGAAGCTTTCACAAACCCAACTCCATTGAAGAATAGAGCAAGCTTCATTAAACCTTCATCCGGGCACCGATCGCACTCGAGCAAGAAGGGAGAATTGACGGGGACTCCGATTAGAAGAACATACTCCGAGAAAAGGACAATCCGACGACTTTCAAATTTGAAGAAACTTTTGATTTTTATTAAAGTTCAAGAAACCTTGAGGTAAGTGCGCTTGATCCATCCTATACTTGTTTTTCTTCAAGATTTTATTTCTCTTTCATTAGATAATGGTTGATGCTCGTTATAAATTAATTTCAACAATATTTACTTTATTCTTATTGGGTTGATCTTTATTTTGGGCCACCATGATGGGTTTGGCCATGGTCTATTTTGTACCTATAACGGATGATTATGTTCTTTATCATTTTTGTTGTATTTTTATAATTTAAATATTTTTATAATTATTGTTTTTAAATACCTCTATGAATCTATTTTCCAAAACCGTTTAGTTTGTATTTTTCTGATTTATATTGATTAAGTTATGATTTTTCTAAGTTATTGAACTTTACCAAAAAACCCAAAATTTTAGATTTTACACGGTCCACTTCACTTAGAATTTTGATCTTTATTTTTAACCTAAATATTTTTCTAACTATTTTTCATAGATACCTCTGTCAATCTAGTTTCTAGAACCTTTGAGTTTATATTTTTCTGATATGTATTGATTAAGTTATGATTTTTCTAAGTTGTATGACTTTACCAAAAAATCCAAAATTTTAGATTTTATACAGTCTACTTCACTTAGAATTTTGATCTCTATTTTTAATCTAAATATTTTTTAATTATTTTTTTTATATACCTCTATCAATCTAGTTTCTAGAACCTTTGAGTTTATATTTTTCTGATTTGTATTGATTAAGTTATGATTTTTCTAAGTTGTATGACTTTAACAAAATACCCAAAATTTTAGATTTTATATGGTCCACTTCACTTGAGATTTAGATCTATATTTTTAATCTAAATATTTTTCTAATTATTTTTCCTAGATACCTCTATTAATATTGTTTCTAAAACCTTTGAGTTTGTATTTTTCCGATTTGTATTGATTAAATTATGATTTTTCAAATGTACGGGACTTTTCTATTAAACTCAGAATTTCAGATTCTGTCCGGCCCACTTTATTAAGGGTTTTGTATTTTGAATCTGAATATTTTTTTATTTATATTTCTAAAAACTTCTGTGAATCTAGTTTTCAAATCTATTGAGTTATATTTTTCTAATTTATATTTATTTAGTTATGATTTTTACAAGAAACTATGTTTTCTGTGAACTACCTATTTCTTGGATTTTAGACTATTAATGGCTTTGGGAACCCTTAGTGGTTTGATCATGATTATTGACTATATGAAGGTTTTAACCTTGTTGTTTGACTAAACCCGAGATGGTTTGACCTATACTTGTATGCATGGGGATCCCACCCATGTGTCTTGGATCTCTCATAGGGTTCGGCCAAGTGTCTTGGATCCCTCTTTAGGGTTCGACCTTGTGTCATGGATCCCTCGTAGAGTTTGGCAATGGAGTGTTGGATTATCTTATGATTTCTACTTATATTGTTCATCCGTGTTGATCGTGATCTTTGGTGATCATTTACATGTTATTCATGATGTTTAACCCTAGTTCATTCCCATATTATTATTCTTGATGATCATGTGTTTATTTTATATTCTTATTTAAATGTTAAATACATGTGTGCTTATGCCATTTAACCCTAGTACCATCTTGTTGTCATTCCATGATCATCACGTCATTTCAAATAAGGGGTGCATAAGGGAACGGGGTTGAAGTATATTATATACGTTTATATTGGTTTTATCAATTAATCAAGGTTCGGTAAAGGCCCCAGACGTTATTATATCCTGCAGATGGGTCAATGAGACCGCTCCCAGTGTGGGAAGGAGATGGAGACCCTATGTGGTTATGGGTACTAGTTGCATTTGCATCCCGTACTTACTTGCATTCACCTTCATTTTCATGTCATCATTATTATATGATTGAGATGCATACCTTGGTTAAAAACTTGTATAGTATGATATCATACCATGCACACTGTTGTATTACTCGGCCTCGGCTCACGGTGCTACACCGATACCATTTTCAGATTTTGAGGAGCCGGGTACGTGAGATGATTTTGAGACGAAAGACTCCGGTGCATTCGAGGAGATCGGCGAGGATTTGGGAGTCCATCCCACACTTTAGAAAACTGTATTTGATTATTTTATAAAATTATTTATTTATTTTCACGGACATGTAAGCCTTTGATTGAGAGCATGTTCTCACCTCATTTTCTCTACATTTAGTTGATTGATTGAATTATTAGAATTATTTGTTTTCTACATCTAGACTTGTTTTTTTTTTTAGTGGGCTTTCGAATGAACCTTAGTAGTCTAATTGACCTAATTGGACCACTAAGGGACATTCATGGATCACCTCTAGGTTTGGGTATGGGTCGATCCACAGATTTTTGGGTCGTTTCTGGGTATCCGGATTCGGGGCGTGACATCAGCTCTTTGGTTCTTGAACTTCGGTCCTAGACTCTGGCAAAAGCACGTAACGAGGTTTAATCAAGACGGCTTTGCATGTAGACTTCCAAAAATACGTTTAATTCATGCGAATTGTAATACTATAAACTTTCGTTCTAGGGTATTATGGTAAATTCACCAAACCTAAACATCTTTCAGACTCTTATCATTATTTTTATTATTTAATATCATGTATGAGTATGTGTATTTAATTTGGTTTCATTCTGACAACTTTGAAAAACCTACTATTTTTGAAACTCGCTCTTTAGGGTTAAATTCTTGCTAAAAATAATTAACCATAACTTGTAAGGGACTTTTTCTTTTCCCAGCTAACATTCTAGAACTTTTATAAAAAAAATTATTTTGTGGGCCCGAGACACCAAAAATATTCCTATTTTAACCTTCCCAACTTACCTGAGAAATTTGGAACATATCTCGAGACATAAAAACCCTAGCGGGAGATTTAGGAGATTTTGACAAAAATAGTATTTTCATAATTTTTGAACTTTCCTACCATTCTTATATTTTTTTTAAATATTATTTTATTTTATTTTATTTATTTAATAAAAGTGTGGGACCCGCGAATCACTTTTCGGGTCATTCCGAGTTCATTTTCATACTTTTTTGAGGTTTCAAACTTTTTTGTGATTTTCGTGTATTTATACTATTTTAAGTGATTTATGTGTGTGTGACATGTGTCAATACCTTATTGTATAAACTTTTAAATTATATAATATAGTTTAATTGAAATCAATGGATAATTATATCTGTTATGATTGTTGGGAGTAAAATATAAGTTTTTGAGGGTTGAAAAAGTCATCCCTTTAATAGTTACGAATTTTACTAAAATAGAAACCCTAATCCTTCCCTAAACTTATTTATGAAAACCCTAAAGCTTTAGAAACTTTCACAAACCTAACTCTATTGAAGAATAGAGAAAGCTCCATTAAACCTTCATTCGGGCACTTATCGCACTCGAGCAAGAAGGGAGAATTGACGGGAACTCTGAATGGAAGAACATACCCAGAGAAGAGGACGATCCGACGACTTTCAAATTTGAAGAAACTTTTGATTTTCATTAAAGTTCAAGAAACCTTAAGGTAAGTGTGTTTGATCCATCCTACACTTATTTTTCTTCAAGATTTTATTTTTCTTTCATTAGGTAATAGTTGATACTCATTATAAATTAATTTCAACAATATTTACTTTATTCTTATTGGGTTGATCTTTATTTTGGGCTACCTTGATGGATTTGGCCATAGTCTATTTTATACATATAACGGATGACTATGTTCTTTATCATTTTCGTTGTATTTTTATGATTTAAATATTTTTATAATTATTTTTCTTAAATACCTCTATGAATCTAGTTTCCAAATTAGTTGAGTTTGTATTTTTCTGATATTTATTTATTTAATTATAATTTTTCAAATGTGATGGACTTTTCTGTAAAACCCAGAATTCTAAATTTTGCATAATCCACTTTACTTGGGATTTCGATCTATATTTTTAACTTTAATATTTTTCTAATTATTTTTCATAGATACCTCTATCAATCTAGTTTCAAGAACCTTTGAGTTTATATTTTTTTGATTTGTATTGATTAAGTTATGATTTTTCAAATGTGCTGGACTTTTTTGTAAAACTCAAAATTTTAGATTCTGTCCTGCCCACTTCATTAAGGGTTTCGACCCATATTTTGAATCTGAATATTTTTCTAAAAACCTCTGTGAATCTAGTTTGCAAATCCATTGAGTTTGTATTTTTTTAATTTATATTTACTTAGTTATGATTTTTACAATGAAACATATTTTCTGTGAACTACCTATTTCATGGATTTTGGACGATTAATGACCTTGAGACCCTTAGTGGTTCGGTCATGACTTATTAACTGTTAAGGGGTTTAGCCCTTGTTATTTGATCAAACCCTAGATGGTTTGACCTATACTTGTATACATGGGAATCCCACCCATGTGTCTTGAATCTTTCATAGGGTTCGGCCATGTGTCTTGGATCCCTCTTTAGGGTTCGACCTTGTGTCATGGATCCCTTATAGGGTTTGGCCATGGTGTGTTGGATTCTCTTGCGATTTTCACTTATATTATTCATCGATGTTGATCATGATCTTTGGTGATTGTTTACATGTTATTCATGTTGTTTAACCCTAGTTCATTCCCATATTATTATTCTTGATGATCATGTATTTATTTTATATTCTTATTTAAATGTTAAATACATGTGTGCTTATGCCATGTAACCCTAGTACCATCTTGTTGTCATACCATGATCCTCACGTCATTTCATATAAGGGGTGCATAAGGGAACGGGGTTGAAGTATATTGATATTCGCTCAAAAGTGCTTATTTTAAGCAATTATCCTTTTAGCGTTATCGCACTCTCCTATGTAAAACTGCTCTAATTATCCACTTTTCTACGTAAAAGTCTATCTCATTGCGTAGAACACACTTTTCTGGACGAAATGGTATATTTGCATGCATTAAACACATTTTTAGAAGTCTAGATATTAAGCCGTTCTGATTAAGTCTCATTACGCGCTTCTTTTATCGTAGGAAACCCCGATGGGACAATTCTCGAGACTTGCAAGCCCACATCTATCAGGAAAGCTCATTATCAAAGCTTAAAGAGCCCACATGCTATGACTAGAAGATATGGGCCAAATATGGGCTGAATAAGAGGACCAAAAAGCCAGCCCAAAGAACGAAGAGAGTAGGAGAGCCAATGACCAAGAGACGGACCAAAGCGTTTAAAGCCACATGAGTCAGAAAGGAATGATAGTCTACTCTACTGGAGAAGCGTGAGGATGGTCACAGTGAAGACCAGGGTTCCAGACCCTCTGCCAATACTTTTCTCCATTTTTTTTATACTTTCTCTCTCATCTCTCCTTATTCTCTCTCTCTCTTCATCTCTCGATCCTCGAATCTACTGACCTAACCCCAGAACTCCTGCCCATCGGCTCTATCTCATCTCCCTTAGCTTTCTGACCGTTGGATCTTCCATCGGACCGTTGGATCGTCAATCGGACCGTTGGATCTCTCTAGATCCGCCGATTTACCAATCTGGGTCCCAATCAAGTCACCATCCATCCGATCGCCATCAGACTGTCTGTCACATCATCTTGTGAGACGATGGACATCATCAATCTATGTGGGCCAGCAGCCGGGCCCATCATCATCGACCCGCTGTCCGACCAGTTAGTGGACCCCGTGAATTTCCAAAGAATTTTAATTAAATTTTAAAAAAATGGGGGGTCCACTAAAGACTGCAGATTCACTCAGTCTCCATGAGTTTTAACCTGGTTGGGGGTACTTGATATACCCCCGTCATGTCTGGCTGAAGACGTAAAACTTAGCGCTTTCGGAAAGGCAATTCCGGTATTCCTAGAGTACGTGAGTCTCATGCATTTGTTATTATTGTTATATCTTTGGAAATGCAGGTACATTCATTCTTCCGATCATCAGGTATCACACACTGTCGAGTTTCTGCCGACTTGGTAACATCCTCCCTGAACCTTTGCCTCATCATCACTGATTTTTCATCATTTTATGTCCCGGTCATGAGCACCGAGGACGGTGCTGTATTTTGGTTGGGGGTGGGTATTTACCAAAACTCATGTCTTCATTTTGATAAAAAAAAAAAAAAAAAAAATAGGGAAAACAAAAAATTTTCGTTTTTGGGGTGATTTCTGATGTTCTCCATAAGTTTTCTAGAATTTCAAAAATGTGTCAAATACCCTGACTTTGATTAGCTGAAAACCTCTGTTAAGTCAGTATTGAGGATGTCAATTTTTGTTTAAGGTTAGCTTTGAGTCAAGTAAAGCGTGGCTACAGCAGTTTTGAAAACTTAGAAAAACTCAGATTCAGCACAATTGTACACTATCAACATTAGAGTCATCCTAAGTTTGGAAATTCTAGAGATCCTATGAGAATAATTGTGGAGACCTAACCCAGTGAGCTTTTGAGCCTTTATTCATGTCAGAGGGTTATATAATAATTCTGAGTCACAAGATGACTCACTATTCTTCATGCCCGTAATATTCGTTGAGAGATCTCATTATCCTTTGCTTCGATCATAAAACTCGAAACGACATCAACATTGGATTACTACGACAGAACCTTCTCTATATCCAGTCAAGACAGTATACATGATAGTGCAAACCCTAGAAAATGATTTAGGCCATTTTTCTGAACCATTCAGCCTTTTTACTCACCTGAATTATACTTCACTAGAAACCCCTTGAGTCATTCTATAAAAGCCTTTTCTTTGTAAACCCATCAACCTAAAATCCAGTCCAGCTACGAAGCATGACTGTCGACCCTTATTTTGAGATGGACAAAAGAATAACTGATATGGGTGTACCGTGAAAAGAAAAGTAAAGAAGAAGAATCAAAAGGAAAAGAAAGTGGTTCAAGCTGAAAACAAAATATGGAAAGAAAGTATGAAAAAGAGCTGAAAAGAAATTGAGCAGTCTCAGAAATATCAAGAAAAAGAGAAAAATACGAAAAAAAGGAAAAAGAACCAGATAATGGTGTTACGCCGCAGGAAAAATGCAAGAAAATGGCAATATCCTCTCAAGATCTTTGAAATCATGTATACCTTTATTTTTCTACACCTGACCTAAGCCTCATTACAACCCAGGAAAGTCCTACTTGATTCTAGGATAACACGATCATAAAATGTGGAGATTGGAGAAGGAGAAGCTATAGAGTTTGATCTGACGTTCCCGAGTGAAGTGATATTCCAATCATGAGATCTCCTTCTGTTAAAAATGTCCTTCCTTCAAATAAAACATATGTGAGATCTTTTGCCTCTTTATATTAAAAATATCTCCTCACATATAAATTGAGAGAAAAGAAGAACACCATTCTCGAGTGATTCCATTCTGAGTAGTTTACAAGTGAGAATTGAGGTCGAGGCATAAAAACTTAGAGGTGATCTGGAAATCTTTACTGTCGGATGATCTCACATATGTTTTAGCATTATTGCACTCTCCTACGTAAAACTTAGCATTATTGCACTCTCCTACGTAAAACTGCTCTAATTATCCACTTTTCTACGTAAGAGTCTATCTCATTGCGTAGAACACACTTTTCTGGACGAAATTGTATATTTGCATGCATTAAACACATTTTTAGAAGTTTAGATATTAAGCCATTCTGATTAAGTCTCATTACGCGCTTCTTCTGTCGCAGGAAACCCTGATTGGATGATTCTCGAGACTTATGGGCCCACATGGATCACGAAAGCCCATTATCAAAGCTTAAAGAGTCCACAGGCTATGTCTAGAAGATATGAGCCTATTACGGGCTGAACAAGGGGATCGAAGAGCTGGCCCAAGGAACCACGAGAGTGGGAGAACTGATAACCAAGAGAAGGACCAAAGCATTTAAAGCCACATCAAATGATGGCCTGCTCTACTGGCAAAGCTCAAGTGAGGATGGTCACAGTGAAGACCAGGGTTCCAGACCCTCTGCCAATACTTTTTCTGATATTTTCTCTCTCATCTCTCCTTATTCTCTCTCTCTTCATCTCTCGGTCCTCGAATCTATTGACCTAACCCCAGAACTCCTGCCCATTGGCTCTATCTCATCTCCTTTAGCTTTCTGACCGTTGGATCTTCCATCAGGCCGTTGGATCTTTATAGATCGCCATCTGATCTATCAATTCTATGCATCCGACCATCCGATCGTGCCTTAGAACATTCGATCATCCTATCACCCACCCGATCTCCATTGTAAAATCTCAATCTCTAGAACTCGGTTGATCCTATGGTTGATTGTAGATGAGAGAGAGCAGAGCTCGATCTCCGAGGAAAGAAAAATGCACTATTCATTGATTGATGTTTCGAGGGAAAAATGCATTTTTCTCCCCTGGCAACCAAACGCACCCTAATCCCCCTCCTTTCTTCTCTTTTTTTCCCCCCCCCCCCCATTCTCTCTCTTCTCCTTTTCCTTCTTCCTTCATCTTTCTCCTTTCTTTTCTGGCAAATCCGGCCGGCGAACTGGTGGCGCTCCTCCTTCTTCTCCTTCTTCTTCTTCTTCTTCTTCTTCTTCTTCTTCTTCTTCTTCTTCTTCTTCTTCTTCTTCTTCTTCTCCTTCTTCTTCTTCTTCTTCTTCTCCTCTTCCTCCTCCTCTTCTTCTTCTTCGTCTTCTTCTTCTTCTGCATCGTCGCCGGAGTTGCAGACAGCAACTCCGGTCGTCGTCTTCACACACCACCGCCAGCACGTCCTTCTCCCCCTCTCCTCCTATCCTTCTTCTTCCTCTTCGTTTTCTTCTTCTTCTTCTTCTTCTTCTTCTTCTCCTTCCCTTGCTCCTCCTCTTCTTGCTCTACTTCTTCTTCATCTTGAAGCTCGCCGGACTGGTTCGTCTTCTCCGGCGAGCTCCTCTTGGACCACCTCCATCTTCTCTGTCTCCCTCATTTCTTCTTCATCTATTCCTCTCTCTAATGCGTGAGGCAGCAACGCAGCATCCCCCACAACTTCTCCACCGCCTGCTGCAACTCTCCACCCATCTTTGACTGGAGTTGCAGCCTGCAACTCCGGCGTCTTCTTCCAACAACAGCAACACGAGCTCCTCTCCACCACTGTGTCTTTTCTTCACTGATTCACGTCCCAAACCGTCTCTCCTTTTCCTCTCCTCCACCGCTTCGCCCTTGCCTCTCTTACAAAAACCAGAAAAAGAAACTAAAAAAAAAAAGAAGAGAACGGTGGGTTCTGTCTCCTCCGACTGCAATACCGCCTGTTGCAGCACCACCAAGCACCTCCTTCCTTGCTCCGCCTTCCATCACCACCATTCTCCTTGCTGGTTCGTCCACATCAACACCAGACAACAACCTGCAACCACCACTGGAGCACTGTCATCACCGGACTGGCAGGCTTCAATTCCTTCTTCTCTTTTACCAGCGTTCTACTTGCTGGTCAACCGAAGTTGCCCCTCCTCTTTGCACATGAACACCGCTCCATTCTTTCAACTGGATTTGCAGGTCCCACTGCAAGCACCACAAGTTAACACCTCGTCTTTGTCCTCTTCCGGGCTCCTCCACAATTTGATCATCATTCCACCGGTAAGTCCCCTCTCTCTCCTCCTTTACACTTGTATCTCTTTTCTTTCTCAAACCAGCCAAACTGTAAGGCCTGCAATACTCCTCACCGATCACTACTGTTGTCGGAGTTGCCCACCTGCAACTCCGTCAACAATACCCACAATAGTTTGGCTGGAGAACTCCATTGGTTGTTGCCTCTTCTACCGCTCCATCTTCCTCGTTTCGCACTTCCCCTCCACGCATCAGTCTATTAATTGGACTGTAAAACCTTATCGTCCCACACCGCCTGCACTCCTTCTCATTAGTTCGGCCAGTAACCACCTTCAACATCCAGTAGGACCCTACCTTCTCTAATGCACAACCGGCAAGTGCGCACCTTCTTCACTTCCCCGTAAGTATTGCAAACTAGCAACTTCTTCCCCCTTGCTATCTTCATCAAATCATGATCTTCCTCCATCGGGGGGGGGGGGTCATGGTGAGATCCCGCACATTCTCTCTCTCTTACTCTTTTTCTCTCTCTTCTTTCTCTCTCTAGGTTTTACTGCTTTCCTAGATTAATCCCTATTTGATTATTTTCATTTAATTGGAGAACATTGTAATAGAATAAATTTATTTGAATAAATTTCAGTTTTCGATTAGTCTATGTTTCATCTTGAATATTTTGTGCATTTGGAAAATTTCAATTTCACCAGGAATCTCTCATAAAAAAGAATATTTTAAATCCCGGATTCACCACTCTCACCCCCACCATCATTCGCATCAATTTCTATGGAAAAATCTGTCATTTTATGTTCTTATCTACGCTAATCCGACTAATCCCGAGTGCGGATCGACATCCGACACGAATCCCTATACAGATCTAAAATTTTGCAGGATTTAAGAATCGGATCAATTTACAAATGTGTTGAAGTTAGGGTTTCCGTAACCAACGACGCGGAAATACCCTACTTTCAAATGGCGTCGTTGCCGGGGAGAAGAGGGTGGTGCAATGGCTGGATGTGCAGGGTGCTTTGGCACTTGATGGGGAGGGGTTTTCCAAGCTGAGATGGAGGTATGCTATGGCAGGTCGGCAAGGGAGGTAGAAACCCAGCAGCGTGGAGGAGTTGTTCACCCCTAACGGTGAAGTAGATCACCGTCAAGAGGTGACGAAGGCAGAGGCAGCGCTAGAGGGGCGGGAGTTGCAACCTGCAACACCCGAAATGATGTGGAGACGCTGCCGCTCGGGTGTATGGGAGTGCGAAAAAGAGAGAGTGGGAAGTCGGTACCTGCCCCACCACTGTCTACCACGCTGCTGCCCAGCCAAACGGTGAAACGCCTCTCAAATCGTTGCTGGTTTGGACGGCACAGCCTCCTTCACTATCGCCCAACCCACCACCGTCAAACACCATCACCAACACTTCCTCACCTGCATGCCTCCCCCTCCTTTCTCCTATGGATCAGTTTATTAAGCAACTAAGTCCACCTCGATCCCGATCACTCTCAAGGCTGACTGGTAAGTGCACAAGGTGAATTTTTTTTTTTCCACTTTCTCTCTCTTTCACTAGAGTTTCTCTCTCTAGGTGTTCCAATTCTCTATCTCGACCCCACTTCTTTTAGTTTTTATTGCTTTCTAGTTTTCTTTATTTTTGTTGTGTTTAATTTTAGTTTGATTTTTATAAGGATTCGTTGACCATTAATAAAGTTGTTATTTTTCAGTTCTAAGTTTATTTCTGCAATTTTTTTATGATAAGAATGGAAGTTTCTCTCTCTAAAAAAAAAGAATATTTTTAAATCCTACATCAATCATCGTCTTACCCTTCCACCATTTGCAGCATTTTCTGCATGTTTTTGGTTTTGTTATTGTGCGTTACCTAACCTCGAGTGCGGATCGACATCCGACACAAAGCCACTGTACAACCCTGTGAAATTTTGCAGGATTTGAGTGAAAATCTCGGATAATATACAAATGTGTTGATTCTAGGGTCGTTCTCTCAACGACAGAAAAACCCTACTTTCAAATGGCGCCGCTGCCGCTTGGGTGTTTGGGAGCGCGAAAAAGGACGTAAAGACGGAATTGGAAAGTTGCTGAAGCGAAAAGCTGCTCAATTTGGCCAGCCCGACCTTTTCGGGAAACTTTCTATTTTTTGTTTTTGTTGATTTTTAGCAGTTTTTAAATTACTATTTTTAATGCCTCGGAAGGCCGAGTGCAATTTGTAATAATTTAAGAATTTTAACTGCTTTCCAAATAACTGCTAGATCTTGTTCTAGGGTTTTTTAGAAACCCTAGATTAAGTGGAAATTACCAAAAAAATTAAAAATATCAAAATTCAAAAAAATTAGGGTTTTATATTCTGCAGATTTTTAGAAATCACCAATCAAGGATTTGCGATTTTTGGAAAGATTCTAAAATCTTGAAACTTTGCTAAATTAGGGTTTCCCCTCTTAGAAGTTTCCTCTTTAGAAGAATTTCTATCTTTAGAAATCTTCCGAATTTGGAAAAGTCTGCAAAAGAAAACACCCCAAATCTAGCAGAATTTCAATTTTGGGAAATTTTCTAAAATTGTATGGGATCTCGCAATCAAATCTTTCTTGGAAGATCTCCACAGTTCGGGAAACACTCCAATTTAGGTATTTTCCAATCTGGGAATTCCTAAATTTTAACCCATCTCGAATTTGGAAATTAATTCAAAAACTTGCCTAAATCCAGTGCTTGTTCTGTGAACCCTAAAAAGGCAAGGATCTTCCGAATAGAATCCCACATACCTAGACCGTGCGATCTAATTGTTTCTGCAGGAACACGATCCAGTGTGGGTAGGGAGCAAAAGCTCAAAGAGGTGGAGTCGGGCCCAAGCCCATTAGGATACCCCTCCCTAACCCACGGAGGCGACCCCGTGGCGTGGCCCATGGGAGGTAAGTCCCTATCCTCGCCTTGAGTGCGATACAGAGCATATTGGGTGCATCATTGCCGCTTGTCTATTTGTTTTATAGCAACAACTTATTCGACTTGCGTGGCGTGGCCGTTAATCACTCAACTCTAAGAGAGCAGACCCAGCTCCAAATTGAAACTGGTGGGATTTCATCACCCACCTCATCATTCCAACTGATTTGATCCCAAGGCTCCATTTAATTAAAAAGAATCAAGAAGTAGAGCCAATTAGCCCGGTGTTCGAGGAAAAATCCATACAAAGCGAACCCGCTTAACATCCAATCGAAATAAGACCACGAGTGCGGGTCCCTGTTGTCTAACACACCCATAAGTCCCTGCTACTCAAGTACACTGAGCTCGACGTGGCATCTTGGACTATTCGGCGGTTAGTTACGTGTGGACTAGGAACACGCACCAACCCTAGCTTAACCCGAGGGAACACTCTTCTTATCTACTTGACCAATCCGGTTAGTCTGGGACGTACTTAAGTCAGCCATTGTGCCGCACGTCTGTCTAGGCTTCGGATTGCCTTGTTGTTAACTAGAGTTAGTACTAAAGGATTCGCTCTGAAGAGTCTAGCCTGGTGAGAACCTCTGAGTGCAAAACAGTTAGTCCGGCGGTTAAAAGATAAACCAGTGGTCCGCCCACTGTCATAATCTACTCTAGCCCCAAAACTAACAAAGATAATTCCTAAAATATATCCTGATTGCTTAGAATAGGATTATCTGTGCTTGGTGTGCATCATTTCGGATAGTGTTCCTCTCTGGCAACTTTTTGCCAAAGTATAGAGCTTGCCTCATTCGCGTATGCCCGTTTGGAATCGTCCGAACAAGCGCTTGATTCGATCTGAGAATCACGTACCTACAGTGGATCCTCTACTGAATTCTTCCCCATCTCTTTCCCCACCCGCCTCCCCCAGTACTACTACCTTTGTAGTCATGGCAGTCGAACGACCTCTTATCGAGACGTTCGCTCCTATCTCTGCTAATCCGCCTACTTGCATTGTTCTCCCACCTACTACGGCGGTACAGTTCGAGATCAGGCCACAGACGATCCAAATGCTGCCAACATTTTGTGGTATCCCAAGAGAAAACCCATATTCCCATATTCGGGAATTCCAACATGTCATCCTACTTTTCAAGAATCAGAACCTCGATGATGACAATGTGCGTCTGCGAGTTTTCCCATTCTCGCTTAAAGACCGAGCCTCAGATTGGCTCTACTCCTTACCCGCTGATTCAATCAGCAGTTGGAAAGAATTGGTGGGCAAATTCATGTCTAAATTCTACCCCATGACTCGGACCAACCACATGAAACAACTCATTCAGGACTTTAGACAGAAGTCCGATGAGAAATTTTTTGAAGCATGGGATAGATTCCAAGACTACCTGACTACGTGTCCCCACCATAGCATCGACAAGGGCAATCTTGTCCACGTCTTCTATAAGGGACTTACTGATGAGTCCCGGACCATGGTAGAGTCAATGTGCCAAGGATAATTCCTGCACCAAACTCCGACCGATGCATACAAATTCTTGGGAGAGTTAGGAGAAAACTCTCAACATTGGACGACTGACTCAGAGTTCAGTCGAACCACTTCGGTCCAAAGGACAACCAAGGGACATGATGCTACAGCTGATACTGAGCTTCGATCAGTCATTCAAGAGTTGAGCAAGTCAGTCTCGGCACTGGCTGTGTCTGTACAAAAACCTACTCAACAATCTACCCCAGTCATGCATGTGGGACACGAGAGCCCTATGGAATCTTGCACCCTCTGTCTGCAACCCTCCCATACTACTGAGCATTGTCCTTTGAATGAAGGATGGTCTAATCCTGTTCAGGAAGAAGTTTGTGCTTTCAGCACATACAAACCACCCACTCAGAACTCGTATAGTCAATCTTATCATCCGGACACGAGAAACCACCCTAACTTCTCTTGGAGGCCTCAGTCTACTCAACCACAAGCTCAACCTCCACGTCAACCTCCGAGTATGTATCCTCCTGGGTTCAATCAACCCAATAGGCCATTCAATCAGGGACAATACCAGCAGAGTCAGTACCCATCTACTCAAAACCAGCAGTTCCAACAGGGTCAATACTCTGGACAACAGAGCACATTTCAGAATCAGCAAAGAGCTCCCCAGAACTTTCAGAACCAACAGATTGTCCCAACTAATTCTTCCGCCTATAACTATAATGCCCCGATGAGCTCGAGTCGCGAATTGGTGCCTCAGCTCCCATTAGCTGCTCCCCAACAGTCGGTCCCCAAACCCGGTATCGAGGACCTTCTAGCTCAACTCATTACTCAATCTATGCAACGCCTAGAGCAACAGCAACAGCAATCCATGCTTCGTCTAGAGCAACATCTAGGTAACTTAGAAGCTGAGAAAGCTAAGGGGATCTTTCCTAGCCAACCCATTGCCAACCCTAAAGGAAATGCCAAAGGGGCAGTATATGAGATCGGATCCCAATCTCAAAGCCAGAATGAGAACTGTCAAGGGGAGGTGCAAGCTGTAACCACCCTACGATCTGGAAAAACTGTGGACATGGGAGTCCAACCACCGCCAGTGCCATCTCCGGCACCCATCACTCGCACAGAGAAAACTAGTCCTACCTCTGCTTCTTCTACCTCTGCACCAACATCAGATATCCCTGTGCAGAAATCCAAGGCTAAAGACAAATCCATTTGTCGAGTGAAGCCTCCCTTCCCGGACAGACTTGTCCAAGATAAGCGGGATCAGCAATTCTCAGAGATCTTAGACGTCTTTAAAGACGTCCAGATCAATATCCCATTCCTTTCTGCTATCAAGCAAATCCCCTCCTATGCCAAATTCCTCAAGGACTTGTGCACAGTTAAGCGGCGTACGCATGTACCCAAAGCTGCCTTCTTGGCCGAAAAAGCTACCGCGTTCATTCAACGCAACAGTGTGATCAAACACAAGGATCCAGGTAGCCCAACTGTCCAATGTGAAATTGGTGACAACTTTAGCTGCACTGCCTTGCTAGATTTAGGGGCTAGCATCAACCTCATACCATTCTCGCTATATCAGCAGTTAGGACTGAAAGATATGAAGCCTACCAATGTCACCCTGAAATTGGCTGATCAGTCCATCAAGATTCCAAGAGGAATCATTGAAGATGTCCTAGTAAAAGTCGCTGACTTTTATTATCCTGTGGACTTTATCATTCTCGACACCGAGCCGTGTCAGGATAACCGCATTCCGGTCATCTTAGGCCTTCCATTCCTTGCCACCGCGAACGCACACATCGGTTACCGGGACGGAAACATGTCCATTGCTTTCGGAAACCTCAAAGCTGAGGTCAATATCTTTCGTCTAATGCAACAGGATGCCGATCGCGATGTGGCCGATGAAATGTGTGCCGTTGAGAGTCTAATCCCGGACTCCACCGAAGATATTCTTAAGCAGTGTCTAGAACACTTTGGAGCTGACTTTGCAACAGAGTCAGCTATTTCTGATCTCAATGATCTTTTGGAGACTGCTCTACTGATAGAGATCCCCACTCCTCTCATCGAGTTCGAGCCTCTGATAACCATGGCCAGAGAACCTATCCTTCCTTTACCTACTGAAGTCAAACCTCTTCAATCCGTGTCTTCTGTGACACATACTTCAACTCCATCTGTTCCACCATTGGAGCTCAAGCCACTTCCAACAGATCTTTCCTATGCCTATCTAGGTCCTAAGGAAACCTACCCTGTCATTATTGCTTCCGCTTTGTCTGAGAGTGAACGTAAGAAACTTCTCGAGCTGCTCAATGAGCACAAATCTGCGATAAGGTGGACCATAGATGATATTCGAGGCATAGACCCCTCGGTGTGCCAACATCACATCTACCTCGAGGATGAATCCAAAACCTCTCGTGAACACCAGAGGAGGTTGAACCCCGTCTTGAAGGATGTAGTCCGGGATGAGGTCCTTAAACTGTTAGATGCGGGTATCATTTACCCCATCTCCGATAGCAAATGGGTGAGTCCTATTCATGTCGTCCCTAAAAAGGCAGGATTCACAGTAGTGGAAAATGAGAACAAGGAAATGGTAACTCAGCGCCTGAAGAAAGGGTGGAGAGTCTGCATCGATTACCGACGACTCAACACCAACACTAGGAAGGACCATTTTCCTTTACCCTTCATGGACCAAATGTTGGAGAGACTAGCAGGTCACTCCTATTACTGCTTCCTCGATGGTTACTCAGGGTATAATCAAATACCCATCGCCCCTGAGGATCACGAGAAGACAACTTTCACCTGTCCCTTTGGCACTTTTGCCTACAAGCGCATGCCCTTTGGCCTCTGCAATGCACCCGCGACCTTTCAAAGGTGTATGATGAGTATATTCTCTGACATGGTGGAAAAATTCCTCGAAGTCTTTATGGACGACTTCTCAGTTTTTGGGTCATCCTTTGATGACTGTCTGACCCATCTAGGGCTGGTACTTCAACGCTGTCAGGACAAGCGACTTGTCCTCAATTGGGAGAAATGCCACTTCATGGTGAAGAAGGGCATTGTTCTGGGACATGTCATTTCCCATCAGGGCATTGAGGTCGACAAAGCTAAAATCGATATCATCTCGACCTTGCCCATTCCTAAGTCCGTACGTGACATCCGGTCCTTTTTGGGACACGGAGGATTCTATAGGCGATTCATCAAGGACTTCTCTCAAATCGCTCGACCTCTGTCCCATCTTCTGGCTAAAGATAGTCCTTTCGACTTTAATGCTGACTGTGTCAAGGCATTTGAGCGTCTCAAATCTGAGCTCACTACTGCGCCCATTATCCGTCCCCCGGACTGGACTCTACCTTTCGAGGTAATGTGCGATGCTTCTGACTACGCATTAGGCGCCGTTCTAGGGCAGAGAGTTGACAAAAGGTCACACGTGATCTACTACGCGAGCAAAACTCTTAACTCTGCCCAAATGAATTACTCCACCACTGAGAAAGAACTCCTGGCGGTAGTCTTTGCCCTTGATAAATTCCGTCAGTACCTCTTAGCCACTAAGGTGGTCGTGTACACTGATCATGCAGCCCTTCGTTATCTCATGTCGAAAAAGGAAACCAAGCCTCGATTAATTCAATGGATTCTCTTACTGCAGGAATTCGACCTCGAGATTAAGGATAAGAAAGGAACTGAGAATGTAGTGGCTGATCACTTGTCTAGACTGACTTTAGAGTCATCCTTCGACACCCAGCCCATCCCTGAGACCTTTCCAGATGAACAACTGTTCGCCATTTCTGTTAATCCTTGGTACGCTGACATTGTCAACTACCTTGTCACCGAAGAAATGCCTTCACACTGGTCAAAATAGGACAAAAGCCAATTCTTAGCAAGAGTTAAGTACTACTGATATTCGCTCAAAAGTGCTTATTTTGAGCAATTATCCTTGTAGCGTTATCGCATTCTCCTACGTAAAACTGCTCTAATTATCCACTTTTCTACGTAAGAGTCTATCTCATTGCATAGAACACACTTTTCTGGACGAAATGGTATATTTGCATGCATTAAACACACTTTTAGAAGTCTAGATATGAAGACATCTCATTACGCGCTTTTCGTTATTTCAGAAAATTCGATCAGGCGATTCTCGAGACTTACGGGCCCACAATCAACCATAAAAGCCCATTATCAAAGCTTAAAGAGCCAACATGCTATGTTCAGAAGATATGAGCCAAGTACAGGTCGAGCCAGACCGAGAACCAAGAGAGAGAATGAGCCAGTGGACCATGTTAATGAGATGAGGGAAATCTATCGTAGGCAAGCAAGCATGGTAGAAGAGGGCATATATTTAACATATCTAGTGTATGATGAAGCTGAGGAATCCTATCTGGAGAATATGCAAGACCCGGGATGCAATGTCCAAAGCCCGATGGTAAGCCCAAAGAGCTAGTGGACATGTGATGCTGATTATTCCATGGGATGGCGATCAAGATATCTAAAGGCCAATGAGACAACATGTGTGTTGGCCAAGGTAACGAACCAAAGATGTGGGCCTATGGGCCAGGTCGACGAGCCACACGAATGGGCCAAGATGAGGAACCCTACCTAGACAATTCATGAGATACGAGACGTGTTCAATCACGAAAGCCCAAGAGAGCTCAGGCCTAAAAAGGTGCAGGCCAAGTATATGGACCATCATGTAATAGGAGTACTTACCTAGTACAAGGACCGAGTAATGGACCAACAAGGTGGGTCATAAAGCGTCAAATGGTAGAGACATGGTGGAACCCAAATTTTATTGTCACATGATGAAAGAAGCAATAAACTGGATGATGTGGCATTGAACGAAAATGATAGATGGTGGTGACATGCGAGAACTTGTTTGGGGTTCACAACATGCATGGACATCGGGACAAGATGCCCTACAAAGATTGGGAATTGTGTGAAACATAACGAGAGAGGATGCGTCTTACAAACTAAGGAAGGGTTGGCACTACTATACAAGAGATTTTTCTAAACAATAGGGAAGGTTATTGGCCGATCAGGTGGTGGATTTGAGAATATGCATATGGAGGGCTACACAAAGAGATGCGTAGGATCATTTCCCATGTGTAGAAAATGAAGTCGGCAAATAAGAAGGCGTGGATGTTTTGCAAAGAAAGAAAAAAAAAAAAAAAGGAAACATTCTTCAAAAGGGAAGGATTGTGGAATGGCCAGCCATTCTTGGTCCCATTGGATCTTCCCCCACACCCATTCGAATGCCTTCAAAACCCTAGCCACCAAGCGCCTGATTTCTCTCGGACGTCCAGGACAGCAAGAGCAAGCTGCCCCCCTCTCCATTCTCTCACATTCCAGCAGCACCTCTCCCCACGCACTTCTTCTCTCCTCTCTTCCCACTCGAAGCTGCCTCTTCCTTTGCTCTGAAAAATCCAAGCCGCCAATCACAAGAAAGAAAGAAAAAAAAAAAAAAAAAAAATTATTTTTTAGATCACCGGAGTTGCAGGTTGCAACTCCGGCAACCTCCATTATCGCCTGCACCATCATCATCTTCTCCCCCACGTTCCTCTCTTGAGCAAAACACCACCATCTCCACCGTTATCCAGCCACTGCCAGCCACTGCCGCTCATTCCACCGCTGCCAACACCTGCTGCACCATTGAACCAAGCCACCGTCTCCAACTCCTCTTGTTGGCGTTGGGCATTGCACTACCACACTGCAGCCCCTTCCTTTCTCACAACCGTCACCCCCTGCACTTCTCTTCACCATCTCCAGGAGGAACAAAACCAAAAGAACAAAAAAAAAAAAAAAAAGAAGAACTCACCGGAGTTGCAGGTTGCAACTCCGGCCAGCACCATTAAAACCGGCGACCACCTTCACCATCCATTCCTTAATCTCCTTCAACCCAG
The DNA here is from genome assembly GCA_035048495.1 of Euptelea pleiosperma. Classification (NCBI taxonomy): domain Eukaryota; kingdom Viridiplantae; phylum Streptophyta; class Magnoliopsida; order Ranunculales; family Eupteleaceae; genus Euptelea; species Euptelea pleiosperma. The sequence goes on along the minus strand of CM068553.1, from coordinate 20,327,193 downwards.
CCACCACCCATAAACTCCCCAATCTCCAAGCCGTAATCACCATTACCGCCATCCCCAAGCTTCTATCCTCCATCGATCCACGCTGCCCCCTTCAACAGCCAGCCACCGTCACCCTCCTCCTCTTCTTCACCGTTCCACAGTCAAAAAAAAAAAAAAAAAAAAAAAAAAAAAAGAAAAGAACGACAGAGAAAAGGAGAAGAAGAAAGACGGAAGATCCCCCTCTTCTTGCTGCCCCTATCCTACCTCACCTTCACGGGCCTCAAGACCGTGAGAACCCCCATGGTTCTTCTCCACTACCGCCACCACCATCAAGGAACCCGCCATCCCCATCTTCACTAGTCATCACCACCAACTGTGAGCTGCACTGATGGAGATCGTCATCTCCAACACGCTCTTCATAGATCCACCATCATCTCAAGGCAACCACTCCCACACTTGGCAAAGAATGCCCATGCGACCCCATCAATAGTAATTCTCCAGCAAGTTCTCCACGGTAAGGCTATTTCTCTCTCTAGTGTCCCCACATTCTCTCTCTAGTTAGCCCCTTTCTATCTCTAGAATTTTGGTTTTCTCTCTAGACATTTCATTGCTAGTATGTGTTTCTTTGATTGAATTGTAATTCTTGTTTGGAATTTATGAATAAAAACTATTGTTATTTTCCATTTGTTAGTTTGCTTTTGTGATTCTTGATTGCTTGTAGCACTTTCTCTCTCTAAAACTTCAAGATTATGTTTTAAAAAAAAAAAAAAAAAAATTTCACACCACAACTCTCATCTCTCCATCAATTTTTGGCAAAAATCCGTCATTTCATGTCCTTGAATTAAACACACTAACCCTGAGTGCGGATCGACATCCGACAAGAACCCCTATACAAATCTCATCTTTTTACAGGATAAAAGTCTCGGATAATTATAAATTGTGTTGAAGTTAGGGTTTCCGTAACCAACGACGCGGAAAAAACCTATTTTCAACTACTCTTGGGATGACCCTTATTTGTATAAATACTGTCCTGACCAGATCATTCGTCTCTGTGTACCTGAGTCGGACCAACTCAATATCTTGTCCTCGTGTCATGACCAACCTTGTGGTGGTCATTTCAGCACGAAGAAGACTGCAGAAAAAGTGCTGCAATGCAGATTCTACTGGCCCACATTATTTAAAGATGCCCACATCTACAGCAAAACATGTCCTAATTGCAGCATCTAGGCCGCATCTCCCAGAGGAACATGATGCCCCTAACTCCTATCCAGGTCGATGAAATATTTGACATTTGGGGCATCGACTTCATGGGCCTATTTCCCGTTTCCTATGGTTTTGAGTACATTCTCCTTGCGGTAGACTATGTATCCAAATGGATAGAAGCCATTCCCACCAAGACCAATGACCACAAAGTGGTGGTCAAATTCCTAAAGGAGTTCATCTTCGCCTGATTCGGTGCTCCTAAGGCCATCATTAGTGATGGGGGCACCCATTTCTGCAATAGGATATTCGAGAAATTAATGAAAAAGTATGGGGTAACCCACAAGGTTGCCTTAGCTTACCATCCGCAGACTAGTGGTCAAGTAGAGGTTTCTAATCGTCAGATCAAGCAGATCTTGGAGAAAACAGTCAATACCACACGTAAAGACTGGTCTACTCGTCTCACTGATGCTTTATGGGCATACAGAACCGCCTACAAGACCCCACTCAATATGTCTCCCTATCGTCTCGTCTTTGGGAAACCCTGTCATCTACCGGTAGAGATTGAACATCGTGCCCTGTGGGCCATTAAGAAACTCAACTTCGACCTTGACTCTGCAGGGGAGGAGAGAAAACTTCAAATGAATGAGTTAGAAGAACTCAGAAATGATGCCTACAACTTGTCCAAGAATTACAAAGCCAAAATGAAGTGGATACATGACAAGAGCATCCTCAGGAAAGAGTTCCATCCAGGACAGAAGGTCCTTCTTTATAATTCCCGTCTTCATCTCTTCCCTGGGAAATTGAAATCTAGGTGGACCGGTCCTTATACGGTCACAGCAGTCACACCCTTTGGGGCAGTCACTATTGAGGATCCCAAGGATGACTCCTCTTTTCAGGTCAATGGGCAGCGTCTAAAACAGTTCCATGAACTTGACGTATTGTTCATTCAGACTTTTGAGATCGATCTCATCGATCCTATCTATGTCGACTGATGATCCACTCAGTCTCCTGTGCTCCAACTTGGTTGGGGGTGCCTGTCACCCCCGTCATGTCTGGCTGAAGACGTAAAACTTAGCATTTTCGGAAAGGCAATTCCGGTATTCCTAGAGTACATGAGTCTCATGCATTTGTTATTACTGTTATATCTCTGGAAATGCAGGTACATTCATTCTTCCGATCATCAGGTACCACACACTGTCGAGTTTCTGCCGACTTGGTAACATCCTTCCTGAATCTTTGCATCACACTCAGAATAGAATCACACAAGAAGGGTTTTCTTCTTTTCTCTCAATTTATATGTGAGGAGATGTGTTGATGAAAGTAAAGATCTCACATATGTATTATTTGAAGGAAGGACATCTTTAACAGAAGAAGATCTCATGATTGGAATACCACTTCACTCAGGAACGTCAGATCAAACTCTATAGCTTCTCTTTCTCCAATCTCCACATTTTATGATCATGCTATCCTAGAATCAAGTAGGACTTTCCTGGGTTGTAATGAGGCTTAGGTCAGGTGTAGAAAAATAGAGGTATACAGGATTTCAAAGATCTTGAGAGGATATTGCCATTTTCTTGCATTTTTCCTGCGGCGTAACACCATTATCTGGTTCTTTTTCCTTTTTTTGTATTTTTCTCTTTTCTTGATATTTCTGAGACTACTCAATTTCTTTTCAGCACTTTTTCATACTTTCTTTCCATATTTTGTTTTCAGCTTGAACCACTTTCTTCTTTACTTTTCTTTTCACGGTACACCCATATCAGTTATTCTTTTGTCCATCTCAAAATAAGGGTAGCCAGTCATGCTTCGTAGCTGGATTGGATTTTAGGTTGATGGGTTTATAAAGAAAAGGCTTTTATAGAAGGGTTCAAGGGGTTTCTAGTGAAGTATAATTTAGGTGAGTAAAAAGGCTGAATGGTTCAGAAAAATGGCCTAAATCATTTTCTAGGGTTTGCACTACCATGCATACTGTCTTGACTGAATATAGAGAAGGTTCTGTTGTAGTAATCCAATTTTGATGTCGTTCCGAGTTTTATGATCGAAGCAAAAGATAATGAGATCTCTCAACGAATATTGCGGGCATGAAGAATATTGAGTCATCTTGTGACTCAGATTTGTTGTATAACCCTCTGAAATGATTAAAGGCTTGAAAGCTCACAGGGTTAGGTCTCTGAAAGTAGGTTTTTTCCGCGTCGTTGGTTACGGAAACCCTTCGATCAACAAGATTTGTAATTTATCCAAGATTTCCTATAAAATTCAGAGATTCTAGCATAGGGATTAGTGTCGGATGTCGATCCGCACTCGGGGTTAGTTAGCGCATGTAAAGAACATAAAATGATGAATTTTTACTAGAAATTGACGTATAGGTGAGAATGGTGGTTGCGTGGATTAAAACATGCTTTTGTTTGATTATTTTTTTATAGAGAAGTATTATGCTAATACATGAAGGAAAAACATAATAAAATAAAATAAAACCCAATAATTAAATTACCACTGAATCTCAATCAAAATTTTTCATAAACATTGAAAGTTCTTACATTGCATTGATAAAAGACTAACTAATTAAGCATTAAAAAGAGAGAGAAAGAAGAGATAGAGAGAAAAACTAGAAAACTAGAAAACTAAAAAGAGAAAGAAGTAATCTTAGAGAGAGAGGGAGAGAAGTAACCCGGATTCGGCCATGATTGACCTTGGATTGTTGTGCTGCCCGGAGAATAAAGAAGATGGTGGTTGGTTGCCGGTATGGGAGAAGGTGCTGGCTAGCAACTTGCCGGGGTTGAGAGAGACTTACCAGTTGGTGGTGCAGCATTGGAGGGAACCAGCGAGGGCAGCGGTGGTGACGAAGATGGCTTGGTGGTGTTGGGTTAGGAGGTGAATACCCATGGAAGAAGATAACGGCCTGCAAGTGTTGCAAGCCGTGATGTGGTGGCTGGCGATGGAGGGGCAGCTTGCTCCTTGGTGAAGCGTTGGAGGGAGCTGCTGCTGTGATGTGAGGAAGAGTTAGCAGCCGCCTACAGCAACAACAAGTTGCTGGTTTGATCGGCCGGAGTTGTAGGTTTGCAACTCCGGTAGTGATGAGGAAGAAAAAGAAGATGGAGGCGTTGCTGGTGGCTGTTGGTGGGAGAACTTTGGGCGATAAAGTGGTGGAGCACGGTAGTTGCTTGCTGCTGGAGATGAAGAACGGCCGGAGGAGAGAGAGGAGAGAGAGGTGGACTGGACTGGACTGGTTGGGGGGCGCTGACGGCCGGAGTTGCAGGCTGCAACTCCGGTAGAAAATGGGAAAAAGAAAGCGAAGAAAACGAAAATAAAAAAATGAGAAGAAGAAGAAGAAGAAGAAGAAGAAGAAGAAGAAGAGGAGGAACAGATGAAGGTGGAGGTGCGGCAGCAGTTGGCCGGAGTTGCAACCTGCAACTCCGGTAGTAGTTTGGTTGGAGAAGACGGTGGTGGGGTTTAAGCGTTGCAGGTCAGACAGCAGCGTGGGTAGCAGCAAGATATGAAGGAGAAGAAGAGAGCAGAAGAAGAAAAGAAAAAGAAGAAGAAGGAGGAGAAGAAGACCCAGATGGCCGGAGTTGCTGCCTGCAACTCCGGCGAAGATGGAAGATGAAGAAGAAAAGAAGAAGAAGAAGAAGAAGAAGAAGAAGAAAAAGAAAGAGAAGAAGGAAGGGAAAACGTGGGGAGAAGATTCGGGGAAGGAGAGGAGAAGAAAAGAGGGGGATTAGGGTTCGAACGAACCCTTCTCCTTCCTCTTATAAAGCTCCCTATTTCCTTTAATGGAAATAGGGTATTTTTTAAATAAAAAAAAAAAAAAAATATATATATATATATATATATATATATATATATATATTTTTTTTTTTTTTAAGTAAAATGCTACTTTTTCTTGGGGAATGTCCCCATTTAGTGGACCCCCCATTTTTTAAAATTTAATTAAAATTATTTTGAAATTCACGGGGTCCACTAACTGGTCGGACAGCGGGTCGATGATGATGGGCCCGGCTACTGGCCCACATGGATTGATGATGTCCATCGTCTCACAAGATGATGTGACAGACAGTCTGATGGCGATCGGATGGATGGTGACTTGATTGGGACCCAGATTGGTAGATCGACGGATCTAGAGAGATCCAACGGTCCGATTGAAGATCCAACGGTCAGAAAGCTAAGGGAGATGAGATAGAGCCAATGGGCAGGAGTTCTGGGGTTAGGTCAGTAGATTCGAGGACCGAGAGATGAAGAGAGAGAGAGAATAAGGAGAGATGAGAGAGAAAGTATCAGAAAATAGAGAGAAAAGCACTGGCGGAGGGTCTGGAACCCTGGTCTTCACTGTGACCATCCTCACACTTCTCCAGTAGAGTCGACTATCATTCTTTGCTGACTCATGTGGCTTTAAACGCTTTGGTCCGTCTCTTAGTCATTGGCTCTCCTGCTCTCTTCGTTCTTTGGGCTGGCTTTTTGGTCCTCTTATTCAGCCCATATTTGGCCCATATCTTCTAGTCATAGCATGTGGGCTCTTTAAGCTTTGATAATGAGCTTTCATGATCGATTTGGGCCCACAAGTCTCGAGAATCGTCCCATCGGGGTTTCCTGCGACAGAAGAAGATCGTAATGAGACTTTATCAGAATGGCTTAATATCTAGACTTCCGAAAATGTGTTTAATGCATGCAAATATACCATTTCGTCCAGAAAAGTGTGTTCTACGCAACAGAAGAGACTATTACGTAGAAAAGTAGATAAATAGAGCATTTTACGTAGGAGAATGCAATAACGCTAAAAGGATAATTGCTTAAAATAAGCACTTTTGAGCGAATATCAGTCTCCACAATCCTTCTCACAGGATCTCCAGACTTTCTAAACTTAGGATGACTCTGATATTGATAGTGTACAATTGTGCCGAATATGAGTTTTTCTGAGTTTTCAAACCTGCTGTAGTCACGCTTGACTTGACTCAACGCTAACAAAAATTGACATCCTCAATACTGACTTAACGAGGTTTTCAGCTAATCAAAGTCAGGGTATTTGACACATTTTTGAAATTCTAGAAAACTTTTGGAGAACATCGGAAATCACCCCAAAAACAACACATTTTTTTTTTATCGAAATGAAGACATGAGTTTTGGTAAATACCCACCCCCAACCAAAATACAGCACCGTCCTCGGTGCTCATGACCAGGACATAAAATGATGAAAAATCAGTGATGATGGTGCAAAGGTTCAGGGAGGATGTTACCAAGTGGGCAGAAACTCGACAGTGTGATACCTGATGATCGGAAGAATGAATGTATCTGCATGTCCAAAGATATAACAATAATAACAAATGCATGAGACTCATGTACTCTAGGAATACCGGAATTGCCTTTCTGAAAGCGCTAAGTTTTACGTCTTCAGCCAGACACAACGGGGGTGACAGGCACCCCCAACCAAGTTGGAGCACAGGAGACTAAGTGGATCATCAGTCGACATAGACAGGATCGATGAGATCGATCTCAAAAGTCTGAATGAACAATACGTCAAGTTCATGGAACTATTTTAGACGCTGCCCATTGACCTGAAAAGAGGAGTGATCCTTGGGATCCTCAATAGTGATTGCCCCAAAGGGTGTGACTGCTGTGACCGTATAATCTCTACCGGTAGATGACAGGGTTTCCCAAAGACGAGACTATAGGGAGACATATTGAGTGGGGTCTTGTAGGCGGTTCTGTATGCCCATAAAGCATCAGTGAGACGAGTAGACCAGTCTTTACGTGTGGGACTGTTTTCTCCAAGATCTGCTTGATCTGACGATTAGAAACCTCTACTTGACCACTAGTCTGCGGATGATAAGCTAGGGCAACCTTGTGGGTTACCCCATACTTTCTCATTAATTTCTCGAATATCCTATTGCAGAAATGGGTGCCCCCATCACTAATGATGGCCTTAGGGGCACCGAATCGGGCGAAGATGAACTCCTTTAGGAATTTGACCACCACTTTGTGGTCATTGGTCTTGGTGGGAATGGCTTCTATCCATTTGGATACATAGTCTACCGCCAGGAGAATGTACTCAAAACCATAGAAAATGAGAAAGGGGCCCATGAAGTCGATGCCCCAGATGTCAAATATTTCATCGATCTGGATGGGAGTGAGGGGCATCATGTTCCTCTGGGAGATGCGGCCTAGATGCTGGCAATTAGGACAGGTTTTGCTGTAGATGTGGGCATCTTTAAATAATGTGGGCGAGTAGAATCCGCATTGCAGAACTTTTTCTGCAGTCTTCTTAGTGCTGAAATGACCACCACAAGGTTGGTCATGACACGAGGACAAGATACTGAGTTGGTCCGACTCAGGTACATAGAGACGAATGATCTGGTCAGGACAATATTTATACAAATAAGGGTCATCCCAAGAGTAGTACTTAACTCTTGCTAGGAATTGGCTTTTGTCCTGTTTTGACCAGTGTGAAGGCATTTCTTCGGTGACAAGGTAGTTGACAATGTCAGCATACCATGGATGAACGGAGATGGCGAACAGTTGTTCATCTGGAAAGGTCTCAGTGATGGGCTGGGTGTCGAAGGATGACTCTAAAGTCAGTCTAGACAAGTGATCAGCCACTACATTCTCAGTTCCTTTCTTATCCTTAATCTCGAGGTCGAATTCCTGCAGTAAGAGAATCCATCGAATTAATCGAGGCTTGGTTTCCTTTTTCGACATGAGATAACGAAGGGCTGCATGATCAGTGTAGACTACCACCTTAGTGGCTAAGAGGTACTGACGGAATTTATCAAGGGCGAAGACTACCGCCAGGAGTTCTTTCTCAGTGGTGGAGTAATTCATTTGGGCAGAGTAAAGAGTTTTACTCGCGTAGTAGATCACGTGTGACCTTTTGTCAACTCTCTGCCCTAGAATGGCTCCTAAGGCGTAGTCAGAAGCATCGCACATTACCTCGAAAGGTAGAGTCCAATCCGGGGGACGGATAATGGGCGCAGTAGTGAGCTCAGATTTGAGACGCTCAAATGCCTTGACACAGTCAGCATTAAAGTTGAACGAACTATCTTTAGCCAGAAGATGGGACAGAGGTCTAGCGATTTGAGAGAAGTCCTTAATGAATCGCCTATAGAATCCTCCGTGTCCCAAAAAGGACCGGATGTCACGTACGGACTTAGGAATGGGCAAGGTCGAGATGATATCGATTTTAGCTTTGTCGACCTCAATGCCCTGATGGGAAATGACATGTCCCAAAACTATGCCTTTCTTCACCATGAAGTGGCATTTCTCCCAATTGAGGACAAGTCGCTTGTCCTGACAACGTTGAAGTATGAGCCCTAGATGGTTGAGACAATCATTAAAGGATGACCCAAAGACTGAGAAGTCGTCCATAAAGACTTCGAGGAATTTTTCCACCATGTCAGAGAATATGCTCATCATACACCTTTGAAAGGTCGCGGGTGCATTACAGAGGCCAAAGGGCATGCGTTTGTAGGCAAAAGTGCCAAAGGGACAAGTGAAGGTTGTCTTCTCGTGATCCTCAGGGGCGATGGGTATTTGATTATACCCTGAGTAACCATCGAGGAAGCAGTAATAGGAGTGACCTGCTAGTCTCTCCAACATTTGGTCTATGAAGGGTAAAGGAAAATGGTCCTTCCTAGTGTTGGTGTTGAGTCGTCGGTAATCGATGCAGACTCTCCACCCTTTCTTCAGGCGCTGGGTGACCATTTCCTTGTTCTCATTTTCCACAACTGTGAATCCTGCCTTTTTAGGGACGACATGAATAGGACTCACCCATTTGCTATCGGAGATGGGGTAAATGATACCCGCATCTAACAGTTTAAGGACCTCGCCCCGGACTACATCCTTCAAGACGGGGTTCAACCTCCTCTGGTGTTCTCGAGAGGTTTTGGATTCATCCTCGAGATAGATGTGATGTTGGCACACCGATGGGTCTATGCTACGAATATCATCTATAGTCCAACCTATCGCAGATTTGTGCTCGTTTAGCAGCTCGAGAAGTTTCTTACATTCACTCTCAGACAAAGCGGAAGCAATAATGACAGGGTAGGTTTCCTTAGGACCAAGATAGGCATAGGAAAGATCTGTGGGAAGAGGCTTAAGCTCCAATATTGGAGTAGATGGAGTAGAAATAGGTATCACAGAAGACACGGATTGAAGAGGTTTGACTTCAGTAGGTAAAGGAAGGATAGGTTCTCTGGCCATGGTTATCAGAGGCTCGAACTCAATGAGTGGAGTGGGGATCTCTATCAGTGGAGCAGTCTCCAAAAGATCATTGAGATCAGAAATAGCTGAATCTGTTGCAAAGTCAGCTCCAAAGTGTTCTAGACACTGCTTAAGAATATCTTCGGTGGAGTCCGGGATTAGACTCTCAACGGCACACATTTCATCGGTCACTTCGCGATCGGCACCTTGTTGCATTAGACGAAAGATATTGACCTCAGCTTTGAGGTTTCCGAAAGCAATGGACATGTTTCTGTCCCGACACCCGATGTGTGCATTCACAGTGGCAAGGAAAGGACGGCCTAAGATGACCGGAATGCCGTTATCCTGACACGGCTCGGTGTCGAGAATGATAAAGTCCATAGGATAATAAAAGTCTGTGACTTTTACTAGGACATCTTCAATGATTCCTCTTGGAATCTTGATGGACTGATCAGCCAATTTCAGGGTGACATTGGTAGGCTTCATATCTTTCAGTCCTAACTGCTGATATACCGAGAATGGTATGAGGTTAACGCTAGCCCCTAAATCTAGCAAAGCAGTGCAACTAAAGTTGTCTCCAATTTCACATTGGACAGTTGGGTTACCTGGATCCTTGTGTTTGATCACACTATTGCGTTGAATGAACGCTGTAGCTTTTTCGGCCAAGAAAGCAGCTTTGGGTACATGCGTACGCCGCTTGACTGTGCACAAGTCCTTGAGGAATTTGGCATAGGAGGGGATTTGCTTGATAGCAGAAAGGAATGGGATATTAATCTGGACGTCTTTAAAGACATCTAAGATCTCAGAGAATTGCTGATCCCGCTTATCTTGGACAAGTCGTTTCGGGAAGGGAGGCTTTACTCGACAAATGGATTTGTCTTTAGCCTTCAATTTTTGCACAGGGATATCTGATGTTGGTGCAGAGGTAGAAGAAGCAGAGGTAGGATTGGTACTAGTTTCCTCTGTATGAGTGATGGGTGCTGGAGATGGCACCGGCGGTGGTTGGACTCCCATGTCCACAGTTTTTCCAGATCGTAGGGTGGTTACAGCTTGCACCTCCCCTTGACAATTCTCATTCTGGCTTTGAGATTGGGAACCGATCTCATATACTGCTCCTTTGGCATTTCCTTTTGGGTTAGCGATGGGTTGGCTAGGGAAGATGCCTTTAGCTTTCTCAGCTTCCAGGTTGCCTAAGCGTTGCTCTAGACGAAGCATGGATTGCTGTTGTTGTTGCTCTAGGCGTTGCATAGATTGAGTAATGAGTTGAGCTAGAAGGTCCTCGATACCGGGTTTCGGGACCGACTGTTGGGGGGCAGCTAATGGGAGCTGAGGCACCAATTCGCGACTCGAGCTCATCGGGGCATTATAGTTATAGGCTGGAGAATTAGTTGGGACAATCGGTTGGTTCTGAAAGGTCTGTGGGACTCTTTGCTAATTCTGAAATGTGCTCGGTTGTCCAGAGTATTGACCTTGTTGGAACTACTGGTTCTGAGTAGATGGGTACTGATTCTGCTGATATTGTCCCTGATTGAATTTTCTATTGGGTTGATTGAACCTAGGAGGATACATGCCCTGAGGCTGACGCGGAGGTTGAGCTTGTGGTTGAGTAGACTGAGGCCTCCAAGAGAAGTTAGGGTGGTTTCTCGTGTCCGGATGATAAGATTGACTATACGAGTTTTGAGTGGGTGGTTTGTATGTGCTGAAAGCACAAACTTCTTCCTGAAGAGGATTTGACCATCCTTCATTCAAAGGACAATGCTCAGTAGTATGGGAGGGTTGCAGACAGAGGGTGCAGGATTCCATAGGGCTCTCGTGTCCCACATGCATGACTGGGGTGGATTGTTGAGTAGGCTTTTGTACTGACACAGCCAGTGCTGAGACTGACTTGCTCAACTCTTGAATGACAGATCGAAGCTCAGTATCAGCTGTAGCATCATGTCCCTTGGTTGTCCTTTGGACCGAAGTGGTTCGACTAAACTCTGAGTCAGTCGTCCAATGTTGAGAGTTTTCTCCTAACTCTCCCAAGAATTTGTATGCATCGGTCGGAGTTTGGTGCAGGAATTTTCCTTGGCACATTGACTCTACCATGGTCCGGGACTCATCAGTAAGTCCCTTGTAGAAGACGTGGACAAGATTTCCCTTGTCGATGCTATGGTGGGGACACTTAGTCAGGTAGTCTTGGAATCTATCCCACGCTTCAAAAAATTTCTCATCGGACTTCTGTCGGAAGTCCTGGATGAGTTGCTTCATTTGGTTGGTCCGAGTCATGGGGTAGAATTTAGACATGAATTTGCCCACCAACTCTTTCCAACTACTGATTGAATCAGCGGGTAAGGAGTAGAGCCAATCTGAGGCTCGGTCTTTGAGCGAGAATGGGAAAACTCGCAGACGGACATTGTCATCATCAAGGTTCTGATTCTTGAAAAGTAGGATGACATGTTGGAATTCCCTAATATGGGAATATGGGTCTTCTCTTGGGAGACCATGAAAGGTTGGCAGCATTTGGATAGTCTGCGGCCGAATCTCAAACTGTACCGCCGTAGTAGGTGGGAGAATAATGCAAGTGGGTGGATTAGTAGAGATAGGGGCGAACGTCTCGATAAGAGGTCGTTCGACTGCCATGACTACAAAGGTAGTAGTACTGGGGGAGGCGGGTGGGGAAAGAGATGGGGAAGAATTCAGTAGAGGATCCACTGTAGGTACGTGATTCTCAGATCGAACCAAGCGTTTGTTCGGATGATTCCAAACGGACATACGCGAATGAGGTGATATTCGCTTAAAAGTGCGTATTTTTCACTGTTATCTTCTAAGCGTTTTTACACTCTCCTACGTTAAAATGATCTATTTATCTACTTTTCTACGTAAGAGTCTCTTTTGTTGCGTAGAACACACTTTTCTGGACGAAATGGTATATTTGCATGCATTAAACACATTTTCGGAAGTCTGGACATATAGTCATTCTGATAGAGTCTCATTACGCGCTTCTTCTGTCGCAGGAAACCCCGATGGGACAATTCTCGAGACTTGCGAGCCCACATCGATCAGGAAAGCCCATTATCAAAGCTTAAAGAGCCCACATGCTGTGACTAGAAGATATGGGCCGAATATGGGCTGAATAAGAGGACCAAAAGGCCGGCCCAAAGAACGAAGAGAGTAGGAGAGCGAATGACCAAAAGACGGACCAAAGCGTTTAAAGCCACATGAGTCAGCAAGGAATGATAGTCTACTCTACTGGAGAAGCGTGAGGATGGTCACAGTGAAGACCAGGGTTCCAGACCCTCTGCCAATACTTTTATCTCCATTTTTTGATATTTTCTCTCTCATCTCTCCTTATTCTCTCTCTCTCTTCATCTCTCGGTCCTCGAATCTACTGACCTAACCCCAGAACTCCTACCCATCGGCTCTATCTCATCTCCCTTAGCTTTCTGACCGTTGGATCTTCAATCGGACCGTTGGATCTCTCTAGATCCATCGATCTACCAATCTGGGTCCAATCAAGTCACCATCCATCCGATCGCCATCAGACTGTCTGTCACATCATCTTGTGAGACGATGGACATCATCAATCCATGTGGGCCAGTAGCCGGGCCCATCATCATCGACCCGCTGTCCGACCAGTTAGTGGACCCCGTGAATTTCAAAATAATTTTAATTAAATTTTAAAAAATGGGGGGTCCACTAAATGGGGACATTCCCCAAAGAAAAGTAAGGTTTTACTTAAAGGAAATAGGGAAGCTTTAAAAGGGGAGAAGAGAGGGTTCGAAACCCTAATCTCCTAATCCCTCTCCTCCTCTCCTTTCCCCAAAACTTGCCCCCCACGTTTTTCCCTTCTTCCCCCTCCTTCTTCTCCTCTTCTTCCTTCTCGTCTTCTTCATCTTCTTCATTTTCTTTACCGGAGTTGCAGGTCTGCAACTCCGGCCAGCAGCAACTTGTCCACCCGCCTGGTGCTCCTCTAGCCATGGCTGCTCCTCCTTCTTCATGTTGGTCCGCTGCCTGCGCATCACAGCAACGCTTCACAGCCAGCAGCCTTAGGAGCTGCACCACCGTCTCACCACTCCACCACCGTCACCACACCGCCTGTGCACATGCTCCCTGCTGCGAGCATGGCCTGCACAACCTCCAGCAACGTTCTCCACTTCATCTTCATCTTCAACTAGCGGCAAGGCCTTCAACAACCACCCAACAGTGCTACACCGCAACCTTTTCAAAGATTGCCGGAGTTGCAGGTTGCAACTCCGGTGATCTCCATTGCAGCACCGCCACCCTCTCTTCTGCCTTGCCGGACTGGTGCACAGCTATCCAGCAGCGTCTTGTTCTTCTCCACGCCGCCCTCCAGCAAGTTGTAGCAGCCTACAACAACTCCATCGCCAGATCTGAACGTGGCCTTCATCTTCACAATATTCTCCTCTTGCAGGGCAGCAACGTGGAAGCAACTCCACCGTGTTTCTCCCAGCCGTCTTCGTCTCCCCCTTTTCAAGAGAAAACAAAAAAATGTAATAAAGAAAAAAGAGAAGGGAGAGAAGAAGAAAGAGATCGTGGTGGCTATTCTCTCCACCGCCTAGCTGTTGGTCATCACCATGTCTTCCACCGTCTACAACCCAGCACCCCATTGCTACTCATCATCAATGCTCACCAGTCCATGTGGTGCACTTCTTCAACCATGATCTCATCCCGTCACCATCTCTTTTCCTTGGGCATGGATGCCCCAGCGTCTCCGAATGGCTAATCCTTTCACTAGGTTGCAGATAGGAAAGGTGTAGCACTTGCAACTTGGCTGGCCTGCTGCCCCCTTGCACTCTATCTCAATCCTCTTGGCCGGTTCATGTTGCACAATCACCAGGGTGCACTTGTTATCATGACCAGCACCTCATGCCACCAAATGGTCAAATATGCTCTCCTATTCTCCTTGGCCGACCAAGGCCATACGCACAAACTCGGGCCAATTCAAGTGCACCACCATGTGGTGCAATCGAGCAGCCACTATGCTCCATCAATGGCCGATCTACTCCAATGGTAATTGTGTGAGGTTATTTTCGCTCTCTAGAAAATTATCTCTCTCTAGAGTTAGTGACTTTCTCTCTCTAGACTTCCCCAGGCTGATCGCCCTTTTGCACCGCCGACTCCGTTCGGTGAATGCAAGAGGGTGAGTTTTTCTCTCACCTCTACCTTGTCGGCCGGTAAATGACCGAGGTGTGAAAAATCTCTCTCTACCTTCTTCCTCTCTCTCTAAAATCTCTTTTTACATGCTTTCTTACATGTTTTCTAGAATAGATTTACCGCTTTATTTATTTCTGTCATTTATTTCATGTAAGCAACAGTTTAATTAATGCAATTTGAGTTTGATGATTTTAGTCTTCTCTGGATCTCTTGGATGTGTTTTTAATCTCGACTCGCCATTCTCATCTTTCCACGTTTCTCTTGTATATTATCTGTCATTTTATGTTCTTATTTGCGCTAATCCGACTAATCCCGAGTGCGGATCGACATCCGACACGAATCCCTATACAAATCTGTCATATTTTGTAGGAATTAAATCGGACAAATTACAAATGTGTTGGAATTAGGGTTTCTGTAACCAACGACGCGGAAAATACTTTCATGAGGCAAGCTCTATACTTGGCAAAAAGTTGCCAGAGAGGAACACTATCCTAAATGATGCACACCAAGCACAGATAATCCTATTCTAAGCAATCAGGATATATTTTAGGAATTATCTTTGTTAGTTTTGGGGCTATAGTAGATTATGACAGTGGGCGGACCACTGGTTTATCTTTTAACCGCCGGACTAACTGTTTTGCACTCAGAGGTTCTCACCAGGCTACACTCTTCAGAGCGAATCCTTTAGTACTAGCTCTAGTTAACAACAAGGCAATCCGAAGCCTAGACAGACGTGCAGCACAATGGCTGACTTAAGTACATCCCAAACTAACCGGATTGGTCAAGTGTATAAGAAGAGTGTTCCCTCGGGTTAAGCTAGGGTTGGTGCGTGTTCCTAGTCCACACGCAACTAACCGCCGAATAGTCCAAGATGCCACGTCGAGCTCAGTGTACTTGAGTAGCAGGGACTTATAGGTGTTAGACAACAGGGACCCGCGCTCGTGGTCTTATTTCGATTGGATGTTAAGCGGGTTCGCTTTGCATGGATTTTTCCTCGAACACCGGGCTAATTGGCTCTACTTCTTGATTCTTTTTAATTAAATGGAGCCTTGGGATCAAATCAGTTGGAATGATGAGGTGGGTGATGAAATCCCACCAGTTTCAATTTGGAGCTGGGTCTGCTCTCTTAGAGTTGATTGATTAACGGCCACGCCACGCAAGTCGAATAAGTTGTTGCTAGAAAACAAATAGACATGCGGCAATGATTCACCCAAATTACTCTGTATCGCGCTCAAGGCGAGGATAGGGACTTACCTCCCGTGGGCCACGCCACGGGGTCGCCTCCGTGGGTTAGAGAGGGGTATCCTAATGGGCTTGGGCCTGACTCCACCTCTTTGAGCTTTCGCTCCCTACCCACACTGGATCGTGTTCCTGCAGAAACAGTTAGATCGCACGGTCTAGGTATTTGGGATTCTATTTGGAAGATCCTTGCCTTTTTAGGGTTCACTGAACAAGCACTAGATTTAGGCAAGTTTTTGAATTAGTTACCAAATTCGAGATGGGTTAAAATTTAGGAATTCCCAGATTGGAAAATACCTAGATTGGGAAGTTTCCCGAACGGTGGAGATCTTCCAAGAAAGATTTGATTGCGAGATCCCTTACAATCCAAAATTGAAATTCTGCTAAAGTTGGGGTGTTTCCTTTTGCAGACTTTTCCAAATTCGGAAGATTTCTAAAGATAGAAATTCTTCTAAAGAGGAAACTTCTAAAAGGGGAAACCCTAATTTAGCAAAGTTTCAAGATTTTAGAATCTTTCCAAAAATGGCAAATCCTTGATTGGTGATTTCTAAAAATCTGTAGAATATAAAACCCTAATTTTTTTGAAAATTTTGATTTTTTAATTTTTTTGGTAATTTCCACTTAATCTAGGGTTTCTAAAAAACCCTAGAACAAGATCTAGCAGTTATTTGGAAAGCAGTTAAAATTCCTAAATTATTACAACTTTGCACTCGGCCTTCCGAGGCATTAAAAATAGTAATTTAAAAACTGCTAAAAATCACTAAAAACCAAAAATAGAAAGTTTCCCAAAAAGGTCGGGCTGTCCAAATTGAGCAGCTTTTCGCTTCAGCAACTTTCCAATTCCGTCTTTACGTCCTTTTTCGCACTCCCGAACACCCGAGTGGCAGCGGCGCCATTTGAAAGTAGGATTTTTCCGCGTCGTTGGTTACGGAAACCCTAGTTCCAACATATTTGTAATTTTTATCTGATTATCTTGCAAAATTGACAGATTTGTATAGGGATTCGTGTCGGATGTCAATCCGCACTCGGGGTTAGTTAGCGCGACTCATGAACATGAAATAACGGATTTATCTCAGAAATTGTGGTGGGGTGAGAATGGTGAAGCGATTTAAAACATGCTTAGTGATTTGTAGAGAGAGAAATTGCCACGAACAACCAAAAACACAAAAGTAAACTAACAAATGCAAAAATAACAATTTTATTCATCCTCAATGAGTTTTACAAAATCAAATTAAATTCAAAAATAATCTAGAAAGCCTTAAAAATTAGAGAGAGAAATGAGAAAAAGTAGAGAGAGAACTATCAAAGAAGGCTATTCTAGAGAGAGAAACTATGGGGGAGAGAGAAAGTGTTGCTAGAAAGGTCTCTCGAGAGAAAATATATAGCGAAGAGAGAACTAGATAGAGAAATCTAGAGAGAGAACTACCCTAGAGAGAGAAAGTTTGGAGAGAACTACCCTAGAGAGAGAAAGAAGGTTAGAGAGAAAGTGAGAAAAACTAAAGAGAGGTAGAGATAGAAACTAGAGAGAGAGATTGAGGTTCAAACACTTACCCGGCGAAGGATTGGCCAGCAACTAAAAAGGGATGATCGGCCATGAAACGGCGTGGTGTGCGGCCATGTGGTCGTTTGGCCAAGAGGGCTGGGAGGAGAGGATGCACGTTGGTTCGGCGGTGCACATGGGGTGAGTGATGGTTGCTGGTGCAGGGACGTGGCTGGAGGATGTTGTAGCGACGTTGGAAGCTCCCGGAGATGGTTTCAGGTGTGCTGGCCGTTCGGGGAAGGGAGATCAAAGGTGTTTGAGCGCCTTAGTTGCAGGCATCATCAATGGATGAAGGGACCAGTAGGGTGGTTCACGGTAACTTCCTTTTTGGAGTTATAGGTGCCGTGGATGGGTGCATACAGAAATAGATCACCAGTAGCATGGGGAGGTGATGGAGCGGTTGCAGGTGCGCTCACCAGCCACGAAGTGAGGTGCTCATGGGCTACACCTCGTGAAGGAGAAGAGGAGGGTGGCGATTCGACGAGCAGGTCGCTGCTAATGATGGAGGAGCGTGGTGGTGTATAAGAGTTGCAGGGGGCGGTGAGAGGAGCCCGTTGAGAGAAAGTTGCAGAACTGCAACTTGAGGAAAAGACGAAGTGGATCGGTTTCCCGGTCTGAGGATTAGCCGCTCAAGGTCCAGGTGAGAAAAGGAGAGATGAGAGAGAAGCCTCGTCCAAAAGAGATTGGGGTTTGTGGGGGTCGTGGAGAGAGAGCCCAGCGGCAATGGAGAAGTGGATGTAAGTGGCTAAGGCGAAAACAGCTGTGGGGTTGCTGCTGCAACAAAGCAGCAGGCGTTAATGGAGGTTTCCGTGTCGTTGGTTACGGAAACCCTAACTTCAACACATTTTTAATTAATCCGAGACTTTTAACCTGTAGAATGAGCAATTTTGCACAGTGGCTTGTGTCGGATGTCGATCCGCACTCGGGATTAGTCGGATTAGCGCGAATAAGAACAAAAACTGACGGACCATCACAAGAAATAATAGATAAAAACAAACTTCATCATTCAGTGATCAAATGTTTATTACAATGCTTGAATCGAAAATAACATACAATAAGATAAACTAAAAAGTAATTATAAGGAAGAAAATTCTAGAGAGAGTTAGAGAGAGAAAATGAAGTGAGGGAGTATTCCTAGAGAGAGAAGATAGAAAGAGAGTCTAAAGAAGGGGAGAGAGAAAGATAACTCATCACTTACCAAGGATGATGATGGAGAGCATGGCCTTAGAAGAGGTTGGCTGCGAGGAGTGATCTACGTGGTGATGAACTCGTGGGTGGCCGAGATGGTAGTGGACAAAGAGAGGTGGCGAAAGGGCTATGGATGAAGGGCCAACCCGTTTAAGATGTTTGAGCCAACAAGGTGGAGAGGACCGTTTGGGGCGGACTGGGGTTGTAACCTGCAACTCCGGTTATGCAATGAAAAGGGATTGCATGCCGTTGCAAGGTGGAAGCTGCAAGCATGGAGATCTCGGTGGAGAGAGGAGATGCACATAGTGGATGGACCCAACTAAGTGAGGAACTTGGGTTGACAGTAGCAGCGTTCTTGGTGGCCTGTGCTGTTCTTGTGGTAGTAGCAGCGGCATCAAAGGGGTGGAGATGGTGATAGTTGAGGCGGTGGTGGAGATGAAGAACCAGGTAAGGCGTCTTCTCCCCTCCTTCTTCCTCTATTTTCCCTTTTTTTTTTCTTCTGGGTTTTTTTTTGGGTGAGGAAGAAAGCAGTTTGGGAGGAAGCTTTGACGGTTGCAACTCCAGCAACCTTTGGAGAAGAAGGAGAGGGCGGTGGTGCAGTTATTGAAGACGGTGGAGATGTAGAGGACTGTGCAGCAACAGCAAAGAGACGAGTGGAAGGCGTGATGGTGCTGGCATGGGAGAACGTTGCAGCTGCAACTTGTGGGAGGTGGTGTTACGGGGCTACCCTATCGGAGATGGTGGAGGAGCAGGCGGAGGGGGGCGCTGACGGCCGGAGTTGCAGGCTGCAACTCCGGTAGAAAACGGTAATATGACGAAAACAAAAATAAAATAAAATAAAAAAATGAGAAGAAGAAGAAGAAGAAGAACGAGAAGAACAAGAAGGAAGAAGAAGAAGGAGGAGGATGAAGAACGGCCGGAGTTGCTGCCTGCAACTCCGGCGTAAGAATGTGGAGAAGAAGGAGAGGAAGACGGTGGTGGATATGGTGCACGCAGGCGGTGTGCAGCGGCGTTACAGGCGCTGCTGTTAGAGAAGGACGAGCAGAAGAGATGAAGAAGAAGAGAAGAAAAAGAAGAAGAAGGAAGAGAAGAAGACCCAGATGGCCGGAGTTGCTGCCTGCAACTCCGGCGAAGATGGAAGAAGAGAAGAAAAGAAGAAAAAAAAAGAAGAAAGGGCAGGAAGAAGGGAAGGAGAACCTCCGGGATTGATAGGGGGAGAGATTAGAAGAGAAGGGAGGGGGATTAGGGTTCCAAAGAACCCTTCTCCTTCCCCTTTTAAAGCTCCCTAGTTTCCATTAATGGAAATTAGGGAATTTTTGAAATAAAAAATAATTTTTTTTTTTTTTTTTTTATAACGTGGGAGAGCTCCGGAGATGAGAGAGGGCTCTCCCTTGCTAAAACCGTTGGAGGGAGAGGAGAGCTTGGAGACGATCTGCTGCTCGTTGCAGCAGCAAAGGGAGATCTCCTTGGGGGCGGTAAGGTGAGAAGGAGGCGGTAGTGGAAGTGGAAACTGTGGCTGGAGTTGATGAAGAACCTGCAAGAGGGTTGCAGGTCGAACCAGGCTGGGAACTGTCCGGAGTAGAGTTTCAGGTGTAGAGAACAGCTTACCGTTAAGGCAACAAGATGATGGAGGCGATGGTGCCGTGAGTGGAGCAAAACCAGAAGAGAGGGGCGTTTGAAGATGGTGGAGAATGTGGAGAGGAGAGATGTGGTGAGATGGGGCTCACATGGATTGATGATGTCCATCGTCTCACAAGATGATGTGACAGACAGTCTGATGGCGATCGGATGGATGGTGACTTGATTGGGACCCAGATTGGTAGATCGACGGATCCAACGGTCCGATTGAAGATCCAACGGTCCGATGGAAGATCCAACGGTCAGAAAGCTAAGGGAGATGAGATAGAGCCGATGGGCAGGAGTTCTGGGGTTAGGTTAGTAGATTCGAGGACCGAGAGATGAAGAGAGAGAGAGAATAAGGAGAGATGAGAGAGAAAGTATCAGAAAATGAAGATAAAAGTATTGGCAGAGGGTCTGGAACCCTGGTCTTCACTGTGACCATCCTCACGCTTCTCCAGTAGAGTAGACTATCATTCCTTGCTGACTCATGTGGCTTTAAACGCTTTGGTCCGTCTTTTGGTCATTGGCTCTCCTACTCTCTTCGTTCTTTGGGCCGGCTTTTTGGTCTTCTTATTCAGCCCATATTTGGCCCATATCTTCTAGTCATAGCATGTGGGCTCTTTAAGCTTTGATAATGGGCTTTCCTGATCGATGTGGGCTCACAAGTCTCGAGAATTGTCCCATCAGGGTTTCCTGCGACAGAAGAAGCGCGTAATGAGACTTTATCAGAACGACTCAATGTCTAGACTTCCGAAAATGTGTTTAATGCATGCAAATATACCATTTCGTCCAGAAAAGTGTGTTCTACGCAACAAAAGAGACTCTTACGTAGAAAAGTAGATAAATAGAGCATTTTAACGTAGGAGAGTGTGAAAACGCTTAGAAGATAACAGTGGAAAATATGCACTTTTAAGCGAATATCACAACCCCCAACCAGCATATTGCCAATCCTTGGCAATTAGTGCGAAATAAATGAGCTTAAAATGGCTCTGCACATGCTGCACACTTTTTCATATTAGCTCAGGGAAAACACCGTTCGTCAAATCATTGAATGGATGCAAAAATATGCTAGCGAAGAGTTGGAGAGTTTTGGCAAGACTACAGACTGATAATCATGACCCAGAATAGTCAGACTCTGCGTGTGTGTGTGCTCAACATTCTCATCATCCGACAGTAAAGATTTCCAGATCACCTCTAAGTTTTTATGCCTCGACCTCAAATCTCACATGTTTAGCACTCATAATAGAATCACACAAGAAGGGTTTTCTTCTTTTCTCTCAATTTATATGTGAGGAGATGTGTTGATATATGAAAGCAAAGATCTCACATATGTATTATTTAAAGGAAGGATATCTTTAACAGAAGAAGATCTCATGATTGGAATACCACTTCACTCGGGAACGTCAGATCAAACTCTATAGCTTCTCTTTCTCCAATCTCCACATTTTATGATCGTACTATCCTAGAATCAAGTAGGACTTTCCTGGGCTGTAATGAGGCTTAGGTCAGGTGTAGAGAGATAAAGGGATACAGGATTTCAAAGATCTTGAGAGGATATTGCCATTTTCTTGCATTTTTCCTGCGGCGTAACACCATTATCTAGTTCTTTTTCCTTCTTTTTTTCGTATTTTTCTCTTTTTCTTGATATTTCTGAGACTGCTCAATTTCTTTTCAGCTCTTCTTCATACTTTCTTTCTATATTTTGTTTTCAGCTTGAACCAATTTTGATTTTTCTTCTTTACTTTTCTTTTCACGGTATACACACATCAGTTATTCTTTTGTCCATCTCAAAATAAGGGTAGCCAGTCATGCTTCGTAGCTATACTGGATTTTAGGTTGATGGGTTTACAAAGAAAAGGCTTTTATAGAAGGGTTCAAGGGGTTTCTAGTAAAGTATAATTATGGTGAGTAAAAAGGCTGAATGGTTCAGAAAAATGGCCTAAATCATTTTCTAGGGTTTGCACTATCATGTATACTGTCTTGACTGGATACAGAGAAGGTTCTGTCGTAGTAATCCAATGTTGATGTCGTTCCGAGTTCCATGATCGAAGCAAAAGATAATGAGATCTCTCAACGAATATTGCGGGCATGAAGAATAGTGAGTCATCCATTGACTCAGGATTATTGTATAACTCTCTGAAATGATTGAAGGTTTGAAAGCTCACTGGGTTAGGTCTCCACAATTATTCTCACAGGATCTCTAGAGTTTCAAAACTTAGGATGACTCTGATGTTGATAGTGTACAATTGTGCCAAATCTGAGTTTTTCTGAGTTTTCAAACCTACTGTAGTCACGCTTGACTTGACTCAACGCTAACAAAAATTGACATCCTCAATACTGACTTAACGGAGGTTTTCAGCTAATCAAAGTCAGGGTATTTGACACATTTTTTGAAATTCTAGAAAACTTTTGGTGAACATCGGAAATCACCCAAAAAACTTTTTTTTTTTTTTTTATCAAAATGAAGACATGAGTTTTGGTAAATACCCACCCCCAACCAAAATACAGCACCGTCCTCGGTGCTCATGACCGGGACATAAAATGATAAAAATTCAGTGATGATGATGCAAAAGTTCAGGAAGGATGTTACCAAGTCGGCAGAAATTTGACAGTGTTTGGTACCTGATGATCGGGAGAATGAATGTACCTGCATTTTCAGAGATATAATAGTAATAACAAATGCATGAGACTCATGTACTCTAGGAATACCGGAATTGCCTTTCCGAAAGCGCTAAGTTTTACGTCTTCAGCCAGACATGATAGGGGTATATCAAGTACCCCCAACCAGGATAAAATGCATAGAGACTGAGTGAATCTGCAGTCTTCCTGACACCTAAGGTGGAACGGAAACAATTATCCTATCCCTTGTCTAGGTATACCTGTGTAGAACAGGTCTTTCTCAGTGTAGACTGAGAGAAGGACAGTAAGTTCTCTGAGTAGCCCTACAAAAGTGTGTAGTTGAGTAGGGAGGGATTGAAGCTTCTCAGTAAAAACTGAGAGGACAGTAGTAGTGGGTTCTCTGACCGTGGTTAGCAGAGCCGCAAACTCATTGAGTTTTGCGGGAATGTATCTGAATGGAGCAGACTCCTGCAGATCAGTAATACCAAAATTGTCTGACTCTGAGATGAAGTCAGACTCAAAGTGTTCTTGACACTTGGATAATTTATCCTCGAGAGAGTCCTGAATTAGACTCTCCATGACATACGGTTCATCAACAACATCGACGTAGGGTGACGGGTGAAAACGGTTGACCTCTCCCTCGATGTTTTGTAATTTGAGAGGGATGTTCCAATCCCTACATTCAATATGTTCCTCCTCGGTGGGGATCGGTTGGCCCAGGACAGCGGGAGTCTCATATTCTAGACACGGTTCTACGGTAGGAATGTCTGCATCAGAGATAGAGATGGACATGGGTATCTCTGTGCTCTGTCCAGAAGTTAGTGCTGTTAAGGGCACCAAAGATTGCGACTCGGCTTCATCACTAATGTTACACAATCCAAGGGAGGTGGGTAGGAACGGTAGATCAATGACAGTTGGGATCCTACAATCGAGACACAGCTCAGTGTCATGAAGATCATCTTCAGGGTCCAGGTTAGAAGCAGCAGTGGGAGATTGAGAAATAGGTTGCTCTGAGGTAGGTTCAGGATGTGGTGCCTTTAAAGGCACCGAAGATGGATACACTGGTTCCTCAATAGTCTGGCTCGATCTAGGGGTGGGTACAATTGCAATTTTATAATACCCTGAACTTTCGTTCTAAGGTATTATGGTAAATTCACCTAATAATGCAAACTTGAAACTTTTTCAGACTCTTATTATTGTTTTTATTGTTTAATATCATGTATGAGTATGTGTATTTAATTTGGTTTCGTTCTGACAACTTTGAAGAACCTGCTATTTTTGAAATTCGTTCTTTAGGGCAAAATTCCTGCTAAGAATAATGAACCATAATTTGCAGGAGACTTTTTCTTTCCCCAGCTAACATTCCAGAACTTTTATAAAAAAATTATTTTGTGGGTCCGAGACTCCAAAATATTCTTATTTTATCCTTATCAACTTACCTGTGAAATTTGGAAGCTTTTCTGAGACATAAAAACTCTAGTCGAAGATTTTGGGAGATTTTGACAAAAATAATATTTTCATAATTTTTAAGCTTTCCTACCATTCTTATATTTTTAAAAAAAATAATATTTAATTATATTCTATTTATTTAATAGGAGTGTGGTACCCGCGAATCACTTTTGGGTTATCCCAATATCATTTGACACTTTTCTAGGGTTTTGAACGTTTTTGTGATTTATGTGTGTGACATGTGTCAATACCTTATTGTATGAACTTTAAAATTATGTAATATAGTTTGATTGAATTAATTAATAATTATTTGTGTTATGATTGTTGGGTGGGCCCGTATAGCCAATCTATAGGTCTTTTGGGCTTTATAATATTTTTAAATGAAACCTATTGATGTATATGGGCCTTGGGCCCATTTCTAACCCATTAGTAGTGTAAAATATATGTTTTTGAGGGTTGAAAAGGTCATCCCTTTGATAGTTACGAATTTTAACAAAATAGAAACCCTAATCCTTCCCTAAACCTATTTATGAAAACCCTAAAGCTTTAGAAGCTTTCACAAACTCAATTCCATTGAAGAATAGAGAAAGCTCCATTAAACCTTCATCCGGGGACCGATCGCACTCGAGCAAGAAGGAAGAATTGACGGGGACTCCGATTTGAAGAACATACTCCGAGGAGAGGACGATCCGACGAATTTCAAATTTGAAGAAACTTTTGATTTTCATTAAAGTTCAAGAAACCTTGAGGTAAGTGCGCTTGATCCATCCTATACTTGTTTTTCTTCAAGATTTGTTTTTCTTTCATTAGATAATGGTTGATACTCATTATAAATTAATTTTAATAATATTTACTATATTCTTATTGGGTTGATCTTTATTTTGGGCCACCATGATGGGTTTGGCCATGGTCTATTTTGTACCTATAACGGATGACTATGTTCTTATCATTTTTGTTGTACTTTTATGATTTAAATATTTTTATATTATTTTTTTCTAAATACCTCTTTGAATCTATTTTTCAAAACCGTTTAGTTTGTATTTTTCTGATTTTTATTGATTAAGTTATGAATTTTCTAAGTTGTATGACTTTACCAAAAAACCCAGAATTTCAGATTTTACACGGTCCGATTCACTTGGGATTTCGATCTATATTTTTAACCTAAATATTTTTTTAATTATTTTTCATGGATACCTCTATCAATCTAGTTTCTAGAACCTTTGAGTTTATATTTTTCTGATTTGTATTGATTAAGTTATGATTTTTCAAACGTGCTATACTTTTCTGTAAAACCCAGAATTCTTGATTTTACACGGTCCACTTTACCTGAGATTTCGATCCATATTTTTAACCTAAATATTTTTCTAATTATTTTTCACAGATACTTCTATCAATCTAGTTTCTAGAACCTTTGAGTTTATATTTTTCTGATCTGTATTGATTAAGTTATGATTTTTCAAACGTGCTGGACTTTTCTGTAAAACCCAGAATTTCAGATTTTACACGGTCCACTTTACTTGAGATTTCAATCTATATTTTTAACCTAAATATTTTTTTAATTATTTTTCATAGATACCTCTATTAATTTAGTTTCTATAACCCTAGAGTTTGTATTTTTCTGATATGTATTGATTAAGTTATGAGTTTTTAAATGTGCGGGACTTTTCTGTATCTCGAATTCTGTCCGGCCCAATTAATTAAGAGTTTTGACCTATATTTTGAATCTGAATATTTTTCTATTTATTTTTCCTAAAACCTCTGTGAATATAGTTTTTAAATCTATTGAGTTTATATTTTTCTAATTCATATTTATTTAGTTATGATTTTTATAATGCAGTACATTTTTATAAAAACCTATTAATTGTTCGTGGTTCGATCATGATTATTAACTATTAAGGTTTTAACCTTGTTGTTTGACTAAACCCTAGATGGTTTGACCTATACTTGTATGCATGGGGATCCCACTCATGTGTCTTGGATCTCTCATAGGGTTCGGCCAAGTGTCTTGGATCCCTCTTTAGGGTTCGACCTTGTGTCATGGATCCCTCATAGAGTTCGGCCATGGCGTGTTGGATTCTTTTGCGATTTTCACTTATATTATTCATCGATGTTGATTGTGATATTTGGTCATGTCTTATTGACTATTATGCCTAGATGGTTCGACCTATACTTGTATGCATGGGGATCCCACCCATGTGTCTTGGATCCCTCATAGGGTTCGGCCAAGTGTCTTGGATCCCTCTTTAGGGTTCGACCTTGTGTCATGGATCCCTCATAGGGTTCGGCCATGGTGTGTTGGATTGTCTTGTGATTTCTACTTATATTATTCATCCGTGTTGATCGTGACCTTCGGTGATTGTTACATGTTGTTCATGGTTAACCCTAATTCGTTCCCATATTATTACTCTTAATGATCATTGGTTCATTTTATATTTTTATTTAAATGTTAAATACATGTGTGCTTATGTCATGTAACCCTAGTACATCTTGTTGTCATACCATGATCATCACGTCATTTCATATAAGGGGTGCATAAGGGAACGGGGTTGAAGTATATTATATACGTTTATATTGGTTTTATCAATTAATCAGGGTTCGGTACCCTAGGGTGAAAGGCCCCAGACGTTATTATATCCTGCAGATGGGTCAATGAGACCGCTCCCAGTGCGGGAAGGAGATGGAGACCCTATGTGGTTATGGGTACTAGTTGCATTGGCATCCCGTACTCACTTGCATTCACATCATATTCATGTCATCCTTATTATATGATCAAGATGCATACCTTGGTTAAAAATTTGTATAGTATGATATCATACCATGCACACTGTTGTATTACTGGGCCTCGGCTCACGGTGCTACACCGATATCATTTTCAGATTTTGAAGAGTCGGGTACGTGAGATGATTTTGAGACGAAAGACTCTAGTGTATTCGAGGAGATCGGCGAGGATTTGGGAGTCGATCCCACACTTTAGAAAATTGTATTTAATATTTTATAACATTATTTATTTATTTTCACTGGCATGTAGTCCTTTGATTGAGAGTATGTTCTCACCTCATTCTCTCCACATTTAGTTGATTGATTAAATTGTTTGAGTTATGAATTATTTTAATTATTTATTTTCTACATCAGATTCTTTTTTACGTAGTGGGTTTTCGAATGAACCTTAGTTGTCTAATTGACCTAATTGGACCACTAGGGAACATTCATGGATCACCTCTGGGTTCGGGTACGGGTCGATCCACGGATTTTTGGGTCGTATCTGGGTATCCGGATTCGGGGCGTGACAGAGTGGTATCAGAGCTTAGGCTTCAGACACCTAGGGATTTGTGTGTAATGGGTCTATGTATAATTGAGTTGTGTATGATAGAATGGTATTAGAGCACAGTCAGTAGTTTACCCTAGTGACCCATGCAATTGAAACCATTAGGGGATCTGGTTAATGTGTCCATTCTTGTTATGGAGACCATTACCTTTTAGTATATACATTAGAAACACTATAATCTAGAGTACTCTGATTGTTTGTAATACTTATAAATAGTCATTGTGAACTATTGTTTGTAAGTATATTATTATAATACTTAATTTTATGTTATGCTTGACAATGTCGCAAAACCTAACACTGTCATACCTTTAAAGGAGATCGTGACAGAATGGTATGTTGACAGAATGATATCCTCAGATGATCTTAATTGGACAGTTTGACTATTTTGACTAGTAGGCTAGTTGACTAGCTTGACTAGTTTGACTGGAAGATAGATTGATTAGTTTTACCAGCTGATTAGGTCGATTAGATTGATCAAGTTTACCAGTTTAACTAAGGTTGACTATATTAACTAGTCTGACCAGCATTGTTAAGTTGACTAGACGTAGATGACTAACTTGACTGGATTGGACTAGATTGGTGTTGATGACCAGTTTGGCTAGGTTTACTATATTGATTAAGTTGGCCAATTTGACTGTGTGTAGCTATAAAGTTTGTCAACCAATCTAACTAGGCTTAGCTAAAATGATTAGCTGACTAATCAGATTTGACAGACTAGGTTGAGAATTTCTTTAATGGGGTTCGAATTTCGGGGACGAAATTTTCTTTAAGGGGGGTAGATTGTAATACCCTGAACTTTCGTTCTAGGGTATTATGGTAAATTCACCTAATAATGCAAACTTGAAACTTTTTCAGACTCTTATTATTGTTTTTATTGTTTAATATCATGTATGAGTATGTGTATTTAATTTGGTTTCGTTCTGACAACTTTGAAAAACCTGCTATTTTTGAAATTCGTTCTTTAGGGCAAAATTCCTGCTAAGAATAATGAACCATAATTTGCAGGAGACTTTTTCTTTCCCCAGCTAACATTCCAGAACTTTTATAAAAAAATTATTTTGTGGGTCCGAGACTCCAAAATATTCTTATTTTATCCTTATCAACTTACCTGTGAAATTTGGAAGCTTTTCTGAGACATAAAAACTCTAGTCGAAGATTTTTGGAGATTTTGACAAAAATAATATTTTCATAATTTTTAAGCTTTCCTACCATTCTTATATTTTTAAAAAAAATAATATTTAATTATATTCTATTTATTTAATAGGAGTGTGGTACCCGCGAATCACTTTCGGGTTATCCCAATATCATTTGACACTTTTCTAGGGTTTTGAACGTTTTTGTGATTTATGTGTGTGACATGTGTCAATACCTTATTGTATGAACTTTAAAATTATGTAATATAGTTTGATTGAATTAATTAATAATTATTTGTGTTATGATTGTTGGGTGGGCCCGTATAGCCAATCTACAGGTCTTTTGGGCTTTATAATATTTTTAAATGAAACCTATTGATGTATATGGGCCTTGGGCCCATTTCTAACCCATTAGTAGTGTAAAATATATGTTTTTGAGGGTTGAAAAGGTCATCCCTTTGATAGTTACGAATTTTAACAAAATAGAAACCCTAATCCTTCCCTAAACCTATTTATGAAAACCCTAAAGCTTTAGAAGCTTTCACAAACTCAATTCCATTGAAGAATAGAGAAAGCTCCATTAAACCTTCATCCGGGGACCGATCGCACTCGAGCAAGAAGGAAGAATTGACGGGGACTCCGATTTGAAGAACATACTCCGAGGAGAGGACGATCCGACGAATTTCAAATTTGAAGAAACTTTTGATTTTCATTAAAGTTCAAGAAACCTTGAGGTAAGTGCGCTTGATCCATCCTATACTTGTTTTTCTTCAAGATTTGTTTTTCTTTCATTAGATAATGGTTGATACTCATTATAAATTAATTTTAATAATATTTACTATATTCTTATTGGGTTGATCTTTGTTTTGGGCCACCATGATGGGTTTGGCCATGGTCTATTTTGTACCAATAACGGATGACTATGTTCTTATCATTTTTATTGTACTTTTATGATTTAAATATTTTTATATTATTTTTATCTAAATACCTCTTTGAATCTATTTTTCAAAACCGTTTAGTTTGTATTTTTCTGATTTTTATTGATTAAGTTATGAATTTTCTAAGTTGTATGACTTTACCAAAAAACCCAGAATTTCAGATTTTACACGGTCCGATTCACTTGGGATTTCGATCTATATTTTTAACCTAAATATTTTTTTAATTATTTTTCATGGATACCTCTATCAATCTAGTTTCTAGAACCTTTGAGTTTATATTTTTATGATTTGTATTGATTAAGTTATGATTTTTCAAACGTGCTAGACTTTTCTGTAAAACCCAGAATTCTTGATTTTACACGGTCCACTTTACCTGAGATTTCGATCCATATTTTTAACCTAAATATTTTTCTAATTATTTTTCACAGATACTTCTATCAATCTAGTTTCTAGAACCTTTGAGTTTATATTTTTCTGATCTGTATTGATTAAGTTATGATTTTCAAACGTGCTGGACTTTTCTGTAAAACCCAGAATTTCAGATTTTACACGGTCCACTTTACTTGAGATTTCAATCTATATTTTTAACCTAAATATTTTTTTAATTATTTTTCATAGATACCTCTATTAATTTAGTTTCTATAACCCTTGAGTTTGTATTTTTCTGATATGTATTGATTAAGTTATGAGTTTTTAAATGTGCGGGACTTTTCTGTATCTCGAATTCTGTCCGGCCCAATTAATTAAGAGTTTTGACCTATATTTTGAATCTGAATATTTTTCTATTTATTTTTCCTAAAACCTCTGTGAATCTAGTTTTTAAATCTATTGAGTTTATATTTTTCTAATTCATATTTATTTAGTTATGATTTTTATAATGCAGTACATTTTTATAAAAACCTATTAATTGTTCGTGGTTCGGTCATGATTATTAACTATTAAGGTTTTAACCTTGTTGTTTGACTAAACCCTATATGGTTTGACCTATACTTGTATGCATGGGGATCCCACTCATGTGTCTTGGATCTCTTATAGGGTTCGGCCAAGTGTCTTGGATCCCTCTTTAGGGTTCGACCTTGTGTCATGGATCCCTCATAGAGTTCGGCCATGGCGTGTTGGATTCTTTTGCGATTTTCACTTATATTATTCATCGATGTTGATTGTGATATTTGGTCATGTCTTATTGACTATTATGCCTAGATGGTTCGACCTATACTTGTATGCATGGGGATCCCACCCATGTGTCTTGGATCCCTCATAGGGTTCGGCCAAGTGTCTTGGATCCCTCTTTAGGGTTCGACCTTGTGTCATGGATCCCTCATAGGGTTCGGCCATGGTGTGTTGGATTGTCTTGTGATTTCTACTTATATTATTCATCCGTGTTGATCGTGACCTTCGGTGATTGTTACATGTTATTCATGGTTAACCCTAATTCGTTCCCATATTATTACTCTTAATGATCATTGGTTCATTTTATATTTTTATTTAAATGTTAAATACATGTGTGCTTATGTCATGTAACCCTAGTACATCTTGTTGTCATACCATGATCATCACGTCATTTCATATAAGGGGTGCATAAGGGAACGGGGTTGAAGTATATTATATACGTTTATATTGGTTTTATCAATTAATCAGGGTTCGGTACCTTAGGGTGAAAGGCCCCAGACGTTATTATATCCTGCAGATGGGTCAATGAGACCGCTCCCAGTGCGGGAAGGAGATGGAGACCCTATGTGGTTATGGGTACTAGTTGCATTGGCATCCCGTACTCACTTGCATTCACATCATATTCATGTCATCCTTATTATATGATCAAGATGCATACCTTGGTTAAAAATTTGTATAGTATGATATCATACCATGCACACTGTTGTATTACTGGGCCTCGGCTCACGGTGCTACACCGATATCATTTTCAGATTTTGAAGAGTCGGGTACGTGAGATGATTTTGAGACGAAAGACTCTAGTGTATTCGAGGAGATCGGCGAGGATTTGGGAGTCGATCCCACACTTTAGAAAGTTGTATTTAATATTTTATAACATTATTTATTTATTTTCACGGGCATGTAGTCCTTTGATTGAGAGTATGTTCTCACCTCATTCTCTCCACATTTAGTTGATTGATTAAATTGTTTGAGTTATGAATTATTTTAATTATTTATTTTCTACATCAGATTCTTTTTTACGTAGTGGGTTTTCGAATGAACCTTAGTTGTCTAATTGACCTAATTGGACCACTAGGGAACATTCATGGATCACTTCTGGGTTCGGGTACGGGTCGATCCACGGATTTTTGGGTCGTATCTGGGTATCCGGATTCGGGGCGTGACAGAGTGGTATCAGAACTTAGGCTTCAGACACCTAGGGATTTGTGTGTAATGGGTCTATGTATAATTGAGTTGTGTATGATAGAATGGTATTAGAGCACAGTCAGTAGTTTACCCTAGTGACCCATGCAATTGAAACCATTAGGGGATCTGGTTAATGTGTCCATTCTTGTTATGGAGACCGTTACCTTTTAGTATATACATTAGAAACACTGTAATCTAGAGTACTCTGATTGTTTGTAATACTTATAAATAGTCATTGTGAACTATTGTTTGTAAGTATATTATTATAATACTTAATTTTATGTTATGCTTGACAATGTCGCAAAACCTAACACTGTCATACCTTTAAAGGAGATCGTGACAGAATGGTATGTTGACAGAATGATATCCTCAGATGATCTTAATTGGACAGTTTGACTATTTTGACTAGTAGGCTAGTTGACTAGCTTGACTAGTTTGACTGGAAGATAGATTGATTAGTTTTACCAGCTGATTAGGTCGATTAGATTGATCAAGTTTACCAGTTTAACTAAGGTTGACTATATTAACTAGTCTGACCAGCATTGTTAAGTTGACTAGACGTAGATGACTAACTTGACTGGATTGGACTAGATTGGTGTTGATGACCAGTTTGGCTAGGTTTACTATATTGATTAAGTTGGCCAATTTGACTGTGTGTAGCTATAAAGTTTGTCAACCAATCTAACTAGGCTTAGCTAAAATGATTAGCTGACTAATCAGATTTGACAGACTAGGTTGAGAATTTCTTTAATGGGGTTCGAATTTCGGGGATGAAATTTTCTTTAAGGGGGGTAGATTGTAATACCCTGAACTTTCGTTCTAGGGTATTATGGTAAATTCACCTAATAATGCAAACTTGAAACTTTTTCAGACTCTTATTATTGTTTTTATTGTTTAATATCATGTATGAGTATGTGTATTTAATTTGGTTTCGTTCTGACAACTTTGAAAAACCTGCTATTTTTGAAATTCGTTCTTTAGGGCAAAATTCCTGCTAAGAATAATGAACCATAATTTGCAGGAGACTTTTTCTTTCCCCAACTAACATTCCAGAACTTTTATAAAAAAATTATTTTGTGGGTCCGAGACTCCAAAATATTCTTATTTTATCCTTATCAACTTACCTGTGAAATTTGGAAGCTTTTCTGAGACATAAAAACTCTAGTCGAAGATTTTGGGAGATTTTGACAAAAATAATATTTTCATAATTTTTAAGCTTTTCTACCATTCTTATATTTTTAAAAAAAATAATATTTAATTATATTCTATTTATTTAATAGGAGTGTGGTACCCGCGAATCACTTTCGGGTTATCCCAATATCATTTGACACTTTTCTAGGGTTTTGAACGTTTTTGTGATTTATGTGTGTGACATGTGTCAATACCTTATTGTATGAACTTTAAAATTATGTAATATAGTTTGATTGAATTAATTAATAATTATTTGTGTTATGATTGTTGGGTGGGCCCGTATAGCCAATCTACAGGTCTTTTGGGCTTTATAATATTTTTAAATGAAACCTATTGATGTATATGGGCCTTGGGCCCATTTCTAACCCATTAGTAGTGTAAAATATATGTTTTTGAGGGTTGAAAAGGTCATCCCTTTGATAGTTACGAATTTTAACAAAATAGAAACCCTAATCCTTCCCTAAACCTATTTATGAAAACCCTAAAGCTTTAGAAGCTTTCACAAACTCAATTCCATTGAAGAATAGAGAAAGCTCCATTAAACCTTCATCCGGGGACCGATCGCACTCGAGCAAGAAGGAAGAATTGACGGGGACTCCGATTTGAAGAACATACTCCGAGGAGAGGACGATCCGACGAATTTCAAATTTGAAGAAACTTTTGATTTTCATTAAAGTTCAAGAAACCTTGAGGTAAGTGCGCTTGATCCATCCTATACTTGTTTTTCTTCAAGATTTGTTTTTCTTTCATTAGATAATGGTTGATACTCATTATAAATTAATTTTAATAATATTTACTATATTCTTATTGGGTTGATCTTTGTTTTGGGCCACCATGATGGGTTTGGCCATGGTCTATTTTGTACCTATAACGGATGACTATGTTCTTATCATTTTTGTTGTACTTTTATGATTTAAATATTTTTATATTATTTTTTTCTAAATATCTCTTTGAATCTATTTTTCAAAACCGTTTAGTTTGTATTTTTCTGATTTTTATTGATTAAGTTATGAATTTTCTAAGTTGTATGACTTTACCAAAAAACCCAGAATTTCAGATTTTACACGGTCCGATTCACTTGGGATTTCGATCTATATTTTTAACCTAAATATTTTTTTAATTATTTTTCATGGATACCTCTATCAATCTAGTTTCTAGAACCTTTGAGTTTATATTTTTATGATTTGTATTGATTAAGTTATGATTTTTCAAACGTGCTAGACTTTTCTGTAAAACCCAGAATTCTTGATTTTACACGGTCCAATTTACCTGAGATTTCGATCCATATTTTTAACCTAAATATTTTTCTAATTATTTTTCACAGATACTTCTATCAATCTAGTTTCTAGAACCTTTGAGTTTATATTTTTCTGATCTGTATTGATTAAGTTATGATTTTCAAACGTGCTGGACTTTTCTGTAAAACCCAGAATTTCAGATTTTACACGGTCCACTTTACTTGAGATTTCAATCTATATTTTTAACCTAAATATTTTTTTAATTATTTTTCATAGATACCTCTATTAATTTAGTTTCTATAACCCTTAAGTTTGTATTTTTCTGATATGTATTGATTAAGTTATGAGTTTTTAAATGTGTGGGACTTTTCTGTATCTCGAATTCTGTCCGGCCCAATTAATTAAGAGTTTTGACCTATATTTTCAATCTGAATATTTTTCTATTTATTTTTCCTAAAACCTCTGTGAATCTAGTTTTTAAATCTATTGAGTTTATATTTTTCTAATTCATATTTATTTAGTTATGATTTTTATAATGCAGTACATTTTTATAAAAACCTATTAATTGTTCGTGGTTCGGTCATGATTATTAACTATTAAGGTTTTAACCTTGTTGTTTGACTAAACCCTAGATGGTTTGACCTATACTTGTATGCATGGGGATCCCACTCATGTGTCTTGGATCTCTCATAGGGTTCGGCCAAGTGTCTTGGATCCCTCTTTAGGGTTCGACCTTGTGTCATTTTTCCCTCATAGAGTTCGGCCATGGCGTGTTGGATTCTTTTGCGATTTTCACTTATATTATTCATCGATGTTGATTGTGATATTTGGTCATGTCTTATTGACTATTATGCCTAGATGGTTCGACCTATACTTGTATGCATGGGGATCCCACCCATGTGTCTTGGATCCCTCATAGGGTTCGGCCAAGTGTCTTGGATCCCTCTTTAGGGTTCGACCTTGTGTCATGGATCCCTCATAGGGTTCGGCCATGGTGTGTTGGATTGTCTTGTGATTTCTACTTATATTATTCATCCGTGTTGATCGTGACCTTCGGTGATTGTTACATGTTATTCATGGTTAACCCTAATTCGTTCCCATATTATTACTCTTAATGATCATTGGTTCATTTTATATTTTTATTTAAATGTTAAATACATGTGTGCTTATGTCATGTAACCCTAGTACATCTTGTTGTCATACCATGATCATCACGTCATTTCATATAAGGGGTGCATAAGGGAACGGGGTTGAAGTATATTATATACGTTTATATTGGTTTTATCAATTAATCAGGGTTCGGTACCCTAGGGTGAAAGGCCCCAGACGTTATTATATCCTGCAGATGGGTCAATGAGACCGCTCCCAGTGCGGGAAGGAGATGGAGACCCTATGTGGTTATGGGTACTAGTTGCATTGGCATCCCGTACTCACTTGCATTCACATCATATTCATGTCATCCTTATTATATGATCGAGATGCATACCTTGGTTAAAAATTTGTATAGTATGATATCATACCATGCACACTGTTGTATTACTGGGCCTCGGCTCACGGTGCTACACCGATATCATTTTCAGATTTTGAAGAGTCGGGTACGTGAGATGATTTTGAGACGAAAGACTCTAGTGTATTCGAGGAGATCGGCGAGGATTTGGGAGTCGATCCCACACTTTAGAAAGTTGTATTTAATATTTTATAACATTATTTATTTATTTTCACGGGCATGTAGTCCTTTGATTGAGAGTATGTTCTCACCTCATTCTCTCCACATTTAGTTGATTGATTAAAGTGTTTGAGTTATGAATTATTTTAATTATTTATTTTCTACATCAGATTCTTTTTTACGTAGTGGGTTTTCGAATGAACCTTAGTTGTCTAATTGACCTAATTGGACCACTAGGGAACATTCATGGATCACCTCTGGGTTCGGGTACGGGTCGATCCACGGATTTTTGGGTCGTATCTGGGTATCCGGATTCGGGGCGTGACAAATTTCATCCTGGCAATTCTGGTACTTGGTCCAATTGTGCGACTCGTCATTATAGATAGTGGCCATATCATTCTCCTCAGGATAAGCTACTAGTGGGCTAGTGAAGTTGACTTCCTCTCTCTCATTTTCTAATTGAATTAGACGTTGCTCGAAGCTTTCCAGATTGCTTTTGTTGGTGCTCTAGACTTTGGAAATACTGTTGTTGCTGGGCAATGTACTGAGAGAGAAGGTCCTCTAGACCGGGTTTAGTAGCCAATGGAGGCGGTTCAGCCATGGAGAGCTGAGGTGCGAACTCTTGATTGTAGTCCGACTAGGTATAAAAGTTGTAAAGCAGAGTGGAGTCTGGGACTAGCTGCTGACTCTGGAAATCCTGAGGGGCCCACTGTTGATCAGAATAGTCATTCTGTGGATATGATGGGTACTGAGATTGCGAGTGTTGCCAGTCATACTCTCCATTGGGTTGATGGAACCCAGAAGGATAATTATCCTGCGGCAGTTGCTGCGGGAGGGCAGACCGTTGAAAGTAAGTTTTTTCCTCGTCGTTGGTTACGGAAACTCTAACTTCAACACATTTTTAATTGATCCGAGACATTTAACCTGTAAAATGGGCAATTTTGAACAGTGGCTCGTGTCGGATGTCGATCCGCACTCGGGATTAGTCGGATTAGCGCGAATAAGAACAAAAACTGACGGATCATCACAAGAAATAATAGATAAAAACAAACTTCATCATTCATTAATCAAAATGTCCTTACAATATTTGAATTAGCAACAGTCAAAACCAGACTAAAAAAAAAATATTCTAGAGAGAGAAAAATATAAGGAGAATAGGTAGAGAGAGAAAATGAGAGAGGAGGCATTTTAGAGATAGAAAATAGAAGGTATAGAGAGAGAACGAGAATATACTAAAGACTAGAGAGAGAAAATAATGTAGAAAGAGAGAGGGGAACTAGGAAATAGAGAGAGAAAATGAAAAGAAGAGAACTAGATGAAAAATCTAGTGAGAGAAGAAGTTACCTTGACCTACCAAGTGGATGATGGTGAAGATGCACGCTTGATGCATGCCTGAAGAATGCCAACCGTGAGCGAGTGATATGCTGCCCCGTGCTTTGGGCCATGGAAAGGCAATGATGGATCGGCCAAGTGATGACCGTGTAGCTGGAGATCTAGAAGAGTGCACCGTCTGTGCTCTAGGGGAAGAGATTGGTGGTTCACGGCCTTGCTTGGTGGTGGCTCATAGTGGAGAGGTTGAGGAAGGTTGAGGCTTGACGAGCAGCAGCTTGATGGTGCGTGGTGTGTACCACCAACCTGTGAAGGAGGTGAAGCTGGTGATGGCGGAGGAGGGAAGCGTTGTGGTGTTGCTGGTACAGCAACTCGAAAGTGGCAGGTTGCAACCCCGTTTGCAATGATGAATGGGCTTGCCTATTTGGAGAGAGATCTTCACGATGGGGTGCAGCAGGAGGTGGTCGGACAGGAGCGTTGCTGGCTATGGTAAGAGCAGAACATGGTGGCTCCTTGCTGGTTCGGGTGGAGGAAACAACCTCCTCCTTTTTCCTTTTCTTCTCTTTTTCTTTTCTTTCTTCTTTTTTTTTTTCTTTTTTTTTTTGGTTTTCTTTATTGCTTGAGAGAGGATGAAGACGGCGGCGGGAGAGAGAGGAGAGAGAGGCGGACTAGACTTGTTGGGGGGCGCTGCCGGCCGGAGTTGCAGGCTGCAACTCCGGTATAAAACGGGAGTAAAAAGATGAAGAAAACAAAAAAAGAAAATAAAAGAGATGAGAAGAAGGATAAGAAGAAGAAGAAGAAGAAGGAGGAGGAGAAGAAGACGACCAGAGAAGGATGAATGCAGTGGCGGCAGGCGGGAGACGGTGCTGCAGCAGGTTCAGGCGGTGGAGGTGGACTGGTTAACGTGAACCAGTCCGCCGGAGGAAGGAGGCGCGGTTTGGCGGCGGTATCGTGGTGCAGCAGCGCTGCGAGGGTGTTGGCGGGCGAAGCAGCAGGAAGAGGAGGAAGAAGGGTATGAAGAAGAAGAAGACAGCCGGAGTTGCAGGCCTGCAACTCCGGCGAAAGATGAAGAAGAAGAAGAAGAAGGAAAAGGAGAAGGAAAAAGGAGAAAAAGAAGATGAGAAAAAGGAGGGGGAAGAAGGAGGAATGATGTGGGGGGAAGGAGAGGAGGAGAGGGGTTTGAAAATTAGGGTTTCGAACCCTCTCTTCTCCCCTTTTAAAGCTTCCCTATTTCCTTTAATGGAAATAGGGGATTTTTGAAAATAAAAAAATAAGAAAAATAATTTTTTTTTTCTTTTTTTTTTTTTTTAAGTAAAACACTACTTTTCTATGAGGAATCTCCCCATTTAGTGGACCCTCCATTTTTTAAAATTTAATTAGAATTATTTGGAAATTCACGGGGTCCACTAACTGGTCGAACAGCGGGTCGATGATGATGGGCCCGGCTACTGGCCCACATGGATTGATGATGTTCATCGTCTCACAAGATGATGTGACAGACAGTCTGATGGCGATTGGATGGATGGTGACTTGATTGGGACCCAGATTGGTAGATCGACGGATCTAGAGAGATCCAACAGTCCGATTGAAGATCCAACGGTCCGATGGAAGATCCAACGGTCAGAAAGCTAAGGGAGATGAGATAGAGCCGATGGGCAGGAGTTCTGGGGTTAGGTCAGTAGATTCGAGGACCGAGAGATGAAGAGAGAGAGAATAAGGAGAGATGAGAGAGAAAGTATCAGAAAATAGAGAGAAAAGCACTGGCGGAGGGTCTGGAACCCTGGTCTTCACTGTGACCATCCTCACGCTTCTCCAGTAGAGTCGACTATCATTCTTTGCTGACTCATGTTGCTTTAAACGCTTTGGTCCGTCTCTTGGTCATTGGCTCTCCTGCTCTCTTCGTTCTTTGGGCCGACTTTTTGGTCCTCTTATTCAGCCCACATTTGGCCCATATCTTCTAGTCATAGCATGTGGGCTCTTTAAGCTTTGATAATGGGCTTTCATGATCGATTTGGGCTCGCAAGTCTCGAGAATTGTCCCATCGGGGTTTCCTGCGATAGAAGAAGCGCGTAATGAGACTTTATCAGAACGACTCAATGTCTAGACTTCCGAAAATGTGTTTAATGCATGCAAATATACCATTTCGTCCAGAAAAGTGTGTTCTACGCAACAAAAGAGACTCTTACGTAGAAAAGTAGATAAATAGAGCATTTTAACGTAGGAGAGTGTGAAAATGCTTAGAAGATAACAGTGGAAAATACACACTTTTAAGCGAATATCAACCGTTCCCAACCAAAGTTATGGTGACTCCTATTATCCGGATAATAAGTGTTGTCATAGGAGGTCTGCATTGGAGATGGAAAGGTACAGACATCTTGCTGGATAGGAGGGTAATATCCTACAGACTGGGAATGGTACACAGGTTGCTGGACTGCGGCACAAAGGGCAGAGACTGAATTTTTAAGCTCTTCGAGTACAGAATTGTACTCCGGATCTCGGTGATTATCATACCCTGTAGAAGTGTGCGAGACTGGAGTATCATGATGATACGCAGAATTGTCATACCATTGTTGAGAGTGATCACCTCGATTCTCACAGAAACTGTAGTAGGTCTCATACAGAGGCCGTTCATCTGCCATTAGAGGCGATAGAGGGGTGCGGTGGACTAACTCTCAGATCGAGTCAGTAAAAGATTAGGACAGGTCTAACCGGGCTTCTACTTGAAAAAGTAAGCCCAAGATTTGGCAAAAAGTTGCCAAAAGGAGACACTGGAGTAGTGATCCGAAATGATGCACACCAAGCACAGATAATCCTATTCTAAACAATCAGGATATATTTTAGGCATTATCTTGTTAGTTTTGGGGCTAGAGTAGATTATGACAGTGGGCGGACCACTGGTTTATCTTTTAGCCGCCGGACTAACTGTTTGCACTCAGAGGTTCTCACCAGGCTACACTCTTCAGAGCGAATCCTTTAGTACTAACTCTAGTCAACAACAAGGCAATCCGAAGCCTAGACAGACGTGCGGCACAATGGCTGTCTTAAGTACGTCCCAGACTAACCGGATTGGTCAAGTGTATAAGAAGAGTGTTCCCTCGGGTTAAGCTAGGGTTGGTGCGTGTTCCTAGTCCACACGTAACTAACCGCCGAATAGTCCAAGATGCCACGTCGAGCTCAGTGTACTTGAGTAGCAGGGACTTATGGGTGTGTTAGACAACAGGGACCCGCGCTCGTGGTCTTATTTCGATTGGATGTTAAGCGGGTTCGCTTTGTGTGGATTTTTCCTCGAACACCGGGCTAATTGGCTCTACTTCTTGATTCTTTTTATTATAGATGGATCCTGGGGATCAATTTCAGCTGGAGTGATGAGGTGGGTGATGAAATCCCACCAGTTTCAATTTTGGAGCTGGGTTTGCTCTCTTAGAGTTGATTGATTAACGACCACGCCACGCAAGTCGAAGAATATGTATGCGAAAGCAAATAGACAAGCGGCAATGATGCACCCAATAACACCGTATCGCACTCAAGGCGAGGATAGGGACTTACCTCCCGTGGGCCACGCCACGGGGTCTCCTCCGTGGGTTAGGGAGGGGTATCCTAATGGGCTTGGGCCCGACTCCACCTCTTTGAGCTTTCGCTCCCTACCCACACTGGATCGTGTTCCTACAGAAAAGTTAGATCGCACGGTCTAGGTATTCGGGATTCTATTTGGAAGATCCTTGCCTTTTTAGGGTTCACAGAGCACGTATTGGATTTAGGCAAGTTTTTGAATTATTTTCCAAATTCGAGATGGGGTAAAATTTAGGAATTCCCAGATTGAAAAATACCTAGATTGGAATGTTTCCCAAACTGTGGAGATCTTCAAAGAAAGATTTGATTGCGAGATCCCTTACAATTTTGGGAAATTTCCCAAAATTGAAATTCTGCTAGATTTGGGGTGTTTCCTTTTGCAGACTTTTCCAAATTCGGAAGATTTCTAAAGATAGAAATTCTTCTAAAGAGGAAACTTCTAAGAGGGGAAACCCTAATTAAGCAGAGTTTCAAGATTTTGGAATCTTTCCAAAAATCGCAAATCCTTGATTGGTGATTTCTAAAAATCTGCAGAATATAAAACCCTAATTTTTTTGAATTTTGATTTTATTATTTTTTTTGGTATTTTTCACTTAATCTAGGGTTTCTAAAAAACCTTAGAACAAGATCTAGCAGGTATATGGAAAGCAGTAAAATTCCTAAATTATTACAAATTGCACTCGGCCTTCCGAGGCATTAAAAATAGTAATTTAAAAGACTGCTAAAAATCACTAAAAACAAAAAATAGAAAGTTTCCCGAAAGGACAGGCTGTCCAAATTGAGCAGCTTTTCACTTCAGCAACTTTCCAATTCCGTCTTTACGTCCTTTTTCGCACTCCCGAACACCCGAGCGGCAGCGGCGCCATTTGAAAGTAGGATTTTTCCGTGTCGTTGGTTACGGAAACCCTAACTTCAACACATTTTTAATTAATCCAAGACTTTTAACCTGTAGAATGAGCAATTTTGCACAGTGGCTTGTGTCGGATGTCGATCCGCACTCGAGATTAGTCGGATTAGCGCGAATAAGAACAAAAACTGACGGACCATCACAAGAAATAATAGATAAAAACAAACTTCATCATTCAGTGATCAAATGTTTATTACAATGCTTGAATCGAAAATAACATACAATAAGATAAACTAAAAAGTAATTATAAGGAAGAAAATTCTAGAGAGAGTTAGAGAGAGAAAATGAAGTGAGGGAGTATTCCTAGAGAGAGAAGATAGAAAGAGAGTCTAAAGAAGGGGAGAGAGAAAGATAACTCATCACTTACCAAGGATGATGATGGAGAGCATGGCCTTAGAAGAGGTTGGCTGCGAGGAGTGATCTACGTGGTGATGAACTCGTGGGTGGCCGAGATGGTAGTGGCCAAAGAGAGGTGGCGAACGGGCTATGGATGAAGGGCCGACCCGTTTACGATGTTTGAGCCAACAAGGTGGAGAGGACTGATATTCGCTCAAAAGTGCTTATTTTAAGCAATTATCCTTTTAGCGTTATTGCATTCTCCTACGTAAAATACTCTATTTATCTACTTTTCTACGTAATAGTCTCTTCTGTTGCGTAGAACACACTTTTCTGGACGAAATGGTATATTTGCATGCATTAAACACATTTTCGGAAGTCTAGATATTAAGTCGTTCTGATAAAGTCTCATTACGCGCTTCTTCTGTCGCAGGAAACCCCGATGGGACAATTCTCGAGACTTGCAAGCCCACATCGATCAGGAAAGCCCATTATCAAAGCTTAAAGAGCCCACATACTATGACTAGAAGATATGGGCCAAATATGGGCTGAATAAGAGGACCAAAAAGCCGGCCCAAAGAACGAAGAGAGCAGGAGAGCCAATGACCAAGAGACGGACCAAAGCGTTTAAAGCCACATGAGTCAGCAAAGAATGATAGTCGACTCTACTGGAGAAGCGTGAGGATGGTCACAGTGAAGACCAGGGTTCCAGACCCTCCACCAGTGCTTTTCTCTCTATTTTCTGATACTTTCTCTCTCATCTCTCCTTATTCTCTCTCTCTCTTCATCTCTCGGTCCTCGAATCTACTGACCTAACCCCAGAACTCCTGCCCATCGGCTCTATCTCATCTCCCTTAGCTTTCTGACCGTTGGATCTTCCATCGGACCGTTGGATCTCTCTAGATCCGTCGATCTACCAATCTGGGTCCCAATCAAGTCACCATCCATCCGATCGCCATCAGAATGCCTGTCACATCATCTTGTGAGACGATGGACATCATCAGTCCATGTGGGCCAGTAGCCGGGCCCATCATCATCGACCCGCTGTCCGACCAGTTAGTGGACCCCGTGAATTTCAAAATAATTTTAATTAAATTTTAAAAAATGGGGGGTCCACTAAATGGGGACATTCCCCAAAGAAAAGTGATGTTTTACTTAAAAAAAAAATATATATATATATATATATATATATATATTTTTATTTTAAAAAATACCCTATTTCCATTAAAGGAAATAGGGAGCTTTATAAGAGGAGGGAGAAGGGTTCGTTCGAACCCTAATCCCCCTCCAATCTCTTCCATTCTCTCCCCCTATCAATCCCGCACGGATCCCTTCACCATCTTCTCTTTCATCTTCTTCATTTTTTTTATTTTATTTCGCCGGAGTTGCAGCACTCCGGCGATCTGCCATCATCCCACGGTCATTCCCTCTTCCTTCTCCATCTCGTACCGCCCCCCCCGACCAATCCAGTCCGCCTCTCTCCCTTGCTGTTGCTGCCCAACGGACAGCACAACGGTACCGCCTCCACCACGTCTGAGTTGCAGCTCCGCCTGCAACCTCCGCCTGCAACCTCCACCCCTGGCACCAGCCGTTTCCGCCTCAGCCATCTTCATCCACTTCTCCTCCACAAGCCGTCAGCCTCCACCAAGATCTCCACCACGCTGCTCCTCTCCTCCTCCTCCAGCAGCACCACCGTCTTCTCCCTCCTCCGCCGTGCGCCTGCTCCTGCATCACCGTCCATACCTCTCATCCTTCTTGCAGACCACCTCCACTGTCTGCTAGCCTCTCCAGCCGCACTCCTCTTCACCTTCTTCTTCTTCTCAACGGTAATAGAAAAACAAAAAAAAAAAAAAAAGAAAAGAAGAAAGAGGGTGAAGAAAGAAAGATGGAGTAGGGAGCGTCCTCACCTGCAACTCCAACCGCCCATTTGCTGGATTGCTGCCTCCATTCGCACCACCAACCGTCCACGATCTAGATCTCCAACACCACCATCCACTGCTGCCTTCTCTCCACCGGACTCCCTTAACGGCTCCTCCTTGCACCGCATGCTCCTTCTCAAGGAGGAACAACAACCAAAGGCCGCCAACCACCTCTTGCTCACCGGAGAACCACCATTCACCCCTTGCAGCCATTATCACCGCCCTACTCACACCTCACCAGCCACAACAAACTTCACCATTGCAAGTTGCATTGAGCCAACCTCACTTGCACTCCAAACATTGGCCAATCATGGCCATGCAACCCCCCAATCAAAGGTTGAACTCCCTCCGGTAAGTTTCAAATGGTTTTTCCCTTCATTTTCCCTCTCTAGTTTCTCTATCTAATCTTGTTCTCTCTCTAGACTCTTTATCTCTCTAGCTTTT
Organism: Euptelea pleiosperma; assembly: GCA_035048495.1. Lineage (NCBI taxonomy): Eukaryota > Viridiplantae > Streptophyta > Magnoliopsida > Ranunculales > Eupteleaceae > Euptelea > Euptelea pleiosperma. The sequence goes on along the minus strand of CM068553.1, from coordinate 20,282,661 downwards.
CTAAGTACCATGCTTTCTAGTATAGTTTTCAGTAATTTTTAGAAGTAGAATTATTTACATTGTAAGTTATTTTCTCATTCAATAAAGGAAGTTTGTTTTTGCAATGTTGCATTCATTTTATATTGAGTAATTTGAATTAAATGTATTTCAATTGTCATGTGTTAATCCATCCAAAAAGAGTGTTTTTAAAATCGACAATGAAACACCATTCTCAACCCTCCATGCTTTTCTGAAAAAAAAAAAAAAAAATTCATCATTTTATGTTCTTTGCTTGCGCTAACTAAACCCAGAGTGCGGATCGACATCCTACACTTCCACTATGCGAGAATTGTTAATTTTTGCAGAAAAAAAGAACCGGATAAATTAAAAAATGTGTTGATTTTAGGGTTTCCGTAACCAACGACGCGGAAAAACCCTACTTTCAAATGGCGTCGCTGCCGCTCGGGTGTTCGGGAGTGCGAAAAAGGACGTAAAGACGGAATTGGAAAGTTGCTGAAGCGAAAAGCTGCTCAATTTGGCCAGCCCGACCTTTTCGGGAAACTTTCTATTTTTTGTTTTTGTTGATTTTTAGCAGTTTTTAAATTACTATTTTTAATGCCTCGGAAGGCCGAGTGCAATTTGTAATAATTTAGGAATTTTACTGCTTTCCATATAACTCCTAGATCTTGTTCTAGGGTTTTTTAGAAATCCTAGATTAAGTGGAAATTACCAAAAAAATTAAAAAAATCAAAATTCAAAAAAATTAGGGTTTTATATTCTGCAGATTTTTAGAAATCACCAATCAAGGATTTGCGATTTTTAGAAAGATTCTAAAATCTTGAAACTTTGCTAAATTAGGGTTTTCCCTCTTAGAAGTTTCCTCTTTAGAAGAATTTCTATCTTTAGAAATCTTCTGAATTTGGAAAAGTCTGCAAAAGGAAACACCCCAAATTTAGCAGAATTTCAATTTTGGGAAATTTCCCAAAATTATAAAGGATCTCGCAATCAAATCTTTCTTGGAAGATCTCCACCTTTCGGGAAACTTTCCAATCTAGGTATTTTCCAATCTGGGAATTCCTAAATTTTAACCCATCTCGAATTTGGAAACTAATTCAAAAACTTGCCTAAATCTAGTGCTTGTTCAGTGAACCCTAAAAAGGCAAGGATCTTCCAAATAGAATCCCGAATACCTAGACCGTGCGATCTAACTTTTCTGCAGGAACACGATCCAGTGTGGGTAGAGACGAAAGCTCAAAGAGGTGGAGTCGGGCCCAAGCCCATTAGGATACCCCTCTCTAACCCACGGAGGCGACCCCGTGGCGTGGCCCACGGGAGGTAAGTCTCTATCCTCGCCTTGAGTGCGATACTGCGCCGTTGGGTGACACATTGCCGCTTGTCTATTTGCTTTCGCATCCATATTCTTCGACTTGCGTGGTGTGGCCGTTAATCAATCAACTCTAAGAGAGCAGACCCAGCTCCAAATTGAAACTGGTGGGATTTCATCACCCACCTCATCATTCCAACTGATTTGATCCCAAGGCTCCATTTAATTAAAAAGAATCAAGAAGTAGAGCCAATTAGCCCGGTGTTCGAGGAAAAATCCACACAAAGCGAACCCGCTTAACATCCAATCGAAATAAGACCACGAGCGCGGGTCCCTGTTGTCTAACACACCCATAAGTCCCTGCTACTCAAGTACACTGAGCTCGACGTGGCATCTTGGACTATTCGGCGGTTAGTTACGTGTGGACTAGGAACACGCATCAACCCTAGCTTAACCCGAGGGAACACTCTTCTTATACACTTGACCAATCCGGTTAGTCTGGGACGTACTTAAGACAGCCATTGTGCCGCACGTCTGTCTAGGCTTCGGATTGCCTTGTTGTTAACTAGAGTTAGTACTAAAGGATTCGCTCTGAAGAGTGTAGCCTGGTGAGAACCTCTGAGTGCATACAGTTAGTCCGGCGGCTAAAAGATAAACCAGTGGTCCGCCCACTGTCATAATCTACTCTAGCCCCAAAACTAACAAGATAATGCCTAAAATATATCCTGATTGTTTAGAATATGATTATCTGTGCTTGGTGTGCATCATTTAGAATCACTACTCCAGTGTCTCCTTTCGGCAACTTTTTGCCAAATCTTGGGCTTGCTTTTTCAAGTAGAAGCCTGGTTGGACCTGTCCTAACCTTTTACTGACTCGATCTGAGAGTTAGTCCACCGCACCCCTCTATCGCCTCTAATGGCAGATGAACGGCCTCTATATGAGACCTACTACAGTTTCTGTGAGAATCGAGGTGATCACTCTCAACAATGGTATGACAATTCTGCGTATCATCATGATACTCCAGTCTCGTACACTTCTACAGGGTATGATAATCACCGAGATCCGGAGTACAATTCTGTACTCAAAGAGCTTAAAAATTCAGTTTCTGCCCTTCGTGCTGCAGTCCAGCAACCTGTGTACCATTCCCAGTCTGTAGGATATTACCCTCCTATCCAGCAAGATGTCTGTACCTTTCCATCTCCAATGCAGACCTCCTATGACAACACTTATTATCCGGATAATAGGAGTCACCATAACTTTGGTTGAGAACAGTCTGCCCTCCCGCAGCAACTGCCACAGGATAATTATCCTTCCGGGTTCCATCAACCCAATGGAGAGTATGACTGGCAATACTCGCAATCCCAGTACCCGTCCTATCCACAAAATGATTATTCTGATCAACAGTGGGCCCCTCAGGATTTCTAGAGTCAGCCACTAGTACCAGACTCCACTTTGCCTTACAACTTTCATACCCAGTCGGACTACAATCAAGAGTTGGCACCTCAGCTCCCCTTGGCTGAACCGCCTCCGTTGGCTACTAAACCCGGTCTAGAGGATCTTCTCTCTCAGTACATTGCCCAGCAACAACAGTATTTCCAAAGTCTAGAGCACCAACAACAGCAATCTATGGAGAGCTTCGAGCAACGTCTGGTTCAATTAGAAAATGAGAGAGAGGAAGTCAACTTCACTAGTCCACCAATAGCCTATCCTGAGGAGAATGATATGGCCACTGTCTATAATGAGGAGCCGAACAATTGGACCTAGTACCACCATTATGAGGAAGAAATAGAAGTTGTACCCACCCCTAGATCGAGCCAGACTATTGAGGAGCCAGTGTTTCCTTCTTCGGTGCCTTTAAAAGCACCACATCCTGAACCTACCTCAGAGCAACCTATTTCTCACTCTCCCACTGCTGCTTCTAACCTGGACCCTGAAGATGATCATCATGACACTGAGTTTTGTCTCGATCGTAGGATCCCTGCTGTCATAGATCTACCGTTCCTCCCCACCTCCCTTGGATTGTGCAACAATTGTGATGAACCCGAGTCTCAATCTTTGGTGCCCTTAACAGCACCAACTTCTGGACTGAGCACAGAGGAACTTAGTCCCATCTCTATCTCTGATTATTCTCTCTCTGCTCTGAATGCAGACATTCCTACTGATGAGCCATGTCTAGAAAATGGGCCTCCCGCTATCCTGGACCTACCGATCCCCACCGAGGGGGGACATATTGAGTGTAGGGATTGGAACATCCCTATCACATTAGGAAACATCGAGAAAGAGGTCAACAGTTTTCACCTGTCACCCTACGTCGATATTATCGATGACCCGTGTGCCGTAGAGAGTCTATTTCAAGACTCTCCTCAAGATAATTTATCCAAGTGTCATGAACACTGTGAGTTTGACTTCATCTCGGAGTCCAATATTTCTGGTATTACTGATCTGCAGGAGTCTGCTCCATTCAGATACATTCCCGCAAAACTCAATGAGTTTGCGGCTCTGCTAACCACGGTTAGAGAACCCACTCCTACTCCTGTCCTCTCAATTTTTACTGAGAAGCTTCAATCCCTCCCTACTCAACTACGCACTTTTGTAGGGCTACTCAGAGAACTCACTGTCCTTCTCTCAGTCTACATTGAGAAAGACCTGTTCTACACAGGTATACCTAGACAAGGGATAGGATAATTGTTTCCGTTCCACCTTAGGTGTCAGGAAGACTGCAGATTCACTCAGTCTCCATGAGTTTTAACCTGGTTGGGGGTACTTGATATACCCCCGTCATGTCTGGCTGAAGACGTAAAACTTAGCGCTTTCGGAAAGGCAATTCCGGTATTCCTAGAGTACATGAGTCTCATGCATTTGTTATTACTGTTATATCTCTGAAAATGCAGGTACATTCATTCTCCCGATCATCAGGTACCCAACACTGTCAAGTTTCTGCCGACTTGGTAACATCCTTCCTGAACTTTTGCATCATCATCACTGAATTTTTATCATTTTATGTCCCGGTCATGAGCACCGAGGACGGTGCTATATTTTGGTTGGGGTGGGTATTTACCAAAACTCATGTCTTCATTTTGATAAAAATAAAATATATATATATATATATATATATATATATATATATATATAAAATAAATAAATAAATAAAAATAAAAATATTCTTGTTTTTGGGGTGATTTCCAATGTTCTCCAAAAGTTTTCTAGAATTTCAAAAATGTGTCAAATACCCTGACTTTGATTAGCTGAAAACCTCCGTTAAGTCAGTATTGAGGATGTCAATTTTTGTTTAAAGTTAGCGTTGAGTCAATTCAAGCGTGACTACAGCAGGTTTGAAAACTTAGAAAAACTCATATTCGGCACAATTGTAACCTATCAATATCAGAGTCATCCTAAGTTTAGAAATTCTAGAGATCCTGTGAGAAGAATTGTGGAGACCTAACCCAGTAAGCTTTCGAGCCTTTAATCATTTCAGAGAGTTATACATTAATCCTGAGTCACAAGATGACTCACTATTCTTCATGCCCGCAAATATTCGTTGAGAGATCTCATTATCTTTTGCTTCGATCATAAAACTCGGAACGACATCAACATTGGATTACTACAACAGAACCTTCTCTGTATCCAGTTAAGACAGTATACATGATAGTGCAAACCCTAGAAAATAATTTAGGCCATTTTTTCTGAACCATTCAGCCTTTTTACTCACCTGAATTATACTTCACTAGAAACCCCTTGAACCCTTCTATAAAAGCCTTTTCTTTGTAAATCCATCAACCTAAAATCCAGTATAGCTACGAAGCATGACTGGCTACCCTTATTTTGAGATGGACAAAAGAATAACTGATATGGGTGTACCGTGAAAAGAAAAGTAAAGAAGAAGAATCAAAAGGAAAAGAAAGTGGTTCAAGCTGAAAACAAAATATGGAAAGAAAGTATGAAAAGAGCTGAAAAGAAATTGAGCAGTCTCAGAAATATCAAGAAAAAGAGAAAAATACAAAAAAAAAAGAAAAAGAACCAGATAATGGTGTTACGCCGCAGGAAAAATGCAAGAAAATGGCAATATCCTCTCAAGATCTTTGAAATCCTGTATCCCTTTATCTCTCTACACCTGACCTAAGCCTCATTACAACCCAGGAAAGTCCTACTTGATTCTAGGATAGTACGATCATAAAATGTGGAGATTGGAGAAAGAGAAGCTATAGAGTTTGATCTGACGTTCCTGATAGTAGGGTTTTTCCGCGTCGTTGATTACGGAAACCCTAAAGTTCAACAATATTTGTAATTTCCTCCGATTTGGTTCACTTAATCTGCAAAAATGCAGACTTGCACAGTGGCTCGTGTTGGATATCGTCCGCACTCGGGGTTAGGGCAAATAAGAACAATAATAACAGAAAATGCTGCGAATTTATGGAAGGGTGAGAATGGTGATGTGATCGGTTTTAAAAATTGATTTTTTTTTTTTTTGAGATCCAAGAAAGTAAAACAATGAAAATCACTAAAATTAAATTCTATTTAATAGAATCAAACTTGGCATTCATTAATTCAGAAGAAAATGTTACATTAATTGCATTGCTTGAAATGACCACAAATTAAAGAAAGCATTCAAAAGGAAAATAGAAATTTAGAGAGAGAAAATGATCTTGAGAAAGAAACTAGGCATGTAGAGAGAGAAGCCTATAGAGAGAAATGGGTTTTTAGAGAGAGAGAATCAATCTAGAGAGATGAAGGTGAGTAGAGAGAGAAAAGTAGAGATACTTTAGAGAGAGAAAGAGAAAATGGGATCACCTTTTTGCACATTACCATGGATGTGGATCGACAACGGTCGGTAGCACCACGATGGAGTTGCTTCTCAACCGTTGGAGGATTTCAGGTGGCTGGCACGTGCATCAAGTGATGGTGGTTGGAGGTGATGGAAACTGAGGTGTGGTTGCTGTGGGTGCAAGTGCAACCCGTGGGATGAAGAGGCAAGGTAAGAGGAAGAGAACCTTGGTCGAGCTTGCTGGTGTATGGTTCACGGTGTTACATCAACCCATGAAGATGGATCAAGCTGGCAGTAGTTGCTGGAATAGAGAATGGGGTGAAGATGTGCAGCAAGGTGAGGAATATGGTGGATGGAGCAGGTGTTACCGTTTGCTAGAGATGTGGAGGAGATAAAAGGCGTGGCTGGCTGGAGAACGCACCACAGTTCAGGCGATCGGTGAAGAAGAAGAGCGTCGGAGGGATTGAAATTGGCAAACTTGTTGATGGTTTGACGGTGGAGGAACAAGTGGATGGTGTGGTTGCTGGTCTGCTTGCAGGTGGGAAACAGGGGATCCCGAACCAGCAGGTGAAGGAGTAGATTGAAGATCGACCGGTCAGAGTTGCTGGTCCGTGCACCAGCAAAGGAGAAACCGTGAGCGTTCACGGCTATGATTTGCTGGGTAACACGGCGGTGATGAAACGGTGGGGGAGTTATAGGCGGAGATTGCAGCACGCACAGGTGGATGGAGGCGGTGGTGGAGCGCGCAGGTGACCGGAGTTGCAGGTGTGCAACTCCGGCATGAAAGAAAAAAAAAAAAAAAAAAAAAAAAGAAGAAGGGGGAGAAGAAGAAGGAGGGGAAGAAGGAGGAGTTTTTACCTGCTGCTCGGAGCGTCAATGTTGGTGGTGGCTCCAATGGAGGACCCCTGGTGTTAACGATGGTGGTGGGCGGCAGAGAAGAAGAAGTTGCTGTTGAGGTCGCCGGTGATGCAAGGAGCAGGCGGTGGAGCTCGCAGCAGCGGTGGAGCTCGCAGCAGCAGTGGAGGAATAGCAGCAGAGAAGGAGGAGAAAGAGGAGAAGGAAGGGAGAGGAAGAAGGGGAGATGGCCGGAGTTGTAGACCTGCAACTCCGGCGAGGAATGTGGAAGAAGAAGAAGAAGAGGAAAATGAAGAGAAAGAAGGAAAGGAGGAGAACGAGCGAAGGGAAAGAAGGGAGAGCTTTGGGGGAAGGAGAGGAAGAGATGGGAGAGGGATTAGGGTTCAAACGAACCCCTCTCCTTCTCCTTTTAAAGCTCCCTATTTCCATTAATGGAAATAGGGTATTTTTTTTAAATAAAAAAATATTTTTAAATTTTTTTTTTTTTTTTTTTTTTAAGTAAAATGCTACTTTTTCTTGGGGAATGTCCCCATTTAGTGGACCCCCCATTTTTTAAAATTTAATTAAAATTCTTTGGAAATTCACGGGGTCCACTAACTGGTCGGACAACGGGTCGATGATGATGGGCCCGGCTACTGGCCCACATGGACTGATGATGTCCATCGTCTCACAAGATGATGTGACAGGCATTCTGAAGGCGATCGGATGGATGGTGACTTGATTGGGACCCAGATTGGTAGATCGATGGATCTAGAGAGATCCAACGGTCCGATTGAAGATCCAACGGTCCGATGGAATATCCAACGGTCAGAAAGCTAAGGGAGATGAGATAGAGCCGATGGGCAGGAGTTCTGGGGTTAGGTTAGTAGATTCGAGGATCGAAAGATGAAGAGAGAGAGAGAATAAGGAGAGATGAGAGAGAAAGTATCAAAAAAATGGAGAAAAGTATTGGCAGAGGGTCTGGAACCCTGGTCTTCACTGTGACCATCCTCACGCTTCTCCAGTAGAGTCGACTATCATTCTTTGCTGACTCATGTGGCTTTAAACGCTTTGGTCCGTCTCTTGGTCATTGGCTCTTCTGCTCTCTTCGTTCTTTGGGCCGACTTTTTGGTCCTCTTATTCAGCCCATATTTGGCCCATATCTTCTAGTCATAGCATGTGGGCTCTTTAAGCTTTGATAATGGGCTTTCATAATCGATTTGGGCCCATAAGTCTCGAGAATCGTCCCATCGGGGTTTCCTGTGACAGAAGAAGCGCGTAATGAGACTTTATCAGAACGGCTTAATATCTAGACTTCCGAAAATGTGTTTAATGCATGCAAATATACCATTTCGTCCAGAAAAGTGTGTTCTACACAACAGAAGAGACTATTACGTAGAAAAGTAGATAAATAGAGTATTTTACGTAAGAGAATGCAATAACGCTAAAAGGATAATTGCTTAAAATAAGCACTTTTGAGCGAATATCACAACCCCCAACCAGCATATTGCCAATCCTTGGCAATTAGTGCGAAATAAATGAGCTTAAAAGGGCTCTGCACATGCTGCACACTTTCACATTAGCTCCGGAAAAACACCATTCGTCATATCATTGAATGGATGCAAAAACAGTTACATGTTAGCGAAGAGTTTGAAAGTTTTGGCAAGACTACAGACTGATAATCATGACCCAGAATAGTCAGACTCTGCGTGTGTGTGTGCTCAACATTCTCATCATCCGACAGTAAAGATTTTCAGATCACCTCTAAGTTTTTATGCCTCGACCTCAAATCTCACATGTTTAGCACTCAGAATAGAATCACACAAGAAGGGTTTTCTTCTTTTCTCTCAATTTATATGTGAGGAGATGTGTTGATATATGAAAGCAAAGATCTCACATATGTATTATTTGAAGGAAGGACATCTTTAACAGAAGAAGATCTCATGATTGGAATACCACTTCACTCGGGAATGTCAGATCAAACTCTATAGCTTCTCTTTCTCCAATCTCCACATTTTATGATCGTACTATCCTAGAATCAAGTAGGACTTTCCTGGGTTGTAATGAGGCTTAGGTCAGGTGTAGAAAAATAAAGGTATACAGGATTTCAAAAGATCTTGAGAGGATATCTCTATTTTCTTGTATTTTTCCTGCGGCGTAACACCATTATCTGGTTCTTTTTCCTTTTTTCGTATTTTTCTCTTTTTCTTGAGATTTCTGAGACTGCTCAATTTCTTTTCAGCTCTTTTCATACTTTCTTTCCATATTTTGTTTTCAGCTTGAACCACTTTCTTTTCCTTTTGATTTTTCTTCTTTACTTTTCTTTTCACGGTACACCCACATCAGTTTTTTTTTTTTTTTTTTTTTTTTTTTTTTTATCCTTCTCAAAAGTAGGGTAGCTAGTAACACTTCGTAGCTGAACTGGATTTTTGGTTAATGGGCTTACAAAGAAAAGGCTTTTATAGAAGGGTTCAAGGGGTTTCTAGTGAAGTATAATTCAGGTGAGTAAAAAGGCTGAATGGTTCAGAAAAAATGGCCTAAATCATTTTCTAGGGTTTGCACTATCATGTATACTGTCTTGACTGGATACAGAGAAGGTTCTGTCGTAGTAATCCAATGTTGATGTCGTTCTGAGTTTTATGATCGAAGCAAAAGATAATGAGATCTCTCAACGAATATTGCGGGCATGAAGAATAGTGAGTCATCTTGTGACTCAGGATTAATGTATAACTCTCTGAAATGATTAAAGGCTCGAAAGCTTACTGGGTTAGGTCTCCACAATTCTTCTCACAGGATCTCTAGAATTTCTAAACTTAGGATGACTCTGATATTGATAGTGTACAATTGTGCCGAATATGAGTTTTTCTGAGTTTTCAAACCTGCTGTAGTCATGCTTGAATTGACTCAACGCTAACTTTAAACAAAAATTGACATCCTCAATACTGACTTAACGGAGGTTTTCAGCTAATCAAAGTCAGGGTATTTGACACATTTTTGAAATTCTAGAAAACTTTTTGGAGAATATCGGAAATCACCCCAAAAACAACAATTTTTTTTTTTTTTTTTTAATCAAAATGAAGACATGAGTTTTGGTAAATACCCACCCCCAACCAAAATACAGCACCGTCCTCGGTGCTCATGACCGGGACATAAAATGATAACAAATCAATGATGATGATGCAAAGATTCAGGAAGGATGTTACCAAGTCGGCAGAAACTCGACAGTGTGTGGTACCTGATAATCGAAAGAATGAATGTACCTGCATTTCCAGAGATATAACAGTAATAACAAATGCATGAGACTCATGTACTCTAGGAATACCGAAATTGCCTTTCCGAAAGCGCTAAGTTTTACGTCTTCAGCCAGACATGACGGGGGTGACAGGCACTCCCAACCAAGTTGGAGCACAGGAGACTGAGTGGATTATCAGTCGACATAGACAGGATCGATGAGATCGATCTCAAAAGTTTGAATGAGCAATACGTCAAGTTCATGGAACTGTTTAAGACGCTGACCATTGACCTGGAATGAGGAGTGATCCTTGGGATCCTCAATAGTGATTGCCCCAAAGGGTGTGACTGCTGTGACCGTATAAGGACCGGTCCACCTAGATTTCAATTTCCCAGGGAAGAGATGAAGACGGGAATTATAAAGAAGGACCTTCTGTCCTGGATGGAACTCTTTCCTGAGGATGCTCTTGTCATGTATCCACTTCATTTTGGCTTTGTAATTCTTCGTCAAGTTGTAGGCATCATTTTTGAGTTCTTCTAACTCATTCATTTGAAGTTTTCGCTCCTCCCCTGCGGAGTCTAGGTCGAAGTTGAGCTTCTTAATGGCCCACAGGGCACGATGTTCAATCTCTACCGGAAGATGACAGGGTTTCCCAAAGACCAGACGATAGGGAGACATATTGAGTGGGGTCTTGTAGGCGGTTCTGTATGCCCATAAAGCATCAGTGAGACGAGTAGACCAGTCTTTACGTGTGGTATTGACTGTCTTCTCCAAGATCTGCTTGATCTGACGATTAGAAACCTCCACTTGACCACTAGTCTGCGGATGATAAGCTAGGGCAACCTTGTGGGTTACCCCATACTTTTTCATTAATTGCTCGAATATCCTGTTGCAGAAATGGGTGCCCCCATCACTAATGATGGCCTTAGGGGCACCGAATCGGGCGAAGATGAACTCCTTTAGGAATTTGACGACCACTTTGTGGTCATTGGTCTTGGTGGGAATAGCTTCTATCCATTTGGATACATAATCTACCGCAAGGAGAATGTACTCAAAACCATAGGAAACGGGAAAGGGGCCCATGAAGTCGATGCCCCAGATGTCAAATATTTCATCGACCTGGATGGGAGTGAGGGGCATCATGTTCCTCTGGGAGATGCGGCCTAGATGCTGGCAATTAGGACAGGTTTTGCAGTAGATATGGGCATCTTTAAATAGTGTAGGCCAGTAGAATCCGCATTGCAGCACTTTTTCTGCAGTCTTCTTAGTGCTGAAATGACCACCACAAGGTTGGTCATGACATGAGGACAAGATATTGAGTTGGTCCGACTCAGGGACACAGAGATGAATGATCTGGTCAGGACAGTATTTATACAAATAAGGGTCATCCCAAGAGTAGTACTTAACTCTTGCTAAGAATTGGCTTTTGTCCTGTTTTGACCAATGTGAAGGCATTTCTTCGGTGACAAGGTAGTTGACAATGTCAGCATACCATGGATGAACAGAAATAGCGAACAGTTGTTCATCTGGAAAGGTTTCAGGGATGGGCTGGGTGTCGAAGGATGACTCTAAAGTCAGTCTAGACAAGTGATGAGCCACTACATTCTCAATTCCTTTCTTATCCTTAATCTCGAGGTCGAATTCCTACAGTAAGAGAATCCATCGAATTAATCGAGGCTTGGTTTCCTTTTTCGACATAAGATAACGAAGGGCTGCATGATCAGTGTACACGACCACCTTAGTGGCTAAGAGATACTGACGGAATTTATCAAGGGCGAAGACTACCGCCAGGAGTTCTTTCTCAGTGGTGGAGTAACTCCTTTGGGCAGAGTTAAGAGTTTTGCTCGCGTAGTAGATCACATGTGATCTTTTGTCAATTCTCTGCCCTAGAACAGCGCCTAACGTGTAGTCAGAAGCATCGCACATTACCTCAAAAGGTAGAGTCCAGTCTGGGGGACGGATAATGGGCGCAGTAGTGAGCTCAGATTTGAGACGCTCAAATGCCTTGACACAGTCAGCATTAAAGTCGAAAGGACTATCTTTAGCCAGAAGATGGGATAGAGGTCGAGCGATTTGAGAGAAGTCCTTGATGAATCGCCTATAGAATCCTCCGTGTCCCAAAAAGGACCGGATGTCACGCACAGACTTAGGAGTAGGCAAGGTTGAGATGATATCGATTTTAGCTTTGTCGACCTCAATGCCCTGATGGGAAATGACATGTCCCAGAACAATGCCCTTCGTCACCATGAAGTGGCATTTCTCCCAATTGAGGACAAGTTGCTTGTCCTGACAGCGTTGAAGTACAAGCCCTAGATGGTTTAGACAGTCATCAAAGGATGACCCAAAAACTGAGAAGTCATCCATAAAGACTTCGAGGAATTTTTCCACCATGTCAGAGAATATGCTCATCATACACCTTTGAAAGGTCGCGGGTGCATTGCAGAGGCCAAAGGGCATGCGCTTGTAGGCAAAAGTGCCAAAGGGACAGGTAAAAGTTGTTTTCTCGTGATCCTCAGGGGCGATGGGTATTTGATTATACCCTGAGTAACCATCAAGGAAGCAGTAATAGGAATGACCTGCTAGTCTCTCCAACATCTGGTCTATGAAGGGTAAAGGAAAATGGTCCTTCCTAGTGTTGGTGTTGAGTCGTCGGTAATCGATGCAGACTCTCCACCCTTTCTTCAGGCGCTGGGTTACCATTTCCTTGTTCTCATTTTCCACAACTGTGAATCCTGCCTTTTTAGGGACGACATGAATAGGACTCACCCATTTGCTATCGGAGATGGGGTAAATGATACCCGCATCTAACAGTTTAAGGACCTCGTCCCGGACTACATCCTTCAAGACGGGGTTTAACCTCCTCTGGTGTTCTCGCGAGGTTTTGGATTCATCCTCGAGACAGATGTGATGTTGGCACACCGAGGGGCCTATGCCTCGGATATCGTCTATGGTCCACCCTATCGCAGATTTGTGCTCTTTGAGCAGCTCGAGAAGTTTCTTACGTTCACTCGCAGACAAAGCGGAAGCAATAATGACAGGGTAGGTTTCCTTAGGACCAAGATAGGCATAGGAAAGATCTGTGGGAAGAGGCTTAAGCTCCAATATTGGAGCAGATGAAGTAGAAATAGGTGTCACAGAAGACACGGATTTAAGAGGTTTGACTTCAGTAGGTAAAGGAATGATTGGTTTTCTGGCCATGGTTATTAGAGGCTCGAACTCGATGAGTGGAGCGGGGATCTCTATCAGTGGAGCAGTCTCCAAAAGATCATTGAGATCAGAAATAGCTGACTCTGTTGCAAAGTCAGCTCCAAAGTGTTCTAGACACTGCTTAAGAATATCTTCGGTGGAGTCCGGGAATAGACTCTCAACGGCACACATTTCATCGGTCACTTCGCGATCGGCATCTTGTTGCATTAAACGAAAGATGTTGACCTCAGCTTTGAGGTTACCGAAAGCAATGGACATGTTTCCGTCCCGGCACCCGATGTGTGCGTTCGCGGTGGCAAGGAATGGACGGCCTAAGATGACCGGAATGCGGTTATCCTGACACGGCTCGGTGTCTAGAATGATAAAGTCCACAGGATAATAAAAGTCAGCGACTTTTACTAGGACATCTTCAATGATTCCTCTTGGAATCTTGATGGACTGATCAGCCAATTTCAGGGTGACATTGGTAGGCTTCATATCTTTCAGTCCTAACTGCTGATATACCGAGAATGGTATGAGGTTAACGCTAGCCCCTAAATCTAGCAAGGCAGTGCAGCTAAAGTTGTCTCCAATTTCACATTGGACAGTTGGGCTACCTAGATCCTTGTGTTCGATCACACTATTGTGTTGAATGAACGCGGTAGCTTTTTCGGCCAAGAAGGCAGCTTTGGGTACATGCGTACGCCGCTTAACTGTGCACAAGTCCTTCAGGAATTTGGCATAGGAGGGGATTTGCTTGATAGCAGAAAGGAATGAGATATTAATCTGGACGTCTTTAAAGACATCTAAGATCTCAGAGAATTGCTGATCCCGCTTATCTTGGACAAGTCTGTCCGGGAAGGGAGGCTTTACTCGACAAATGAATTTGTCTTTAGCCTTCAATTTTTGCACAGGGATATCTGATGTAGGTGCAGAGGTAGAAAAAGCAGAGGTAGGATTGGTACTAGTTTTCTCTGTATGAGTGATGGGTGCTGGAGATGGTACCGGTGGTGGTTGGACTCCCATGTCCACAGTTTTTCCAGATCGTAGGGTGGTTACAGCTTGCACCTCCCCTTGACAGTTCTCATTCTGGATTTGAGATTGGGATCCGATCTCATATACTGCCCCTTTGGCATTTCCTTTGGGGTTGGCAATGGGTTGGCTAGGAAAGATCCCCTTAGCTTTCTCAGCTTCTAAGTTACCTAGACGTTGCTCTAGACGAAGCATGGATTGCTATTGCTGTTGCTCTAGGCATTGCATAGATTGAGTAATGAGTTGAGCTAGAAGGTCCTCGATACCGGGTTTGGGGACCGACTGTTGGGGAGCAGCTAATGGGAGCTGAGGCACCAATTCGCGACTCGAGCTCATCGAGGCATTATAGTTATAGGCGGAAGAATTAGTTGGGACAATCTGTTGGTTCTGAAAGTTCGGGGGAACTCTTTGCTGATTCTGAAATGTGCTCGATTGTCCAGAGTATTGACCCTGTTGGAACTGCTGGTTCTGAGTAGATGGGTACTGACTCTGCTGGTACTGACCCTGATTAAATTGCCTAGTAGGTTGATTGAACCCAGGGGGATACATGCCCTGAGGTTGACGCGGAGGTTGTCGTTGAGTAGACTGAGGCCTCCAAGAGAAGTTAGGGTGGTTTCTCGTGTCCGGATGATAAGATTGACTATACGAGTTCTGAGTAGGAGGTTTGTATGTGCTGAAAGCACAAACTTCTTCCTGAAGAGGATTAGACCATCCTTCATTCAAAGGACAATGCTCAGTAGTATGGGAGGGTTGCAGACAGAGGGTACAGGATTCCATAGGGCTCTCGTGTCCCACATGCATGACTGGGGTAGATTGTTGAGTAGGCTTTTGTACAGACACAGCCAGTGCCGAGACTGACTTGCTCAACTCTTGAATGACTGATCGAAGCTCAGTATCAGCTATAGCATCATGTCCCTTGGTTGTCCTTTGGACCGAAGTGGTTCGACTAAACTCTGAGTCAGTCGTCCAATGTTGAGAGTTTTCTCCTAACTCTCCCAAGAATTTGTATGCATCGGTCGGAGTTTGGTGCAGGAATTTTCCTTGGCACATTGACTCTACCATGGTCCGGGACTCATCAGTAAGTCCCTTGTAGAAGACATGGACAAGATTGCCCTTATCGATGCTATGGTGGGGACACTTAGTCAGGTAGTCTTGGAATCTATCCCACGCTTCAAAAAATTTCTCATTGGACTTCTGTCGAAAGTCTTGGATGAGTTGCTTCATTTGGTTGGTCCGAGTCATGGGGTAGAATTTAGACATGAATTTGCCCACCAACTCTTTCCAACTGCTGATTGAATCAGCGGGTAAGGAGTAGAGCCAATCTGAGGCTCGGTCTTTGAGCGAGAATGGAAAAACTCGCAGACGCACATTGTCATCATCGAGGTTCTGATTCTTGAAAAGTAGGATGACATGTTGGAATTCCCTAATATGAGAATAGGGGTCCTCTCTTGGGAGACCACGAAAGGTTGGCAGCATTTGGATCGTCTGTGGCCTGATCTCGAACTGTACCGCCGTAGTAGGTGGGAGAACAATGCAAGTGGGTGGATTGGCAGAGATAGGAGCGAACGTCTCGATAAGAGGTCATTCGACTGCCATGACTACAAAGGTAGTAGTACTGGGGGAGGTGAGTGGGGAAAGAGATGGGGAAGAATTCAGTAGAGGATCCACTGTAGGTACGTGATTCTCAGATCGAATCAAGCGCTTGTTCGGACGATTCCAAACGGGCATACGCGAATGAGGCAAGCTCTATACTTGGCAAAAAGTTGCCAGAGAGGAACACTATCCTAAATGATGCACACCAAGCACAGATAATCTTATTCTAAGCAATGAGGATATATTTTAGGAATTATCTTTGTTAGTTTTGGGGCTAGAGTAGATTATGACAGTGGGCGGACCATTGGTTTATCTTTTAACCGCCGGACTAACTGTTTTGCACTCAGAGGTTCTCACCAGGCTACACTCTTCAGAGCGAATCCTTTAGTACTAACTCTAGTTAACAACAAGGCAATCCGAAGCCTAGACAGACGTGCGGCACAATGGCTGACTTAAGTACGTCCCAGACTAACCGGATTGGTCAAGTGTATAAGAAGAGTATTCCCTCGGGTTAAGCTAGGGTTGATGCGTGTTCCTAGTCCACACGTAACTAACCGCCGAATAGTCCAAGATGCCACGTCGAGCTCAGTGTACTTGAGTAGCAGGGACTTATGGGTGTGTTAGACAACAGGGACCCGCGCTCGTGGTCTTATTTCGATTGGATGTTAAGCGGGTTCGCTTTGTGTGGATTTTTCCTCGAACACCGGGCTAATTGGCTCTACTTCTTGATTCTTTTTAATTAAATGGAGCCTTGGGATCAAATCAGTTGGAATGATGAGGTGGGTGATGAAATCCCACTAGTTTCAATTTGGAGCTGGGTCTGCTCTCTTAGAGTTGATTGATTAACGGCCACGCCACACAAGTCGAAGAATATTGATGCGAAAGCAAATAGACAAGCGGCAATGATTCACCCAAAATTGCTCTGTATCGCACTCAAGGCGAGGATAGAGACTTACCTCCCGTGGGCCACGCCACGGGGTCTCCTCCGTGGGTTAGAGAGGGGTATCCTAATGGGCTTGGGCCCGACTCCACCTCTTTGAGCTTTCGCTCTCTACCCACACTGGATCGTGTTCCTGCAGAAACAGTTAGATCACACGGTCTAGGTATTTGGGATTCTATTTGGAAGATCCTTGCCTTTTTAGGGTTCACTGAACAAGCACTGGATTTAGGCAAGTTTTTGAATTAATTTCCAAGTTCGAAATGGATTAAAATTTAGGAATTCCCAGATTGGAAAATACCTAGATTGCAAAGTTTCCCGAACGGTAGAGATCTTCCAAGAAAGATTTGATTGCGAGATCCCTTACAATTTTGAGAAATTTCCCAAAATTGAAATTCTGCTAGATTTGGGGTGTTTCCTTTTGCAGACTTTTCCAAATTCGGAAGATTTCTAAAGATAGAAATTCTTCTAAAGAGCAAACTTCTAAGAGGGGAAACCCTAATTAAGCAAAGTTTCAAGATTTTAGAATCTTTCCAAAAATCGCAAATCCTGGATTGGTGATTTCTAAAAATTTGTAGAATATGAAACCCTAATTTTTTTGAATTTTGAATTTATTATTTTTTTGGTATTTTCCACTTAATCTAGGGTTTCTAAAAAACCCTAGAACAAGATCTAGCAGTTATATGGAAAGCAGTAAAATTCCTAAATTATTACAAATTGCACTCGGCCTTCCGAGGCATTAAAAATAGTAATTTAAAAACTGCTAAAAATCAACAAAAACAAAAAAATAGAAAGTTTTCCGAAAAGGTCAGGCTGGCCAAATTGAGCAGCTTTTCGCTTCAGCAACTTTCTAATTCCGTCTTTACGTCCTTTTTCGCACTCCCGAACACCCGAGCGGCAGCGGCGACATTTGATAGTAGGGTTTTTCCGCGTCGTTGATTACGGAAACCCTAAAGTTCAACAATATTTGTAATTTCCTCCGATTTGGTTCACTTAATCTGCAAAAATGCAGACTTGCACAGTGGCTCGTGTTGGATATCGTCCGCACTCGGGGTTAGGGCAAATAAGAACAATAATAACAGAAAATGCTGCGAATTTATGGAAGGGTGAGAATGGTGATGTGATCGGTTTTAAAAATTGATTTTTTTTTTTTTTGAGATCCAAGAAAGTAAAACAATGAAAATCACTAAAATTAAATTCTATTTAATAGAATCAAACTTGGCATTCATTAATTCAGAAGAAAATGTTACATTAATTGCATTGCTTGAAATGACCACAAATTAAAGAAAGCATTCAAAAGGAAAATAGAAATTTAGAGAGAGAAAATGATCTTGAGAAAGAAACTAGGCATGTAGAGAGAGAAGCCTATAGAGAGAAATGGGTTTTTAGAGAGAGAGAATCAATCTAGAGAGATGAAGGTGAGTAGAGAGAGAAAAGTAGAGATACTTTAGAGAGAGAAAGAGAAAATGGGATCACCTTTTTGCACATTACCATGGATGTGGATCGACAACGGTCGGTAGCACCACGATGGAGTTGCTTCTCAACCGTTGGAGGATTTCAGGTGGCTGGCACGTGCATCAAGTGATGGTGGTTGGAGGTGATGGAAACTGAGGTGTGGTTGCTGTGGGTGCAAGTGCAACCCGTGGGATGAAGAGGCAAGGTAAGAGGAAGAGAACCTTGGTCGAGCTTGCTGGTGTATGGTTCACGGTGTTACATCAACCCATGAAGATGGATCAAGCTGGCAGTAGTTGCTGGAATAGAGAATAGGGTGAAGATGTGCAGCAAGGTGAGGAATATGGTGGATGGAGCAGGTGTTACCGTTTGCTAGAGATGTGGAGGAGATAAAAGGCGTGGCTGGCTGGAGAACGCACCACAGTTCAGGCGATCGGTGAAGAAGAAGAGCGTCGGAGGGATTGAAATTGGCAAACTTGTTGATGGTTTGACGGTGGAGGAACAAGTGGATGGTGTGGTTGCTGGTCTGCTTGCAGGTGGGAAACAGGGGATCCCGAACCAGCAGGTGAAGGAGTAGATTGAAGATCGACCGGTCAGAGTTGCTGGTCCGTGCACCAGCAAAGGAGAAACCGTGAGCGTTCACGGCTATGATTTGTTGGGTAACACGGCGGTGATGAAACGGTGGGGGAGTTATAGGCGGAGATTGCAGCACGCACAGGTGGATGGAGGCGGTGGTGGAGCGCGCAGGTGACCAGAGTTGCAGGTGTGCAACTCCGGCATGAAAGAAAAAAAAAAAAAAAAAAAAAGAAGAAGGGGGAGAAGAAGAAGAAGGAGGGGAAGAAGGAGGAGTTTTTACCTGCTGCTCGGAGCGTCAATGTTGGTGGTGGCTCCAATGGAGGACCCCTGGTGTTAACGATGGTGGTGGGCGGCAGAGAAGAAGAAGTTGCTGTTGAGGTCGCCGGTGATGCAAGGAGCAGGCGGTGGAGCTCGCAGCAGCGGTGGAGCTCGCAGCAGCAGTGGAGCTCGCAGTAGCAGTGGAGGAATAGCAGCAGAGAAGGAGGAGAAAGAGGAGAAGGAAGGGAGAGGAAGAAGGGGAGATGGCCGGAGTTGTAAACCTGCAACTCCGGCGAGGAATGTGGAAGAAGAAGAAGAAGAGGAAAATGAAGAGAAAGAAGGAAAGGAGGAGAACGAGCGAAGGGAAAGAAGGGAGAGCTTTGGGGGAAGGAGAGGAAGAGATGGGAGAGGGATTAGGGTTCGAACGAACCCCTCTCCTTCTCCTTTTAAAGCTCCCTATTTCCATTAATGGAAATAGGGTATTTTTAATTTTTTTCTTTTTTTTTTCTTTTTTTTTTTTTTAAGTAAAATGCTACTTTTTCTTGGGGAATGTCCCCATTTAGTGGACCCCCCATTTTTTTAAAATTTAATTAAAATTCTTTGGAAATTCACGGGGTCCACTAACTGGTCGGACAACGGGTCGATGATGATGGGCCCGGCTACTGGCCCACATGGACTGATGATGTCCATCGTCTCACAAGATGATGTGACAGGCATTCTGAAGGCGATCGGATGGATGGTGACTTGATTGGGACCCAGATTGGTAGATCGATGGATCTAGAGAGATCCAACGGTCCGATTGAAGATCCAACGGTCCGATGGAATATCCAACGGTCAGAAAGCTAAGGGAGATGAGATAGAGCCGATGGGCAGGAGTTCTGGGGTTAGGTCAGTAGATTCGAGGATAGAGAGATGAAGAGAGAGAAAGAATAAGGAGAGATGAGAGAGAAAGTATCAAAAAAATGGAGAAAAGTATTGGCAGAGGGTCTGGAACCCTGGTCTTCACTGTGACCATCCTCACGCTTCTCCAGTAGAGTCGACTATCATTCTTTGCTGACTCATATGGCTTTAAACGCTTTGGTCCGTCTCTTGGTCATTGGCTCTTCTGCTCTCTTCGTTCTTTGGGCCGGCTTTTTGGTCCTCTTATTCAGCCCATATTTGGCCCATATCTTCTAGTCATAGCATGTGGGCTCTTTAAGCTTTGATAATGGGCTTTCATAATCGATTTGGGCCCATAAGTCTCGAGAATCGTCCCATCGGGGTTTCCTGCGACAGAAGAAGCGCGTAATGAGACTTTATCAGAATGGCTTAGTATCTAGACTTCCGAAAATGTGTTTAATGCATACAAATATACCATTTCGTCCAGAAAAGTGTGTTCTACGCAACAGAAGAGACTATTACGTAGAAAAGTAGATAAATAGAGTATTTTACGTAAGAGAATGCAATAACGCTAAAAGGATAATTGCTTAAAATAAGCACTTTTGAGCGAATATCAGTTCCCGAGTGAAGTGGTATTCTAATCATGAGATCTTCTTCTATTAAAGATGTCCTTCCTTCAAATAAAACATATGTGAGATCTTTTGCCTCTTTATATTAAATACATCTCCTCACATATAAATTGAGAGAAAAGAAGAAAACCCTTCTTGTGTGATTCTATTTTGAGTGCTAAACATGTGAGATTTGAGGTCGAGGCATAAAAACTTAGAGGTGATTTGGAAATCTTTACTGTCGGATGATGAGAACGTTGAGCACACACACACGCAGAGTCTGACTATTCTGGGTCATGATTATCAGTTTGTAGTCTTGCCAAAACTTTCAAACTCTTCGCTTGCATGTAACTATTTTTGCATCCATTCAATGATTTGACGAACGGTGTTTTCCCGGAGCTAATGTGAAAGTGTGCAGCATGTGCAGAGCCCTTTTAAACTCATTTATTTCGCACTAATTGCCAAGGATTGGCAATATGCTGGTTGGGGGTTGTGATATTCGCTCAAAAGTGCTTATTTTAAGCAATTATCCTTTTAGCGTTATTGCATTCTCCTACGTAAAATGCTCTATTTATCTACTTTTCTACGTAATAGTCTCTTCTGTTGCGTAGAACACACTTTTCTGGATGAAATGGTATATTTGCATGCATTAAACACATTTTCGGAAGTCTAGATATTAAGTCGTTCTGATAAAGTCTCATTACGCGCTTCTTCTGTCGCAGGAAACCCCGATGGGACAATTCTCGAGACTTGCAAGCCCACATCGATCAGGAAAGCCCATTATCAAAGCTTAAAGAGCCCACATACTATGACTAGAAGATATGGGCCAAATATGGGCTGAATAAGAGGACCAAAAAGCCGGCCCAAAGAACGAAGAGAGCAGGAGAGCCAATGACCAAGAGACGGACCAAAGCGTTTAAAGCCACATGAGTCAGCAAAGAATGATAGTCGACTCTACTGGAGAAGCGTGAGGATGGTCACAGTGAAGACCAGGGTTCCAGACCCTCCGCCAATGCTTTTCTCTCTATTTTCTGATACTTTCTCTCTCATCTCTCCTTATTCTCTCTCTCTCTTCATCTCTCGGTCCTCGAATCTACTGACCTAACCCCAGAACTCCTGCCCATCGGCTCTATCTCATCTCCCTTAGCTTTCTGACCGTTGGATCTTCCATCAGACCGTTGGATCTCTCTAGATCCGTCGATCTACCAATCTGGGTCCCAATCAAGTCACCTTCCATCCGATCGCCATCAGAATGCCTGTCACATCATCTTGTGAGACGATGGACATCATCAGTCCATGTGGGCCAGTAGCCGGGCCCATCATCATCGACCCGCTGTCCGACCAGTTAGTGGACCCCGTGAATTTCAAAATAATTTTAATTAAATTTTAAAAAATGGGGGGTCCACTAAATGGGGACATTCCCCAAAGAAAAGTGATGTTTTACTTTAAAAAAAAATATATATATATATATTTTTCATATTTTTTATTTTCAAAAAATACCCTATTTCCATTAATGGAAATAGGGAGCTTTAAAAGGAGAAGGAGAGGGGTTCGTTCGAACCCTAATCCCCCTCCAATCTTCTCCTCTCCTTCCCCCTATCCTTTCCCTTCTTCCCCGCGACTTCTTTCTCCTCTTCTTCCTCTTTTCTTCTTCGTCTTCTTCCCCATCCTTCGCCGGAGTTGCAGGTTTGCAACTCCGGCCGTTCTTCTTCCCTTCTTCTTCTCTTCTTCTTCTTTCTCTTCTGCTTCCTTTCTTCTTCTTCTTCTTCTTCTTCTCTGCTATAGGTTCGACACCATCGTGGACTGCAATACCGCCTGTTGCAGCACCACCAAGCACCTCCTTCCTTGCTCCGCCTTCCATCACCACCGTTCTCCTTGCTGGTTCGTCCACATCAACACCAGACAACAACCTGCAACCACCACTGGAGCACTGTCATCACCGGACTGGCAAGCTTCAATTCCTTCTTCTCTTTTACCAGCGTTCTACTTGCTGGTCAACCGAAGTTGCCCCTCCTCATTGCACATGAACACCGCTCCATTCTTTCAACTGGATTTGCAGGTCCCACTGTAAGCACCACAAGTTAACACCTCGTCTTTGTCCTCTTCCGGGCTCCTCCACAATTTGATCATCATTCCACCGGTAAGTCCCCTCTCTCTCCTTCTTTACACTTGTATCTCTTTTCTTTCTCAAACCAGCCAAACTGTAAGGCCTGCAATACTCCTCACCGATCACTACTGTTGTCGGAGTTGCCCACCTACAACTCCGTCAACAATACCCACAATAGTTTGGCTGGAGAACTCCATTGGTTGTTGCCTCTTCTACCGCTCCATCTTCCTCGTTTCGCACTTCCCCTCCACGCATCAGTCCATTAATTGGACTGTAAAACCTTATCTTCCCACACCGCCTGCACTCCTTCTCATTAGTTCGGCCAGTAACCACCTTCAACATCCAGTAGGACCCTACCTTCTCTAATGCACAACCGGCAAGTGCGCACCTTCTTCACTTCCCCGTAAGTATTGCAAACTAGCAACTTCTTCCCCCTTGCTATCTTCATCAAATCATGATCTTCCTCCATCGGGGGGGTCATGGTGAGATCCCGCACATTCTCTCTCTCTTACTCTTTTTCTCTCTCTTCTTTCTCTCTCTAGGTTTTACTGCTTTCCTAGATTAATCCCTATTTGATTATTTTCATTTAATTGGAGAACATTGTAATAGAATAAATTTATTTGAATAAATTTCAGTTTTCGATTAGTCTATGTTTCATCTTGAATATTTTGTGCATTTGGAAAATTTCAATTTCACCAGGAATCTCTCATAAAAAAGAATATTTTAAATCCCGGATTCACCACTCTCACCCCCACCATCATTCGCATCAATTTCTATGGAAAAATCTGTCATTTTATGTTCTTATTTGCGCTAATCCGACTAATCCTGAGTGCGGATCGACATCCGACACGAATCCCTATACAGATCTAAAATTTTGCAGGATTTAAGAATCGGATCAATTTACAAATGTGTTGGAATTAGGGTCGTTCTCTCAACGACGGAAAAATCCTACTTTCAAGGACCGTTTGGGGCGGACTGGGGTTGTAACCTACAACTCCGGTTATGCAACGAAAAGGGATTGCAGGCCGTTGCAAGGTGGAAGCTGCAAGCATGGAGATCTCGGTGGAGAGAGGAGATGCACATAGTGGATGGACCCAACTTGGGTTGACAGTAGCAGCGTTCTTGGTGGCCTGTGCTGTTCTTGTGGTAGTAGCAGCGGCATCAAAGGGGTGGAGATGGTGATAGTTGAGGCGGTGGTGGAGATGAAGAACCAGGTAAGGCGTCTTCTCCCCTCCTTCTTCCAATATTTTCCCTTTTTTTTTTCTTCTGGGTTTTTTTTTGGGTGAGGAAGAAAGCAGTTTGGGAGGAAGCTTTGACGGTTGCAACTCCAGCAACCTTTGGAGAAGAAGGAGAGGGCGGTGGTGCAGTTATTGAAGACGGTGGAGATGTAGAGGACTGTGCAGCAATAGCAAAGAGACGAGTGGAAGGCGTGATGGTGCTGGCATGGGAGAACGTTGCAGCTGCAACTTGTGGGAGGTGGTGTTACGGGGCTACCCTATCGGAGATGGCGGAGGAGCAGGCGGAGGGGGGCGCTGACGGCCGGAGTTGTAGGCTGCAACTCCGGTAGAAAACGGTAATATGACGAAAACAAAAATAAAATAAAATAAAAAAATGAGAAGAAGAAGAAGAAGAAGAAGAAGAAGAAGAAGGAGAAGAAGAAGAAGAAGAACGAGAAGAACAAGAAGGAAGAAGAAGAAGGAGGAGGATGAAGAACGGCCGGAGTTGTTGCCTGCAACTCCGGCGTAAGAATGTGGAGAAGAAGGAGAAGAAGACGGTGGTGGATATGGTGCACGCAGGCGGTGTGCAGCGGCGTTACAGGCGCTGCTGTTAGAGAAGGACGAGCAGAAGAGATGAAGAAGAAGAGAAGAAAAAGAAGAAGAAGGAAGAGAAGAAGACCCAGATGGCCGGAGTTGCTGCCTGCAACTCCGGCGAAGATGGAAGAAGAGAAGAAAAGAAGAAAAAAAAAGAAGAAAGGGCAGGAAGAAGGGAAGGAGAACCTCCGGGATTGATAGGGGGAGAGATTAGAAGAGAAGGGAGGGGGATTAGGGTTCCAAAGAACCCTTCTCCTTCCCCTTTTAAAGCTCCCTAGTTTCCATTAATGGAAATTAGGGAATTTTTGAAATAAAAAATATTTTTTTTTTTTCTATAACGTGGGAGAGCTCCGGAGATGAGAGAGGGCTCTCCCTTGCTAAAACCGTTGGAGGGAGAGGAGAGCTTGGAGACGATCTGCTGCTCGTTGCAGCAGCAAAGGGAGATCTCCTTGGGGGCGGTAAGGTGAGAAGGAGGCGGTAGTGGAAGTGGAAACTGTGGCTGGAGTTGATGAAGAACCTGCAAGAGGGTTGCAGGTCGAACCAGGCTGGGAACTGTCCGGAGTAGAGTTTCAGGTGTAGAGAACAGCTTACCGTTAAGGCAACAAGATGATGGAGGCGATGGTGCCGTGAGTGGAGCAAAACCAGAAGAGAGGGGCGTTTGAAGATGGTGGAGAATGTGGAGAGGAGAGATGTGGTGAGATGGGGCTGTGTAAAAGAACCACTCGATCGGTCTCCCTTAGGGATTTTTTTTTCTTTCTTGAAAAATGCCTTTCCCTCTAAAGAAACCCACGGTTTCTAAAAACATGATGCCCTCCCTATATTTTTGAAAACTTCTTTTGAAATAATGCCATTTTTCTAAATGCCACCTCATCATTTTCTTTAAAATCTTACCAACAACTTCTAATATTAGTAAAACATGTTTATGATATTCCTTCTTTGGCTCATGATTTTCAATGACTTTCCATGTCCACGTCTAGCCATATTTAAATGTCCAACCATTTTGTTCCCCAAACTGCCCTCATTGTGAATGACGTTTAGCTCTTAAAGCATTCTCCTTCCAATCCATGTGAGAGAAATAGAGGGGAAGTTCCCTTTTTAAGTGAACCCGTGGGATATTTTTCAATAAAGGCAATGGGGTCCACCTTAAGTCAAGGATGCGGGGTCTACTAAATGGCTAGGCCGTGGGTAATGGGCCTGCACTTTAGCTAGGCTGTGGCCCATATGATTTGAACTAGTGATGATGAGGGCCATAGGATTTTGAGATGGTGAGATGGATGACTAGATGGGGTGGATGATCTTCTCGCGATCATGCGGTAGAGATGTATGGTGATGATTGGGCGATGGAGATTGGCTAAGGTAGGCCGTAGGGTTGAGTGACCGAGGAGGGAGAGAGGATCGGATGATTTGGATTGTGAGCAGAGAGAGAATGAGGATTGAAAGTAGGATTTTTCCGTGTCGGTTACGGAAACCCTAACTTCAACACATTTTTAATTAATCCGAGACTTTTAACCTGTAGAATGAGCAATTTTGCACAGTGGCTTGTGTCGGATGTCGATCCGCACTCGGGATTAGTCGGATTAGCGCGAATAAGAACAAAAACTGACGGACCATCACAAGAAATAATAGATAAAAACAAACTTCATCATTCAGTGATCAAATGTTTATTACAATGCTTGAATCGAAAATAACATACAATAAGATAAACTAAAAAGTAATTATAAGGAAGAAAATTCTAGAGAGAGTTAGAGAGAGAAAATGAAGTGAGGGAGTATTCCTAGAGAGAGAAGATAGAAAGAGAGTCTAAAGAAGGGGAGAGAGAAAGATAACTCATCACTTACCAAGGATGATGATGGAGAGCATGGCCTTAGAAGAGGTTGGCTGCGAGGAGTGATCTACGTGGTGATGAACTCGTGGGTGGCCGAGATGGTAGTGGCCAAAGAGAGGTGGCGAACGGGCTATGGATGAAGGGCCGACCCGTTTAAGATGTTTGAGCCAACAAGGTGGAGAGGACCGTTTGGGGCGGACTGGGGTTGTAACCTGCAACTCCGGTTATGCAACGAAAAGGGATTGCAGGCCGTTGCAAGGTGGAAGCTGCAAGCATGGAGATCTCGGTGGAGAGAGGAGATGCACATAGTGGATGGACCCAACTAAGTGAGGAACTTGGGTTGACAGTAGCAGCGTTCTTGGTGGCCTGTGCTGTTCTTGTGGTAGTAGCAGCGGCATCAAAGGGGTGGAGATGGTGATAGTTGAGGCGGTGGTGGAGATGAAAAACCAGGTAAGGCGTCTTCTCCCCTCCTTCTTCCTCTATTTTCCCTTTTTTTTTTCTTCTGGGTTTTTTTTTGGGTGAGGAAGAAAGCAGTTTGGGAGGAAGCTTTGACGGTTGCAACTCCAGCAACCTTTGGAGAAGAAGGAGAGGGCGGTGGTGCAGTTATTGAAGATGGTGGAGATGTAGAGGACTGTGCAGCAACAGCAAAGAGACGAGTGGAAGGCGTGATGGTGCTGGCATGGGAGAACGTTGCAGCTGCAACTTGTGGGAGGTGGTGTTACGGGGCTACCCTATCGGAGATGGCGGAGGAGCAGGCAGAGGGGGGCGCTGACGGCCGGAGTTGCAGGCTGCAACTCCGGTAGAAAACGATAATATGACGAAAACAAAAATAAAATAAAATAAAAAAATGAGAAGAAGAAGAAGAAGAAGAAGAAGAAGAAGAAGAAGAAGAAGAAGAAGAAGAAGAAGAAGAAGAACGAGAAGAACAAGAAGGAAGAAGAAGAAGGAGGAGGATGAAGAACGGCCGGAGTTGCTGCCTGCAACTCCGGCGTAAGAATGTGGAGAAGAAGGAGAGGAAGACGGTGGTGGATATGGTGCACGCAGGCGGTGTGCAGCGGCGTTACAGGCGCTGCTGTTAGAGAAGGACGAGCAGAAGAGATGAAGAAGAAGAGAAGAAAAAGAAGAAGAAGGAAGAGAAGAAGACCCAGATGGCCGGAGTTGCTGCCTGCAACTCCGGCGAAGATGGAAGAAGAGAAGAAAAGAAGAAAAAAAAAGAAGAAAGGGCAGGAAGAAGGGAAGGAGAACCTCCGGGATTGATAGGGGAGAGATTAGAAGAGAATGGAGGGGGATTAGGGTTCCAAAGAACCCTTCTCCTTCCCCTTTTAAAGCTCCCTAGTTTCCATTAATGGAAATTAGGGAATTTTTGAAATAAAAAATATTTTTTTTTTTAAGTAAAACACTACTTTTCTATGGGGAATCTCCCCATTTAGTGGACCCCCCATTTTTTAAAATTTAATTAAAATTATTTTGAAATTCACGGGGTCCACTAACTGGTCGGACAGCGGTTCGATGATGATGGGCCCGGCTACTGGCCCACATGGATTGATGATGTCCATCATCTCACAAGATGATGTGACAGACAGTCTGATGGCGATCGGATGGATGGTGACTTGATTGGGACCCAGATTGGTAGATCGACGGATCTAGAGAGATCCAACTGTCCGATTGAAGATCCAACGGTCAGAAAGCTAAGGGAGATGAGATAGAGCCGATGGGCAGGAGTTCTGGGGTTAGGTCAGTAGATTCGAGGACCGAGAGATGAAGAGAGAGAGAGAATAAGGAGAGATGAGAGATAAAGTATCAGAAAATAAAGATAAAAGTATTGGCAGAGGGTCTGGAACCCTGGTCTTCACTGTGACCATCTTCACGCTTCTCCAGTAGAGTAGACTATCATTCCTTGCTGACTCATGTGGCTTTAAACGCTTTGGTCCATCTTTTGGTCATTGGCTCTCCTACTCTCTTCGTTCTTTGGGCCGGCTTTTGGTCTTCTTATTCAGCCCATATTTGGCCCATATCTTCTAGTCATAGCATGTGGGCTCTTTAAGCTTTGATAATGGGCTTTCCTGATCGATGTGGGCTCGCAAGTCTCGAGAATTGTCCCATCGAGGTTTCCTGCGACAGAAGAAGCGCGTAATGAGACTTTATCAGAACGACTCAATGTCTAGACTTCCGAAAATGTGTTTAATGCATGCAAATATACCATTTCGTCCAGAAAAGTGTGTTCTACGCAACAAAAGAGACTCTTACGTAGAAAAGAAGATAAATAGAGCATTTTAACGTAGGAGAGTGTGAAAACGCTTAGAAGATAACAGTGGAAAATACGCACTTTTAAGCGAATATCAAGGATCTAGAGAGAGGAGAGAGAAAATATTACAAAATAAAGAAAAAAATGCTAACAGATGGTCTGGAACCCTGGTCTTCACTGCGACCATCCTCACGCTTCTCCAGTAGAGTAGACTATCATTCCTTGCTGACTCATGTGGCTTTAAACGCTTTGGTCCGTCTCTTGGTCATTGGCTCTCCTGCTCTCTTCGTTCTTTGGGCCAGCTTTGTGGTCCTCTTATTCAGTCCATATTTGGCCCATATCTTCTAGTCAAGCATGTGGGCTCTTTAAGCTTTGATAATGGGCTTTCCTGATCGATGTGGGCTCGCAAGTCTCGAGAATTATCCCATCGGGGTTCCCTGCGACAGAAGAAGCGCGTAATGAGACTCTATCAGAATGACTTTATGTCTAGATTTTCGAAAATGTGTTTAATGCATGCAAATATACCATTTCGTCCAGAAAAGTGTGTTCTACGCAACAAAAGAGACTCTTACGTAGAAAAGTAGATAAATAGAGCATTATAGCGTAGGAGAGTGTGAAAACGCTTAGAAGATAACAGTGGAAAATACGCACTTTTAAGCTAATATCAAGTAGACTATCATTCCTTGCTGACTCATGTGGCTTTAAACGCTTTGGTCCGTCTTTTGGTCATTGGCTCTCCTACTCTCTTCGTTCTTTGGGCCGACCTTTTTGTCCTCTTATTCAGCCCATATTCGGCCCATATCTTCTAGTCACCGCATGTGGGCTCTTTAAGCTTTGATAATGGGCTTTCCTGATCGATGTGGGCTCGCAAGTCTCGAGAATTGTCCCATCGGGGTTTCCTGTGACAGAAGAAGCGCGTAATGAGACTCTATCAGAATGACTACATGTCTAGACTTCCGAAAATGTGTTTAATGCATGCAAATATACCATTTCGTCCAGAAAAGTGTGTTCTACGCAACACAAGAGACTCTTACGTAGAAAAGTAGATAAATAGAGCATTTTAACGTAGGAGAGTGTGAAAACGCTTAGAAGATAACAGTGGAAAATACACACTTTTAAGCGAATATCACCATCCTTTAGTCGAACAATGTTGGCAGTCGTTCCGATAAGGATGCATGGCTGCTCCTGTTGTTCCAACTAGGCCTATCCTTTAGTCAGACGGTGTCGGCAAGCATTCTAAAAGGATAGACGGCTTCTCCCGTCGGATTCGATAAGGCTCATCCTTTAGTCGGATGGCTTCGGTAGTTGTTCTGGCAAAGTATATCCTTTGGTCGGCCAACACACACATGCCCCGGCAAGAAGATATGTCTATCGGATTCTGGGCCGAGGTGGATTGTGACCTATGGAAGCCAACGTGCCTCTGCCAGGAGAACATGCCTCATTAAGTAACACGTGGCATTGTCTTAGCTTCTCAGAAAATAGGGTACCCACAATTTTGATTTTGGTTATTCCACCGTAATAGCTTATTTACACTTCCGCATTATTTGGCTATTGGAGTTGAACCATTCTTTATCAATCACGATGATGATTCTTGATATTTTCTTTATTTTTCTTGAACATTTTATTTTTTTTTACACCCTGGATCTTGGGTAAACAGGACTGATCCACAGGCATTCGGATCAGATTTAGGTACCTGAATTCGGGGAGTGACAAAATGGTATCAGAGCATAGGCTTCAGACACCTAGGGATTTGTGTGTAATGGATCTATGTATATTGGGTCGTATGCGATTAGGTGTGAACCATATGATGACACTGAGTTAAAATTTTGAATTGTATGATATATCCATATAAATCTATATTTATACATATATTGTGATTTTTGAGTTTTTCTATAATTGAACTACTAACTTAAATGCATAATTCAGTATCTTCATAAATTAAAATACCTAGGTGATACTTAATAGGGCACTTAAGAATTTAAGCGCGGTAGTTTGAATTTCGATGACGAGATTATATTTAAGGGCGGTAGTTTGTAATACCCTGAATATTTTTTAGAGTATTTTGAAAAAAAAAATATTATAATCATTTTTATTTATTTATATTAAGTATTAATGCTTACTTGTATGTTAGTTGAATTATAATTATTGATGTGGGCCTTTAGGGCAAATTTATAGACTTTTTGAGCCTAAAAATGATCCTAATTAAAGCTTAGTTGATACATATTGGTCTTAGGCCCATTTCTAACTTATTAGTAACCTAAAATAAGACTTTTAAAATGTTGATAAATTTACTCATTTTAAAGTGACTAAAATTACTATTAATTAGTTGTTAAGAATGTTAGTCCCACATCGGATAGGTGAGAAAGTTGGTGGTCTTAAAACCCTATAAATAAGGGTGAAGGCATAAGCCTCTAGAGGAGGATAAAACATTATTTTTCAAGAGAGAAAAGCTAAAAAACAAAAATTAGTCGATTCTCTAAGTTTATGTGAGATCGAGTTTGTGCATCTTGACTTCTTTTAAATGATTAAAAGTCGTAGATCTTTAGTCTTGACCAAGAGTTAGATCAACTCTCTATTAGAGTAAGTACACTCTACAATGTTGTACATGTCTGTTAATTACTATAGTTTTTGTTAATGATTATATAGTGTATTGTTTAAGTTTTAAACTTATTTGTTAATCATATGGGCAAGCGTCATAAATTCATGATTTTTAAATTCATTTGTAAGAATTCATTACCCTTTGTGGGAAATCGTTGCCCTTGGTAGAAATTCGTTACCCTTGGTAGGAAATCGTTGCCCTTGGTAGAAATTCATTACCCTTGGTGGGAAATCGTTGCCCTTGGTGGGAATTCGTTATACCCTTGGTGGGAGATCGTTGCCCTTGGTGGGAATTCGTTACTCTTGGTATGAATGAATGAGGAATATAGTGCATTTAATATCATCATCATGATTGGTTATTTTTTATGGTTTCATCTTCTTGATTTTTGGTTAATATGTTGATTTATATGCTAAAATAATTATATTGGATTATCTTCATTGTCTTGTGTACTCATTGTACTTTACTGGGCTTTTGCTCACGGTATTACACCGAAATATTTCAGATTTTGTTGATCTCGGTGAGGATGATACTCTAAAAAAGAAGAAGTCATTGAGTGCATAGAAATTGAAGAAGAATTTATTCATTAAATTATTTAAGGGTTTTAATGATGTAATAATGGGTTCATAACATGTTTGGGTCATTAGGACCATTAATGATTTGACTGGATTACTTTACTTCTATTTTTTAACACATTATGTTTTCCAACATCCTATGCAAAAATATCCATAAAATATTCATACGATGATATTTTAATATAATTCCAATGGGGTTAAGACCCTATCTCAATATAATATTTTACAAAATTATTTTGTGTTTTTAGGAGTTATATAAGTTGGTGCGGTTTGGCACAAATCTCAAAATTTATATGCTGATTTTGCAGAATCAGCACTTTATTCTGACTTTAAGCAGCTTTGACACCTATTAGATGACGAAATTTGGTTAAGAGGAAAATACAAAAGTTATAGGTTTTTAAGTTACCTTTCCATTCATATATAGTTGGTCAATGGATTCGATAGGACGTATTCTATAGAGCCATTTTACTAAGAGGAGGTCAGAACTACCCGACTGCAAAATATCTGATTTTTACAAACTTTTGTCTTAATTTTTTCATAAGTTGTAAAATAGGACCACATGATTTTTATTACATGTAAATTTAGTTTATTTTGAGTAGATAAAAACCCATATGTTATTTGCTTGATTTGGATTCCGATCAAAACTATAAAAATTAATACAAGTGAAAAATCTTACTTTTTACCTATTTTGACGGTTACCATTAAGGCTGAATTGAGAGTGGAGAACTGACTCCAAAATTTTGTAAATGTCATTTTTAGCTAAAGTGCCTTTGTTATAGTTGTATCCTATGATTTTTAGAATAAAACCCTCCAAGAAAAATATTTTTTGACATACTTAGAATTTTGACCAAAAGTTGACTGCTTTTCTTTGAACCGCAAAAATCAAGTTTCAAAACTATCTTAAATGGGCATTTTGGCTTAAGTGTTTTCATAAAAGATATTTGATATAAATTCTAGATAATTATAGAGACCCTAATTAGAGATATTGACCAAAATTAAAAGTTTGACTTTGATTTTGATTTTAGTTATTCCACCGTAATAGCTTATTTACGCTTCGCATTATTTGACTATTGGAGTTGAATCGTTCTTTATCAATCACGATGATAATTTTTGATATTTTCTTTATTTTTTTTGAACATTTTATTTTTTATCACACCCTGGATCTTGGGTAAACGGAATGATCCACCGGCATTCGGGTCGAATTTCGGTGCTTGGATTCGGGGCGTGACAGTAATGTTCCTAGTCTAAGATAAACTCTATTAAGAGTATAACACGCAGTAGTCACTGCTTTATCCCATAGGTTTTGGGGTAGATTTTTACTACGAAGTATCACCCGGGCCATTTTCTAAATCACTCTGTTGTGGTGTAATAGGTGCAGAAAACTCATGTTTGATGCCAATGGCATCACAATATTCAGTGAGTCAAAAATCTTCAAATTCTCCTCCATGGTCAGTTCGGATCCTGACTATACTATAGCCCTTTTCATTTTGAATTTTTTGACAAATCTTTTTACATTCTTTGAAGGCATCAGATTTTTCTCTAAGAAAATCAATTCAGGTAAGCCTAGAATAATCATCTACCATAACCAGAATGTATCTTTTTTTCCTCAAACTTTCAGTCCTCATGGGACCCATAAAATCCATGTGAAGCAGATCAAGTACTTTGGAGGTAGCACAATAATTTCCCTTTCTGTGAGAACTTTTGATTTGTTTACCGATTTGACAAGCCCCACAAATAGTGCCAGTAGGTTTTCCCAATTTTGGCACACCTCTCACTAATTCTTTATTAGTGATTTTAACTAGATCATTTTGGTTCATGTCACCTAATCTTTGATGTCATAAGTCAAAATAATTTAATTTGGCAGAATTACAAATAATCTTAGGATTTCTACCAATAATATAACAGTTTTCAGAGGTTCTTGAACCTCTCATAACACATTTGCCAGATTCATCAATAACATCACATCCTTGGCTAGTGAATTTAACTGTATGATTATTATCGCATATTTGACTTATGCTTAGAAGATTAGCTTTGTTCAACGCTGAAGAACATTATCAAGCTTAGGAATGCCTGGAGCTGAATACTTCATCGGCCAATGACCTTAGCCATACTTCCATCTCCAAAAGTTACACTCCCATCCTTATGATCTTCAATATGACAAAACATTGACTTGTCTCCAGTCATGTGCCTAGAACAACCACTGTCCAGATACCATTTGTTGTTCTCTAAAGCTTTGAACGCAGAATGAATCATAAGGCATTTTTTATTATCATTTCTCACCCAAATGGTCTTATACTTAGAAAGTGGTTTAACAAGTTTTGCCATTTATTTGGGGAAGAACAAATTGTTACTCATTTTGCCATTTCTGATCCATTGATTCTTAGCAACATGACTATCATACACAATTTTTTTTAATTCAAAAATTTTGGAAATCTCTCACTTTAGTTCATTAGATTTCACGTATAACTTACTTAGCCTGGACTTATGATGACCAACAAATTCAGTTTGTTTGAACTTTGTTGTCATACATTTTCCTGTAGAATAGGTTAGTTTTACATTATTCTTATGTTTACTAAGTTGAGAATCAAAATTCTTGAATTTATCAATATCAGAATTTTTGATCAATTGATTCTTTAAAGAATTTTTGTTCTTTAAACACTATTGGAACTTATTTTCCAACAAATTATTTTTCATAATAAGCGATTTCTTTTCTTCTTCCCACTGTCTCCTTTCATCAGTAAGTTCAATATTCGCCAATTCTAAATAAACATTTATACAATCCATTTTCTCCATTTGTAAGGATAAGATTTTATTTTCTTTGACCAATTTTAGACTTCTAAATATAGTTTCTCATAAACTATATTTAAACAGTCATCAAACAATAGAGGTCTGGATGTGTTTCCACCTTCTCTTTGCATTTTGATAAATTAATGAAAATGAACTAGTTGTACAGGAATCTAAATTCAGGTGATTAAACATTTAATAGAATAACCTACTCTGATACCAATTGAAATAAATAACTGGTCCGTTCTCTTTAATCAGAAATACTTAGAAGGGATGGGTGATTAGGTTATTTAAAAATTAATCAATATATCACAAGTTTATTGGTCAAGATAAAGTGATAAACTTGCATGCCTTAGTTGATTGATAAAAGAATTATCACAACTGACTCAATTCAAATATACCTCCGTGGTATATTGTCTTTTCGTCATTTGGTCTAATCAATAGATTTAGCTGAACAACAATCAAACATCGACAAGACAAAGAGTTTTATCGTGGAAACCTTAGCCAATGAAAACTACGGGACCACGACCAGACGGAAAATATCACTACCTAGAAAGTTAAACGAAACAAAGGTTACTTACGCAGCACCGTTGCAAATGCAACTTCTAACCTTAGCCAAGGCCTACTCACTACAACAAAATATACCTATAATGGCATTAAATTAATTGCATTCAATGGAAAATGCCATACATTTCTAATTTATTATTGCGTTTCGTTATTGAACGCTATTAATACCCGATTGTAAGACAAAATGGGGTTAAAAACATGTGATTTACGGCGTTTATTTGTGAAATGCCAATAACTTTTCATGTCTTTGTCGCGCCAATACACCGAAATACATATTTCTTTCACGCGCGTCTTTGTTGCACCAAAACACTTTCCCTTTTCCATTTTCGTTTGTGCCCCTTCATCTCATACCTCGTTCTCCTTCATCCATTCTCAGTAGAAACGCCCTTTTCCATTCTCGTTTCCACCCCTTCATCTCCTACCCCGTCTGCTTCATCCCTCTTCCTTAGTAGAAATGACACTCCACCACCACCAACCCTCATCGTTGCCAATCATTTCCTCTATTTTCATCGTCTCTGTCATCCCATCCTCTGCCATTGTCGTCGTCGTCCCCTAATTCATTGGCAAACTCAAAACTAAAGCTCCATCACGGTGAAACCTTAGCTCAGATTGGTTCGTGAACTGGTTCATTTCTTTACAAGAGATTTCTTCTTTTTTCTCATTTTTTATTCCCTTGCATGTTTATATTTTGTGGATCTGATTAATTAATTTCTCTGTTGTTAGGGTTTTACTGTTGTTAGGGTACAGATTTCATCAATTAATTTGTTCTTGTTAGGGTTTTACTATATAATATTTTTTGGATTTCACGAATTAACTTTGTTTGTCTCTCACTTCTCATTCTTAGATGAGTGCTTACATTGGTTTGTTTCATCTCCACCCACTCTTC
This sequence comes from Euptelea pleiosperma, assembly GCA_035048495.1. Classification (NCBI taxonomy): domain Eukaryota; kingdom Viridiplantae; phylum Streptophyta; class Magnoliopsida; order Ranunculales; family Eupteleaceae; genus Euptelea; species Euptelea pleiosperma. Next base: position 20,246,613 of record CM068553.1, on the reverse strand, counting down.
TTTGTTTTTATTTTCTGTTTCTTTATTCATTTCATTGGGGTGTATGTTTTTGTTTTGATGCTAAAAGATAATCTCTAAATTATTTTTGATTCTTCATTTTTCGTGTTTGTTGTTTTAAATTTGTTGACTCATTTTGAGCTCTGAGATTTGGACTGGTATTGGGCTGATATTATAGATTTATAGTCTCTTTTTGTTCTTTCTCTTTGGTGAATTAGGATTTGCATGATTTAGGAATAAATGCGGATAGTCTATCTCACGCCTTATTGTGTTGAAGGGTAAATCATCCTCATCAAAACATTTGAATCTTTTCCATTTCCAAGCTATACATTTCTTTGAGGATTTTTTTTGAACCATCTAGTTTTGTCGTAGGCCTCTTCTTGGTTTTCTTAGAATCACCAGGATCTTTAAAACGAAAACACTTGGACTTTGTTCCATCCTTTACATTGATCACATTTCTACAATTTGTATTGATGGAAGAAGTGAGTTTGAACCTTGGAGGGGCTGGGAAGAGTGGAGGGTGAATGAAAGAGCGACCAAACATGGTGTTGGGATCTTGTTTAGCACTCATATCAGAATAAGGTTGAGATTAAGTTAGTGAGGGTTCATTATCCTGTGTTGCATGTAGCAGCCATTGGGGCAGGCTTTGTGAAGAACTTCGTGTCACGACCCAATTTTTGGGCATCCGGGTCTGACCTATTTTAGACGGGTCGCCACGGGTCCACATAGAAGTCGTGATGATTTAGAGATAAATCCTCATAAATTAATCATAATGATCACCAAGAAAATAGAAACAAGCTGATATTCGCTCAAAAGTGCTTATTTTAAGCAATTATCCTTTTAGCGTTATCGCATTCTCCTACGTAAAACTGCTCTAATTATCCACTTTTCTACGTAAGAGTCTCTTCTGTTGCATAGAACACACTTTTCTGGACGAAATGGTATATTTGCATGCATTAAACACATTTTCAGAAATCTAGATATTAAGCCGTTCTGATAAAGTCTCATTACGCGCTTCTTCTGTCGCAGGAAACCCCGATGGGATGATTCTCGAGACTTGCGGGCCTAAATCGATCATGAAAGCCCATTATCAATGCTTAAAGAGCCCACAGGCTATGACTAGAAGATATGGGCCAAATACGGGTTGAAAAAGATGATCGAAGAGCTGGCCCAAGGAACCACGAGAGCGGGAGAGCTGATAACCAAGAGAAGGACCAAAGCATTTAAAGCCACATCAAATGATGGCCTGCTCTACTGGCAAAGCTCAAGTGAAGAACAATGGAAAACCAGGGTTCATGACCCTCTGCCAATACTTTTTCTGATATTTTCTCTCTCATCTCTCCTTATTTTCTCTCTCTTCATTTCTCGGTCCTCGAATCTATTGACTTAACCCCAGAACTCCTACTCATTGGCTCTGTCTCATCTCCCTTAGCTTTCTGACCGTTGGATCTTCCATCGGGCCGTTGAATCTCTATAGATCGCCATGTGATCTATCAATTTTATCCATCCGACCATCCGATCATGCTACTGATCAGTCGATCATCCATCCTATCAACCACCCGATCTCCAGTGTAAAATATCAGTCCCTAAGGCAGGTTTGATTGTAGAGAAATGCCTCAGATTATTTATCGTGGCTGAGAGCGTAGAGCTCGATTTCCGAAGAAAGGAAAATACATCTTTCCTTGATGGGTATTTCAAGGGGAAAATGCATTTTTCTCCCCTGGCAACCAAACGCACCCTAACCCACATCCATCGAGCCCAGTGGCCCACTATCCTTCTCACCTACCTTCTGGCCCATGGCCGATGCACTCTGGGCCCACGATTTTGAGCATTCCCATTGGCCAACCACTGGCCGGCTCGTGGCGTCTTCTCTCGGCCAACCACTGGCCAACACGTGGCGCCATCTCTCGGCCTAGTAATCAATCAGCCTTATGGCCAAACGAGCCCACGAGCCCACGAGCCCGAGCCCAAGCCCGCGATCCACTTATCATTTCTCAAAATAAAAAAATAATAAAAATAAAAATAAAAAAATTTCCTCTTTTAGAAACCGTGGGTTTCTAATAGAGAAACCCACGGTTTTGTTCCCTTCCCTTATAAAAGAAGAACCCTAAGAGGCTTCTTGGGGCTCTTCTCCCATTTTCCTCTTTCTTCCTTCTTCTATTTCCTCTTTATCTTCTTCTCCATTGATCCGGCGAGCTACACCGACGAGCAACTCCGGCGGACTGGTTTTCTTCTTCTTTTTCTTCTTCTTCTTCTTCTTCTTCTTCTTCTCCTTCTTCTTCTTTTTCTCCTCTTCCTCCTCTTCGTTTTATTCTTCTTTTGCTGGAGTTGCAGGTCTGCAACTCCGGCCGGCGAACCATGCTCCATCACCGTCATCTTTACAGCAGAAAACGGTGAGCTTCTCCCCCTCTCCTCCTATCCTTCTTCTTCCTCTTCATTTTCTTCTTCTTCCTCTTCGTTTTCTTCTTCTTCTCGTCCTCAGTCTTCTTCTTCTTCTTTTTCTTTAGTTCCACCGGAGTTGCAGGTGCAACTCCGGTCGTCTTCTACGGCGAGAAGCTCGCCGGAAACCTGCATAGCAGCCATCTTCACCACCATTAATAGCAAGCTCCTGCTCTACCTATTACACCACCGCCTACCTCCATTGTGTCACCGGTGCATCCACCGGCAGCCACCACGCCTGCAACTCCTCACGGTTTCTGGTTGGGAGCTTCTCTCATCTACGGTGCACCACCAGCAAGTGCACTGCCGCACCACCATTTCTCCCCTTCATCTCATTCCTTCTCCTCTAAGGCAGGTCTGCAACAAGCAGTAGCTCCCTCTACAAACCACGCCTCCCCCCTTGCTGGAATTGGGTTCGTCTTCCCTTCCTCCATTTCACCACTGAACTTGCTGCATTACCGCCACTTCCACCCACATCAACGGCCTGCAACTCAGTTGCAGATTTGCAACTATCGCACCTCTCCTCACCATCAATCTAGCTCCACTTACAACACCTTTACGGGAGTTGCAGACCTGCACTCTCCAACTCCGGTTGGTCTATCCCTCTCCATTCAGGCGCACCTGCAAGTTCCCCTCCTTTGGCGTCATCTTCTCCTTGCTGGCGCCTCCCATCTCCACGTTGCAGCCTCTCCACCACTAGAACCTTCAGTTTGTGCATAGTCCACCTACGACCGCCATGATCTTCTTCTTCATCTCCAACTCCAGCGACTCCACCTGCAAGGCACCTGGCAAGAGCTCCGCCCCATTTCCACTTCACTAGGTAGCATGCAAATCTCCTCCACCACTTGGCCGGAACTCCGACCACTCTCCTCCCATGCGAACCATGTCGCACCACCTTGCACAGCTGCTCCTCGCACCATCCTCCACACCAAACACCACGGCTTGCATGGGTTTCTCATTCATACCCTCCTTCAAAAGAGTCGGCAGAAGAGTTATAGAGACAAACACCAGAGACTACTTGAGTTTTAGAATGGCGATAAAGTCTTCCTAAAGCTTGCAGGTATACACGACATATTCCACGTATCGATGCTTTGGAGATACAAGCTGGATCCGACACACATCATCACTCCATTGGCAGGTTCTCTTTGCCGGTAGATCTCCACTTCATGGTAAGACCACAAGGTAGGTTTCATCTCCATTCTTTATCCTTCTCTTTAGATTCTCTCTCTAGGCCTTTCCTCACTTTCTCTCTCTAACATTCTCTCTCTAAGGTAGTTTTCTCTCTAGATTTCTCTATCTATTTCTCTCTTCGATACATAGTTTCTCTCTCTAGAATAGCCTTCTTGATAGTTCTCTCTCTCTAGAAATACTCCCTCACTTCATTTTCTCTCTCTAACTCTCTCTAGAATTTTCTTCTTTAAAATTGCTTTTTAGTTTATCTTCTTAGATGTTATTTTCGATTCAAGCATTGTAATAAACATTTGATCACTGAATGATAAAGTTTGTGTTTATCTATTATTTCTTGTGATGATCCGTCAGTTTTTGTTCTTATTCGCGCTAATCCAACTAATCCCGAGTGCGGATCGACATCCGACACGAATCCCTATACAAATCTATCAATTTTGCAGGATTAAGAATCGGATCAAGTTACAAATGTGTTGAAGTTAGGGTTTCCGTAACCAACGACGCGGAAAAACACTACTTTCACAAGCTCATCATTGAACTTTCAATAATTGTAATATCATTCTTATAAAATTCTAATAAGTGCTGAAGCAAGGTTTATCATCTCAATAACATAATTAGTAAGGTATCCTAATCGACTCTTCAAAGGTCCATCGAACCATTGATCCGTGAGCAAACGGACAATGACAATTGAACTTCTTCATCATTTACTTCGTCATCAGATTTTACTAATGGCATCTTCAGACTTAACTCCGACACTGAGTCCTTTGGAGCGTTACCTGCTATTGACTCAAGGTCGGGATCGACCGTTTGTTTATTGATCCTTCCGTGATATCTCATGGACTTCCTCTTATGCGTCCACCTCACCTTAATATATGTGGCTCAAGGTTGTAGTCCTCTAAGCCAATCGAGTTCTATCGAGTATCCCAAGTGTCCACGCACGCCAAGGCGTGGCGCTAGACGATAGTTAATTTGCTATTCGTAGGAATCTGCAACATTTATAATTACGGAAATGTTCCAAGTGAGACAGTCAATAGAGCGATTGATCTTCCTAATAAATAACCGCATTATTCCCTCCCTTAATCAACCGAGTCCTTCATGGCCACGTTATTCGAATTCACATTTACAACCACAATAGCTAATAGAGTAGGACAGGAATTGTCCACCACGTGATGTCCATGAAATTTTGGATTTTATTTTAGTAGGAATTTCAGGTACCCACCACCTACAGTCTCTTTCTATTCCTGTACATAAAGTACTAAAGTTACTAACCATCAACACCAAGATCAGTCAATGAGTTATTAATTGGACGTCCTACACTTAACAAAATATTAGGGTAAATCAAGAACATCCCATCTATGTTTCTTGGCCTCAACGTCCTACACAATTAGCATCACCTTCGAGTTGATCGTATAGATCCATCACCTTACCCCGCAATCACTCAAAACATACATATGCACACACTCAACAGTAAGTCAATGAAGGCCTCTCAAGAAGGACTAAAGTCCAATGTGCATTAAGCACCATGCTACCCATGTCTGTCAATCTTCTCAATTATTTTGGTAGTATGCAGCCCCGAGGTCTCGATGTATCAAAAATTCCCGATATCAAGTGCAAAGCAACACCCCGTTAACCACTAGTGGCCCCAACCACAACTCATACCGTCGATTCCAGGAAAAACAATCTGAAGGTAAGCGATTGTTCTCGGGTTCCTTAGAAAAACAAGTCCATTCATTACGGGTAGCGACCCGTACGTCACTCGGAATAATTCCAATCACACCGATTCTATGATGTGGACCAGTACCACTGTCCATGTACATCACCCCATAGCTCACGGGTTTCATGGGTAGTCGATAGCAACAATGCCGATTCACATAGAGTCCAGGCCAGTCCACCATGGAATGTCTTGGCCCAAGATCCCTTGTGGATCATGCTGGCTAGTGTACTCTAAGGATGATGTCACATGACGCCTCAATCCCACCAACGATACAACATTCATAAATTTTAACTTCCACATAAAATAATGAATTAGCCTTCCCTTTTAACCCATACCAATCAAGGTGACAAATGTCAATGATCTAGGATACCATGTAAGCCATGTTAATTGGTATGTTAGATGAATGTTACCATAGGACACCATAGTCCAACCTCCCATCCAGCATACATAGGTTTAATTACCCACATAAAATGACAACTAATTTTCCCTTTTAATATCAACCAATCAAAATATACAAATGTCAATATGGCATGTTCATGAACATACCGATATTAATTTAACTAAATCATACTTTAATAAGTTCCACAACATATATCCCAAGTTTGAAAAATCACATGGATCCAGTTCATGCATAAATAAAGTAACGTATGAGGTCTGTGCCTCCATCACATAGCCCTCGATCATGGCGCCATCCCCATATCCCATAATGTTCTCTTCTTTGCCACTCTGTCGTTTCAACCATTCCATTAACCATATGATCACCTGCAGGTACATCGGTGCACAACCATGAGCTAAAGCTCAGTAATCCCACATCACCTCAGGCGATGTCCATTTCCAATTACTCCACATAGGATATGAATACATGATCCACCTATCATTCCCACCAAGGGCCCATGATTCCCACCAAGGGTTACCACCATTCTCACCGAGGGTCCTATTTGATGGACCGACCATCCTCCCATTTCACATGATCATATTCATAGTTTCTCAGTTCATACAAATTAGATATTTCAAAATACGTCATAGCCTATATCAAGTGCAACATACAACATAGTTCACATATAAAATTATGATATTATACATGCTTTGATTCAGGATCAACACTCAATCACCATATGTAGAGTAACAACATTGATTCTCAATCATCGTTAGAGGTACCTACATGTAACGTGATAAAAATTTATGCCCGGTACTTGGTGGAACGTGTGCGTGCGGCTCGTCTCTCCCGCTTCCAAACTTCCTCTTTCTTCTCACCCCCTCTCCTCTCTTCAACATGTTCTTTTTATAAGGGAGCATTAGTTTATTTAGGTTGGTGTGGAGTGGGTCCCACTACTCACACGTTTCTGGTATGGTGATATCTCCTACAAGCTTCCATGTGTGATACGGTTGTATGATTTAGGGATTTCTTTAAGGTCAATGTTTTTGAGAGGGTGATTTCCTCATGGGTAAGGCTTTGTATATTACTCCAAGGAATTTCCCACCTTTCTTCCATATGTAGTTGTAAACATTTTTAGAGAATTTATTCTCACGGTGGACTACTTGTATTATTATTAAATTTATTTGAATTATTTCCATGTGTGCTAGATATATTATTCTTTCCTTCCTAATGGTGATATCATTCATTTGGTAGGTCAATTAAGATCCTAGAGATGTAATTTCTCTTTCCTAATTATCCTTAGTATGTCTCTAGTTAATTGTTCCTTATAGTTGATAAGTTTGATTTCTAACCACTTTCATTTCCTACATGTAGGTGCTAGATATTTACAAGAGTTTAGACGATTCATTCTTACACTAGCTAGGGCTGATGTGGGGTGTTGGCCAGTGGGGCCCACATTCTCTTAAAATCTATGGACGTGTTGGTCATATGCAAAAAGTTTCTATATTTCTGACATGGGTTCTCATGGTTCTAACAATAGTGGTGTATTGACTTCAATGCGCCCTAGGTGTACTACTAAGGTGTCTAGGGTCTACTTAATTCAACAACTTATGAGTCCTGCACTTACTTGGGATTCTTTTGATTATTCGATAATTGTAATTATGCGTACTTTCTGATGTGTCACTAGAGTTCTCATTTGTATCACTATATTTTATTATGATAATGTTAAGTTAAGTTCGTCAATAGTGTTTAGGTGAATTTACTCTGATAAAATTTGTGCGTCATCCTAGTTGTTCAGCAATTTAGGGAAAACCAGCAATTATGTGACATGTAGTTTGAGTTCTAGCTACTATTCACGAAATTCTATCTAAATTTCCAGATGAACAATAACAAGTTCACAATCGGTATATGGTCAAAGTTGGAAAGACAAAAGTGCACGAAAAATTTCACGAAAATACCCCCGGTTATAGGTCAGGGCATTACACTTTGAGACCACAATGGTTGGACATATTCTCCATAATCCTGAATTGAGAAGGGAAACCGAAAATCTGATGTTGCCCCATGAGCCAGACTCTGACTAGAATTGAGTTGGCTTGAGTTCATAACCATATGCTGACAAGCATTATGAGAAGTAGGTGCTGCTACTTGTAGTTGACAGTTCATTTTTAGAAATTCAGTTCTAGAAATACTTAACTCTGGGAACTCGGATGTCCTATTCAATAAGAAAACCTTCATAAACAAGTATCTACAATTTAGGCATAAGTGAGCAAATGCATTTGGGTATTTGACATGTTGATGAGTGAAGGAATATGCATCTTAGCTTTGTATTCTACTTTCTTTCATATTCTTTACTTTGTAAAAAATTATGCCTATCAAAAATGAGAACAAATTGTAAAAGATTCCTAATTTGAATTTTTTTGGCCTTTTCTTTTTTCTTTTATTGTTCTAAAATATAGCATAACCACTCATCCACATCATCTTAGACACTTGGAGAAGTATTCACTCTGAGTAAGTTGGGTTCCAAAACTAAGATTTTCTTCCTTGCTTGAGTATGGTATCTGATTGTAAAAGCATTTTCCCCACATGGTCAAGGCATCTGAGAGAACCTTTCTCACATTACCTGTTTTCGCTCAATAGAGGAAAACTCAACTGTAGATCAAAGTAAACCACAATCTCGTAAAGGGACATATGTGTACCACTTGAGGGTTGAGACGATGGAGTTAATCCAATTGTATTACTACTTTGCTATGTTATATGGTACCTTTCTCCTAACGGTTCCCTTTCTCTTATTACTTTTTCACTGGGTGCTAAACAAGGATCTATGTCTTTTTCAAAATCCCTAGAAAATATGAGAAAGCTCTTTTGGTACCTTAGCAATCAATTCTCTTTTGTGCTTTTATGATGCAAACTAACACAAATAAGTGTGCCATTCGCATTCATTATATGTTCTACTAACTGGATGATTAGGAAATAAAAGAGAGAACAAAGCTAAAAGTGGATGATTTTTCATGAACCTACCTAAACTATATAATACAGATTCCATTTTTGTTCTTTATTTCACCTACCTCAACTAGTCCATTTCAATTTTATTTTTCAGGTAAGTTGGAGTACTCGTGTTAGTGTTTTCACAAGTATATCAAATGGGTTTCCTCTAAAAGTCTCTGAATTGTATCACAGATCAAAATAGATAAGGGTCGTGTTGAGAAGTGGGTCCTCAGGCGGTCTTTCGATGATGAGGAATATCCCTACCTGCCGAAGGTTCAACATAATATTCAGCTTTCTTAATGCTCCTTTTCTCAATAACATTGATTACTAACTAAAATGGTTCATTCATTGTTCTGCAACATATTCTCTATAGGCAGAAAGAGCAATTTAATTAGTGATTGTCTCTTGACCCATGTTGCAGAACATGCACAGAGTGATCCAAGACGTGTATGGAGAGCCTGACCTTTTATGTTTATGTCTGAACTTAGATCAGACTAAGGTTGGACACTCTCATGCTAATACAAGTAGCCATGTGTCCCCACACAATTTACAGTCAGTGGTTTTTCCTGAGTAGAACTTCGATGGACCAAAGTATGAGCCACGCGGCATACTCTTAGAGGCCACTGATATGAATCCTTACTGTTTTCGAGATTCAATTGTGTATTTTCTTGTTATTTTAAGCAACAATAGATTGAATTTGTTTATTTGATCGATCATCCTTTGTTCTTCTTTCTTTGTTGTTGTTATTGTTGTTCTTTGTTGTTGTTGTGGTGGGTACCAACATCTATCAAATTTTTCCTTTTGTCTTGTTCATAGTAATTAGAAAATGGAATATATATATTACTAAATTTATAGAATCCTTCAGCGACTTGTTTTGCCGATTGCTTTAGCTTTGCATTGCTAGTTTCATGCCTAGATGGAGGAGACTTGCGTTGGATTAGCAACAAGTGGGAAACTTTTACCAAATCCTTTCACATGAATTCTGATTTGTTGAATTCTTATTTCCATTTTTGTTGCCAAATTCGACGTCATGATTTCTAGAACTTAATTTGTCATCATAGATTACTATTTTTCAAGGATTTTATGCTTGCAGGTTGAACAAAATTTTGAATCACTCCAACGATATATGGCCGAATCGACTTGGTATTGTTAGGTTGCTAATACTATGTTGCAAAGTGTTGAAACCTAGGAGGCTTTGGAGTGCTTGGTTTTAATTCTAGGAATTCTTGTCTTTAAGGACCCATTGTTAAAATCATGGAGATGAATTGGGTAATTTATTTACGAATATTTGCTAGAATATGAAGGGGGTGCGCTAACCCAAGTAAGCGTTGAATTGGGCTGTGTCGAAGGCAGGTTTTCTTTCATACAAATCAAAGTTGAGCCAAAAGATGATGCATAAGGTGATATAAGTGAGCCAATTGTGACAAGGTGTTTACATGCAGTTCTTCCTTATATAGATCAGTGAAATGATTCTACCAATCCAATCGCTTTGAGTGCTAAAAAAGAGAGATGATGGAAAATAATTCCACTAGATGTTACACTAATTCGATGGTTAGAGATGATGGAAAATAATCCCCCATTTTGCATCGCATTATGTGCAGCAAATTGGGGAGTTATATGAGCTCAAACATAACTTTGAATGGTATGCCGATCTTTTCCAAAGTGAAGAATGACCACTTTTGCAAACCAGTACAAGCAGAGAGTTGCCCAATTCTCTACTCAACTGGAGGAACAGTGAGCCACCGTCTATTAGTTGTAGATTTTTTTCTTCTTTAAGGTTATCTGAAACCTTTATGTTGTTGTGTTGATTTTTACCATGATACTATGATAATTGGACTTGAAAGGTATAGAGTTCCTTTTGTTTGCCATGTATTATTTCCCAGTGCATGAAAGTTCTAAAAATTGAAGTTTGAACTCCCTTTCTTATTTGGTACAAATTGTAGGACAGTACACCCTTTACATAATTTCTAATGTATTCCATATTTCCTCAATATCACTCCTCATCATTAATTTCAAAGACTATTGTATAAAGCTTGTCTACACTAGGTGGCAAAGAAACACTTGATTAGCCTTGTCTCATATCCTTCATATATGTTGTGAACTTAGAGGTCCTAATCAACTTCTTCTTGTTATTTATTTTTAATTTTTTTTAAAATTTCAAGGTTCTCTTTCCTATCTTTCTCTTTCAAAGCTTTTTTTTGCTCTTAGGTTCATGTTGATGATCCCACCATTTCTCGTCACATTATGTCAAGATAGGAATTTTGAGTAAGTCAAAGAATTGCTGAAGTTAGAGATTATGGTAATTAGAAAGAATCTAAAAACTAGATATTTTAATAAGTTAAAAGAATTAGGACACCGAAAAATTTTAGGAAGTGAAAAAGAATTAGGATTTTTTGGTGTGTCAAAGCCTAATTGGTGATTTTTTGTTGGGAGGGATCCATTGAGGTTTTTCTCTAGACCAATTGCATTTCTTTGCATATTCATTTTTGTCCCTTTTAAGTGAAAGTTGGAAATCACCATAGCTTCTTTTTTAAGTGAGTTTAAAATCCTTGAGCATTTGAAGTAGATAGAGGCTAATTGAGGTCTGGCATGGGTGCTATGACAAGGATGCAAATCTCTAAGGTGCTTATTGTGTTTTGAATAATATTTCCACTCGTTCTCAGGTTTTTGATCTATATGGCATCAAATAAGACCAGAGTTGACCTTTTGAAAAGACTATGCAACATTGAAATTGATGCATTCGCTTGGATTGAGAAGCACTAGATCAAAGCTCCTCATTAAAGGCCAACATTTAACTTTTAAGGAAATTTCCCATTAAAGGCCAACATTCCATTTTTGAGGAAATTTCCCCAAACGGCTAGAAGCCCCAACGGCTAGCTTTTCCCACTTCTATAAATCATCTTCAAAGATTAGCATTGAATTAGATTATTTTTATTTCAACTTTAAGAGTATTGAGAACTTTAATTTCTCTTCGAGTGAGTGACTCCTCGTCGGGTGAGTTAAGTCCCCTAGGGTGAGTTGAGTCCCTTTTTTGCGTATTTTATTCTAATCCACTTTTTTGTAATCTTGTTCGAAGATTCAATAAAGTTCCTTTTTTTTTTTAATTTTACTCCGTTGATCTACATCAAATTTGGTATCAGAGCGAGTTCGGTCCTTCGATCGGGCTCGATTCATCATGGTGAGAGGACGTGGGAATCGAACGGCTCCACTCCAAGATGCCTACCTCCGTGAAGAAGTTGAAGAGTTGAAGCGAGCAAATTATAACCTACAACGAATGATGGAAGAGGTCTTACAACAGCTTCCCATGCATGCTTCTACAAGTAATCCGATGGCCCCTAATGCATTTGCAGGACAACCACTTGACGCCCATGATACATTCAATGAAGGGTATCATTCTAAATCTTCAAGTTCAACTAGAGCTCCAACACCGCCACCACCCCCACCACCCCTAGTACAAGCACCACTCCAACCAACATGGGTGATGGATCATCTTGCGCGAGCTTTGGTAAATGCCGATAAGAGTATTCGAGTGGACATGTCCGATTTTGACGGTAAATTCAATCCCGAAACTTATAGTGATTGGATTGCTTCCCTTGAAACTTTCTTTGAATGGAAAGAATTATCGGAAGAGAGGAAAGTCAAATTTGTTGCTACAAAACTCAAAGGTCACGACTTAGTTTGGTGGCAACAATACCAAATAAGTCGTGAACGGAGAGGAAATCAGCGAGTTAATACTTGGACCGAAATGAAATTAAAATTGGATGACAAATTCCTCCCTCTTGACTATTCTCAAACTTTATATAGAAAGTTTCATCATCTCCGACAAAAGAATGATCAAAGTGTTGCTAATTATACTAAGGAATTTTATAAATATCTAAGCCGGATAAATTTACAAGAAACCGATGATCAATTGGTAGCAAGATACTTGAGTGGGTTAAAATTGTCTATCCATGATGAGATAATTTTACATCACCTTAGTAACCTTTGATGAGACATACCAAATGGCTTTAAAAGCAGAAGAAAAGTTGAAAAGGATAAATTTTAAGGGGGTTGAAAAGAACCCTGATTTTGGACCCTTTAAAGACAAGAGAGTGGTTACTCGCACTTTTAATCAACCAAACCCACACTATGGGGGAGGACTTAATTAAAGATCGAGTGGCTAACCCACTAGAAAGAAAGAAAAATGGGACACAATCCATTACATGTTTCAGGTGTGGGGAAAAGGGACATTTAGCTTATGAGTGTCCCAAGAAGAAGGGGGATAATCAGTTAAATCTCATAGATGAAAATGATGAGGATGATGAGGTTATCTATGACACCGATGAAAATGACGAGGCTCCCCATGAATTATGTGAGCCCGAATATAGTGCTGAAAGCCTTGTCATTAGACGAGTTTTAACGGCTCCAAAGAGCCTTGAAAATGATGATTGGCTATGTAATAATATCTTCCATACTTTTTGTACCGCTTATGATCGCAAATGTCTAGTTTTGATTGATTCCGGTAGTTTTGAAAATATGGTAGCTAAAGAAATGGTTGATTAGTTAAAATTACCATGTGAACCCCACCCAAAGCCCTACAAAATTTCTTGGTTCAAAAAGGGTGGTGAAGTACCTATCAAAGAAAGGTGCTTAGTGAAATTTTCCATTGGAAAGTATTGTGATGAACTTTGGATGGATGTATTACCAATGGATGCATGTCATGTATTGCTTGGACGACCTTGGCAATATGATCGCGATGTTCGTCATGATGGAAGAAAGAATGTTTATTCTCTTTTTCTTAATGGCACAAAGTATGTCTTGACTCCATTAAAAGAGATTCCATCACGTATCTCTAAAAAGGAATAAATTAACTAATCTCTTATCTCTCAAACATTTTGAAGAGACATACAAAGAGAGTCAAGTAGCCTATGTCCTTATTGCTCACAATACCATCAAGGAAGAACAGCAAAAAGAAATACCTAAATGCATAGATGAACTTTTGAGTGAGTTTTCCGATGTCATACCCGATGAATTACCGGATGGATTACCACCTATGTGTGAGATTCAACATCGAATTGATTTAGTTCCAGGTGCTATATTGCCAAACTTACCTCATTATCGAATGAGCCCCGCGGAACATGCCGAACTCCAAAGGCAAGTTGAAGGATTGTTGAAAAAAGGACTCATTCAAGAAAGCCTAAGTCCTTGTGCGGTTCCCGCCCTCCTTACCCCTAAGAAGGATGGGACTTGGAGGATGTGTGTTGATAGTAGAGCTATCAACAAAATCACAATAAAATACCGCTTTCCTATTCCCCGACTTGATGACATGCTAGACATGTTACATGGTGCCCAAGTGTTTTCAAAAATTGACCTTAGAAGTGGATACCACCAAATTCGAATCCAAGGAGGTGACGAATGGAAAACCGCCTTTAAAACTCGAGACGGTCTTTATGAATGGCTAGTCATGCCATTTGGCTTATCAAATGCACCAAGTACGTTCATGAGGGTAATGAATCAAGTACTTAAACCATTTATTGGAAAATTTGTTGTCGTGTATTTTGATGATATTCTTATATTTAGCTCTTCAATTTATGACCATACTAATCATGTGCAACAAGTGCTACAAGTTTTGCACAGGGAAAAGTTATATATCAACCTCAAGAAGTGCTCTTTTATGGTAGATAGTGTAGTGTTTTTGGGCTACATTGTCTCTTCTCAAGGTGTCAAGGTGGATGAAGAAAAAATTAAAGCAATTGTGGAATGGCCAATCCCAAAATCCGTTGCAGAAGTGCGAAGCTTCCATGGCCTAGCAACATTTCTATCGGCGGTTCATTAAGAATTTTAGTAGCGTAATTGCTCCCGTGACAAACTGCATAAGATCCAAAGACTTTCGTTGGACACAGGAAGCCGATGAGAGCTTTAAATTAGTCAAAAAGAAACTAACTGAGGCTCCCGTGCTTGCTTTGCCTAATTTTGATGAGGTGTTTGAAGTAGATTGTGACGCATCTCACATAGGAATTGGGGCTGTCTTAAGCCAAAAGGGGCGCCCAATTGCCTTCTTAAGTGAAAAACTCAACGATGCTAAGAAGCGTTACTCCACTTATGACGTTGAGTTTTACACGATTGTGCAAGCCTTAAGGTTTTGGCGTCACTACTTGATACACTAGGAGTTTGTTTTATATTCTGACCATGAGGCCCTTCATTTTTTAAATGCCCAAAAAAAGCTTAATGCTAGACATGCTAAGTGGGTCTCCTACCTACAAGAGTACACCTTTGTGATACATCACAAGGCCGGTACTATGAATAAAGTAGCGGATGCACTTAGTCGAAAAGTTTGTCTACTCAATACTTTATCTTTTGAAGTGATTAGTTTTGATTTGTTACCTGAAAATTATAAAACTGACCCTTACTTTGAAAAGATTTGGGAAGAATGTAACAATGGGCCAAACAAAGACTTTTCCATAGTTGATGGGTACCTTTTCAAGGGAAATCAACTATGCCTCCCCGAAGGATCCTTAAGAAACCACGTCATTGCCGAACTACATGGTGGTGACTTGGGAGGTCATTTTGGTCGTGATAAGACCATTGCTTTAATTTATGGTCGTTATTATTGGCCTAAGATGAAACGGGATATAGAAAGATTTGTTCGTCAATGTATGACATGTCAACGGGCTAAGGGTGGCAAACAAAATTGTGGACTCTACCAACCCTTGCCAATACCAGCCCATCCTTGGGAAGATATTAGCATGGATTTTGTACTTGGGTTACCGAGAACCCAAAGAGGCCATGATTCTATTTTTGTAGTGGTTGATGGATTTTCTAAAATGGCTCATTTTCTTCCATGCAGGAACACTACCGTCGCTTCTAACATCGCTCATATTTTCTTCAGAGAGATTGTTCGACTTCATGGTGTACCAAAGACCATCACATCCGACCGAGATACGCGGTTCATGAGTCATTTTTGGCGAACTTTGTGGAATCTCATGGGAACTCAACTACAATTTTCAAGTGCCTATCACCCACAAACCGATGGCCAAACCGAAGTTGTAAATCAATCACTTGGAAATATGCTTCGATGCTTAACAAGTGACCATCCTCGTCAATGGGATTTTGTTTTGACTCAAGCTGAATTCGCCTTCAACAACTCAAGGTGTCGATCTACCCAAATGTCTCCTTTTGAGATAGTATATGGAAGGAATCTGTCTCATATTTTGGATCACGTACCTATTCCCAATCTGGGAAAAAGTAGCATGGACGCCGAAGAACTTGTTAGCCACATAAAAGAAGTTCATGAACAAGTTAGAGCCAATCTACAACAAGCCAATAGCCGTTATAAGGAAGCCGTCGACGCTCACCGTCGACACATGGAATTTAAAGAAGGAGATTTGGTTATGGCATACTTGCGCAAAGAACGATTCCCAACCGGAACATATAATAAGCTAAAGGATAAGAAGATTGGACCATGTCGCATCCTCAAGAAAATGGAAGAAAATGCATACCGGATTGAGTTACCCAATGGGATGGAATTAGCCCAATTTTTAACATTTCTGATCTCTACCCATATTATGGTGACTCAAATCACTCTCCGCCAAAGCTTGATGATTGGAAAAGGTCTCCTTCACTTGGGTCTTCTGAAATCATTGATATCCTGGATATGCAAACAACGACCACTAGGCGAGGTACTTTCACCCAATATCTTGTTCGTTGGAAGAACAAATCAGGGTCCGAAAATGTTTGGATCAATGATGAAGAATTGTAGAACATTGACAAAGGATTATGGAAAAACATTACCAAATCAAACTCGAGGACGAGTTCTTTCCATGAGGAGGAGAATTGATGCATTCACTTGGATTGAGAAGCACTAGATCAAAGCTCCTCATTAAAGGCCAACATTTAACTTTTAAGGAAATTTTCCATTAAAGGCCAACATTCCACTTTTGAGGAAATTTCCCCAAATGGCTAGAAGCCCCGACGGCTAGCTTTTCCCACTTTTATAAATCATCTTCAAAGATTAGCATTGAATTAGCTTGTTTTTATTTCAACTTTAAGAGTATTGAGAACTTTAATTTCTCTTCGAGTGAGTGACTCCTCGTCGGGTGATTTGAGTCCCCTAGGGTGAGTTGAGTCCCCTTTTTGCGTATTTTATTCTAATCCACTTTTTTGTAATCTTGTTCGAAGATTCAATAAAGTTCCTTTTTTTTTGAATTTTACTCCGTTGATCTACATCAGAAATACATGTTCCTATCCTAGTCCATACGTTCTAATGGTGATAATATGTGTTGCTGACTGTTACACTTCTAGTTCTAGGTTGCTGTCATCTTTTCATGGTTGTGATGCTTAAAGTTTTTGCTCCAATAAATGGGTTCTTCATGGCATTATAGACCTTATAAGCGGAGTGCAACACTTGAAAATCCAGACCTGAGAAGGTCAGTCTTAGATTTATGGAAAATTTCCTTTCTTCGATCCATGTTATGTTCGAAAACCTTGAAGGCATTCGGCCAATATAGACTGGCACATTAATCTTTCTAGTATTGTATTTCAAGCAATGAACATGCATTATATATGGCATAAGCAAGTTGACTGACCTCTGCAAGAAGTTCATTCTTGAACTTGAACTTAAACAATTGGACCTTCTCATCATCTGGAGCATATGGTTGCTGTCTTGGCAATGGTGGTTCTTGTACCTATTAAATCAGGGAGCAAATTGAAGTTGGTAGAACTTTGTCATTATTTTCTTTGATTTTGTTATATTTAAAGCATCCCTCCATGGTGGGGAAAGTCTCCATCCAAGGAAGTAAGGAAGAAAACAAACAAGGAGAGTTCTATTAATCTGAAAAAGTCACTTGTTAGGAAAAACTCTCATAGTTTCCTGTGCAGACATTATTTTAATTCTCTAACTACTTTCTTGATCTTGTTTATTTGTTGCTAGTCTGTTACTACTTATAAAAACAAATGCTAGTCTGTAGAGTTCAGCTAGGCCTAGCTAGTTATCATCCTCTGATTTTTGTAGGTGTTCTTATTTCGAAAGGCTGTTGTTTACAAGTGTAACATGGCTGAAAATTTGCAAATACTCATTTAGTTTAAATTTTTTATAGGTGTGCAGAGGAAGCTGGAAATGGATTACTGGGTAAGATGCGTTGTTGCTTTGTTAAGTTCTTTGGTTTGCATCTTGACGAAGCTTTGTTAGCATTTGTCTTACACATTGCCTCATGTTCCTATCAAATTTAGGAGGCAAATAAGAATGATAAATCTGTAAAGGAGATACAAGACTAGCATGAGGTGTTGGTTATGTCCCATTGTAATCTTATATTTATTGCATAAAAAATTTCAATTATGAAAGTTAGAACTCATAACCTATGGACCGTTTATTTTTACTGTTAACTTGAAAACTACATTTGATGGGGTTAGAAATTTCAGAATGGACTAATTTTTTGTACGAGTGATCTATATGGTAAGGAGATCATCCTCACTAAAATGGATTCTTTGGTGTTTTTGATCTAGAGATACATGAGTTTGATTGACTTAGCTGTAGGGATTTAAATAAAGAAGCGCTTTTAACCATACTCGGCGATTGCTCGTTGCAAGTTTTTGGCACCACCATGGCTTTGTGTACCTGTGAAAGTAATGTGTGTGAATGATGAAACAACACGAATTAATGTCGTGGCTAGGACCATCGTGAATTTTCAATTGAATTGGGGTTACTTAGCTGCTATTACTGGAATATCAGATTGTGTTATGAAGAGAGCAGAAGTGTCAACCAAGAGTGAATTTCACTTGTTTGTTGTGTACTTGTGTACTATTACTTATATGTATTGTTTTTGCTATAATGTATGCATTATATATAATTTAATACAGATAACCTTAGCCTCGTCTCCCTTGCCTTTGAGCATATTACTGTAATAAGAGAAACAACTAGAGGAGACACGACAAGGAACCACCAAAATTAGAAGATACAAATAATGAAATGCACCATAGAAATTGTTTTAATTTAGGAAGCTTGAGGAACATGCTTAGCAGGGTAAGAGAAGGAGTAGTCTTGAATATATGCATGTGTCTCTGTTTGGGATCATGAAAGTAGGTTTTTTTCCGCGTCGTTGATTACGGAAACCCTAATTCCAACACATTTCTAATAATCCGATTCTTGTTCACTCAAATCCTACAAAAATCACAGGGTTGTACAGTGGCTCGTGTCGGATGTCGATCCTCACTCGGGATTAGTCGGATCAGCACAAATAAGAACACATTTGAACACAAAAATTGCTAGAATGGTGGGGTGAGATTTAAAATGATCTTGATTGGATTTTTAACATAACTGTGCACATTAACAATATTGATCAAAATAGGAATGAGAACTTAATAATCCAAACATAACTCATAATCAAAATTCTTTATTAAATCAGAATTGTCTACAATGCATATAATCGAGATTCAAGTACAGCTGATAAAAAAAAACTAATTAGAGAGGGAGATTTTAGAGAGAGAAAATAAAAGGGATTTTTAGAGAGAGAAATGGATGGAGAGAGAGATGAATTAAGGGAAAGCCTAATCGAAACCTAGAGAGAGAAATTAAGAATAGGAAAAAAAAATAGAGAGAGAAAAGAAAATAAGGTAGAGAGAGAAAGTAAGAAACTCACCATTTGCGCACTTACCAATGAGCCGTTAGGTGGAGAACATCGGTATGAGTAAGGTGCACCATGTACACGAGCTGTTCAAGGAGAGAATAGAGGAGTTATCGGCTTGAGGAGTGCATCGGGTGCAACAGCAATGTGGTGTGCACAGTGGATGAGTACCACGGTCTATATTGCAACGAGGATGCAACTATGGAGTTGCAGATCCAGTTGACCAGCAATGGAGGATATTTCGGTGGCCCACATGGACCATGGATGTTTGCTGTTGGACTCGCCTCCACTCAAGGTGAGAGACGGCTGGGAATAGAGCAGCAGGCGGTGATGGAGAGATGGGCGGGTAGGAGCAATCTTCCCTTCACTTCTTCTTCTTCTTCTCTTCTTTTTTTTTTTTCTTTTTTTTTTTGTTCGTTTAGCCTAAGAGAAAGATGTAAAGGCTTGGGCTGGGGACGGTGATGGTAGTGGATGTAGGCGATGGAGATCGCATGTGACAAGGCGGATGAAAATGCTGCTGCAGCAGTTCGCCGAAGTTGCAACCTGCAACTCCGACTCGGTTTGAGATGGGGGGGGTGCAGTAGGTGATGGAAGAAGAGGAGGGCGGTATGGAGGTGTTGCAGTAGCAAGGTGGAGCGGCAAGGAGGAGTGGTGACGCCCAGATCTGAGGAGGAGGAGCTTGCTGGTGGGTGGAACAACTCCGGTCGGAGTTACAGTCCGGTGGCAGCGTGGTGAGGAGGGGGAGAATGGATCCAAGGTGATGGGGAGCACGGTCCAGCAGCAGGAGAGTTTTCTCACGGTCAGGGAGGAACAACAGCTAAGGGTCTTGGTGCTTGAAGATGTCGTAGGGTGAGTAGAAGAGAAGATGCACTGTGGTGAGGATGGAGATGGCTAGAGAAGATGAACCAGTCCGGCGAGAACGGTGGTGGCTAGCGGTGCTGCTCTAGGAGAGGAAGATGAGGGGTTTTTCTGGTCGAACCAGTAATGAAGGGCCAAGGGGATGGTGACGGCTGGGGTTAGCAATGAGAAGTGTCTCTCCAAAACGTAGGAAGGTAAGGTTTTTTTTTTAAAAAAACGTTGAGGAGGTTGACGGCTTGCATTTTGGAGGCGCTAGTTCAGACCAATCTTGTGGAGATGGTGACCCAGAAGTGGCGAGATGGAGAACGGATGCACAGTTGGTTCTTGCTGGTGGTGGAGTCTTGATCGGCCGGAGTTGCAGCCTGCAACTCCGGCAATGACGTGGTGAAGAAGATGAAGAAGAAGCAGAAGAAGAAGAGAAGAAGAAGAGGATAAAGAAGGAGAAGAAGAGGCAAAAACGTGGTGGAATTTGTTTTGGGAAAGAGAGGAAGAGATGGGAGGGGGATTAGGGTTCCAAAGAACCCTTCTCCTTCCCCTTTTAAAGCTCCCTAGTTTTCATTAATGGAAATTAGGGAATTTTTTAAATAAAAAAAAATATATATATATATATATATTTTTTAAGTAAAACACTACTTTTCTTTGAGGAATGTCCCCATATAGTGGACCCCCCATTTTTTAAATTTTAATTAAAATTATTTTGAAATTCACGAGGTCCACTAACTGGTCGGACAGCAGGTCGATGATGATGGGCCCGGCTACTGGCCCACATGGATTGATGATGTCCATCGTCTCACAAGATGATGTGACAGACAGTCTGATGGCGATCGGATGGATGGTGACTTGATTGGGACCCAGATTGGTAGATCAACGGATCTAGAGAGATCCAACGGTCCGATTGAAGATCCAACGGTCCGATGGAAGATCCAACGGTCAGAAAGCTAAGGGAGATGAGATAGAGCCGATGGGTAGGAGTTCTGGGATTAGGTCAGTAGATTCGAGGACCGAGAGATGAAGAGAAAGAGAGAATAAGGAGAGATGAGAGAGATGAGAGAGAAAGTATGAGAAAATAGAGATAAAAGTATTGGCAGAGGGTCTGGAACCCTGGTCTTCACTGTGACCATCCTCACACTTCTCCAGTAGAGTAGACTATCATTCCTTGCTGACTCATGTGGCTTTAAACGCTTTGGTCCGTCTCTTGGTCATTGGCTCTCCTACTATCTTCGTTCTTTGGGCCGGCTTTTTGGTCCTCTTATTCAACCCATATTTGGCCCATATCTTCTAGTCATAGCATGTGGGCTCTTTAAGCTTTGATAATGGGCTTTCCTGATCGATGTGGGCTCGCAAGTCTCGAGAATTGTCCCATCGGGGTTTCCTACAACAGAAGAAGCGCGTAATGAGACTTTATCAGAACGACTCAATGCCTAGACTTCCGAAAATGTGTTTAATGCATGTAAATATACTATTTCGTCCAGAAAAGTGTGTTCTACGCAACAAAAGAGACTCTTACGTAGAAAAGTAGATAAATAGAGCATTTTAACGTAGGAGAGTGTGAAAACGCTTAGAAGATAACAGTGAAAAATACGCACTTTTAAGCGAATATCACAACCCCCAACCAGCATATTGCCCATCCTTGGCAATTAGTGCGAAATAAATGAGCTTAAAAGGGCTCTGCACATGCTGCACACTTTTTCATATTAGCTCCGGGAAAACACCGTTCGTCAAATCATTGAATGGATGCAAAAACAGTTACATACTAGCGAAGAGTTGGAAAGTTTTGGCAAGACTACAGACTGATAATCATGACCCAGAATAGTCAGACTCTGTGTGTGTGTGCTCAACGTTCTCATCATCCGACAGTAAAGATTTCCAGATCACCTCTAAGTTTTTATGCCTCGACCTCAAATCTCACATGTTTAGCAC
This sequence comes from Euptelea pleiosperma, assembly GCA_035048495.1. Lineage (NCBI taxonomy): Eukaryota > Viridiplantae > Streptophyta > Magnoliopsida > Ranunculales > Eupteleaceae > Euptelea > Euptelea pleiosperma. The sequence goes on along the minus strand of CM068553.1, from coordinate 20,224,541 downwards.
TCAGAATAGAATCACACAAGAAGGGTTTTCTTCTTTTCTCTCAATTTATATGTGAGGAAATGTGTTGATATATGAAAGCAAAGATCTCACATATGTATTATTTAATGGAAGGACATCTTTAACAGAAGAAGATCTCATGATTGGAATACCACTTCACTCGGGAACGTCAGATCAAACTCTATAGCTTCTCCTTCTCCAATCTCTACATTTTATGATCGTGCTACCCTAGAATCAAGTAGGACTTTCCTGGGTTATAATGAGGCTTAGGTCCGGTGTAGAAAACTAAAGGGATACAGGATTTCAAAGATCTTGAGAGGATATCTCTATTTTCTTGTATTTTTCCTGCGGCGTAACACCATTATCTGGTTCTTTTTCCTTTTTTTCGTATTTTTCTCTTTTTCTTGATATTTCTGAGACTGCTCAATTTCTTTTCAGCTCTTTTTCATACTTTCTTTCGATATTTTGTTTTCAGCTTGAACCACTTTCTTTTCCTTTTGATTCTTCCTCTTTACTTTTCTTTTCACAGTACACCCATATCAGTTATTCTTTTGTCCATCTCAAAATAAGGGTAGCCAGTCATGCTTCGTAGCTGGACTGGATTTTAGGTTGATGGGTTTATAAAGAAAAGGCTTTTATAGAAGGGTTCAAGGGGTTTCTAGTGAAGTATAATTCAAGTGAGTAAAAAGGCTGAATGGTTCAGAAAAATGGCCTAAATCATTTTCTAGGGTTTGCACTATCATGTATACTGTCTTGACTGGATATAGAGAAGGTTCTGTTGTAGTAATCCAATGTTGATGTCGTTCCGAGTTTTATGATCGAAGCAAAAGACAATGAGATCTCTCAACGAATATTGCGGGCATGAAGAATAGTGAGTCATCTTGTGACTCATGATTAATGTGTAACTCTCTGAAATTATTAAAGGCTCAAAAGCTCACTGGGTTAGGTCTCCACAATTCTTCTCACAGGATCTCTAGAATTTCCAAACTTAGGATGACTCTGATGTTGATAGTGTACAATTGTGCCGAATCTGAGTTTTTTCTAAGTTTTCAAAACTGCTGTAGCCACGCTTGACTTGACTCAAAGCTAACCTTAAACAAAAATTGACATCCTCAATACTGACTTAACGGAGGTTTTCAGCTAATCAAAGTCAGGGTATTTGACACATTTTTGAAATTCTAGAAAACTTTTGGAGAACATCGGAAATCACCCCAAAAACCACTTTCTTTTTTTTTTTTTTTATCAAAATGAAGACATGAGTTTTGGTAAATACCCACCCCCAACCAAAATACAACACCGTCCTCGGTGCTCATGACCGAGACATAAAATGATGAAAAATCAGTGATGATGATGCAAAGGTTCAGGGAGGATGTTACCAAGTCGGCAGAAACTCGACAGTGTGTGATACCTGATGATCAGAAGAATGAATGTACCTGTATTTCCAAAGATATAACAATAATAACAAATGCATGAGACTCATGTACTCTAGGAATATCGGAATTGCCTTTCCGAAAGTGCTAAGTTTTACGTCTTCAGCCAGACATGACGGGGGTATATCAAGTACCCCCAACTAGGTTAAAACTCATGGAGACTGAGTGAATCTGCAGTCTTCCTAACACCTAAGGTGGAACGGAGACAACTATCCTATCCCTTGTCTAGGTATACCTGTGTAGAACAGGTCTTTCTCAGTGTAGACTGAGAGAAGGACAGTAAGTTCTCTGAGTAGCCCTACAAAAGTGTGTAGTTGAGCAGGGAGGGATTGAAGCTTCTCAGTAAAAACTGAGAGGACAGGAGGAAGGGATTCTCTGACCATGGTTAGCAGAGCGGTAAACTCATTGAGTTTAGCGAGAATATATCTGAATGGAGCAGACTCCTGCAGATCAGTAATACCAGAATTTTCTGACTCCGAGATGAAGTCAGACTCAAAGTGTTCTTGACACTGGGATAATTTGTCCTCGTGAGAGTCTTGAATTAGACTCTCCATGACATATGGTTCATCAACAACATCGACGTAGGGTGATGGGTGAAAACTGTTGACCTCTCCCTCTAGGTTTCCTAATTTGATAGGGATGTTCCAATCCTTACATTCAATATGTTCATCCTCGGTGGTGAACGGTAGATTCAGGACAACGGGAATCCCATGTTCTAGACACGGCTCATTAGTAGGAATGTCTGCATCCAGGGCAGAGAAAGAATTATCAAAGATAGAGATGGAACTGAGTTCCTCTGTGCTCGGTCCAGAAGTTGGTGCTGTTAAGGACACCAAAGATTGAGACTCGGGTTCATCACTATTATTGCACAATCCAAGGGAGGTGGGGAGGAACGGTAGATCTAGGACAGTTGGGATCCTACGATCGAGACAAAACTCAGTGTCATGAAGATCATCTTCAGGGTCCAGGTTAGAAGCAGCAGTGGTAGAGTGAGAAATAGGTTGCTCTGAGGTAGGTTCAGGATGTGGTGCTTTTAAAGGCACCGAAGATGGATACACTGGCTCCTCAATAGTCTGGCTCGATCTAGGGGTGGGTACAACTTCTATTTCTTCCTCGCAATGCTGGTACTGGGTCCAATTGTGCGGCTTCTCCTCAGGATAGGCTATTGGTGGGCTAGTGAAGTTGACTTCCTCTCTCTCATTTTCTAATTGAACTAGACGTTGCTCCAAGCTCTCCATAGATTGCTGTTGTTGGTGCTCTAGACCTTGGAAATACTGTTGTTGCTGGGCAATGTACTGAGAGAGAAGGTCCTCTAGACAGGGTTTAGTAGCCAACGAAGGTGGTTCAGCCAAGGGGAGCCGAGGTGCCAACTCTTGATTGTAGTCCGACTGGGTATGAAAGTTGTAAGGCAGAGTGGAGTTTGGGACTAGCTGCTGACTTTGGAAATTCTGAGGGGTCCATTGTTGATCAGAATAGTCATTCTGTGGATATGATGGGTACTGTGATTGCGAGTATTGCCAGTCATACTCTCCATTGGGTAGATGGAACCCGGAAGGATAATTATCCTGCGGCAGTTGCTGTGGGATAGCAGACTGTTCCCAACCAAAGTTATGGTGACTCCTATTATCCAGATAATAAGTGTTGTCATAGGAGGTCTGCATTGGAGATGGAAAGGTACAAACATCTTGCTAGATAGGAGGGTAATATCCTACAGACTGGGAATGGTGCACAGGTTACTGGACCGCGGCACGAAGGGCAGAGACTGAATTTTTAAGCTCTTGGAGTATAGAATTGTACTCCGGATCTCGGTGATTATCATACCCTGTAGAAGCATGCGAGACTGGAGTATCATGATGATACGCAGAATTGTCATACCATTGTTGAGAGTGATCACCTCGATTCTCACAGAAATTGTAGTAGGTCTCATACAGAGGCCGTTCATCTGCCATTAGAGGCGATAGAGGGGTGCAGTGGACTAACTCTCAGATCGAGTCAGTAAAAGGTGAGGATAGGTCCAACCGGCCTTCTACTTGAAAAAGCAAGCCCAAGATTTGGCAAAAAGTTGCCAAAAGGAGACACTGGAGTGGTGATTCTAAATGATGCACACCAAGCACAGATAATCCTATTCTAAACAATCAGGATATATTTTAGGCATTATCTTGTTAGTTTAGGGGCTAGAGTAGATTATGACAGTGGGCAGACCACTGGTTTACCTTTTAGCCGCCGGACTAACTGTATGCACTCAGAGGTTCTCACCAGGCTACACTCTTTAGAGCAAATCCTTTAGTACTAACTCTAGTCAACAACAAGGCAATCCGAAGCCTAGACAGACGTGCGGCACAATGGCTGTCTTAAGTACGTCCCAGACTAACCGGATTGGTCAAGTGTATAAGGAGAGTGTTCCCTCGGGTTAAGCTAGGGTTGATGTGTGTTCCTAGTCCACACGCAACTAACCGCCGAATAGTCCAAGATGCCACGTCGAGCTCAGTGTACTTGAGTAGCAGGGACTTATGGGTGTGTTAGACAACAGGGACCCGCGCTCGTGGTCTTATTTCGATTGGATGTTAAGCGGGTTCGCTTTGTGTGGATTTTTCCTCGAACACCGGGCTAATTGGCTCTCCTTCTTGATTCTTTTTATTATAGATGGATCATGTGTATCAATTTCAGCTGGAGTGATGAGGTGAGTGATGAAATCCCACCAGTTTTAATTTTGGAGCTTGGTCTACTCTCTTAGAGTTGATTGATTAACGGCCACGCCACTCAAGTCGAAGAATATGTATGCGAAAGCAAATAGACAAGCGGCAATGATGCACCCAATAACACCGTATCTCACTCAAGGCGAGGATAGGGACTTACCTCCCGTGGGCCACGCCACGGGGTCTCCTCCGTGGGTTAGGGAGGGGTATCCTAATGGGCTTGGGCCCGACTCCACCTCTTTGAGCTTTCGCTCCCTACCCACACTGGATCGTGTTCCTACAGAAAAGTTAGATCGCACGGTCTAGGTATTTGGGATTCTATTTGGAAGATCCTTGCCTTTTTAGGGTTCACAGAGCACTTATTGGATTTAGGCAAGTTTTTGAATTAATTTTCAAGTTCGAGATGGGTTAAAATTTAGGAATTCCCAGATTGAAAAATACTTAGATTGGAAAGTTTCCTGAACTGTGGAGATCTTCCAAGAAAGATTTGATTACGAGATCCCTTACAATTTTGATAAATTTCCCAAAATTAAAATTCTGCTAGATTTGGGGTGTTTCCTTTTGCAGACTTTTCCAAATTCTGAAGATTTCTAAAGATAGAAATTCTTCTAAAGAGGAAACTTCTAAGAGGGGAAACCCTAATTAAGCAGAGTTTCAAGATTTTGGAATCTTTCCAAAAATCGCAAATCCTTGATTAGTGATTTCTAAAAATCTGCAGAATATAAAACCCTAATTTTTTTGAATTTTGATTTTTTGAATTTTTTTGGTATTTTCCACTTAATCTAGGGTTTCTAAAAAACCATAGAACAAGATCTAGCAGTTATATGGAAAGCAGTAAAATTCCTAAGTTATTACAAATTGCACTCGGCCTTCGAGGCATTAAAAATAGTAATTTAAAAACTACTAAAAATCACTAAAAACAAAAACAAAAAAAAATAGAAAGTTTCCCGAAAAGGTCGGGCTGTCCAAATTGAGCAGCTTTCCGCTTCAGCAACTTTCCAATTCTGTCTTTACGTCCTTTTTCGCACTCCCGTCAACCCGAGCAGCAGCGGCGCCATTTGAAAGTAGGTTTTTTTCCGCGTCGTTGATTACGAAACCCTAATTCCAACACATTTGTAATAATCCGATTCTTGTTCACTCAAATCCTGCAAAAATCACAGGGTTGTACAGTGGCTCGTGTCGAATGTCGATCCTCACTCAGGATTAGTCGGATCAGCACAAATAAGAACACATTTGAACACAAAAATTGCTAGAATGGTGGGGTGAGATTTAAAATGATCTTGATTGGATTTTTAACATAACTGTGCACATTAACAATATTGATCAAAATAGGAATGAGAACTTAATAATCCAAACATAACTCATAATCAAAATTCTTTATTAAATCAGAATTGTCTACAATGCATATAATCGAGATTCAAGTACAGCTGATAAAAAAAAAACTAATTAGAGAGGGAGATTTTAGAGAGAGAAAATAAAAGGGATTTTTAGAGAGAGAAATGGATGGAGAGAGAGATGAATTAAGGGAAAGCCTAATCGAAACCTAGAGAGAGAAATTAAGAATAGGAAAAAAAAATAGAGAGAGAAAAGAAAATAAGGTAGAGAGAGAAAGTAAGAAACTCACCATTTGCGCACTTACCAATGAGCCGTTAGGTGGAGAACATCGATATGAGTAAGGTGCACCATGTACAGGAGCTGTTCAAGGAGAGAATAGAGGAGTTATCGGCTTGAGGAGTGCATCGGGTGCAACAGCAATGTGGTGTGCACCGTGGATGAGTACCACGGTCTATATTGCAACGAGGATGCAACTATGGAGTTGCAGATCCAGTTGACCAGCAATGGAGGATATTTCGGTGGCCCACATGGACCATGGATGTTTGCTGTTGGACTCGCCTCCACTCAAGCTGAGAGACGGCTGGGAATAGAGCAGCAGGCGGTGATGGAAAGATGGGCAGGTAGGATCAATCTTCCCTTCACTTCTTCTTCTTCTTCTCTTCTTTTCTTTTTTTTCTTTTTTTTTTTGTTTGTTTAGCCTAAGAGAAAGATGTAAAGGCTTGGGCTGGGGACGGTGATGGTAGTGGATGTATGCGGTGGAGATCGCATGTGACAAGGCGGATGAAAATGCTGCTGCAGCAGTTCGCCGGAGTTGCAACCTGCAACTCCGACTCGGTTTGAGATGGGGGGCGGTGCAGTAGGTGATGGAAAAGAGGAGGGCGGTATGGAGGTGTTGCAGTAGCAAGGTGGAGCGGCAAGGAGGAGTGGTGACGCCCAGATCTGAGGAGGAGGAGCTTGCTGGTGGGTGGAACAACTCCGGTCGGAGTTACAGTCCGGTGGCAGCGTGGTGAGGAGGGGGAGAATGGATCCAAGGTGATGGGGAGCACGGTCCAGCAGCAGGAGAGTTTTCTCACGGTCAGGGAGGAACAACAGCTAAGGGTCTTGGTGCTTGAAGATGTGGGGTCCACTAAATGGGGAGATTCCCCATAGAAAAGTAATGCGTTACTTAAAAAAGAAAAAAAAATATATATATATATATATATATATATATATATATATATATATATATATATATATATTTTTCATATTTTTTATTTTCAAAAAATACCCTATTTCCATTAAAGGAAATAGGGAGCTTTAAAAGGAGAAGGAGAGGGGTTCGCTCGAACCCTAATCCCTCTCCCCTCTCCTCCTCTCCTTCCCCCTATCCTTTCCCTTCTTCCCCGCGACTTCCTTCCCTTTCTTCTTCTTCTTCTTCTTCTTCTTCTTCTTCTTCTTCATTCCGGCCGGAGTTGTAGAACTCCGGCCGCTTCTTCTTCTTCTTCTTCTTCTTCTTCTTCTTCTTCTTCTTCTTCTTCTTCTTCTTCTTCTTCTACTTTTCCTTCTTCTTTCCACTCGCTGTTGCAGCAGCCACGAGCTCAGGCGGGCTGGTTCGAAGCACCTGCTGGTGTGAACGCCTATCACCACCACCGGAGTTGCAGGTTTGCAACTCCGGCGAACCTGCAAATACCGTCTCCTTCTTCCTCTTCAGCCTGCAGCGCCTCCTCCTCTCACCTGCAACTCCTTGCTCTGCTCTCCTCCACCTCTGACCTAGCCGAACTTGTAACCTAGGCTTCATCCTCTTGCTGTTGAGCAAACCACGATCACCTGCCCCTTTCGTTTCCGAACGAAACTCTACCGCCTTGCAACGCCCCACGTCCTCCGTCCAGCAACCACGCCTCCTCTTCTTCTCCGCCTGAACTCCACACCGGAGTTGCAAACCTGCAACTCCGGTCAACCTCCATTACCGAGTGCCTGCATCCATTGGACGTGATAAGCAGCATCGTCCTCATCTTCATCAATGGCTCCATCACCCCTTCACCGCCTTCACCACTTTTCCACCTCTCCAGCTCGTCAGAAACGCCGTTTCCTTTCCACGGACCAGTTCACACGACGCTGCTCCAGCTAGGACGAGATCTCCCTCTCCTTGCTGCCTTCGATCAACACTTCAACTACCTCTTGCCGCCTGCTGCACCTCCTCCTCAAAACGCACCTCCGGTCACCTCCATTAACGCCGGCAAACTTTGCTGCTCCGCCTCCTACACGTACCACCTGGTGCCCTTCCTAGCAGCGATCTTCTAAGCAAGCAACCACATCAGCCACCTCCTCCTTCATCTCCTCTTGCCATAGAAGAAAAGAACAGCCCAACATCTCTTCCTTGGAAATCCTCCCTTGGATGGCTGCACCCTACGGTTGTTTCTCAACTGTGATCTTTCCACTTGTTGCATTGGGGGTGCAACACCACAATACCATCCCTACCATCATGGCTAGCACCTAAAAAAACAAAAAAAAGAAAAAAAAAATCCTTCACTTGCCGATAGGATTGACATTCACATGCACTTGCGGCAAGATGACTCTACACCTCACGGCCATCCCTTTGCCCGTGATCCATCCACCTTCTCCATTGGTAATCTCAGGTAAGTAAATAAACATGGTGAACTTTTTCCCTCTTTCTCTCTCTAAATCTCCTTAGAACTTTCTCTCTCTAGATCCCTCTTTCTCTCTCTAGGCATATTTTCTCTTAAAGCTTTTTAGTTTAGTTATTTTTATTTGATTGTCATTGTAAGAGACAAGTTCAGTTAAATAAATATGATTTAATTATGATTGTGTTACATTATCTGCAATTTCCCCGTCATTTTATGTCTCTTTTTGCGCTAATTAACCCCGAGTGCGGATCGACATCCGACACAAATCCCTATACAATATCCAATATTTTGCAGGATTAAAACTCGGATCAAATTACAAATCTTGTTGATTCTAGGGTTTCCGTAACCAACGACGCGGAAAATCCCTACTTTCAGTGAGTAGAAGAGAAGATGCACTGTGGTGAGGATGGAGATGGCTGGAGAAGATGAACCAGTCCTGCGAGAACGGTGGTGGCTAGCGGTGCTGGTCTAGGAGAGGAAGATGAGGGGTTTTTCTGGTCGAACCAGTAATGAAGGGCCAAGGGGATGGTGACGGCTGGGGTTAGCAATGAGAAGTGTCTCTCCAAAACGTAGGAAGGTAAGGTTTTTTTTTAAAAAAACGTTGAGGAGGTTGACGGCTTGCATTTTGGAGGCGCTAGTTCAGACCAATCTTGTGGAGATGGCGACCCAGAAGTGGCGAGATGGAGAACGGATGCACAGTTGGTTCTTGCTGGTGGTGGAGTCTTGATCGGCTGGAGTTGCAGCCTGCAACTCCGGCAATGACGTGGTGAAGAAGATGAAGAAGAAGCGGAAGAAGAAGAGGAGAAGAAGAGGAGAAAGAAGGAGAAGAAGAGGCGAAAACGTGGTGGAATTTGTTTTGGGAAAGAGAGGAAGAGATGGGAGGGGGATTAGGGTTCCAAAGAACCCTTCTCCTTCCCCTTTTAAAGCTCCCTAGTTCCCATTAATGGAAATTAGGGAATTTTTTAAATAAAAAAATATTTTTTTTTAAGTAAAACACTACTTTTCTTTGGGGAATGTCCACATTTAGTGGACCCCCCATTTTTTAAAATTTAATTAAAATTATTTTGAAATTCACGGGGTCCACTAACTGGTCGGACAGCGGGTCGATGATGATGGGCCCAGCTACTGGCCCACATGGATTGATGATGTCCATCGTCTCGCAAGATGATGTGACAGACAGTCTGATGGCGATCGGATGGATGGTGACTTGATTGGGACCCAGATTGGTAGATCAACAGATCTAGAGAGATCCAACGGTCCGATTGAAGATCCAACGGTCAGAAAGCTAAGGGAGATGAGATAGAGCCAATGGGTAGGAGTTCTGGGGTTAGGTCAGTAGATTCGATGACCGAGAGATGAAGAGAGAGAGAGAATAAGGAGAGATGAGAGAGAAAGTATCAGAAAATAGAGATAAAAGTATTGGCAGAGGGTCTGGAACCCTGGTCTTCACTGTGACCATCCTCATACTTCTCCAGTAGAGTAGACTATCATTCCTTGCTGACTCATGTGGCTTTAAACGCTTTGGTCCGTCTCTTGGTCATTGGCTCTCCTACTCTCTTCGTTCTTTGGGCCGACTTTTTGGTCCTCTTATTCAGCCCATATTTGGCCCATATCTTCTAGTCATAGCATGTGGGCTCTTTAAGCTTTGATAATGGGCTTTCCTGATCGATGTGGGCTCGCGAGTCTCGAGAATTGTCCCATCGGGGTTTCCTGCGACAGAAGAAGAGCGTAATGAGACTTTATCAGAACGACTCAATGTCTAGACTTCCGAAAATGTGTTTAATGCATGCAAATATACCATTTCGTCCAGAAAAGTGTGTTCTACGCAACAAAAGAGACTCTTACGTAGAAAAGTAGATAAATAGAGCATTTTAACGTAAGAGAGTGTGAAAACGCTTAGAAGATAACAGTGGAAAATACGCACTTTTAAGCGAATATCAGATCACCATTTTTTATGTTGTATAGTATAGACTGTAGATGATCCAAATGTCTCTTGTGAATTCACTATTTGTTTAGCAAATGCTATGTTGAAGCAAAAGTAGATCAATTTCGCAAGGGACCTAATAACCTATATATAATTTGAATGTTTGAAAAAAGTTGGGATTATAGTTCCAAAAGAAGAATCTAGCTGTGTTGTAATGTTATATTTTTTTTTTTTGAGTAAGTAGGATGCACCAGATCCTGAAACCGTGGTGTCTTTCCTAATAGTTGGAGATCCTCGTAATGATGCTCGTGGCATGGACAATGAAGTTGTGGACTCTTTTATCTATGTAAAGGTCAGTTAACTTGAACTCAGTTATGGCAAATCGTTTAGGTGGATGAGTTTGGGTTTGATGTGCAACCTTATGGCTGTGGTGCATTAGAGCAACCGATTGAACCTACAACCCTTGGCTGTTCATGATTAATGATATTCGCTCAAAAGTGCTTATTTTAAGCAATTATCCTTTTAGCGTTATCGCACTCTCCTATGTAAAATGCTCTATTTATCTATTTTTCTACGTAAGAGTCTCTTCTATTTCGTAGAACGCACTTTTCTGGACGAAATGGTATATTTGCATGCATTAAACACATTTTCGGAAGTCTAGGTATGAAGACGTTATGATCAAGTCTTATTACGTGCTCTTCTCTTATAAGAAACTCGATCGGGCTATTCTCGAGACTTGTGGGCCAAAATCGATCGTAATAGCCCATTATCAAAGCTTAAAGAGCCCACAGGCTATGACTAAAAGATATAGGCCAAATATGGGCTGAATAAGAGGACCAAAAAGCCAGCCCAAAGAACGAAGAGAGCATGAGAGCCAATGACTAAGAGACGGACCAAAGCGTTTAAAGCCACATGAGTCAGCAAGGAATGATGGTCTACTCTACTGGAGAAACGTGAAGATGGTCACAGTAAAGACCAGGGTTCCAGACCCTCTGCCAATACTTTTATCTCTATTTTCTGATATTTTCTCTCTCCTCCCCCTAATTTTCTATCTCATCTCTCCTTATTCTCTCTCTCTTCATCTCTTGGTCCTTGGATCTACTGACCTAACCCCAGAACTCCTATCCATTGGCTCTGTCTCATCTCCCTTAGCTTTCTGACCGTTGGATCTTCCACCGGACCATTGGATCTCTCTAGATCCGTCGATGTACTAATTTGGGTCCCAATCAAGTCACCATCCATCCGATCGTCATCGAATTGTCTGTCACATCATCTTGTGAGACGATGGACATCATCAATTCATGTATGCCAATAGCCGGGCCCATCATCATCGACTCGTGGCCCGACCATTTAGTGGACCTCGCGATTTTCAAATGCTTTAAATTAATTATTTTTAAATAAAAAAAGGGGGGTCCACTAAATGGGGAAATTCCCTAAAGAAAAGTAAGGTTTTCCTTAAAAAATAAAAAATAAAAAAATAAAAAAATATTTATTTTATTTTTAAAAAAAACCCAATTTTCCATTAAAGGAAAGTGGGAGGTTTAAAGGAGAAGAAGAAGGGTTCGTTTGAACCCTAATCCCCTTTCCCTCTCTCCTCCTCACCTTTTCCCCTTTCTCCCTTCTCCTTCTTGAGCTGTAATACCCTGAACTTTCGTTCTAGGGTATTATGGTAAATTCACCTAATAATGAAAACCTAAACCTTTTTCAGACTTCTATTATTATTTTTATGGTTTGACATCATGCTTGAGTATGTGTATTTAATTTGGTTTCATTCTGATAACTTTGAAAAATCTGCTATTTTTTTTAAACTCGCTCTTTATGGCTAAATTCTTGCTAAAAATAATGAACCATAACTTGCAGGGGACTTTTTCTTTCCCCAACTAACATTTCAGAACTTTTATAAAAAAATTATTTTGTGGGCCCGAGACACTAAAAATATTTCTATTTTATCCTTACCAACTTACCTGTGAAATTTGAAATCTTTCTTGAGAAATGAAAACTCTAGTCGAAGATTTTGGGAGATTTTGACAAAATAGTATTTTCGTAAATTTTTAAACTTTCCTACCATTCTTATATTTTTAAAAAAATAATATTTTATTATATTTTATTTATTTAATAGGAGTGTAGGACCCGCGAAATCACTTTCGGGTCATTTCGATGTCACTTGACACTTTTTCGGTGCTTTGAACATTTTTTATGATTTTTATGTATTTAGACTACTTTTATATGATTTGTGTGTGTGACATGTGTCAATACCTTGTTGTATGCACTTTTAAATTATATAATATAGTTTAATTGAATTAATGTATAATTATTTGTGTTATGATTGTTGGGTGGGCCCGTATGGCCAATTTAGATGCCTTTAGGGCTTAATAATATTCTTAAATAAAGCCTATTGATGTATATGGGCCTTGGGCCATTTCTAATCCATTAATAATGTAAAATATAAGTTTTTGAGGGTTGAAAAAGTCATCCCTTTGATAGTTACGATTTTCACTAATAGAGAAACCCTAATCCTTCTCTAAACTTATTTATGAAAACCCTAAAGCTTTAGAAGCTTTCACAAACCCAACTCCATTGAAGAATAGAGAAAGCTCCATCAAACCTTCATCCGAGCACTGATCGCACTCGAGCAAGAAGGGAGAATTGACGGGGACTCCGATTAGAAGAACATACTCCGAGGAGAGGACGATCCGACGACTTTCAAATTTGAAGAAACTTTTAATTTTCATTAAAGTTCAAGAAACCTTGAGGTAAGTGTGTTTGATCCATCCTATACTTGTTTTTCTTCAAGATTTTATTTCTCTTTCATTAGATAACGGTTGATACTAATTATAAATTAATTTTAACAATATTTACTTTATTCTTATTGGGTTGATCTTTATTTTGGACCACCATAATGGGTTTGGCCATGGTCTATTTTGTACATATAACGAATGACTATGTTCTTTATCATTTTTATTGTATTTTTATGATTTGAATATTTTTATAATTATTTTTTTCAAATACCACTATGAATCTGTTTTCCAAAACCGTTTAGTTTGTATTTTTCTGATTTGTATTGATTAAGTTATGATTTTTCTAAGTTGTTGGACTTTACCAAAAAACCCAGAATTTCAGATTTTACACAGTCCAGTTCACTTAAAATTTCGATCTCTATTTTTAACCTAAATATTTTTCTAATTATTTTTCATAGATACCTCTATCAATCTAGTTTCTAGAACCTTTGAGTTTGTATTTTTCTGATCTGTATTGATTAAGTTATGATTTTTCTAAGTTGTTGGACTTTACGAAAAAAAACTAGAATTTTAGATTTTACACGGTCCACTTCACTTGGGATTTCGATATAAATTTTTAATCTAAATATTTTTCTAATTATTTTTCATAGTATCAATCTAGTTTCTAGAACCTTTAAGTTTGTATTTTTCTGATTTGTATTGATTAAGTTATGATTTTTCAAATGTGCGGGGCTTTTCTGTAAAACCCAAAATTTTAGATTCTGTCCGGCCCACTTTATTAAGAGTTTCAACCTATATTTTGAATCTGAATGTTTTTCTATTTATTTTTTTAAAAAACCTTTGTGAATCTAGTTTTTAAATCCATTAAGTTTATATTTTTCTAATTTATATTTATTTAATTATGATTTTTACAAGAAACTATTTTTCTGTGAACTACCTATTTCTTGGATTTTGGACGATTAATGGCTTTAGGAACCCTTAGTGGTCATGACTTATTGACTATTAAACCTAGATGGTTTGACCTATACTTGTATGCATGGGGATCCACCCATGTGTCTTAGATCTCTCATAGGGTTCGGCCAAGTGTCTTGGATCCCTCTTTAGGGTTCGACCTTGTGTCATGAATCCCTCATAGGGTTCGGCAATGGTGTGTTAGATTCTCTTGCGATTTTCACTTATATTGTTCATCCGTGTTGATCGTGACTTTCGGTGATTGTTACATGTTATCATGTTTAACCCTAATTCGTTCCTATGTTATCACTTTTGATGATCATGTTTCATTTTATATTATTATTTAAATGTTAAATACATGTGTGCTTATGCCATGTAGCCCTAGTACTATCTTGTTGTCATACCATGATCATCACATCATTTCATATAAGGGGTGCATAAGGGAATGGGGTTGAAGTATATTATATACGTTTATATTGATTTTATCAATTAATCAGGGTTTGATACCTTAGGGTGAAAGGCCCCAGATGTTATTATATCCTGCAGATGGGTCGATGAGACTGCTCCCAGTGCGGGAAGGAGATGGAGACCCTATGTGGTTATGGGTACTAGTTGCATTTGCATCCCGTACTCAATTGCATTCACCCTCATATTCATGTCATCCTTATTATAAGATTGAGATGCATACCTTGATTAAAAAAACTTGTATAATATAATATCATACCATGCACACTGTTGTATTATTGGGCCTCGGCTCACGGTGCTACACCGATACCATTTTCAGATTTTGAGGAGTCGGGTACGTGAGATGATTTTGAGGCGAAAGACTCCGGTGCATTTGAGGAGATCGGCGAGGATTTGGGAGTCGATCCCATACTTTAGAAGACTTGATTTTGATTGTTCTAAATATTACTTATTTATTTTCACGGTTGATTGAGAGCATGTTCTCACATCCATCTCTCTATACTTAATTGATTGATTGAATTTTTTGAGTTATGAATTATTTTAATTATTTGTATTCTACATCTTTTCTTCTTTTACTTAGTGGGTTTTCGAATGAACCTTAGTAGTCTAATTGACCTAATTGGACCACTAGGGGACATTCATGGATCACCTCTGGATTCGGGTATAGGTCGATCGACGGATTTTCGGGTCGTATCTGGGTATCCGGATTCGGGGCGTGACATGAGCTCTGCCCCTTCTTCTCCGGCGATTGGATTGCCGGCCAACTAGTGGGCGTCTTCTTCTTCTTCTTCTTCTTCTTCTTCTTCTTCTTCTTCTTCTTCTTCCTCTGGTTTTCTCTCCATAGCACTGGCAAAAATCCACAGGCGATCTACACCCCGTCCAAGTGCCACCTTTCTTCCTCTCTTCCTTTGTCTTCTTCTTCTTTTATCGTCGGAGTTGCTGGTCTACAACTCCGGCGAACCAGCAAATATCGCCTCCTCCTATTCTTCTTCTTCTTCTTCTTCTTCTTCTTCTTCTTCTTCTTCACCTGCAACTCCGGCCGACCTTGAAGTTACAAAACTTGCAACTTGAAAGCGAATCACCCTCTCAAGGCTACCTTCTCCACCATTCTCTTCCTCAACCTATACCTGCAACGTGGAAGGAGCACTGATCTTCTCCATTGCCACTAGAGTTGCCATTAATTCCGGCGAACTCCACCTGTGTGTTGGTCGGACTGGTTCCATCACCGTTGGGCAACACTAGATCCACATCTCTCCGCATCTACTGCCTCCAAGCCAACCCCTTCTCCATCAAAAGTTCCCTTCTTCCATCTGCAATTCCTAGTTGCCGCATCACCGGCCAGATTTCCCCATAAGCCTTGTAGATCAGATCTGAAACATGATCTGTACATTCCGACTTCGGCCAACAACCTCTCCACAAGCAGCACTGTTGCAAACTCCTCCATCTTCAGAAGCTCCTCTCTCCATATAGGTTGCACCACCCTTTCAACGTGGAGGTCAAAGTCCACGACCTGCAACCTCGTACCAGCCGAACAAGAAAGTTTTACATTGCTGCACATCTCCTACCGCTGTAATGTTGCTGCCCTTCCCTTGGACAGCAATGTATATCGTTTGGGAAGCACCACCTTCCACATCATAACATCGCCTAGTCACCATGCACCCTTCTCCAGACCGCCTACCCCTAGTTGAATCCTCAACCTGAGTGCACATCTCTTCATTCACTAGTTATTGGTGAAATCCGCAACCACCGGCTGGACATGCAACTGGCGTCCACCTTCTCCACAGTCGGTGCTGCCCTTTAATGATCCCACCAGCCACCTGCAAGTGCACCTCCTACCTCCTTCTATCCACCTTCGGCTAGTCTACAACCCTTCCACAGGGTCTCCTTTGGACTGCACAGAAACTTGCAATCCCCAAGACCAACAACTCCGGTGAGTTATCGGCCAAATCTCCAAGTTGTGTCCCAGCCACCAAGGTAAGCCTAAGGTGAGTAATCTCTTCTCTTTCTAACATCTCACTTTTCCTCTCTCTTCTATTCTCTTTCTAATTTTCTCTCTCACCTCCCTTTCTCTCTCTAAAAACCTCAGTCTCTCTTGTTTCTCTTTCTTTCTATCATTCTTTTAATGGCTTTTTAGTGAATTTTTTTTTAGTCTAGTTTTAGTTGCTTCTTTTCAGTCGTTTGTAAGAGGATTCTTCATTAAATAAAGTTGATTTTGTTACGCTATGAGTTTTCTTTATTTAATTCATTAATGCTCTTATTGCACTAACGTGACTAATCCTGAGTGCGGATCGACATCCGACACGAATCCCTATACAATATCTCTATATTTTGCAGGATAATCGGATAAAAATTAAAAATGTGTTGAAATTAGAGTTTTCGTAACCAACGACGCGGAAGAAACCTACTTTCAATTAACAATATACGTCTTGCTGTGTGCCAATTCTAAATGCACAAGGTATTTCCACAACCGATTGAAGACACCAAAGCTGACCTGGGCGGCTATGTACATGAAGCAACGTAAGAAGGTAATTCTCTTTTTGAAGTGCATCTTCTTTTTTTGTTCTGAACAATGTCCTTTCTAGCTATTGAGTTGGCTGATCATTCAATCAATGTGCTTGTTGAGACAATCATAGGACATCGTTGTAGAGGTTGTGAAGAAGAGGCATCGTGCTACAAAGGACCCTTATTCTAGGTGTATTATGGGTGCTACCTTGGAGGTGATCTAGAAGAGAAGAACTAAGAAGGAAAAAGTCTGAGATGCTGCTCGTGAGGCTACTCTACGGTATGATTTCTTTCCACCTTCAACATCTACCAAGTGTGTCCTTTTAAACACACAATCTTGATTCGGAGCTGCGTAAACCATGGGATATTTAAGGTTAGGCCTAGTACTTCAGGTCGCATCTTGGATCCCATGCCATGCACATGTATATTTTTATTTGGACACAGGTCTATCCTTTATGAATGGCATTAAAAACTAAAGGAAAAATTTAATAGAGATCTCTAATTCTATGGGCTGCTGATAGGTAGTTATAACTTGTTTTTTAATTTTCTGATTTTTTTAATCCAAAATTCATTTGCTTTGTTCTTTGTTTGGTTAACAGTAATGGTCTCAAGTTCTAATAATGGTGCAATCAAAGCAATGGAAACTCAATTCGTGGTTGTTCTATAACCATTATTCTCATATCGACCATAAAAAAACTTCTGACGGTGTGGGTTGGTGGTTAAGAGTAAATTTAGGAATGCTCGGATTTCAGATCTTCTATTTTGTTTTACGAATTACTAAGATTCAGATTCGAATCCTGTTCCAAAGACAATGATGCTTGTAGGTTTGATAGTTTAGTTAGTTATTTACTTTTCAACTTTTGATTCTTGGTTGATTACAATAAAAAAATTCTAATTTTGCTATAAAGGGAAACTCTCTAAGTTTCTTTTTGTGGATTTGGGTTCTTTTGGTTCTTTCATGGACATGTGACCCAACCCCTTGCATAGTTGATGGCATTTTAGGTCAAGTTTAGTGTAGATATTTTTGTTACAAAGTGAATTGTTTA
The DNA here is from genome assembly GCA_035048495.1 of Euptelea pleiosperma. Lineage (NCBI taxonomy): Eukaryota > Viridiplantae > Streptophyta > Magnoliopsida > Ranunculales > Eupteleaceae > Euptelea > Euptelea pleiosperma. Next base: position 20,206,833 of record CM068553.1, on the reverse strand, counting down.
TTGTTATCGAATCAGGGGCACAATCTAACTGCTTGAACCTTCCATGCAGATTAAGTTCTCATCCTATTGCATAAGTTTGTTTTTCATGTTTGCATTGAAAATCTTCCAACTTTGCCATCATACTTACCCGAATTCACTGTCTTCTAGCATTTTTCCTTATTTCTTTGGACTTCCTTTAGTAAATAGATGTTAACCACACTGAGCTCTAGAATTTTTCATCCAACTTAGAAATCATTAAGGTTTTAAGATAGGGATAGAGTTCATTGATCGTGAGCAATCTACTACCATCCATTTGCATCAGACACTTAATTAAGATAGATTTATATCTGAAACTCACGATGATTCCATTTTGATCCATATTATTTTGATTAGTGGAGATAAGATTATATTGGTATTTCTTTCCTAAAGAGAAATTATTATGTACGTGAAGGACACACGTGTTATGATTTTGTTAGAATATATGTTGATTTGCATGTATCTTCTTGATATTCGCTCAAAAGTGCTTATTTTAAGCAATTATCCCTTTAGCATTATCGCACTCTCTTATGTAAAACTGCTCTATTTATCTACTTTTCTACGTAAGAGTCTCTTCTATTGCGTAGAACACGCTTTTCTGGACGAAATGATATATTTGCATGCATTAAACACATTTTCGGAAGTCTAGATATAAAGTCATTCTGATTAAGTCTCATTACGCGCTTTTTCTGTCGTAGAAAACCCCGATTGGATGATTCTCGAGACTTGCGGGCCGAAATCGATCATGAAAGCCCATTATCAAAGCTTAAAAAGCCCACTGGCTATGACTAGAAGATTTGGGCCAAATACAGGCTGAATAAGAGGACCGAAGAGCTTACCCAAAGAACAAAGAGAGCGGGAGAGCCAATGACCAAGAGACGGACCAAAGCGTTTAAAGCCACATGAATCAACAAGAAATGATGGTCTGCTCTACTGGTAAAGCGTGAGGAGCGACACAATGAAGACCAGGGTTCTGGACCCTTTGCCAGCTCTTTTCTCTGTATTTTCTAGTATTCTCTCTCTCATCTCTCCTAATTCTCTCTCTCTCCTCTCCACTTCAACCAGTCGATCATCTGATCAACCATCTTGTCATTCTCACCACACGATCTCTCCCCTGTCACCCATCTAATCCCTCATTAGGCCAATCATCATCTATCTACGCCCTCAATTCAACCATCCGATCAATCAATTGGCCATCAAATCGATCAATCGATCATCTGATCTCTCCACTCTCAAAATTTAGCCATTGGATCCCCTTGATCTCATCCGCTCATCATCCGATCGTTCGATCACCATTATCTCAACCCAGGATCACCACGGCCTATGATCACTCCATTTGCATGAACCCCACTCGGAGACATTTAGGTTGTGTTTGATTACACAAAAAATTTTCCCAAGAAAATACAACTCTGATATGCCTTAAATGGCTAATTGATAGCAACTAAGAACACATATTTCAATCGTGTGAGAAAATAAAGGTGTATTCTTAGGTGAAAATGAATTCTCACCTATTTGGATGGGAAATGAATTCCGGGCTTAGTAGGAAAAATTATCCAGATTTTAGTGGCCTGTTGGGGAAAATTATACAAATTTATTAGCTATATATCAATGGACAGTTGAGTTTTCCTAGGAAATATGCAATTTTCCAACTTGGTTAGCCAAACAAGGCCTTAGCCTTATTCTCTACGTGGGGGGCGGGGGGGGATCTCATCTAACGGTGAGGCAAGAAGTGCCTCACGTATATTTAGAGGAAGAGAGGCCAAAACCTAAAGAGGGTCCTCTCCCCCCTCTCTCCCTTCTTTCCCTTCTCCCCCTCTCCTCCTTTCCTTCTTCTTCCTCTTCTTCTTCTCTTCCGGCAAGCAGCCAACTCGCTGGCCGGACTGGTTCACCCCCCTCCAGCGAACTTCTTCTTCCTCTTCTTGAAGAGGAGTCGCTGGACTGCTACCATCACCTGCTCCGTTCTCCACGTCGAAACGAACCCAAACTGGTTCATGATGGTCACCTGTTGCTGGCCAAACCAGTAACATCTACCGCATGTTGCTCCTCCACCTACACGGACTGAACTACCAGCCGATCCAGCCTTGAACCTCCACCAATCAAGCTTCAACGTCACCTGCACAACCTGTGAGTCCTCCTCCTTCTTCTTCTTCTTCTTCTTCTTTTCTTCTCCTTCTTCTTTCTTTTCTGCCGGAGTTGCAGGTCTGCAACTCCGACTGGCAGAAGCTCTCTTTCACGACTTCAGACTGCTGCCAAACAGCAACTAGGTTTGCAAGCTCGTGGTTCCCTCTCACATCCCTTTATCACCCAATTGACTTCCTTTTTCACGGGCTCAGCCACCGTGTAGCCAAACTGTAACACAGTCACCAGAGTTGCAGACCTGCAACTCTGGCGAACTGGTTTGGCTCCTTCTCTTCTCTTCTCTTCTTCTTCTCCTTCTTCTTCTTCTTTCTTCTTTCATTCCCAACGCCTCCTCCTCCTAGTGCTACATCCACCACGATCTCCATCTTCAAGCCATGCAACATCTCCAGCTGTTGCTGCCTCCACCCTCGTCCATGGCAACTCCAACTCCGGCCCAAAGCTTCTACAACTTTGCCTACTTCTCCCCTCTCTAGGTGCGCTTATAACCTGCTCATCTGCAACCGTCAAGTCCCAAAACTAGTGCAACACCGGCCAACCCTCCTCTCTTTCGAACAGAACCACCTTCTCCTTCCCCATCTTCTTCTTCTCCTTCACGCTCTCAGCCACCACGTCACTGAAACCACTACCACTTCATGGCTTGCAAGTGCAAGCCGTTGTCACCTCCTTCTTCCTCGTCTTTCCCCTCCAAAATAGCCACCAAAGTCACCAAGGCCTCACTTGGCCCGTTTTCATGGCCATCCTATTCTCGGGATGATTCACTCAAGATAAGTTCAAAGGTAAAAAAGAAAATCTCTTTCTCTCTTCTCTTTCTCTCTCTACCATTTTCTTTCTCTCTCTTCCCTAGGTCTCTCTAGAACCTTTACTTTCTCTCTTTAGGTTTCATCCTCTAGTTCCTCTATCTAAGATTAGTTTCTCTCTCTACCATGTTCTCTCTCATCCCCTTGTTTCTCTCTTTAGGACTAGGTCTCTCATTTTTTCTCTCTAAATCCTCACTTTCTCTCTCTAATTTTCATGCTTTCTAGTTAGGTTTTCTTGTTGTTTTATGATTGTATGCACATTTGATAAATCAATAAAGCAATTTGATTATTATGTTTTGGTGTTTTTCAATGCATCTTAATCTAGAAATTGTCACTAAAATTATGTTATCTTATGTTCTCTTTTGCACTAACCTGACTAATCCCGAGTGCGGATCGACATTCGACACGAATCCCTATGCTAGAATATCTTATTTTTGCAGGATTAAGAACCGGATCAATTACAAATCTTGTTGAAATTAGGGTTTTCATAACCAACGACGCGGAAAAACCCTAGTTTCACTTCTTTCAGGTGGTCTAATCATCTTAATTCTGCCATAAATAAGGAGACATGGACTCAAGAAGAGGAGTTGGCTTTGATTCATGCTCATCAAATTTACGGGAACAAGTGGGTCGAGTTAACAAAGTTCCTACTCGGAAAAGAGCCAAGTTTGACATCTTTTGACTCTTTTTTTTGTTGGGGGGAGAGCCATTGGGTCCTCTTATGTATTTTAATGGAAAAACGGATAGCATGAAGAATTACTTGTTGTATTTAACACTTAAATTAAACTGTGAATTTTATATCTTAATACTATGTTTGTCTTCAAATATTAGAATTATCATTTTCTTTATAGTAAGGAATGCGAATGGGGCGTTTTAGATTGTGTATGAATCTTTACTAGTAATTTTATTACATTAATAGAAAGATTTATGAGAGCATTATTTAAAAAACTAAAATTAAAACAATAGCATTCATAACAATGCCATGAACGTATAGAATTAAAATGATGGCGTTCCCTAAAAGCCATGTTTTTCCACGATACCCATTATTTGACCTAGTAGTGTCTTAAGCAATGGCGTTTAAATCTATATTCATGGCATTCACTAACACTGTAAATTAATGGGATTCATAGAACGCCATCCATATATGGCGTGCACTGAACGCCATTGTTTAACAGAGAAAAGCATGGCATAGCCTTTTACAGCGTTTGTTATGGTGTTTGATGAACCCCATAAAATACCATTTATGGAGTTTTCTGAACGCCGTAAAAGGTCTATTTTGTTATAGTGATTACCGATGCGTCCACGTCCTCTGAATCAACGCTACAAATCCACGCGAGCCCTCGTAGCCAAAAAGTCTTGTCCGCTTGTTCAATTTGGTACACCCCAAATCTATCTTCGATCAGCCACTCTGATCTTAATTCTCAACTCTCCAGCCTTTACTGAAGGTGAAGGATTCAGTACACCCTAAACCCTAAGTTACTCAAATAGTATTGAGACACACTGGTACTCTCAGACTACTAGGTCAAGTTTCTATGTGGAAAACCTAAGCTGAGTAAGAGATCAAGCTTTTGGCTTTAATCTAAAAGAGAAAAGCTCATAAGATATTTATGAGAACTAAAAGCTTTTTGCTCTCCTAATGGACACTCTTGATAAATAAAACTTTCTTCTCTATATTCTAAAGTATAGAAGTGTAATTTTTTGAAGCCAGAGAGGAGTTATATTTATAGAATTTGTAGCCTAGTCTATTTAGAAAGTGTGATGAGTGGAGACTAGAATTTCGGATCTAAGAAAGACTCAATCCGTGTTAAGTCCAATCGATTGTACTCTGGGTCCAATCGATTCGGTTAAGTCCAATCAAGTATACTTTGGGTCCAATCGATTGGTCCTGTACGGATGGGTTTTTTCTTTGTAAATCTAATCGATTGTTGATATTTGCTCAAAAGTCCATACTTTAAGCCATTATCCTTATAGCGATGTCGCATTCTCTTATGTAAAACTTATCTTTTCGTTGACTTTTCCATGTAAAAGTTTCTTCCATTGCGTAGAACTATTCTTTAGACAAAAATCGACTATTTGCATGAAATATACGCATTTCGGATAGTCCAGTATCAAGCTGTTTTAGTCGAATCTCATTACGCACTTTTTCACTTGCAAGAAACCCTATCGGGCGATTCCCGAGGACTGGCAGGCCCACTATCAACCACAGAAGACTTCTATCAAAGCTTAAAGAGCCATCAGGCTAGGATAAAAAGATAGAAGACATCTAAGGACAAAGCAAGAGGATCGTAGAGTCGGAACAAAGACTAAGGGAGAGAAGAATAGCTGGAGACCAAGAGAAGGACTTAGGTGTTAAAGGCCACACCAATTGACATCAAAGGATAAGTTTGACTAATTGGTGGAGCGGACGAGAGAGAAGACTTTAATTTTTATATTTTTCTCTCACCTCTCTCCTATTTCTCTCTCTATTTATCTTGGCCCATGACCTAGGCCCATGACCGAGGCCCATGACCCATGACCCATGTCCATTCCCATGACCCATGCCCATGCCCATGACCCATGCCCATTTGCAACAACAGGAGAGAATTGGTCTCACTTGACCGATTCTTCTCTCCCCCATATCTCTCTATCCTAGTCACTCTCTCTTCTAACTAACCCATTCCCAACCGTTGGATCTCTGTAGATCCAACGGTCATCATTTTTACAATAAGCAAAAAGAAAAAAAAAGTCTATAAGAGATCTACAATCTCTCCTTCTTGGGTTGGTTCCCTCCCCCTTCTCTTCTTCTTTTTCTTCTTTCTTTCTCTTCTTCTTCTTCACCCTTCTTCTCCGACGAGCTCACCATTAACGCCTCCACCTCGAGGTGCAAAGCGTCAAATAGCAACGTCTCCTTGCTGCCTATTCCATCCGCCACAATCAAAGGCTATAATCCTCAATCCTATTGAGGTCGATCCAATCGGAGTTGCACCATCTACCTCTTCAATGGTAAGCTTCTCTTTAATTCATCTCTCTAACCTTCCTACCTTCTTTCTCTCTCTTCTTTCCCTCTCTACCTTTATATGTTATTTAGGATAATATTTTAATGGCTTTCTAGATTAATTTGGTTTAATGTTATTTCCGTTGTAAAGCATTGTAAGCATTTGTTTTTAGTTTAATGAACAAGTTTTAAATTCAAGTTTAAGTTGTTTTCATTTATTGTGTTTTTATTCTCGTTTCTCTTATATTTTTTTATTCTAATAGTTTTAACAATAATCTCAAGCATATTTTAAATCAACCTCCACCATTCTCACCCTTTCATTTATTCTGAGCATTTTCTGATTATTTTTGTTTCTTATTGTGCTAACAAATCCCAAGTGTGGACGATATCCGACACGAGCCATTGTGCAAGTCTACTTATTTGCAGATTAAGTGAACAAATTCGGAGAAATTACAAATATTGTTGAAATCAAGAGTTTCCGATCCAACGACACGGAAAAACCCTACTTTCAAATGGCGCCATTGCCGCTCGGTTGACGGGATTGCAAAAAGACGAACAGGAATTCGGAAAGCTGCTTAATCTTCAAGATCCGATCCAAATCGAAAAATTTTCACTTTATTTTTCACATTTTCCACTTATTATTTTAATGCCTCGGACGGCTAAGTGCAAAGTTATAATAATTTAGGGATTCATTTTCTCTCTTTTTAGAATAACTGTTAGATAATTAACTAATTAAACATACCAAAAATATTAGGGTCAGATTTCAATTCTGCTATTTCTAGTTAGATCACCATTGGTTATTTGATTCAATTTGGAAGATTTCCAACTCTGGGTAATTCAAAAGTAGATATTTCCGAATCCGAATTCGAGAATAGCTAAAGTTGAATTTCAAACCCTAATTGGAACTAATTCACAATACCTGTCCTAAATCATTGCGTGTTTCTTGAAACCCCAAAGGCGGTATACCTTACAATTCCATACCATAGACCATTATGGACTAACATGATTGTGGATTGCATTTACCAAATGAGTAGGGAGCGAAAGCTCAAAGAGGTGGAGTCGGGCCCAAGCCCATTTGGATACCCCTCCCCATCTCACGGAGGAGACCCCGTGCGTAGCCAACGGGCAGGTAAGTTTCTACACCTCGCCTTGAGTGCGATCGTGAACATTGTGCAAATATTGTGCCGATTGTTTATTTGCTTCTACAAAAACTTATCGGAATTGCTTGGTTTGGCCGTAATAAAATACATAAAGAGCAAACCCAGCTCTAACTTGAAACTGGTGGGATTTCATCACTCATCTCGTCATTCCAGCTTTTGTGCAACCACAACCAAGAATTAAAATCAATCAAGAAGTAGAGCCTAATTAGATCGGTGTTCGAGAAAAACTCCACATAAAGCGACCCCTTCAAAGATTAAGTCAATTAAGTCCATGAGTGCGGGTCCCTATTATCTAACACACCCATAGGTCCCTACTACTCAAGTATACTGAGCTCGTAAGTGGCCTCCTTGATTGTTTGTCGGATTAGCTAGTGTCGGATTAGGAACACGAACCAACCCTAGCTCCTCTTCTGGGAAAATTCATCTTCACGCTTGACAAATCCAGTTAGTCTGGGGCGTACTTAAGTCAGCCGATGTGCCACACGTCTGTCTAGGCTTCAGATTATCTTGCAGTCAACTTGAGTTAGTACTAAAGCATTTGCTTTGAAGAGTATATCCTGGTGAGAACCTACAGAGTGAAAAGTTAGTCCGACGGGTATTTGAAGATAAACCAGTGGTCCGCCCACTGTCATAATCTACACTATCCCTACACTAACAAGATAATTCATAATACTATCCTGATTGTTTAGGTTAAGATTATCTGTTGCTCTGTGTGCATCATCTAGGCTCATTCGATTTCATACACCTCTTGCCAACTCTAGAGGCTTGCTCTTTCAGCATATGCTCGCTTGGACTAGATCCAATCACAGATTGATTCGATCTGAGAACCATTCTCTTACAGTGGAGTCTTCCACTATTCATCACCCCTCCCCCTTTCCTCCCCCCTCTTCTAGAGAAAATACCTTCATTGCCATGGCAGACGAACGTCCCTTCATCGAAACGTATGTGCCGATCTCGGCCAACCCGCCATCATGCATTGTTCTTCCACCTACTACGGTGGTGCAGTTCGAGATCAGGCTGTAAACTATTCAAATCCTGCCAACTTTTAGAGGTCTCCCCAGAGAAGACCCCTACTCCCATATCAGGGAATTTTGACATGTCATCCTGTTCTTTAGAAATCAGAATCTTGATGATAACAATGTTAGACTGAGAGTTTTTCCTTTCTCTCTAAAGGATAGAGCCTCGGACTGGCTTTACTCTCTTCCTACAGATTCTATCACAAATTGGAAAGAACTTGTAGGAAAATTTATGTCCAAATTCTACCCCATGACTTGCACTAATCAAATGAAACAACTCATACAGGACTTTCGACAAAAGTCTAATGAGAAATTTTATTAAGCCTGGGAAAGATTCTAGGATTATCTGACCAAGTGTCCGCATCACAGTATCGACAAAGGCAGTCTGGTTCACATTTTCTACAAACGACTTACTGATAAGTCCCGCACTATGGAAGAATCCATGTGCCAAGGAAAATTCATGCATAATACTCCTAATGAAGCATATAAATTTTTGGGAGAATTAAGTGAAAATTCCCAACATTGGACGACTGACAATGAGATCAGTCGAACTACTCCGGTCCTAAGAACTAATATGGGAAACAAAGCAAAGGTTGACCCTGAACTTAAATCCCTCATTCAAAAATTGACCAAGTCGATCTGTCACGCCCCAAATCCGGATACCCAGATACGACCCAAAAATCCGTGGATCGACCTGTACCTGAACCCAAAGGTGATCCATGAATGTCCCCTAGTAGTCCAATTAGGTCAATTAGACAACTAAGTTTCATTCGAAAACCCACTACGTAAAAAAAAGAAAAGTTTAGATGTAGAAAACACATAATTAAAATAATTCATAACTCAAACAATTTAATTAATCAATTAAATGTGGAGAGAAAAAGATGAGAACATGCTCTCAATCAAAGGACTACATGCCCATGAAAATAAATAAGTAATGTTTTAGAACAATCGAATTTAAAGTCTTCTAAAGTATGGGATCGACTCCCAAATCCTTGCCGATCTCCTCGAATGCACCGGAGTCTTTCGCCTCAAAATCATCTCACGTATCCGACTCCTCAAAATCTAAAAATGGTATCGGTGTGGCACCGTGAGCCGAGGCCCAGTAATACAATAGTGTGCATGGTATGATATCATACTATACAAGTTCTTAACCAAGGTATGCATCTCAATCATATAATAAGGATGACATGGACTGAGCACACATGTATTTAATATTTAATTAAGAATACAAAATTAAACATGATCATCAAAAGTGGTAACATAAGAACGAATTATGGTTAACCATGAATACCATGTAACAATCACCGAAGGTACGATCAACACGGATGAACAATATAAGTGGAAATCACGAGACAATCCAACACGCCATTGCCGAACCCTATGAGGGATCCATGACACAAGGTCGAACCCTAAAGAGGGATCCAAGACACTTGGCCGAACCCTATGAGGGATCCAAGACACATGGGTGGGATCCCCATGCATACAAGTATAGGTCGAACCATCTAGGTATAATAGTCAATAAGACATGATCAAATATCACAATCAACATCGATGAATAATATAAGTGAAAATCGCAAGAGAATCCAACACGCCATGGCCGAACTCTATGAGGGAACCCTAAAGAGGGATCCAAGACACTTGGCCGAACCCTATGAGAGATCCAAGACACATGGGTGGGATCCCCATGCATACAGGTATAGGTCAAACCATCTAGGGTTTAGTCAAACAACAAGGTTAAAACCTTAATAGTTAATAATCATGACCGAACCACGAACAATTAATAGGTTTTTTTCATAAAAAAATGTACTTCATTATAAAAATCATAACTAAATAAATATGAATTAGAAAAATATAAACTCAATGGATTTAAAAACTAGATTCACAGAGGTTTTTAAGAAAAATAAATATAAAAATATTCAGATTTAAAATATAGGTCAAAACTTTTAATTAATTGGGCTGGATAGAATCTGGGATACAGAAAAGTCCCGCACATTTTAAAAAATCATAACTTAATCAATATAAATCGGAAAAATACAAACTCAAAGGTTATAGAAACTAAATTGATAGAGTTATCTATGAAAAATAATTAAAAAAATATTTAGGTTAAAAATATAGATCAAAATCTCAAGTGAAATGGACCATGTAAAATCTAAAATTCTGGGTTTTACAGAAAAGTCCAGCACGTTTAAAAAATCATAACTTAATCAATACAAATCAGAAAAATATAAACTCAAAGGTTCTAGAAACTAAATTGATAGAGGTATCCATGAACAATAATTAGAAAAATATTTAGGTTAAAAATATAGATCGAAATCCCAAGTGAATTGAACAATGTAAAATCTGAAATTCTGGGCTTTTTGGTAAAGTCATACAACTTAGAAAAATCATAACTTAATCAATAAAAATCAGAAAAATACAAACTAAACGGTTTTGAAAAATAGATTCACAGAGATATTTAGAAAAAATAATTATAAAAATATTTAAATTACAAAAATATAACGAAAATGATAAAGAACATAGTCATCCGTTATAGGCACAAAATAGATCATGGCCAAACCCATCATGGTGGTCCAAAATAAAGATCAACCCAATAAGAATAAAATAAATATTGTTAAAATTAATTTATAATGAGTATCAACCATTATCTAATGAAAAAGAAATAAAATCTTGAAGAAAAACAAGTATAGGATGGATCAAGCGCACTTACCTTAAGGTTTCTTGAACTTTAATGAAAATCAAAAGTTCCTTCAAATTTGAAAGTCGTCGGATCGTCCTCTCTTCGGAGTATGTTCTTCTAATCGGAGTCCCCGTCAATTCTCCCTTCTTGCTCGAGTGCGATCGGTGCCCGGATGAAGGTTTAATGGAGCTTGCTCTATTCTTCAATGGAGTTGGGTTTGTGAAAGCTTCCAAAGCTTTAGGATTTTCATAAATAGGTTTAGGGAATGATTAGGGTTTCTATTTTGTTGAAATTCGTAACTAGCAAAGGGATGACTTTTTCAACCCTCAAAAACTCTTATTTTACACTACTAATGGGTTAGAAATGGGCCCAAGGCCCATATACATCAATAGGCTTCATTTAAGAATATTATTAAGCCCAAAAGGCTTCTAGATTAGCCATACGGGCCCACCCAATAATCATAACACAAATAATTATAAATTAATTCAATCAAACTATATTATATAATTTAAAAGTCCATACAATAAGGTATTGACACATGTCACACAATCAAATCATAAAAACGTTCAAAACCCTAGAAAAGTGTCAAATGACATTGGAATGACCCAAAAGTGATTTGCGGATCCCACACTTATTAAATAAATAAAATATAATTAAATATTATTTTTGAAAAATACACGAATGGTAGGAAGTTCAAAAATTATAAAAATACTATTTTTGTCAAAATCTCCCAAAATCGTCGACTAGAGTTTTTATGTCTCAGAAAAGCTTCCAAATTTCACAGGTAAGTTGATAAGGATAAAATAGGAATATTTTTGGAGTCTCGGGCCCTCAAAATAATTTTTTTATAAAAGTTCTAGAATGTTAGCTGCGGCAAGAAAAAGTCCCCTACAAGTTATGGTGCATTATTTTTAGCAAGAATTTAGCCTTAAAGAGCGAGTTTCAAAAATAGCAAGTTTTTCAAAGTTTTCAGAATAAAACCAAATTAAACATACATACTCAACAATGATATTAAACAATAAAAACAATAATATAAGTCTGAAAAAGGTTTACGTTTCCATTCTTAGGTGAATTTACCGTAATACCCTAGAACGAAAGTTCAGGGTATTACACGATCTCTGTCCTGGCTGTGTCTGTACACAAGTCGGCTCACCATTCTACCCCAATCATGAATGTAGGTCAAGAGAACCTAATGGAATCTTGTAATCTCTATTTACAGCCATCCCACTCTACTAAAAATTATCCATTGAATGACGGATGTGCCCCTCTAATCCAGGAAGAAGTTTGTGTGTTTAACACCTTTAAATAACCTACCTAGAACTCGTATAGCCAAACATACCGTCTTGATACGAGAAATCATCCTAACTTCTCCTGGAGGCAGCAGTTTGCTCCACAGCAAAGACCTGTGCAGAGCACATATCCTCCTGGGTTTAATCAACCCAACAGACAATACCAACAGGGACAGTACCAACAGAGTCAGAACCGGACGGGTCAATACCCGTCTAATCAGAATCAATCATTCCAGCTAGGACAATACTCTGGCCAACAGGCACTTAATCAGAATACCCAGAATCTGCAGTTAAGTCAAACTACCCCTCAATCCTACAACTATGCTGCCCCTATGAGCTCTAATCGTGAACTGATTGCTCAAGTAGCTCCTAAACTGGGTCTGGAAGACCTCCTATCATAATTTATTGTACAGCAAACCCAGTCCATGCAGCGCCTAGAGCAACGTCTAGGGAATTTAGAAGCTGAAAAATCTAAAGGCATCTTCCCTAGCCAACCTATTGCAAATCCTAAAGGGAATGCCAATGGCGCAGTTTATGAAGTTGGTTCCCACTGACATAATCCAAATTATCAAGGAGAAGTGCAAGCTGTTACCACACTCCGATCTGGAAAGACTGTGGATATGGGAGTAAAAGAACCTTCAGAGCCATCTCCCACACCTATTCCTAAACTCAGCACAGAGGAATACATTTCAAAATCCACCTTTGATGCTGCGAAGCCTGCACCAAAATCTACAATCCCAGTGTAGCGATATCAAACGAAGGACAAATCTATTTGTCGGATTAAGCCTCCTTCCCAAACAGGCTTGTCCAAGACAAAAGAGATCAGCAATTTTCAGAGATCTAAGACGTTTTCAAAGACATCCAGATCAATATCCCCTTCCTATTTGCTATCAAATAGATCCCTTCCTATGCCAAATTCTTGAAAGAATTATGCACTGTCAAGCGGCGTACGCATGTACCCAAAGATGTCTTTTTGGCAGAGAAAGCTACAGCGTTCATTCAACTCAATAGTGTAATTAAGCATAAGGATCCGGGAAGTCCTACTATGTAATGTGAAATCGGTGATAACTTTAGTTGCACAGCTTTGTTGGACTTAGGAGCTAGTGTCAATCCATATCGTTTTTGGTATACCAGCAGTTAGGCCTCAAGGATATGAAGCCAACAAAAATTACTCTAAAGCTGGCCGACCAATCCATCAAGATTCCAAGAGGAATTATTGAAGATGTCCTAGTGAAAGTAGCTGACTTTTACTACCCTGTTGATTTCATCATCTTTGACACATAACCGTGTCAGGATAATCGGATCCCGGTCATTCTAGGCCGACCGTTCCTTGCTACTGCGAATGCACACATTGGGTGTAGGGACGAAAATATGTCGATTGCCTTCGGCAACCTCAAGGCTGAGGTTAACATCTTTTGACTTATGCGACAGGATGCCGATCGTGATGTGACAGATGAAATGTGTGCCGTTGAGAGTCTAATTCAGGACTCCACCGAAGATATCTTGAAATAGTGCCAAGAGCACTTTGATACTGACTTCCAATGGGAGTCAACAATTTTTGAGGATAATACTATCCAAGAGTCAGTTACACTGATTTTTACTCCCCCTCCTGTTGTTGAGTACGAGCCTCTGCTAACCATGATCAGAGATCCTACTACTGTCAACTCTATCTCGGTAGAGGAGGAAGAATCAAGCTCCACTGATCAAAAACTAGAGCTTAAGCCTCTACCCTCTGAACTATCTTATGCTTATCTTGGTCCTGAAGAGACTTATCCTATCATCATTGCTTCTGCCCTATCTGCGTCCCAAAAAGAGAGACTGATTATGCTGCTAAAGAAGCATAAATCAGTCATAGGATGGACCATTGACGACATTCGTGGGATAGACCCTTCTGTGTGTCAACATCACATTTATCTTGAAGACGACTCTAAGACGTCTAGAGAGCACCAGAGGAGGTTAAATCCAGTCATAAAGAAGTAGTACGGGATAAAATTCTGAAATTGCTAGATGCGGGTATCATTTACCCTATCTCTGATAGCAAATGGGTGAGTCCAATCCATGTCGTACTTAAGAAGGCGGGTTTCACTGTTGTAGAAAATGATCAAGGATAAATGGTGACCCAGCGCTTAAAGAAAGGATGGAGAGTCTGTATTGACTACAGACGGCTCAATACCAACACCCGGAAGGACCATTTCCCTCTCTCATTCATTGATCAGATGTTGGAACGTCTTGCAAGTCATTCTACTATTGCTTCCTAGATGGTTACTCGGGATATAATTAGATTCCCATTACACCCAAGGACCATGAGAAGACCACGTTCACATGTCCCTTTGGCACTTTTGCCTACAGTCGCATGCTTTTTGGCCTCTGCAATGCACCTGCAACTTTTCAAAGGTGTATGATGAGTATATTTTCGAACATGGTCGAACAGTTCTTAGAAGTTTTCATGGATGACTTCTCCGACTTTGGATCCTCTTTCAATGATTATCTCCAACATCTGAGTCTGGTACTCGCAAGATGTCAGGATAAGCAACTTGTCCTAAATTGGAAAAAATATCACTTCATGGTAAAGAAAAGAATCGTGCTAGGACATGTCATTTCTGACAAGGGTATTGAGGTCGACAAAGCCAAGATTGATATTTTCTCGACCCTACCAATTCCTAAATCTGTGCATGATATTCGATCTTTTCTCAGACATGGAGGCTTCTACAGGAGATTCATTAAGGATTTCTCCCAGATAGCTCGACCCCTATGTAGTCTTTTGGCTAAGGATAGCCCATTTGACTTTAATGCGGACTGTGTGAAGGCATTTGAGCGTCTTAAATCTGAGCTTACTTCTGCGCCCATCATCCGCCCTCCTGATTGGACCCTACCTTTTGAGGTGATGCGTGACGCATCCGACTATGCTCTTGGAGCAATTTTGGGCCAAAGAGTCAATAAAATGCCGCATGTGATATACTATGCGAGCAAGACTTTAAACTCGGCTCAGTTAAACTACTCTACTACTGAAAAAGAGCTCCTGGCTGTAGTTTTTGCTCTGGATAAATTCAGACCTTACTTACTGGCCACAAAAGTCATAGTCTATACAGATCATGCAGCTCTGAGATACCTAATGTCCAAAAAGGAGACGAAGCTAAGATTGATTAGATGGATCCTTCTATTGCAAGAATTCGATCTAGAGATCAGGGATAAGAAAGGAACTGAGAATGTTGTGGCTGATCACTGATATTCGCTCAAAAGTGCTTATTTTAAGCAATTATCCTTTTAGCGTGATTGCATTCTCCTACGTTAAAATACTCTATTTATCTACTTTTCTACGTAAGAGTCTCTTGTGTTGCGTAGAACACACTTTTCTGGACGAAATGGTATATTTGCATGCATTAAACACATTTTCGGAAGTCTAGACATGTAGTCATTCTGATAGAGTCTCATTACGCGCTTCTTCTGTGGCAGGAAACCCTGATGGGACAATTCTCGAGACTTGCGAGCCCACATCGATCAGGAAAGCCCACATGCTGTGACTAGAAGATATGGGCCGAATATGGGCTGAATAAGAGGACCAAAAGGCCGACCCAAAGAACGAAGAGAGTAGGAAAGCCAATGACCAAAAGACGGACCAAAGCGTTTAAAGCCACATGAGTCAGCAAGGAATGATAGTCTACTCTACTAGAGAAGCGTGAGGATGGTCATAGTGAAGACCAGGGTTCCAGACCCTCTGCCAATACTTTTATCTCCATTTTTTGATATTTTCTCTCTCATCTCTCCTTATTCTCTCTCTCTCTTCATCTCTAGATCTTCGAATCTACTGACCTAACCCCAGAACTCTTACCCTTCGGCTCTATCTCATCTCCCTTAGCTTTCTGACCGTTGGATCTTCCATCGAACCATTGGATCTTCAAACGGACCGTTGGATCTCTCTAGATCCGTTGATCTATCAATCTGGATCCCAATCAAGTCACCATCCATCCGATCGCCATCAGACTGTCTGTCACATCATCTTGTGAGACGATGGACATCATCAATCCATGTGGGCCAGTAGCCGGGCCCATCATCATTGACCCGCTGTCCGACCAGTTAGTGGACCCCGTGAATTTCCAAAGAATTTTAATTAAATTTCAAAAAATGGGGGGTCCACTAAATGGGGACATTCCCCAAGGAAAAGTAGACTTTTACTTAAAAAAATAAAAATAATAAAAATAAAAAATATTTTTTTATTTCAAAAATACCCTATTTCCATTAAAGGAAATAGGGAGCTTTATAAGAGGAGGGAGAAGGGTTCGTTTGAACCCTAATCCCCCTCCTATCTCTTGCTCGATCTTCCCCAAGAACTCCCGGACGTTCTCCCTTTTCCTGCTCCCCCTTTCTTCTTCTTTTCTTTCTTCTCTCTTCTTCTTGTTCGTCATCATCTTCTTCCTCTCCGACGGACTGAACCAGTCCGTCAAGCACACCGCCATCCCATCCACGAAGCATCTATCATTCTCTCCACGTTTTTCTCTTGGGAGAAAACAAAAACCCAGCCACCATCATCTCTACCGTCTCCCTCTCTCCCCTTTCTTCCCACGATCCTCCTTGCAACCTTGATGTTGCATCGCAGCGTGCAACTCCGGCTAGCCATCATCCTTCAAACACGTTACAGATCAGCAACCATCTTCCCTTCATCTTTGGCCAGCACCGTTCACCATTAAAATGGCCAGAAGTTTCAAGTCAGCAACATCTCCCTTGCTGTTGCACCTGGTAGCACTTGCAACACTCTCCACGGCGGTGCAAGACCTGCCACTCCGGCCGGTCCCATTAGGAGGGTGTTCTCCTCTCTAGCCGCCATCCACATCCGCCAAGCTGCAATCGTTCTACCTTGTTGCAGGTCTGCAACGGCTCCCAACCACCTGCTGGTTCTCCTTGAACCGTTGATCCAAAACCTGCAGATCGTCCACCACAGCCGGCAGCCTGCACTTCATTTTCTCCAAGCATGCACCGGTCGAACTCGCTTCAAATCCCAGGTGTTGATCCTCTCTATTTCATCGGACAACATAGATCTCTTTTGAGCTCTCTCTCCAGCACGCGAACCAACCCTCCAAATCCCACTTCCATTGGGAGGTGCAAGGTAATTTTCTCTCTAAATCTATTTTCTCTCTCCTCTTAGTACTTTCTCTCTCTATCTCTAGCCATTCTACACTATACTTTCTCTCTCTAGAGCATCCCTTTCCCTCTCTTCTTTCTCTCTCTCTCTAAATCATTTCTTAATGCTTTCTAGTTAATTTATTTAGTTGTTATTTGTATTGGCAAACAATTTATAAAGCATTGTAAGTTAAGTATGATTCAAGAAATAACTAGATTTTTATATTTGAATTCTTCTATAAGTGCATTTATTTTCATTTATTTTTCGAGTAGTTTGATATAGATAACGTCTCCAAGAGTATGTTTAAATCCAATCCATCATTCTCACCCTCTCAGCATGTTTCGAGCACTTCCCAAGGTCAGAAGTTCTGATAAATTGCTAATACCTAATCCCGAGTGCGGATCGACATCCGACACAAATCCCTATACAAGAGTTCATATTTTGCAGGAATTAAATCGGAAAAGTTACAAATTTAGTTGGAATTAGGGTTTCCGTAACCAACGACGCGAAAAAATCCTACTTTCAATCACTTGTCAAGGTTGACCTTAGAGTCTACTTTTGAATCTCAGCCCATTCCCTGACGAACAACTATTCGCTATCTCCGTCACCCCATGGTATGCTGACATTGTCAATTACCTAGTGACGGAGAAAATACCATCTCATTAGTCAAAACTGGACAAAAATCAATTCCTGGCAAGAGTTAAGTATTACTCTTGGGACGAGCCTTATTTATATAAATACTGTCATGACCAAATTATTCGTCTCTGTGTCCCTGAATCTCAGCAGTTGAACATCTTGTCCTCTTGTCATGACCAACTGTATGGTGGTCACTTTAGTTCCAAAAAGACGGCTGAGAAAATCCTACAATGTGGATTCTACTGGTCATCTCTGTTTCGAGAAACACATATCTACTGCAAGGCCTACCCTAATTGTCAAAACCTTGGCAGAATTTCGCAGAGAAATATGATGCCCTTGAACCCTATTCAAGTCGATGAGATATTCGATATGTGGGGCATTGATTTCATGGGGCCCTTTCCTACATCCAATGGATTCCAATTCATCCTCCTAGCTGTGGACTATGACTCTAAGTGGATTGAGGCAATTCCTACAAGAACCAATGACCATCAGGTTGTGGTGAGATTTTTGAGGGAGTATATCTTCACAAGATTTGGAGCCCCCAAAGCTATTATAAGTGATGGGGGTAGCCATTTCTGCAATAGAGTTTTTGAAAAGTTAATAAAAAAGTATGGTGTAACTCATAAGGTTGCCCTTGCTTACCATCCGCAGACCAGCGGTCAAGTCGAGGTCTCCAGTCGGCAAATCAAGCAGATACTGGAGAAGACAGTCAATACAACTCGTAAAGACTGGTCTACATGCCTCTCAGATGCTCTATGGGCTTACCGAATAGCTTATAAAACTTCCTTGAATATGTCTCCATACCGGTTGGTATATGGTTGATATTCGCTTAAAAGTGCATATTTTTCACTTTTATCTTCTAAGCGTTATCACACTCTTCTACGTAAAACTACTCTAATTATCCACTTTTCTACACAAGAGTCTATTTCATTGTGCAGAACACACTTTTCTGGATGAAATGGTATATTTGCATGCATTAAACGCATTTCTGGAAGTCTAGGTATAAAGACGTTATGATCAAGTCTCATTACATGCTTTTCTCTTGCAGAAAACTCGATCAGGCTATTCTTGAGACTTGCAGGCCCACGATCAACCACAAAAGCCTAATATCAAAGCTTGAAGAGCCACAGGCTATGACTAGAAGATATGGGCCAAATATGGGCTGAATAAGATGACCAAAAAGTCGGCCCAAAGAACGAAGAGAGCAGGAGAGCCAATGACCAAGAGACGGACCAAAGCGTTTAAAGCCACATGAATCAGCAAGGAATGATGGTCTACTCTACTGGAGAAGTGTGAGGATGGTCACAGTGAAGACCAGGGTTCCAGACCCTCTGCCAATACTTTTATCTCCATTTTCTGATATTTTCTCTCTCATCCCCCTAATTTTCTATCTCATCTCTCCTTATTCTCTCTCTTCATCTCTCGGTCCTCGGATCTATTGACCTAACCCCAGAACTCCTGCCCATTGGCTCTGTCTCATCTCCCTTAGCTTTCTGATCGTTGGATCTTCAATCGGACCGTTGGATCTTCCACCGGATCATTGGATCTCTCTAGATCCGTCGATCTACCAATCTGGGTTCCAATCAAGTCACCATCCATCCGATCGTCATCAAATTGTCTGTCACATCATCTTGTAAGATGATGGACATCATCAATCCTTGTGGACCAGTAGCCAGGCCCATCATCATCGACCCGTGGCCCGACCATTTAGTGGACCTCGCGATTTTCAAATGCTTTAAATTAATTATTTTTAAATAAAAAAGGGGAGTCCACTAAATGGGGAAATTCTCCAAAGAAAAGTAAGGTTTTACTTAAAAATATATATTTTTTTTTATTTCAAAAAAATCCCTAATTTCCATTAATGAAAACTAGGGAGCTTTAAAAGGGGAGAAGAAAGGGTTCTTTGGAACCCTAATCTCTCTCCCATCTCCATCTCTCCTTCCCCAAAACCGTTCCCTACGTTTTCCCCTCCTTCTTGTCCTTTTTTTTTCTCCCTTCTCTTCCTCCTCTTCTTCATCTTCTTCATATCTTCGTCGGAGTTGCCTGCAACTCCGGCCGTCTGGTAAGTCTTCTTCCTCCTCCTCTTCTTCTTCTTCTTCTTCTTCTCTCCTCTATCTTCTTCTTTTCCTTCTCTCCTTTGTCTTCTTCTTCTTATTTTTCTTGTTCTCCTTCACGTCCCACCGGAGTTGCAGCCTGCAACTCCGGTCGCCAGTGCACCTCTCCGCCCCTCTCCATCTTCTCTACTGGGGAACCACCTGTGTAGACCAGCAACGTCTTCACTTTGCTACTGCAACTCTTGGATGCCGATTTCCTCTTTTCTATAAAGCACCACCGCCCAGCAGCACCAACGCTGCTGTTCTTTTCTCCTCCACCACCGCCTGAAGCTCCGCCCGAACCAGCACACCACGATCGCCTATTCATAGCACCGCCTCACGCCACCTGCAAGTCCATCCAAACCACCTAACTCCACAACCATCTCTCCATCTGTCCGCCTTCATCTTTTTGCTCTTCTTCTCATCAAAAAAAAAAAGATTACAGCAAACAAAAAAAAAAAAAAAAAAAAAGAAAATAGAAGGAGATAAGAAAGAGAGTAGAAGAAGGAGAAACTGCCCCTACCTATCTCCATTCCACCTGCTGCTGCCACGGCCTGCAAGTTGCGGGCCGTTAAACCTTGCGTTGCTGCCATAAACGCATCACCAAACTGTTCCTCCATCTTCATCAGCAAGTCCCCCATTAGCTCCACTCCTTGCTGGCTTAACCAGCAAGGTTTACCTCCACTTACTGTTGCCGCTTCCACTACACCATAGGCTGCACCAGCAGCAACACCTCCTTCATCCCCAAACGGCGAGCAACAACCACCTGTTGGTGCACCTTCCATAGCCCAGACCACAATGATCCGCTTCTCCAAGCTACTGCCACAATCGGACTGCACATCTCATTTCTTGGCCGGAAACTCAATATGACCTTCCACGGTGTGAGCCTACAACACCGGAGACCCGCAACCACCATGGTAAGATCAAAATACAGTTTCCCTCTCTTATCCCTCGGTCCTTTCAATTTCTCTATCTATGTCTATCTTTCTCTCTCTAGGACTTCTCTTCGTTCTTGTTTCTCTCCCTAAAAATCTCTAGATTTCCTCTATTTTAACTCTTTCTCTCTCTCTAGTTTTACTTCTTTCTAGATTAGTTTGAATGATGTAAGTTTTGCTTTGATGTAATGACAGTTTAAATTAATGCAATTATTCTTGGTTTTAGTGTTCTCTTTTGAATTATATGATTTTTGCGAATTATAGTTCTTTGATATCAGTAAAATCAAAAGCATGTTTCAAATCCCGACCTCTCCATCATTCTCATCCCACCATTCATCTTTTTAGAAGCATTTCTGAACCATCATTTTTTTACATTCTTCCGTTATTTTATGTTCTTGTTTGCGCTAACTAAACCCCGAGTGCGGATCGACATCCGACACGAAACCACTATACAAAGCTTGTAATTTTGTAGGAATTTTGAGGCTCGGATCACATTACAAATCTTGTTGATTCTAGGGTTTTCGTAACCAACGACGCGGAAAAACCCTACTTTCAATGGTAAACCTTGCCATCTTCCTGTTGAGATTGAGCATCGCATTCTATGGGCGATCAAAAAACTCAATTTTGACTTAGATGCAACAGGAGAGGAAAGGAATTTATAACTGAATGAATTAGATGAGCTGAGGAATTATTTATATGCCTTGTCAAAAAAGTATAAAGATAAAATGAAATTGATACGTGACAAGAGCATTCTCAGGAAGGATTTCTATCCGGGACAGAAAGTCTTACTTTATAATTCTAGACTTCACATCTTCCCTGGGAAATTGAAATCCCGATGGTCAAGCCCATTTATTGTTACTGAAGTCAAGCCCTATGGGGCTATAACTGTTGAGAACCCGAAGGATAATTCAACCTTCCAGGTCAATGGACAGCGTCTCAAACCTTTTAAAGAATTAGACGTGTCATCTATTCAAACCTTCGAGATAGATCTTATTGATCTGATATATGTAAACTGATGTTTCTGTCAGTCTCTTTGAGCTCCAACCTAGTTGGGGGTGAATTTCACCCCCGTTGTGTCTGGCTAAAGACGTAAAACTTAGTGCTTTCGGAAAGACAATTCTGGTATTCCTAGAAGTCATTGAGTCTCATGCATAATTCTTATATTTCATATATTATTATGGCTATGCAGGTACAATTCCTCTCAATACCATTAGGTATCACCAAATCTCAGCCATATTGGTATAACTCTTCCTCTAACATGCATCACATTCAGAGTTTTCATATATTTTTGTCCCGGTCAAGAGCACCGAGGACGGTGCTGTATTTAAGTTGGGGGTGGGGATTTATAAAAACTCATGTCTTCATAAAAAATTAAAAAAAAAAAAACCATAAGAAAAATGAGAAAAAGATGTATTTTTGGGGTGAGAATCTGTGTTTTACAAAGTTTCTGAGTACTTTCGAAATGTTTTTCAAATCCTTTACAATGATGAGTACAAACTTTTCGATAAGTCTATTTGTTGAAAAGGATGTCTATTTTGAAAAATCACTTATTAGCTCTTCATTCAGTTTGAAAGCAAACATTACTACAGTGGATTGAAAAATCTTTGAAAACTCAGATTCAGCAAAAATGTTCACATATCAACGTCAGAATTATCTGAAGTTTAGATTATCCAGAGATCCAAGAAGAATAATTATGGAGACCTAACCCAGTGATCTTTTGAGCTTTTCATTATTTCTGAGGGTTATAAAATTATTCTGAATCACAAGATGACTCACAATTCTTCTAATCTCCAAATATTTTCATTGAGTGGTTTCATTAACCTTTGCTTTGGTCATGGAACTCAGAACGACATCAAATTCAGATTATTACATAAAGAACCTTCTCTATATCCATTCGAGACATCGAAGAAGAAAGTACAAACCCTAGAAAATGATATAAGCCATCTTTCTAACCAATCAGACTTTTTAGCTTCCCTAACATCTATACCGTTAGAAACCATTTTTTAGCCTTTTGATAAAAACATTTTCTTGTTAACCCATCAACCAAAAACCCAATCCCAAAAAGAGTTCAATACGATAACCTACTTCTGAGAGGGATTAAAGAGTATTTAGTATGATTACACCAAGAAAAGAAAAGAAAACAAATGGATTGAGCTAAAAAGAAACATGATAAAAAAAGAAAGAATGAAAGGAAAAAGAATCTGAAAAAGGTTGAAGAATATCCAAAAAGACAAAAATTGAAAAATGAAAGAAGAAAAGTCAATGAAATATTACCCTTGGGAAAAATTGCAAAGAATAGTGAGATACCCTTTTAGAATTTTTGAATACAAGAATATCCTTATCTTCTGAACCTATCATAAGCCTCAATACAACCTATGCAAGTCCTATTTGATTCTAGAATTGTACCATCATCAAGTGTGGAGAATGGAGAAAAGAGAAATTATAGAGTTTGATCCGACGTTCTTAAGTGATATGACATTCCAATCATGAGATCTTCTTAAATCTTCTTATACCCTCCATTCAAGAACTATATATGTGAGACGTTTGCCAGTTTTTATATTCATCTCCTCACATATAGTTTAAGAGAAAAGTATAAAACATTCCTGAGTGATTCACTTTTGAGTGGTATACAAGTGAGGATTGAGGTCGAGGCATAGTCTCTAAGGAGATCTAGATATCTCTACTGTCAGATAAGGATGATGTTGAACACACACACACACACTGAGTCTGAGTAATCTTTTGTTTGAAGGTCCATTTATATAAGTATTGTATTTTGCTGATTAGTTCTAATTTGTGAATGATTTCTTGAATCCTTGAAATAATCTGACAAAACGGAGTTTTTCTGAGTAATGCAAATAAGTTTTCTAGCATGATATGCCTAGCCCTTTTTCGCTCACTTATTTTACAATAATTGCCAAGGATTGGCAATATGCTAGTTGGGGGTTGTGATATTCGCTCAAAAGTCCATACTTTAAGCCATTATCCTTATAGCGATGTCGCATTCTCTTACGTAAAACTTGTCTTTTCGTTGACTTTTTTCACGTAAAAGTTTCTTCCAATGCGTAGAACAATTCTTTAGACGAAAATCGACTATTTGCATGAAATATACGCATTTCAGATAGTCCAGTATCAAGTTGTTTTAGTCGAATCTCATTACGCGCTTTTTCACTTGCAAAAAATCCTATCGGGCGATTCTCGAGGACTGGCGGGGGCCCACTATCAACCACAGAAGACTTCTATCAAAGCTTAAAGAGCCATCAGGCTAGGATAAAAAGATAGAAGACATGTAAGGGCAAAGCAAGAGGATCATAGATTCGGAACAAAGACTAAGGGAGAGAAGAATAGCTGGAGACCAAGAGAAAGACTTAGGTGTTAAAGGCCATACCAATTGACATCAAAGGATAAGTTTGACTAATTGGTGGAGCGGACGAAAGAGAATAAAGAAGACCAGGGTTCAAGACCCTCCAATGCTTTTATTTTTGTATTTTTCTCTCACCTCTCTCTTATTTCTCTCTCTATCTATCTTGGCCCATGACCCATGACCCATACCCATGACCCATGCCCATTTGCAACAACAAGAGAGAATTGGTCTCACTTGACCGATTCTTCTCTCCCACATATCTCTCTATCCTAGTCACTCTCTCTCATCTAACTAACCCATTCCCGACCGTTGGATCTCTAGATCCAACGGTCATCATTTTTACAACAAGCAAAAAGAAAAAAAAAAGTCTATAAGTGATCTACGATCTCTACTCCTTGGGTTGGTTCCCTCTTCCTTCTCTTTCTCTTTTTCTTCTTCTTCTTCACCCTTCTTCTCCGGCGAGCAACTCCGGTGAGCTCACCATTAACGCCTCCACCTCGAGGTGCAAAGCGTCAAATAGCAACGTCTCCTTGCTGCCCATTCCATCTGCTACAATCAAAGGCTATAATCATCAATCCTATTGAGGTCGATCCAATCGGAGTTGCACCATCTACCTCTTCAATGGTAAGCTTCTCTTTAATTCATCTCTTTAACCTTCTTACCTTCTTTCTCTCTCTTCTTTCCCTCTCTACCTTTACATGCTTTTTAGGGTAATATTTTAATGGCTTTCTAGATCAATTTGGTTTAATGTTACGTTGTAAAGCATTTGAACATGCATTGTAAGCATTTGTTTTTAGTTTAATGAACAAGTTTTAAATTCAAGTTTAAGTTGTTTTCATTTATTGTGTTTTTCATTCTCATTTCTCTTATATTTTTTTTATTTTAATAGTTTTAACAACAATCTCAAGCATATTTTAAATTAACCTCCGCCATTCTCACTCTTTCATTTATTCTAAGCATTTTCTGATTATTCTTGTTTCTTATTGTGCTAACTAATCCTGAGTGTAGACGATATCCGACACGAGCCACTGTGCAAGTCTACTTATTTGTAGATTAAGTGAAAAAATTCGAAGAAATTACAAATATTGTTGAAATTAAGGTTTTTCGATCCAACGACATGAAAAAACCCTACTTTCAATTGTACATAGTTCAATCTATCGGACTCAAATAAATTTCTGTCCCGTAAGCTCAAATCGATTTCACAAAGGTCTCCAATCGATTGGGCTTCAATTAAGTTATGTCTCATAAAGTCTAATCGATTTCACAGAGGTCTCCAATCAATTGGGCTTTGTCCAATCGATTGGCCTAAATAGTTCAATCGATCGGACTTTCCCATAAGTCAAAATATTGACATAAACTCGGGTTTGTCCATTGACTAGGTTTGACCATTATATTTTATTCATTTAAATCTATTCCTATGGCCACTAAGTCACTTACCTTCCTGAGCGAGCGCACACTGTAATACCCAGAACTTTCGTTCTATGGTATTATGGTAAATTCACCTAATAATGCAAACTTGAACCTTTTTTATGATTTCTATTATTATTTTTATGGTCTAATATCATGCTTGAGTATGTGAATCTAATTTGGTTTCATTCTGACAATTTTGAAAAGAACCTGTTATTTTTTAAATTCACTCTTTAGGGTTAAATTCTTGCTAAGAATATTGAACTATATATTTTAGGAGACTTTTTCTTGCCCCAGCTAACATTCCAGAACTTTTATAAAAATATTATTTTGTGGGCCCAAAATACCAAAAATAATTCTATTTTATCCTTACCAACTTACCTATGAAATTTGAAACTTTTCTTGAGACATAAAAACCTTAGCGGAAGATTTTGGGAGATTTTGACAAAAATAGTATTTTCGTAATTTTTAAATTTTCCTACCATTCTCATTTTAAAAAAAATAATATTTAATTATATTCTATTTATTTAATAGGAGTGTGGGACCCGCGAATCACTTTCGGGTCATTCCGATGTTATTTGACATTTTTCCAAGACTTTGAACATTTTTATGATTTATGTGTGTGACATGTGTCAATACCTTATTGTATAGACTTTTAAATTATATAATATAGTTTAATTGAATCAATGATTATTTGTGTTATAATTGTTGAGTGGGCCCGTATGGCCAATCTAGATGTCTTTTGGGCTTAATAATAATCTTCAATGAAACCTAGTTGATATATATGGGCCTTAGGCCCATTTTTAAATCATAAGTATTATAAAATATGAGTTTTTGAGGGTTGAAAAAGCCATCCCTTTGATAGTTACAAATTTCACTAAAATAGAAACCCTAATCCTTCCCTAAACCTATTTATATATGAAAACCTTAAAGCTTTAGAAGCTTTTACAAACTCAAACTCCATTAAAGAATAGAGTAATCTCTATTAAACCTTCATCCGGGCACCGATTGCACTCAAGCAAGAAAGGAGAATTGGCGGGGACTCCAAATAAAAGAACATATTCCGAGGAGATGACAATGCAACGACTTTCAAATTTGAAGAAACTTTCAATTTCTATTAAAGTTCAAGAAACCTTAAGGTAAGTGTGCTTGATCCATCTTATACTTATTCTTCTTCAAGTTATTGCTTTTAATTCATTATATAATGGTAGATCTTAACAATAAATTAATTTGGGCATGATTTAATATATTTTTCTTGAGTTGATCATTGTTTGATATCACCATGATGAGTTTGGCCATGACTTATTTAGCACCCATAACAAATAGCCATTTCTTTATAATTTTTGTAGTATTTTTAGGACTTAAATATTTTTCTTAAAACCCTCTATGAATCTATTTTTTAAAAAGTTGAGTTTGTATTTTTTATGATTTATACTTGTTTAGTTATGATTTTTTTTAAGGTGCTGTCATTTTCTTTACAACTAAGAATTTTAGATTGTGTACGGTCTATTTAATTAAATATTTTGATCTATATTTTAAACTTGAATATTTTATAATTAATTTTCATAGATACCTCTATAAATCTATTTTTCAAATCCGTTGAGTTTGAATTTTTAGGATTTTTATTTATTAAGTTATGATTTTTTAAAGGTACTGTACTTTTCTATAAAACCCAGAATTCAAGATTTTGTACAGTTCAGTTCATTAAAGATTTCGATCTATATTTTTAATTTAAATATTTTTATAATTATTTTTTATAGATATCTCTATGAATCTAGTTTCCAAATTAGTTGAGTTTATATTTTTTTGATATTTATTTACTTATAATTTGTATAATGTGCTGGATTTTTCTACAAGACTTAGAATTTCAGATTCTATGCATTCCAATTGATTAAGGATTTACACATATATTTTAAAACTAAATATTTTTATATTTATTTTTCTTATAAACTTATGTGAATCTATTTTTCAGATCCATTGATTTTGTATTTTTAAGATATGTATTTATTTAGTTGTAATTTTTCTAAGGTACTAACATTTTCTACAAAACCCAAAATTTCAAATTCCGTGCATTCTACTTCTTTAAGAATTTTGACTTCGATTTTAGAAATAAATATTTTTGAATTTATTTTTCATAGAAGCCTCAGTGAATATAGTCTTCAAATCCATTGAGTTTGTATTTTTTTAATTTATATTTATTTAGTTATGATTTTTACAAAGAAATGTGTTTTCTATAAACTACCTATTTCTTGGATTTTAGACGATTAATGGCCTTGGAAACCCTTAGTGGTTCGGTCATGACTTATTGACTATTAAACCTAGATGTTTTGACATATACTTGTATGCATGGGGATCCCACCCATGTGTCTTAGATCTCTAATAGGGTTCGGCCAAGTGTTTTGGATCTTTCTTTAGGGTTCGACCTTGTGTCATCGATCCCTCATAGGGTTTAACCATTGAGTGTTGGATTCTCTTACGATTTTCACTTATATTATTCATCAATGTTGATCGTGATCTTTGGTGATCGTTTACATGTTATTCGTATTGTTTAACCCTAGTTCGTTCCCATATTATTCTTCTTGATGATCATGTGTTTATTTTATATTCTTATTTAAATGTTAAATACATGTGTGCTTATGTCATATAACCCTAGTACCATCTTGTTATCATACCATGATCATCACGTCATTTCATATGTCACACCCCGAATCCGGATTCTCAGATACGACCCAAAAATCCGTGGATCGACCTGTACCCGAACCCAGAGGTGATCCATGAATGTTCTCTAGTGGTCCAATTAGGTCAATAAGACAACTAAGGTTCATTCAAAAACTCACTACGTAAAAAAAAGTTTAGATGTAGAAAACACATAATTAAAATAATTCATAACTCAAACAATTTAATCAATCAATTAAATGTGGAGAGAAGAAGATGAGAACATGCTCTCAATCAAAGGACTACATGCCCATGAAAATAAATAAGTAATGTTCTAGAACAATCGAATTTAAAGTCTTCTAAAGTGTGGAATCGACTCCCAAATCCTCGTCAATCTCCTCGAATGCACCAGAGTCTTTCGTCTCAAAATCATCTCACGTACCCGGCTCCTTAAAATCTGAAAATGGTATCAGTGTAGCACCGTGAGCCGAGGCCCAGTAATACAACAGTGTGCATGGTATGATATCATACTATACAAGTTTTTAACCAATGTATGCATCTCAATCATATAATAAGGATGACATGAATATGAAGATGAATGCAAGTAAGTACGGGATGCAAATGCAACTAGTACCCATAACCACATAGGGTCTCCATCTCCTTCCCGCATTGGGAGTGGTCTCATCGACCCATTTGCAGAATATAATAACGTCTGGGGCCTTTCACCCTAGGGTACCAAACCCTGATTAATTGATAAAACCAATATAAACGTATATAATATACTTCAACCCCGTTCTCTTATGCACCCCTTATATGAAATGTCGTGATAATCATAGTATGATAATAAGATGGTACTAGGGTTACATGGTATATGCACACATATATTTAATATTTAAATAAGAATATAAAATAAACACATGATCATTAAAAGTGATAACATGGGAACGAATTAGAGTTAAACATGAATAACATAAAATAAACACCGAAGGTCACGATCAGCATGGATGAACAATATAAGTGAAAATCACAAAGCAATCCAACACACCATGGCCGAACCCTATGAGGGATCCATGACACAAGGTCGAACCCTAAAGAGGGATCCAAGACACTTGGCCGAACCCTATGAATGATCCAAGACACATGGGTGGGATCCCCATGCATACAAGTATAGGTCGAACCATCTAGGTATAATAGTCAATAAGACATAACAAAATATCACAATCAACATCAATGAATAATATAAGTAAAAATCGCAAGAGAATCCAACACGCCATGGCCGAACTTTATGAGGGAACCCTAAAGAGGGATCCAAGACACTTGGCCGAACCCTATGAGAGATCCAAGACACATGGGTGGGATCCCCATGCATACAGGTATAGGTCAAACCATCTAGGGTTTAGTCAAACAACAAGGTTAAAACCTTAATAGTTAATAATCATGACCAAACCACGAACAATTAATAGGTTTTTTATAAAAAATGTACTGCATTATAAAAATCATAACTAAATAAATATGAATTAGAAAAATATAAACTCAATAGATTTAAAAACTAGATTCATAGAGGTTTTTAGGAAAAATAAATAGAAAAATATTCAGATTCAAAATATAGGTCAAAACTCTTAATTAATTGGGCCGGACAAAATCCAGGATACAGAAAAGTCCCGCACATTTAAAAAATCATAACTTAATCAATACAAATCAGAAAAATACAAACTCGAATGTTATAGAAACTAGATTTAAGAAGGTATTTAGAAAAAAGAAATAGAAAAATATTTAGATTCAAAATATGGGTCAAAACCCTTAATGAAGTGGGTCGGACAGAATCTGAGATTCTAGGTTTTATAGAAAAATCTAGCACATTTAAAAAATCATAACTTAATCAATACAAATTAGAAAAATACAAACTTAAAGGTTTTAGAAACTAAATTGATAGAGGTATCTATGAAAAATAATTAGAAAATATTTAGGTTAAAAATATAGATCGAAATCTCAAGTGAAGTGGACTGTGTAAAATCTGGAATTCTGGGTTTTACAAAAAAGTCCAGCATGTTTGAAAAATCATAACTTAATCAATACAAATCAGAAAAATATAAACTCAAAGGTTCTAAAAACTAGATTGATAGAGGTATCCATGAAAAATAATTATAAAAATATTTAGATTAAAAATATAGATCAAAATCCCAAGTGAATAGAACCGTGTAAAATCTGAAATTCTGGGTTTTTTGGTAAAGTCATACAAATTAGAAAAATCATAACTTAATCAATAAAAATCAAAAAAATACAAACTAAACGGTTTTGAAAAATAGATTCATAGAGTATTTAGAAAAAAATAATTATAAAAATACAACGAAAATGATAAAGAACATAGTCATCTGTTATAGACACAAAATAGACCATGGCCAAACCCATCATGGTGGCCCAAAATAAAGCTCAACCCAATAAGAATAAAGTAAATATAATTAAAATTAATTTATAATGAGTATCAACCATTACCTAATGAAAGAAAAACAAACTCTTGAAGAAAAACAAGTATAGGATGGATCAAACACACTTACCTCAAGGTTTCTTGAATTTTAATGAAAATCAAAAGTTTCTTTAAATTTGAAAATCTTCGGATCGTCCTCTCCTCGGAGTATGTTCTTCAAATCGGAGTCCCCGTCAATTCTCCCTTCTTGCTCGAGTACGATCGGTGCCCAGATGAAGGTTTAATGAAGCTTTCTCTATTCTTCAATGGAGTTGGGTTTGTGAAAGTTTTTAAAGCTTTAGGGTTTTTCATAAATAGGTTTAGAGAAGGATTAGGATTTCTATATTAGTAAAAATCGTAACTATCAAAGGGATGACTTTTTCAACCCTCAAAAACTTATATTTTACATTACTAATGGCCATAGGGCCCACCCAACAATTATAACACAAATAATTATTAATTAATTCAATTAAACTATATTACATAATTTAAAAGTTGGTACATCAAGATATTGACATGTGGCACACACATAGATCACATAAAATAGTCTAATATACAAAAATCACAAAAAAGTTCAAAGCCCCTGGAAAAGTGTCAAGATGACCTTGGAATGACCCGAAAAGGGATTCGCATGTCCCATACTCCTATTAAATAAATAAATATAATTAAATATTATTTTTGAAAATATAAGAATGGTAGGAAAGTTTAAAAATTACGAAAATATTATTTTTATCAAAATCTCATGAAATCTCCCGCTAGGGTTTTCATGTATCAAGAAAGGTTCCAAATTTCACAGGTAAGTTAGTAATGATAAAATAAGAATATTTTTGGTGTCTCGGGCCCACAAAATAATTTTTGTATAAAAGTTCTAGAATGTTAGTTGGGAAAAGAAAAAGTCCCTTGCAAGTTATGACCCATTATTTTTAGCAAGAAATTTAGCCATAAAGATCGAGTTTCAAAAATAGCAGGTTTTTCAAAGTTGTCAGAATAAAATAAAATTAAATATACATACTAATACATGATATTAAACAATAAAAACAATAATAAGAGTCTGAAAAAGTTTCAGATTTTCATTATTAGGTGAATTTATCATAATACCCTAGAACGAAAGTTCAGGGTATTACGTCATATAAGGGGCACATAAGGGAATGGGGTTGAAGTATATTATACGTTTATATTGATTTTATCAATTAATCATGGTTCGGTACCCTAAGGTGAAAGGCCCCAAACGCTATTATATCCTACAGATGGGTTAATGAGACTGCTCCCAGTGCGAGAAGGAGACCCTATGTGGTTATGAGTACTAATTACATTGGTATCCCGTACTCACTTGTATTCACCATCATATTCATGTCATCCTTATTATACGATTGAGATACATACCTTGATTAAAAAACTTGTATAGTATGATATCTTACATGCACATTGTTGTATTACTGGGCCTTGGCTCACGGTGCTACACCGATACCATTTTTAGATTTTGAGAAGTCGGGTACATGAGATGATTTTGAGGCGAAAGACTCTAGTGCATTCGAGGAGATCGGCGAGGATTTGGGAGTCGATCCCACACTTTAGAAGATTTTATTTTGATTGTTCTAAAATATTACTTATTTATTTTTACGGGCATGTAGTCCTTTGATTGAGAGCATATTCTCACCTTAGACATTTAATTGATTGATTGAATTATTTGAATTATTTATTTTCTACATCTAGACTTTTTTGTTTACTTAGTGGGTTTTCGAATTAACCTTAGTGGTCTAATTGACCTAATTTGACCACTATGAGACATTCATGGATCACCTCTGAGTTTGGGTACGGGTCGATCCATGGATTTTTGGGTCTTATCTGGGTATTCGAATTTGGGGCGTGACATACACGATCTATAACCAACAAATGGACAGTTACTAAGATGAGTCCTGTCGTCAACCGTCTGATCCTTACTGTTTGTCTTCTAGTCTTCACATAATTGGCGAAGTATGCATACCATGACATCTTCACACTACACTGGTGCTCGTAGGTAAGGTTAAATGAATGTTTTATGTTACACGGAACCTTTGCCAAACTAGAATATGAAAATATTCTTTGCAATCTTCACTGCAGTGATATGGACCATCCTAATTGTCTATCTTATATAAAATCTTCTGGATTCATTGTACTTTTTCCCTTGAGAATTGCATCAGTTTAAATTTTATAATTTTCACACGGAAAAAAAATGTAACAAGTCATAACCTGAAACTTTTTGGCGCGGAAGCACAATTTTTGTTCTTCAATGCTGCAATCTAGACCCACTGACTGCATTGGATGTTCATCTCACCCCTTTGTGGATAAACACACCAAAAATCGCCCTAATTGGTAATCTCTAGCCATTAGATTTTAGTTCTTTTTAAGGCGTGATTCTAGTTGTTGGAGTCGACTACTATTTTTTAGTATTAAAACCAACAACTACTATTTTCTAAGGCGTGATTTTTGGTATGAATGTCTACCAAGGGGTGGGCTAAACATCCTATTTGGTCAGTGGGCCTAGATGGTGGTGGTGAATAACAAAAACAAAAAGTTTTAAGTATACCTTGTTACGTTAGACCCAAAAGACATTTACCATAAGGGTTGGGCTCCGTTGACAGATCTAAAATGATAGATCAAATGACAGGGACACAATATAAGACCTACAAACCAAAAATCAGCCTAATTAGTGATTTATAGGCTTTGGATTGGATTGATCTCAATTGTGGGAATTTGAGCATTATTTGAGGTTCAAAGATGCGATACTTATAAATCACTTTTTTTTTTTTTTTTTGTAATCAACACATATAAATCACTAATCAGGCTGATTTTTGGTTTGTAGGTCCACCATGGGATAGGACAAACATCCCTACGGTCATAGTCCTGTAACAGCATATTGTGTCACTGTCATTTTACCTGTTATTTTAGATCTGTCATCGGAGCCCGACCCTTACTGTAAATACATTTTGAGAATACACCATTTTTAAAAAAAATTAAATTTAAAAATATAAAAAACACGTTTTTCAAGGTGTATTTGACAGTGGAGAGAGTCCATCGGGATTTTTTCTGAATAAAAAACGCACGGAACCCTTTAGGCCCCACCTCGTCACTCCTGAGAAGAGTTGTGGAGTGTAGCTCCAGAAAGTTCAAAACCCACGAACCCAGGCGGCCAGACCTATATATCAATGGAAAACACAAAAGCATTTCATTCCTTCCTTCCATTAAGATTGCAAACCAAACCGATTACGAAAAACAAAAAAGTTGAAAACCAAACCAGAGAGAAAGAGAGAGGTCCCATCTCTTGTGTAAGAGTAACGCCATGGATACAACACCACCAGACGAAAGCCCTTCTGCTAAAAGATGGCTTCCTCTCGAAGCTAATCCTGATATTATGAATCAGGTCTCTCTCTCTCTCTCTCTCGCTCTGTTTTTTTTTGTGAAAATAACTCTTTTACCACGTGTGATGGGCTTCAAACGACTATAATTAGGGTTTGAACTGGGTTGAGAGCGCTTGGAGTGGTAGTCTGAATGGGCCGTTTGAAAGGAACCCAATACACATTTTGGTGCTATTATTATTATTATTATTATTATTTTTGAATCTGCATAAACTGCGTTTTGGGATTCCATGTGTTTGAATGGCACCAACTTGTCCCTCATGAATTGTTCCACCTACTAAGCAGACCCCAAATATAGCAGTTTGGATCATTTTAAGGAAAAATGTGTTTTTTTTTCTCCATCAACGTTTTCCTGCCTATATTGTTTTGCGGCTATTCAATCTTGCCCCCAACTCCGACAATGTTGAGCTTTAGGCGGTCCCAAACACGGATGAAGGAGGAGGGTTGCGTCAGCTTGGAAGCTGGCGTAAAACTCGTGCCAAATCTCTTCACATGAAATCTGATTCGATGTTATTGAGTCTTTTGCCCGGCCAAACGGGCCTTTATTTGTTGAATTTCGTATGAAAAATGTTAATTTTCTGTTCTATAGATCTTACTAAACCTAATTGTTGAATCTGGTGTGGCTGTGTAATTTTCTCAATTTGAGGATTTTAAAGAACAACATTGAAATTAGGGTTGGAAGTGGTTGAAAGGATTCTAAAGTGTATATAATTTTTCTTGATCGTGGGCATTTTTTCGACTGGAGGAACGGTAAAAGAAATTTTTAATCTCTATATCATTGGATTTTCTCCTGATGCAGTTCCTTTGGGGACTCGGTCTTCCAGAAGAAGAAGCAGAGTTCTATGATGTGTATGGTTTGGATGAAGAACTCTTGGAAATGGTTCCAAAGCCTGTACTGGCTGTGTTGTTCCTTTTCCCCATCACTGCCGAGGTCAGAGTCTCTAATCTGGTCTCTAAAATTTGTTAGATTATTGCTATTTTTTTCTTTTTAAGTTTTGTAGGTTAGGACAGTTAGTAGTCGTTCATTTGATTGGAGTCTTCTATGACAATCTTTTTCTTTTAGTAATCTATAAACCAACTACTTCTCACGTAGTATTGAATGAGATTTCACTTTGTTCAGGTTGAAACAGAGAGAATGTTGGAGAAAGAGAGTGTGAAGAAGGTAAGTGTGATTGAATTTTGTTCATCTACTTGAACTTGTAATGTAGTCATTAATCGAGATGCTTTAGTGTCTTCTTTAAGTTAATAATAGGGCTGCAACTCGGGCGGGTTGAGTTGAGCCCAACTTGAGATCAGGCTTAAATTTCCCAACCCGACCAGGTTGATCGGGTTGGTAAATTACTAAAAAAAAAATTTGATTGTAAAGAGGGTGATGTAAGAGGGCTACAATTCGGGTTCAAAATAAAAGAGAGGGATAAGATAAATAGAGAAGAGGAACTTACCTGCGAAGTTGAGGACCGTGTCGACAATGGAGAACAACCGGAAGAAGGACGACGACATGTAGATCACTGATGAAAATACGACTGTGGCGTGCAGCATCCGGCTTATTGCTTGCAGTGTGTAGCTTTCAACGTCTGGCCTGGAAATTCTAACCCACAGAGAAGAAAGACTTATGAGATCAGAAATAGAATGGGACAGAGCTATGACATCGGGTGTAATGCTTTGCTTTTTATTTGCATTAATTATTAGTTAATGACTAATTATGTTTATTAATAATTAGTGCTTAATTATTATTGGTTTAGATCATGTTTGTTCGGGCATTTTTTTAGCCCAT
Source organism: Euptelea pleiosperma (assembly GCA_035048495.1). Classification (NCBI taxonomy): domain Eukaryota; kingdom Viridiplantae; phylum Streptophyta; class Magnoliopsida; order Ranunculales; family Eupteleaceae; genus Euptelea; species Euptelea pleiosperma. Next base: position 20,170,930 of record CM068553.1, on the reverse strand, counting down.
TAGTGGACCTAAATTAGGGTTTTTGACCCTTCCCTTTTAAGCCTAATTGAAAGTGACGAAAATCACTTTTCACAAATCCTAAAACCTAATCTCTTTCTCTTTTCTCTTCTCCTCTTCACTCTTTGAAGTCAAGGGTTTGGAAAAACCCTCCGGTTGTAGATGAATCTTTCTCGTAACCTGGATTAACGAATTCAAGCAAGTGAAAACCTCATTAATTCCTTATATTCTTGTATGTTGATTGTTACTTTAGTTATTTTGTTTATAAATGAGCATGATTAATGTTTTGATTGATTAATGATGTTCAGATTTATTTCTTGTTAGGTTTAATATTTTGTAAATCCACCATGTTTAATCTTATATTTGGTTATTAAGAAATTATAGAGAAATTTTTGTTGTAAATCTATGAAAAAACATGCTAAAATCTTTGTTTTTCTTTAAATTCTCACGAAATTATTAAAAAGTGATTTTTTGTCGGAATTTTATTTCATTCGTTTCTTAATATTTTTGAGTTCTGTTTTTTTTTTTTTTTTAAATTGTGTTTCATAGAGTAGAATAAGTTGATAATTTTTTTTTAGAATTTAGTATGAATCGCAGAATTCTCGAAATTCAAAATATTAATTTACTCGCTATTTTTAAAAGGGTATATCTTATCGTAATTTTATCTCATTCGTTTCTTAACCTTTTTGAGCTCTGTTTTTTTTGAATTGTGTGTTTCGAAAAGTAGAATAAGATGATATTTTTTTAGAATTTAATATGAATTACAGAATTATCGAAATTCGAAATACTATTTCTGCAAGAATTATTTTCTAGATATTTTCAGTTTTATTTTAGATTTTTGAGTTTTAAAAAGAAAAGAGATTGATGTTTATGAAAGAAAAATTATTTTGATGTGTCATTCGTAAGAATGATATAGTTTTCTCTCCGAGTTTGGGTTTTCTTGCGATTCTTAATTAGGGTTCCGAACCCTAATATTTTATGATCTTTTCGGATTTGGGTTTTTCTGCGATCTTTGTCAAGCATGTTCATTGTTTATATTAACTGAGAAGAATGTGATAATTGTTATGTGAATGAAAACATGAGTATTGTTTTAGATGACTATGAATCATATTAATTGTTATAATACATTACTATTAAGCTATTGTTGCATTACTTATCGTAAAGATTATGATCTATAAATTAGGTTAAGTACACCTATATTCTAGGGTTTATCTGAGGTGTTGGTTGTGTTCGAGCACGCTGGATAGGGCCTTTGGTGGTTATGTTCGACCCTAAAAATTAAGCAAGCTGGGAACAAGGAGAAGCCATTGGGTGCAAAACCCTGAATCATCAATGATCACGTGAATATCTGTATGTCGGATAGATTGTCTAGAGTTTAGACCATCCGAGATATCGGATTATTGGAACTGGTTGACTTGACTTCTAGACATCGGATTAATTAAAATTAATACATTAGCAGTGCCTCATGTATCAAGATGAGTATGTTTCCATATATCTGTACGTATGATTGGTTTCGCTACAGAATAGGTTGGATGTGTGGACATTTTCACGTTTGTTTGATTATGGAATTGTTCAAAGACATTACTACAATTATGATTGATTCTGTTCGTTGCGGTTGAAGTTGTGCATACACAAGAGCATGTCACGTGCACGTGGTTAGTGAGGTAGTGTTTGGGAACGCTTTTTAGGAAGCGCTTCTCCAACTTTTGGTGTTAGGAAGTGCTTCTCCAGTTTTTGGTGTTAAGAAGCGCTTCCTTTACGAAAATGCCTATTTGGTTTGTAAAAGTACTTTAGCTTCTATAGTCTAAAAGAAGCTAGAAGTGCTTTTTTGAGAAACACCTTAGAAGGTGTTTCTCAAAAAAGCACTTAGGCGCTTCTGCGGGAAGCAAATCACTGTGTAAACGGCTCTCAATTTTTTACCCTTTTGTCCCCCTGCTACAAGTTCTCGCTGCAGCAGTAGTGACTTTTTCGATCTCCTCTCTCATTCTCTCCTCTCTTGATCTTTGACTCTTACCCTATCGGTATGTTTGTCACTCTAGTCCTTTTCCTCTCGGACTTCCATGACATTTCTTTTACTCCGTTTGTCCCAAAATGAAACCGTCCATGCCAAATTGACACCATCTCTGTAGTTGCAGGAGTTTTGGATTTTGGCTTCTTGATTTTGGCCCTTTGAGTTAAAAGTGCAAGAGTTCAAGAGCCCAAGACAGTAGCGGTGGTTGCAGTAGCAGCCAAGCTTTTACCCCATATCTAAGATGGCTCAATCTCTTCTCCTCTGTTTGATCTTCGCTGAGGTCTTCATGATTCTAGCAATGGCTCATGGAATCGAAGCTTCTGAATCGAATGTACCAAGGGTTGGGACGAGGTTGAGCCCCAACGGCGGAATGTTTGTATTGCAGACCCGCCTGATTCGAGTACATCATCAACAAAGATGAATTAGAGTCGAAAATCATGGAAGCACTGGAGATCAAACGGATGGGAAAGCATCAAAACCATCATTCGTCGAACGTCCCCGGTGAAGGTGTGATCATAGGGGGTCTTGCGACCGCCACTTTTGCTACAATTTTTTGATATATTCATGTCACGGGAAGAAGGAATGCAGAGAGTAAAACTTCTGTCAGAACGGGTTGTGACCAAAGCCGGTCACAACCCCCACAATATGAGCCATGTGGCACACTATTAGAGGGAGCTGACCGTATGTATGTTTGGTTAGTCCCTCGGTGGACCCACAAACCAAAAATCAGCTTGATTAGTGACTTAGAACCGCACCCAAATAAAGCTCATATTCCTACGGTTAAAATCAACCCTTGAAAATAATTCAATCCAATGCTTAGAGATCAATGATCAGGCTGAGTTTTTGTATGCAGGTCCACCGAGGGACAGGCCAAACATCCATACGGTCAGCGCCCTTTAATAGTATGCCACATGGCTCATATTGTAGGTTGTGACCAGCTTCAGTCACAACGCGCTGTGATAGAAGTTTTACTCAGATTTAGGGGGCAAGCCTGAAGTTTTGGCCAATTTTTTTCCTTTTTATTAAAAACTGACTCCTTAAATTACTTTTCCTTAAAAAAAAATCTGATGATCAACTTTTTTATTCAATTATTCTTTTGTGAATAATATATATTTATTTTTTAGAAAATCATAGGTTTGTTGATGTAAAATGCACGAGTTGCAGAGAGTTGATATAAAGAAATAAATAGATAGTTGAAAAGAATGGCTCTTTGATCTTCGTTTTTTTTATCATGGTTTTTAGAGGATTTCTCTCTCTCCCTTACTCTCTTTAAGTATTGGCCCATTGATTCATCAATGTATACCGTTCAGTTCCACTCATGACATGTTTGATGGTTGATGCTCAAAGAATTAGACTAATTAGTTTACCGTAACGCTGATGCGTGGACCATTTGTACTTTGTAGATTGCTTTCCCAACTTTAACCAGTTTTTTCCTTTCAGCCAGAAATTTTTTACCTCCATATTGTAGAAAGTTGTATTAACTTGTAGCCTTCCCAATGACTCGCTTGGTTATCATATAACCCTTTACCCGTGAGGGTGCAACCTACTTGGATGTGCCAGTTGTGATTCTTGATGTTGTGGATCAAAAGGGCATCTATGATCTCAACGGAGGGTTTGGCGTCCTTGAGATCTTGCTTGTTAGCAAAGACGAGTATGACAGACTATTCAAGATCCTTTGTCACGCTCCGAATCTGGATACCCAGATACGACTCGAAAATCCGTGGATCAACCCGTACCCGAACCCAGAGGTGATCCATGAATGTCCCTTAGTGGTCCAATTAGGTCAATTAGACTACTAAGGTTCATTCGAAAACCCACTAAGTAAAAGAAGAAAAGTCTAGATGTAGAAAATAAATAATTAAAATAATTCATAATTCAAATAATTCAATCAATCAACTAAATGTGGAGAGAAGGAGGTGAGAACATGCTCTCAATCAAAGGCTTATATGTTCGTGAAAATAAATAAATAATGTTATAAAATAATCAAATACAGCTTTCTAAAGTGTGGGATCGACTCCCAAATCCTCGTCGATCTCCTCGAGTACACTAGAGTCTTCCGTCTCAAAATCATTACACGTACCCAGCTCCTCAAAATCTGAAAATGATATCGGTGTAGCACCGTGAGCTGAGGCCCAGTAATACAACAGTGTGCATGGTATGATATCATACTATATAAGTTTTAAACCAAGGTATGCATCTCAATCATATAATAAGGATGACATGAATATGAGGGTGAATGCAAGTGAGTACAGGATGCAAATGCAACTAGTACCCATAACCACATAGGGTCTCCATCTCCTTCCCGCACTGGGAGCGGTCTCATCGACCTATCTGCAGGATATAATAACGTCTGGGGCCTTTCACTCTAGGGTACCGAACCTTAATTAATTGATAAAACCAATATAAACGTATATAATATACTTCAACCCCGTTCCCTTATGCACCCCTTATATGAAATGACGTGATAATCATGGTATGACGACAAGATGGTACTAGGGTTACATGGCATAAGCACGCATGTATTTAACATTTAAATAAGAATATAAAATGAAAAGATGATCATCAAAAGTGATAATATGGGAACGAATTAGGGTTAACCATGAATAACATGTAACAATCACCGAAGGTTACGATTAACACGGATGAACAATATAAGTGAAAATTATAAGACAATCCAACACACTATAGCTGAACCCTATGAGGGATCCATGACACAAGGTCGAACCCTAAAGAGGGATCTAAGACACTTGGCCGAACCCTATGAGAGATCTAAGACACATGGGTGGGATCCCCATGTATACAAGTATAGGTTAAACCATCTAGGGTTTAGTCAAACAACAAGGGCTAAACCCCTTAATAGTTAATAAGTCAAGATCGAACCACTAATAATTAATAGGTTTTTTACAAAAAATATATATTGTCTTGTAAAAATCATAACTAAATAAATATTAATTAGAAAAATATAAACTCAATGGATTTAAAAACTAGATTCACAGAGGTTTTTAGGAAAAATAAATAGAAAAATATTCAGATTCAAAATATATGTCGATACCCTTAATTAAGTGGACCGGACAGAATCTGGAATTCTGAGTTTTACAGAAAAGTCCCGCATATTTGAAAAATCATAACTTAATCAATACAAATCAGAAAAATACAAACTCAAATGTTATAGAAACTAGATTTACAGACGTATTTAGGAAAAATAAATAGAAAAATATTCAGAATCAAAATATGGGTCGAAACCCTTAATGAAGTGGGCCGGACAGAATCTGAAATTCTGGGTTTTACAGGAAAGTCTAGCACATTTGAAAAATCATAACTTAATCAATACAAATCAAAAAAATATAAACTCAAAGGTTCTAAAAACTAGATTGATAGAGGTATCTATGAAAAATAATTAGAAAAATATTTAGGTTAAAAATATAGATCAAAATCTTAAGTAAAGTGGATCGTGTAAAATCTGGAATTCTGAGTTTTTTTGGTAAAGTTCAACAACTTTGAAAAATCATAATTAAATAAATATAAATCAGAAAAATACAAACTAAACGGTTTTGAAAAATAGATTCATAGATGTATTTAGGAAAAATAATTATAAAAATATTTAAATAATAAAAATACAACGAAAATGATAAAGAACATAGTCATCCGTTATAGGTGTATAAAAGAAACTATGGCCAAACCCATCATGGCGGCCCAAAATAAAGATCAACCCAATAAGAATAAAGTAAATATTGTTGAAATTAATTTATAATGAGTATCAACTATTATCGAAACAAAATCTTGAAGAAAAATAAGTATTGGATGGATCAAACGTACTTACCTCAAGGTTTCTTGAATTTTAATGAAAATCAAAAGTTTCTTCAAATTTGAAAGTCGTCGAATCGTCCTCTTCTCGGAGTATGTTCTTCTAATCGGAGTCTCCGTCAATTCTCCCTTCTTGCTCGAGTGCAATCGGTGCCCAGATGAAGGTTTAATAGAGCTTTCTCTATTCTTTAATGGAGTTTGGTTTGTGAAAACTTTTAAAGCTTTAGGGTTTTCATAAATAAGTTTAGGGAAATATTAGGGTTTTTATTTTAGTGGAATTCGTAACTATCAAAGGGATGACTTTTTCAACCTTTAAAAACTTATATTTTACATTACTAATGGGTTAGAAATGGGCCCAAGGCCCATATATATCAATAGGCTTCATTTAAGAATATTATTAAGCCCAAAAGACCTCTAGATTGGCCATACGGGCCCACCCAACAATCATAATACAAATAATTATTAATTAATTCAATCAAGCTATATTACATAATTTAAAAGTTGATACATAAATGTATTGACACATGTCACACTCATAAATCACTTAACATAGTCTAAATACACAAAAATCACAAAAAAGTTCAAACATCGAAAAAGTGTCAAGATGACTTCGAAATGACCCGAAAGTGATTCACGGGTCCCATACGCCTATTAAATAAATAAAATATAATTAAATATTATTTTTGAAAATATAAGAATTACAGGAAAGTTCAAAAATTACGAAAACACTATTTTTGTCAAAATCTCTTGAAATCTCCCGCTAGGGTTTTTATGTTTCAAGAAATGTTCCAAATTTCACAGGTAAGTTGGTAAGGATAAAATATGAATATTTTTGGTGTATCAGGCCCACAAAATAAATTTTTTATAAAAGTTCTGTAATGTTAGCTGGGGAAAGAAAAAGTCCCTGGCAAGTTATGGTTTATTATTTTTAGCAGGAATTTAGCCCTAAAGAACGAGTTTAAAAAATATAAGGTTTTTCAAAGTTATCAGAATGAAACCAAATTAAACATACATACTCAAGCATTATATTAAATCATAAAAACAATAATAGAAGTCTGAAAAAGGTTTAAGTTTGGTGAATTTACCATAATACCCTAGAACGAAAGTTCAGGGTATTACATCCTTGTTGGAGCGACCTGAAAAGTTCATCTTTCATTATGGAAATCCTGGCTCTGTCGGTGTTGTATATCATCACAAATGACAGCATGAGTTCCATGATAATATGTTGCCCATGACATCCTTGTGGGTTGTGCAGTCATCAAAGTTTTACTCGTTGGGATTGGGCACAAAATGAGATAAGACTGGTAAATGGCATTGAAAAAGATCTTTTTTTTTTTGTCAAGTTTTGCCGCTACACTTAAGTAAGTTAGGAATGTTCAAACACATAGATACCCAAACTGTAGTTAGCACTACGGTTTAAAAATAACAGGAATAATGAAAATAACAGCCGTTACAACAAATCTATCATGTTACTAAGCAAATCAAGGTTAATTCATTATTGAAATCAATAAAATGTAATTCAAAATATAGTATTTGCCTTAGGTGTCAAAAATATCAACTACAACATTCTTTTGAATATAAGGATATTATTGACATTTTGACAGAATTCAGAAGCTCACAGTTAGTTTTGCCAAACAACAATACCAGCTTCTACACACAGAAGAGCACTTCTTCAGCATAGTTTGCCAAATGCTATTCTAGAAAAGAGCGCTTCTCAACAACTGCTTCTAGGGCTCATGCAGAAGCGCTTTTCCGCAGCGCTTCTACAGAAGCATTCCCAAACAGGGCTTGAGTGTCTAGCTTGCGAGTTTGATGGACTCACCCTTGTATATGATATCTTTTTGCAATATGTGGTTGCTAGGTTCGGTGAGGACTTAGATCGATCGAGTAGCAATAGCTAAGAGCTTCAGCTTAGTAGTTTAGTTATTTTTTTGTTAGTGGTCTCATTGGAGGTTCACAAGTTGTTATTTTAGGGTTATTGTTTAAACCCAATTTTTTTTGTTATTTATGCATTTGATTTAGTTGGACCCATTTTGTTTATGTTGTAGACATTGTTTAGTTGAGTTGGCTTTTTTATTGATCTGATATTTATGAGACTTTTGTGTTTCTCGTGACGTAATGGGATTTGGTCCCAGATTGCGCCTTGGGATTCGTGCACGGATATAGATATCCCGATGTACAAGTTGCGGGGCATGACAGATTGGTATCAGAGCCTAGGCTTTAGATTCTTGTAACGATTCTTTGAGTTTAGGTTAGTTTGGTGTTGTGTTATGTGTTACCTTGTGACTTGGTGATATTTAATTGTAGTTGACTCAGAGTAGAACTATTTGTCACGTGTAGACTTTTGGTTAGGATGTGCCTGCGAGGCAATTTTTGCTGTTTGTTTGGCTTGATTTCTTTCGTTGTTTTGTCTGGTTTGACCTTGTAGTTGTTTGTTTTCACTTCTGAAGGTCATGTCGACGAGGGGAGGATGTGATGCCAGACCTACTAAGGCAGCTGGTGTTTCAAGACTTGTTGCTAGTCCCGAGTTGATTGGGATTTATAGAGCCTTAGGGGACACTGCTCGCATTTTGGAGCAGACCGCTTAGCGTATGGATGCTAGAGTAGAGATTCAGACATCGTAGCCGACACATAATTCATTAGCCAGCTTGGTCAAGGAGACTGAAGGAGTCCAAGCGCTTGAGTCCATCCTTTGTGGGGACTTCGGATCTGATGGAAGTCGATTGTTGGATGTGGGACATTGGGAAGATCTTTGAGGTCCTGGAGTGCAACGATCGTCAGAAGCGGAAGTTGGCAGTCTTCATGCTTATTGGGGAAGCCCAACATTGGTGGGATATGGTCGAGAGATCTACGGATGTCGATGTGATGTCTTGGAAGGACTTCAAGATGAGGTTCTTTGAGAAGTACTTTCCAGGGACTGAAGGAGCAGAAGGCTGTAGACTTCTTAGAGCTGATTCAGGGATCCATGGCTGTGAGCCAGTATGAGGCGAGGTTTGCACTGTACATGGTTGCAGATGAGGCAGTTCGGGCTAGGAAGTTCGAATGTGGTCTGATTCGGTCTATTCGGAAGATGATTGTGGCTCTTTGGTTGATGACCTATTTTGAGGTTGTTGATCGAGTGTTGACAATTGAGCATGACAACCTTCTATACCATAGGTTGAGAGATCAGAAGCCTGAGTTGAAGAAGCCGGCCAAGATTATTCCTCATGCAGTTCCCCAGTTTGTTAATCGGGGGCAGGGTCAGAGGTAGGGCCAGCTGAAACAATGGAAGATGCAGAGAACTACCACGACTGAGACAGCTATGGTTCTCGCTCAGCCAGTCTAGTAGGCTGTGCCTAAGAGGTTTGAGGGGTAGTGTTACAGCTGTTGGGAGCGAGGACATCTTGCTAAAGAGCGTCCCAAACTGAAGGTGTATGGGCAACAGCCAGGACAGGCCTCAGTGCAGCAACAACAGGGTAGAGTGTTTGCGGTGATTCCCAGAGATGCAGAGGCTACTGCAGATGTTGTGGAAGGTACCCTTATTGTTTATCATTCTTCAGCACCCTTAACGTGCTTCTGGTACTTAATCACTTCAGCCGGGGTAGGAGGATGGTAGGAATAATAGTAGTCTAACTCCTCCCACATACTCTGAAGCGTCGCAAAATAGTCGGATAGGGACTTGTCTCCTTGCGAAGGCGGGAGATGCTCTGCTTCAACTGTTGAGCTCTACCAGTGTTCTGCTGCTGGGAGTAGGTCTTCTGCGCTATTTCCAAACATCTTGGGCTATTCGCACAAAGAGTAAACCCTGACTGATGTGAGGCTCCATGGAATTGAGAAGCCAAGACGAAACTGTGAGGTTCTTTGTTTCCCATTTCTCAACACATGGGATCATCCTCAGACGACTCTTTAGTCCGCCCCTTGCAATGCCTCATGTAATGACCCTATTTCTAGCAATATTATAGTAGACTTTTTATAATACTTTGAACATTATATGTATGCCATTTTAAAGGTCTCAAAAATATCTTTCTATCGGTATCAAGTTTGTCCAAATCGGACATGCGAGTCAAAAGTTATTGTGTTTAGTTTTGGGCAACATTTTAAGTTTTTATTAAAATTTGAAAAAAAAAAAAAAGAATTTTCAAAATTATAGTCCCACATCGGATAGGAATGAAAAGTTCTGAGTTTTCATCTTCTATAAATACAAGGCCATGCCTTAAGAAAATTACATCAATTTGGGTATTTGCATTCTAACCCCTGAGGTAAGAATATTTGCAAAAAAATCCCTCAACTAGAAGAAATTCTAGAAAATTCCCAGGAATTCCTGAAAATATTAGGGGACTATTTCTGGAGAAGTACTTCCCCGTTTCTGTCCGAGATCAGCTCGAGACAGACTTCTTGGCCCTCGAGCAGGGTTCCATGACTGTGGCACAGTATGTGACCCAGTTTGATCGTTTGGCAGCTTATGCACCACACATCATCTCGACAGAGGAGAGAAAGGCGAAGAGATTTCAGGCGGGCCTCAAGTCTGGAATTAGGAGGATGATTGTGGGTCAGTTGATTCATGTGTATGCCACCACCGTAGAGATGGCATTGGCGTTGGAGAAGGATACCAGCGATTTCCTGAAGGATCGTACAGATCCTAAGGGAAAGGGTCGAGTTGCACCTACTGCTCCCCAGAGATATTCGGATTCAGCTAAGAAGCCGAAGTTATCTGTTCCTACCATTGCTGCACACCGATCAACGCCGCCCCTCCTAATCAGATTGTACGAGCAGATAGGCGTTGTTACAACTGCAATGGTGTAGGACACTTACAGAGGCACTGCCCTCGTGCACCATATCAGAAGCCTACGGGCAATACTCAGAGGCCGAATATACCGGGGCGAGTCTTTGCCATTACACAGCAGGATGCGAGTGCATCCAAGAATGTGGTAGAAGGTACTCTTCTGATCTCACACTTGTATGCTAAAGTGTTGATTGATTCGGGTTCTACCCATTCTTTTGTATCTATTACGTTTGCATATGCTTTAGGCTTTGAATTCGAGTCATTAGATTTTACGCTTACTGTATTCACACCTCTAGGAGGGAATTGTATTGTAGATCAAATGTGTAAGAATTGTTTGATTCGGATAGGGGATCATGATTTGACTGCTGACTTGATCCTATTAGAGATGACGGATTTTGACGTTATTCTCGAGATGGACTGGCTGTCAGCATATCATGCGACAGTGGATTGTTATGCGAAGAGGGTGACGTTCCAGATACCGGGACAGTCTCCTTTTCAGTTTGTGGGTGCAAAATTATCACCCCATGCATCAGTAGTATTGGCCTTACGTGTTTATAAGAAACGTCGGGCCGATTGTACTAGTTTCCTTGCCTTTCTAGAGGGGGAAGAGAGCAAGAGGGTACAAATGGAGCAGATTCCTGTAGTTAGTGAGTTCATGGATATCTTTCCAGAGGAACTACCAGGATTGCCTCCAAAGAGAGAAGTTGAGTTTTCCATTGAGCTTATGCTAGGGACTTCACCTATTTCTAAGGCGCCATATAGAATGGCACCTGCAGAGCTCAAGGAACTGAAGGTTTAGGTGGAAGACTTAGGAACTAAGGGCTTCATAAGACCAAGTGTCTCCCCTTGGGGCGCTCCGGTCCTGTTCGTGAAGAAGAAAGACGGTTCCCTGAGGATGTGCATCGACTACAGACAAATCAACAAGGTCACGGTGAAGAATAAATACCCTTTGCCGCGGATTGATGATCTGTTTGACCAGTTGAGGGGAGCCCATTACTTTTCGAAGATAGACTTGAGGTCTGGGTATCATTAGCTCAGAGTGAAAGATGAGGATATCTCGAAGACAACATTTCAGACACAGTATGGCCATTATGAATTTCTAGTCATGCCATTCGGATTGACGAATGCTCCAGCTGCATTCATGGATATGATGAACCGAATCTTCCGATTGTACCTTGATCAGTTCATCATCGTCTTTATTGATGATATCTTGATCTACTCACGGACTCAAGAAGAGCATGAGCAACATCTGCGACTAGCCCTACAGACGTTGAGAGATCATCGACTCTATGCCAAGTTCAGTAAATGTGAATTCTGGCAAGAGGATGTAAAGTTCTTGGGTCATGTTATTTCTGAGGAGGGAATCTCAGTTGATCCGTCGAAGGTTGAAGCAGTGTTGAACTGGGAGCCGCCGAGCAGTGTTATTGAAATTTGGAGTTTCCTGGGTTTGGCGGGCTACTATCGGAGGTTCATTGATGGATTCTCCAGCATTGCTACCCCGTTGACACGCCTCACACGAAAGGGTGTAAAGCTCGAGTGGGACGAGAAGTGTTCTTCTGCCTTTGAAGAGCTGAAGACTCGTCTAACTACTTCACATGTTCTGACAATTCCGTCTGATGAGGGGGGCTTTGTCATTTACAGTGATGCATCATTGAAGGGACTAGGTTGTGTCTTAATGCAGAATGGGAAGGTGATCGCTTATGCTTCGAGACAATTGAAGATTCATGAGCAAAATTACCCTACCCACGACCTTGAGCTTGCAGCAGTTGTCTTTGCGCTCAAGATTTGGCGTCATTACCTCTACGGCGAGAAGTTTGAGCTTTACTCTGATCACAAGAGCTTGAAATACATTTTCACTCAGAGGGAGCTGAACATGAGGCAGAGACGATGGATGGAGTTCCTGAAGGACTATGACTTCACTCTCCAGTACCACCTAGGCAAGGCCAATGTCGTGGCAGATGCACTGAGCCGAAAATAGAGTGGGACTATATTTTGCCTTTTGGGCCAGGAGGTAGAATGGCCGGATGCTGAGGGGGACCGTGAACCTCAGATTTCGACACAGTACCCCAAGATCCTTGTCTCACACTTGGTGGTCGAACCCTCTTTGGTTAGAAGGATTATAGAGGCACAGCATGGGAAGGGAGGGTCTGATGCCGTCCGCCATACTATCTCAAAGGAGGAGTGGACTTTGCACTCAGATGGTAGTCTAAGGTACCGTGAGAGATTGTGGGTACCTAAAGACATTGATGACCTGAAACGGGAGATTCTCGATGAGGCTCACTGTACTCGTTAGACAATACATCCAGGCAGCTCTAAGATGTACCAAGACTTACGTAGGCAGTTTTGGTGGAATAACATGAAGAGGGAGATTGCTCAATATGTGTCGAGATGCCTAACATGTCAGCAGATCAAGGTAGAGCATTAGAAACCAGGAGGCACCCTGCAGCCTCTACCTATCCTAGAGTGGAAGTGGGATAATGTGTCAATGGATTTTGTGATGGGTCTACCTAAGACTCGTCAGAACCATGACTCCATTTGGGTAATCGTGGACAGATTGACGAAGTCTGCTCATTTCTTGGCTGTCAGAGCCACTCACAGTGTCGATGATCTGAGCAGATTGTACGTCAAAGAGATTGTCAAACTACACGGTATCCCAGTCTCCATTGTGTCTGATAGAGATCCGAAGTTCACCTCGAAGTTCTGGAAGAGTTTTCAGAGTGCCTTCGGGACAAAGTTGAATTTTAGTTCAGCTTTTCACCCTCAAACAGACGGGCAGACAGAGCGATTGAATCAAATCTTGGAAGATTTACTCAGAGCTTGTATAATGGACTTTAAGGGCAGTTGGGAGATCACTTGCCGCTTGTGGAGTTCGCATACAATAATAGCCATCAGTCGAGCATCGGCATGGCACCCTATTAGGCTCTGTACGGAAGGCCTTGTAGATCTCCAGTGTGCTGGGCAGAGGTTGGAGAGAGAAGCTTGCTTGGTCCTGAGGTGGTGCAGGAGACCATTGAGAAGATCGGGATCATTCGAGAACGTCTCCTTGCGGCGCAGAGTCGGCAGAAGTCTTATGCTAATCTGCATCGCCGTAAGCTTGAGTTCTCCATCGGCGACTATGTCTTCTTGAAGGTATCGCCAGTCAGAGGAGTGATGAGGTTCGGCAAGAAAGGGAAGCTAGCACCGAGGTTCATTGGACCTTTCTTAGTCCTTGATAGGATTGGTGAGGTTGCCTATCGCTTAGCTTTGCCTACTCAGTTGGCCGGAGTTCACGACGTCTTCCATGTCTCGATGCTTCGCAAGTATGAGCCGGATCCATCTCACGTGCTTGATTGGAAGTCTTTAGAGCTCCGAGCGGATGTTTCATATGTTGAACAACCTGTCTATATCCTCGCCACGAAAGAACAAGTGTTGCGCACTAAAGTGATCCCCTTAGTGAAGGTGTTGTGGCAACACCACAACATTGAGGATGCCTCTTGGGAACTGGAGGCAGAGAAAAGTATCCACATTTGTTCTTGGATTAGGCATGTTTAATTTCGAGGACGAAATTCCTTATAAGGAGGGTGGGATGTAATGACCCTATTTCTAGCAATATTATAGTAGACTTTTTATAATACTTTGAACATTATATGTATGCCATTTTAAAGGTCTCAACAATAGCTTTCTATCGGTATCAAGTTTGTCCAAATTGGACATGCGAGTCAAAAGTTATTGTGTTTAGTTCTGGGCAACATTTTAAGTTTTTATTAAAATTTGAAAAAAAAAAAAAAGAATTTTCAAAATTATAGTCCCACATCGGATAGGAATGAAAAGTTCTGAGTTTTCATCCTCTATAAATACAAGGCCATGCCTTAAGAAAATTACATCAATTTGGGTATTTGCATTCTAACCCCTGAGGTAAGAATATTTGCAAAAAAATCCCTCAACTAAAAGAAATTCTAGAAAATTCCTAGGAATTCCTGAAAATATTCAGGAGGTCCTTTGAAAAGTTTTTTGTGGGGCCTACTGCCTCGAGATACACGCTACCTCGAGATTCGCATCGTACGAGGTTCAAAGATTTGGGATTCTAGCGTATTCACTTGTAAGTACATAGTTATTTATTTTATGCCTTTATTTAATTAATTAATTAATTAATTAATTATTTAATTGATTAATAATTATTTATTTATTTATTTTTTGAAATAGTAGAAAATTCACAGAATATTGTAGAAAAATTCTAGAAAATTCTATTATTTTTGGGGAAAATGTCTGAAAATGTTATTCTTGTTATCTGTTAAATTTTAGCAAGGAAAAATCCTAATTCTTGTATTTTCCACATAAAATGTGTAAATACATTGATAATTTCTTGGAATCTTAAAAGCATGAAATTATGATAGATGAGGACATGTGTAATCTATTTAGTTAGATGAAGTCATGTTCAAATTCATTTAAAATGAGATATATGCGTTTTTCATCCGTTTTATGTATTCGCTTTCTAAGAAATTAATAGGGCTTAAATGTTCTTATTTTTAGTTTCAAAATGCAAAAATATGAATGTTATGCATGTAAAGATGTTTCTACAAACATTATTATTTTATGCATATAAATAAGATTAAGGACATGAATAAGAACGTGATTGGGAATGTGGAATATCAGATTAGTAAGAATCAGGCATTGTCTCATTTCTTTGAGATCCCTTGGGGTTTTAGTCCCCTAAAGCATCTGGCGTTGTCTTATTTCCTTAAGACCTATTGGGGTTTCAGTTTCCTAAAGAAGAGGCGTGTCTCATTCATGAGACCCCTCGGGTATTTATACCTAAAAGAAAATTAGGGAGTTTACTTGTGGACTAGAAGTGTTGACATCGTACACTAGGACCGATGGAATGTTGGTACGGAATACATCAGAATTGATAGTTTGACTTTATAGAAATGGTCACAGGTATTCTGATAAGAGAAAGGTTGACTGTTATATGAAAAGTCTTCATTGTATTTGAAGTTATACGTAAGTAATTATGGAGAATTGAGTTTTATCGAATTACATGTGAAATTCATTTGCAAATCGTATTTGTTTTAAAATAAACATAAGTCGCTGATTTAAGTGATTTTACGCATGAGGAATGTACTTACTGGGCCTTAGCTCATCGTTTTAAAATGTTTTGTTTTCAGAAAGGATAAGGGGAAGTTGGTCTGATGCTTCCAGCATTTCTGTTGATAGACTTGTGCTAGAGACAATGTTATATTTTGTTTAATTCTTCTATCTTGTAGAAGGATACATGAGTTATGTAGGTCGTTTGACCGTTTAGTAACATGTATTTGGGAGTACGATATATATATATACAATGTTTTCTTTTGGATGGGCATATTACAGTTTTGTTTGAGGTGAGAGATCCTCTAACATTATTAATGTGTCAATGAAGTGCGTTTCGTCTTATGGATTGTTTAAACAAAAGAAAAAAAATTATCCGGTGTATTTCCGCTGCATCGTGATACCAGTTTTGTTTAACTGTGCGTTTGTATGATCAGATCGCGCCTCAAGATACGAGAAAGGTCGATATGACCAAATATCGGATTTGGGGGCGTGACACCTCATCTTCCCACGGCCTCCAATGAACAACCGTGCGGCTCGAGCCCACTCAACATAGTTAGTCCCATTGAGTTTTGATGGATGTAATCTGCAACCTAGGGTTCTCATACGTCACTTGTTGCATCATAGGCCCTCCAACTCTTCTGGGGGTAGCTTCTGTGCTAACATTGGACTTTGAGGGATTACTCGGGATAGGCGGAGTCTCCATAATGAATCGACAATGAGAGATAAAAAGAAAAAAAGGCCAGACACTCAATGATGGCTGACGATCGAAAAACACCCATATGAACCCCCAAGGGGCATCAGAAGTAGCCCGATGACAGGGTCAGAGGGATGGAGAAAACATCTTAGAACCATAATTTTTTTTGAGGAGTTCTAGGGTCGAGTTGGGGAAGATTAGGGCCCAACCGATAGTCCTATGGGGTTAAAATAAGTCACCGACTGTAAGTAATGGGGGTATATTACTTCCCACAAGTTTCAATTGGTAATGGTTGATCCCAAATAGGGTATCCCCATGTAGGTTAGATTGTGGGTGACCAAAACAAAGGGACAAAACCATGGAAAAAGTCTGTGAAGATCCCCAAAAATGAGCTGGTTCAAAAAATCAATTTTTTTCAATTTTCAAAAAGATTGGACAAAAAACTAACCACAT
The DNA here is from genome assembly GCA_035048495.1 of Euptelea pleiosperma. NCBI lineage: Eukaryota > Viridiplantae > Streptophyta > Magnoliopsida > Ranunculales > Eupteleaceae > Euptelea > Euptelea pleiosperma. The sequence continues at coordinate 20,154,145 of CM068553.1, read as the reverse complement.
GATCCCAAAAAATTTCCGAAACAATCACCAAAAAACTCTAAAAAACAAGATCTATTGAACCCTAGAGTTTGAGGATGAGAAGGGTACCCTGTTCGTAAGGTTGCTGACGTTAGCCGTACGGCCTAGATGACGTCATCGGCCCTCTGGTTGATCTACGGTAGAATCCCTTCCAGAAATCCCTTAGACAGCTCTGATACCAAGTTGAATTTGAGATTTTTTAGGGTTAAGGTTAGGTTTAGGAAGAAGAGCGAAGAGAAAAGAGAAGGATGTCATGTGATCTCACATGACTTCATATATCTTATTTATATAGAGAACATTACAAATGCCAAAAATACCCCTCAAAGGGAGGTATTGACAATACTACCTCTAATACGTATAAATACGTATTTGATAACATCTGATAACATGAAGCGTGAGGTTGCCGATTATGTGTCTAGGTGCCTCACCTGTCAGCAAGTAAATGCGGAGCATCAGAGACCAGTAGGACCTTTGTATCCGTTGCCCATTGCGAAGTGGAAGTGGGAGCACGTGATGATGGATTTTGTTGCGGGTTTGCCGAGGTTGAGACAGGGTCATGACGCCATTTGGGTTGTGGTTGATCGACTAACCAAGTCAACTCACTTTATTCCAGTTTGTGTCACCTATTTTATGGATGAGTTGAGTAGATTCTATATCAGGACTGTGGTTAAACTCCATGGAATCCCTGTGTCCATCGTGTTTGATCGGGATTTGCGATTTACATCGAAATTCTGGTAGAGTTTTCAGAAGGCTTTTGGGACAGCATTGGATTTCAGTACGACATTCCATCCCTAGATCGGTGGACAGACTAATCGTGTGAACTAGGTGATAGAAGACATGTTGCGTGCGCGTATCTTGGACGTCAAGGGTGGTTGGGAGGATCATCTACCACTTATTGAGTTTGCTTATAACAACAGCTACCACGCTAGCATCGGGATGGCACCGTATGAGGCTCTTTATGGTAGGCCTTGTCGATCACCGATTTGTTGGGCAGAGGTTGGAGATAGTAGCTTGCTTGGACCGGATTTGGTCTGAGAGACTACTGAGAAGATAACTGTGGTTTGGGAGGGTTTGCGTACAACTCAGAGTCGTCAGAAGTGCTACGCAGATAGGCAGAGGGGTTTAGTATTGATTGAGGTGACCATGTGCTTTTGAAGGTCTCACCCATGAAAGGAATTATGAGATTCGGGAAGAAGAATGCGAAGTTGTCACTTAGGTACATCGGGCCTTTTCAGATCTTGGAAAGGATTGGGGTGGTCGCCTACCGACTTGACTTACCACCTTAGTTAGCTGGTGTGCACGATGTGTTTCACTTCTCAATATTGAAGAAGTATATCAGGGATGCTTCTCATACAATAGACTTCTTGGCTTTGAAGTTGAAGTCGGATGCATCTTATGTCGAGAAGTCGGTGCAGATCCTTGATATAAAGGAGCAGGTACTCCGTACCAAAGTTATCTCGTTAGTGAAGGTCCAGTGGAACCATCATGACGTGGATGAGGCTTCATGGGAGTTGGAGGGGCAAATGTTTGTGAGAAGTGTCCGCATTTGTTCGTCGTTGAGGTATGTCAATTTCGAGGACGAAATTCCTTTTTAGGGGGATAAATTGTAATGTCTTGCTTTTTATTTGCATTAATTATTAGTTAACGACTAATTATGTGTATTAATTATTAATGCCTAATTATTATTGGTTTGGATCATGTTTGTTTGGGTGGGCTTTCGGGGCCATTTTAGTGATCTTTTAGGCCTTTTTAATGTATATTTTGGAGCCCAGTTGATACCCATGAGCCTCGAGCCTATTTTTAGCCCATTAGTGGACCTAAATTAGGGTTTTTGACCCTTCCCTTTTAAGCCTAAGTGAAAGTGATACTTTTCCCAAATCCTAAAACCTAATTTCTTTCTCTTCTCTTCCTCTTCACTATTTGAAGCAAGGGTTTGGGAAAACCCTTCGGTTGTGGACGAATCTCTCTCGTAACTTGGATTACGAATACAGGCAAGCGAAAACTTAATTAATCTCTTATATTCTTATATGTTGATTGTTATTCTAGGTATTTTGTTAATAAATGAGCATGATTAAGGTTTTGATTGATTAATGGTGTTTAGATTTATTTCTTGTTAGCTTTAATCTTTTGTAAATCCACCATGTTTAGTCTTTTATTTGGTTATTATGAAATCATATAGAAATTTTTGTTGTAAATCTATGAAAAAGCATGATAAAATCTATGATTTTCTTTAAATTCTCACGAAATTATTAAAAAGTGATTTTTGTCGGAATTTTATCTCATTCGTTTCTTAACCCTTTCGAGTTATGTTTTTTTTTTTAAATCGTGTGCTTCAAAGAGTAGAATAAGGTGATACTTTTTTTAGAATTTAATATGAATCACAGAATTCCCAAAATTCAAATATTAGTTTACTCGCTATTATTAAAAGAGTATTTTTTTGTCAAAATTTTATCTCATTCGTTTCTTAACCTTTTTGAGCTATGTTATTTTTTGAATTGTGTGTTTTGAAGAGTAGAATAAGATATTTTTTTAAAGAATTTAATATGAATTACAGAATTCTAGAAGTTCGAAATACCGTTTTTGCAAGAATTATTTTTTAGATATTTTCAGTTTTTATTTTGAGTTTTATAAAGAAATGAGATTAATGTTTATGAAAGAAAATTATTGTGATGTGTCATTCCTAAGAACGATATAGTTTTCTCTTCGAGTTTGGGTTTTCTTGTTATTCTTGATTAGGGTTTCGAACTCTTAGCATTTTATGATCTCTTCGGATTTGGGTTTTCCTGCGATCTTTATCAAGCATGTTCATTGTTTATATTAACTGAGAAACATGCTTTAATTGTTACGTGAATGAAAACATGAGTCTTGTTTTAGATGACTATGAATTATATTAATTGTTATAATGATTACTATTCATCTATTGTTGCATTATTTATCATAAAGATTATGATATATGAATTAGGTCAAGCACACCTATGTTCTAGGGTTTGTCTGAGGTGTTGGTTGTATTTGAGCACGCCGATGGGTCCTTGGGTGGTTATGTTCGACCCTAAAAATTAAGTAAGCATGGAACAAGGAGAAGCCTTTGGGTGCAAAACCCTGAATCATCAATAATCACGTGACTATCCGTATGTCGGATAGATTTTCTAGACCATCTAAGATGTCGGATTATTGGAACCGGTTGACCGGATTAATTAACATTAATGCATTAATAATGCCTCGTGTATCAGGATGAGTATGTTTCCTTATATCTGTATGCATGATTAGTTTGGCTACAGAATGAGATGGATGTGTGGACATTTACATGTTTGTTTGATTGTAGAATTGTTCAAAGACATTACTACAACTGTGACTGATTCTATTAATTGTGATCGAAGTTGTGCATACACAAGAGCATGTCACGTGTACGTGGTTAGGTAGTATCTAGCTTGCGAGTCTGATGGACTCACCCTTGTATACGATATCTTTTTGCAGAATGTGGTTGATAGATTCGGCGAGGACTTAGATCGATTGAGTAGCAGTAGCTATAAGCTTTGGCTTAGTAGTTTAGTTATTTTTTTTGTTAGTGGCTTCATTGTAGGTTCACGAGTTGTTATTTTAGGGTTATTGTTTAAATTCAGTCTTGTTATTTCTGCAATTGATTTAGTTGTACCCATTTGTTTATGTTGCAAACATTATTTAGTTGAGTTGGCTTTTATATTGATCTGATATTTATAAGACTTTTGTGTTTCTCGTGATGTATTGGGATTTGTTCCCAGACCGCATTTCGGGATTCGTGCACGGATATAGATGCCCTGGTGTACGAGTTGCAGGGCGTGACATCGGGGTTGCCTTTGGTGAGGGAAACCCTAGCCATATGAGATTGCGGGAGGAGGAGGTAGAATGGGAGAGAGATATGAGATCAGGGGGGTTGGTTTTAACACACACACACACACACACACACACACACATATATATATATATATTAAGAGTTATTATTATGTATTACAATGTATGTTACATATGTGTGTGCGTAAATCATGCTCGATTTGGGTCAGGTTGGCTGAGGACTCAGCTTGTGTAACCCGATTTTGATTTAGTTTCGAAAAATTTGGCTCCAGCCCAAGTATTGAAGAGCCAGTTGTCACGCCCCGCAACTCTTACACCAAAATATCTCTATCCGTGCACGAATCCCGATGCACGAGTTGAGAACGAATCCCAATACATCGCAAGATCAGCAATATCAGGCTCCTAAATGCAGATCAATATAAACGCAACTCAAATTACAATATTTGAAATATAAATAAAATGGGTCAAACTAAACCAAATGCGGAAAACAATTGAACTGGGTTTAATCAAGAACCCAAAATAATCCAAAAGCAACAACTCGTGAACCTCCCGTGAGGCCACTAATAAAAAAACTACTCTGTTAATCTCGAAACTCCTAGCTATTGCTAATAGATCAATCCAGGTCCTCACCAGATCTACTTGTCACGTCTTGCAAAAAGATATCATATACAAGGGTAACTGGGTGAGTCCATCAGATTCGCAAGCTAGGCACTCCAACCACGTGCACGTGCCGTGCCATGATATTGTGTGAGCACTACGTCAAACAACAACTAGCAAGCAATCACAGTTGTAGTAATGTCTCTAAACAATTCTATAATCAAATATGTAAGTGTCCATACATTCATCTTATTCTGTAGCTAAACTAATCATGCATATATATATAAGGAAACATACTCATCTCGATACATGATGCACTACAAATGTATTAATGTTAATTAATTCGACGTCTCGGAGTAAAGTCAATAAATCCGACATACGGATAGTCACGTGATCATTGATAATTCAGAGTTTTGCACCCAATGGCTTCTCCTTGTTCCCTGCTTGTTTAATTTTTAGGGTCGAACATAACCACCGGCGTGCTCGAACACAACCAACACATCGGATAAATCCTAGAATATAGGCGTGCTTAACATAATTCATAAATCATAATCTTTATGATAAATAATGCAACAATAGTCATCTAACACAAAACTCATAATTTCATTCTCGTAACAATTATCGTATACTTCTCAGTTAATATAAACAATGAACATGCTTAAAAAAATCGTAGGAACACCTAAATCCGAAGAGATTATAAGAAAACTCTAATCAAGAATTACAAGAAAACTCAAGAATTAAGAATTGAGGAACGATATTTTGAATTTTGACAATTCTGTGATTTAAATTAAATTTTAAAAAAAATACCATCTTATTCTACTCTTCGAAACGCACATTAAAAAAAAAACAGAGCTAAAAATGTTAACAAACGAGTGAGATAAAATTTTGACAAAAAATGCATTTTTAATAATAGCGAAAAAATCAGTATTTCGAATTTTGAAAATTTTGTGATTTCGAATAAATTTTAAAACAGTTACCACCTTATTCTATTATTTGAAACACACAATTTAAAAAAAAATTGAGCTTAAAAAGATTAAGAAACGAATGAGATAAAATTCTGACAAAAAATGCATTTTTAATAATAGCGAGAATTTAGTATTTCGAATTTTTTGGAAATTCTGTAATCCCGATTAAATTCTAAAAAAATATCATCTTATTCTACTTTTTGACACATCCAATTTAAAAAAAAAACATAGCTTAAAAATGTTAAGAAACGAGTGAGATAAAATTCTGACAAAAAATACTTTTTAATAATTTCATAGGAATTTAAAGACAATTAAAGATTTTTGCATGCTTTTTCATAGAATTACAACAAAACTTTTATATGATTTCTTAATAACCAAAAATATATTAAACATGATGGATTTACAAAAGATTAAATCGAAGAAGAAATCAATCTAAACACTATTAATAAAATCAAAACCTAATCATGCTCATTTATAAAAAATATATAGAATAACAATCAACATACAAGAACCTAAGGGATTAATGAGGTTTTCACTTGCCTGTGATCGTTAATCCAAAGTACAGGAGAGATTCGTCCACAACCGGAGGGTTTTCCCAAACCCTTGGCTTCCAAGAGTGAAAAGGAGAAGAAAAAAGAGAGAGATTAGGTTTTAAGATTTGTGAAAAGCGATTTTCGTCACTTTCACTTAGGCTTAAAGGGAAGGTTAAAAACCCTAAATTAGGTCCACTAATGGGCTAAAAATAGGCTCGAGGCCCATGGGTATCAACTGGGCTCCAAAATAGACAATAAAAAGACCTAAAAGATCACTAAAATGGCCTCAAAAGCCCACCCAAACAAACATGATCAAAACCAATAATAATTAGGCATTAATAATAAATATACATAATACCAGCCCAACTCAAGTTCAACGTCGGGTTGAGCCCGCCCAAGTTGCAGCCTTAGTTAAAGAGCCTTTAGGCTTCATTCATTGCATGTTTGGTGGTATGAGCCAGTTTAGTTTGTTAGTAATTATTATTAATGTAATAAAAATGTATCGACTCAAGGCAACTGGGAGGTCGCAGCCGAAGGCCACTGGGGGTTCGGAGGCCGGGTGCCGGGGGGGCTATCGAGAGGTATGAAGTTCCTCCCCGGCCCTTGGACCGGACGAAAATCTAACGTCCATACGTTTCTTAGGGGTATTTCATTAAATTTCTTCTTATTGTTTATGTTATATATATTAGGGGACGTATGGAGAGAAGGTTATTTAGCTCGATATGATTCCCTCTTTCTCCCCAATTCTTTTCTCTCATTCTTCATTAAACCCTAATTAACTAACATAGTTTGGTCCATATGAGTCGAGCGAATTGAACATTAGTTTATCATATTATCACAGACACACACACACACACACACACACACACACACACACACACACACACACATATATATATATATATGTATGTATATATATAGATATCTATATAACAAAACAGGGAAGTTGTCTCCCCACTTATACCCCCTCTTATCTGTTTCAACAAAGAAGGGCCGAGATCTCATCCCCCAAATGGACAGTGGATCTCAGCCACTCACACCTGATTTTGGCAAATGCTTTGACGGGGAGTGCCGAGAGCACGGGCCACCGACTATCGATATAACAAGTGACTGTGGTTTTCTTATACCCTCTCTTATCTTATATGGCTTCAATAATGAGTGGCTGAGATCCAGTATGTTTCATATCGATGGTTGAGATTAACTCCCACCCGATTTTGACAAACACTTTGTCGAAAAGTGCCGCAGGCACGGGCCACCCACGCATATATCAAGACAACTCAGTTGTATTCTCTTATCTTATCCATCCATCTAATGTGGACGGTTAGATAAAGAGTGGTTGAGATCAAATCCATCGATCTAACATGGACAGTTAGATTTCAGCCACTCAATCCACATCATTTGACCTCAATTTATTCAAAATTTGAATTTCAACACATTTATTTTTTGTTATTTCTGTTATTTTCCCATTTCTCCATCTGTGCTTTACAATCCGTTAAAATGGCCGTTATAATGGAAAAAAACGGTAACGCCCCAGTCTGTTATACCGTGTGAGTGCCGAAGGCACCCAATTTTTGCAAACGCTTTTGTCGGAGAGTGCCGTGGGCACGGGCTATCTACTATCTATATAACAAAATAGGACGGTTGTCTCCCCCTCTTATCCGGCTTCATAAAGGATGGCCGAGATCTTATCACACTAAATGGACAGTGGATCTCAGCCACTCACACCCAATTTTGACAAACGCTATGTCGATGAGTGCCGTGGGCACGGCTCACCTACTATTTACCTACATATAAGGAATGAAATGGGTTGGATTTACATATAGCCCAAGGGTCAGGCTTAGGAGCCCCACTTTTTATGCCTCGAGAGGGGTGTTACCGTTAAAACGGATTGAAACGGCCAGGGGCAAAAATGGAAAAATAGATTTTAACGGATTTTAATGATTTTAACGGAAAAAAGTGGTGTTGAAATTCAAAATAAAAAATTTGAAAATTGAAATTTGAAAATTAAAAAAAAAAAGAATTTAACGGAAATTTAATAGTTTTCTTATACCCCTCTTATCTTATATGGCTTCAATAATGAGTGGCTGAGATCCACTATGCTTCATATCGATGGCTGAGATTAATTCCCACCCCGATTTTGACAAACACTTTGTCGGAGAGTGCTGCTGGCATGGGCCACCCACGCATATATCAAGACAACTCAGTTGTATTCTCTTATCTTATCCATCCATCTAATGTGGACGGTTAGATAAAGAGTGGTTGAGATCAAATCCATTGATCTAATGTGGACGGTTAGATTTCAGCCACTCAATCCGCCTCATTTGACCTTAATTTATTCAAAATTTAAATTTCAACACCGTTATTTTTTGTTATTTATGTTTTTTTCCCATTTCTCCCTCTGTGCGTTACAATCCGTTATAACAACCGTTATAATGGGAAAAACGGTAACGCCCCAGTCCGTTATACCGTTTGAGTGTTGAAGGCATCCAATTTTTGCAAACGCTTTTGTCGGAGAGTGCCGTGGGCATGGGCCATTTACTATTCTATATAACAGAACACATTGGTTGTCTCCCTACTTATACCTCCTCTTATAAGCATCAACAAAGAAGGGTCGAGATCTAATCCTCCCCCAAATGGACGGTGGATCTCCGCCACTCACCTCATTTTGGCAAATTCTTTGTCGAGGAGTGCCGATGGCACGGGGCACCCACTAGTATATATACATATGTATGTATATATATATAGGGAGAGGATCGGGGGACAACATTTTCATACTACATTTTTGACAACAAAAACTTGGTGCGGCCCAATATATAAATAGAAGTTTTTGAATGGGATGATTTTTGGCGAGGATGGTCTCTATGGTGAGGAGATCATCCTTACAAAAATTCAAATCATTCTGATATTCGGAGACCGGTTTTCAAGTTGAAGAATTATGGACCGTCTATTTTTATCGTTAACTTGAAAACTAGAAATTTCAGAATGTGCTGATTTTTTGTAGGGGTGATCTATATGGTGAGGATTCATCCTTACCAAAAATCAGCTATTGATTCATCTTCCACGTGGGTACGCCAAAATTGTTGTCAAAAATGTTGTATGAAAATGTTGTCCCCAACATGATCACCATGTGGGCCCCACCACACATACATACATACATATAAAAGGTGACCTAAAGTAATTGTTTAATTGGATGGTTTGGATTTTTTGAATTCAAATCGATTTTTCATTAGATTAGGAATGTCGGAATGGACTATTTATTTTATTTTTTTTGCAAGGATTGTCTCTATAGTATGAACAATTCATTTTGTGGTCGAATTGTCCAACATGATCTCTATGTGAGCCTCCACTGAAATTCGTGGGGCCCATAGGTTATGAGTAATGTTAGTCGGGTATGGGTATGTGATGCGGGGGCATTCTACTACGATCGTCCGCGATACATCAAATCAATCCCAATTAAGTGGATCCTATTTGCTATTTATCGTATTTCACTTTTTTACTATTTATAGTAAATCATGCAATTTCTATTTATAGTAAATCTTGTTTTTATTATTTATAGTAAATAGTAAATTCTGATTTTACTATTTTAGTGGATCCCATGAAGATTTGCTCGGATTTATTTTGTTTAATTAAGATTTTTCCAATTAAAGTTAGATTTTGTTTCCAATTAGGCTTTTATTATTGACTACAGTAATTAGGAATTTCTTATTTTTGGTTTGATTTGAATTAGGAAAGTTAGGTTATGGTTTTATAAATAGGGTTGTAAGCTTTGATTTTAAGGACTTGATTAATGAATTTTCATCTTGATTCTCTTTGAGGAACTCTCTCGTGGTGCGAAGCCAAGTTAATTTGGTGCGAAGCCGAAGGTCCTTTCTCAAATTGTAGGGCAGTCGTCCCGTCCTGCGTCAAATTTGGTATCAGAGCCCAGTTCGAAGCTTCTGGTCGGAAAGATGTCTCATATTGGTTCGCAATCTTTGGTAGCCGCGTTAGCTAAACTAAACGATGTGATAAATCATTTTGAGAGCGGACTAAGTGACTAGATAAATCGTATTGAGAGCAAACTAGAGGCAAGGATCTCCACCAGAGTTCCAATCAACAACTGCCGTCTTGGAAAGTCACTACCATCGCCACCGACTTTTCCACCTCTTTCTGGCAAGCTATTGGAAGGTTTCACAGCAAAAAAAACCCCTAAAGATGTCTCAAAGCAAGTCGAGAAGAAAGTAAATGAAGAAATAAAAGCCGTTGAACAAGAGGATGTTTATCCATCCAAGGAAAATGAAAAAATCGACGAGGAAGAAAAAGCCAAAATTGAGGAATTAGCCAATCTTGAAGCTCCTGTAGTTGTATCAGACGAAAAGACGGAGGATAAGCATATTGATCCGCCTGCTGTTATAAAGAATGAAAATGATGAATTATATTGACTTTTGCTATTGAGAAATCTCTTGTGGATTGTTCTTTTCTTCCTTGGTGCGAATCCAAGCTACTCGGTTATCTCTATCTCTTCTCTCTTCTCTCTCTCTATCTTTATTTTTTTTCTTTTCTTTGGATCAAATTTGACCTAGAAAACCCAACCATATCTTTTTTATCTCGAAACCCTAACCATTGATCACAACTATGAATAGTGTCACGTGAGTAGTACCGCATGAATAGTGCTGTGTGAATAGTGTCACATGAATAGTAACCTTCCTCCACCAGTTCTACCTATGGCACTCTAAACCCTCCCAGATCCCTGCGGTAACCATAGAAATCCCTAACCTCTTCTCAAACCCTAATTTTCCATGGATTATTTTTTCTCCCGAAACCCGGCTAAAATCTGATACTTGTCAAAAAGCCCCAAAACTTGCCAGAAAGCTTCCTGAACTTCAAATAACTTATAATCTCTTGGAAAAGGAAGTCATTTCAGATTTATTTCATAATTTAACTGATTCCCTAAGCTTGTTGGAAGTTCCATCTTCCATTAGATCCTCACTGTTAAAGCCACGGGTCTAATATTATGGGATTGTGTGAAGGCTTTGCATTTTAATAAATTTATTCACTTGAATCTTATTATTTGCGTATGATTAGCATGGAAATTTACTATTTCATTATTCTTAATAATTTTCTGTTAATCTTAGCCTCTAGTTTGAGGCCATCACATTCGTCCTGCATCAGTATGGGTGTTGGATGTGGGTATGTGTCAAAGTGTCAGACTTGCTCAATCCTTAATTTTTGGGTTACTTGGACACGACTACATAGTTAATATTTTAATATTGGGTCGGGCTCCAGTTATCGCCCTAAAATGATAGGCTCCGGTTACAGGACACAACATGAGCCACGTGGCACACTCTTATAGGACTCTGACCGTATGGATGTTTGTCCAATCCATAGGTGGACCTACAAACCAAAAATCAGCCTGATTAGTGATTTCTAGGTGTTGGATCTTTGTACCTCAAATACTGCTCAAATTCCCACAGTTGCGATTATCCCATGAAAATAAGTCCAATCCAACGCCTATAAATGACTAATCGGGCTGATGTTTGGTTTTCAGGTCCATTTATGGATTGGCAAAACATCCATACCGTCATAGTCCTCTAAGAGTGTGCCACGGGCCGGAGCATGTCTTTTTAGGGTGGTAACTGGAGCCCGACCCTTTAATATTATGATAATAATTTTTAAAATTTTCAATATTATAACATTCTTCTTCTTTCACACAGGTGCATGTCCAACTCATCGGGTGCGTACTCAACAAAAAAAAAACTAAACCTGAATAATTGGACACAAATTTGACGATCCAACACAAGTTTTTTACCCGTACATGTGTCGTTTCATGTCGACATGGGTATGGTGGGGTAACATGAAGGGTCCGGGCATGACAAGTTATTTTTTTATTTTTTAATAAGTTTAAGCTTTATTGATCACAAGTTATAAAGTTTTACCTTTTACAATTGTTTTATATGCAACAAATACAACATTTACATATATGTATTCTCTTGTCTGTAAGTATCTATATAAGTATATAACAAGTGACAGTGGTTGTCTCCCCACTTATACCCCCTCTTATAGGCTTCAATAAAGAAGGGCCGAGATCTTATATCCCAACTGGACGGTGGATCTCAGCCACTCACACTCAATTTTGGCAAATGCTTTGTTGGGGTGTGTTGGGGGCACGGGCCACCCACTAGTACGACACAAATCGTAAGATATTCTATTACATTATTCATTCTTATCCCTCATTAGATTAAAAAATAATTAATTTGTTTTACATTATTTAAAATATATGGCCGAGTCCATAAATCCTATTTTTAAAATGTTTGTCCACACCCATGACAGACTAACACCCTACCTACACACGTCATCTCTATTAAGGAAAAAATTGTTAATGTTCACTTTTGTTTTGCGACATATGACAAAGGGGTCATTTTTTTTTTTTTTCTGTTTTCTTTTTATTTTTTGATAAGGGAGCTAAAACCAACTATTCTAAGCTATTAATCAAAAGAAATGGCATAAACCAGATTAACTGCATATTTCTTTCTTGTTTATTCCAAGAGCGAATCCATAAGATAGGGCGTGATGAATTTAATTTTCTTCAGTTCACATTTTTGTTTCGAGTTCTTTGTTTCAAGCAGCTAGTTAATCTTTATGTGTTGAAATTTTTTTGTCTTCTTGCTTTTGGCATTTAGATAAGTAACTAATGATACCATACGATGTATTCAATTGTAGGAGCATAGTGAAAGGGTATATTTCTTGAAACAAACTGTGGGAAATGCTTGTGGAACAATTGGACTTCTTCATGCTATTGGGAATGTATCTTCAGAGATCAAGCTTTGTAAGTATTGTTTGGATATCATTTTTTATGGATGATTGCGTGGCCATGCTTATATTTGTTACTTAGGTAAGTTAGGTGCATATGTGTATCTATGTGCCTTAAGGTGTAGATAATACTGTGTAAGGTTATGCAAGCTAGTTTAACAAGTTTCTTGCAATCTCCATTTGTGTATTACTATGTAACAAGGATTCCATTTTCTAAAGATTTGGTGACATCCATGTCATACTTGCATGTGAAGCACATAGTAATACTCTTGTTCAAACAAAGTGGTGAGGCCAAACATGAAGGATATGATTGTCTATATAATAAATTAGGGACAAGAGAGGGTGAGAAAGATGTCTACATGCTTGCTAGAACGAGAGAGAAATGCTAGAGATATAGATCATGTTAAATGCATTCAGGGCAACGACCAGAGAGTCTTAGTGAAAGATGGAGAAATTAAGGAAAGATGGAAGACTTATTTTCATAAATTATTAAATGATAATAACATACCAGATATAAGACTAGATGAAAATACTAGGGAGAATATAGAACATGCATACTTTTGTAGAATTAGAGCATCAAAGGTAAAAACAACTTTTGCTAAGATGAAGACAAATAGGGCCTCCTTAAGACCAGATGGTATCCCAATAGAGGTGTGGAAATGCATAGAGCAATTGGACTGCCCTGCCTTACTAAGTTATTTAACAATATCTTGAAGACAGGAAATATGCTAAATGAATGAAGAAGTATTGTAATGCCTATATACAATAACAAGTTAGACGTACAGAGCTGCACAAACTTGTTACATAAAACTTATGAGCAACACTATGAAACAATGGAAAAGAGTGATGGAAAAAAGATTAAGGCAAGAATAGATCAAAATAGAAAAAGATTAAGGCAAGAGACAAGGAATCCTTTTACTTGGACAAATGATGAAAAAGTTCAGAGAAAAGAGGAAGAATCTCCACATGGTCTTTATTGATTTAGAAAAACATATGATAGGGTCCTTAGAGAATTAATTTGGTGGGCATTAGTAAACAAGGAGTCCCAAATGGATATAATGACATCATTAAATATGTGTATAGAGGGAACAAAAACTAATGTTAGAACAATTGGTGGCGAGACAAGTGAGTTTCCAATTGCAGTTGGCTTACACCAAGAATCAGACCTAAGTCCATACCTATTTGCTTTAGTTATAGATGAAGTAATTATTCATGTCTTTAAAAATGATGTCTATATGTTCGCTCAAATGATGATGGTGATTGATAATAGGATATTCAATAATAAAAAGATTTGGGGAAAGAACGACATATTTCATATGGGGGAAACCAGAAAAGAGATGGTGTAGTTTTTAAAGTAGAATATCTTACTATTTAACAAAGGGTTAGGAGGGTGAAGAAATAAAATAACAGGAAATAATTAAAACTTTAAAGTACGGTAAGCAAAAAAAGGTTTAAAGGCATGAAACATAATCTTTTCTTCAATGGATGAGGTGTATGCCTTACGAGCATTTTCCCCTTCTTTTAATAAGCCTCAAGCCGTTTAGGGTCTTGCCTCCAGGTATAAGCTTCAAATGCCTTCTAAAACATTTGATAGCTATGGTGTAACATTGAAATATTTGAGTGATTTTTCTTTCATCAATAACTGCGTTACTTATGGACTCCATTTGGTAAAATCCGATTCTCTCCTATAAATGTATTGCGGATGTTTATGGGAATCCTATTTTTATCTTCGTTGCTAGACTGCCATTGACAACTAACCTTGAAAACTAAATCATGTAGATCTTATATATGAAATGGACTAGCCTGAGTCACAGGCTTTTTAGATGAAGTTTATCTAGCATTCTGCTAAAGAACAGATAATTTCATCAAATAAGGATGGAAAGTACCCATTCTTCTATAGCAGACATCCTGTGAAATGGGTCCCACCATTCAACCCGAGGATTTATCCTAATCATCAGATGTATACTATTCTCTTGGAAAATAAGAAGATAAACAGTATAGAGAAAGATATAATACTATCAGGTTGATTTCAGCTTATTAGGAGATCTCCTTGGTAGGTTAATGGGGTGGTTAGTCCCAATGCCTCTGAATGTGTGCCATGCATATGCAGACGGAGGGAGAACGGTGTCTTCCTCTTCCTGTCTGACTTGAGTATTTTCCAATGCTGTATGGCATGCAGGACACATAGGGACAGGAACATTATATATCTGCAGAAGTGGAATATGATGCACCTACTTCGAATTTGTGCCATGCATATGCATCGGGAGGGAGAACGGCTTCTTCCTCTTCCTGTCCTGACTTGAGCATTTTTAAAAGTTGCATGACATACAGGACACTGCTTATTACATTATTATATAGGTACAGGGCATGGAACATTATATATCAGCAGGAGTAGAATATGATGCACTTCAAATCTTGTGTTGGTCAATGCAGTAATTTTAGGGTCAATGCAGTAAATTTTTAGGATCACTTAGAGGAAACCAGACCGCCTTCTTAGTGTTAGCGGATGGTGTGTTACCGCGCACGTGTTGTATTGGCCCTACGACCCGTTGGTAAACATAATTGTTTCGCATTTCTCTAACAGATCGATCTTTTGGGGTAAATGGTTATTATTTAACATTGTATCAGAGCCTTACAGGCTAGGAGGTCGCGGGTTCAAGTCTCTAGCAAAGTGTATTCCCTCTGAGGGGGCGTGTTAGCGGATGGTGTGTTCCCACGCACGTGTTGTATTGGCTCGACGACCTGTTGGTATACATAGTTGTTTCGCATTTCTCCAACTGATCGATCTTTTGGGGTAAATGGTTATTTAACACTTAGTAATTATGTCAGCAAGAGATTAACATGTGTGCCCAATTGTTTTTCTTTCTTTTCTTTTTCTCATTTTGATTGATTTTGGAGTAGCACACTGCCTAGGTGGATGCATCGAAAGGGGATCAATCCTAGACCCCACATTCATTTTTATTGTCTATCCGATGGGTACCTTGGGTCCATCTCTTGGTCTGTAGAATCTTGTTCTTGCTTTGCTCGATACTAGTTTCAAGTAAATCAAAGGTTCAAACCTCTGAATTTCAAGATACCATAGTTGAGAAGTGTGAACCATTTCTAAGTTCTAACAAAGCACACAGATTTTTAGCTTGAAACAGTTTCCTTAGGAACTGTGAACCATTTCTGAGAACTGTGAAGCATTTCTGAGAAGCATGCAAGCTTTTAGCATGAAACATGCTTCCGCTAGAAGGCAGGAGTTAAGAGTTGGAATATATTGCAGTATGTTTTTGTGCCGTTGAGAAGATCCTTACACATTGCTTTAGAATGCTTATGAATCTGTTCTTTTTGTGGCTTCTCTTTGTTATTTTCAGTGGAGGGCTCATACTTGGATAGATTCTTCAAATCAACAGCTAACATGGATCCATTGGAGGTTTTTATTTTCCCGTTTCTCTTAGCTGATTATAGCTTAAAAGAATTTGAATTGCCCCTTCTCTTCTACTAGTTACTGATTTGTTCTTCTATATATTCATGTGCTGTGTAGCGTGCGGATTTTCTCGAGAAAGATAGAGAACTGGAGGTTGCACATTCAGTAGCAGCTACTGCTGGTGATACAGAGGCAAGTGCTATTTACTATATTTTAATGGATGTGTTAAAATATATAAATACATGACTATGACCGAGCCCATCTTCTCATAAGGGTTTACTCATAGATTGTATGTAAATAATTACTCTTTGCATCTTGAAAAAATTCAACCAAATTTCAACCAAATTTGATCGTTTCCTCTCTTTCATATTCTTTTGGACAATCAGAATTCAGAAAGAATATAGTTTTTTGCAAATAAGTTAGATTAATAAAGGATGGCTCTAGAATGAGCCATACATTGAGTCAGCTGAAAAATGACCAAAATATATATATTTTTCTCCTTCCTAAAGGTTTCAATCAAGTCCATTTGAAATGTTGGCAAGTTCTCTCTTTCTTTTATTTTTCCTCTCACAAGTAAAAGGATTGTATGATAGAATAAAAGTTTACGAGAGAGGAAGAGAGTTCCCTATGGACTAAAACTATATATTTGCACTACTTTTTGCCAAGGAATTAACAATATCATTCTCATACTATGGGCCTTTCAATAACATGTTATTTTTTAAGTACTTTTTTACATTTTATTAGTGAAAATGTAGTTTGGTCCATATGGGAGCTTGTATCAAGTTTTTAAACTTGGTCTCAGAGGTTAGATCGTCCAAGGCTGCGGGTGGGTCAACTCAGTCCTGACTCCAAGGATGGCATCTTGTTGGCTTTTCAGGTTTGCCATCATTGTAGGAGAGAGAACTCTCAGCTGGTTGTTCCTTTGCCGTCAATGTCACCTTCATCATTGTCCTCACCTTTCTCCATTGGCATCCTTGATGCCTTCGAGGTTGGAAGGGGAGGCTTTTGGTATGGTGAGAAGATGAGTGTCTAGTTGAGAGAGAGGGGAGGCTTTTGGTATGGTGAGAAGATGAGTGTCCAGTTGAGAGAGAGGGGAGGCTTTTGGTATGGTGAGAAGATGAGTGTCCAGTTGAGAGAGACTTTTGTTGGGGCCCTCTTGAGTGTTAAAACATATTAAAACCATAAAAGGTTTTGGGCCATTTTTTTAACATGTTTTAATATGCCCAAGTGTTGTTAAGGTCCGTTCTAACACATTATAACGTGTTAAAATGCATAACCAAACATGTCCTTGTAGTAATGAGAAGTGGTCCGCAATAGTAATTCAGGGATGCTATGCCCATGCTTCTATGGTGATCTTACATTAAAATATTGAATTTTGTTTCAACAGGCGCCAAATATAAACACGAATGTGGACACTCATTTTATTTGCTTCACACATGTTGATGGTATGGACTCTTTGGATAATTGATTTCTCTCTAAATTTTGGTTCCTGGCTGTGGAAATAGTGCTTCGATAATTGATTGAATAACACTGCTCTTAAGAAACCCAATGCCAACGTATAATCTATCCTTTACCTAATGTGTGTTTGTAGGAGAACTCTATGAGCTTGATGGACGAAAGTCACAAGCAATATCACTTGGTTCCTCTTCACCCAATAGCTTACTTCAGGTAATCTTTTTTCTATTAGTTTCGTTACTATTATTATAACTAGTGTTGTTGGCCTATGCTTATCACATGCGTTTTCTAAGGAATTAAAGAAAAAATAATAAAAATCCCTCTTCGTCCATCTCCAGTAGGTAGGGTTGTGTTGTTGGAGAAAGAGGGAAAAGGGAGAGAACTTATGGGTTGAGAGGTTTTTATAGAGAATAAAGATCTTGAGAGAGAAATGTGTTGGGATAGGGAGAGATGTACATGGAGAGTGAGAGATGTATTAAGGGAGAAATAGTGTCAATTGGAATTTAATAAATGTGTAGGTTATTTTTTGGAATAGGTTAAAATAGATGGAGAGAGTGCCACCTCAGCTGATCTCTGCTTTAGTATAGATACTAATGTTTTTGCCTGTGCTCGGGTACTCTATGATTTATAAATAAAAAATTCTAAAGACTAAAATTAATTAGAAAGGAAGGATTATTATTCGAGAAAGAGGGGAGATGATTTAGTTGGAATCTTAGAGGGATTTAATTACATTAAATGTCTATTTACATAAATTGTTAAAAGAATAAATTGGGATAATTTTTGGAGTGAAGTCGACATAGGAGAAATTTTTGGAAAAAAGAATTGGGTTTTGGGAAGAATAGATATGAGAAGACACATTTTGGATGGAGGAGAAATGGAGAAGAGATTTTAGGAAATATAAAGGATGGGAGATACTTTAGGGATGGAGAAAAGAAGAAACGTTTTGGATAGAGGAAATATGGAGAAGAGATTAAGGAGAGATTTTAGGAAAGGAAAATTTTGAAGAATGGAAAAGATTAGAAGGGAACTAATTAGAAAAAATAATTTAGCACGCATAATCCTAACTCAAAAAACTTAATACTAATTTTTTTATGTAACTGAAAAATTATTTAACTCAACCCTAACTGTAAAATTGTTTTAGCAAAAGAAAACCATTAGAGGATCCACTTCATTGTTTAAAAAGGTTTGATAACACTCTTACATACCAATGACCATTTGGATGTGGACCGATATACCAAAAATCAGCCTGATTAAGGATTTATTACCGTTGTATTAGTCTTTTTCATGGTTCATTTTTAACCCTTCAATTTTGAGGGCATTCAGAACCAAAGGTTAGAAATCACTAATCAACCTGATTTTCGGAATGTAAGTGCATGATGGGCCATAAATCCATAGGGTCACTAGTCTTTCACGTGGTTCATACTGCATCCGTCATCAACATTGATGTCCAATACTATGGGTGCAATTATCCATAAATGTTTGGCCCACACTTGGTAAACCTAAAATCTAAGGTCAGGCTGATAGATGATTCCTTGGGATTGGATATTTGGATGGCAACACATTTTTATCATGGACAAGTCTATGGAGAACTTAAATCTAATGGCCATAAATCATCTATGAGGCTAGTCTTTGGAGTGTAGGTTCATCAAGTGATGGACCCTACATGTTTGAGTCATTGAACCCAAAGAGAATGCCACGTTGCAAAGAAGATAAAGAGGTGATTCAAGATTGAGACAAAAACCTACTTGCAAATGGCTCTTTACTTTGTTGTTGGTGAGGCGGTCAACCTTCATCAGCTTTCTAATTTGTTTCAAAGTAGCCACTACGCAGAAAATAAGACGACCCATATCAGCTATATGAAAGATCAAATTCAGGTAGTAATTGTAGAAGAGAGAAAACAACCCATCTCAGGTACGCATCAAAGACTTCTAAATTTATTTTTTGGCGATTCATGATTGGAATTCAAGCAGTGAAAATGTCTACTTCCAGTCTGGGTTCAATTTCAAAGTTCTAACATTGCGAACCCCTAAGCTGTTGCAAAGCACTGACAAAACATCGATGTAATACGGGCAACCGACATCTCCTTTGCTCTTTCGGAGGCTGCTGCATCCGCATCTGTAAATTTGATTCCGAGCTTTGCGTTTTAAAAATTTTCTCCTTTCATCGAGGACAGAAAAGGAGAACAGATCTGCGGAGCTTAAACCCTCCTCATTCAACTCAAAATCAATGGAAATGTTTCAATGAGAAAGTAAACTGAGAGGATGTGAAGGAGATGTTCTAGAAAAGAAAAAGGTCATTTTGGAAAAGGAAAGGTCGAAGATGGTCTGGTTTGTTTTGGAAAAGGAAAGGTCAGAGACATTTTGGTTTGGAGGCAAATTAGGTACAGTGTAGGGGTATTTATGAAAAAAATCAAAAAAGTTGAGAGAGCCACGTGGAGGAGAGAAGCATGGTTTCATGCATTTGCTTTAGTATAGATACATAGATTGAGTCAACTTATTCGTACACTATTATTTTTAAACAAAAGAGAAATGGATCTATAGCCATACCAAAGGTTCTGGAGTATAGGAATTTATAAACAAATCGCTTGACCTATAAACTATCAAACAAGGTGAAACAGTAACCACATCCACACTTCTGGCATAACTCACATTAGCAACTTCTAAAAGCTTGGGATATCTGTAGCTCGTCAATGACCTGCTGGAGCTTGCAGAGTTAAAAAGAACCTGAAGAACTCTGACATAGCTAGTAGACCAGACATATTTAGATGAGGGCAGTTAACAATTCCTGAAACTAATGAATATTTGCAATGGTATTGGCTTAAAACCAAACCTACAATTATCAAGGACAAAATGGGCTCCCTTAGGGTGTGTTTGGTTGCAACTTTGAAACTTTGTTTATTTAGTCTGCGTGTAGGAAACCAAGTTTGTAGTTTTCTATTGTATGGACATTAATAAAATTCAAAATGTGTGCCTTTGAGAGAACATGCAATCCACACCGAGCTATAAAATAGCTTAAATGTTATCATTAGTGAGTTCCAGTAATTGTTCTAAAGTCAATTTCCTCTAATCTGCGTCATAAGATATCAGGTCTTCCCATTCCACAGAGCTTCGAACCATGACATCTGGCACTACTCTCATATAAACTAGATTTTTCTTTTTTTATTTCTCTCATCTAAGGGATAATTTATCTTTTCTAATGATTTTATTTTGTAACAGGATGCTGCAGAAGTCATAAAAGCAATGATCCAAAAAAATCCTGACTCGATAAACTTCAATGTCATCGCACTTTCAAGAAAAGCTGGGGGAGCATATTAAAATTCGCAGCTTGAGACCTAATGCTTTAATTCTGTATATTCCTACAGGTCAAAATTTGCCAAACCCACCCCTCTGTTTTTCTTCTCCTTGCAATTGCTAAATAGTCTGTTGAATCCACAATTAGATTCGGACAGTTTCGGTATCATTTTGTTGCCTTAAATGTTTGCACAAAACTTTAGAAAGTATTAACTTTTACCTATCGTTCCAGTGTGTATGCACCCAGAAGCAGGGCAAGCCACATTTCAAAATATTTTAGGATCCGAAGTTGTCACCTAACTAGAAATGAACCGGGCTAATGGGCACACTAGGATGACGCTTAGAAGATGACTCAGCTCAAAGCAATAAATAATCAGCCTCAGAACCCCTATTTGGATGACGAACTCATCCCACAGAAGACCACCTTAGTTGCTCGCCTCATCATTCTGACCTCCTTGGAATCTCGCTAGTCCTCAAGACGTGATCAAGTCGTGAAACCGCTTTGCAAGCGAACAATGCCTCTTCAACCGGGCTGTCTCAATGGAAGTTGGGGCCTAAGGTGAAAATTCCATATGAGGCCATTTTATATTTATTAAAAATTTCAATCTATATAGTAGAAAATCTTATTTAACAACTATTCATGATAATCAAAAGCTATCATGAAAAACTACGAAAAATGTAGATGCAGAGGACTCCTGTAGTCCCATTGCAGTCCATGCAGAGGACTCTCGCTGCCCTATATAGATCATTTTTTGGGCCTAATGACTCCGTGGATGTTCAGCCTACCTATTGGTGGATAAACACACAGCTTGATTGATAATTCCTAGCCATCGAATTTACTATCCAAAAAACATGCTTGAATCCAGTGGCTAAGATCAATCCTTAAAAGTACTAACATCTATGGTTAGAGACAACCAATCAGGTTGATTTTTGGTTTGTATATCCAACAAGGGTGGGCTAAATATCCATGTGGTTAGTGGGCTGGGGGACTTCTCACACCTGGGCCGAGGGCCTTCTCTCACCTAGGGTCCAAGGCGATCGCCTTAGTGGCCTTATGGTAGAGACGACCCTGCTCTTCAACAGGTAAACCAGCCCCCATTGAACTAAAGCTCGAGTGACAGCTTGATTTTTCCTTTTTCATGAACGTAAATCGAGGATAACTAGAGGTTCCATTCATTGCATCCAGAGTCAGTAATTGAAGGGAGTTGGGTAAGGGCCTGCACACTTAAATCCAGCATCTTCTCAAGGCATGATATATGGAAAATGAGATGGACAAGGAATAGGCAGGGAGATCTAACTTTTATGCCACTCGTCCAGAGAGCAACGTAGAGCCACAACTGATTGGCGGTAAGGCTGCAGGCGCAAATAGACCAAATCACCTACTTGGAACTGCGGTTTAAATTGGTGCTGATCCGCGTAAACTTTCATGTGAATTTGGGCAGCTGCCAAATGTTCTTGAAGAATGCGACGGAACTGATCTTGATCACGTAATTCTAGATCAACCGAATGTACATTGGTCATTCCTGGTATGTATAGGTCAATAACAAGAACGTGACCATAAAACTGCCTGAAAGGGGGTCATCTTGATCGCAGATTGATAGGTGGGGTTACGTTATACCACCATTCGACCCATGGTAGCCATTTAGTCCATTGATAAGGTTGAGTTTCAGAAAAGCAACGTAAATAAGCCTCCAAAGTGTGATTAACAACCTCGTACGGTCTGGCCATCTGATTGTGAGTGGTATCCTAGCTCATGCATAATTGTGTTTCATATAAATGAAAAAAAAATAAAAAAAATCCCGAACTGGTTAGTGAAGATGGGATCCCTGTCAATAACCAATGTATGAGGCATACCATGAAGTCGCGATACATCCCGAACAAAAGCTTCAGCAACATCGGATGCAGTAAAAGAATGTGATATAGAGCTGAAATATGCATACTTATAGAATTGATCATTAACGGCCATAATAGAGTATTCTTACATAAGATGGAAGTAAACTCAAACAAGTCTTGCCGCACGTCATCCGGAATCGGTAGAGGATATGTAGGAGACCACGAGGCACAATCGATTCTGACATGTTGTGTTGGCATACATCATTCAGCAACTTATCTCTTAATATCATGCTTGAAACCCTTCTAAAAAAATTGTGAGTTATCTGCTTGTAGGCACGTAAAAATCCAGAGTGGCCATAGTAGGAGATGCATGAAACTCGTGTAGAATGCGACATTTGCTTTTCGAAGTTATTGGTATCACAATGTGACCACGATATCATAAAACGGGTCTGCCATAAGTCTGTGTAATGATGGAATTAAGAGAGTATCGAGTCCTCTTGACATTCTTTGCTAATGCTAACGATACCGCCAAAGACCCGTAGGGAGATTGATAAAGCCTGTGCATCCTCAAACTGTCGGGAAAAGGCATCAGCAGCTGAATTTTTGGCTCCTTTTGGGTATATATTTCATAATCATCACCAATAGCTTGAAAACTTACCTCTGCTACTCCATAGACGGGACGATTGGTGATCTGAAAAAAATTCTGAAATGCCGTCCAAGAAGGTAGGGTCGTTATATGTTTACTATGAAAATAATGGCTAGCATTTCTTTGGCATATAAAGATAAGACGACGGCCAGAGTGAGACATGCCGGCAAGCCAAAGGCCGACCACCTTATACAAGAATGTCTCATAAACCTGATCTCGATGCATCACATTCCACGGTAAACTACTTTGTAAAGTCAGGTAGCGCTAATAACATGCGGTGGTCATTGCCACTTTCAAAGCATTAAAAGCATGTGTGGCTTCATCGATTCACACAAAAGAGTCATTTTTTAAGTTTCTCAATGAGGCTCTGATTTTCCTAGTCCGTTAAAAACATTACGTAGTAGGGAGCGCAAATTCGCATACCCCATTTCTTATTGGGGAGGACTCCTGGTCAGGGCACACCCCAATCTATTATCTATACTAAAGCTTGGCACTACTGAGGTGGCGCTCTCTCCATCTTTTTTCCAACGTTTTTTTCGAAAATACCCTCCATAAGTCCCTCATTCATTGTTTTAACATTTTTTTTCTCCAAAAATAGCCTCCATAAGTCCCTCATTCATTATTCATTAAATGATCTCCTCTAATAAACGTCTCTCCCTTATTTTCCTAAAATAAATGTCTCTTCATTATTTTAATATAATGATAATTTCTATATATCCTTTATTCCTCAAATAAACGTCCCTTCCTTAATTTAATATAAAAAGAATTTTTAAAAATTCTTAATTATTCAAATGAATGTGTCTTCCTTATATTATTTCATAAAATAAATGTATATTCTTTATTTTAATATAAAGATAATAGATAATTTCTATCCTAAAAAAAGAAAACGTTTCGTCTTTATTTTCATTCTCTCAACAACTTTTCATCTCTTCATTTCGTAATCCATTATTATTTCCTAAGTTTAAAGTTTCTTTAAGTGTATCATCGTTTCCTAAAACGACTGTTAACTTTTCAAAACGTCTCTCCACCTTCGCTCCATAACATCAGTCATGATTTCAATTACTACAAAAAATGTGCATAAACTAAATTTTTCTGCAAAAGTTCAAGCACAGAGATCAAACAGGTAAGAGCAAAAAATCGATTCATATCTTCTACTAATTATTTTTCTTCATCCTTTTGCATTGTCCAATTTTTTACATTTGTGAATTCTGTATCAAAACTCTGTTTTCACATTTTTTTCCTGTTTATAAATTTATTATGGTTTTTACGTTTTTTCCCTGTAGTCACAATCTTGTACTTGAGGTTTCACGAAAGTACGATTTCCCTTGAAAACTCATGTTTCATCGGTAGTGGTAATGGGTTTTGACACCTACTTGGAAACATATTACCAGGTCAAAATTGTAGAAATTTTTTTAATTTTCATTCAAACTAAATGAGAACATTCACTTCTTATTGTAACTAATAGTAGGACTCCAAAAATCAACTTGATAGTTGATTTTTTTATTGTTGGATTTGAGCAATTTTTAATCATAAGCTTTGTGGACAGGATTATAGGTTGATTCAAATCCCATGATGAAAAAGTGATAAAATCTATGACTAGAAATCACAAATCTTTGTCCCTTAAGGGAACACCGATTTTAAAACTTTCAATGATTTGGGTACAACGATTTTGCAATCTTGGTTCCTGATGGTCATTTTTTGTGACGGTTGGATGTGAGCACTTTTTAATCATGGCCTTCACGGATAGGCATATAGTTTTATTCTAATCCCATGATGAAAAAGTGCTAAAATCTATTGCTAGAATCTGACTTTTTTTTATAATTTTTAAAGGGTTAATGTAAATATCGTGATTTTCATTCTATGGAGGAACAAGATTTGTACACCCCACCCCACCCACATATAGTTGGGATAAGGTTTAAATGATGATGTGCAAGGGTGGTGCTTGATAAAGTTGGTAAAGCAGAATGGTAAAAAAAAATTAGGACAAATAAATAAATAATTGCTACTTTGGTTGGGCATATATAAATAAAATAGAAAAAAGATTATTAGAATAAACCTGATAGGTGTCCATGGTAAGTGCTTTAATACATGAGACTAACCCATTGAGGATTCCAGTATGGAGTTTTGGTTTTATTAAGTCCATTCTCTATTTATTTTTTTTCAAAGAGAAAAAAGCTTAAAAAATTTGCAAGTGGTAAACGATTTTTTTGGGAATCAGGCTGTAATCCAACTCCCTTCAATGTAGGATTTGACTCAATAAAAAACTTACCACAATCCAATGATCCCTACTCTAGGAATCGACCTGGCCCACGGTTTTGGGATTACACTTGATTGATAGGGGCGGGCAAATGAGTTGCAAGTAAGTGGAGCCCAAAAACCATGATAAATGACTGCAATACAACTCACCGCATTTGCACTGGAGTGCAAAATGCATAGTGCAGTGAACCAAGTAGGGCCTTAGTTTTCATATTACACAGTCTCCACGGGCCTAAGAATCAGTTGTAGGTTTATCTTATATCTTATGTACATTACAATATTGACTATTTCTTCTCTTGAAATTTAAAGTAGGGCCTTAGTTTTCATATTACACAGTCTCCACGGGCCTAAGAATCAGTTGTAGGTTTATCTTATGTACATTACAATATTGACTATTTCTTCTCTTGAAATTTAAGGGATTTAAAAGGAACTTCAACATGTTGTGTTTTCTAATATGCTTCAGCATTTTTTATTTTTATTTTGTGTTTGAAGTATAATTTTTATTTATTTATAATTTTATGATACAGACAGATTTATTGTGAGGAAAACATAAGTCGACTTTTGGTTGTGTTTTCTAAACTTTTGTTGGTGTTGAAATTAAAATAATAGGGTCGTAATTAAGTAATTCCAACTTTCTATATACCCCTAAAATCTCTCTAACTCCTACTCTCCTAATTAAATAAATTCTTTTAATATCCTACAATCTCTCTAACTCCTACTTTCCTAAATAAATTCTTTTAATATCCAACAATCTCTCTAAATCCTTCTACTCTCCAAAATAAATTATTTTGATTTTCTAAAAACTCTCTAACTCCTTTATACTTTTCAATTATCTCTCCCCACTCCACTAACTCAAATTGTGCCATTTTTATGTAATAATTTACTTTTACTGTGGCCGTCCTTGGCACGGCTTTTGATTACTAGTTCATATTTATTCTCCAAGTGGCTAACTCTTACCCTCTTAAGCTGCGTTTGGGTGGGCTTAAAAATTGCAATAAGCCAGCTTTTAGCGGTTTTTAAGCACTTTGAAAAAAAATATGTACGTGGTAAAACGTAAAAAGTACTTTTTTAAAGCCCAATAAACTCCCAAATTAATTGCCATAAGCAGAAGCCGTTCAGAAATGGCTTCTTCTAATTGCTTTTGCGAGAAGATGTTTTTTAAAAAGTTCCTCTACAAGTTTATCCTTTAAAAACATTTGTAATAGTAAAACTTCAATTTTTTTACTTTTGCCACCAAAAAAGCATCTCTTTACTAAACACCATAGAAGGGTTGTTAAAAAGAAGAAGCACTTTTCTTGTATGGTTACCAAATGACCAAAACAGCTGAACGGAAGCATTTTACATATATGCTATTGGGTAAGCACTCAAGATAAGCTTTAAGCTTACCCAAACACAGTCTTGTTTACTTTAGAAAAAGAAGCTGAATTAGTGTAAAATATCAAAGAATTATCGAGTTCGCGTTATGCTATCAACATCCCGAAATCGGAGGTTACTAGGAAATGGCTGTAATGCTATTTTTACATTTTTAAGACCCCTGGTAGTTGCTAATAAATTCTGTTTATTTGACATATTATATGGGCTGGGATAAAGTTACTAATGCTTTTTGGCTTATAAAATGTAGATCATCTATTAAAAAAATCAGCAATTTCTAAGACTTCTAACCCTATCAAATAAGGACCTAAATTTAACGATGAAAATGATCAATGGCCCACAAATTTTCAATTTGCAACCCACTTTTCATAAGGTTACCAATGTTGGAATGGGCTGATTTTTTTTTGTGAGGTTGATATCCATGTTGAGAAGAATATCATCACCAAGAATCAGCCCTTAATTCATCTGTATGTGAGCCCCACACCTATATATCAAGCAACAACAATGTGGAGAAAAAATCCATGATCTTTGTCCACACGATCCCCTAGGATACGGACAAGCGATTGGTGGTCAAACTTCTAGGCGAGGTTGGCCGTGTACCTGACGGACCTGAAAGAAAGAATGCGTTAGCAAAAAGGCTCCGTGGGCTACCCGCCATTTTGCCTTGTGCCGGATTAGCTGCTCCTCTCCTTGCTGCCTCATTCTCCGATTGGTGGTGTACCTGTAGATGACACTCCGACGCTCAAGTCAGGATTGATTCAAATGTTGCATTGTTTCTTTCTCTTCTTCCTAGATTTTTCGTTGTTCATTAGGTCTACTTCATTTTTATAGGGCTCCCAACGAGGAGTGCGTCATTGTTGGGGAGCTTGTAAATTCTTGATAACGGTTTTCTATTTTGTTTCTTGATCTGAGGAGAATGTTTTCCCTATGTGCCCTGTGAGCCGAGGTTTTGTCTGTTTTGGCTAAATTGGCGGGTATTTGTTATCTGATTTGGATATATAGTTCGTTGACTTTCTCGGTGAAGTATTTATTATCCGATTTGGATATTCAGCTTATCGGCTTCCTTGGAAAAATGTCGAACATAATTCATTTGTTGCTGGTAACTAGGATGATATCCGATAAGGCCCGTCTCCTAGTCGGCCTTTGTTTGTGGTATCCGATAAGGTCTCTTCCCTGGTCGGATAATATATCATTGTAATCGGAATTGTCCATTTAGATTTGCTTTAGGAGTTCGATCTTTTAACAGAGCTTTTATGGTTCAAAAATATGTTTACTGAACTGTGGGCCTGAAGTACCCCGAGAGCCACGGAATCCAATCTGCTTCTTCTCAGCGTGTGTACCCATGTCCTTGACACGTGGCAGTATCTCAACTGTTCGAAAAATAGGGTACCCACAAACAAGAAAACACAAACTGTAATTTTTTATCAAAAGCATGCATGAAGAACATGTGTTCTTGGTTCTAGGTTTATAAGATGCTCACATGACCTAGGAAACATGAAGGAGAAGGATAGCTTTCAATTACAAAAGGGAGGAGGCTCTGATTCTTAGGGACATCTGCACATGACTAAGTTGTTTAGTTTGTGACAGAGAGAATAACACATAGGTGGCTCAGTTTGGCCTTCTGAAAAGCTGCCTATGTATTTAACTACAGTTGCAGTTTACAGATATTAACATGTAAGAAATGTAGTGTATTTTAAAAGTACTTAGTTATAACAGCCGTTACAAATAACATAACAGTATTCAGAACATTACCGTTATAATGGTTTTTTTTTACCTTGATCTCCTGGTTTAAAATCACAAAAAATTGATGGGGCCTAACGATGGTGGGCCTTTATTGTTATTCGCCGTTATGATGGACATAACTGCTATTATAATGGTCGGTACCCTTTACAATGTTTATACTATTTAAAAAAAATAATATATCATCAATATGAAGTAAAGTATCATTCTAATAAAAAAAATACTAAAATAACATTAAAATGATATAACAGTCCTCATATATCGAAAAAACGGTTGATTACAGTTAAAAATGGCCATAATATTAGGGGTAATTTTGCATATATAATCAAAGATTCTCATAATAGCTATAAGTGCCATTATTAAAACCATGTTCCATATTAAATAACTTGCAAAAAAATTCATATATTGCATGTAGGAGCTGTTTGGAGTCACAGAACCCAAAAATAGCTGGCAATATTCTTTGAATGTGCTGCAACTATGTTTAAGGATTCTATGGGTTTGGACCGGTTGCATTTATACCTCATTTCTCTCGAAAGCTTGGATGACCTGTGACGGTCACTAATCGCCCACAATATGAGCCACATATCACATTTTTAGGGGACACTAACCGTATGAATGTTTGTCCATCCCTGGGTGGACCTACAAACTAAAAATCAATATGATTAGTGATTTCTAAATGTTGGATTGGAGCCATTTTCATGGGTTTATTTTAATCGTGGAAATTTGAGCATTATTGACCATTATTGGGGTACAAGATTGAAAGGTTTGAAACCACTAATTGAGCTTATTTTTGGTTTGTAGGTCCACCATGGGATTGGCCAAACATCCATACAGTCAGTGTCCTCTAAAATCATCCCACGTGGCTCATTTGTTGGAGGTCAATTTTACTCGTTTGAGAGAGAGAGAGAGAGAGAGAGAGAGAGAGAGAGAGAGAGAGAGAGAGAGAGAGAGAGAGAGATCACTTTTTTGGATGTGCTCGACTAGGAGTCCGCCCAACAGGAAATGGGGTGTACAAATATGCTCTCCTTATGTAGTAACAAGTTAAGACAAGAAAACCACGTAATGCATTGAGATTTTAGACATTGGCCAATTCACCATGGATTTAATCTTAGCAAGATCAACTGCAATGTAATAGTACCTCAGATTTTTCCAAGACCCGGATTGGTATGGACCTTAGTGTAGGCCAATACTTATCTCTGGATCAAAGCCATTAGGGTTGTGGGCTGAATTTTAGGGTTATACAATAGATTTTTAGTAAATTAATGACTATGATGAGATTGGTTAATTTTTGGGTCGATTAAGTCCTGTGATTTTTCTTTGACTAAGGTCTTCAAGTAAAAATCACATGTGTTATGGTTTGTTGATTTTTATTTTTGCACCTTTTTGAGATTAGAGCAAACGACCTAGAGACAATATATCCTCGAGATATATTCGATTGTGACAATCACTTTCATAAATCAATAGCAAATGCATGCGATTCAAACCTACCCTGCTCAGTAATTTGAATTAGGTTGTTAGTTAATCGTTTAATTATTAATACCTATTCAAACATACCATTCTCAGTAATTTGAATGCATGCGATTCAAACCTCACACTTGTGCAGTATTGCAATCTATTAGTGCAACTTTTCATCTGGATCCACTGAATGGATGGCTGTCAACACTACAAAATACCAAAACATCTTTTTGTATTGACAAACAAACTGTTACACGCCCACACCAACTCATTGATCTCAACAATTCCTTTAGTAGCTCATCTTCTGGATGGGACACATGCACAAAAATAATAAGATTAAAGGCATGTCTGGATAGAGCTTTCAAGCTAATTCTTTTCCTGTCAGAATGTGTTGTGCTGCCGGATTTTCTTTAAAAGAAAGAAAAAAGGAAGAAGAACATGCCATAATGTATGGCCCCTGTTATCAAATATGCGCTAAGATATTTGGATTTTCCCCCAACTATTAAAAACAACGTCTAGAGTAATATGTATTCTTCTATTTCCTTTTTATTAAGCCATGGACTAGAAGTGGCTGACGAGAATGGTCTAGATTGATTCCTACCAGCTATAGAAATTAACAAGATTTACACTCTGAAGTATTTATAACCATATGCACTTTGACAATCTGACATTCTAGATCTTGAAGATATTGGCATGAATCGAAGTGTACAAGTGAATGGCCTTGATCTTGGTGGTTTGAAATTATACTTACTCTTCAAGGCCATGAGATTAGAAATCAATATCATGCTTCTAAAGAACAATCATAACCAAACGATAATATGGTGTTTTTGTTGAAAAACAGAGAAATGGATCGTGGAATAACAGAGGCAAGCAGCATTTTCATATTGGCCATTAGTTCTTCGACTCTTGGAGTACCCTAGACTAACCAAGGGGGATGTG
The DNA here is from genome assembly GCA_035048495.1 of Euptelea pleiosperma. Taxonomy (NCBI): domain Eukaryota; kingdom Viridiplantae; phylum Streptophyta; class Magnoliopsida; order Ranunculales; family Eupteleaceae; genus Euptelea; species Euptelea pleiosperma. The sequence continues at coordinate 20,123,024 of CM068553.1, read as the reverse complement.
CACCTCATGTGTGTTTTATATAACATTGAGGGCTTGGAAGCTAGATGGTCGTTGTACTGAACATTCTGTAACAGCTCATGCATTGAAGGGTTAACCATGTGTCCATCGTAGGCCTGTAGTTGGGGATGGATTTGTGACAATAACAAAAGGGGAAAGTATAAGAAGGATTTTTGAGCATGCTGAGAAGATGTAATTTCCAAATTTTAAAGGCCCATTCAATATCACTATCACGTTTTAGGTAATTTTCAGATTTTGTTTAGCTTTTACAGTTCTTATACAAGGTATAATTTTCTTTCCCATGGACTGTTATTGATATTCGCTCAAAAGTGCTTATTTTAAGCAATTATCCTTTTAGCGTTATTGCATTCTCCTACGTAAAATACTCTATTTACCTACTTTTCTACGTAAGAGTCTCTTCTGTTGCGTAGAACACACTTTTCTGGACGAAATGGTATATTTGCATGCATTAAACATATTTTCGGAAGTCTAAATATTAAGCCGTTCTGATAAAGTCTCATTACGCGCTTCTTCTGTCGCAGGAAACCCCGATGGGACGATTTTCGAGACTTGTGGGCCCAAATCGATCATGAAAGCCCATTATCAAAGCTTAACAAGCCCACATGCTATGACTAGAAGATATGGGCCAAATATGGGCTGAATAAGAGGACCAAAAAGCCAGCCCAAAGAACGAAGAGAGTAGGAGAGCCAATGACCAAGAGACGGACCAAAGCGTTTAAAGCCACATGAGTCAGCAAAGAATGATGGTCGACTCTACTGGAGAAGCGTGAGGATGGTCACAGTGAAGACCAGGGTTCCAGACCCTCCGCCAGTGCTTTTTTCCATTTTTTTGATACTTTTTCTCTCATCTCTTCTTATTCTCTCTCTCTCTTCATCTCTCGATCCTCGAATCTACTGACCTAACCCCAGAACTCCTACCCATCGGCTCTATCTCATCTCCCTTAGCTTTCTGACCATTGGATCTTCAATCGGACCGTTGGATCTTCAATCGGACTGTTGGATCTCTCTAGATCCGTCGATTTACCAATCTGGGTCCCAATCAAGTCACCATCCATCTGATCGCCATCAGACTGTCTGTCACATCATCTTGTGAGATGATGGACATCATCAATCCATATGGGCCAGTAGCCGGGCCCATCTTCATCGACCCGCTGTCCGACCAGTTAGTGGACCCTGCGAATTTAAAAATAATTTTAATTAAATGGGGGGTCCACTAATTGGGGAGATTCCCCATGGAAAAGTAGGTTTTTACTTAAAAAAAAAAAAAAAAAAAAAAAAAAAAAATTTCTTATTTTTTTATTTTCAAAAACCCCCTATTTCCATTAAAGGAAATAGGGAAGCTTTAAAAGGGGAGAAGGGAGGGTTCGTTCGAACCCTAATCCCCCTCCAATCTCTTCCATTCTCTCCCAAAAATTCTCTTGCCCCTTTTTCCCTTCTCTTGGCCGCTGTTTTCCTCTACTTCTCCTCCACCTTCGTCATCTTCTTCACCGTTTTTCCACCGGAGTTGCAGCCTGCAACTCCGGCCACCACCTGCAACTCCGGCTAGCATCTGAACAGCCTTCGCCTGCTGCAGACCTCTGTACGTCGTCGTCTTCAAGCCACCATCTCTCTTCTTCTCCCCACGTTACCACAACTCCATCTCTTGCTGGCCGCCTTACTTCACGTTTTCTTCAAAACCGCTCCCCACTCCATTACCGCCTCCACCCATGTTTCAAACGCTTGCTGCTACCACTTGATTGAAGGAGGAAGAAGCCATCACACCCCCCAACCAATCCAGCCCGCCTCTCTTCCTTGCTGTTGCTGCCCAACGGACAGCACAACGGTACCGCCTCCACCACGTTTGAGTTGCAGCTCCGCCTGCAACCTCCGCCTGCAACCTCCGCCAGCGACCACCACCTGTTGCAACCCGTTCTCTTTCAATCGTTGAAAACACCCCACAGCCCTGTGATTCACCTCCTCAAGCACCACACGGTGCTTCTACTTGCAGGATCCGACCTTCATTTCTTCATAGAGTTGGGCTCTCCTCAACCAACGGACCAACAACTCCTTGCAATAGTCCATCGGCCTGCAAGCTTCAACGTTGATGCTGGGTCACCATCGTCAGCCATCAACACCAACAGCCGTCCTCCTTCCCTCTCCAATGTTGACGACTTGCCGGTGCTCCTCCAAGTCGAATCTCTTTGGCTAGTTCTTCCAAGTACAGTACCGAACATCAACTTCTTCTTCTTCGGGCACCTGAAACGCCCCTCCATGGAAGATCTCCTTCACCCCTTTGTTGGGCTGACTTCATCATGCCCGAAAACCACCACCTTCATTCACATGGAAAACTCGGTAAGTGGTAAGTTTCTCTCAACTTTCCATCTCTTTCTCACTCTCTCTCTACTTCTCTCTCTCTAGATCCTTTTAGTCACTTTCTCTCTCTACAATCTCTCTCTTCTTTTTCTTTATTTCTCTCTCTCTCATTTTTGCTTTCTTAACTTAGTGTAGTTCCAGCAAATATTGTAAGACTTTTAATTACTTTGAATAAATTTTAGTTTTCATTATTACTTGATTGTAATAGGTCACCTTTCATGCTTTACTTTATCTGTGTTCTTAATGCTCTTGATATTTATAGCATTCTCTCTCTAAAATCACAACAAATAATGTTTTAAAGACCATTTCAATCACCACTCTCACCCCACCATCATTTTCATCAATTTCTAGGAAGAAAGTCCGTCATTTTATGTTCTTTACTGCACGTTCACTAATCCCGAGTGCGGATCGACATCCGACACGAAACTGCTATACAAAAATCTCAAATTTTGCAGGATAATCGGATCAAATTACAAATCTTGTTGATTCTAGGGTTGCCGTAACCAACGACGCAGAAAAACCCTATTTTCAGTTATACATGGTTTTCTTTCTGTCATTTCACACCTTTAGGATGATGATTCTATGGACTGTAAAAGTTTCAGGCAATGCAAAAGGGCTGGATGTTCAAAACCCATCTCAAATATTCATGAAAATAACGAGAAAAATTAAGAAACCCTTGGTTTTTCGACAACCCTTACCCTAGAGAGAGGGCCGGCGACGGGAGAAATTTGGTAACGAGAGACAGGCGGCGACGACAGATGCAATTACGAGTGACGAGAGAGGCGGCTAGGGGAGAGAAACAACAACAAATGACTCACTAGGTTTTTGGTTTTATTGAAGAAGGCAAGGGTTTTAAGCATTTCAAAATTTTTATAAGGATAAACATGGAAAATATTATTTTAAGTAATCCACGGCCCGCAAATGAAAACCCAGAAGGGAAATTTTAGTCGCACCCTTTTAAGGAGAATTTTTGATATTCCGTCAATTTCTCTTCTCTCCCCCCTTTCTCTTATTTCCCCTCCACAATTTCTGAAATTTTCTAATTGGCCCATGGGCCCATCGAAATCTCTTATCACCCCCACCTTCCAAAATGATAAACACGAAAGGGTAATTTAGAAGGATTTTGCGATTTCGGTGAAATCGCCTTACGTCGCTCTTCCTCTCCCCATCCACCCTCACCACACCATCAACCCCATTTTCTCTCCAGCGTCGCCGGTCGCCTTCTTTCTCCGTCGTTGTTGGTCGCCAGAGAGTGGAGACACCTCTCATTCCGCAGGTACTCGTCATTGTTCGGACTGCTAAGTCCGAACAATGCTTCACTGTTCAGACTATTAAGTCCAAACAATGAATGATTGTGCAGACTTAGTAGTCCGAGCAATCAATTCAAAGACCATGACCGAGACTACACGAGAAAAAAAACCCAATGTATCATTCCAGCGAGATTACTAGAAACTTGTTAGAATGGTTTCGAATTAGAATGATTTTGTTGATTAAAAAAAATTGAATTCAAATACATACATCCATTGATTCTTCCATTGATTGTTTTACTCAAAAGTTCCCAATGAGAATTGTAGAAGATGTAGAATACAACCTTAGAATCTTTTAGGTATTCTCCTTTTGCTTTTTCAATAGTCTCCCTTGCTTTAAAATAGTCTTACTTACTTTCTCCCGTGCTTGTAACGGTTTTGAATTTTAGAGGGGATGAGTAGAAATAGAAAGGGGTTAATTAGAGAAACAAGGGGGTAAAGTTGGTATTTTATATGTCTTGTGGGGAGAAGAAAAGAGAAAACACATGAGATATAGAAGTCTTTTTAATTATAGTTTAAGTGGGGGATAAGAAGAGAAATTGACAGGGTATCCAAAATTCGCCTCCTTTCAATTGTGAGGGCACCCAAACTAAACATTCATTGAAATTTTTTACAAATTGTGAGTGCACCCAAACTAAACATTCATCCGAATTTTTTTTATTTTTTTTGTAATCCATCCGACAACTATGTTGACAAATATTAGTTAGTGATTTTTTTAGAGTAGAACTTTGATGACAGCGGAATATGAGCCACGTGGCACACTCTTAGAGCACTCTGACCGTATGGATGTTTTTCCAATCCCTAGGTGGACCTACAAACCAAAAATCAGCCTGATTAGTAATTTCAAACCTTTGGATCTATGTGCCTCAAATAATGGTCAATAATGCTCAAATTTCCACGGTTAAAATCAACCTATGAAAATAACTCAAATCCAACTTCTAAAAATCACCAATCAAGCTGATTTTTGGTTTGTAGATCCACCTAGGGATTGTAGATCCATACAGTCAGAATTTTTGGTTAGGTAAAATCACCAATCAAGCTGATTTTTGGTTTGTAGATCCACCTAGGGATTGTAGATCCATAGTCAGAGTCCTCTCATGATAGTGATAGTGTGCCACTAGGAGAGTCCTCTCATGATAGTGATAGTGTGCCACTAGGGTCCATGAACGCTTGCATGAAGTTGCACGCGGTGATCTCGAGTCTAACTTGTGAAAGGTATTTTTACTTAGCCATTAGCTAGGGTGCTTTCAACAGGTCGGGCTGCCCTCACAATTCGTGGGGTGCGACTAAAGTTTCCCAACGGATCATTCAGAAATGACTTACGCGTTTTGCAGTTTATTTTTTTTTTAGCTTTTAAAGGTTTTTAACTGCCGCTTTTTGTGTTTTAGCCAAACATCAGAAAACTGCTCATAGCGGTCAAGCCAACTTATTGCTTTTAAACCGCACTCCCAAACACAGCCTTAAGTTTCATATAAATATCCCTTCTCCATAAAAAATTTCATCCTCCTATAAATATTATCCCTTCTCCATCAGAAATTTTCTTAATCCAATTATGCTAATAATCTATTCGCTTATGACTATTTTCATTGAGAATTAAAATATAGCGTATTCTCTTTTACTCTTACAACTTCATCTTTTATATCTTTATCTGTACCAAAATTTGTAAACATCTAGTCTCTTAACTTTTGCCTTCCTCTTTTTCATTGTCTTCCAACTATATATTTTTATTTATTAAAGTCTCCAACTATATACATTCCAAGTGACGATGAATCCTACTACCCATACCCACATTCATCTACTATGTCTACTATGGTATCTCTACCTTTTCTACCCACACTTATCTACTATGGTATGAAAATCGTGCCAGTCAGTGGGTCCAAACAGTGCCAGATGATGACACATTTTATTGCACCCACGTACAACGCTGTAATGAGAACGCGTGGTAGCAGATTATGTGTGGTTGGTGAAAGTAATCAGGACCACACAATATTCAGGTTGGGTCCAAATTTTCTTTAAACAGACCAGACTTTCAGGTTGGCCTACCCACTCTTAATTGGGTATTTGGCATATTTGCAACTCTCTCTCTCTCTTCACCAAAACAAAAAAAAACAAACTCTCTCTCTGAAACTAATGATATAAGTAATAAGCTCACAAGTCTTAACAAAGATCATCAGTACCAAACACTAGAAAATGAACCAAACATCAACAACACAGAAGAAAACATAACAGACCCACAAAACAAAAACAGTTAAACAAAGAAACCCAACAAACACTCAAGTGCAGTTTTTATAAGAGCCGTTGATTCCACCACACCACACCCCACCCAATCATCATGCATCATAATCAACCATCTAAAGGTGGGATAGGGGGTGCGCTGCTTAAGACCCCTGCGCACTAGCAAGGTGCTGCTGCCCGAACTGCTCAGCTCGGTCCTTCATGTCCCTAGCCTTACTAGCAAGCTTTTGGCGTGCTTGATCAAGCTGGTCCGCACCAGGCGGGTGTTTCCCCGTTACGTACTTGTATATCCACGAGAAAACAGACAGCGCCGCTACACCGAACCCTCCTGACGTCAGAAACCCGGCGATCAGCAGAAACACTGTTATCGCTGCCGGCACCAACACTGGGCTGAATATAACCAGCACAGGTGTCGCCAATGTCAGCGCTATCACAGTTCCGGCGAGTGTCAGACCAGAGAGAACCAGTAGGGACCCGCCAGCGGTGACGGCCGTGGCGGCTTTCACCACCTGATGAGAACGTGGGTCTCCGCGTTGGGGTCCTTGGGGATGGTCAGCCATTGATATTAAATCAAACGGTGCAGAATGAACTGAGAGGAGACGTTGATGGAGATATGATGGCTTGGGCTTGGGGTCTGGGGTTGGGGCTCGGAGGGGAGGGATATATAAAGACAAGAGTCTTGACACGTGGAGTGGCACGCCTGTGTTGGCCTGTTCACGTGCCTCTTGGTTCTCATGCAGGGATTTGCATGAAACCAAGTGGTTCGGTCCCGACACGTATTTTTGTCCGATTAGAACAGTCGGCGATACATACGAAGAGCGACACAGTTCCGAATAAGTCGCCGTTTTCTGCGTTTCACAGGCAATTAATCGGTCTACTTTAAGAGGTGTAATGGAAACATAATATTCACTACGTTTGAGCGTCGTCCCACACCTTGATTGAACCTATACATTAAAAATCTCTGTGATTGGTTATTTGTACGTAGTCATTGGATTTTATCACTTTTTCATCATAGGCTTTAGATGCAGTCGATGCAGAGGGGTCTCATGGCCCTACATGGCTCATTTTTTGGGGCCCACTAACCGCATGGATGTTTATCCCACCCCTTGGTGGCTATGCATACCAAAAATCAGCTTGTTTGATAATTTCTAGCCGTTGGATTAAGTGCCCAACAATATGCAAAAAAACATGCTTGAATCCAACGAATATAATGAATCCTAAAAAAGTGCTCTAATCTATAGCTAGAGAAAATCAATGAGACTGATGTTGGGTATGCATATCCACCAAGGGGTGGGGTAAACATCCATGCGGTTAGTGGGCCCCAAAAAATGAGCCATGTAGGGCCACGAGACCCCTCTGCATCGACTGCATCCAAAGTCCTCTTCATCTAAAATTTTTCCCACCTTGATTGAACCTATACATTAAAAATCTCTGTGATTGGTTATTTGCACGTAGTCATTGGATTTTATCACTTTTTCATCATGGGCTTGGAACCAACTCATAGGCCTGTTCATGAAGCCGACATTGAAAAAGTATTGAATCCAACGACTCTAATCAGGCTGATTTTGGTGTAGATCGTGGGCCAAACATTCATGGCCAATGGGCCTTAGAGAGTGTACTGCGTGGAAATTTGAGGGACTTGTGTATCAAAATTTTGACATATAACTATCAAATAACGGCTCAAAGTAATGTGAGCCAGTCTTTGACGACGGACGTCCGTCATCAACGTTGAAGCCAGACCTAAGTCATAAATATGAGCCACATGGCACATTCTTAGAGATTACTGACCCTATGGATGTTTGCCCCATCCATAAATGGACCTATATACACAAAATTTGCTAGATTAGTGATCTCAAGCCTTCGGACGTGAGCACCCAAAATAATGCTTGATTCTCACGGTTAAACATAAATCTATGAAAAAGACTCACTACAAGAAAATGGACTTATAGCGACGGGCTTTTAGCGACGGTCAGGTAAACCCGTCGCTACAAATATATATAGAGACGGCCACTAGCCATACCGTCGCTGTGGGGGAAAAATCCGGGATCTTTACCAGCACGATCCCCGAGGAAACGGACTGGTGATTGGTAGACGAACTTTCCGGCGAAGTCGGCCGTGCTTCTGATGGTTCTGAAAAGAATAGGCCGATTGGATGATGCCCCACCTTGCCCAGATTGGTTACTCCGCCGATCGCCGCCGTGCTCTCCGGTCGTCATGGTACCTGCAAATCACACTTTGACGTTCAAGTCAGGATGGATCCAAATACTGTTAATCTTGTTTTTGGTAACTGTCTCTCTTTCTTGCCTATTTTTTCGACCTCTTCTTCATCAGACCTTCTCTCTCTTTATAGGGCTATCACAAGGAGTGCGTCTTTGTTAAGGAGCCTGTGACCGTTACTTCTTGATAACGACTTTTAGTTGCGTTTCTTGGTCTGAGGGGAATGCTTCCTCCAGGTGCTTTGTGAGACGAGGGTTTGTCCGTTTAGGCTGAATCAGCGAGTATTTGCCATCCGTTCTGGATGTAGCTTGTCGGATTACTTGCGAATAGGTATCCGACAAGCCCCATCTTCTAATCGGACTGAGCTTCGTCACTTGTTCTGACAAAGTCCATTTTCTAGTCGGACGGCTTCGTCACGTGTTCCGATAAGGTCCATCTTCTAGTCGGACAGCTTTGTTACGTGTTCCGACAAGGTCCATCTTCTAGTTGGATAGCTTATTTTATTCGATAAGACCCTTCTTGTTTTGTCGGATATCCATCTGTGACTGGAATCGTCCGCCCAGGTTTGCTGAAGGAGTTAAGACCTTCCTATGGAGGTATGTTTATCGAGTTACGGGCCGAGGTGGTCCGTGAACCACGGAGGCCAATATGCCTCTTCTCGGCGTGTGTACCCACAAGTGCCATGTGGCAGTGTTTCAGTCGTTCGAAAAATAGGGTACCCACAGTCGCTACAAGGCAAGAAACATAATCGCAGGAAAGTATGGCGCTGAAATTGGTAATCTACAGCGATGTCCATGAATAAGACCATCGCTATATGTAGGTGTAGCGACGGTGTTCCTTTGACCGTCGCTATATATGGACCTATAGCGAGGGCCAGAGCCTGACCGTCACTGTAAATAGTATATATTGACGGGAATGGCCGTCATTATATATGACTTATAGTGAGGGTCAGATGCTGGCCCTCGCTATATATCAGTTATATAAAAAAAAATTTGCATCTTTTTACCTTTGCGCGAACTAGACTCGTTCTCCCCCCAAAAACCCCCTTTCTCTTGGCCCTCTCCTCCTACTTTTCTTCGCCCGTCACTGCCGCTGCCGCTGCCGCCCTCCTCCCGTCTGTCATCCGTTCTCCCGGCATCTTCTTGCCGGCATCTTTCCGGCGTCCATCTTCCACACGCTAGGTGAGTGTTTTATTTGGGTTTTTTTTTTTGATTTCCATGATTTTTGTTACTCACCACTGTCAGCTTGCCCCACTGATCGCATGGCTATTTATTGCATCCCTTGGTGGATATATACACTGAAAATCGCCCGTGTGTTGTAATCTTTAACCTTTATTTTTTTGAAACCCTCTGTTGATACAGAAGGTTTCTTGTTGTTGCAGTGCCCTCATTTGCCCCTTAGGCCTTGCTTGTTCCGCTGCTACCCTATTACTCCGGTGAGTTTCTCATTCCCTTCCTTATTCTTCTCATTTTTTTCTTTTGGCATTTTTTCTATTTTTGGTGTTGATTATGATTTCTAATGGTTAGATTTAGCATTATTGATCGTATGGATGTTTTTTTTTTCAACCATGTAATTTGAGCATATTGCCCATTGTTTGGGGGCTACAAAGATTTGAAGGTTTGAATTCAGTAATCAGGCTAATTATTGATTTCTTTAACCTTGAAATTTGAGCATTATTGCCCATTATTTGGTGGTTACAAAGATTTGAAGGTTTGAACTCAGTAATCAGGCTTATTACTGATTTCTTTAACCTTGAAATTTGAGCATTATTGCCCATTATTTGGTGGTTACAAAATATTTAAAGGTTTGAAATCAGTGATCAGCCTGATCATTATCCCTAGGCTTGAAATTTGGATGTTTGCCCTATCCCTAAGTGGACCTACAAGCCAAAATCTAGCCTGGTTAGGGATTTCAAAATGGGTGATGTAACAAGCTGTAGCTTAATCCAACAGCGTAAGCTAGCACCATTTCAAGAAAATTTTAGAAGCGGTGGAGTAGTGGCCAATTAGATCATGCCACAATCTGCTCTTCAAAAGCATTTTTGGGTTTGTGGCATGATTTGATTGGCCACTGCTTTGCCGCTTCTACTCAGCAATGCCATATGGGCCCACTGACCGCATGGATGTTTTGCCCACCCCTTGTTGGATATGCACACCAAAAATCATAATGATTGGTAATCTCTAGCCATTAGATTTTAGCATTTGTTAGACATGTTTCTATCGTTGAATTCAAAGTCTAGAGTTTTTTTTGTATGAATGTCTACCAAGGGTTTCTATTTGTTAGACGTGTTTCTCGTGGTTTTTTTAAGTATTAAAACCAACGGCTAAAAATTATCAAGCAAGCTGATTTTTTGTATGAATGTCTACCAAGGGGTGGGCTAAACATCAATAGGTTGGATTGATTGGTTTTCTCTAGCCATAGATTTAAGCATTATTTTAGGATTGATTCTAGCTGTTGGATTCAAGCATGGTTTATTGTTTATTTTTTATTTTTTATAGTCTTGAGTACTTAATCTAATGGTTAGAAATTCTGAATCAAGCTGATTTCTGGTATGCGTATCCACAAAGTGGTATGCTAAACATCCATGTAGTTAGTGGGCCCAAAAAATTGATCTATGTTTGGTCACAACTCATGAGTCATGACTCATAAGAGTCCTCTGCATCTAAAGTCCTTTGCATCTAAAATGTTTCCTACTACTTGTTACATGTTTGGTTAATGTGTTAACTACTTAACTAATGTCTATCAACTTGTGTGGGTCTCACACATCAAATAACTCAAATGCAAATTAGGTGAGTGGGGGTCCCACATATTAGGACATAATCCAATTTTTTTTATCTTGTTTTTCCTAAATAAAAGCTTATAAAGTGAATTTCCCATGGGCTCATTGACCGCATGGATTTTAGCCCATCCTTAAAGCTTATGGGGGATCCTAGGGAATTTCTCCAGATTTTGTAGAAACTATTGAGATATTTGAATATTTTGTAGACTTTGGATTTATTTTCCTTTCAGACTTTTGGAACTTCTATGCATTTTTGTTATTCTTGGAAAGATTCTTGCAATATTTAGTCATATTTATGAGTACAAGACATTCATTCTTGAAATGTAGAATCTTGGAGATCTTCACTTTTGTTGATAATACTTTTGGTGTATTTTCGTATCATATTCCTGGATTAATTGGTTACAAGCCTAATTTTCATGATTTCATAATTACTTTTTGTGGGCACCCTATTTTTCGAACGACTGAGACACTGCCATGTGTCACTTAATGGGCACATACGCCGAGAAGAAGCTAATTGGCTTCCGTGGTTCACGGACCACCTCGTCCCGCTACTCGATAAGCATACCAGTGAGTATCATATTTGCCGAACTTACTGCCACATGGCACTTGTGGGTAACACGCCGAGAAGAAGCATATTGGCCTCCATGGTTCACGGACAACCTCAGCACGTAACTTCATAAACATACCTCCATAGGAAGGTCTTAACTCCTTCAGCAAACTTGGATGGACGATTCCAGTCACAGATGGATATCCGACAAAACAAGAAGGGTCTTATCGGATAAAATAAACTGTCCGACTAGAAAATGGACCTTGTCAGAACACGTGATGAAGCTGTCCAACTAGAAGATGGACCTTGTCGGAACACGTGACGCTCAGTCTGACTAGAAAATGGACCTTGTCGGATACCTTTTTCCAAGTAATCCGACAAGTTACATCCAGAACGGGTGGCAAATACTCGCTGATTCAGCCTAAACAGACAAAACCTCATCTCACAAGGCACCTAGGGGAAGCATTCCCCTCAGACCAAGAAACGCAACTGAATGCCGTTATCAAGAAGTAACGGTTACAAGCTCATCAACAACGACGCACTCCTTGTTGAGAGCCCTATAAAGAGAAAGAAGATCTGATGAAGAGGGGATAAAAAAAACAGGCAAGAGAGAGAGACAGGTACCAAGAACAAGATTTACAGTATTTGGATCCATCTTGACTTGAGCATCGAAGTGTGATTTGCAGGTACCACGACGATCGGAGAGCACGGCGGCAATCGGTGGAGTAACCAATCCGGGCAAGGCGGGGCAGCAATCGGTCTATTCCTTCCAGGATAGTCAGAATCATGGCCGACTTCGCCAGAAAGTTCGTCTACCAACCACCAGACTATTTCCTCGGGGATCGTGTGGGTAAAGATCACAGATTTTTCCCCCACATCTTCTGGCACCATTCGTGGGAACTCTCTGATCCACAAACACGAGGATTCAGAATGATGAATACACGGTGAACGGAACTGAACAGTAGGGAAGCCAACCCTATTAGGGACCTCTGAGATACCATATCAGAGGGAAGAAGGGCATGCGTAGAACAGAGCGACCATCAAGAACTGGTCACAAAATTACAAGAAGAAAATAGAAGGCTGAGGAGGCGTCTGGAGAAGCAGCCGACTGATAACGATCGAGTATCCATCAACATGGTGTCCAGACACACCGGGCTCAAAAGATCACCGGGGCACAGACGTAGCAACCGAGGGACCACGTCGGGGGAGTCCAACCTCAGAGCCCGTAGGAGCACCCACGAGACGGCTCGCACAGGGAATTCACCATCGGATTCAAAAATAGCCCCAGGGCTTAAACTACGAAGGAAAGAACCATCCGAGTAGGAACGGAGCGTTAAAGGCCAACAAGCTGAAGAACCGATCGTCGGAATACTCAATAGGATAACGGGGGTACCGCCAGCAGATGAAACGGCATCACACCTGGTGACCCATGAGTAGTTGGTTGGACTTGTGGCGGGTCTCCTCGGCAAGAAGGAAACGCTCGTAGACAGCATGGCGGCAATTGCAACCCGAATTCCGAGGGACTCTCCGTTCGTCGATGATATTCGCTTAAAAGTGCATATTTTCCACTGTTATCTTCTAAGCATTTTCACACTCTCCTACGTTAAAATGCTCTATTTATCTACTTTTTTACGTAAGAGTCTCTTTTGTGGCGTAGAACACACTTTTCTGGACGAAATGGTATATTTGCATGCATTAAACACATTTTCGGAAGTCTAGACATTGAGTCGTTCTGATAAAGTCTCATTACGCGCTTCTTCTGTCGCAGGAAACCCCGATGGGACAATTCCCGAGACTTGCGAGCCCACATCGATCAGGAAAGCCCATTATCAAAGCTTAAAGAGCCCACATGCTATGACTAGAAGATATGGGCCAAATATGGGCTGAATAAGAGGACCAAAAAGCTGGCCCAAAGAACGAAGAGAGTAGGAGAGCCAATGACCAAGAGACGGACCAAAGCGTTTAAAGCCACATGAGTCAGCAAGGAATAATAGTCTACTCTACTGGAGAAGCGTGAGGATGGTCACAGTGAAGACCAGGGTTCCAGACCCTCTGCCCATACTTTTATCTCCATTTTCTGATATTTTCTCTCTCATCTCTCCTTATTCTCTCTCTCTTCATCTCTCGGTCCTCGAATCTACTGACCTAACCCTAGAACTCATGCCTATTGGCTCTATCTCATCTCCCTTAGCTTTTTGACCGTTGGATCTTCAATTGGACCGTTGGATCTTCCACCGGACCGTTGGATCTCTCCAGATCCGTCGATCTACCAATCTGGGTCCCAATCAAGTCACCATCCATCCGATCGTCATCAAATTGTCTGTCACATCATCTTGTGAGACAATGGACATCATCAATCCTTGTGGACCAGTAGCCGGGCCCATCATCATCGACCCGTGGCCCGACCATTTAGTGGACCTCGCGATTTTCAAACGCTTTAAATTAATTATTTTTAAATAAAAAAGGGGGGTCCACTAAATGGGGAAATTCCCTAAAGAAAAGTTAAAAAAAAAAAAAGAAAAAAAAATATTTTTCTTATTTTTTATTTTCGAAAAATCCCTATTTCCATTAAAGGAAATAGGGAGCTTTAAAAGGGGAAGGAGAAGGGTTCGTTTGAACCCTAATCCCTCTCCCATCTCCTCCTCCTCTCCTCCCCCTATCAATTCCCCACGTTCTCCCTTCTCCTTCTTTCCTTATCTTCTTCTTTCTTTTCCTCCTCTTCTTCATCTTCTTCATCTTTATCACCGGAGTTGCGGCCTGCAACTTCGGCCAGCAACAGCAAGCCGTCATCTCTTCTTTCTCTAAGCCATGCCTCCAACCTTTCTCTCCCCTCACCAAGAACCTCCTAGCCGTTAACCCCTTTATCACCACCATTTCTGGTGTTGCAGGTGGCAACACCAGTTAGCTTCCTCTCTTCTCACCTCTCCATACAAACCGTTTTCACCCCATTACTGGAGTTGCAAACCTGCAACTCCGGTTGGTCTCTCATTTGCCAGCCGGTCCCTACCTTGCTGGTTCATCAACTGAACAGCAGGTGTGCTGCCCCCCTTCACGTACCTGCACTTCCATCCGCCAAAAACCTGCAACTCCGGCGAACTTTCGCCAGACTGGTTCTTCACTCCAGCATCTTCGTTTTCACTCTCTCTCCACGGTCCTCCCCTCTATTCTCAAGAGAAAAACAAAAAAAAAAGAAAAGGATAAAAAGATTAAAGAGAAGAGGAAGAGGATAGAAGAAAGAGCCTCCTCAAGTTGTTGCATTGCCGCCGGCGACCACCATTAACGCCGGAGTTGTCTCCTGCTCCACCTCCTCTTGCTGGCTGTGAAAATAGGGTTTTTCCGCGTCGTTGGTTACGGAAACCCTAATCTCAATAATATTTGTAAATTGATCCGATTCTTAAATCCTGTAAAATTTTAGATCTGTATAGGGATTCGTGTCGGATGTCGATCCGCACTCGGGATTAGTCGGATTAGTGCACATAAGAACATGAAATGACAGAATTTTCTCAGAATTATGAAGAGGTGAGAGTGGTGAGGAATAGGGATTTAAAATATACTTTTGATATTGATCGTTATAGACTAAAATGCATTGACAAGAAAGAGAAAACACTAGAACTTAATATTCAAAATAAATCTATGCATTGATCAAACGTGCTAACAAACATTAACAAGAAAAAAATATCTAACGAGGAATCATAAAAAAAAAAAAAAAAAACTAGAGAGAGAGAGATAAAAGAGAGAAAAGAGGAATAGCTAGAGAAACTAAGAGAGATCTAGAGAGAAGGGGAGAGAAAAAGGTAAGAGAGAAAACTTCCTTCGACTTACCATTCGAGGAAGTGGATCGCATGGTCAAGGAGGTTAGACCATGGATGGGCAGCAAGCTGACATGCATGCCATGGTGTAGTTGCTGCATGTAGGAATGTTGGGGAAGCAAATTTTTGCCAAATGAATGATGGTTGCCAACGGTGGAGAAGAGGTTGCTGGTTGCAGTTTGCAGCTCCTTTCTTTAAAGATAAGCTACACGGTGGTGGGAAGTGCAAGGAGAAGGACCGGAGGAGTTGTAGGTGTGTGCTGCGTGCAGTTGCAGCAAGGGGATGTGCCGGACTCGGTGGTGCAAGGACTGGAGAGATCTGAAGACGTGGTGAGGTCTGGCCGTAGACTCAATGAAGATCGTGGGGTTGAAGAGAGCCCAAGAGAGAAGCCGGTGGCTTCCTCTCCTTCTTCTTCCCTTTCCTTTTCTTTTCTTTGGAGAGGACGGTTGGAAACTTGGAGGAGAGGGAAGAACGTGAGAGAGTAGAGAGAGGAGAGGATAGGCGAGCTAATGCAATGGAGGTCGTAGCCGGAGTTGGAGGTGCAACCCGACGGTAGAAGAAGGGTGGTTGCTGGCCGTGTTAACGGCTTTGAGTTTTTTAGGAGGGCAGCAGCGTAGGTTGCAGCAGCAGGTGGCAAGAGAGAAGCGGTGCATTAGAGCGTGCACATGCAGGTGATTCAAGGTCTTTGCTGGCCGGAGTTGCAGGTGGTGGCCGGAGTTGCAGGCTGCAACTCCGGTGATAGAGATGAAGAGAAGATGAAGAAGGAGATGGCGAAGCGGGAGGAGAACGGCCAAGAGAAAGGGAAAAAGGGGCAGGAGATTCTTGGGGAGAGAAAGGAGGGGATTAGAGGGGGATTAGGGTTCGAACGAACCCTTCTCCCTCCTCTTATAAAGCTCCCTATTTCCATTAATGGAAATAGGGTATTTTTTTAATAAAAAAAATATTTTTAATTTTTTTTTTTTTTTTTTTTTTTTTTTTTTTTTTTTTTTTTTTTAAGTAAAATGCTACTTTTCTATGGGGAATCTCCCCAATTAGTGGACCCCCCATTTAATTAAAATTATTTTTGAAATTCGCGGGGTCCACTAACTGGTCGGACAGCGGGTCGATGCTGATGGGCCCGGCTACTGGCCCACATGGACTGATGATGTCCATCGTCTCACAAGTTGATGTGACAGGCATTCTGAAGGCGATCGGATGGATGGTGACTTGATTGGGACCCAGATTGGTAGATCGACGGATCTAGAGAGATCCAACGGTCCGATTGAAGATCCAACGGTCCGATGGAAGATCCAACGGTCAGAAAGCTAAGGGAGATAAGATAGAGCCGAAGGGTAGGAGTTCTGGGGTTAAGTCAGTAGATTCGAGGATCGAGAGATGAAGAGAGAGAGAGAATAAGAAGAAATGAGAGAAAAAGTATCAAAAAAAATGGAAAAAAGCACTGGCGGAGGGTCTGGAACCCTGGTCTTCACTGTGACATCCTCACGCTTCTCCAGTAGAGTCGATCATCATTCTTTGCTGACTCATGTGGCTTTAAACGCTTTGGTCCGTCTCTTGGTCATTGGCTCTCCTACTCTCTTCGGCTTTTTGGTCCTCTTATTCAGCCCATATTTGGCCCATATCTTCTAGTCATAGCATGTGGGCTTTTTAAGCTTTGATAATGGGCTTTCATGATCGATTTGGGCCCACAAGTCTTGAGAATCGTCCCATCGGGGTTTCCTGCGACAGAAGAAGCGCGTAATGAGACTTTATCAGAACGGCTTAATATCTAGACTCCCAAAAATGTGTTTAATGCATGCAAATATACCATTTCGTCCAGAAAAGTGTGTTTTACGCAATGAGATAGACTCTTACGTAGAAAAGTGGATAATTAGAGCAGTTTTACGTAGGAGAGTGCGATAATGCTAACAGGATAAGTGCTTAAAATAAGCACTTTTGAGCGAATATCACAACCCCCAACCAGCATATTGCCAATCCTTGGCAATTAGTGCGAAATAAGTGAGCTTAAAAGGGCTCTGCACATGCTGCACACTTTCTCAAATTAGCTCAGGGAAAACACCGTTCGTCAAATCATTGAATGGATGCAAAAACAGTTACATGCTAGCGAAGAGTTTGAAAGTTTTGGCAAGACTACAGACTGATAATCGTGACTCAGAATAGTCAGACTCTGCGTGTGTGTGTGCTCAACATTCTCATCATCCGACAGTAAAGATTTCCAGATCACCTCTAAGTTTTTCTGCCTCGACCTCAAATCTCACATGTTTAGCACTCAGAATAGAATCACACAAGAATGGTTTTCTTCTTTTCTCTCAATTTATATGTGAGGAGATGTATTTAATATAAAGAGGCAAAAGATCTCACATATGTTTTATTTGAAGGAAGGACATCTTTAACAGAAGAAGATCTCATGATTGGAATACCACTTCACTCGGGAACGTCAGATCAAACTCTATAGCTTCTCTTTCTCCAATCTCCACATTTTATGATCGTACTATCCTAGAATCAAGTAGGACTTTCCTGGGTTGTAATGAGGCTTAGGTCAGGTGTAGAGAGATAAAGGAATACAGGATTTCAAAGATCTTGAGAGGATATTGCCATTTTCTTGAATTTTTCCTGCGACGTAACACCATTATCTGGTTCTTTTTCCTTTTTTTCGTATTTTTCTCTTTTTCTTGATATTTCTGAGACTGCTCAATTTCTTTTCAGCTCTTCTTCATACTTTCTTTTCATATTTTGTTTTCAGCTTGAACCACTTTCTTTTCCTTTTGATTCTTCTTCTTTACTTTTCTTTTTCACGGTACACCCACATCAGTTATTCTTTTGTCCATCTCAAAATAAGGGTAGCCAGTCATGTTTCATAGCTGGACTGGATTTTAGGTTGATGGGTTTGCAAATAAAAGGCTTTTATAGAACGGCTCAAGGGGTTTCTAGTGAAGTATAATTCAGGTGAGTAAAAAAAAGCTGAATGGTTCAGAAAAAATGGCCTAAATCATTTTCTAGGGTTTGCACTATCATGTATACTGTCTTGACTGAATATAGAGAAGGTTCTGTCGTAGTAATCCAATGTTGATGTCGTTCCGAGTTTTATGATCGAAGCAAAAGATAATGAGATCTCTCAACGAATATTGCGGGCATGAAGAATAGTGAGTCATCTTGTGACTCAGGATTAATGTATAACTCTCTGAAATGATTAAAGGCTCGAAAGCTTACTGGGTTAGGTCTCCACAATTCTTCTCACAGGATCTCTAGAATTTCCAAACTTAGGATGATTCTGATGTTGATAGTGTACAATTGTGCCGAATCTGAGTTTTTCTGAGTTTTCAAACCTGCTGTAGTCACGCTTGAATTGACTCAACTCTAACTTTAAACAAAAATTGACATCCTCAATACTGACTTAACGGAGGTTTTCAGCTAATCAAAGTCAGGGTATTTGACACATTTTTGAAATTCTAGAAAACTTTTGGAGAAAATCGGAAATCACCCCAAAAACAATAATTTTTTTTTTTTTTTTTTTTTTTTTTTTTTTTTTTTTTTTATATATATATTTTATCAAAATGAAGACATGAGTTTTGGTAAATACCCACCCCCAACCAAAATACAGCACCGTCCTCGGTGCTCATGACCGGGACATAAAATGATGAAAAATCGGTGATGATGATGCAAAGATTCAGGGAGGATGTTACCAAGTCGGCAGAAACTCGACAGCGTGTGGTACCTGATGATCGGAAGAATGAATGTACCTGTATTTCCAGAGATATAACAGTAATAACAAATGCATGAGACTCATGTACTCTAGGAATACCGGAATTGCCTTTCCGAAAGCGCTAAGTTTTACGTCTTCAGCCAGACATGACGGGGGTGACAGGCACCCCCAACCAAGTTGGAGCACAGGAGACTGAGTAGATCATCAGTCGACATAGGCAGGATCGATGAGATCGATCTCAAAAGTCTGAATGAACAATACGTCAAGTTCATGGAACTGTTTTAGACGCTGCCCATTGACCTGGAATGAGGAGTGATCCTTGGGATCCTCAATAGTGATTGCCCCGAAGGGTGTGACTGCTGTGACCGTATAAGGACCGGTCCACCTAGATTTCAATTTTCCAGGGAAGAGATGAAGACGAGAATTATAAAGAAGGACCTTCTGTCCTGGATGGAACTCTTTCCTGAGGATGCTCTTGTCATGTATCCACTTCATTTTGGCTTTGTAATTCTTGGACAAGTTGTAGGCATCATTTCTGAGTTCTTCTAACTCATTCATTTGAAGTTTCCGCTCCTCCCCTGCGGAGTCTAGGTCGAAGTTGAGCTTCTTAATGGCCCACAGAGCACGATGTTCAATCTCTACCGGTAGATGACAGGGTTTCCCAAAGACCAGACGATAGGGAGACATATTGAGTGGGGTCTTGTAGGCGGTTCTGTATGCCCATAAAGCATCAGTGAGACGAGTAGACCAGTCTTTACGTGTGGTATTGACTGTCTTCTCCAAGATCTGCTTGATCTGACGATTAGAAACCTCTACTTGACCACTAGTCTGCGGATGATAAGCTAGGGCAACCTTGTGGGTTACCCCATACTTTTTCATTAAGTTCTCGAATATCTTATTGCAGAAATGGGTGCCCCCATCACTAATGATGGCCTTAGGGGCACCGAATCGGGCGAAGATGAACTCCTTTAGGAATTTGACCACCACTTTGTGGTCATTGGTCTTGGTGGGAATGGCTTCTATCCATTTGGATACATAGTCTACCGCAAGGAGAATGTACTCAAAACCATATGAAATGGGAAAGGGGCCCATGAAGTCGATGCCCCAAATGTCAAATATTTCATCGACCTGGATGGGAGTGAGGGGCATCATGTTCCTCTGGGAGATGCGGCCTAGATGCTGGCAATTAGGACAGGTTTTGCTGTAGATGTGGGCATCTTTAAATAATGTGGGCCAGTAGAATCCGCATTGCAGTACTTTTTCTGCAGTCTTCTTAGTGCTGAAATGACCACCACAAGGTTGGTCATGACACGAGGATAAGATATTGAGTTGGTCCGACTCAGGGACACAGAGACGAATGATCTGGTCAGGACAGTATTTATACAAATAAGGGTCATCCCAAGAGTAGTACTTAACTCTTGCTAGGAATTGGCTTTTGTCCTGTTTTGACCAGTGTGAAGGCATTTCTTCGGTGACAAGGTAGTTGACAATGTCAGCATACCAAGGATTAACAGAGATGGCGAACAGTTGTTCGTCTGGAAAGGTTTCAGGGATGGGCTGGGTGTCGAAGGATGACTCTAAAGTCAGTCTAGACAAGTGATCAGCCACTACATTCTCAGTTCCTTTCTTATCCTTAATCTCGAGGTCGAATTCCTGCAGTAATAGAATCCATCGAATTAATCGAGGTTTGGTTTCCTTTTTCGACATGAGATAACGAAGGGCTGCATGATCAGTGTACACAACCACCTTAGTGGCTAAGAGGTACTGACGGAATTTATCAAGGGCGAAGACTACCGCCAGGAGTTCTTTCTCAGTGGTGGAGTAATTCATTTGGGCAGAGTTAAGAGTTTTGCTCGCGTAGTAGATCACGTGTGACCTTTTGTCAACTCTCTGCCCTAGAACAGCGCCTAACGCGTAGTCAGAAGCATCGCACATTACCTCGAAAGGTAGAGTCCAATCCGGGGGACGGATAATGGGCGTAGTAGTGAGCTCAGATTTGAGACGCTCAAATGCCTTGACACAGTCAGCATTAAAGTCGAAAGGACTATCTTTAGCTAGAAGATAGGACAGAGGTCGAGCGATTTGAGAGAAGTCCTTGATGAATCGCCTATAGAATCCTCCGTGTCCCAAAAAGGACCGGATGTCACGTACGGACTTAGGAATGGGCAAGGTCGAGATGATATCGATTTTAGCTTTGTCGACCTCAATGCCCTGATGGGAAATGACATGTCCCAGAACTATGCCTTTCTTCACCATGAAGTGGCATTTCTCCCAATTGAGGACAAGTCGCTTGTCCTGACAGCGTTGAAGTACCAGCCCTAGATGGGTCAGACAGTCATCAAAGGATGACCCAAAAACTGAGAAGTCGTCCATAAAGACTTCGAGGAATTTTTCCACCATGTCAGAGAATATGCTCATCATACACCTTTGAAAGGTTGCGGGTGCATTGCAGAGGCCAAAGGGCATGCGCTTGTAGGCAAAAGTGCCAAAGGGACAGGTGAAAGTTGTTTTCTCGTGATCCTCAGGGGCGATGGGTATTTGATTATACCCTGAGTAACCATCAAGGAAGCAATAATAGGAATGACCTGCTAGTCTCTCCAACATCTGGTCTATGAAGGGTAAAGGAAAATGGTCCTTCCTAGTGTTGGTGTTGAGTCGTCGGTAATCGATGCAGACTCTCCACCCTTTCTTCAGGCGCTGGGTTACCATTTCCTTGTTCTCATTTTCCACAACTGTGAATCCTGCCTTTTTAGGGACGACATGAATAGGACTCACCCATTTGCTATCGGAGATGGGATAAATGATACCCGCATCTAACAGTTTAAGGACCTCATCCCGGACTACATCCTTCAAGACGGGGTTCAACCTCCTCTGGTGTTCTCGAGAGGTTTTGGATTCATCCTCGAGATAGATGTGATGTTGGCACACCGAGGGGTCTATGCCTCGAATATCATCTATAGTCCAACCTATCGCAGATTTGTGCTCGTTGAGCAGCTCAAGAAGTTTCTTACGTTCACTCGCAGACAGAGCGGAAGCAATAATGACAGGGTAGGTTTCCTTAGGACCAAGATAGGCATAGGAAAGATCTGTGGGAAGAGGCTTAAGCTCCAACATTGGAGCAGATGGAGTAGAAATAGGTGTCACAGAAGACACGGATTGAAGAGGTTTGACTTCAGTAGGTAAAGGAAGGATGGGTTCTCTGGCCATGGTTATCAGAGGCTCGAACTCGATGAGTGGAGCGGGGATCTCTATCAGTGGAGCAGTCTCCAAAAGATCATTGAGATCAGAAATAGCTGACTCTGTTGCAAAGTCAGCTCCAAAGTGTTCTAGACACTGCTTAAGAATATCTTCGGTGGAGTCCGGGATTAGACTCTCAACGGCACACATTTCATCGGTCACTTCGCGATCGGCATCTTGTTGCATTAAACGAAAGATGTTGACCTCAGCTTTGAGGTTACCGAAAGCAATGGACATGTTTCCGTCCCGGCACCCGATGTGTGCGTTCGCGGTGGCAAGGAATGGACGGCCTAAGATGACCGGAATGCGGTTATCCTGACACGGCTCGGTGTCTAGAATGATAAAGTCCACAGGATAATAAAAGTCAGCGACTTTTACTAGGACATCTTCAATGATTCCTCTTGGAATCTTGATGGACTGATCAGCCAATTTCAGGGTGACATTGGTAGGCTTCATATCTTTCAGTCCTAACTGCTGATATACCGAGAATGGTATGAGGTTAACGCTAGCCCCTAAATCTAGCAAGGCAGTGCAGCTAAAGTTGTCGCCAATTTCACATTGGACAGTTGGGCTACCTGGATCCTTGTGTTTGATCACACTGTTGCGTTGAATGAACGCGGTAGCTTTTTCGGCCAAGAAGGCAGCTTTGGGTACATGCGTACGCCGCTTAACTGTGCACAAGTCCTTGAGGAATTTGGCATAGGAAGGGATTTGCTTGATAGCAGAAAGGAATGGGATATTGATCTGGACGTCTTTAAAGACATCTAAGATCTCAGAGAATTGCTGATCCCGCTTATCTTGGACAAGTCTGTCCGGGAAGGGAGGCTTTACTCGACAAATGGATTTGTCTTTAGCCTTAGATTTCTGCATAGGGATATCTGATGTTGGTGCAGAGGTAGAAGAAGCAGAGGTAGGATTAGGACTAGTTTCCTCTGTGCGAGTGATAGGTGCTGGAGATGGCACCGGTGGTGGTTGGACTCCCATGTCCACAGTTTTTCCAGATCGTAGGGTGGTTACAGCTTGCACCTCCCCTTGACAATTCTCATTCTGGCTTTGAGATTGGGATCCGATCTCATATACTGCCCCTTTGGCATTTCCTTTAGGGTTGGCAATGGGTTGGCTAGGAAAGATCCCCTTAGCTTTCTCAGCTTCCAAGTTGCCTAAGCGTTGCTCTAGACGAAGCATGGATTGTTGTTGCTGAGTAATGAGTTGAGCTAGAAGGTCTTCGATACCAGATTTGGGGACCGACTGTTGGGGGGCAGCTAATGGGAGCTGAGGCACCAATTCGCGATTCGAGCTCATTGGGGCATTATAGTTATAGGCTGGAGAATTAGTTGGGACAATCGGTTGGTTCTGAAAGGTCTGTGGGACTCTTTGCTGATTCTGAAATGTGCTCGATTGTCCAGAGTATTGACCCTGTTGGAATTGCTGGTTCTGAGTAGATGGGTACTGATTCTGCTGGTACTGACCCTGATTGAATTGCCTATTGGGTTGATTGAACCCAGGAGGATACATGCCCTGAGGTTGACGTGGAGGTTGAGCTTGTGGTTGAGTAGACTGAGGCCTCCAAGAGAAGTTAGGGTGGTTTCTCGTGTCCGGATGATAAGATTGACTATACGAGTTCTGAGTAGGAGGTTTGTATGTGCTGAAAGCACAAACTTCTTCCTGAAGAGGATTAGACCATCCTTCATTTAAAGGACAATGCTCAGTAGTATGGGAGGGTTGCAGACAGAGGGTACAGGATTCCATAGGGCTCTCGTGTCCCACATGCATGACTGGGGTAGATTGTTGAGTAGGCTTTTGTACAGACACAGCCAGTGCCGAGACTGACTTGCTCAACTCTTGAATGACTGATCGAAGCTCAGTATCAGCTGTAGCATCATGTCCCTTGGTTGTCCTTTGGACCGAAGTGGTTCGACTAAACTCTGAGTCAGTCGTCCAATGTTGAGAGTTTTCTCCTAACTCTCCCAAGAATTTGTATGCATCGGTCGGAGTTTGGTGCAGGAATTTTCCTTGGCACATTGACTCTACCATGGTCCGGGACTCATCAGTAAGTCCCTTATAGAAGACGTGGACAAGATTGCCCTTGTCGATGCTATGGTGGGGACACTTAGTCAGGTAGTCTTGGAATCTATCCCACGCTTCAAAAAATTTCTCATCGGACTTTTGTCGAAAGTCCTGGATGAGTTGCTTCATTTGGTTGGTCCGAGTCATGGGGTAGAATTTAGACATGAATTTGCCCACCAACTCTTTCCAACTGCTGATTGAATCAGCGGGTAAGGAGTAGAGCCAATCTGAGGCTCGGTCTTTGAGCGAGAATGGGAAAACTCGCAGACGGACATTGTCATCATCGAGGTTCTGATTTTTGAAAAGTAGGATGACATGTTGGAATTCCCTAATATGGGAATATGGGTCTTCTCTTGGGAGACCACGAAAGGTTGGCAGCATTTGGATCGTCTGTGGCCTGATCTCAAATTGTACCGCCGTAGTAGGTGGGAGAACAATGCAAGTGGGCGGATTGGCAGAGATAGGAGCGAACGTCTCGATAAGAGGTCGTTCGACTGCCATGACTACAAAGGTAGTAGTACTGGGGGAGGCGGGTGGGGAAAGAGATGGGGAAGAATTCAGTGGAGGATCCACTGTAGGGACGTGATTCTCAGATCGAACCAAGCGTTTGTTCGGACGATTCCAAACGGGCATACGCGAATGAGGCAAGCTCTATACTTGGCAAAAAGTTGCCAGAGAGGAACACTATCCTAAATGATGCACACCAAGCACAGATAATCCTATTCTAAGCAATCAGGATATATTTTAGGAATTATCTTTGTTAGTTTTGGGGCTAGAGTAGATTATGACAATGGGCGGACCACTGGTTTATCTTTTAACCGCCGGACTAACTGTTTTGCACTCAGAGGTTCTCACCAGGCTACACTCTTCAGAGCGAATCCTTTAGTACTAGCTCTAGTTAACAACAAGGCAATCCGAAGCCTAGACAGACGTGCGGCACAATGGCTGACTTAAGTACGTCCCAGACTAACCGGATTGGTCAAGTGTATAAGAAGAGTGTTCCCTCGGGTTAAGCTAGGGTTGGTGCGTGTTCCTAGTCCACACGTAACTAACCGCCGAATAGTCCAAGATGCCACGTCGAGCTCAGTGTACTTGAGTAGCAGGGACTTATGGGTGTGTTAGACAACAGGGACCCGCGCTCGTGGTCTTATTTCGATTGGATGTTAAGCGGGTTCGCTGTGTGTGGATTTTTCCTCGAACACCGGGCTAATTGGCTCTACTTCTTGATTCTTTTTATTATAGATGGATCCTGGGGATCAATATCAGCTGGAGTGATGAGGTGGGTGATGAAATCCCACCAGTTTCAATTTTGGAGCTGGGTCTGCTCTCTTAGAGTTGATTGATTAACGGCCACTCCACGCAAGTCGAATAAGTTGTTGCTATAAAACAAATAGACAAGCGGCAATGATGCACCCAATATGCTCTGTATCGCACTCAAGGCGAGGATAGAGACTTACCTCCCGTGGGCCACGCCACGGGGTCTCCTCCGTGGGTTAGAGAGGGGTATCCTAATGGGCTTGGGCCCGACTCCACCTCTTTGAGCTTTCGCTCTCTACCCACACTGGATCGTGTTCCTGCAGAAAAGTTAGATCACACGGTCTAGGTAGTCGGGATTCTATTTGGAAGATCTTTGCCTTTTTAGGGTTCACAGAACAAGCACTGGATTTAGGCAAGTTTTTGAATTAATTTCCAAGTTCGAGATGGGTTAAAATTTAGGAATTCCCAGATTGGAAAATACATAGATTGGAAAGTTTCCCGAACTGTGGAGATCTTCCAAGAAAGATTTGATTGCGAGATCCCTTATAATTTTGGGAAATTTCCCAAAATTGAAATTCTGCTAGATTTGGGATGTTTCCTTTTGCAGACTTTTCCAAATTCGGAAGATTTCTAAAGATAGAAATTCTTCTAAAGAGGAAACTTCTAAAAGGGGAAACCCTAATTTAGCAAAGTTTCAAGATTTTAGAATCTTTCCAAAAATCGCAAATCCTTGATTGGTGATTTCTAAAAATCTGCAGAATATAAAATCCTAATTTTTTTTGAATTTTGATTTTATTATTTTTTTTGGTATTTTTCACTTAATCTAGGGTTTCTAAAAAAACCCTAGAACAAGATCTAGCAGTTATATGGAAAGCAGTAAAATTCCTAAATTATTACAAATTGCACTCGGCCTTCCGAGGCATTAAAAATAGTAATTTAAAAACTGCTAAAAATCAACAAAAACAAAAAAATAGAAAGTTTCCCGAAAAGGTCGGGCTGGCCAAATTGAGCAGCTTTTCGCTTCAGCAACTTTCCAATTCCGTCTTTACGTCCTTTTTCGCAATCCCGAACACCCGAGCGGCAGCGGCGCCATTTGAAAATAGGGTTTTTCCGCGTCGTTGGTTACGGAAACCCTAATCTCAATAATATTTGTAAATTGATCCGATTCTTAAATCCTGTAAAATTTTAGATCTGTATAGGGATTCGTGTCGGATGTCGATCCGCACTCGGGATTAGTCGGATTAGTGCACATAAGAACATGAAATGACAGAATTTTCTCAGAATTATGAAGAGGTGAGAGTGGTGAGGAATAGGGATTTAAAATATACTTTTGATATTGATCGTTATAGACTAAAATGCATTGACAAGAAAGAGAAAACACTAGAACTTAATATTCAAAATAAATCTATGCATTGATCAAACGTGCTAACAAACATTAACAAGAAAAAAATATCTAACGAGGAATCATAAAAAAAAAAAAAAAAAACTAGAGAGAGAGAGATAAAAGAGAGAAAAGAGGAATAGCTAGAGAAACTAAGAGAGATCTAGAGAGAAGGGGAGAGAAAAAGGTAAGAGAGAAAACTTCCTTCGACTTACCATTCGAGGAAGTGGATCGCATGGTCAAGGAGGTTAGACCATGGATGGGCAGCAAGCTGACATGCATGCCATGGTGTAGTTGCTGCATGTAGGAATGTTGGGGAAGCAAATTTTTGCCAAATGAATGATGGTTGCCAACGGTGGAGAAGAGGTTGCTGGTTGCAGTTTGCAGCTCCTTTCTTTAAAGATAAGCTACACGGTGGTGGGAAGTGCAAGGAGAAGGACCGGAGGAGTTGTAGGTGTGTGCTGCGTGCAGTTGCAGCAAGGGGATGTGCCGGACTCGGTGGTGCAAGGACTGGAGAGATCTGAAGACGTGGTGAGGTCTGGCCGTAGACTCAATGAAGATCGTGGGGTTGAAGAGAGCCCAAGAGAGAAGCCGGTGGCTTCCTCTCCTTCTTCTTCCCTTTCCTTTTCTTTTCTTTGGAGAGGACGGTTGGAAACTTGGAGGAGAGGGAAGAACGTGAGAGAGTAGAGAGAGGAGAGGATAGGCGAGCTAATGCAATGGAGGTCGTAGCCGGAGTTGGAGGTGCAACCCGACGGTAGAAGAAGGGTGGTTGCTGGCCGTGTTAACGGCTTTGAGTTTTTTAGGAGGGCAGCAGCGTAGGTTGCAGCAGCAGGTGGCAAGAGAGAAGCGGTGCATTAGAGCGTGCACATGCAGGTGATTCAAGGTCTTTGCTGGCCGGAGTTGCAGGTGGTGGCCGGAGTTGCAGGCTGCAACTCCGGTGATAGAGATGAAGAGAAGATGAAGAAGGAGATGGCGAAGCGGGAGGAGAACGGCCAAGAGAAAGGGAAAAAGGGGCAGGAGATTCTTGGGGAGAGAAAGGAGGGGATTAGAGGGGGATTAGGGTTCGAACGAACCCTTCTCCCTCCTCTTATAAAGCTCCCTATTTCCATTAATGGAAATAGGGTATTTTTTTAATAAAAAAAATATTTTTAATTTTTTTTTTTTTTTTTTTTTTTTTTTTTTTTTTTTTTTTTTAAGTAAAATGCTACTTTTCTATGGGGAATCTCCCCAATTAGTGGACCCCCCATTTAATTAAAATTATTTTTGAAATTCGCGGGGTCCACTAACTGGTCGGACAGCGGGTCGATGCTGATGGGCCCGGCTACTGGCCCACATGGACTGATGATGTCCATCGTCTCACAAGTTGATGTGACAGGCATTCTGAAGGCGATCGGATGGATGGTGACTTGATTGGGACCCAGATTGGTAGATCGACGGATCTAGAGAGATCCAACGGTCCGATTGAAGATCCAACGGTCCGATGGAAGATCCAACGGTCAGAAAGCTAAGGGAGATAAGATAGAGCCGAAGGGTAGGAGTTCTGGGGTTAAGTCAGTAGATTCGAGGATCGAGAGATGAAGAGAGAGAGAGAATAAGAAGAAATGAGAGAAAAAGTATCAAAAAAAATGGAAAAAAGCACTGGCGGAGGGTCTGGAACCCTGGTCTTCACTGTGACATCCTCACGCTTCTCCAGTAGAGTCGATCATCATTCTTTGCTGACTCATGTGGCTTTAAACGCTTTGGTCCGTCTCTTGGTCATTGGCTCTCCTACTCTCTTCGGCTTTTTGGTCCTCTTATTCAGCCCATATTTGGCCCATATCTTCTAGTCATAGCATGTGGGCTTTTTAAGCTTTGATAATGGGCTTTCATGATCGATTTGGGCCCACAAGTCTTGAGAATCGTCCCATCGGGGTTTCCTGCGACAGAAGAAGCGCGTAATGAGACTTTATCAGAACGGCTTAATATCTAGACTCCCAAAAATGTGTTTAATGCATGCAAATATACCATTTCGTCCAGAAAAGTGTGTTTTACGCAATGAGATAGACTCTTACGTAGAAAAGTGGATAATTAGAGCAGTTTTACGTAGGAGAGTGCGATAATGCTAACAGGATAAGTGCTTAAAATAAGCACTTTTGAGCGAATATCAGGCTGCCTAAAGATGCTCCTCACCTTGCTACTGCTGGTCCAACCAGCAACTCTTGGCCGGAGCAAAGTCCTTCACCACAGCACCAAGCTCCTCCCCCTCAACGCTCCACCAAGCACCTCCTCTATAGCTACCAGCCGACAACCCTTTTCTTGCCACGTGTAATAGGCTGCCGCCTCCATCATTCCATGCACACATACGGTAAAATCCCTTGGCCGCAAGCCTTTGCGATTGGGTAAGTGTATGATTCATCTCTCTCTATGTCATGGCAAGTGCACTAGCAAGCACCATTCTCATGCTCTTCAATCCCCATGTTCCCCATCCTTGAGCCGAATCCAAAGGTGAGTCTCTCTCTTCTTTAGTTTTTCTTTCTAGGCTTAGTTCTCTCCAACCCTTCTACCTACTTTCTCTCTCTAATCCTCTCTACATCTCTATCTTCGGATTTCTATGCTTTCTAGTTAGTAGTTGATTAGATTTGATTTATGTTCTCTTTTGGATATTTTTTTTTGAGTGACAATTTTTTTTATTAATAAAAGAAGTTTAGATTTGACTCATTGCATGTTTGTTCTTTTTCTTTAGTTATTGCTTTTATAAGTACTCGATAATCTCTTAAAAAAAGAATGTGTTAAAATCAACCCACCATTCTCATCCCTCCATAATTTTGATAAAAATCCGTCGTTTTATGTTCATGCTAGCACGAACTAACCCCAAGTGCGGATCGACATCCGACATACTTCCACTGTGCAAAGAATCGCTAAATTTTGCAGGATAATCGGATCAAATTAAAAATGTGTTGAAGTTAGGGTTTCCGTAACCAACGACGCGGAAAAAACCTACTTTCAGTCGAGAACGTCCAACAGTACCGAGCAACTTTGTCTTTCTCTTATCCAAAGTTGTCACGCCCCGAACTTGGGTATCCAGATTCGACTCGAAAAGTCCATGGGTCGACCCGTAACCTGAGTTTGGAGGTGATCTATGAATGATCCCCAATGGTCTACATGATGTAGTTAGACCATCAAGGCTCACTCCACAAACAAGAAACAAATCGATGTTCAAGCGTTAACGGCCCTAAAACAATCCTATGCGAGATTCAGTTATAAGGGGATATTTAAGTACGTTCTCTAATCGTCAAATCATGTCCGATTGATTCAATTAAACAATAGGGTTGTATTCACCTATGTCCAACTATGTAATCATGATCAAGTTAATGAATCTACTAAGGTTAAGTAAAAAAAATGTTAACACAGATCAAGAAGTCCACAGAGTCAAACTAGGTCAATTAAGTCAAGAGAATCAAAAGAAAGTTGAATCGATCGACCGAATGTCATAAGGTTAACCACAATTCTACTTGAGGTGTTAAAATCAGTAATAAGCATATCCAATGCAGAAAATGGGCAATTAAATCAACTAAGTATGGGGAAAAGAGGGTGAGAACATGCTCTCAATCAAAGGCATACAGCCCGAAAAATAAATAACTAATGTCTTAAAATGATCAATAAAGTCTCTTTCAAAGTGTGGGATCGACTCCCAAATCTTCACCGGTCTCCTCAAGTATACCGGAGTCATCCATCTCAAAATCCTCCCACGCACCTGGCTTCTCAAAATCTTAAATTATATCGGTGTAACACCGTGAGCTGAGGCCCAGTAATACAACACTGTGTATGGTATGATATCATACTATACAAGATTTTAATCAAGACATGCATCTCAATCATATAATAAGGATGACATAAAAGTGAAGGTAAATTCAAGGTGAGTGCAGGATGCACATGCAACTAGTACCCATAACTACATAGGGTCTCCTTCTCCTTCCCACACTGGGAGCAGTCTCATCGACCCATCTGCAGGATATAATAACGTCTGGGGCCTTTCACCTTAGGGTACCGAACCCTGATTAATTGATAAAATCAATATAAACGTATATAATATACTTCAACCCTGTTCCCTTATGCACCCCATATATGAAATGACGTAATGATCATAATATGACACTAGGGTTACATGGCATAAACACATTTATTTAACATTTAATAAGAATAAAAAAAAAATAAACACATTAACATCAAAAGTAATGATATGGATAGAACTAAAATTAAATAACATTAATAACATGTAAACAATCATCAAATATCACGACTAAGACGGATAGACAATACTAGTGGGAACCATAAGAGAATCCAACACTCCATGGTCGAACCCTATGAGGGATCCATGACACAAGGTCGAACCCTAAAGAGGGATCCAAGACACTTGGCCAAACCCTATAAGGGATCCAAGACACATGGGTGGAATCCCAATGCACACAAGTCTAAGTCAAACAACAAGATGAAAACTTAATAGTTAATAATCATGACCCACTAATAATTAATAGGTTTTTTTTTTACAAAAAAAAATGTACTGCCTTGTAAAAATTATAACTAAATAAATATTAATTAAAAAAATAAAAACTCAATGGATTTAAAAACTAGATTCACATAGGTTTTTAGAAAAATAAATAGAAAAATATTGAGATTCAAAATATGGGCCGAAACCCTTAATGAAGTGAGCCGGATAGAATCTTAAATTTTAGATTTTATAAAAAAGTCCCGCATATTTGAAAAATTATAACTTAATCAATATAAATAAAAAAAATACAAACTCAAGGGTTTTAGAAACTAAATTGACATAAGTATCTATTAAAAATAATTAGAAAAATATTCAGGTTAAAAATATAGATCGAAATTCCAAGTTAAGTGGACCATGCAAAATCTAGAATTCTGGTTTTATAGAAATGTCTAGCACGTTTGAAAAATCATAACTTAATAAATATAAATCAGAAAAATATAAACTCAAAGGTTATAGAAACTAGATTGATAGAGATATCTAGAAAAAATAAGTATAAAAATATTTAGGTTAAAAATATAGATCGAAATCCCAAGTGAAGTAGACCGTATAAAATCTGGAATTCTGGTTTTTTTGCTAAAGTCCAACATCTTAGAAAAATCATAACTTAATTAATACAAATAAAAAAAATACAAACTTAAAGGTTCTAAAACTAGATTGATAGAGATATCTAGAAAAATAATTATAAAAATATTTAGATTAAAAATATAGATCAAAATTCTAAGTAAAGAGGACCGTGTAAAATCTAGAATTCTGATTTTTTTGGTAAAGTCCAACAACTTAGAAAAATCATAACTTAATCAATACAAATCAAAAAAATACAAACTAAACAGTTTTAAAAAATAGATTCATAGAGGTATTTGGAAAAAATAATTATAAAAATATTTAAATCATAAAAATAGAACGAAAATGATAAAGAATATAGTCATCCGTTATAGGTACAAAATAAACTATGGCCAAACCCATCATGGTGGCCCAAAATAAAGATCAACTCAATAAGAATAGAGTAAATATTGTTAAAATTAATTTATAATGAATATCAACCATTATCTAATGAAAGAAAAATAAAATCTTGAAGAAAAACAAGTATAGGATGGATCAAACACACTTACCTTAATGTTTCTTGAACTTTAATGAAAATCAAAAGTTTTCTCAAATTTGAAAGTTGTCGGATCGTCCTCTCCTCGGAGTATGTTCTTCTAATCGGAGTCCCCGTCAATTCCCCCTTCTTACTATCGGTGCTCGGATGAAGGTTTAATGGAGCTTTCTCTATTCTTCAATGAAGTTTAGTTTGTGAAAGCTTCTAAAGCTTTAGGGTTTTCATAAATAGGTTTAGGGAAGGATTAGGGTTTCTATTTTGTTGAAATTCGTAACTATTAAAGGGATGACTTTTTGAACCCTCAAAAACTCTTATTTTACATTACTAATGGATTAGAAATAGGCCCAAGGCCCATATATATCAATTAGGCTTCATTTAAGATTATTTATAAACCCAAAAAATCTCTAAAACATAAAATAATATTACAAAATATTAGGTACATAATTATTAATATTAAAGTCTCACCACATACATCTCTCAGTCAGGGCACACCCCAATTAGGGTTTGGGCACCTACCTCACTAAATGGTCAAAAACTTAACCTACACTTAGAGTTAGGTTCCATAACTTGGTGGACCTCTCCTAGGGTTTAACTAGAATATGACTAATTGTTCAAACACACAATGATCAACACAATGCAATAAACAAGTAAATATTTGAAATGCTCTAAATACGATAAAAGTTAAAAATAAGCTATACCGGGGCCTAGATGACTCTAGTGTCCTAAACCAATTAGGTATAAGAGTTTATTAGGGTTTCAAATAATCATTTATATAGTCGAATAAACAAGTCAACCTTGGACAAATCTCATAAAAAGTCAAAAATGCCTTTCAAAAAGTTGAGGGTATTACAACCTCTCCCCCTCAAAAAAATTCCATCCCAGAATTTAAATCTAATCATATCACTCCACGGAAATAAATCCGGATACTTTTCATACATCTTAGATTCTAGTTCCCATGTTGCCTCCTCCATGTCATGATGTTGCCACAACACCTTGACCAATCGGATAGTCTTGGTGCGCGATACCTATTCCTTGGAATCCAAGATGCGAGCTGGTCGCTCCTCGTACGCTGCATCTGCTTGAAGGTGTAGCTCCTGATAGTCGATGACGTGTGTAGGATCTGGCTCGTATCTCCGAAGCATGGATACATGGAAAACATCATGGATGCTCAAAAGTTGCGGTGGAAGTGCCAACTGATACACAACTTGTCCTACTCTCCTCAGGATCTCAAACAGTCCGATGAAGCGCGGTGCTAACTTACCCTTCTTCCCAAAACAGATAGTTCCCTTACGTGGAGTCACCTTCAAGAAGACTTTATTGCCGATCTGGAACTCAAGTGGTCTCCGATGTCTATCCGCATAGCTCTTCTGTCTGCTCTGTGCTGCCAACAGTCTGTCTCCAATGATCTTCACCTTCTCAGTGGTCTCCTGGACGATCTCTGGTCTTGATAGTGAACGCTCTCCAACTTCTGCCCAACATAGGGGTGATCTACAAGGTCTGCCATATAGTGCCTCGAAAGGTGCCATGCCGATACTCGCCTGGAAACTGTTGTTGTAAGCAAACTCTGCTAGAGGTAGATGTTTACTCCAACTCCCTCCGAAGTCCAGTGCACATGCTCGGAGCATATCCTCCAATATCTGAATCATCCTCTCTGACTGCCCATCGGTCTGGGGGTGGTATGCTGTGCTGAGCTGAAGTTGAGTCCCCAAAGCCGTCTGAAGTCCCTGCCAAAAATGGGATGTGAAGCGCGGGTCGCGATCTGACACGATCGAAAATGAAACTCCATGAAGTTTGACGATCTCGTCAACATAAAGCTGTGCTAATGCTGGCACCTTATCAGTCGCCTTCATAGCTAAAAACTGTGTAGGCTTGGTCAGTCTGTCCACAATAACCCACGCTGCATCAAATCCTTGACGAGTCTCTGGTAGTCCTGTCACGAAGTCCATCGTGATATGGTCCCATTTCCATTCCGCTACTGGTAATAGTTGTAAAAGTCCTGCTGGTCGTTGGTGCTCCGTCTTTACTTGCTGACAAGTAAGACATCTGGAAACGAATGAGGCGATGTCCCTCTTCATCCCTCTCCACCAAAATTGGCGTCTCAAGTCCTGGTACATCTTCATAGCACCGGAATGAATGGTGAGTCTAGAACGGTGCGCCTCTGATATGATGTCCTCTCGAAGGTTGGTGTTGTCCGGTACACATAACCGTCTGTTAAACCGGATGCTATTGTTTGGCTGAATAGTCCAACCCTCTGGTCCTGAGCCCCTGGTAATCTTTGCTCGCGTTTCCTCGAACTCTAGATCGCTGGTCTGAGCCTCAATGATCCTCGGAATATGAAAGTAGGATTTTTCCGCGTCGTTGGTTACGGAAACCCTAGAATCAACAAGATTTATAATTTATCCGAGATTTCCTGCAAAATTCAGAGATTCTAGCATAGGGATTCATGTCGGATGTTGATCAACACTCAGGGTTAGTGTGCGCAATCAAGGACATAAAATGACAGTTTTTTTTTTTATAGAAATTGCTCTGAAGTCTATGTAGGGGTGAGAGTGGTGGATTGGAGATTTCAAAACATGATTTTGGGTTTAGAGAATTAAAGAACAAACAAGCAAGAAACTCGTACAAAAGCTATGCTAAAATCAATTCCATTAAACTAAATAAAATATAAAAAATGTAAGAACATAACTTCAATTACAATAACTGACTAGAGAGAGAGAGAGATATGTCTAGAGAGAGAAAGTGAGGAGAGATCTAGAAAGAGAAAAGAGAGGTAAAAGTAGAGGGAGAAAACATGAAAGAACTTTTAGAGAATTCTAGAGAGAGAGAGAGAGAGAGAGACAGAGAGTAGGGAGAGGTACAGAGAGAAACGATGAGAGATAGGTTCACCTTTGTGAAGGATGAGCAGGTTGGTGTTGTGAAGACTAACACCATATGAACCTTGCAGTTCAGTAGCAAGGAGAGTGGACAATAGGTGGAGTGCTTGCTGGTGGAACTCGTGAAGAGAGAAAGGCGGTGCTGGTTGTATGAGGAAGAGCAGCACCGTTGGTGCTCCTTGGTGGAGGAGGTGGTGTTTCTACTGGTTTGATCGCTCGGAGTTGCAGGTCCATGGTGTAGAGCATGAACAGGTGACTGGCGCACTAATCTAGCCAGCAAGATGGATGTGTTGGCTGGTTTTTGGTGCAAAGAGAGGGCTGAGTGGAGCTTTTTACTGGTGAAAAGAGTTACAGCTTGGCCTGCAACTAGGGGTGGCAGATTGGCAACCCGAACGGAGAGAAGATGGTGGTCTTGCAACTCTGTAGTTGCCGCGGTGGAGTTGCAATGAAGGAAAAGAGCACGGCGGTGAAGTGAGTTGCAGGCGTGCCTGCAAGAAGGGAGGTTCTTCGGTGCCAATCCCTGCAAGTGGAGGCGACTTGGAGTTGCAACCTGCAACTCCGTTATGCCAAGAAGAGAGGCTGCAGCAGTGTGATGTGATGGAAGATGGTGGATCCGTCCGGAGTTGCCAGAGTTGTTGCAGGTGCAGTGGGGACGAGGCAGCAGCTGTGAAGCAGTAGATCGTTCTTGTTGGTATGCCCATCAAGAACAGAGGTGGATGGAGGTAGCTTCCAGATGGAAAGACGGTGGCTGGGCAGCAAACCGGTGGAGTTGCTGGTGTTGCAGGTGTGCAACACTAGCATGTCAATGGTGGAACGATCAGTGGAGGCGCACCGGAGAAGGGGCAGAGAGAGATGAGGGTCTAAGGAAGAGTTTTTCTTTCAGAATTGAGAGAGGAGAGATGGGGAGAAAGGGTGAGAGAAGATGGTGTTGCAGGCTGCAACTCCGGTGATAAAGATGAAGAAGATGAAGAAGATTGAGAAGAGAAAGAAGAAAAGAAAAAAAAAAGAAGGAAAAGAATGAAAGGAAAACGTGGGGAAGGAGAGGAAGAGATTGGAGGGGGATTGGGGTTCCAACGAACCATTTTCTTCCCCCTAAAAAGCTTCCCTATTTCCTTTAATGGAAATAGGGTATTTTTCGAAAATAAAAAAATAAGAAACATATTATTATTATTATTATTATTTTTTTTTTAAAGTAAAACCTTACTTTTCTTTGGAGAATTTCCCCATTTAGTGGACCCCCCCTTTTTTATTTAAAAATAATTAATTTAAAACATTTGAAAATCGCGAGGTCCACTAAATGGTCTGGCCATGGGTCGATGATGATGGGCCCGGCTACTGGTCCACATGGATTGATGATGTCCATCGTCTCACAAGATGATGTGACAGACAATTTGATGACGATCGGATGGATGGTGACTTGATTGGGACCCAGATTGGTAGGAGAGTGTGATAACGCTTAGAAGATAACAGTTGAAAATATGCACTTTTAAGCGAATATCAGAATAACAGTCGGCTGAGCGGCAATACTGAAAATAATTGCTCTATCATCACGTCGATCCACACGAAGATCGTACTCCTCAAGAGTTTCTGTCCACTGATGCTGCTGTAAGACTATGCTTGCCAATGTCCCTCGAGTCTTTCTGCTCAACGCGTTTGCAACCACGTTGGCCTTGCCCGGATGATAGAGTAGTGTAAAGTCATAATCCTTCAGGAACTCCATCCATCGTCTCTGTCGTAAGTTGAGCTCCTTCTGGGTGAAGATATACTTCAAACTTTTGTGGTCCGAGTATACCTCAAACTGCTCGCCGTACAAGTAGTGCCTCAAAATCTTCAGAGCGAAAATAATCGCTGCTAATTCCAAGTCGTGGGTCGGGTAATTTTGTTCGTGAATTTTCAATTGCCTCGAAGCGTAGGCCACGACTCTCCCATTCTGCATAAGGACACAACCCAGTCCGCTCTTCGAAGCGTCACTGTAGATCACATAGCTGGCTCCACTGTCTAGTATAGTCAAGACTGGGGCTGTCGTAAGCCGGGTCTTCAGCTCTTGAAATGCTGCTTCACATTGATCAGTCCAAACAAACTTCTCACCCTTTCGGGTCAACTTCGTCATCGGTGCTGCCAAGCTAGAAAATCCCTCTACGAAGCGTCGATAGTATCCCGTAAGTCCCAAGAAACTGCGGA
This sequence comes from Euptelea pleiosperma, assembly GCA_035048495.1. Classification (NCBI taxonomy): domain Eukaryota; kingdom Viridiplantae; phylum Streptophyta; class Magnoliopsida; order Ranunculales; family Eupteleaceae; genus Euptelea; species Euptelea pleiosperma. Next base: position 20,085,440 of record CM068553.1, on the reverse strand, counting down.
TCTCTGAAATAATCTTTGGTCACCCCCAACTGGAAACTGCCTCTATCTTCGCCAGGTCTACTGAGATACCCGCTGCCGTAACCACCTGTTCGAGGAACTGAACCTCCTCAATCCAAAATGAACACTTCTCCCTCTTGGCATATAATTGATTCTCCCGCAATGTCTGAAGCATAATCCGGAGATGCTCTGCGTGTTCCTTTGGTGTCTTCGAATAAATAAGAATGTTGTCGACGAAGACAACTACGAACTGGTCCAAGTACGGCCTGAAAATACGGTTCATCAAATCCATGAAGGCTGCTGGTGCATTCGTCAATCCGAAAGGCATGACAAGAAACTCATAGTGTCCGTATCTGGTCCTGAAGGCCGTCTTAAGAACTTCTTCATCCTTCACTCGAAGCTGGTGATAACTTGACCGCAAGTCAATCTTTGAAAAGTGTTGTGCTCCTCGAAGCTGGTCAAATAAGTCATCGATGCGAGGCAAGGGATACCGATTCTTCACTGTAACACGGTTAAGCTGTCTATAGTCAATGCAAAGCTGAAGCGATCCATCATTATTCTTCACAAACAACAATGGTGCTCCCCACGGTGAAATACTCGGTCTAATAAAGCCCCTTTCTTGAAGCTCCTGAAGCTGAACATTGAGCTCTTTCATCTCTAATGGTGCCATCCGATACGGTGCAATTGATATCGGAGTTGTACCTGGATAGACATCTATCCCAAACTCCACCTCTCTTCGGCGGCAAACCCGGTAATTCTTTTGGAAACACATCAGGGAAGTCTTGAACCACCTCTTCTGTTGCAAGCTCATTACCGAGTACATGCGCAAGGTAGCTATCACAGTCCTCAACACCTCTTTTACCGTAGAAGTGGAAAATTGAACCATCTGACGTTTGGAATGACACCTTCTTCTTGAAGCAATCGACTATAGCATGGTACGACGTGAGCCAGTCCATGCCCAGGATAACATCGAAGGTGGCTATCTCCATTACAATCAAATCCACAACCAGTTCCTGGTCTGAAAATCGAATCGTACAGGCTCTACAAATCCTGTCGACTCCAACTCTCCTCCCCATGGGAGTAACCACAGACAAAGGGCGAGTCATAGGCTCGGAAGACAAACCCAAAGAACATGCAAATGAAGTAGAAATAAAGGAATATGTAGCACCTGAATCAAATAATACTCTTGCCCAAGAATTATATAATAAGAATGTACCTTCCACCACTTCGTTGGTAGCATCATCATCTGGGGTGACAAGTGCGAACACTCTTCCTTGAGCTGGCTGTTGTTGCTGCTGGCGAGGCTGTTGTTGCGCTTGCCTCTGGTAAGCTTGCTGTTGTGTCGATAGTGGTGGTGTAATACCCTGAACTTTCGTTCTAGGGTATTATGGTAAATTCACCAAACCTGAACCTTTTTCAGACTTCTATTATTGTTTTTATGGTTTAATATAATGCTTGAGTATGTATGTTTAATTTGGTTTCATTTTGACAAGTTTGAAAAACCTGCTATTTTTGAAACTCGCTCTTTAGGGCTAAATTCCTACTAAAAATAATGGACCATAACTTGCAGGGGACTTTTTCTTTCCCCAACTAACATTCAGAACTTTTATAAAAAAAAATTATTTTGTGGGCCTTAGACACCAAAAATATTCCTATTTTATCCTTAGCAACTTACCTGTGAAATTTTGAACCTTTCTTGAGACATGAAAACCCTAGCGGGATATTTCGGAAGATTTTGACAAAAATAATATTTTCGTAATTTTTGAACTTTCCTACCATTCTTATATATTTTTTTTAAAATAATATTTAATAATATTTTATTTATTTAATAGGCATGTGGGACCTGCGAATCACTTTCGGGTCATTCCAATATTATTTGACACTTTTCTAGGGTTTTGAACGTTTTATGATTTATGTGTGTGCCACGTGTCAATACCTTATTGTATGAACTTTTAAAATATGTAATATAGTTTAATTGAATTAATGAATAATTATATGTGTCATGATTGTTGGGTGGGCCCGTATGGCCAATCTAAAAGCCTTTTGAGCTTAATAATATTCTTCGATAAAGTCTAATTGTTATATATGGGCCTTGGGCCCATTTCTAACCCATTAGTAGTGTAAAATATGTGTTTTTGAGGGTTGAAAAAGTCATCCCTTTGATAGTTACGAATTTCAACAAAATAGAAATCCTTATCCTTCTCTAAACCTATTTATGAAAACCCTAAAGTTTTAGAAGCTTTAACAAACCCAACTCCATTGAAGAATAGAGAAAGCTCCATTAAACCTTCATCCGGGCACCGATCGCACTTGAGCAAGAAGGGAGAAATGAAGAGGACTCCGATTAGAAGAACATACTCAAGGAGAGGACGATCCGACGACTTTCAAATTTGAAGAAACTTTTGATTTTCATTAAAGTTCAAGAAACCTTGAGGTAAGTGTGTTTGATCCATCCTATACTTATTTTTCTTCAAGATTTTATTTCTCTTTCATTAGATAATGGTTGATACTCATTATAAATTAATTTCAACAATATTTATTTTATTCTTATTGGGTTGATCTTTATTTTGGACCACCATGATGGGTTTGGCCATGGTTTCTTTTACACCTTATAACGAATGACTATGTTCTTTATCATTTTCGTTGTATTTTTATAATTTAACTATTTTTATAATTATTTTTCCTAAATACCTCTATGAATCTATTTTTCAAAACCGTTTAGTTTATATTTTTTTGATTTATATTTATTTAATTATTATTTTTCTAAGTTGTTGGACTTTACAAAATAACCCAGAATTTTAGATTTTACACGGTCCAATTCACTTGGGATTTCTATTTATATTTTTAATCTAAATATTTTTTTAATTATTTTTCATAGATATCTCTATCAATCTAGTTTCTAGAACCTTTGAGTTTATACTTTTCTGATTTGTATTGATTAAGTTATGATTTTTCTAAGTTGTATGACTTTACCAAAAAACCCAGAATTTTAGATTTTACACGGTCCACTTCACTTGATATTTCGATTTATATTTTTAATCTAAATATTTTTCTAATTATTTTTCAATGATATCTCTATCAATCTAGTTTTTAAAACCTTTGAGTTTGTATTTTTCTTATTTGTATTGATTAAGTTATGATTTTTCAAACGTGCTAGACTTTTCTGTAAAAGCCATAATTTTAGATTCTGTCCGGCCCAATTTATTAAGGATTTTGACCCATAATTTGAATCTGAATATTTTTTATTTATTTTTCCTCACTACCCCTTTAAATCTAGTTTCTATAACATTTAAGTTTGTATTTTTCTGATTTGTATTGATTAAGTTATGATTTTTCAAATAGGCGGGACTTTTCTGTAAAACCCAGAATTTCAGATTCTGTCTGGTTCACTTAATTAAGGGTTTCGACCTATAATTTGAATATGAATATTTTTTTATTTATTTTTCCTAAAAACCTCTGTGAATTTAGTTTTTAAATTCATTGAGTTTATATTTTTTTAATTCATATTTATTTAGTTATGATTTTTATAATGCAATACATTTTTGTAAAAAATCTATTAATTGTTCGTGGTTCGGTCATGATTATTAACTATCAAGGTTTTAACTTATTGTTTGACTATACCCTAGATGGTTTGACCTATACTTGTATGCATGGGGATCCCACTCATGTGTCTTGGATCTCTCATAGGGTTCGGCCAAGTGTCTTGGATCCCTTTTTAGGGTTCGACCTTGTGTCATGGATCCCTCATAGAGTTCGGCCATGGCGTGTTGTATTCTCTTGCGATTTTCACTTATATTATTCATCGATGTTAATTGTGATATTTGGTGATCGTTTACATGTTATTCGTGTTGTTTAACCCTAGTTCGTTCCCATTTTATTACTCTTGATGATCATGTGTTTATTTTATATTCTTATTTAAATGTTAAATACATGTGTGTTTATGTTATGTAGCCCTAGTACTATCTTGTTGTTATACCATGATCATCACGTCATTTCATATAAGGGGTGCATAAGGGAACGGGGTTGAAGTATATTATATACGTTTATATTGATTTTATCAATTAATTAGGGTTCGGTACCCTAGGGTGAAAGGCCCCAGACGTTATTATATCCTGTAGATGGGTCGATGAGACCGCTCCCAATGCGGGAAGGAGATGGAGACCCTATGTGGTTATGGGTACTAGTTGCATTTGCAACCCGTACTCACTTGCATTCACCCTCATATTCATGTCATCCTTATTAATGATTGAGATGCATACTTTGGTTAAAAACTTGTATAGTATGACATCGTACCATGCACACTGTTGTATTACTAGGCCTCGGCTCACGGTGTTACACCGATACCATTTTCAGATTTTGAGGAGCTGGGTACATGTGATGATTTTGAGGCGAAAGACTTCGGTGCATTCGAGGAGATCGACGAGGATTTGGGAGTCGATCCCATATTTTAGAAGACTTTATTTTGATTGTTTTAAAACATTACTTATTTATTTTTATGGGCATGTAGTCATTTGAATGAGAGCATGTTCTCACCTCGATCTCTCCATACTTAATTGATTGATTGAATTGTTTGAGTTATGAATTATTTTTATTATTTATTTTCTACATCTATACTTGTTTTTACTTAGTGGATTTTCGAATGAACCTTAGTAGTCTAATTGACCTAATTGGACCACTAGGGGACATTCATGGATCACCTCTGGGTTTGGGTACGGGTCGATCCATGGATTTTCGGGTCGTATCTGGGTATCTGGATTCGGGGCATGACAGGTGAGGCTTTGGCAGGCTGCATCTGCTGCTGCTGAATAGGCTGCGGTCGGGGGTTCTGAGTATGAAGTAGCTGCATCTCTCGTGGTAATGGGCAATTAGGCTTGATATGGCCCACCTGTCCACATCCAAAGCATGTAGGCTGGATGATATTCGCTTAAAAGTGCGTATTTTCCACTGTTATCTTCTACGCGTTTTCACACTCTCCTACGTTAAAGTGCTCTATTTATCTACTTTTCTACATAAGAGTTTCTTCTGTGGCGTAGAACACACTTTTCTGGACGAAATGGTATATTTGCATGCATTAAACATATTTTCGGAAGTCTAGATGTAAAACCGTTATGATTAAGTCTCATTACGCGCTTCTGTTGTCGCAGGGAACCCGATTGGAAAATTTTAGGGATTGTGGGCCCACAATCAACCTACAATGCCTTTAATCAAAGCATAGAGAGCCAGTGGACTTAGACCAGAAGATGTATGCCAAAGACGGAAAGAGCTAGAGGATCAAAAGAGTCGAGAGAAGACCAAGAGAGAAGGAGATACAAGCCCCCAAAGAAGAGACTAAGGAGATTAAAGCTTATCAACTGACACAAGATGAAGACTTGCTCAGTTGGTGAAGCACGCTGAAGATCAAGTCAAAGACCAGGATTCAAGACCCTCTGCTAGCATTTTCTCTTTAAATTTTATATTTTCTCTCTTCTCTCTAGCCTGAAATGTCTACCATCCGATTCTCTCTTCTTTCACCATCACTCTATCCTACAACCAGTCTATCATCTCATACCTTAGCCGATCTCCATCTGGTCATCACCATCCATCTCAACCGTTTGATCATCATCAGATCATCCTCCATACCATCCCATCACCATTGAATCACCCAATCCATCCGATCATCACCATCACTCTCTATCATCCATCCAATTTCCCATCCGATCATCTACCCCCATCATCACATCTAATTCCTATGAGATCATCTACAAGATCCGGTTATATACGAGAAGGTGATCTTAGCTGTGAGAATAGTATGTCCATCGAAGGGCCACCGAGATGGACGGTCCAAATTACAAGATGCTGATTTTCTCTATCTAGAAAATATTTCGGAAGGATTATTTGAATTTTATCACTAACTTTCGAAAATGCTTTTCCGAAAACAAAAAAATTTTCCAAATGGCTAGGCGTGCATGGATGGCCTAAGTTTATGGGAGCGAATAACTGAAAAAGATGAAGTTTTGAAAACATTAAAAGGGTGAAAATTATCTTTAAGATACAATCAGATTTTTTTTGAGAAATATGGCCAATAGGGAAAGGTTTTGAAAGGCAACAAAGTGCTGGATTTGTTTTTAAAGAAACAAAATAAGAAAGGATATTTTGGGGGGATTCTAAGAAGGAGGAGGGGACCCAACCGTCCTCTTATAAAAAGAAGATCAAACCCTAGACCGCCCTCTCTCTCGACCCTCTCCGATCCTCTCCAATCCTCCACGTTCTAAACTGCTCATCTCCTTCCTCTCCTCTCCCACGTTCTCATCCTCTCCTCCATCGCTTAGCCACCACCGCCCCTATCTCTACAAAACCCTGCACTCCCCCCTATCTCCACCGTCTGCATCATTAACCCATTGGAGAACAGCCACCATTCATCTTTCTTGTTGGGCGAACCAGCAAGAAACTCTTTTGTCTCCTCGCTTCACCGTTTCCATCTTTGTTCTTGCTGCCCGGGAGCTCCACTCCTAAGACGTCTTGCCATCACCTGCTGCCACCGCCGTTTGCCACCACCAAATGCCATAACCACCACTGGTTGCACCGTCGGACTGCACTTCTCCACTGAACGGAGCACCATTTGTCCACCTTGTTGAAAGCACCAGACGCCTCCACTGTTAACCCATCACACACCGCCTACAACCTAATTGCAGACCGTTCCATCTCCACCATGATCTTCCCCGCTTGAGGTTTCACCACCGCCTAGCATAGTGGAACGACCAGCACGTCCAGTCCACCATTAGCGCCTCCATCATCACCTGCACTTCTCCCTCGTGCCCTTCCTTGCCGTTCTGCCTCTCTCTCAACCACCACCATTGAAGAACAGGGGAGATGCCCTCAAAGAGTTGCTGCTGCAACTGTCACCACACCGCCCCTTCACCTTCTTCTTCACATCACGGCCGGAGTTGCAGGTTTGCAACTCCGGCGTTAATGGTGTGAATTAAAAAAAAAAAAAAAAAAAAAAGAGAAGAAAGAGAAGAAAGAGAAGGGGAGGTAGCCTACCTGCTGCTCTACCGAACAGCAACGCTGTTCTCCTCCACTTGCACCAGCCCCTTGTTGGTCACCTACTGCTGGAGCACTGCCCCCTTCATCTTCAACTCTACCGCCTTCACCACTAGCCACCGGATCGCCTTCCTCCTAGCACCGCTCCTTCCATTTGCCACCACCAAAGACGCCTCCATTCTCTAGCAACCACTCTCCTCCATTCTCCTTCAACCAGCGCAACGATCAACAGGTGGAGCGCCTCCACAACACTGCCCATCCCTTACATCTGCAACACTGCCAGTAACTAAGGGTGATTATCGTCCTCCACATCAGCAAGTTTTCGACACCCTTCTCCTCCAAAAGTCTGCATCTTGCCGGCAAACAACTCATCCACGTCCTCCCTTGGGTTGGGTATCATCAATCTTTGGCCGAACTCCAAGGCCAACCATGGCCGATCCGAGACGCACTATTCACGAGGTCAAATTCCTCATCTCATGGCCAAGAGGTAAACCATGGTACTTTCTCTCTCTAGCCCATATTTTTCTCTTTATCTCTCTTCGTAGTTTCTCTCTCTAACTATCTCTCCCTAGTGTTCTCTCTCTAAAAGTCTCCTATCTCTCTCTACTTTCTCTCTCTACCATAGTAATTTCCCTTCTAGGCTAGTTTTTGATAGCTTTCTAAGTTAATTTCTTCAGTTGAATTTAGTTTAATTTATTTTGTAATCACTCGTTGATAATTAATAAAGTTGATATTTCGCATTTCTTATTTTGTTTTTATGGTTCTTTATTGGTTATGAGTAATTTTCCCTCTCTACAAATCACCAAAAGATGTTTTCAATCACTTTATCATTCTCACCCCCTCAATTCCAAGCAAATAGTCCATCATTTTATGTTCTTTACGCGTGCTAACTAACCCCGAGTGCGGATTGACATCCGACACGAATCCCTATACAAATCTGTCAATTTTGCAGGATAATCGGATAATTACAAATATGTTGATTCTAGGGTTTCCGTAACCAACGACGCGAAAAAACCCTATTTTCACTGGAGCTGGCCTGTCTGCTGTGCTCCCGCTGATCTGACCTGTTGGGGCTGTACTGGTCTGGCAAGTGGCTGTGGGTGTTGTCCTACTGGACGATGCTGCACGATCTGTTGGGCAAGCTGACGAGTCTGCCTTGCCTGACGCTGTTGCCCTAGCTGCCCCATACCTCGCTGGGGTGCCGGCTGGAAACTCACTAGTACTACTGCCCTGGATTGAGACTGGCCATCTGTCCTCTGTCTCTTGTGATCTGGCTGTCGGGAGCCCTGACCACCTCGGGTCTGCTGGTCGAAGATGCGTGAAGCCTCTGCAAGATCTTGCTCCACAATAGTCGCACGCTCTATCAGGCTACTGTAGTCCCTGATCAAAAGTGCTGAAAGATGACGTCTAATGGAGATCTTCAGTCCATGCTCAAATCTCTTACACTTAGCGGCCTCTGTAGCGACCAGTGTAAATGCAAATTGCGACAACTCTGTGAACTTTGCCTGATATTGGGCAACCGTCATGTTCTTCTGCTGGAGTTGTAAAAACTCCTCCATCTTGGCATCCTTCGCTGACTCCGGAAAGTGCCGTGCTAGGAAGATCTCCTCGAACTGGGCCCATGTCATAGTGGCCACTACCTTGGTGGACTTAACTGAGTCCCACCAATGGTCTGCCTCCCCAATGAGCTGGTAGGCCGCTAAAGATACCCATCGCTCCTCTGGCGCTCCAAGTGCCGAAAGCATCTTCCTCATCTCTCTGAGCCATCCCTCAGCGATAATAGGGTCAGGGATCCCGTCGTACTTCAGCGGTCGAAGTCGTTGTAGCTTCTCCAACCAAACTGTAGAGTCTATAGTCGGTGCAAATCGATGAGGCTCTGGCTGCGATGCCGATGCCTGGGCTTGGGCCTGGATCTGGGCCTACTGATGCCATAGAATCTCTACCATGTCCCTGATGGATTGGAATACCGTAGTCATATCTAGCTGTTCAGGGGCATTACCCTATCCTACTGCGCGTTCCCTACTAGCCATAAGTCTTCACAGAAGAGACAACAATCAAAAGATCTATTAGCAGAGTGTGGTTTCTTAAAGTTTTCACTAGTGTATACTAAGTGTGTACTAGACACATGCTAAGTGTATATATTATGTGCCCACTATGTGTATCATAAGTGCATACTAAGAGTTCACTATATGCATAGCCACCACTACAGATCCGTAGGAATCATATAACTGGGCTCTGATACCACTCTGTCACTCCCCGAACCCGGGTATCCAGATTCGACCCGAAAAGTCCATGGGTCGACCCGTAACCTGAGTTTGGAGGTGATCTATGAATGATCCCCAATGGTCTACATGATGTAGTTAGACCATCAAGGCTCACTCCACAAACAAGAAACAAATCGATGTTCAAGCGTTAACGGCCCTAAAATAATCCTATGCGAGATTCAGTTATAAGGGGATATTTAAGTACGTTCTCTAATCGTCAAATCATGTCCGATTGATTCAATTAAGCAATAGGGTTGTATTCACCTATGTCCAATTATATAATCATGATCAAGTTAATGAATCTACTAAGGTTAAGTAAAAAAAAAATGTCAACACAGATCAAGAAGTCCACAGAGTCAAACTAGGTCAATTAAGTCAAGAGAATCAAAAGAAAGTTGAATCGATCGATCGAATGTCATAAGATTAACCACAATTCTACTTGAGGTGTTAAAATCAGTAATAAGCATATCCATTGTAGAAAATGGGTAATTAAATCAACTAAGTATGGGGAAAAGAGGGTGAGAACATGCTCTCAATCAAAGGCATACATGCCCAAAAAATAAATAACTAATGTCTTAAAATGATCAATAAAGTCTCTTTCAAAGTGTGGGATTGACTCCCAAATCTTCACCGGTCTCCTCAAGTATACCGGAGTCATCCATCTCAAAATCCTTTCACGCACCTGGCTCCTCAAAATCTGAAATGATATCGGTGTAACACCGTGAGCTGATGCCCAGTAATACAACAGTGTGTATGGTATGATATCATACTATACAAGATTTTAATCAAGACATGTATCTCAATCATATAATAAGGATGACATAAAAGTGAAGGTAAATGCAAGGTGAGTGCAGGATGCACATGCAACTAGTATCCATAACCACATAAGGTCTCCATCTCCTTCCCGCACTAAGAGCGGTCTCATCGACCCCATCTGCAGGATATAATAACGTCTGGGGCCTTTCACCTTAGGGTACCAAACCCTGATTAATTGATAAAATCAATATAAACGTATATAATATACTTCAACCCCGTTCCCTTATGCACCCCATATATGAAATGACGTAATGATCATAATATGACACTAGGGTTACATGGCATAAACACATTTATTTAATATTTAATAAGAATAAAAAAAAATAAACACATTAACATCAAAAGTAATGATATGGATAGAACTAAAATTAAATAACATTAATAACATATAAACAATCATCAAATATCACGACTAAGACGGATAGATAATACTAGTGGGAACCATAAGAGAATTCAACACTCCATGGTCGAGCCCTATGAGGGATCCATGACACAAGGTCGAACCCTAAAGAGGGATCCAAGACACTTGGCCGAACCCTATGAGGGATCCAAGACACATGGGTAGAATCCCAATACACACAAGTCTAAGTCAAACAACAAGGTTAAAACCTTAATAGTTAATAATCATGACCCACTAATAATTAATAGTTTTTGTTTTTACAAAAAAAAAATGTACTGCCTTGTAAAAATTATAACTAAATAAATATTAATTAGAAAAATATAAACTCAATGGATTTAAAAACTAGATTCACAGATTAGAAAAAATAAATAGAAAAATATTGAGATTCAAAATATGGGCCGAAACCCTTAATGAAGTGAGCCGGACAGAATCTTAAATTTTATTTTTTACAGAAAAGTCCCATACATTTGAAAAATTATAACTTAATCAATATATATCAGAAAAATACAAACTCAAAGGTTCTAGAAACTAGATTGACATAGGTATCTATGAAAAATAATTAAAAAATATTTAGGTTAAAAATATAGATCGAAATCCCAAGTTAAGTGGACCGTGTAAAATTTAGAATTTTGAATTATACAGAAAAGTCTAGCACTTTTGAAAAATCATAACTTAATAAATATAAATCAAAAAAATATAAACTCAAAGGTTATAGAAACTAGATTGATAGAGATATCTGGAAAAAATAATTATAAAAATATTTAGGTTAAAAATATAGATCAAAATCCCAAGTGAATTGGACCGTGTAAAATCTGGAATTCTAGTTTTTTTGCTAAAGTCCAACATCTTAGAAAAATCATAACTTAATTAATACAAATCAGAAAAATATAAACTTAAAGGTTCTACAAACTAAATTGATAGAGGTATCTAGGAAAAATAATTATAAAAATATTTAGATTAAAAATATAGATCGAAATTCTAACTAAAATGGACCGTGTAAAATTTGGAATTCTAGTTTTTTTGGTAAAGTCCAACAACTTAGAAAAATCATAACTTAATCAATACAAATCAGAAAAATACAAACTAAACATAATTATAAAAATATTCAAATCATAAAAATACAACGAAAAGGATAAAGAATATAGTCATCAGTTATAGGTACAAAATAAACCATGACCAAACCCATCATGGTGGCCCAAAATAAAGATCAACCCAATAAGAATAAAGTAAATATTGTTAAAATTAATTTATAATGAGTATCAACCATTACCTAATGAAAGAAAAACAAAATCTTGAAGATAAACAAGTATGGGATAGATCAAACACACTTATCTCAAGGTTTCTTGAACTTTAATGAAAATCAAAAGTTTCCTCAAATTTAAAAGTCGTCGGATCGTCCTCTACTCGGAGTATGTTCTTCTAATCGGAGTCCCCGTCGATTCTCCATTCTTGCTTGAGTGCGATCGGTGCCCGGATGAAGGTTTAATAGAGCTTTCTCTATTTTTTAATGAAGTTGGGTTTGTGAAAGCTTCTAAAGCTTTAGGGTTTTCATAAATAGGTTTAGGGAAGGATTAGGGTTTCCATTTTGTTGAAATTCGTAACTATCAAAGGGATGTCTTTTTGAACCCTCAAAAACTCTTATTTTACATTACTAATGGGTTAGAAATAGGCCCAAGGCCCATATGTATCAATTAGGCCTCATTTAAGATTATTTATAAACCCAAAAAGTCTCTAAAACATAAAATAATATTACAAAACATTAGGTACATAATTATTAATATAATATAATCTATGTAGCTTAATAATAGAGTCTCACCACATACATCTCTCAGTCAGGGCACACCCCAATTAGTGTTTGGGCACTTACCTCACTAAATGGTCCAAAACTTAACCTACACTTAGAGTTAGGTTCCATAACTTGGTGGACCTCTCTTAGGGTTTGAAAGTAGGATTTTTCCGCGTCGTTGGTTACGGAAACCCTAAAATCAACAAGATTTGTAATTTTTATCCGATTGTCCTGCAAAATATGGAGATTTTGTATAGGGATTCGTGTCGGATGTCGATCCGCACTCAAGATTAGTCGGGTTAGCACAAATTAAAGAACAAAAATAATTACGGAATTTACGAGAATTGGTGGTGGGATGAGAAAGATGGATCGATATTTAAACCATTATTTTCTGTTGATGGAGGATTATTTAACTATGAGAAGCATTAATACAATAGAACAAGAATAAAGACAAATACTTGAAGAAAAACTAACAAGGTCAACATCATTCATTAACTAAAATTCGGTTTTACAAACTCAAATCCAACTTGTTTATAACAAAAACAACTAACAAAAAAAACAAAACTGAATCTAAAAAGCAAGACTTTATCAAATCTAGAGAGAGAAGGATGAGAGTTTATGTAGAGAGAGAGAAAATAGAAGGAAGGGTTTACCTAAGGGAAACACGAAGAGAGAGTGCGGATCTTACCATGAAGAAGATGGGAATGGTCGAGATAATGGATGTGCTGGGCATGGCATGGATCAGTCCGACCAAAAAAATGGGGGATTTGTGGAGAGAACTCACATGGAGAGGGGTTGCTGGTCCGTTCGATAGGTGCGTGGGGGACGTGAAGACTATGGTAGGACACTGCCAGTGAGACTGTGGCAGCAATGGAAGGACACGGGAGCTTGTGATGGTGGAGTGCACGGCGCTAGCAGTGTTGCAAGCGTGGAGAGTTGAAGCGGTAGAGAGGTGAGACAGCTTGAAGAGGGCGGCTGGACGGTGCTGTTGTGGAGGGATGGTTGGCAGTGCTGGAGGCTGACTTTGGAGGCGATGCACCAGTAGGTAGGAGGCCCACGGTGATTGAGGAGTGGTGAAATGGGGATCGGTGGTTTGTGGGCAGGTAAGTGGCCTCTGTCACTTCTGCTTCTTCCTCTCTTCTTCTTCTCCTAGTTTCCTCTTTTTTTTTTTTTTTTCTTTTTTCTTCTTTATGAGGACGGCTTGCTGGTGATCTCTCTCTTTGGTTAAAGAGAGGAGATGAATAGAAAGCAAGAATGGAGAGCTTATCCCACGTTCTTCAATGGAGGGGGGTGGTGTTTTGAGGATGGAGGTAGGCGGTAATGGAGGTTGCCGGAGTTGCAACCTGCAACTCCGGTGATCTTAAAAAACTTTTCTTTTTTTTCTTTTGTGATTGGCGGCTTGGGTTTTTCAGAGGAATGGAAGAGGGCGGCTTAGAGTGGGAAGAGAGGAGAGATGGTTGCTTGAAGACGATGACGTGCAGAGGTCTGCAGTAGGCGGAGGCGGTTCAGATGTTGGCCGGAGTTGCAGGCTGCAACTCCGGTGGAAAAAATGGTGAAGAAGATGACGAAGGTGGAGGAGAAGTGGAGAAAAACAGCGGCCAAGAGAGGGGAAAAAGGGGCAAGAGAGTTTTTTGGGAGAGAATGGAAGAGATTGGAGGGGGTTTAGGGTTCGAACGAACCCTTCTCCCTCCTCTTATAAAGCTCCCTATTTCCTTTAATGGAAATAGGGTATTTTTGAAAATAAAAATATATATATATATATATATATATATTTTTTTTTTTAAAGTAAAAATCTACTTTTCTATGGGGAATCTCCTCAATTAGTGGACCCCCCATTTTTTTGAAATTTAATTAAAATTCTTTGGAAATTCACGGGGTCCACTAACTGGTCGGACAGCGGGTCGATAATGATGGGCCCGGCTACTGGCCCACATGGATTTATGATGTCCATTGTCTCACAAGATGATGTGACAGACGGTCTGATGGCGATCGGATGCAAAAATAGTTACATGCTAGCGAAGAGTTTGAAAGTTTTTGCAAGACTACAGACTGATAATCATGACCCAGAATAGTCAGACTCTGCGTGTGTGTGTGCTCAACGTTCTCATCATCCGACAGTAAAGATTTCCAAATCACCTCTAAGTTTTTATGCCTCGACCTCAAATCTCACATGTTTAGCACTCAGAATAGAATCACACAAGAAGGGTTTTCTTCTTTTCTCTCAATTTATATGTGAGGAGATGTATTTAATATAAATAGGCAAAAGATCTCACATATGTTTTATTTGAAGGAAGGACATCTTTAACAGAAGAAGATCTCATGATTGGAATACCACTTCACTCGGGAACGTCAGATCAAACTCTATAGCTTCTCTTTCTCCAATCTCCACATTTTATGATCGTACTATCCTAGAATCAAGTAGGACTTTCCTGGGTTGTAATGAGGCTTAGGTCAGGTGTAGAGAGATAAAGGAATACAGGATTTCAAAGATCTTGAGAGGATATTGCCATTTTCTTGAATTTTTCCTACGGCGTAACACCATTATCAGGTTTTTTTTTCCTTTTTTCGTATTTTTCTCTTTTTCTTGATATTTCTGAGACTGCTCAATTTCTTTTCAGCTCTTCTTCATACTTTCTTTCCATATTTTGTTTTCAGCTTGAACCATTTTCTTTTCCTTTTGATTTTTCTTCTTTACTTTTCTTTTCACGGTACACCCACATCAGTTATTTTTTTTTTTTTTATCCTTCTCAAAAGTAGGGTAGCTAGTAACACTTCGTAGCTGAACTGGGTTTTTGGTTAATGGGCTTACAAAGAAAAGGCTTTTATAGAATGGCTCAAGGGGTTTCTAGTGAAGTATAATTCAGGGGAGTAAAAAGGCTGAATGGTTCAAAAAAATGGCCTAAATCATTTTCTAGGGTTTGCACTATCATGTATACTGTCTTAACTAGATACAGAGAAGGTTCTGTCGTAGTAATCCAATGTTGATGTCGTTCCGAGTTTTATGATCGAAGCAAAGGATAATGAGATCTCTCAACGAATATTGGGGCCATGAAGAATAGTGAGTCATCTTGTGACTCAGGATTAATGTATAACTCTCTGAAA
The DNA here is from genome assembly GCA_035048495.1 of Euptelea pleiosperma. Lineage (NCBI taxonomy): Eukaryota > Viridiplantae > Streptophyta > Magnoliopsida > Ranunculales > Eupteleaceae > Euptelea > Euptelea pleiosperma. The sequence continues at coordinate 20,070,055 of CM068553.1, read as the reverse complement.
TGATTAAAGGCTCGAAAGCTCACAGGATTAGGTCTCCACAATTCTTCTCACAGGATCTCTAGAATTTCCAAACTTAGGATGATTCTGATGTTGATAGTGTACAATTGTGCCGAATCTGAGTTTTTCTAAGTTTTCAAAACTGCTGTAGCCACGCTTGACTTGACTCGACACTAACTTTAAACAAAAATTGACATCCTCAATACTGACTTAACGAAGGTTTTTTAGCTAATCAAAGTTAGGGTATTTGACACATTTTTTTGAAATTCTAGAAAACTTTTGGAGAACATCGGAAATCACCCCAAAAATAAAAATTATTTATTTTTTTTTTTTTATCAAAATGAAGACATGAGTTTTGGTAAATACCCCACCCCCAACCAAAATATAGCACCGTCCTCGGTGCTCATGACCGGGACATAAAATGATAACAAATCAATGATGATGATGGGCTTGGGCCCGACTCCACCTCTTTGAGCTTTCGCTCTCTACCCACACTGGATCGTGTTCCTGCAGAAAAGTTAGATCGCACGGTCTAGGTATTCGGGATTCTATTTGGAAGATCCTTGCCTTTTTAGGGTTCACTGAACAAGCACTAGATTTAGGCAAGTTTTTGAATTAGTTTCCAAATTCGAGATGGGTTAAAATTTAGGAATTCCCAGATTGGAAAATACCTAGATTGGAAAGTTTTCCGAACGGTGGAGATCTTCCAAGAAAGATTTGATTGCGAGATCCCTTATAATTTTGGGAAATTTCCCAAAATTGAAATTCTGCTAGATTTGGGATGTTTCCTTTTGCAGACTTTTCCAAATTCGGAAGATTTCTAAAGATAGAAATTCTTCTAAAGAGGAAACTTCTAAGAGGGGAAACCCTAATTAAGCAGAGTTTCAAGATTTTGGAATCTTTCCAAAAATTGCAAATCCTTGATTGGTGATTTCTAAAAATCTGCAGAATATAAAACCCTAATTTTTTTGAATTTTGATTTTATTATTTTTTTTGATAATTTCCACTTAATCTAGGGAAGATCTAGCAGTTATATGGAAAGCAGTAAAATTCCTAAATTATTACAAATTGCACTCGGCCTTCCGAGGCATTAAAAATAGTAATTTAAAAACTGCTAAAAATCACTAAAAAGCAAAAAATAGAAAGTTTCCCGAAAAGGTCGGGCTGGCCAAATTGAGCAGCTTTTCGCTTCAGCAACTTTCCAATTCCGTCTTTACGTCCTGTTTCGCACTCCCGAACATCCGAGCGGCAGCGGCGCCATTTGAAAGTAGGATTTTTCCGCGTCGTTGGTTACGGAAACCCTAATCTCAATAATATTTGTAATTTTAATCCGATTATCCTACAAAATTTAGAGATTTTGTATAGGGATTCGTGTCGGATGTCGATCCGCACTCAAGATTAGTCGGGTTAGCACAAATTAAAGAACAAAAATAATTACGGAATTTACGAGAATTGGTGGTGGGATGAGAAAGATGGATCGATATTTAAACCATTATTTTCTGTTGATGGAGGATTATTTAACTATGAGAAGCATTAATACAATAGAACAAGAATAAAGACAAATACTTGAAGAAAAACTAACAAGGTCAACATCATTCATTAACTAAAATTCAGTTTTACAAACTCAAATCCAACTTGTTTATAACAAAAACAACTAACAAAAAAAATAAAACTAAATCTAAAAAGCAAGACTTTATCAAATCTAGAGAGAGAAGGATGAGAGCTTATGTAGAGAGAGAGAAAATAGAAGGAAGGGTTTACCTAAGGGAAACACGAAGAGAGAGTGCGGATCTTACCATGAAGAAGATGGGAATGGTCGAGATAATGGATGTGCTGGGCATGGCATGGATCAGTCCGACCAAAAAAATGGGGGATTTGTGGAGAGAACTCACATGGAGAGGGGTTGCTGGTCCGTTCGATAGGTGCGTGGGGGACGTGAAGACTATGGTAGGACACTGCCAGTGAGACTGTGGCAGCAATGGAAGGACACGGGAGCTTGTGATGGTGGAGTGCTGATATTCGCTCAAAAGTGCTTATTTTAAGCAATTATCCTTTTAGCGTTATTGCATTCTCCCACGTTAAAATACTCTATTTATCTACTTTTCTACGTAAGAGTCTCTTTTGTTGCGTAGAACACACTTTTCTGGACGAAATGGTATATTTGCATGTATTAAACACATTTTTGAAAGTCTAGACATGAAGTCATTCTGATAGAGTCTCATTACGGGCTTCTTCTATCGCAGGAAACCCCGATGGGACAATTCTCGAGACTTGCAAGCCCACATCGATCAGGAAAGCCCATTATCAAAGCTTAAAGAGCCCACATGCTATGACTAGAAGATATGGGCCAAATATGGGCTGAATAAGAGGACCAAAAAGTCGGCCCAAAGAACGAAGAGAGTAGGAGAGCCAATGACCAAGAGACGGACCAAAGCGTTTAAAGCCACATGAGTCAGCAAAGAATGATAGTCGACTCTACTGGAGAAGCGTGAGGATGGTCACAGTGAAGACCAGGGTTCCAGACCCTCCGCCAGTGCTTTTCTCTCTATTTTCTAATACTTTCTCTCTCATCTCTCCTTATTCTCTCTCTCTCTTCATCTCTCGGTCCTCGAATCTACTGACCTAACCCCAGAACTCCTGCCCATCGGCTCTATCTCATCTCCCTTAGCTTTCTGACTGTTGGATCTTCCATCGGACCGTTGGATCATCAATCGGACCGTTGGATCTCTCTAGATCCGTCGATCCACCAATCTGAGTCCCAATCAAGTCACCATCCATCCGATCGCCATCAGACCGTCTGTCACATCATCTTGTGAGACAATGGACATCACAAATCCATGTGGGCCAGTAGCCGGGCCCATCATCATCGACCCGCTGTCCGACCAGTTAGTGGACCCCGTGAATTTCCAAAGAATTTTAATTAAATTTCAAAAAAACGGGGGGTCCACTAATTGGGGAGATTCCCCATAGAAAAGTAGATTTTTACTTTAAAAAAAAAAAAAAAAAAAAAATATTTTTTTTTTATTTAAAAAATACCCTATTTCCATTAATGGAAATAGGGAGCTTTAAAAGGAGAAGGAGAGGGGTTCGTTCGAACCCTAATCCTCCTCTAATCCCCTCATTTCTCTCCCCAAAAAGATCCTGCTCTTTTTTCCCTTCTCTTGGCCGTTTATCCTCCCACTTCGCCATCTTCTTCTTCATCTTCTCTTTCACGTTCTCACCGGAGTTGCAGCAGCAACTCCGGCCGTCTCCCCACGTTCTTCCCTTCTTCTTACTTCTTTCTTCTTCTTCTTCTTCTTCTTGCTGCCCGGACAGCAACACCAGAACCGTGCTGCCTCCTCCTCTATCACCGTCTTCTTCATCAAGTTGTCGCCGGAGTTGCAGGTCTGCAACTCCGGCCATCTCCCCTTCTTCCTCTCCATTTCCTTCTCCTCTTTCTCCCTCTTCTGCCTGTACTTAAGGCACTCCTGCAACCATGCATCAGATCGCGGCCATCACCCCATCCACGAGTTGCAACCTGCAACGCCCCTCCACCACCGTCTTCTCCTTCCTCCTTACAATGCCTCACCTTCCCTTGGGATAGACTGTGACTGTTCTTCTAACAGCCACCATCGTTTCCATCTCTTCTCTTTTGATGGATCTGGATCATCTTCTCCATTGGAAAAGGAGGAAGACGTCCACTATTGCTGGCCTACAAACAGATCTCGATCGGTTGCTAATCTCTCCACTCTCTCCTTCACGCACAGCTGCCCTCAACTTGCGTTCTACATCCAGCCACTTGTAGCCACTGTCTCATGCGCCACAGCCATCGTTTCATGCACCACAGCCGTTAGCTTCCATCCCTACGCCTGTGGATATCGTCCGCACTCGGGATTAGTTAGCACAATAAGAAACAAGAATAATCAGAAAATGCTTGGAATAAATGGAAGGGTGAGAATGGTGGAGGTTCATTTAAAATATGTTTGAGATTATTGTTAAAACTATTAGAATGAAAAAAAACATAAGAGAAACGAGAATGAAAAACAAAATAAATAAAAACAACTTAAACTTGAATTTAAAACTTGTTCATTAAACTAAAAACAAATGCTTGTTCAAATGCTTTACAACGGAAATAACATTAAACCAAATTAATCTAGAAATCCATTAAAAATATTATCCTAGAAAGCATGTAAAGGTGGAGAGGGAAAGAAGAGAGTGAAAGAAGGTAGGAAGGTTAGAGAGATGAATTAGAGAGAAGCTTACCATTGAAGAGGTAGATGGTGCAACTTCTATTGGATAAAACTCAATGGGATTGAGGATTGTAGCCTTTGATTGTGGCGAATGGAATGGGCAGCAAGGAGACGTTGCTGTTTGACGCTTTGCACTTCGAGGTGGAGGCGTTAATGGTGAGCTCGCCGGAGAAGAATGGTGAAGAAGAAGAGAAAGAAGGAAGAAAGAGAGGAAGAGAAGGGGGAGGGAACCAACCCAAGAAGGAGAGAGAATGAATCTCTTATAGACTTTTTTTTTTCTTTTTTTGCTTGTTGTAAAAATGATGACCGTTGGATCTAGAGAGATCCAACGGTTGGGAATGGGTTAGTTAGATGAGAGAGAGAGTGACTAGGATAGAGAGATATGGGGAGAGAAGAATCGGTCAAGTGAGACCAATTCTCTCTTCTTGTTGCAAATGGGCATGGGCATGGGTCATGGGTATGGGCATGGGTCATGGGTATGGGCATGGGTCATTGGTCATGGGTCATGGGTCATGGGCTTAGGTCATGGGCTTAGGTCATGGGCCTATGTCATGGGCCAAGATAGATAGATAAAGAGAGAAATAGGAGAGAGGTGAGAGAAAAATATAAAAATAAAAGCATTGGAGGGTCTTGAACCCTGGTCTTCTTTATTCTCTCTCGTCTGCTCCACCAATAAGTCAAACTTATCATTTGATGTCAATTGGTGTGGCCTTTAACACCTAAGTCCTTCTCTTGGTCTCCAGCTATTCTCTCTCTTAGTCCTTGTTCCGGCTCTACGATCCTCTAGCTTTGCCCGTATATGTCTTCTATCTTTTTATCCTAGCCTGTTGGCTCTTTAAGCTTTGATAGAAGTCTTCTGTGGTTGATCGTGGGCCTGCCAGTCCTCGAGAATCGTGGGCGTAATGAGATTCAACTAAAACACCTTGATACTGGACTATCCGAAAGTAGGATTTTTCCGCGTCGTTGGTTACGGAAACCCTAATTTCAATAATATTTGTAATTTTTATCCGATTATCCTGCAAAATTGACCAATTTGTATAGGGATTCGTGTCGGATGTCGATCCGCACTCGGGGTTAGTTAGCGCGACTCATGAACATGAAATAACGGATTTATCTCAGAAATTGTGGTGGGGTGAGAATGGTGAAGCGATTTAAAACATGCTTAGTGATTCTTAGAGAGAGAAATTGCCACAAACAACCAAAAACACAAAAAGTAAACTAACAAATGCAAAAATAACAATTTTATTCATCCTCAATGAGTCTTACAAAATCAAATTAAATTCAAAAATTATCTAGAAAGCCTTAAAAATTAGAGAGAGAAATGAGAAAAAGTAGAGAGAGGTAGAGATAGAAACCAAAGAGAGAGATTGAGATTCAAACACTTACCCGGCGAAGGATTGGCCAGCAACTAAAAAGGGATGATCGGCCATGAAACGGCGTGGTGTGCGTCCATATGGTCGTTTGGCCAAGAGGGCTGGGAGGAGACGATACACGTTGGTTCAGTGGTGCATTGGTGGTGAAGGGTTGCTGGTGCAGGGACGTGGCTGGAGGATGTTGTAGCGACGTTGGAAACTCCCGGAGATGATTTCAGGTGTGCTGGCCGTTCGGGGAAGGGAGATCGAAGGTGTTTGAGCGCCTTAGTTGCAGATGCCGTGGATGGGTGCATGATATTCGCTCAAAAGTGCTTATGTTAAGCAATTATCCTTTTAGCATTATCGCACTCTCCTACGTAAAAGGCTCTATTTATCTACTTTTCTACGTAAGAGTCTCTTCTGTTGCGTAGAACACACTTTTCTGGACGAAATGGTATATTTGCATGCATTAAACACATTTTTGGAAGTCTAGATATGGAGTTGTTCTACTTAAGTCTCATTACGCGCTTCTTTTGTCGCAGGAAACCCGATTTGACAAGTTTATGGATTGTGGGCCCACAACTGACTACCAGAGCCTTTGAACGGAGCATAGAGAGCCAGAAAGTCTGAAAAGCCTGAAAGGAAATCAGGAGAGAAGGAGAGCCAACCACCCCGAGAAGAGATTAAGGAGAATAAAGCTCAAACAACTAACACAATATGAAGACTTGACCAGTTGGTAAAGCGTGTAGAAGACCAAGTCAAAGACCAGGGTTCCAAACCCTCTGCTAGCAGTTTTTTTTATTTTGTAATATTTTCTCTCTCCTCTCTCTAGATCTTCATTCTCTCTCTACTCACAATCCAAATCATCTGATCCTTTCTCCCTCCTCAATCACTCAATCCTACGGCCTACCTTGGCCAATCTCCATCGCCCGATCATCACCCTCCATCTCTACCATACGATCGCTCAGTCACTTCATATTCAATCCTATGGGCTTAAGCCAAGATGCAGTGCGGGCCCATTACTCACTGCCCAGCCATTCCGTTGGACCCACATGCCTAGCATGGATAGGAAATGGTTTTTAAAGAAGATGAAGGATAGGAGAATAAATTTTGGAAAAGATTTATGAAACAAAGATTTTTTTTAAAGACAAATATTTCTTCAAAAAGGAATTTTTGGTTTTCAAAAAAGGAGGGAGATTTTATCCTAGAAGAAAACTAGGTGTTGGGCATGTAAAAGATGATATTTTATAAAAATATTTTTTAAAAGAAGTTTTCATGATTATATTATTTAAAAGAAGGAAATATTTTTGAATGAAAGTTTCTAAAAGATGGGGGTAGCTAGTGATGGATTTTTGGGGAGATCTTTGGGCGTTTTTTTTAAAAATCCCCACAAGGGCCCCACGTTTAAGACCGAACGATCTCCACAAGGGGGCGACTCCACGTTTTTCTTTGAGGAGAAAAACCCTAAATCGGACCCAAGGCTCTCTCCCACGCTTTTAGAAACAAGTTATAAAAGCCCCAAAGCCGTTAGACCAGGGGATTGATTTTTTTTCTCTATCTTTAGCTGGCCGCCCCCTTCATCACCTTCTCCTTTCACCGTCCCACTCTCCTCTTCTCTCCTCTCTTCCCACTCTAAGCCGCCCTCTTCCATCCCTCTAAACTCCCCAAGCTGTTGAACCAAAAAAAAAAAAAAAAAAATTTAAGATCACCGGAGTTGCAGGTTGCAACTCCGGCAACCTCCATTACCGCCTCCACCAAGAGTTGCAGGTCCGCCTGCAACTCCCACAGCAACACTTCCCTTAGTCGGCACCTTCACCAGTAGTCCTCATCGCCTGTGTTCCCTCTCATCTTCTTTCTTTCAAAGGAAGAAAAGAAAACAGAAAAAAAAAAAAAAAGAAAAAGAAGATTACCGGAGTTGCAACCTGCAACTCCGGCGAACACCATTAAATCCGGTAACCTCCATTACCGCCTGCTGTCCATCTCTCCATTCCGCCAGCTGCTCCAGCAGCTTTTACCGCCATCCATGTATTGCCCCCTCCTTCCACCGTAGAAGCTTGCTGCCAAGTGTAGCAAGCTTTTACCAAACCGCCTGCATATCTCTTTGGTCGCCGGAACCTGCTTCTCCATCGTGACGCTCACACCTGCTGCAACCACCTCACGTCTTCCTCATCTGGGTTGGCTGTTCAGCAACCCATCGTCATCCCTCACTAGCAAGCAGCCCAAGCCTCCAACGCCTGCAAATTCAAAAAATAAAAAAATAAAAAAAAAATAAAAAAAAAAAAAAAAAAAAAAAAAGAGGAAGAAGAGAGAGGAGGTACAGTCTCTTTCTCTTGAGCTGGTGTTGCAACTTGCAAACATCAGCAAGTGCTGCCACCATACGCTTCAATCACCCCCGGTAGGATCTCAACTTTCTCTCTCTAAAACAGTCTCCCCCTCTCTAGAATTTTTAATTTTCTCTCTCTAGAATTTTTTTTATGCTTAGGAGTCATCTTTAATGCTTTGTAATTAGTTCATCTTTCTTGGAATTGTAAGTTACTTTCAAGTTATTCAAATAAAGAAAATTGTTTATTTTATGCAAAGTACTGTCTTTTATTCTGTGGTTGATTCTTAAGTAGCTCAGGTCAATTTCTCTATCTAAAAATCGCCAATAATTATTTTAAATCGATCATCATTCTCACCACTCCATCCTTCTTAGTAAAAATTTCTGAAAAAAATTCGTCATTTCATGTTCACTGTTTGCACAAACTAACCCCGAGTGCGGATCGACATCCGACACGAATCCCTATACAGAATCTTTAAATTTTACAGGATAATCGGATAATATTACAAATGTGTTGAAGTTAGGGTTTCCGTAACCAACGACGCGGAAAAACCCTACTTTCAAATGGCGCCGCTGCCGCTCGGGTGTTCGGGAGTGCGAAAAAGGACGTAAAGACGGAATTAGAAAGTTGCTGAAGCGAAAAGCTGCTCAATTTGGCCAGCCTGACCTTTCCGGGAAACTTTCTATTTTTTGTTTTTGTTGATTTTTAGCAGTTTTTAAATTTCTATTTTTAATGCCTCGGAAGGCCGAGTGCAATTTGTAATAATTTAGGAATTTTACTGCTTTCCATATAACTGCTAGATCTTGTTCTAGGGTTTTTTAGAAACCCTAGATTAAGTGGAAAATACCAAAAAATTAAAAAAATCAAAATTCAAAAAAATTAGGGTTTTATATTCTGCAGATTTTTAGAAATCACCAATCAAGGATTTGCGATTTTTGGAAAGATTCCAAAATCTTGAAACTCTGCTTAATTAGGGTTTCCCCTCTTAGAAGTTTCCTCTTTAGAAGAATTTGTATCTTTAGAAATCTTCCGAATTTGGAAAAGTCTGCAAAAGGAAACATCCCAAATCTAGCAGAATTTCAATTTTGGGAAATTTCCCAAAATTATAAGGGATCTCGCAATCAAATCTTTCTTGGAAGATCTCCACCATTCGGGAAACTTTCCAATCTAGGTATTTTCCAATCTGGGAATTCCTAAATTTTAACCCATCTCGAATTTGGAAACTAATTCAAAAACTTGCCTAAATCTAGTGCTTGTTCAGTGAACCCTAAAAAGGCAAGGATCTTCCAAATAGAATCCCGAATACCTAGACCGTGCGATCTAACTTTTCTGCAGGAACACGATCCAGTGTGGGTAGAGAGTGAAAGCTCAAAGAGGTGGAGTCGGGCCCAAGCCCATTAGGATACCCCTCTCTAACCCACGGAGGAGACCCCGTGGCGTGGCCCACGGGAGGTAAGTCTCTATCCTCGCCTTGAGTGCGATACTGCGCCGTTGGGTGGCTCATTGCCGCTTGTCTATTTGCTTTCGCATCCATATTCTTCGACTTGCGTGGCGTGGCCGTTAATCAATCCACTCTAAGAGAGCAAACCCAGCTCTAAATTGAAAATGGTGGGATTTCATCACCCACCTCATCATTCCAACTGATTTGATCCCAAAGCTCCATTTAATTAAAAAGAATCAAGAAGTAGAGCCAATTAGCCCGGTGTTCGAGGAAAAATCCACACAAAGCGAACCCGCTTAACATCCAATTGAAATAAGACCACGAGCGCGGGTCCCTGTTGTCTAACACACCCATAAGTCCCTGCTACTCAAGTACACTGAGCTCGACGTGGCATCTTGGACTATTCGGCGGTTAGTTACGTGTGGACTAGGAACACGCATCAACCCTAGCTTAACCCGAGGGAACACTCTTCTTATACACTTGACCAATCCGGTTAGTCTGGGACGTACTTAAGACAGCCATTGTGCCGCACGTCTGTCTAGGCTTCGGATTGCCTTGTTGTTGACTAGAGTTAGTACTAAAGGATTCGCTCTGAAGAGTGTAGCCTGGTGAGAACCTCTGAGTGCAAAACAGTTAGTCCGGCGGTTAAAAGATAAACCAGTGGTCCGCCCACTGTCATAATCTACTCTAGCCCCAAAACTAACAAAGATAATTCCTAAAATATATCCTCATTGCTTAGAATAGGATTATCTGTGCTTGGTGTGCATCATTTAGGATAGTGTTCCTCTCTGGCAACTTTTTGCCAAGTATAGAGCTTGCCTCATTCGCGTATGCCCGTTTGGAATCGTCCGAACAAACGCTTGGTTCGATCTGAGAATCACGTACCTACAGTGGATCCTCCACTGAATACTTCCCCATCTCTTTCCCCACCCGCCTCCCCCAGTACTACTACCTTTGTAGTCATGGCAGTCGAACGACCTCTTATCGAGACGTTCGCTCCTATCTCTGCCAATCCGCCCACTTGCATTGTTCTCCCACCTACTACGGTGGTACAATTTGAGATCAGGCCACAGACTATCCAAATGCTGCCAACCTTTCGTGGTCTCCCAAGAGAAGACCCATATTCCCATATTAGGGAATTCCAACATGTCATCCTACTTTTCAAGAATCAGAACCTCGATGATGACAATGTCCGTCTGCGAGTTTTCCCATTCTCGCTCAAAGACCGAGCCTCAGATTGGCTCTACTCCTTACCCGCTGATTCAATCAGCAGTTGGAAAGAGTTGGTGGGCAAATTCATGTCTAAATTCTACCCCATGACTCGGACCAACCAAATGAAGCAACTCATCCAGGACTTTCGACAGAAGTCCGATGAGAAATTTTTTGAAGCGTGGGATAGATTCCAAGACTACCTGACTAAGTGTCCCCACCATAGCATCGACAAGGGAAATCTTGTCCATGTCTTCTATAAGGGACTTACTGATGAGTCCCGGACCATGGTAGAGTCAATGTGCCAAGGAAAATTCCTGCACCAAACTCCGACCGATGCATACAAATTCTTGGGAGAGTTAGGAGAAAACTCTCAACATTGGACGACTGACTCAGAGTTTAGTCGAACCACTTCAGTCCAAAGGACAACCAAGGGACATGATGCTACAGCTGATACTGAGCTTCGATCAGTCATTCAAGAGTTGAGCAAGTCTGTCTCGGCACTGGCTGTGTCTGTACAAAAGCCTACTCAACAATCTACCCCAGTCATGCATGTGGGACACGAGAGCCCTATGGAATCCTGTACCCTTTGTCTGCAACCCTCCCACACTACTGAGCATTGTCCTTTGAATGAAGGATGGTCTAATCCTCTTCAGGAAGAAGTTTGTGCTTTCAGCACATACAAACCACCCACTCAGAACTCGTATAGTCAATCTTATCATCCGGACACGAGAAACCACCCTAACTTCTCTTGGAGGCCTCAGTCTACTCAACCACAAGCTCAACCTCCCCGTCAACCTCAGGGCATGTACCCTCCTGGGTTCAATCAACCCAATAGGCAATTCAATCAGGGACAATACCAGCAGAATCAGTACCCATCTAATCAGAACCAGCAGTTCCAACAGGGTCAATACTCTGGACAACAGAGCACATTTCAGAATCAGCAAAGAGTTCCCCAGAACTTTCAGAACCAACAGATTGTCCCAACTAATTCTTCCGCCTATAACTATAATGCCCCGATGAGCTCGAGTCGCGAATTGGTGCCTCAGCTCCCATTAGCTGCCCCCCAACAGTCGGTCCCCAAACCTGGTATTGAGGACCTTCTAGCTCAACTCATTACTCAATCTATGCAACGCCTAGAGCAACAGCAACAGCAATCCATGCTTCGTCTAGAGCAACGTCTAGGTAACTTGGAAGCTGAGAAGGCTAAGGGGATCTTTCCTAGCCAACCCATTGCTAACCCAAAAGGAAATGCCAAAGGGGCAGTATATGAGATCGGATCCCAATCTCAAAGCCAGAATGAGAATTGTCAAGGGGAGGTGCAAGCTGTAACCACCTTACGATCTGGAAAAACTGTGGACATGGGAGTCCAACCACCACCGGTGCCATCTCCAGCACCCATCACTCGTACAGAGGAAACTAGTACCAATCCTACCTCTGCTTCTTCCACCTCTACACCAACATCTGATATCCCTGTGCAGAAATCTAAGGCTAAAGACAAATCCATTTGTCGAGTAAAGCCTCCCTTCCCGGACAGACTTGTCCAAGATAAGCGGGATCAGCAATTCTCAGAGATCTTAGACGTCTTTAAAGACGTCCAGATCAATATCCCATTCCTTTCTGCTATCAAGCAAATCCCCTCCTATGCCAAATTCCTCAAGGACTTGTGCACAGTTAAGCGGCGTACGCATGTACCCAAAGCTGCCTTCTTGGCCGAAAAAGCTACCGCGTTCATTCAACGCAACAGTGTGATCAAACACAAGGATCCAGGTAGCCCAACTGTCCAATGTGAAATTGGTGACAACTTTAGCTGCACTGCCTTGCTAGATTTAGGGGCTAGCGTCAACCTCATACCATTCTCGGTATATCAGCAGTTAGGACTGAAAGATATGAAGCCTACCAATGTCACCCTGAAATTGGCTGATCAGTCCATCAAGATTCCAAGAGGAATCATTGAAGATGTCCTAGTAAAAGTCGCTGACTTTTATTATCCTGTGGACTTTATCATTCTCGACACCGAGCCGTGTCAGGATAACCGCATTCCGGTCATCTTAGGCCGTCCATTCCTTGCCACCCCGAATGCACACATCGGGTGCAGGGACGGAAACATGTCCATTGCTTTCAGAAATCTCAAAGCTGAGGTCAATATCTTTCGTTTAATGCAACAGGATGCCGATCGTGATGTGACCGATGAAATGTGTGCCGTTGAGAGTCTAATCCCGGACTCCACCGAAGATATTCTTCAGCAGTGTCTAGAACACTTTGGAGCTGACTTTGCAACAGAGTCAGCTGTTTCTGATCTCAATGATCTTTTGGAGACTGCTCCACTGATAGAGATCCCCGCTCCACTCATCGAGTTCGAGCCTCTGATAACCATGGCCAGAGAACCCATCCTTCCTTTACCTACTGAAGTCAAACCTCTCCAATCCGTGTCTTCTGTGACACCTATTTCTACTCCATCTGCTCCAATATTGGAGCTTAAGCCTCTTCCCACAGATCTTTCCTATGCCTATCTTGGTCCTAAGGAAACCTACCCTGTCATTATCGCGTCCGCTTTATCTACGAGTGAACGTAAGAAACTTCTCGAGCTGCTCAAAGAGCACAAATCTGCGATAGGGTGGACCATAGACGATATTCCTGGCATAGACCCCTCGGTGTGCCAACATCACATCTATCTCGAAGATGAATCCAAAACATCTCGAGAACACCAGAGGAGGTTGAACCCCATCTTGAAGGATGTAGTCCGGGATGAGGTCCTTAAACTGTTAGATGCGGGTATCATTTACCCCATCTCCGATAGCAAATGGGTGAGTCCTATTCATGTCGTCCCTAAAAAGGCAGGATTCACAGTTGTGGAAAATGAGAACAAGGAAATGGTAACTCAACGCCTGAAGAAAGGGTGGAGAGTCTGCATCGATTACCGACGACTCAACACCAACACTAGGAAGGACCATTTTCCTTTACCCTTCATAGACCAGATGTTGGAGAGACTAGCAGGTCACTCCTATTACTGCTTCCTTGATGGTTATTCAGGGTATAATCAAATCCCCATCGCCCCTGAGGATCACGAGAAGACAACTTTCACCTGTCCCTTTGGCACTTTTGCCTACAAGCGCATGCCCTTTGGCCTCTGCAATGCACCCGCGACCTTTCAAAGGTGTATGATGAGCATATTCTCTGACATGGTGGAAAAATTCCTCGAAGTCTTTATGGACGACTTCTCAGTCTTTGGGTCATCCTTTGATGACTGTCTGAACCATCTAGGGCTTGTACTTCAACGCTGTCAGGACAAGCGACTTGTCCTCAATTGGGAGAAATGCCACTTCATGGTGAAGAAAGGCATAGTTCTGGGACATGTCATTTCCCATCAGGGCATTGAGGTCGACAAAGCTAAAATTGATATCATCTCGACCTTGCCCATTCCTAAGTCCGTACGTGACATCCGATCCTTTTTGGGACACGGAGGATTCTATAGGCGATTCATCAAGGACTTCTCTCAAATCGCTCGACTTCTATCCCACCTTCTGGCCAAAGATAGTCCTTTCGACTTTAATGCTGACTGTGTCAAGGCATTTGAGCGTCTCAAATCTGAGCTCACTACTGCGCCCATTATCCGTCCCCCGGACTGGACTCTACCTTTCGAGGTAATGTGCGATGCTTCTGACTACGCGTTAGGCGCCGTTCTAGGGCAGAGAGTTGACAAAAGGTCACACATGATCTACTACGCGAGCAAAACTCTTAACTCTGCCCAAATGAATTACTCTACCACTGAGAAAGAACTCCTGGCGGTAGTCTTCGCCCTTGATAAATTCCGTCAGTACCTCTTAGCCACTAAGGTGGTTGTGTACACTGATCATGCAGCCCTTCGTTATCTCATGTCGAAAAAGGAAACCAAGCCTCGTTTAATTCGATGGATTCTTTTACTACAGGAATTTGACCTCGAGATTAAGGATAAGAAAGGAACTGAGAATGTAGTGGCTGATCACTTGTCTAGACTGACTTTAGAGTCATCCTTCGACACCCAGCCCATCCCTGAAACCTTTCCAGACGAACAACTGTTCGCCATCTCTGTTAATCCTTAGTATGCGGACATTGTCAACTACCTTGTCACCGAAGAAATGCCTTCACACTGGTCAAAACAGGACAAAAGCGAATTCCTAGCAAGAGTTAAGTACTACTCTTGGGATGACCCTTATTTGTATAAATACTGTCCTGACCAAATCATTCGTCTCTGTGTCCCTGAGTCGGACCAACTCAATATCTTGTCCTCGTGTCATGACCAACCTTGTGGTGGTCATTTCAGTACTAAGAAAACTGCAGAAAAAGTCCTGCAATGCGGATTCTACTGGCCTACACTATTTAAAGATGCCCATATCTACTGCAAAACCTGTCCTAATTGCCAGCATCTAGGCCGCATCTCCCAGAGGAACATGATGCCCCTCACTCCCATCCAGGTCGATGAAATATTTGACATTTTGGGCATCGACTTCATGGGCCCCTTTCCCATTTCCTATGGTTTTGAATACATTCTCTTTGCGGTAGACTATGTCTCCAAATGGATAGAAGCCATTCCCACCAAGACCAATGACCACAAAGTAGTGGTCAAATTCCTAAAGGAGTTCATCTTCGCCCGATTCGGTGCCCCTAAGGCCATCATTAGTGATGGGGGCACCCATTTCTGCAATAGGATATTCGAGAAATTAATGAAAAAGTATGGGGTAACCCACAAGGTTGCCCTCGCTTATCATCCGCAGACTAGTGGTCAAGTAGAGGTTTCTAATCGTCAGATCAAGCAGATCTTGGAGAAGACAGTCAATACCACACGTAAAGACTGGTCTACTCGTCTCACTGATGCTTTATGGGCATACAGAACCGCCTACAAGACCCCACTCAATATGTCTCCCTATCGTCTCGTCTTTGGGAAACCCTGTCATCTACCGGTAGAGATTGAACATCGTGCCCTGTGGGCCATTAAGAAGCTCAACTTCGACCTAGACTCCACAGGGGAGGAGCGTAAACTTCAAATGAATGAGTTAGAAGAACTGAGAAATGATGCCTACAACTTGTCCAAGAATTACAAAGCCAAAATGAAGTGGATACATGATAAGAGTATCCTCAGGAAAGAGTTCCATCCAGGACAGAAGGTCCTCCTTTATAATTCTCGTCTTCATCTCTTCCCTGGAAAACTGAAATCTAGGTGGACCGGTCCTTATACGGTCACATCAGTCACACCCTTTGGGGCAATCACTATTGAGGATCCCAAGGATCACTCCTCTTGTCAGGTCAATGGGCAGCGTCTAAAACAGTTCCATGAACTTGACGTATTGTTCATTCAGACTTTTGAGATCGATCTCATCGATCCTGTTTATGTCGACTGATGATCCACTCAGTCTCCTGTGCTCCAACTTGGTTGGGGGTGCCTGTCACCCCCGTTGTGTCTGGCTGAAGACGTAAAACTTAGCGCTTTCGGAAAGGCAATTCCGGTATTCCTAGAGTACATGAGTCTCATGCATTTGTTATTATTGTTATATCTTTGAAAATGCAGGTACATTCATTCTTCCGATCATCAGGTATCACACACTGTCGAGTTTCTACCGACTTGGTAACATCTTCCCTGAACCTTTGCATCATCATCACCGATTTTTCATCATTTTATGTCCCGGTCATGAGCACCGAGGACGGTGCTGCATTTTGGTTGGGGGTGGGGTATTTACCAAAACTCATGTCTTCATTTTGAAAAAAAAAAAAAAAAACAAAAAAAAAATATATATATATATATATATAAAACTTTTTGTTTTTGGGGTGATTTCCGATGTTCTCCAAAAGTTTTCTAGAATTTCAAAAATGTGTCAAATACCCTGACTTTGATTAGCTGAAAACCTCCGTTAAGTCAGTATTGAGGATATCAATTTTTGTTTAAAGTTAGCGTTGAGTCAATTCAAGCGTGACTACAGCAGGTTTGAAAACTCAGAAAAACTCAGATTTGGCACAATTGTACACTATCAACATCAGAGTCATCCTAAGTTTTGAAATTCTGGAGATCCTGTGAGAATAATTGTGGAGACCTAACCCAGTGAGCTTTTGAGCCTTTAATCAATTCAGAGTGTTATACAACAATTCTGAGTCAAAAGATGACTCACTATTCTTCATGACCGCAATATTCGTTGAGAGATCTCATTATCTTTTGCTTCGATCATAAAACTCGGAACGACATCAACATTGGATTACTACGACAGAACCTTCTCTGTATCCAGTCAAGACAGTATACATGATAGTGCAAACCCTAGAAAATGATTTAGGCCATTTTTTCTGAACCATTCAGCCTTTTTACTCACCTGAATTATACTTCACTAGAAACCCCTTGAACCTTTCTATAAAAGCCTTTTATTTGCAAACCCATCAACCTAAAATCCAGTCCAGCTACGAAACATGACTGGCTACCCTTATTTTGAGATGGACAAAAGAATAACTGATGTGGGTGTACCGTGAAAAAGAAAAGTAAAGAAGAAGAATCAAAAGGAAAAGAAAGTGGTTCAAGCCAAAAACAAAATATAGAAAGAAAGTATGAAGAAGAGCTGAAAAGAAATTGAGCAGTCTCAGAAATATCAAGAAAAAGAGAAAAATACAGAAAAAAAGGAAAAAGAACCAAATAATGGTGTTACGTCGCAGGAAAAATGCAAGAAAATGGCAATATCCTCTCAAGATCTTTGAAATCCTGTATCCCTTTATCTCTCTACACCTGACCTAAGCCTCATTACAACCCAGGAAAGTCCTACTTGATTCTAGGATAGTACGATCATAAAATGTGGAGATTGGAGAAAGAGAAGCTATAGAGTTTGATCTGACGTTCCCGAGTGAAGTGGTATTCCAATCATGAGATCTTCTTCTATTAAAGATGTCCTTCCCTCAAATAAAACATATGTGAGATCTTTTGCCTCTTTATATTAAATATATCTCCTCACATGTAAATTGAGAGAAAAGAAGAAAACCCCTCTCGTGTGATTCTATTCTGAGCGCTATACATGAGAGATTTGAGGTCAAGGCATAAAAACTTAGAGGTGATCTGAAAATCTTTACTGTCGGATGATGAGAATGTTAAGCACACACACACGCAGAGTCTGACTATTCTGGGTCATGATTATTAGTCTGTAGTCTTGCCAAAACTTTCCAACTCTTCGCTAGCATGTAACATTTTTGCATCCATTCAATGATTTGACGAACGATGTTTTCCCTGAGCTAATAAGAAAAAGTGTGCAGCAAGTGCAGAGCCCTTTTAAGCTCATTTATTTCGCACTAATTGCCAAGGGTTGGCAATATGCTGGTTGGGGGTTGTGATATTCGCTCAAAAGTGCTTATGTTAAGCAATTATCCTTTTAGCATTATCGCACTCTCCTACGTAAAAGGCTCTATTTATCTACTTTTCTACGTAAGAGTCTCTTCTGTTGCGTAGAACACACTTTTCTGGACGAAATGGTATATTTGCATGCATTAAACACATTTTTGGAAGTCTAGATATGGAGTTGTTCTACTTAAGTCTCATTATGCGCTTCTTTTGTCGCAGGAAACCCGATTTGACAAGTTTATGGATTGTGGGCCCACAACTGACTACCAGAGCCTTTGAACGGAGCATAGAGAGCCAGAAAGTCTGAAAAGCCTGAAAGGAAATCAGGAGAGAAGGAGAGCCAACCACCCCGAGAAGAGATTAAGGAGAATAAAGCTCAAACAACTAACACAATATGAAGACTTGACCAGTTGGTAAAGCGTGTAGAAGACCAAGTCAAAGACCAGGGTTCCAAACCCTCTGCTAGCAGTTTTTTTTATTTTGTAATATTTTCTCTCTCCTCTCTCTAGATCTTCATTCTCTCTCTACTCACAATCCAAATCATCTGATCCTTTCTCCCTCCTCAATCACTCAATCCTACGGCCTACCTTGGCCAATCTCCATCGCCCGATCATCACCCTCCATCTCTACCATACGATCGCTCAGTCACTTCATATTCAATCCTATGGGCTTAAGCCAAGATGCAGTGCGGGCCCATTACTCACTGCCCAGCCATTCCGTTGGACCCACATGCCTAGCATGGATAGGAAATGGTTTTTAAAGAAGATGAAGGATAGGAGAATAAATTTTGGAAAAGATTTATGAAACAAAGATTTTTTTTAAAGACAAATATTTCTTCAAAAAGGAATTTTTGGTTTTCAAAAAAGGAGGGAGATTTTATCCTAGAAGAAAACTAGGTGTTGGGCATGTAAAAGATGATATTTTATAAAAATATTTTTTAAAAGAAGTTTTCATGATTATATTATTTAAAAGAAGGAAATATTTTTGAATGAAAGTTTCTAAAAGATGGGGGTAGCTAGTGATGGATTTTTGGGGAGATCTTTGGGCGTTTTTTTTAAAAATCCCCACAAGGGCCCCACGTTTAAGACCGAACGATCTCCACAAGGGGGGGACTCCACGTTTTTCTTTGAGGAGAAAAACCCTAAATCGGACCCAAGGCTCTCTCCCACGCTTTTAGAAACAAGTTATAAAAGCCCCAAAGCCGTTAGACCAGGGGATTGATTTTTTTTCTCTATCTTTAGCTGGCCGCCCCCTTCATCACCTTCTCCTTTCACCGTCCCACTCTCCTCTTCTCTCCTCTCTTCCCACTCTAAGCCGCCCTCTTTCATCCCTCTGAACTCCCCAAGCAACTCCCACAGCAACACTTCCCTTAGTCGGCACCTTCACCAGTAGTCCTCATCGCCTGTGTTCCCTCTCATCTTCTTTCTTTCAAAGGAAGAAAAGAAAACAGAAAAAAAAAAAAAAAAAAGAAAAAGAAGATTACCGGAGTTGCAACCTGCAACTCCGGCGAACACCATTAAATCCGGTAACCTCTATTACCGCCTGCTGTCCATCTCTCCATTCCGCCAGCTGCTCCAGCAGCTTTTACCGCCATCCATGTATTGCCCCCTCCTTCCACCGTAGAAGCTTGCTGCCAAGTGTAGCAAGCTTTTACCAAACCGCCTGCATATCTCTTTGGTCGCTGGAACCTGCTTCTCCATCGTGACGCTCACACCTGCTGCAACCACCTCACGTCTTCCTCATCTGGGTTGGCTGTTCAGCAACCCATCGTCATCCCTCACTAGCAAGCAGCCCAAGCCTCCAACGCCTGCAAATTCAAAAAATAAAAAAATAAAAAAAAATAAAAAAAAATAAAAAAAATAAAAAAAAGAGGAAGAAGAGAGAGGAGGTACAGTCTCTTTCTCTTGAGCTGGTGTTGCAACTTGCAAACATCAGCAAGTGCTGCCACCATACGCTTCAATCACCCCCGGTAGGATCTCAACTTTCTCTCTCTAAAACAGTCTCCCCCTCTCTAGAATTTTTAATTTTCTCTCTCTAGAATTTTTTTTATGCTTAGGAGTCATCTTTAATGCTTTGTAATTAGTTCATCTTTCTTGGAATTGTAAGTTACTTTCAAGTTATTCAAATAAAGAAAATTGTTTATTTTATGCAAAGTACTGTCTTTTATTCTGTGGTTGATTCTTAAGTAACTCAGGTCAATTTCTCTATCTAAAAATCGCCAATAATTATTTTAAATCGATCATCATTCTCACCACTCCATCCTTCTTAGTAAAAATTTCTGAGAAAAATTCGTCATTTCATGTTCACTGTTTGCACAAACTAACCCCGAGTGCGGATCGACATCCGACACGAATCCCTATACAGAATCTTTGAATTTTATAGGATAATCGGATAATATTACAAATGTGTTGAAGTTAGGGTTTCCGTAACCAACGATGCGGAAAAACCCTACTTTCAGTGCATATAGAAATAGATCACCAGCAGCATGGGGAGGTGATGGAGCGGTTGCAGGTGCGCTCACCAGCCACGAAGTGAGGTGCTCACGGGCTACACCTCGTGAAGGAGAAGAGGAGGGCGGCACTAGCTAAAGAAGACGGCCAGCGGTAAGATGGAGAACGGTCTGTAGGAGATTGGAGATGGAGGCGGTATTGGAGGAGGACTGGGCGTGAGGGTTTTCTCCCCCCTTTTCTCTTCTTTTCCTCCTTTTTTTTTTTATGGTGTTGTCGTTTTGGTTTTTATAAGGGTAGGGTTAGAAATAGACGGTGGAGGAAAGTTAGATGGAGTGGACGGTTGGATGGTCATGGAGAGAATGGAAGAGATCTCATGGAGATCTTTTCTCATGCTTGGGATGGTTAGATGATGGGATCAATGGAGACGTGGTGGGTTGAAGGAGAGGAAATAGGTTGGTGTTATGGAGATGGGTGCAAGTGATTTAGCCATTCAAATCTGGGTTTCATGTGAGACCGTGTGAAAGTAGTTGATAAAGTGATGATATGGTGTATGGAATGCAAGATAAATTCTTTGTTTGGGTAAGTGCCACTTGGCAGTGGAAAAACCATGTGGTGCTATGTTGAGGATCAACTTGTAAAGAGGATATATGGCTTGGCTAATCAATAATTGTGGACTCCACCTTCAACAAGACCTCAACCATTCTTTACTTCATCCTCCATTTTTTTAATCTCCAGCCACCTAAGCCCTTACCTTACCACTTTCAACAAGTTTTGTCTTCTAGTAAAGACTCCCACATGCTATGCTCACAACCAGCAACTTCTTAGTACAACCGTCCAATCTCCTTGTGGTTTCCAAACTATTGTCTTGTTTAGAAAACCACTCAATAATATCACATGCATTTTTTTTTTTTTTTGTACATTTGGTACCAAAACACCTCCAAATTTTATCTTTTGGTGCAATTCCTTATTTGGAGTATAATACCTTTTTTTTTTTTTTTTTTTTTTTTTTTTTTTTTTAATCGTCATTTGCTTTGTTTGGTATCCAAACGACCCATTGGTCCAACATCGGCCTAGCAACTTGTTTGGTGGTTTAACCTTGGTCCACATGTCTAGGCTTGTGTACCAATATGTCTTTGCCATACAAATATCATCATATTGTTTACACGGTCCAGCAACGTGTGTCTTGAAGTTCAAAACCATGGCCTAGCCTTGGCCTAAAATTTGGTTCACATGCTGGCCCATCACCCATCCAACTTCTTCATGCTTCCAAAATATTTTTCTAAATCTTCAACTTGCTACTTGTCTAGCACACGGTTCATTCATTCTTGAGTCAACCCTTAGTGGCTCCATTTTCGTGGTTCACTTGCACTTTGTCGACAAGTTCGCTCTTAGCTTTTGTGATTGATCAGGGGATTATCGACACATCTCGGGCCCCTAGAATTGTTCCGATAGGGTTCATTGGTTTACTGACTAGGCTCATTGGTCCAGTTGATCTCTTCTAGATTGATAGAAGCTTCTGGGGTTGATCGTGGGCCTGCCAGTCTCGAGACACTTCCGATCGGGTTTTCTGCAATAACGAAAAGCGCGTAATTAGAACGGCTTAATATCTAGACTTCCTAGAATGTGTTTAATTCATACAAATATACCATTTCGTCCAGAAAAGTGTGCTCTACGTAATGAAAGAGACTCTTACGTAGAAAAGTAGATAATTAGAGCAGTTTTACGTAGGAGAGTGTGATAACGCTAAGAAATTAATAGTGAAAAATATGCACTTTTAAGCGAATATCACCATTCGTGTGTCAAAGTCTCAAATTGGACACAGTTTGTGTGTTACATTCCGAAGCCTATAACTTGTGACTTTGTCACAACCGGACCTCGTAATTGGACTCAAACTCTTCCATTACTATTGTTTCAACACATTTGAAGTGTTGGAACAAGATTTGGGACAGTCAAAACAAGTAAGCTCCATCCGTGCGTCAACGTCTCAAATTGGACTCAGTTTGTGTGTTACATTCCAAAGCCTATAACTTGTAACTTTGTCGCAACCGAACCTCGTAACTTTACACAAACTCTTCCATTACTATTGTTTCAACACATTTGAAGTGTTTGAACAAGATTCGGGACAGTCGAAACAAGTTAGCTCCATCTGTGCGTCAACGTCTCAAATTGGACTCAGTTTGTGTGTTACATTCCGAAGCCTATAACTTGGGACTTTGTCGCAACCGGACCTCGTAATTGGACTCAAACTATTGCATTACTATTGTTTCAACACATTTGAAGTGTTGGAACAAGATTTGGGACAGTCGAAACAAGTTAGCTCCATCCGTGCGTCAACGTCTCAAATTGTACTCAGTTTGTGTGTTACATTCCAAAGCCTATAACTTGTGACTTTGTCGCAACCGAACCTCGTAACTTTACTCAAACTCTTCCATTACTATTGTTTTAACACATGTGAAGTGTTTGAACAAGATTCGGGACAATTGAAACAAGTTAGCTCCATCCGTGAGTCAACGTCTCAAATTGGACTCAGTTTGTGTGTTACATTCCGAAGCCTATAACTTGGGACTTTGTCGCAACCGGACCTCGTAATTGGACTCAAACTATTCCATTACTATTGTTCCAACACATTTGATGTGTTGGAACAAGATTTGGGACAGTCAAAACAAGTTAGCTCCATCCGTGCGTCAACGTCTCAAATTTGACTCAGTTTGTGTGTTACATTCCAAAGCCTATAACTTGTAACTTTGTCGCAACCGAACCTCGTAACTTTACTCAAACTCTTCCATTAATATTGTTTCAACACATTTGAAGTGTTTGAACAATATTCGGGCCAGTCGAAACAAGTTAGCTCCATCCGTGCGTCAACGTCTCAAATTGGACTCAGTTTGTGTGTTACATTCCGAAGCCTATAACTTGGGACTTTGTCGCAACCGGACCTCGTAATTGGACTCAAACTATTCCATTACTATTGTTTCAACACATTTGAAGTGTTGGAAGAAGATTTGAGACAGTCGAAATAAGTTAGCTCCATCCGTGCGTCAACGTTTCAAATTGGACTCAGTT
Source organism: Euptelea pleiosperma (assembly GCA_035048495.1). Lineage (NCBI taxonomy): Eukaryota > Viridiplantae > Streptophyta > Magnoliopsida > Ranunculales > Eupteleaceae > Euptelea > Euptelea pleiosperma. Next base: position 20,046,651 of record CM068553.1, on the reverse strand, counting down.
TGTGTGTTACATTCCAAAGCCTATAACTTGTGACTTTGTCGCAACTGAATCTCATAACTTTACTCAAACTCTTCCATTACTATTGTTTCAACATATTTGAAGTGTTTGAACAAGATTCGGGACAGTCGAAACAAGTTAGCTCCATCCCTGCGTCAACGTCTCAAATTGGACTCAGTTTGTGTGTTACATTCCAAAGCCTATAACTTGGGACTTTGTCGCAACCGGACCTCATAATTGGACTCAAACTATTTCATTACTATTGTTTCAACACATTTGAAGTGTTGGAACAAGATTTGGGACAGTCAAAACAAGTTAGCTCCATCTATGCGTCAACGTCTCAAATTGGACTCAGTTTGTGTGTTAAATTCCAAAGCCTATAACTTGTGACTTTGTCACAACCGAACCTCGTAACTTTACTCAAACTCTTCCATTACTATTGTTTCAACACATGTAAAGTGTTTGAACAAGATTCGGGACAGTCGAAACAAGTTAGCTCCATCCATGCGTCAACGTCTCAAATTGGACTCAGTTTGTGTGTTACATTCCAAAGCCTATAACTTGTGACTTTGTGGCAACCAAACCTCGTAACTTTACTCAAACTCTTCCATTACTATTGTTTCAACACATTTGAAGTGTCCGAACAAGATTCGGTACAGAAGAAACAAGTTAGCTCCATCCACGCGTCAACGTCTCAAATTGGACTCAGTTTGTGTGTTACATTCCGAAGCCTATAACTTGTGACTTTGCCGCAACCGGACCTCGTAATTGGACTCAAACTCTTCCATTACTATTGTTTCAACATATTTGAAGTGTTGGAATCAGATTTGGGACAGTCGAAACAAGTTAGCTCCATCCGTGCGTCAACGTCTCAAATTGGACTCAGTGTGTGTGTTACATTCCAAAGCCTATAACTTGTGACATTTTCGTAACTGAACCTCGTAATTGGACTCAAACTCTTCCATTACTATTGTTTCAACACATTTGAAGTGTTTGAACAAGATTCGGGACAGTCGAAACAAGTTAGCTCCATCCGTGCGTCAACGTCTCAAATTGGACTCAGTTTGTGTGTTACATTCCAAAGCCTATAACCTGTGACTTTGTCGCAACTGAATCTCCTAACTTTACTCAAAGTCTTCCATTACTATTGTTTCAACACATTTGAAGTGTTTGAACAAGATTCGGGACAGTCGAAACAAGTTAGCTCCATCCCTGCGTCAACGTCTCAAATTGGACTCAGTTTGTGTGTTACATTCCAAAGCCTATAACTTGGGACTTTGTCGCAACCGGACCTCGTAATTGGACTCAAACTATTTCATTACTATTGTTTCAACACATTTGAAGTGTTGGAATAAGATTTGGGACAGTCAAAACAAGTTAGCTCCATCTATGCGTCAACGTCTCAAATTGGACTCAGTTTGTGTGTTAAATTCCAAAGCCTATAACTTGTGACTTTGTCACAACCGAACCTCGTAACTTTACTCAAACTCTTCCATTACTATTGTTTCAACACATGTAAAGTGTTTGAACAAGATTCGGGACAGTCGAAACAAGTTAGCTCCATCCATGCGTCAACGTCTCAAATTGGACTCAGTTTGTGTGTTACATTCCAAAGCCTATAACTTGTGACTTTGTGGCAACCAAACGTCGTAACTTTACTCAAACTCTTCCATTACTACTGTTTCAACACATTTGAAGTGTCCGAACAAGATTCGGGACAGTCGAAACAAGTTAGCTCCATCCATGCGTCAACGTCTCAAATTGGACTCAGTTTGTGTGTTACATTCCGAAGCCTATAACTTGTGACTTTGCCGCAACCGGACCTCGTAATTGGACTCAAACTCTTCCATTACTATTGTTTCAACATATTTGAAGTGTTGGAATCAGATTTGGGACAGTCGAAACAAGTTAGCTCCATCCGTGCGTCAACGTCTCAAATTGGACTCAGTTTGTGTGTTACATTCCAAAGCCTATAACTTGTGACATTTTCGTAACTGAACCTCGTAATTGGACTCAAACTCTTCCATTACTATTGTTTCAACACATTTGAAGTGTTTGAACAAGATTCGGGACAGTCGAAACAAGTTAGCTCCATCCGTGCGTCAACGTCTCAAATTGGACTCAGTTTGTGTGTTACATTCCAAAGCCTATAGCTTGTGACTTTGTCGCAACTGAATCTCATAACTTTACTCAAACTCTTCCATTACTATTGTTTCAACACATTTGAAGTGTTTGAACAAGATTCGGGACAGTCGAAACAAGTTAGCTCCATCCCTGCGTCAACGTCTCAAATTGGACTCAGTTTGTGTGTTACATTCCAAAGCCTATAACTTCGGACTTTGTCGTAACCGGACCTCGTAATTGGACTCAAACTATTTCATGACTATTGTTTTAACACATTTGAAGTGTTGGAACAAGATTTGGGACAGTCAAAACAAGTTAGCTCCATCTATGCGTCAACGTCTCAAATTGGACTCAGTTTGTGTGTTAAATTCCAAAGCCTATACTTGTGACTTTGTCACAACCGAACCTCGTAACTTTACTCAAACTCTTCCATTACTATTGTTTCAACACATGTAAAGTGTTTGAACAAGATTCGGGACAGTCGAAACAAGTTAGCTCCATCCATGCGTCAACGTCTCAAATTGGACTCAGTTTGTGTGTTACATTCCAAAGCCTATAACTTGTGACTTTGTGGCAACCAAACCTCGTAACTTTTCTCAAACTCTTCCATTACTATTGTTTCAACACATTTGAAGTGTCCGAACAAGATTCGGGACAGTCGAAACAAGTTAGCTCCATCCATGCGTCAACGTCTCAAATTGGACTCAGTTTGTGTGTTACATTCCGAAGCCTATAACTTGTGACTTTGCCGCAACCGGACCTCGTAATTGGACTCAAACTCTTCCATTACTATTGTTTCAACATATTTGAAGTGTTGGAATCAGATTTGGGACAGTCGAAACAAGTTAGCTCCATCCGTGCGTCAACGTCTCAAATTGGACTCAGTTTGTGTGTTACATTCCAAAGCCTATAACTTGTGACATTTTCGTAACCGAACCTCGTAATTGGACTCAAACTCTTCCATTACTATTGTTTCAACCAATTTGAAATTTTTGAACAAGATTCGGGACAGTCGAAACAAGTTATCTCCATCCGTGCGTCAACGTCTCAAATTGGACTCAGTTTCTGTGTTACATTCCGAAGCCTATAACTTGTGACTTTGTCGCAACCGGACCTCGTAATTGGACTCAAACTCTTCCATTACTATTGTTTCAACACATTTGAAGTGTTGGAACAAGATTTGAGACAGTCAAAACAAGTTAGCTCCATCCATGCTTCAACGTCTCAAATTGGACTCAGTTTGTGTATTACATTCCGAAGCCTATAACTTGTGACTTTGCCGCAACCGGACCTCGTAAATGGACTCAAACTATTCCATTACTATTGTTTCAACACATTTGAAGTGTTGGAACAAGATTTGGGACAGTCGAAACAAGTTAGCTCCATCCGTGCGTCAACGTCTCAAATTGGACTCAGTTTGTGTGTTACATTCCAAAGCCTATAACTTGTGACTTTGTCATAACCGGACCTCGTAATTGGACTCAAACTTTTCCATTACTATTGTTTCAACATATTTGAAGTGTTGGAATAAGATTTGGGACAGGCGAAACAAGTTTGCTCCATTCGTGCGTCAACGTCTCAAATTGGACTCAGTTTGTGTGTTACATTCCGAAGCCTATAACTTGTGACTTTGTCGCAACCGGACCTCGTAATTGGACTCAAACTCTTCCATTACTATTGTTTCAACACATTTGAAGTGTTGGAACAAGATTTGGGACAGTCAAAACAAGTTAGCTCCATCCGTGCGTCAACGTCTCAAATTGGACTCAGTTTGTGTGTTACATTCCAAAGCCTATAACTTGTGACTTTGTCGCAACCGGACCTCGTAATTGGACTCAAACTCTTCCATTACTATTGTTTCAACACATTTGAAGTGTTGGAACAAGATTTGGGACAGTCAAAACAAGTTAGCTCCATCCGTGCGTCAACGTCTCAAATTGGACTCAGTTTGTGTGTTACATTCCAAAGCCTATAACTTGTAACTTTGTCGCAACCGGACCTCGTAATTGGACTCAAACTCTTCCATTACTATTGTTTCAACACATTTGAATTGTTTGAACAATATTCGGGCCAGTCAAGTTAGCTCCATCCGTGCGTCAACGTCTCAAATTGGACTCAGTTTGTGTGTTACATTCCGAAGCGTATAACTTGGGACTTTGTCGCAACCGGACCTCGTAATTGGACTGAAACTATTTCATTACTATTGTTTCAACACATTTGAAGTGTTGGAACAAGATTTGGGACAGTCGAAACAAGTTAGCTCCATCTATGCGTCAACGTCTCAAATTGGACTCAGTTTGTGTGTTAAATTCCAAACCCTATAACTTGTGACTTTGTCGCAACCGAACCTCGTAACTTTACTCAAACTCTTCCATTACTATTGTTTCAACACATGTGAAGTGTTTGAACAAGATTCGGGACAGTCGAAACAAGTTAGCTCCATCCGTCCGTCAACGTCTCAAATTGGACTCAGTTTGTGTGTTACATTCCAAAGCCTATAACTTGTGACTTTGTCGCAACCAAACCTCGTAACTTTACTCAAACTCTTCCATTACTATTGTTTCAACACATTTGAAGTGTCCGAACAAGATTCGGGACAGTCGAAACAAGTTAGCTCCATCCATGCGTCAACGTCTCAAATTGGACTCAGTTTCTGTGTTACATTCCGAAGCCTATAACTTGTGACTTTGACGCAACCGGACCTCGTAATTGGACTCAACCTCTTCCATTACTATTGTTTCAACATATTTGAAGTGTTGGAATCAGATTTGGGACAGAAGAAACAAGCTAGCTCCATCCGTGCGTCAACGTCTCAAATTGGACTCAGTTTGTGTGTTACATTCCAAAGCCTATAACTTGTGACATTTTCGTAACCGAACCTTGTAATTGGACTCAAACTCTTCCATTACTATTGTTTCAACACATTTGAAGTGTTTGAACAAGATTCGGGACAGTCGAAACAAGTTAGCTCCATCCGTACGTCAACGTCTAAAATTGGACTCAATTTGTGTGTTACATTCCAAAGCCTATAACTTGTGACATTTTCGTAACCGAACATCGTAATTGGACTCAAACTCTTCCACTACTATTGTTTCAACACATTTGATGTGTTTGAACAAGATTCGGGACAGTCGAAACTAGTTAGTTCCATCCGTGCGTCAACGTCTCAAATTGGACTCAGTTTGTGTGTTACATTCCGAAGCCTATAACTTGTGACTTTGTCGCAACCGGACCTCGTAATTGGACTCAAACTGTTCCGTTACTATTTTTTCAACACATTTGAAGTGTTGGAACAAGATTTGGGACAGTGAAAAAGAGTTAGCTCCATCCGTGCGTCAACGTCTCAAATTGGACTCAGTTTGTGTGTTACATTCCAAAGCCTATAACTTGTAACTTTGTCGCAACCGAACCTCGTAACTTTACTCAAACTCTTCCATTACTATTGTTTCAACACATTTGAAGTGTTTGAACAAGATTCGGGACAGTCGAAACAAGTTGGCTCCATCTATGCGTCAACGTCTCAAATTGGACTCAGTTTGTGTGTTACATTCCGAAGCCTATAACTTGGGACTTTGTCGCAACCGGACCTCGTAATTGGACTCAAACTATTCCATTACTATTGTTTCAACACATTTGAAGTGTTTGAAAAATATTCGGGCCAGTCGAAAAGAGTTAGCTCCATCCGTGCGTCAACGTCTCAAATTGGACTCAGTTTGCGTGTTACATTCCGAAGCCTATAACTTGGGACTTTGTCGCAACCGGACCTCGTAATTGGACTCATACTATTCCATTACTATTGTTTCAACACATTTGAAGTGTTGGAACAAGATTTGAGACATTCGAAACAAGTTAGCTCCATCCGTGCGTCAACGTCTCAAATTGGACTCAGTTTGTCTGTTACATTCCGAAGCCTATAAGTTGTGACTTTATCGCAACCGGACCTCGTAATTGGACTGAAACTATTTCATTACTATTGTTTCAACACATTTGAAGTGTTGGAACAAGATTTGGGACAGTCGAAACAAGTTAGCTCCATCCGTGCGTCAACGTCTCAAATTGGACTCAGTTTGTGTGTTACATTCCAAAGCCTATAACTTGTGACATTTTCGTAACCGAACCTCGTAATTGGACTCAAACTCTTCCATTACTATTGTTTCAACCAATTTGAAATTTTTGAACAAGATTCGGGACAGTCGAAACAAGTTATCTCCATCCGTGCGTCAACGTCTCAAATTGGACTCAGTTTCTGTGTTACATTCCGAAGCCTATAACTTGTGACTTTGTCGCAACCGGACCTCGTAATTGGACTCAAACTCTTCCATTACTATTGTTTCAACACATTTGAAGTGTTGGAACAAGATTTGAGACAGTCAAAACAAGTTAGCTCCATCCATGCTTCAACGTCTCAAATTGGACTCAGTTTGTGTATTACATTCCGAAGCCTATAACTTGTGACTTTGCCGCAACCGGACCTCGTAAATGGACTCAAACTATTCCATTACTATTGTTTCAACACATTTGAAGTGTTGGAACAAGATTTGGGACAGTCGAAACAAGTTAGCTCCATCCGTGCGTCAACGTCTCAAATTGGACTCAGTTTGTGTGTTACATTCCAAAGCCTATAACTTGTGACTTTGTCATAACCGGACCTCGTAATTGGACTCAAACTTTTCCATTACTATTGTTTCAACATATTTGAAGTGTTGGAATAAGATTTGGGACAGGCGAAACAAGTTTGCTCCATTCGTGCGTCAACGTCTCAAATTGGACTCAGTTTGTGTGTTACATTCCGAAGCCTATAACTTGTGACTTTGTCGCAACCGGACCTCGTAATTGGACTCAAACTCTTCCATTACTATTGTTTCAACACATTTGAAGTGTTGGAACAAGATTTGGGACAGTCAAAACAAGTTAGCTCCATCTATGCGTCAACGTCTCAAATTGGAGTCAGTTTGTGTGTTAAATTCCAAAGCCTATAACTTGTGACTTTGTCGCAACCGAACCTCGTAACTTTACTCAAACTCTTCCATTACTATTGTTTCAACACATGTAAAGTGTTTGAACATGATTCGGGACAGTCGAAACAAGTTAGCTCAATCCGTGCGTCAACGTCTCAAATTGGACTCATGTTTTACTGTTACATTCCTAAGCCTATAACTTGTGACTTTGTCGCAACTGAACCTCGTAACTTTACTCAAACTCTTCCATTACTATTGTTTCAACACATTTGAAGTGTTTGAACAAGATTCGGGACAGACGAAACAAGTTAGCTCCATCCCTACGTCAACGTCTCAAATTCGACTCAGTTTGTGTGTTACATTCCAAAGCCTATAACTTGGGACTTTGTCGCAACCGGACCTCGTAATTGGACTCAAACTATTTCATTACTATTGTTTCAACACATTTGAAGTGTTGGAACAAGATTTGGGACAGTCAAAACAAGTTAGCTCCATCTATGCGTCAACGTCTCAAATTGGACTCAGTTTGTGTGTTAAATTCCAAAGCCTATAACTTGTGACTTTGTCGCAACCGAACCTCGTAACTTTACTCAAACTCTTCCATTACTATTGTTTCAACACATGTAAAGTGTTTGAACAAGATTCGGGACAGTCGAAACAAGTTAGCTCCATCCGTGCGTCAACGTCTAAAATTGGACTCAATTTGTGTGTTACATTCCAAAGCCTATAACTCGTGACTTTGTGGCAACCAAACCTCGTAACTTTTCTCAAACTCTTCCATTACTATTGTTTCAACACATTTGAAGTGTCCGAACAAGATTCGGGAGAGTCGAAACAAGTTAGCTCCATCCATGCGTCAACGTCTCAAATTGGACTTAGTTTGTGTGTTACATTCCGAAGTCTATAACTTGTGACTTTGCCGCAACCGGACCTCGTAATTGGACTCAAACTCTTCCATTACTATTGTTTCAACATATTTGAAGTGTTGGAATCAGATTTGGGACAGTCGAAACTAGTTAGCTCCATCCGTGCGTCAACGTCTCAAATTGGACTCAGTTTGTGTGTTACATTCGAAAGCCTATAACTTGTGACATTTTCATAACCGAACCTCGTAATTGGACTCAAACTCTTCCATTACTATTGTTTCAACACATTTGAAGTGTTTGAACAAGATTCGGGACAGTCGAAACAAGTTAGCTCCATCCGTGCGTCAACGTCTCAAATTGGACTCAGTTTGTGTGTTACATTCCAAAGCCTATAACTTGTGACATTTTCGTAACCGAACCTCGTAATTGGACTCAAACTCTTCCACTACTATTGTTTCGACACATTTGAAGTGTTTGAACAAGATTTGGGACAGTCGAAACAAGTTAGCTCCATCCGTGCGTCAACGTCTCAAATTGGACTCAGTTTGTGTGTTACATTCCGAAGCCTATAACTTGTGACTTTGTCGCAACCGAACCTCGTAATTGGACTCAAACTCTTCCATTACTTTTGTTTCAACACATTTGAAGTGTTGGAACAAGATTTGGGACAGTCAAAACAAGTTAGCTCCATCCGTGCGTCAATGTCTCAAATTCGACTCAGTTTGTGTGTTACATTCCAAAGCCTATAACTTGTAACTTTGTCGCAACCGAACCTCGTAACTTTACTCAAACTCTTCCATTACTATTGTTTCAACACATTTGAAGTGTTTGAACAAGATTCGGGACAGTCGAAACAAGTTAGCTCCATCCGTGCGTCAACGTCTCAAATTGGACTCAGTTTCTGTGTTACATTCCGAAGCCTATAACTTGTGACTTTGTCCCAACCGGACCTCGTAATTGGACTCAAACTCTTCCATTACTATTGTTTCAACACATTTGAAGTGTTGGAACAAGATTTGAGACAGTCAAAACAAGTTAGCTCCATCCATGCGTCAACGTCTCAAATTCGACTCAGTTTGTGTGTTACATTCCAAAGCCTATAACTTGGGACTTTGTCGCAACCGGACCTCGTAATTGGACTCAAACTTTTCCATTACTATTGTTTCAACATATTTGAAGTGTTGGAATAAGATTTGGGACAGGCGAAACAAGTTTGCTCCATTCGTGCGTCAACGTCTCAAATTGGACTCAGTTTGTGTGTTACATTCCGAAGCCTATAACTTGTGACTTTGTCGCAACCGGACCTCGTAATTGGACTCAAACTATTCCATTACAATTGTTTCAACACATTTGATGTGTTGAAACAAGATTTGGGACAGTCAAAACAAGTTAGCTCCATCCGTGCGTCAACGTCTCAAATTGGACTCAGTTTGTGTGTTACATTCCAAAGCCTATAACTTGTGACATTTTCGTAACCGAACCTCGTAATTGGACTCAAACTCTTCCATTACTATTGTTTCAACACATTTGAAGTGTTTGAACAAGATTCGGGACAGTCGAAACAAGTTAGCTCCATCCGTGCGTCAACGTCTCAAATTGGACTCAGTTTCTGTGTTACATTCCGAAGCCTATAACTTGTGACTTTGTCGCAACCGGACCTCGTAATTGGACTCAAACTCTTCCATTACTATTGTTTCAACACATGTAAAGTGTTTGAACAAGATTCGGGACTGTCGAAACAAGTTAGCTCCATCCATGCGTCAACGTCTCAAATTGGACTCAGTTTGTGTGTTACATTCCAAAGCCTATAACTTGTGACTTTGTGGCAACCAAACCTCGTAACTTTACTCAAACTTTTCCATTACTATTGTTTCAACACATTTGAAGTGTCCGAACAAGATTCGGGACAGTCGAAACAAGTTAGCTCCATCCATGCGTCAACGACTCAAATTGGACTCAGTTTGTGTGTTACATTCCGAAGCCAATAACTTGTGACTTTGCCGCAACCGGACCTCGTAATTGGACTCAAACTCTTCCATTACTATTGTTTCAACATATTTGAATTGTTGGAATCAGATTTGGGACAGTCGAAACAAGTTAGCTCCATCCGTGCGTCAACGTCTCAAATTGGACTCAGTTTGTGTGTTACATTCCAAAGCCTATAACTTGTGACATTTTCATAACCGAACCTCGTAATTGGACTCAAACTCTTCCATTACTATTGTTTCAACACATTTGAAGTGTTTGAACAAGATTCGGGACAGTCGAAACAAGTTAGCTCCATCCGTGCGTCAACGTCTCAAATTGGACTCAGTTTGTGTGTTACATTCCAAAGCCTATAACTTGTGACATTTTTGTAACCGAACCTCGTAATTGGACTCAAACTCTTCCACTACTATTGTTTCAACACATTTGAAGTGTTTGAACAAGATTTGGGACAGTCGAAACAAGTTAGCTCCATCCGTGCGTCAACGTCTCAAATTGGACTCAGTTTGTGTGTTACATTCCGAAGCCTATAACTTGTGACTTTGTCACAACCGGACCTCGTAATTGGACTCAAACTCTTCCATTACTTTTGTTTCAAAACATTTGAAGTGTTGGAACAAGATTTGGGACACTCAAAACAAGTTAGCTCCATCCGTGCGTCAACGTCTCAAATTCGACTCAGTTTGTGTGTTACATTCCAAAGCCTATAACTTGTAACTTTGTCGCAACCGAACCTCGTAACTTTACTCAAACTCTTCCATTACTATTGTTTCAACACATTTGAAGTGTTTGAACAAGATTCGGGACAGTCGAAACAAGTTAGCCCCATCTGTGCGTCAACGTCTCAAATTGGACTCAGTTTGTGTGTTACATTCCGAAGCCTATAACTTGGGACTTTGTCGCAACCGGACCTCGTAATTGGACTCAAACTATTCCATTACTATTGTTTCAACATATTTGATGTGTTGAAACAAGATTTGGGACAGTCAAAACAAGTTAGCTCCATCCGTGCGTCTACGTCTCAAATTGGACTCAGTTTGTGTGTTACATTCCAAAGCCTATAACTTGTGACATTTTCGTAACCGAACCTCGTAATTGGACTCAAACTCTTCCATTACTATTGTTTCAACACATTTGAAGTGTTTGAACAAGATTCGGGACAGTCGAAACAAGTTAGCTCCATCCGTGCGTCAACGTCTCAAATTGGACTCAGTTTGTGTGTTACATTCCAAAGCCTATAACTTGTGACATTTTTGTAACCGAACCTCGTAATTGGACTCAAACTCTTCCACTACTATTGTTTCAACACATTTGAAGTGTTTGAACAAGATTTGGGACAGTCGAAACAAGTTAGCTCCATCCGTGCGTCAACGTCTCAAATTGGACTCAGTTTGTGTGTTACATTCCGAAGCCTATAACTTGTGACTTTGTCACAACCGGACCTCGTAATTGGACTCAAACTCTTCCATTACTTTTGTTTCAAAACATTTGAAGTGTTGGAACAAGATTTGGGACACTCAAAACAAGTTAGCTCCATCCGTGCGTCAACGTCTCAAATTCGACTCAGTTTGTGTGTTACATTCCAAAGCCTATAACTTGTAACTTTGTCGCAACCGAACCTCGTAACTTTACTCAAACTCTTCCATTACTATTGTTTCAACACATTTGAAGTGTTTGAACAAGATTCGGGACAGTCGAAACAAGTTAGCCCCATCCGTGCGTCAACGTCTCAAATTGGACTCAGTTTGTGTGTTACATTCCGAAGCCTATAACTTGGGACTTTGTCGCAACCGGACCTCGTAATTGGACTCAAACTATTCCATTACTATTGTTTCAACACATTTGATGTGTTGAAACAAGATTTGGGACAGTCAAAACAAGTTAGCTCCATCCGTGCGTCTACGTCTCAAATTGGACTCAGTTTGTGTGTTACATTCCAAAGCCTATAACTTGTGACATTTTCGTACCCGAACCTCGTAATTGGACTCAAACTCTTCCATTACTATTGTTTCAACACATTTGAAGTGTTTGAACAAGATTCGGACAGTCGAAACAAGTTAGCTCCATCCGTGCGTCAACGTCTCAAATTGGACTCAGTTTCTGTGTTACATTCCGAAGCCTATAACTTGTGACTTTGTCGCAACCGGACCTCGTAATTGGACTCAAACTCTTCCATTACTATTGTTTCAACACATTTGAAGTGTTGGAACAAGATTTGAGACAGTCAAAACAAGTTAGCTCCATCCATGCGTCAACGTCTCAAATTCGACTCAGTTTGTGTATTACATTCCAAAGCCTATAACTTGTAACTTTGTCGCAACCGAACCTCGTAACTTTACTCAAACTCTTCCATTACTATTGTTTCAACACATGTAAAGTGTTTGAACAAGATTCGGGACAGTCGAAACAAGTTAGCTCCATCCATTCGTCAACGTCTCAAATTGGACTCAGTTTGTGTGTTACATTCCAAAGCCTATAACTTGTGACTTTGTGGCAACCAAACGTCGTAACTTTACTCAAACTCTTCCATTACTATTGTTTCAACACATTTGAAGTGTCCGAACAAGATTCGGGACAGTCGAAACAAGTTAGCTCCATCCATGCGTCAACGTCTCAAATTGGACTCAGTTTGTGTGTTACATTCCGAAGCCTATAACTTGTGACTTTGCCGCAACCGGACCTCGTAATTGGACTCAAACTCTTCCATTACTATTGTTTCAACATATTTGAAGTGTTGGAATCAGATTTGGGACAGTCGAAACAAGTTAGCTCCATCCGTGCGTCAACGTCTCAAATTGGACTCAGTTTGTGTGTTACATTCCAAAGCCTATAACTTGTGACATTTTCATAACCGAACCTTGTAATTGGACTCAAACTCTTCCATTACTATTGTTTCAACACATTTGAAGTGTTTGAACAAGATTCGGGACAGTCGAAACAAGTTAGCTCCATCCATGCGTCAACGTCTCAAATTGGACTCAGTTTGTGTGTTACATTCCGAAGCCTATAACTTGTGACTTTGTCGCAACCGGACCTCGTAATTGGACTCAAACTCTTCCATTACTATTGTTTCAACACATTTGAAGTGTTGGAACAAGATTTGAGACAGTCAAAACAAGTTAGCTCCATCCATGCGTCAACGTCTCGAATTAGACTCAGTTTGTGTGTTACATTCAAAAGCCTATAACTTGCAACTTTGTCGCAACCGAACCTCGTAACTTTACTCAAACTCTTCCATTACTATTGTTTCAACACATTTGAAGTGTTTGAACAATAGTCGGGCCAGTCGAAACAAGTTAGCTCCATCCGTGCGTCAACGTCTCAAATTGGACTCAGTTTGTGTGTTACATTCCGAAGCCTATAACTTGGGACGTTGTCGCAACCGGACCTCGTAAATGGACTCAAACTATTCCATTACTATTGTTTCAACACATTTGAAGTGTTGGAACAAGATTTGGGACAGTCGAAACAAGTTAGCTCCATCCGTGCGTCAACGTCTCAAATTGGACTCAGTTTGTGTGTTACATTCCAAAGCCTATAACTTGTGACTTTGTCGCAACCGGACCTCGTAATTGGAGTCAAACTTTTCCATTACTATTTTTTCAACATATTTGAAGTGTTGGAATAAGATTTGGGACAGGCGAAACAAGTTTGCTCTATTCGTGCGTCAACGTCTCAAATTGGACTCAGTTTGTGTGTTACATTCCGAAGCCTATAACTTGTGACTTTGTCGCAACCGGACCTCGTAATTGGACTCAAACTCTTCCATTACTATTGTTTCAACACATTTGAAGTGTTGGAACAAGATTTGGGACAGTCAAAACAAGTTAGCTCCATCCGTGCGTCAACGTCTCAAATTGGACTCAGTTTGTGTGTTACATTCCAAAGCCTATAACTTGTGACTTTGTCGCAACCGGACCTCGTAATTGGACTCAAACTCTTCCATTACTATTGTTTCAACACATTTGAAGTGTTGGAACAAGATTTGGGACAGTCAAAACAAGTTAGCTCCATCCGTGCGTCAACGTCTCAAATTGGACTCAGTTTGTGTGTTACATTCCAAAGCCTATAACTTGTGACTTTGCCGCAACCGGACCTCGTAATTGGACTCAACCTCTTCCATTACTATTGTTTCAACATATTTGAAGTGTTGGAATCAGATTTGGGACAGAAGAAACAAGCTAGCTCCATCCGTGCGTCAACGTCTCAAATTGGACTCAGTTTGTGTGTTACATTCCAAAGCCTATAACTTGTGACATTTTCGTAACCGAACCTCGTAATTGGACTCAAACTCTTCCATTACTATTGTTTCAACACATTTGAAGTGTTTGAACAAGATTCGGGACAGTCGAAACAAGTTAGCCCCATCCGTGCGTCAACGTCTCAAATTGGACTCAGTTTGTGTGTTACATTCCGAAGCCTATAACTTGGGACTTTGTCGCAACCGGACCTCGTAATTGGACTCAAACTATTCTATTACTATTATTTCAACACATTTGATGTGTTGAAACAAGATTTGGGACAGTCAAAACAAGTTAGCTCCATCCGTGCGTCTACGTCTCAAATTGGACTCAGTTTGTGTGTTACATTCCAAAGCCTATAACTTGTGACATTTTCGTAACCGAACCTCGTAATTGGACTCAAACTCTTCCATTACTATTGTTTCAACACATTTGAAGTGTTTGAACAAGATTCGGGACAGTCGAAACAAGTTAGCTCCATCCGTGCGTCAACGTCTCAAATTGGACTCAGTTTCTGTGTTACATTCCGAAGCCTATAACTTGTGACTTTGTCGCAACCGGACCTCGTAATTGGACTCAAACTCTTCCATTACTATTGTTTCAACACATGTAAAGTGTTTGAACAAGATTCGGGACTGTCGAAACAAGTTAGCTCCATCCATGCGTCAACGTCTCAAATTGGACTCAGTTTGTGTGTTACATTCCAAAGCCTATAACTTGTGACTTTGTGGCAACCAAACCTCGTAACTTTACTCAAACTTTTCCATTACTATTGTTTCAACACATTTGAAGTGTCCGAACAAGATTCGGGACAGTCGAAACAAGTTAGCTCCATCCATGCGTCAACGACTCAAATTGGACTCAGTTTGTGTGTTACATTCCGAAGCCAATAACTTGTGACTTTGCCGCAACCGGACCTCGTAATTGGACTCAAACTCTTCCATTACTATTGTTTCAACATATTTGAATTGTTGGAATCAGATTTGGGACAGTCGAAACAAGTTAGCTCCATCCGTGCGTCAACGTCTCAAATTGGACTCAGTTTGTGTGTTACATTCCAAAGCCTATAACTTGTGACATTTTCATAACCGAACCTCGTAATTGGACTCAAACTCTTCCATTACTATTGTTTCAACACATTTGAAGTGTTTGAACAAGATTCGGGACAGTCGAAACAAGTTAGCTCCATCCGTGCGTCAACGTCTCAAATTGGACTCAGTTTGTGTGTTACATTCCAAAGCCTATAACTTGTGACATTTTCATAACCGAACCTCGTAATTGGACTCAAACTCTTCCATTACTATTGTTTCAACACATTTGAAGTGTTGGAACAAGATTTGAGACAGTCAAAACAAGTTAGCTCCATCCATGCGTCAACGTCTCAAATTCGACTCAGTTTGTGTATTACATTCCAAAGCCTATAACTTGTAACTTTGTCGCAACCGAACCTCGTAACTTTACTCAAACTCTTCCATTACTATTGTTTCAACACATGTAAAGTGTTTGAACAAGATTCGGGACAGTCGAAACAAGTTAGCTCCATCCATTCGTCAACGTCTCAAATTGGACTCAGTTTGTGTGTTACATTCCAAAGCCTATAACTTGTGACTTTGTGGCAACCAAACGTCGTAACTTTACTCAAACTCTTCCATTACTATTGTTTCAACACATTTGAAGTGTCCGAACAAGATTCGGGACAGTCGAAACAAGTTAGCTCCATCCATGCGTCAACGTCTCAAATTGGACTCAGTTTGTGTGTTACATTCCGAAGCCTATAACTTGTGACTTTGCCGCAACCGGACCTCGTAATTGGACTCAAACTCTTCCATTACTATTGTTTCAACATATTTGAAGTGTTGGAATCAGATTTGGGACAGTCGAAACAAGTTAGCTCCATCCGTGCGTCAACGTCTCAAATTGGACTCAGTTTGTGTGTTACATTCCAAAGCCTATAACTTGTGACATTTTCATAACCGAACCTCGTAATTGGACTCAAACTCTTCCATTACTATTGTTTCAACACATTTGAAGTGTTTGAACAAGATTCGGGACAGTCGAGACAAGTTAGCTCCATCCATGCGTCAACGTCTCAAATTGGACTCAGTTTGTGTGTTACATTCCGAAGCCTATAACTTGTGACTTTGTCGCAACCGGACCTCGTAATTGGACTCAAACTCTTCCATTACTATTGTTTCAACACATTTGAAGTGTTGGAACAAGATTTGAGACAGTCAAAACAAGTTAGCTCCATCCATGCGTCAACGTCTCGAATTAGACTCAGTTTGTGTGTTACATTCAAAAGCCTATAACTTGCAACTTTGTCGCAACCGAACCTCGTAACTTTACTCAAACTATTCCATTACTATTGTTTCAACACATTTGAAGTGTTTGAACAATATTCGGGCCAGTCGAAACAAGTTAGCTCCATCCGTGCGTCAACGTCTCAAATTGGACTCAGTTTGTGTGTTACATTCCGAAGCCTATAACTTGGGACGTTGTCGCAACCGGACCTCGTAAATGGACTCAAACTATTCCATTACTATTGTTTCAACACATTTGAAGTGTTGGAACAAGATTTGGGACAGTCGAAACAAGTTAGCTCCATCCGTGCGTCAACGTCTCAAATTGGACTCAGTTTGTGTGTTACATTCCAAAGCCTATAACTTGTGACTTTGTCGCAACCGGACCTCGTAATTGGACTCAAACTCTTCCATTACTATTGTTTCAACACATTTGAAGTGTTGGAACAAGATTTGGGACAGTCAAAACAAGTTAGCTCCATCCGTGCGTCAACGTCTCAAATTGGACTCAGTTTGTGTGTTACATTCCAAAGCCTATAACTTGTAACTTTGTCGCAACCGGACCTCGTAATTGGACTCAAACTCTTCCATTACTATTGTTTCAACACATTTGAATTGTTTGAACAATATTCGGGCCAGTCAAGTTAGCTCTATCCGTGCGTCAACGTCTCAAATTGGACTCAGTTTGTGTGTTACATTCCGAAGCGTATAACTTGGGACTTTGTCGCAACCGGACCTCGTAATTGGACTGAAACTATTTCATTACTATTGTTTCAACACATTTGAAGTGTTGGAACAAGATTTGGGACAGTCGAAACAAGTTAGCTCCATCTATGCGTCAACGTCTCAAATTGGACTCAGTTTGTGTGGTAAATTCCAAAGCCTATAACTTGTGACTTTGTCGCAACCGAACCTCGTAACTTTACTCAAACTCTTCCATTACTATTGTTTCAACACATGTGAAGTGTTTGAACAAGATTCGGGACAGTCGAAACAAGTTAGCTCCATCCGTCCGTCAACGTCTCAAATTGGACTCAGTTTGTGTGTTACATTCCAAAGCCTATAACTTGTGACTTTGTCGCAACCAAACCGCGTAACTTTACTCAAACTCTTCCATTACTATTGTTTCAACACATTTGAAGTGTCCGAACAAGATTCGGGACAGTCGAAACAAGTTAGCTCCATCCATGCGTCAACGTCTCAAATTGGACTTAGTTTCTGTGTTACATTCCGAAGCCTATAACTTGTGACTTTGCCGCAACCGGACCTCGTAATTGGACTCAACCTCTTCCATTACTATTGTTTCAACATATTTGAAGTGTTGGAATCAGATTTGGGACAGAAGAAACAAGCTAGCTCCATCCGTGCGTCAACGTCTCAAATTGGACTCAGTTTGTGTGTTACATTCCAAAGCCTCTAACTTGTGACATTTTCGTAACCGAACCTCGTAATTGGACTCACACTCTTCCATTACTATTGTTTCAACACATTTGAAGTGTTTGAACAAGATTCGGGACAGTCGAAACAAGTTAGCCCCATCCATGCGTCAACGTCTCAAATTGGACTCAGTTTGTGTGTTACATTCCGAAGCCTATAACTTGGGACTTTGTCGCAACCGGACCTCGTAATTGGACTCAAACTATTCCATTACTATTATTTCAACACATTTGATGTGTTGAAACAAGATTTGGTACAGTCAAAACAAGTTAGCTCCATCCGTGCGTCAACGTCTCAAATTTGACTCAGTTTGTGTGTTACATTCCAAAGCCTATAACTTGTAACTTTGTCGCAACCGAACCTCGTAACTTTACTCAAACTCTTCCATTAATATTGTTTCAACACATTTGAAGTGTTTGAACAATATTCGGGCCAGTCGAAACAAGTTAGCTCCATCCGTGCGTCAACGTCTCAAATTGGACTCAGTTTATGTGTTACATTCCGAAGCCTATAACTTGGGACTTTGTCGCAACCGGACCTCGTAATTGGACTCAAACTATTCAATTACTATTGTTTCAACACATTTGAAGTGTTGGAACAAGATTTGGGACAGTCAAAACAAGTTAACTCCATCTATCCGTCAATGTCTCAAATTAGACTCAGTTTGTGTGTTAAATTCCAAAGCCTATAACTTGTGACTTTGTCACAACCGAACCTCGTAACTTTACTCAAACTATTCCATTACTATTTTTTCAACACATGTAAAGTGTTTGAACAAGATTCGGGACAGTCGAAACAAGTTAGCTCCATCCGTGCGTCAACGTCTCAAATTGGACTCAGTTTGTGTGTTACATTCCAAAGCCTATAACTTGTGACTTTGTGGCAACCAAACCTCGTAACTTTACTCAAACTCTTCCATTACTATTGTTTCAACACATTTGAAGTGTTTGAACAATATTCGGGCCAGTCGAAACAAGTTAGCTCCATCCGTGCGTCAACGTCTCAAATTGGACTCAGTTTATGTGTTACATTCCGAAGCCTTTAACTTGGGACTTTGTCGCAACCGGACCTCGTAATTGGACTCAAACTATTCCATTACTTTT
Source organism: Euptelea pleiosperma (assembly GCA_035048495.1). Classification (NCBI taxonomy): domain Eukaryota; kingdom Viridiplantae; phylum Streptophyta; class Magnoliopsida; order Ranunculales; family Eupteleaceae; genus Euptelea; species Euptelea pleiosperma. Next base: position 20,027,639 of record CM068553.1, on the reverse strand, counting down.
GTTTCAACACATTTGAAGTGTTGGAACAAGATTTGAGACAGTCGAAACAAGTTAGCTCCATCCGTGCGTCAACGTCTCAAATTGGACTCAGTTTGTGTGTTACATTCCAAAGCCTATAACTTGTGACTTTGTCGCAACTGAACCTCGTAACTTTACACAAACTCTTCCATTACTATTGTTTCAACACATTTGAAGTGTTTGAACAAGATTCGGGACAGTCGAAACAAGTTAGCTCCATCCCTGCGTCAACGTCTCAAATTGGACTCAGTTTGTGTGTTACATTCCAAAGCCTATAACTTGGGACTTTGTCGCAACCGGACCTCGTAATTGGACTCAAACTATTTCATTACTATTGTTTCAACACATTTGAAGTGTTGGAACAAGATTTGGGACAGTCAAAACAAGTTAGCTCCATCTATGTGTCAACGTCTCAAATTGGACTCAGTTTGTGTGTTAAATTCCAAAGCCTATAACTTGTGACTTTGTCGCAACCGAACCTCGTAACTTTACTCAAACTCTTCCATTACTATTGTTTCAACACATGTAAAGTGTTTGAACAAGATTCGGGACAGTCGAAACAAGTTAGCTCCATCCGTGCGTCAACGTCTCAAATTTGACTCAGTTTGTGTGTTACATTCCAAAGCCTATAACTTGTGACTTTGTGGCAACCAAACCTCGTAACTTTACTCAAACTCTTCCATTACTATTGTTTCAACACATTTGAAGTGTCCGAACAAGATTCGGGACAGTCGGAACAAGTTAGCTCCATCCATGCGTCAACGTCTCAAATTGGACTCAGTTTGAGTGTTACATTCCGAAGCCTATAACTTGTGACTTTGCCGCAACCGGCCCTCGTAATTGGACTCAAACTCTTCCATTACTATTGTTTCAACATATTTGAAGTGTTGGAATCAGATTTGAGACAGTCGAAACAAGTTAGCTCCATCCGTGCGTCAACGTCTCAAATTGGACTCAGTTTGTGTGTTACATTCCAAAGCCTATAACTTGTGACATTTTCATAACCGAACCTCGTAATTGGACTCAAACTCTTCCATTACTATTGTTTCAACACATTTGAAGTGTTTGAACAAGATTCGGGACAGTCGAAACAAGTTAGCTCTATCCGTGCGTCAACGTCTCAAATTGGACTCAGTTTGTGTGTTACATTCCAAAGCCTATAACTTGTGACATTTTCGTAACCGAACCTCGTAATTGGACTCAAACTCTTCCACTACTATTGTTTCAACACATTTGAAGTGTTTGAACAAGATTCGGGACAGTCGAAACAAGTTAGCTCCATCCGTGCGTCAACGTCTCAAATTGGACTCAGTTTGTGTGTTACATTCCGAAGCGTATAACTTGTGACTTTGTCACAACCGAACCTCGTAACTTTGCTCAAGCTCTTCCATTACTATTGTTTCAACACATGTAAAGTGTTTGAACAAGATTCGGGACAGTCGAAACAAGTTAGCTCCATCCGTGCGTCAACGTCTCAAATTGGACTCAGTTTGTGTGTTACATTCCAAAGCCTATAACTTGTAACTTTGTCGCAACCGAACCTCGTAACTTTACTCAAACTCTTCCATTACTATTGTTTCAACACATTTGAAGTGTTTGAACAAGATTCGGGACAGTCGAAACAAGTTAGCCCCATCCGTGCGTCAACGTCTCAAATTGGACTCAGTTTGTGTGTTACATTCCAAAGCCTATAACTTGTGACATTTTCGTAACCGAACCTCGTAATTGGACTCAAACTCTTCCACTACTATTGTTTCAACACATTTGAAGTGTTTGAACAAGATTCGGGACAGTCGAAACAAGTTAGCTCCATCCGTGCGTCAACGTCTAAAATTGGACTCAATTTGTGTGTTACATTCCAAAGCCTATAACTTGTGACATTTTCGTAACTGAACCTCGTAATTGGACTCAAACTCTTCCACTACTATTGTTTCAACACATTTGATGTGTTTGAACAAGATTCGGGACAGTCGAAACAAGTTAGCTCCATCCGTGCGTCAACGTCTCAAATTGGACTCAGTTTGTGTGTTACATTCCGAAGCCTATAACTTGTGACTTTGTCGCAACCGGACCTCGTAATTGGACTCAAACTCTTCCATTACTATTTTTTCAACACATTTGAAGTGTTGGAACAAGATTTGGGACAGTCAAAAAGAGTTAGCTCCATCCGTGCGTCAACGTCTCAAATTGGACTCAGTTTGTGTGTTACATTCCAAAGCCTATAACTTGTGACTTTGTCGCAACTGAACCTCGTAACTTTACTCAAACTCTTCCATTACTATTGTTTCAACACATTTGAAGTGTTTGAACAAGATTCGGGACAGTCGAAACAAGTTAGCTCCATCCCTGCGTCAACGTCTCAAATTGGACTCAGTTTGTGTGTTACATTCCAAAGCCTATAACTTGGGACTTTGTCGCAACCGGACCTCGTAATTGGACTCAAACTATTTCATTACTATTGTTTCAACACATTTGAAGTGTTGGAACAAGATTTGGGACAGTCAAAACAAGTTAGCTCCATCTATGTGTCAACGTCTCAAATTGGACTCAGTTTGTGTGTTAAATTCCAAAGCCTATAACTTGTGACTTTGTCGCAACCGAACCTCGTAACTTTACTCAAACTCTTCCATTACTATTGTTTCAACACATGTAAAGTGTTTGAACAAGATTCGGGACAGTCGAAACAAGTTAGCTCCATCCGTGCGTCAACGTCTCAAATTTGACTCAGTTTGTGTGTTACATTCCAAAGCCTATAACTTGTGACTTTGTGGCAACCAAACCTCGTAACTTTACTCAAACTCTTCCATTACTATTGTTTCAACACATTTGAAGTGTCCGAACAAGATTCGGGACAGTCGGAACAAGTTAGCTCCATCCATGCGTCAACGTCTCAAATTGGACTCAGTTTGAGTGTTACATTCCGAAGCCTATAACTTGTGACTTTGCCGCAACCGGCCCTCGTAATTGGACTCAAACTCTTCCATTACTATTGTTTCAACATATTTGAAGTGTTGGAATCAGATTTGAGACAGTCGAAACAAGTTAGCTCCATCCGTGCGTCAACGTCTCAAATTGGACTCAGTTTGTGTGTTACATTCCAAAGCCTATAACTTGTGACATTTTCATAACCGAACCTCGTAATTGGACTCAAACTCTTCCATTACTATTGTTTCAACACATTTGAAGTGTTTGAACAAGATTCGGGACAGTCGAAACAAGTTAGCTCTATCCGTGCGTCAACGTCTCAAATTGGACTCAGTTTGTGTGTTACATTCCAAAGCCTATAACTTGTGACATTTTCGTAACCGAACCTCGTAATTGGACTCAAACTCTTCCACTACTATTGTTTCAACACATTTGAAGTGTTTGAACAAGATTCGGGACAGTCGAAACAAGTTAGCTCCATCCGTGCGTCAACGTCTCAAATTGGACTCAGTTTGTGTGTTACATTCCGAAGCGTATAACTTGTGACTTTGTCACAACCGAACCTCGTAACTTTGCTCAAGCTCTTCCATTACTATTGTTTCAACACATGTAAAGTGTTTGAACAAGATTCGGGACAGTCGAAACAAGTTAGCTCCATCCGTGCGTCAACGTCTCAAATTGGACTCAGTTTGTGTGTTACATTCCAAAGCCTATAACTTGTAACTTTGTCGCAACCGAACCTCGTAACTTTACTCAAACTCTTCCATTACTATTGTTTCAACACATTTGAAGTGTTTGAACAAGATTCGGGACAGTCGAAACAAGTTAGCCCCATCCGTGCGTCAACGTCTCAAATTGGACTCAGTTTGTGTGTTACATTCCAAAGCCTATAACTTGTGACATTTTCGTAACCGAACCTCGTAATTGGACTCAAACTCTTCCACTACTATTGTTTCAACACATTTGAAGTGTTTGAACAAGATTCGGGACAGTCGAAACAAGTTAGCTCCATCCGTGCGTCAACGTCTAAAATTGGACTCAATTTGTGTGTTACATTCCAAAGCCTATAACTTGTGACATTTTCGTAACCGAACCTCGTAATTGGACTCAAACTCTTCCACTACTATTGTTTCAACACATTTGATGTGTTTGAACAAGATTCGGGACAGTCGAAACAAGTTAGCTCCATCCGTGCGTCAACGTCTCAAATTGGACTCAGTTTGTGTGTTACATTCCGAAGCCTATAACTTGTGACTTTGTCGCAACCGGACCTCGTAATTGGACTCAAACTCTTCCATTACTATTTTTTCAACACATTTGAAGTGTTGGAACAAGATTTGGGACAGTCAAAAAGAGTTAGCTCCATCCGTGCGTCAACGTCTCAAATTGGACTCAGTTTGTGTGTTACATTCCAAAGCCTATAACTTGTAGCTTTGTCGCAACCGAACCTCGTAACTTTACTCAAACTCTTCCATTACTATTGTTTCAACACATTTGAAGTGTTTGAACAAGATTCGGGACAGTCGAAACAAGTTAGCTCCATCTGTGCGTCAACGTCTCAAATTGGACTCAGTTTGTGTGTTACATTCCGAAGCCTATAACTTGGGACTTTGTCGCAACCGGACCTCGTAATTGGACTCAAACTATTCCATTACTATTGTTTCAACACATTTGAAGTGTTTGAAAAATATTCGGGCCAGTCGAAAAGAGTTAGCTCCATCCGTGCGTCAACGTCTCAAATTGGACTCAGTTTGCGTGTTACATTCCGAAGCCTATAACTTGGGACTTTGTCGCAACCGGACCTCGTAATTGGACTCATACTATTCCATTACTATTGTTTCAACACATTTGAAGTGTTGGAACAAGATTTGAGACATTCGAAACAAGTTAGCTCCATCCGTGCGTCAACGTCTCAAATTGGACTCAGTTTGTCTGTTACATTCCGAAGCCTATAACTTGTGACTTTATCGCAACCGGACCTTGTAATTGGACTGAAACTATTTCCTTACTATTGTTTCAACACATTTGAAGTGTTGGAACAAGATTTGGGACAGTCAAAACAAGTTAACTCCATCTATGCGTCAACGTCTCAAATTGGAGTCAGTTTGTGTGTTAAATTCCAAAGCCTATAACTTGTGACTTTGTCGCAACCGAACCTCGTAACTTTACTCAAACTCTTCCATTACTATTGTTTCAACACATTTGAAGTGTTGGAACAAGATTTGGGACAGTCAAAACAAGTTAGCTCCATCTATGTGTCAACGTCTCAAATTGGACTCAGTTTGTGTGTTAATTTCCAAAGCCTATAACTTGTGACTTTGTCGCAACCGAACCTCGTAACTTTACTCAAACTCTTCCATTACTATTGTTTCAACACATGTAAAGTGTTTGAACAAGATTCGGGACAGTCGAAACAAGTTAGCTCCATCCGTGCGTCAACGTCTCAAATTTGACTCAGTTTGTGTGTTACATTCCAAAGCCTATAACTTGTGACTTTGTGGCAACCAAACCTCGTAACTTTACTCAAACTCTTCCATTACTATTGTTTCAACACATTTGAAGTGTCCGAACAAGATTCGGGACAGTCGGAACAAGTTAGCTCCATCCATGCGTCAACGTCTCAAATTGGACTCAGTTTGAGTATTACATTCCGAAGCCTATAACTTGTGACTTTGCCGCAACCGGCCCTCGTAATTGGACTCAAACTCTTCCATTACTATTGTTTCAACATATTTGAAGTGTTAGAATCAGATTTGAGATAGTCGAAACAAGTTAGCTCCATCCGTGCGTCAACGTCTCAAATTGGACTCAGTTTGTGTGTTACATTCCAAAGCCTATAACTTGTGACATTTTCATAACCGAACCTCGTAATTGGACTCAAACTCTTCCATTACTATTGTTTCAACACATTTGAAGTGTTTGAACAAGATTCGGGACAGTCGAAACAAGTTAGCTCCATCCGTGCGTCAACGTCTCAAATTGGACTGAGTTTGTGTGTTACATTCCAAAGCCTATAACTTGTGACATTTTCGTAACCGAACCTCGTAATTGGACTCAAACTCTTCCACTACTATTGTTTCAACACATTTGAAGTGTTTGAACAAGATTCGGGACAGTCGAAACAAGTTAGCTCCATCCGTGCGTCAACGTCTCAAATTGGACTCAGTTTGTGTGTTACATTCCGAAGCGTATAACTTGTGACTTTGTCACAACCGAACCTCGTAACTTTGCTCAAGCTCTTCCATTACTATTGTTTCAACACATGTAAAGTGTTTGAACAAGATTCGGGACAGTCGAAACAAGTTAGCTCCATCCGTGCGTCAACGTCTCAAATTGGACTCAGTTTGTGTGTTACATTCCAAAGCCTATAACTTGTAACTTTGTCGCAACCGAACCTCGTAACTTTACTCAAACTCTTCCATTACTATTGTTTGAACACATTTGAAGTGTTTGAACAAGATTCGGGACAGTCGAAACAAGTTAGCCCCATCCGTGCGTCAACGTCTAAAATTGGACTCAATTTGTGTGTTACATTCCAAAGCCTATAACTTGTGACATTTTCGTAACCGAACCTCGTAATTGGACTCAAACTCTTCCACTACTATTGTTTCAACACATTTGATGTGTTTGAACAAGATTCGGGACAGTCGAAACAAGTTAGCTCCATCCGTGCGTCAACGTCTCAAATTGGACTCAGTTTGTGTGTTACATTCCGAAGCCTATAACTTGTGACTTTGTCGCAACCGGACCTCGTAATTGGACTCAAACTCTTCCATTACTATTTTTTCAACACATTTGAAGTGTTGGAACAAGATTTGGGACAGTCAAAAAGAGTTCGCTCCATCCGTGCGTCAACGTCTCAAATTGGACTCAGTTTGCGTGTTACATTCCGAAGCCTATAACTTGGGACTTTGTCGCAACCGGACCTCGTAATTGGACTCATACTATTCCATTACTATTGTTTCAACACATTTGAAGTGTTGGAACAAGATTTGAGACATTCGAAACAAGTTAGCTCCATCTGTGCGTCAACGTCTCAAATTGGACTCAGTTTGTGTGTTACATTCCGAAGCCTATAACTTGGGACTTTGTCGCAACCGGACCTCGTAATTGGACTCAAACTATTCCATTACTATTGTTTCAACACATTTGAAGTGTTTGAAAAATATTCGGGCCAGTCGAAAAGAGTTAGCTCCATCCGTGCGTCAACGTCTCAAATTGGACTCAGTTTGCGTGTTACATTCCGAAGCCTATAACTTGGGACTTTGTCGCAACCGGACCTCGTAATTGGACTCATACTATTCCATTACTATTGTTTCAACACATTTGAAGTGTTGGAACAAGATTTGAGACATTCGAAACAAGTTAGCTCCATCCGTGCGTCAACGTCTCAAATTGGACTCAGTTTGTCTGTTACATTCCGAAGCCTATAACTTGTGACTTTATCGCAACCGGACCTTGTAATTGGACTGAAACTATTTCCTTACTATTGTTTCAACACATTTGAAGTGTTGGAACAAGATTTGGGACAGTCAAAACAAGTTAACTCCATCTATGCGTCAACGTCTCAAATTGGAGTCAGTTTGTGTGTTAAATTCCAAAGCCTATAACTTGTGACTTTGTCGCAACCGAACCTCGTAACTTTACTCAAACTCTTCCATTACTATTGTTTCAACACATTTGAAGTGTTGGAACAAGATTTGGGACAGTCAAAACAAGTTAGCTCCATCTATGTGTCAACGTCTCAAATTGGACTCAGTTTGTGTGTTAATTTCCAAAGCCTATAACTTGTGACTTTGTCGCAACCGAACCTCGTAACTTTACTCAAACTCTTCCATTACTATTGTTTCAACACATGTAAAGTGTTTGAACAAGATTCGGGACAGTCGAAACAAGTTAGCTCCATCCGTGCGTCAACGTCTCAAATTTGACTCAGTTTGTGTGTTACATTCCAAAGCCTATAACTTGTGACTTTGTGGCAACCAAACCTCGTAACTTTACTCAAACTCTTCCATTACTATTGTTTCAACACATTTGAAGTGTCCGAACAAGATTCGGGACAGTCGGAACAAGTTAGCTCCATCCATGCGTCAACGTCTCAAATTGGACTCAGTTTGAGTATTACATTCCGAAGCCTATAACTTGTGACTTTGCCGCAACCGGCCCTCGTAATTGGACTCAAACTCTTCCATTACTATTGTTTCAACATATTTGAAGTGTTAGAATCAGATTTGAGATAGTCGAAACAAGTTAGCTCCATCCGTGCGTCAACGTCTCAAATTGGACTCAGTTTGTGTGTTACATTCCAAAGCCTATAACTTGTGACATTTTCATAACCGAACCTCGTAATTGGACTCAAACTCTTCCATTACTATTGTTTCAACACATTTGAAGTGTTTGAACAAGATTCGGGACAGTCGAAACAAGTTAGCTCCATCCGTGCGTCAACGTCTCAAATTGGACTGAGTTTGTGTGTTACATTCCAAAGCCTATAACTTGTGACATTTTCGTAACCGAACCTCGTAATTGGACTCAAACTCTTCCACTACTATTGTTTCAACACATTTGAAGTGTTTGAACAAGATTCGGGACAGTCGAAACAAGTTAGCTCCATCCGTGCGTCAACGTCTCAAATTGGACTCAGTTTGTGTGTTACATTCCGAAGCGTATAACTTGTGACTTTGTCACAACCGAACCTCGTAACTTTGCTCAAGCTCTTCCATTACTATTGTTTCAACACATGTAAAGTGTTTGAACAAGATTCGGGACAGTCGAAACAAGTTAGCTCCATCCGTGCGTCAACGTCTCAAATTGGACTCAGTTTGTGTGTTACATTCCAAAGCCTATAACTTGTAACTTTGTCGCAACCGAACCTCGTAACTTTACTCAAACTCTTCCATTACTATTGTTTGAACACATTTGAAGTGTTTGAACAAGATTCGGGACAGTCGAAACAAGTTAGCCCCATCCGTGCGTCAACGTCTAAAATTGGACTCAATTTGTGTGTTACATTCCAAAGCCTATAACTTGTGACATTTTCGTAACCGAACCTCGTAATTGGACTCAAACTCTTCCACTACTATTGTTTCAACACATTTGATGTGTTTGAACAAGATTCGGGACAGTCGAAACAAGTTAGCTCCATCCGTGCGTCAACGTCTCAAATTGGACTCAGTTTGTGTGTTACATTCCGAAGCCTATAACTTGTGACTTTGTCGCAACCGGACCTCGTAATTGGACTCAAACTCTTCCATTACTATTTTTTCAACACATTTGAAGTGTTGGAACAAGATTTGGGACAGTCAAAAAGAGTTCGCTCCATCCGTGCGTCAACGTCTCAAATTGGACTCAGTTTGTGTGTTACATTCCAAAGCCTATAACTTGTAGCTTTGTCGCAACCGAACCTCGTAACTTTACTCAAACTCTTCCATTACTATTGTTTCAACACATTTGAAGTGTTTGAACAAGATTCGGGACAGTCGAAACAAGTTAGCTCCATCTGTGCGTCAACGTCTCAAATTGGACTCAGTTTGTGTGTTACATTCCGAAGCCTATAACTTGGGACTTTGTCGCAACCGGACCTCGTAATTGGACTCAAACTATTCCATTACTATTGTTTCAACACATTTGAAGTGTTTGAAAAATATTCGGGCCAGTCGAAAAGAGTTAGCTCCATCCGTGCGTCAACGTCTCAAATTGGACTCAGTTTGCGTGTTACATTCCGAAGCCTATAACTTGGGACTTTGTCGCAACCGGACCTCGTAATTGGACTCATACTATTCCATTACTATTGTTTCAACACATTTGAAGTGTTGGAACAAGATTTGAGACATTCGAAACAAGTTAGCTCCATCCGTGCGTCAACGTCTCAAATTGGACTCAGTTTGTCTGTTACATTCCGAAGCCTATAACTTGTGACTTTATCGCAACCGGACCTCGTAATTGGACTGAAACTATTTCCTTACTATTGTTTCAACACATTTGAAGTGTTGGAACAAGATTTGGGACAGTCAAAACAAGTTAACTCCATCTATGCGTCAACGTCTCAAATTGGAGTCAGTTTGTGTGTTAAATTCCAAAGCCTATAACTTGTGACTTTGTCGCAACCGAACCTCGTAACTTTACTCAAACTCTTCCATTACTATTGTTTCAACACATGTAAAGTGTTTGAACAAGATTCTGGACAGTCGAAACAAGTTAGCTCCATCCGTGCGTCAACGTCTCAAATTGGACTCAGTTTTTACTGTTACATTCCTAAGCCTATAACTTGTGACTTTGTCGCAACTGAACCTCGTAACTTTACTCAAACTCTTCCATTACTATTGTTTCAACACATTTGAAGTGTTTGAACAAGATTCGGGACAGTCGAAACAAGTTAGCTCCATCTATGTGTCAACGTCTCAAATTGGACTCAGTTTGTGTGTGAAATTCCAAAGCCTATAACTTGTGACTTTGTCGCAACCGAACCTCGTAACTTTACTCAAACTCTTCTATTACTATTGTTTCAACACATGTAAAGTGTTTGAACAAGATTCGGGACAGTCGAAACAAGTTAGCTCCATCCGTGCGTCAACATCTAAAATTGGACTCAGTTTGTGTGTTACATTCCAAAGCCTATAACTTGTGACTTTGTGGCAACCAAACCTCGTAACTTTACTCAAACTCTTCCATTACTATTGTTTCAACACATTTGAAGTGTCCGAACAAGATTTGGGACAGTCGAAACAAGTTAGCTCCATCCATGCGTCAACGTCTCAAATTGGACTCAGTTTGTGTGTTACATTCAAAAGCCTATAACTTGTGACTTTGCCGCAACCGGACCTCTTAATTGGACTCAAACTCTTTCATTACTATTGTTTCAACATATTTGAAGTGTTGGAATCAGATTTGGGACAGTCAAAACAAGTTAGCTCCATCCGTGCGTCAACGTCTCAAATTGGACTCAGTTTGTATGTTACATTCCAAAGCCTATAACTTGTGACATTTTCATAACCGAACCTCGTAATTGGACTCAAACTCTTCCATTACTATTGTTTCAACACATTTGAAGTGTTTGAACAAGATTCGGGACAGTCGAAACAAGTTAGCTCCATCCGTGCGTCAACGTCTCAAATTGGACTTAGCTTGTGTGTTACATTCCGAAGCCTATAACTTGGGACTTTGTCGCAACCGGACCTCGTAATTGGACTCAAACTATTTCATTACTAAATTTTCAACACATTTGATGTGTTGCAACCAGATTTGGGATAGTCAAAACAAGTTAGCTCCATCCGTGCGTCAACGTCTCAAATTTGACTCAGTTTGTGTGTTACATTCCGAAGCCTATAACTTGTGACTTTGTCGCAACCGGACCTCGTAATTGGACTCAAACTCTTCCATTACTATTTTTTCAACACATTTGAAGTGTTGGAACAAGATTTGGGACAGTCAAAAAGAGTTCGCTCCATCCGTGCGTCAACGTCTCAAATTGGACTCAGTTTGTGTGTTACATTCCAAAGCCTATAACTTGTAGCTTTGTCGCAACCGAACCTCGTAACTTTACTCAAACTCTTCCATTACTATTGTTTCAACACATTTGAAGTGTTTGAACAAGATTCGGGACAGTCGAAACAAGTTAGCTCCATCTGTGCGTCAACGTCTCAAATTGGACTCAGTTTGTGTGTTACATTCCGAAGCCTATAACTTGGGACTTTGTCGCAACCGGACCTCGTAATTGGACTCAAACTATTCCATTACTATTGTTTCAACACATTTGAAGTGTTTGAAAAATATTCGGGCCAGTCGAAAAGAGTTAGCTCCATCCGTGCGTCAACGTCTCAAATTGGACTCAGTTTGCGTGTTACATTCCGAAGCCTATAACTTGGGACTTTGTCGCAATCGGACCTCGTAATTGGACTCATACTATTCCATTACTATTGTTTCAACACATTTGAAGTGTTGGAACAAGATTTGAGACATTCGAAACAAGTTAGCTCCATCCGTGCGTCAACGTCTCAAATTGGACTCAGTTTGTCTGTTACATTCCGAAGCCTATAACTTGTGACTTTATCGCAACCGGACCTCGTAATTGGACTGAAACTATTTCCTTACTATTGTTTCAACACATTTGAAGTGTTGGAACAAGATTTGGGACAGTCAAAACAAGTTAACTCCATCTATGCGTCAACGTCTCAAATTGGAGTCAGTTTGTGTGTTAAATTCCAAAGCCTATAACTTGTGACTTTGTCGCAACCGAACCTCGTAACTTTACTCAAACTCTTCCATTACTATTGTTTCAACACATGTAAAGTGTTTGAACAAGATTCTGGACAGTCGAAACAAGTTAGCTCCATCCGTGCGTCAACGTCTCAAATTGGACTCAGTTTTTACTGTTACATTCCTAAGCCTATAACTTGTGACTTTGTCGCAACTGAACCTCGTAACTTTACTCAAACTCTTCCATTACTATTGTTTCAACACATTTGAAGTGTTTGAACAAGATTCGGGACAGTCGAAACAAGTTAGCTCCATCTATGTGTCAACGTCTCAAATTGGACTCAGTTTGTGTGTGAAATTCCAAAGCCTATAACTTGTGACTTTGTCGCAACCGAACCTCGTAACTTTACTCAAACTCTTCTATTACTATTGTTTCAACACATGTAAAGTGTTTGAACAAGATTCGGGACAGTCGAAACAAGTTAGCTCCATCCGTGCGTCAACATCTAAAATTGGACTCAGTTTGTGTGTTACATTCCAAAGCCTATAACTTGTGACTTTGTGGCAACCAAACCTCGTAACTTTACTCAAACTCTTCCATTACTATTGTTTCAACACATTTGAAGTGTCCGAACAAGATTTGGGACAGTCGAAACAAGTTAGCTCCATCCATGCGTCAACGTCTCAAATTGGACTCAGTTTGTGTGTTACATTCAAAAGCCTATAACTTGTGACTTTGCCGCAACCGGACCTCGTAATTGGACTCAAACTCTTTCATTACTATTGTTTCAACATATTTGAAGTGTTGGAATCAGATTTGGGACAGTCAAAACAAGTTAGCTCCATCCGTGCGTCAACGTCTCAAATTGGACTCAGTTTGTATGTTACATTCCAAAGCCTATAACTTGTGACATTTTCATAACCGAACCTCGTAATTGGACTCAAACTCTTCCATTACTATTGTTTCAACACATTTGAAGTGTTTGAACAAGATTCGGGACAGTCGAAACAAGTTAGCTCCATCCGTGCGTCAACGTCTCAAATTGGACTTAGCTTGTGTGTTACATTCCGAAGCCTATAACTTGGGACTTTGTCGCAACCGGACCTCGTAATTGGACTCAAACTATTTCATTACTAAATTTTCAACACATTTGATGTGTTGCAACCAGATTTGGGATAGTCAAAACAAGTTAGCTCCATCCGTGCGTCAACGTCTCAAATTTGACTCAGTTTGTGTGTTACATTCCAAAGCCTATAACTTGTAACTTTGTCGCAACCGAACCTCGTAACTTTACTCAAACTCTTCCATTACTATTGTTTCAACACATTTGAAGTGTTTGAACAATATTCGGGCTAGTCGAAACAAGTTAGCTCCATCCGTGCGTCAACGTCTCAAATTGGACTCAGTTTGTGTGTTACATTCCGAAGCCTATAACTTGGGACTTTGTCGCAACCGGACCTCGTAATTGGACTGAAACTATTTCATTACTATTGTTTCAACACATTTGAAGTGTTGGGACAAGATTTGAGACTGTCGAAACAAGTTAGCTCCATTCATGCTTCAACGTCTCAAATTGGACTCAGTTTGTGTGTTACATTCCAAAGCCTATAACTTGTGACTTTGTCGCAACTGAACCTTGTAACTTTACTCAAACTCTTCCATTACCATTGTTTCAACACATTTGAAGTGTTTGAACAAGATTCGGGACAGTCGAAACAAGTTAGCTCCATCCCTGCGTCAACGTTTCAAATTGGACTCAGTTTGTATGTTACATTCCAAAGCCTATAACTTGTGAGTTTGTCGCAACCAAACCTCGTAACTTTACTCAAACTCTTCCATTACTATTGTTTCAACACATTTGAAGTGTCCGAACAAGATTCGGGACTGTCGAAACAAGTTAGCTCCATCCGTGCGTCAACGTCTCAAATTGGACTCAGTTTGTGTGTTACATTCCGAAGCTTATAACTTGTGACTTTGTCGCAATCGGACCTCGTAATTGGACTCGAACTTTTCCATTACTATTGTTTCAACATATTTGAAGTGTTGGAATAAGATTTGGGACAGTCGAAACAAGTTAGCTCCATCCGTGCATCAACGTCTCAAATTGGACTCAGTTTGTGTGTTACATTCCGAAGCCTATAACTTGTGACTTTGTCGCAACCAAACCTCGTAATTTTACTCAAACTCTTCCACTACTATTGTTTCAACACATTTGAAGTGTTGGAACATGATTTGGGACAGTCAAAACAAGTTAGCTCCATCCGTGTGTCAACGTCTCAAATTGGACTCAGTTTGTGTGTTACATTCCAAGGCCTATAACTTGTGACATTGTCGCAACCGAACCTCGTAACTTTACTCAAACTCTTCCATTACTATTGTTTCAACACATTTGAAGTGTTTGAACAAGATTCGGGACAGTCGAAACAAGTTAGCTCCATCCGTGCGTCAACGTCTCAAATTGGACTCAGTTTGTGTGTTACATTCCGAAGCCTATAACTTGGGACTTTGTCGCAACCGGACCTCGTAATTGGACTCAAACGATTCCATTACTATTGTTTCAACTCATTTGAAGTGTTGGAACAAGATTTGGGACAGTCGGAACAAGTTAGCTCCATCCGTGTGTCAACGTCTCAAATTGGACTCAGTTTGTGTGTTACATTCAAAAGCCTATAACTTGTGACTTTGTCGCAACCGGACCTCGTAATTGGACTGAAACTTTTCCATTACTATTGTTTAACCATATTTGAAGTGTTGGAATAAGATTTGGGACAGTCGAAACAAGTTAGCTCCATCCGTGCGTCAACGTATCAAATTGGACTCAGTTTGTGTGTTACATTCCGAAGCTTATAACTTGTGACTTTGTCGCAACCGGACCTCGTAATTGGACTCAAACTCTTCCACTACTATTGTTTCAACACATTTGAAGTGTTGGAACAAGATTTGGGACAGTCAAAACAAGTTAGCTCCACTCTATTTTCTTGTATTTTTCCTACGGCGTAACACCATTATCTGGTTCTTTTTCTTTTTTTCGTATTTTTCTCTTTTTCTTGATATTTCTGAGACTGCTCAATTTCTTATCAGCACTTTTTCATACTTTCTTTACATATTTTGTTTTCAGCTTGAACCACTTTCTTTTCCTTTTGATTCTTCTTCTTTACTTTTTTTTTTTCACGGTACACCCACATCAGTTATTCTTTTGTCTATCTCAAAAAATAAGGGTAGACAGTCATGCTTCGTAGCTGGACTGGATTTTTGGTTGATGGGTTTACAAAAAAAAGGCTTTTATAGAATGGCTCAAGGGTTTTCTAGTGAAGTATAATTCAGGTGAGTAAAAAGGCTGAATGGTTCAGAAAAATGGCCTAAATCATTTTCTAGGGTTTGCATTATCATGTATACTGTCTTGATTGGATATAGAGAAGGTTCTGTTGTAGTAATCCAATGTTGATGTCGTTCCGAGTTTTATGATCGAAGCAAAAGATAATGAGATCTCTCAACGAATATTGCGGGCATGAAGAATAGTGAGTCATCTTGTGATTCAGAATTGTTGTATAACCCTCTGAAATGATTAAAGGCTCGAAAGCTCACTGGGTTAGGTCTCCACAATTATTCTCACAGGATCTCTAGAGTTTCCAAACTTAGGATGACTCTGATGTTGATAGTGTACAATTGTGCCGAATCTGAGTTTTTCTGAGTTTTCAAACCTACTGTAGTCACGCTTGAATTGACTCAACGCTAACTTTAAACAAAAATTGACATCCTCAATACTGACTTAACGGAGGTTTTCAGCTAATCAAAGTCAGGGTATTTGACACATTTTTGAAATTCTAGAAAACTTTTGGAGAACATCGGAAATCACCCCAAAAACAAGAATTTTTTTTTTTTTTTTATATATATATATATATATCAAAAGGAATACATGAGTTTTGGTAAATACCCACCCCCAACCAAAATATAGCACCGTCCTCGGTGCTCATGACCGGCACATAAAATGATAAAAATTCAGTGATGATGATGCAAAAGTTCAGGAAGGATGTTACCAAGTCGGTAGAAACTCGACAGTGTTTGGTACCTGATGATCGGGAGAATGAATGTACCTGTATTTCCAGAGATATAACAGTAATAACAAATGCATGAGACTCATGTACTCTAGGAATACCGGAATTGCCTTTCTGAAAGCGCTAAGTTTTACGTCTTCAGCCAGACATGATGGGGGTATATCAAGTACCCCCAACCAGGATAAAACTCATGGAGACTGAGTGAATCTGCAGTCTTCCTGACACCTAAGGTGGAATAGAGACAACTATCCTATCCCTTGTCTAGGTATACCTGTGTAGAACAGGTCTTTCTCAGTGTAGACTGAGAGAAGGGCATTGAGCTCTCTAAGCAGCCCTACAAAAGTGTGTAGTTGAGTAGGGAGGGAATGAAGCTTCTCAGTAAAAACTGAGAGGACAGGAGTAGGAGTGGGTTCTTTGAGCAGACCCGCAAAAACATTTAGTTCAGCGGAGAGGGATAGAAGCTTCTCAGTAAAGACTGAGAGGGGAGTAGTAGTGGGTTCTCTGACCGTGGTTAGCAGAGCCGCAAACTCATTGAGTTTTGTGGGAATGTATCTGAATGGAGCAGACTCCTGCAGATCAGTAATACCAGAAATGTTGGACTCCGAGATGAAGTCAGACTCACAGTGTTCATGACACTTGGATAAGTTATCTTTGGGAGAGTCCTGAATTAGACTCTCTACAACACACGGGTCGTCGATAATATCGATGTAGGGTGACGGGTGAAAACTGTTGACCTCTCCCTCGATGTTTCCTAATTTTATAGAGATGTTCCAATCCCTACATTCAATATGTTCCTCCTCGGTGGGGATTGGTAGGTCCAGGACAGCGGGAGGCCCATTTTCTAGATACGGCTCTATGGTGGAAATGTCTGCAACTAGTGCAGAGGTAGAATCATCAGAGATAGAGATGGAACTGAGTTCCTCTGGGCTCGGTCTAGAAGTTGGTGTTGTTAAGGGCACCAAAGATTGAGAATCGGGTTTATCACTGTTGTTGCACAATCCAAGGGAGGTGGGGAGGAACGGTAGATCAATGACAGTTGGGATCCTACGATCAAGACACAGCTCAGTGTCATGGAGATCGACATCAGGGTCAGTAGAGGGAGAGTGAGAAATAGGTTGCTCTGAGGTAGGTTCAAGAGTTGGTGCTATTAAAGGCACCGAAGAAGGAAACACTGGCTCCTCAATAATCTGGCTCGATCTAGGGGTGGGTACAACTTCTATTTCTTCCTCACAATGGTGGTACTGGGTCCAATTGTGCGGCTCCTCATTATAGACAGTGGCCATATCATTCTCCTCAGGATAGGCTATTGGTGGACTAGTGAAGTTGACTTCCTCTCTCTCATTTTCTAATTGAACTAGACGTTGCTCGAAGCTCTCCATAGAGTGTTGTTGTTGGTGCTCTAGACTTTGGAAATATTGTTGTTGCTGGGCAATGTACTGAGAGAGAAGGTCCTCTAGACCGGGTGTAGTAGCCAACGGAGGTGGTTCAGCCAAGGGGAGCTGAGGTGCCAACTCGTGATTGTAGTCCGATTGGGTATGAAAGTTGTAAGGCAAAGTGGAGTCTAGGACTAGTTGCTGACTCTAAAAATCCTGAGGGGCCCACTGTTGATCAGAATAGTCATTCTGTGGATATGACGGGTACTGGGATTGCGAGTATTGCCAGTCATACTCTCCATTGGGTTGATGGAACCCGGAAGGATAATTATCCTGCGGTAGTTGCTGCGGGAGGGCAGACTGTTCCCAACCAAAGTTATGGTGACTCCTATTATCCGGATAATAAGTGTTGTCATAGGAGGTCTGCATTGGAGATGGAAAGGTACAGACATCTTGCTGGATAGGAGGGTAATATCCTACAGACTGGGAATGGTACACAGGTTGCTGGACTGCGGCACGAAGGGCAGAGACTGAATTTTTAAGCTCTTGGAGTACAGAATTGTACTCCAGATCTCGGTGATTATCATACCCTGTAGAAGTGTGGGAGACTGGAGTATCATGATGATACGCAGAATTGTCATACCATTGTTGAGAGTGATCACCTCGATTCTCACAGAAACTGTAGTAGGTCTCATACAGAGGCCGTTCATCTGCCATTAGAGGCGATAGAGGGGTACGGTGGACTAACTCTCAGATCGAGTCAGTAAAAGGTTAGGACAGGTCCAACCGGGCTTCTACTTGAAAAAGCAAGCCCAAGATTTGGCAAAAAGTTGCCAAAAGGAGATACTGGAGTAGTGATTCTAAATGATGCACACCAAGCACAGATAATCCTATTCTAAACAATCAGGATATATTTTAGGCATTATCTTGTTAGTTTTGGGGTTAGAGTAGATTATGACAGTGGGCGGACCACTGGTTTATCTTTTAGCCACCGGACTAACTGTATACACTCAGAGGTTCTCACCAGGCTACACTCTTCAGAGCGAATCCTTTAGTACTAACTCTAGTCAACAACAAGGCAATCCGAAGCCTAGACAAACGTGCGGCACAATGGCTGTCTTAAGTACGTCCCAGACTAACCGGATTGGTCAAGTGTATAAGAAGAGTGTTCCCTCGGGTTAAGCTAGGGTTGGTGCGTGTTCCTAGTCCACACGCAACTAACCGCCGAATAGTCCAAGATGCCACGTCGAGCTCAGTGTACTTGAGTAGCAGGGACTTATGGGTGTGTTAGACAATAGGGACCCGCGCTCGTGGTCTTATTTTGATTGGATGTTAAGCGGGTTCGCTTTGTGTGAATTTTTCCTCGAACACCGGGCTAATTGGCTCTACTTCTTGATTCTTTTTATTAGAGATGGATCCTGGGGATCAATTTCAGCTGGAATGATGAGGTGGGTGATGAAATCCCACCAGTTTCAATTTTGGAGCTGGGGCTGCTCTCTTAGAGTTGATTGATTAACGGCCACGCCACGCAAGTCGAATAATATGTATGCGAAAGCAAATAGACAAGCGGCAATGATTCACCCAAATTACTCTGTATCGCACTCAAGGCGAGGATAGAGACTTACCTCCCGTGGGCCACGCCACGGGGTCGCCGCCGTGGGTTAGGGAGGGGTATCCTAATGGGCTTTGGCCCGACTCCACCTCTTTGAGCTTTCGCTCCCTACCCACACTGGATCGTGTTCCTGTAGAAATAGTTAGATCGCAAGGTCTAGGTATTTGAGATTCTATTTGGAAGATCCTTGCCTTTTTAGGGTTCACAGAACAAGCACTGGATTTAGGCAAGTTTTTGAATTAATTTCCAAGTTCGAAATGGGTTAAAATTTAGGAATTCCCAGATTGGAAAATACCTAGATTGGAAAGTTTCCCGAACGGTGGAGATCTTCCAAGAAAGATTTGATTGCGAGATCCCTTACAATTTTGAAAAATTTCCCAAAATTGAAATTCTGCTAGATTTGGGGTGTTTCCTTTTGCAGACTTTTCCAAATTCGGAAGATTTCTAAAGATAGAAATTCTTCTAAAGAGAAAACTTCTAAGAGGGGAAACCCTAATTAAGCAGAGTTTCAAGATTTTAGAATCTTTCCAAAAATCGCAAATCCTTGATTGGTGATTTCTAAAAATTTGCAGAATATAAAACCCTACTTTTTTTGAATTTTGATTTTATTATTTTTTTGGTAATTTCCACTTAATCTAGGGTTTCTAAAACACCCTAGAACAAGATCTAGCAGTTATATGGAAAGCAGTAAAATTCTTAAATTATTACAAATTGCACTCGGCCTTCCGAGGCATTAAAAATAGTAATTTAAAAATTGCTAAAAATCACTAAAAACCAAAAATAGAAAGTTTCCCGAAAAGGTCAGGCTGTCCAAATTGAGCAGCTTTTCGCTTCAGCAACTTTCCAATTCCGTCTTTACGTCCTTTTTCGCATTCCTGAACACCCGAGCGGCAGCAGCGCCATTTGAAAGTAGGATTTTTCCGCGTCGTTGGTTACGAAAACCCTAACTTCAACACATTTTTAATTAATCCAAAACTTTTAACCTGTAAAATGAGCAATTTTGCACAATGGCTTGTGTCGGATGTCGATCCGCACTCGGGATTAGTCAGATTAACGCGAATAAGAACATAAAATGATGAATTTTTCTCAGAAAAGCATGGAGGGGTGAGAATGGTGAGATGGATTTTTAAAACAGGATTTTGTGATTTTTAGAGAGAGGAACTACCGCAATGAATAAAAGCATAAAAGAAATTAAGGAAACAAACTGCTAATTAAATTCATTAATCTGAAAAATTCTTACAAGGCTTGAATTAAATTATGCAATAATCAAAACTACACTAGAAAGCGAATAGAGAGACTAGTAAGGGAGAGAAGCTAGTGAGAGAAACAAGAGATTTAGAGAGAGAAAATTAAAACTACAAGATTTTTTTGAAAAAGAAATGGATGGAGAGAGATGAATTGAGAGAAAGACAATCTAGAGAGAGAAATCAAGAATAGGAGAGAGAAAATAGAGAGATAAAGTGAGGAAGTAGAGAGAGAAACTAACCTCACCGTGGGGAACTCACCGGAGATCTACTATATATGGGGGATCGCATGGACATGATCGGCCAAGTGTGGAAGTGGTTGATCAGCCAATCGGTGAGAAGCATGGTGGGGAGAAGATGCGTGATGGTGGCGAAGTGGTGGTTGCAACTCACGGTGTGGTGATGGTGGCTAGAGAGTGGTTATGAAGGAGGCATACCTGCAGCTGCACCGTTGGATGCTTGAAGGATGAAGAAAAGACTGTGGGGACAACGGCCAATGGATGAGTCGTTGATGAGTGTTGTAGTTGACTGTGGGTGCTTGGAGAGGTGCCCGAACCGTGAGAGAGTAAGCACTGCAAGCTGTAGATGGGGAGAATGGCCAAGTTGCAGGCGTGCTAGAAGGTGGGATGAATGAGGAGGCTGATAGCCTGTGGGAAATTTGCAGATGCAGCAGCGTTGTTGATCTGGACGGTGGTCTCGCAGGGTGAAAATAGTAGAAACGATGGAAAGGGTTGAAGGGAACAAGATGACGGCCTGCAAGAGTTGCAGGCCGTTACTTTGCAAGTTGAAAGGGTGGAGACGTGGAGGTGTTTGAGGCGCTATTGGAGAGGGTGGTGCTCCGGTAAGAGTTGCAGGTCTTACCGGTGGCTGTCACAGGTGAGATGGTGTGGTGGTTGTGCTAGAGCGTGGAGATCAGCAGGCTGTGATGGAGGTAGTGGTGCTGCCCACAGGTGCAGGCGGTGTGCAGCTAGCTGTGGAGGAAGGGAGGCGCTAGGGGAATGTGGTTGCTGGCGCTGGACGGTGCAAGGAGGGGACGGAACCCACCGTTCTTTCCTTTTTTTTTTTTATTTCTTTTTCTGGTTTTGATGAGAGAGGCGAGGGCGAAGCGGTAAATGGTAGCTTGGGTGCCGTCTGTTGGAATGGTACTAGGTGCAGCGGGTTACAGCAGCGGTAACGGAGGTTTCCGGCGAGCTTCTCGCCGTAGAAGACGACCGGAGTTGCACCTGCAACTCCGGTGGAATTAAAGGAGAAGAAGAAGAAGAAGACTGAGGATAAGAAGAAGAAGAAAACGAAGAGGAAGAAGAAGAAAACGAAGAGGAAGAAGAAGGATAGGAGGAGATGGGGAGAAGCTAACCGTTGCCTGCTGTGAAGAGGACGGTGGTGGAGCACGGTTCGCCGGCCGGAGTTGCAGACCTGCAACTCCAGCAAAAGAAGAAGAAAACGAAGAAGAAGAAGAGGAGGAGGAAGAGGAGAAGAAGAAGAAGAAGAAGAAGAAGAAGAAGAAGGAGGAGGAGAAGAAGAAGAAGAAGAAGAAGAAGAAGAAGAAGAAGAAGAAGAAGAAGAAGAAGGAGAAGGAGGCGCTCCACTCCTCTCCGGCGATGGCACGCCGGATGAGAAGAAGAAGGGGAAGGGGAAGAGGAGGAAAGGGTGTCCGAGCGGGGGCGGAAGAAGAGGAAGTCGAAGGGTTTTTAACCCCTCTCCTCAAGTAGAAACCGTGGGTTTCTAAACTTAGAAACTCACCGTTTCTAAAAGAAATTTTTTTTTTTATTTTTTTTATTTTTTTATTATTATTTTATTTTTATTTTTATTTTTGAACCAGGGGTTTTGCGGGCTTGGGCTCGAGGTTAATGGGCCGTTTGTCCATGACCACTAGGCCAAGAGCTGATGCCACGTGTTGGCCAGTGGTTGGCCGAGAGATGACGCCACGAGTCGGCCAGTGGTTGGCCAATGGGAATGCTAAAAATCGTGGGCCCAGAGTGCATCGGCCATGGGCCAGAAGGTAGGTGAGAAGGATAGTGGGCCACTGGGCTCGATGGATGTGGGTTAGGGTGCGTTTGGTTGCCAGGGGAGAAAAATGCATTTTCCCCTTGAAATACCCATCAAGGAAAAATGTATTTTCCTTTCTTCGGAAATCGAGCTCTACGCTCTCAGCCACAATCAATCATCTGAGGCATTTCTCTACAATCAAACTTGCCTTAGGGACTGATATTTTACAATGGAGATCGGGTGGTTGATAGGATGGATGATCGACTGATCGGTAGCACGATCGGATGGTCGGATGCATAGAATTGATAGATCAGATGGCGATCTATAGAGATTCAACGGCCCGATGGAAGATCCAACGGTCAGAAAGCTAAGGGAGATGAGACAGAGCCAATGAGCAGGAGTTCTGGGGTTAAGTCAATAGATTCGAGGACCGAGAAATAAAGAGAGAGAGAATAAGGAGAGATGAGAGAGAAAATATCAGAAAAAGTATTGGCAGAGGGTCATGAACCCTGGTTTTCCATTGTTCTTCACTTGAGCTTTGCCAGTAGAGCAGGCCATCATTTGATGTGGCTTTAAATGCTTTGGTCCTTCTCTTGGTTATCAGCTCTCCTGCTCTCGTGGTTCCTTGGGCCAGCTCTTCGATCCCCTTGTTCAGCCCGTGATAGGTTCATATCTTCTAGACATAGCCTGTGGACTCTTTAAGCTTTGATAATGGGCTTTCATGATCCATGTGGGACCACAAGTCTCGAGAATCATCCAATCAGGGTTTCCTGCGACAGAAGAAGCGCGTAATGAGACTTAATCAGAACGGCTTAATATCTAAACTTCTAAAAATGTGTTTAATGCATGCAAATATACCATTTCGTCCAGAAAAGTGTGTTCTACGCAATGAGATAGACTCTTACATAGAAAAGTGGATAATTAGAGCAGTTTTACGTAGGAGAGTGCGATAATGCTAAAAGGATAATTGCTTAAAATAAGCACTTTTGAGCGAATATCAATTCGGGACAGTCGAAACAAGTTAGCTCCATCCGTGCGTCAACGTCTCAAATTGGACTCAGTTTGTGTGTTACATTCCGAAGCCTATAACTTGGGACTTTGTCGCAACCGGACCTCGTAATTGGACTCAAACTATTCCATTACTATTGTTTCAACACATTTGAAGTGTTGGAACAAGATTTGGGACAGTCGAAACAAGTTAGCTCCATCCGTGCGTCAACGTCTCAAATTGTACTCAGTTTGTGTGTTACATTCCAAAGCCTATAACTTGTGACTTTGTCGCAACCGAACCTCGTAACTTTACTCAAACTCTTCCATTACTATTGTTTTAACACATGTGAAGTGTTTGAACAAGATTCGGGACAATTGAAACAAGTTAGCTCCATCCGTGCGTCAACGTCTCAAATTGGACTCAGTTTGTGTGTTACATTCTGAAGCCTATAACTTGGGACTTTGTCGCAACCGAACCTCGTAATTGGACTCAAACTATTCCATTACTATTGTTTCAACACATTTGAAGTTTTGGAACAAGATTTGGGACAGTCGAAACAAGTTAGCTCCATCCGTGCGTCAACATCTCAAATTGGACTCAGTTTGTGTTTACATTCCAAAGCCTATAACTTGTGACTTTGTCGCAACCAAACCTCATAACTTTACTCAAACTCTTCCATTACTATTGTTTCGGAAAATTTGAAGTGTCCGAACAAGATTCGGGACAGTCGAAACAAGTTAGCTCCATCCATGCGTCAACATCTCAAATTAGACTCAGTTTGTGTGTTACATTCCGAAGCCTATAACTTGTGACTTTGCCGCAACCGGACCTCGTAATTGGACTCAAACTCTTCCATTACTATTGTTTCAACATATTTGAAATGTTGGAATAAGATTTGTGACAGTCGAAACAAGTTAGCTCCATCCGTGCGTCAACGTCTCAAATTGGATCCAGTTTGTGTGTTACATTCCAAAGCCTATAACTTGTGACATTTTCGTAACCGAACCTCGTAATTGGACTCAAACTCTTCCATTACTATTGTTTCAACACATTTGAAGTGTTTGAACAAGATTCGGGATAGTCGAAACAAGTTAGCTCCATCCGTGCGTCAACGTCTCAAATTGGACTCAGTTTGTGTGTTACATTCCAAAGCCTATAACTAGTGACATTTTCATAACTGAACCTCGTAATTGGACTCAAACTCTTCCATTACTATTGTTTCAACACATTTGAAGTGTTTGAACAAGATTCGGGACAGTCGAAACAAGTTAGCTCCATCCCTGCGTCAACGTCTCAAATTGGACTCAGTTTGTGTGTTACATTCCAAAGCCTATAACTTGGGACTTTGTCGCAACCGAACCTCGTAATTGGACTCAAACTATTCCATTACTATTGTTTCAACACATTTGAAGTGTTTGAACAAGATTTGGGACAGTCAAAACAATTTAGCTCCATCCGTGCGTCAACGTCTCAAATTGGACTCAGTTTGTGTGTTACATTCCAAAGCCTATAACTTGTGACTTTGTCGCAACCGAACCTCGTAACTTTACTCAAACTATTCCATTACTATTGTTTCAACACATTTGAAGTGTTGGAACAAGATTTGGGACAGTCAAAACAAGTTAGCTCCATCCGTGCGTCAACGTCTCAAATTCGACTCAGTTTGTGTGTTACATTCCAAAGCCTATAACTTGTGACTTTGTCGCAACTGAACCTCGTAACTTCACTCAAACTCTTCCATTACTATTGTTTCAACACATTTGAAGTGTTTGAACTAGATTCGGGACAGTCGAAACAAGTTAGCTCCATCCGTGCGTCAACGTCTCAAATTGGACTCAGTTTGTGTGTTACATTCCGAAGCCTATAACTTGTGACTTTGTCGCAACCAAACTTCGTAACTTTACTCAAACTCTTCCATTACTATTGTTTCAACACATTTGAAGTGTCCGAACAAGAATCGGGACAGTCGAAACAAGTTAGCTCCATCCATGCGTCAACGTCTCAAATTGGACTCAGTTTGTGTGTTACATTCCGAAGCCTATAACTTGTGACTTTGTCGCAACCGGACCTCGTAATTGGACTCAAACTCTTCCATTACTAGTGTTTCAACATATTTGAAGTGTTGGAATAAGATTGGGGACAGTCGAAACAATTTAGCTCATTCCGTGCGTCAACGTCTCAAATTGGACTCAGTTTGTGTGTTACATTCCGAAGCCTATAACTTGGGACTTTGTCGTAACCGAACCTCGTAATTGGACTCTAACTCTTCCATTACTATTGTTTCAATACATTTGAAGTGTTTGAACAAGATTTGGGACAGTCGAAACAAGTTAGCTCCATCCGTGCGTCAACGTCTCAAATTGGACTCAGTTTGTGTGTTACATTCCAAAGCCAATAAATTGTGACTTTGTCGCAACCAAACCTCGTAACTTTACTCAAACTCTTCCATTACTATTGTTTCAACACATTTGAAGTGTCCGAACAAGATTCGGGACAGTCGAAACAAGTTAGCTCCATCCGTGCGCCAACGTCTCAAATTGGACTCAGTTTGTGTGTTACATTCCGAAGCCTATAACTTGGGACTTTGTCGTAACCGAACCTCGTAATTGGACTCAAACTCTTCCATTATTATTGTTTCAACACATTTGAAGTGTTTGAACAAGATTTGGGACAGTCGAAACAAGTTAGCTCCATCCGTGCGTCAACGTCTCAAATTGGACTCAGTTTGTGTGTTACATTCCGAAGCCTATAACTTGTGACTTTGTCGCAACCGGACCTCGTAATTTGACTCAAACTCTTCCATTACTATTGTTTCAACATATTTGAAGTGTTGGAATAAGATTTGGGACAGTCGAAACAATTTAGCTCCATCCGTGCGTCAACGTCTCAAATTGGACTCAGTTTGTGTGTTACATTCCGAAGCCTATAACTTGGGACTTTGTCGTAACCGAACCTCGTAATTGGACTCTAACTCTTCCATTACTATTGTTTCAATACATTTGAAGTGTTTGATCAAGATTTGGGACAGTCGAAACAAGTTAGCTCCATCCCTGCGTCAACGTCTCAAATTGGACTCAGTTTGTGTGTTACATTCCAAAGCCTATAAATTGTGACTTTGTCGCAACCAAACCTCGTAACTTTACTCAAACTCTTCCATTACTATTGTTTCAACACATTTGAAGTGTCTGAACAAGATTCGGGACAGTCGAAACAAGTTAGCTCCATCCGTGCGTCAACGTTTCAAATTGGACTCAGTTTGTGTGTTACATTCCGAAGCCTATAACTTGGGACTTTGTCGTAACCGAACCTCGTAATTGGACTCAAACTCTTCCATTACTATTGTTTCAACACATTTGAAGTGTTTGAACAAGATTTGGGACAGTCGAAACAAGTTAGCTCCATCCGTGCGTCAACGTCTCAAATTGGACTAAGTTTGTGTGTTACATTCCAAAGCCTATAACTTGTGACATTTTCGTAACCGAACCTCGTAATTGTACTCAAACTCTTCTATTACTATTTTTTCAACACATTTGAAGTGTTTGAACAAGATTCGGGACAGTCGAAACAAGTTAGCTCCATCCGTGCGTCAACGTCTCAAATTGGACTCAGTTTGTGTGTTACATTCCGAAGCCTATAACTTGTGACTTTGTCGCAACCGGACCTCGTAATTGGACTCAAACTATTCCATTACTATTGTTTAAACACATTTAAAGTGTTGGAACAAGATTTGGGACAGTCGAAACAAGTTAGCTCCATCCGTGCGTCAACGTCTCAAATTGGACTCAGTTTGTGTGTTACATTCCGAAGCCTATAACTTGTGACTTTGTCGCAACCGGACCTCGTAATTGGACTCAAACTCTTCCATTACTATTGTTTCAACATATTTGAAGTGTTGGAATAAGATTTGGGACAGTCGAAACAATTTAGCTCCATCCGTCCGTCAACGTCTCAAATTGGACTCAGTTTGTGTGTTACATTCCGAAACCTATAACTTGGGACTTTGTCGTAACCGAACCTCGTAATTGGACTCTAACTCTTCCATTACTATTGTTTCAATACATTTGAAGTGTTTGATCAAGATTTGGGACAGTCGAAACAAGTTAGCTCCATCCCTGCGTCAACGTCTCAAATTGGACTCAGTTTGTGTGTTACATTCCAAAGCCTATAAATTGTGACTTTGTCGCAACCAAACCTCGTAACTTTACTCAAACTCTTCCATTACTATTGTTTCAACACATTTGAAGTGTCCGAACAAGATTCGGGACAGTCGAAACAAGTTAGCTCCATCCGTGCGTCAACGTCTCAAATTGGACTCAGTTTGTGTGTTACATTCCGAAGCCTATAACTTGGGACTTTGTCGTAACCGAACCTCGTAATTGGACTCAAACTCTTCCATTACTATTGTTTCAACACATTTGAAGTGTTTGAACAAGATTTGGGACAGTCGAAACAAGTTAGCTCCATCCGTGCGTCAACGTCTCAAATTGGACTAAGTTTGTGTGTTACATTCCAAAGCCTATAACTTGTGACATTTTCGTAACCGAACCTCGTAATTGGACTCAAACTCTTCTATTACTATTTTTTCAACACATTTGAAGTATTTGAACAAGATTCGGGACAGTCGAAACAAGTTAGCTCCATCCGTACGTCAACGTCTCAAATTGGACTCAGTTTGTGTGTTACATTCCAAAGCCTATAACTTGTGACTTTGTCGCAACCGAACCTCGTAACTTTACTCAAACTCTTCCATTACTATTGTTTCAACACATGTGAAGTGTTTGAACAAGATTCGGGACAGTCGAAACAAGTTAGCTCCATCCGTGCGTCAACGTCTCAAATTGGACTCATTTTGTGTGTTACATTCCGAAGCCTATAACTTGTAACTTTTTCGCAACCAGACCTCGTAGTCTTCAACACATTTAAAGTGTTGGAACAAGATTAGGGACAGTCGAAACAAGTTAGCTCCATTCGTGCGTCAACGTCTCAAATTGGACTCAGTTTGTGTGTTACATTCCAAAGCCTATAACTTGTGACTTTGTCGCAACCGAACCTCGTAACTTTACTCAAACTCTTCCATTACTATTGTTTCAACACATTTGAAGTGTTTGAACAAGATTCGGGACAGTCGAAACAAGTTAGCTCCATCCGTGCGTCAACGTCTCAAATTGGACTCAGTTTGTGAGTTACATTCCAAAGCCTATAAATTGTGACTTTGTCGCAACCCAATCTCGTAACTTTACTGAAACTCTTCAATTACTATTGTTTCATCACATTTGAAGTGTCCGAAGAAGATTCGGGACTGTCGAAACAAGTTAGCTCCATCCGTGCGTCAACGTTTAAAATTGGACTCAGTTTGTGTGTTACATTCCGAAGCCTATAACTTGTGACTTTGTCACAACCGGACCTCGTAATTGGACTCAAACTCTTCCATTACTATTTTTTCAACACATTTGAAGTGTTTGAACAAGATTCGGGACAGTCGAAACAAGTTAGCTCCACCCCTGCGTCAACGTCTCAAATTGGACTCAGTTTGTGTGTTACATTCCAAAGCCTATAAATTGTGACTTTGTCGCAACTAAACCTCATAACTTTACTCAAACTCTTCCATTATTATTGTTTCAACACATTTGAAGTGTCCGAACAAGATTCGGGACAGTCGAAACAAGTTAGCTCCATCCGTGCGCCAACGTCTCAAATTGGACTCAGTTTGTGTGTTACATTCCGAAGCCTATAACTTGGGACTTTGTCGTAACCGAACCTCGTAATTGGTCTCAAACTCTTCCATTATTATTGTTTCAACACATTTGAAGTGTTTGAACAAGATTTGGGACAGTCGAAACAAGTTAGCTCCATCCGTGCGTCAACGTCTCAAATTGGACTCAGTTTGTGTGTTACATTCCGAAGCCTATAACTTGTGACTTTGTCGCAACCGGACCTCGTAATTTGACTCAAACTCTTCCATTACTATTGTTTCAACATATTTGAAGTGTTGGAATAAGATTTGGGACAGTCGAAACAATTTAGCTCCATCCGTGCGTCAACGTCTCAAATTGGACTCAGTTTGTGTGTTACATTCCGAAGCCTATAACTTGGGACTTTGTCGTAACCGAACCTCGTAATTGGACTCTAACTCTTCCATTACTATTGTTTCAATACATTTGAAGTGTTTGATCAAGATTTGGGACAGTCGAAACAAGTTAGCTCCATCCCTGCGTCAACGTCTCAAATTGGACTCAGTTTGTGTGTTACATTCCAAAGCCTATAAATTGTGACTTTGTCGCAACCAAACCTCGTAACTTTACTCAAACTCTTCCATTACTATTGTTTCAACACATTTGAAGTGTCTGAACAAGATTCGGGACAGTCGAAACAAGTTAGCTCCATCCGTGCGTCAACGTTTCAAATTGGACTCAGTTTGTGTGTTACATTCCGAAGCCTATAACTTGGGACTTTGTCGTAACCGAACCTCGTAATTGGACTCAAACTCTTCCATTACTATTGTTTCAACACATTTGAAGTGTTTGAACAAGATTTGGACAGTCGAAACAAGTTAGCTCCATCCGTGCGTCAACGTCTCAAATTGGACTAAGTTTGTGTGTTACATTCCAAAGCCTATAACTTGTGACATTTTCGTAACCGAACCTCGTAATTGTACTCAAACTCTTCTATTACTATTTTTTCAACACATTTGAAGTGTTTGAACAAGATTCGGGACAGTCGAAACAAGTTAGCTCCATCCGTGCGTCAACGTCTCAAATTGGACTCAGTTTGTGTGTTACATTCCGAAGCCTATAACTTGTGACTTTGTCGCAACCGGACCTCGTAATTGGACTCAAACTATTCCATTACTATTGTTTCAACACATTTAAAGTGTTGGAACAAGATTTGGGACAGTCGAAACAAGTTAGCTCCATCCGTGCGTCAACGTCTCAAATTGGACTCAGTTTGTGTGTTACATTCCGAAGCCTATAACTTGTGACTTTGTCGCAACCGGACCTCGTAATTGGACTCAAACTCTTCCATTACTATTGTTTCAACATATTTGAAGTGTTGGAATAAGATTTGGGACAGTCGAAACAATTTAGCTC
This sequence comes from Euptelea pleiosperma, assembly GCA_035048495.1. Classification (NCBI taxonomy): domain Eukaryota; kingdom Viridiplantae; phylum Streptophyta; class Magnoliopsida; order Ranunculales; family Eupteleaceae; genus Euptelea; species Euptelea pleiosperma. The sequence continues at coordinate 19,997,151 of CM068553.1, read as the reverse complement.
CATCCGTCCGTCAACGTCTCAAATTGGACTCAGTTTGTGTGTTACATTCCGAAACCTATAACTTGGGACTTTGTCGTAACCGAACCTCGTAATTGGACTCTAACTCTTCCATTACTATTGTTTCAATACATTTGAAGTGTTTGATCAAGATTTGGGACAGTCGAAACAAGTTAGCTCCATCCCTGCGTCAACGTCTCAAATTGGACTCAGTTTGTGTGTTACATTCCAAAGCCTATAAATTGTGACTTTGTCGCAACCAAACCTCGTAACTTTACTCAAACTCTTCCATTACTATTGTTTCAACACATTTGAAGTGTCCGAACAAGATTCGGGACAGTCGAAACAAGTTAGCTCCATCCGTGCGTCAACGTCTCAAATTGGACTCAGTTTGTGTGTTACATTCCGAAGCCTATAACTTGGGACTTTGTCGTAACCGAACCTCGTAATTGGACTCAAACTCTTCCATTACTATTGTTTCAACACATTTGAAGTGTTTGAACAAGATTTGGGACAGTCGAAACAAGTTAGCTCCATCCGTGCGTCAACGTCTCAAATTGGACTAAGTTTGTGTGTTACATTCCAAAGCCTATAACTTGTGACATTTTCGTAACCGAACCTCGTAATTGGACTCAAACTCTTCTATTACTATTTTTTCAACACATTTGAAGTATTTGAACAAGATTCGGGACAGTCGAAACAAGTTAGCTCCATCCGTACGTCAACGTCTCAAATTGGACTCAGTTTGTGTGTTACATTCCAAAGCCTATAACTTGTGACTTTATCGCAACCGAACCTCGTAACTTTACTCAAACTCTTCCATTACTATTGTTTCAACACATGTGAAGTGTTTGAACAAGATTCGGGACAGTCGAAACAAGTTAGCTCCATCCGTGCGTCAACGTCTCAAATTGGACTCATTTTGTGTGTTACATTCCGAAGCCTATAACTTGTAACTTTTTCGCAACCAGACCTCGTAATTAGACTCAAACTCTTCCATTACTATTGTTTCAACACATTTAAAGTGTTGGAACAAGATTAGGGACAGTCGAAACAAGTTAGCTCCATTCGTGCGTCAACGTCTCAAATTGGACTCAGTTTGTGTGTTACATTCCAAAGCCTATAACTTGTGACTTTGTCGCAACCGAACCTCGTAACTTTACTCAAACTCTTCCATTACTATTGTTTCAACACATTTGAAGTGTTTGAACAAGATTCGGGACAGTCGAAACAAGTTAGCTCCATCCGTGCGTCAACGTCTCAAATTGGACTCAGTTTGTGAGTTACATTCCAAAGCCTATAAATTGTGACTTTGTCGCAACCCAATCTCGTAACTTTACTCAAACTCTTCAATTACTATTGTTTCATCACATTTGAAGTGTCCGAAGAAGATTCGGGACTGTCGAAACAAGTTAGCTCCATCCGTGCGTCAACGTTTAAAATTGGACTCAGTTTGTGTGTTACATTCCGAAGCCTATAACTTGTGACTTTGTCACAACCGGACCTCGTAATTGGACTCAAACTCTTCCATTACTATTTTTTCAACACATTTGAAGTGTTTGAACAAGATTCGGGACAGTCGAAACAAGTTAGCTCCACCCCTGCGTCAACGTCTCAAATTGGACTCAGTTTGTGTGTTACATTCCAAAGCCTATAAATTGTGACTTTGTCGCAACTAAACCTCATAACTTTACTCAAACTCTTCCATTATTATTGTTTCAACACATTTGAAGTGTCCGAACAAGATTCGGGACAGTCGAAACAAGTTAGCTCCATCCGTGCGCCAACGTCTCAAATTGGACTCAGTTTGTGTGTTACATTCCGAAGCCTATAACTTGGGACTTTGTCGTAACCGAACCTCGTAATTGGACTCAAACTCTTCCATTACTATTGTTTCAACACATTTGAAGTGTTTGAACAAGATTTGGGACAGTCGAAACAAGTTAGCTCCATCCGTGCGTCAACGTCTCAAATTGGACTCAGTTTGTGTGTTACATTCCGAAGCCTATAACTTGTGACTTTGTCGCAACCGGACCTCGTAATTGGACTCAAACTCTTCCATTACTATTGTTTCAACATATTTGAAGTGTTGGAATAAGATTTGGGACAGTCGAAACAATTTAGCTCCATCCGTGCGTCAACGTCTCAAATTGGACTCAGTTTGTGTGTTACATTCCGAAACCTATAACTTGGGACTTTGTCGTAACCGAACCTCGTAATTGGACTCTAACTCTTCCATTACTATTGTTTCAATACATTTGAAGTGTTTGATCAAGATTTGGGACAGTCGAAACAAGTTAGCTCCATCCCTGCGTCAACGTCTCAAATTGGACTCAGTTTGTGTGCTACATTCCAAAGCCTATAAATTGTGACTTTGTCGCAACCAAACCTCGTAACTTTACTCAAACTCTTCCATTACTATTGTTTCAACACATTTGAAGTGTCCGAACAAGATTCGGGACAGTCGAAACAAGTTAGCTCCATCCGTACGTCAACGTCTCAAATTGGACTCAGTTTGTGTGTTACATTCCAAAGCCTATAACTTGTGACTTTGTCGCAACCGAACCTCGTAACTTTACTCAAACTCTTCCATTACTATTGTTTCAACACATGTGAAGTGTTTGAACAAGATTCGGGACAATCGAAACAAGTTAGCTCCATCCGTGCGTCAACGTCTCAAATTGGACTCAGTTTGTGTGTTACATTCCGAAGCTTATAACTTGTGACTTTGTCGCAACCGAACCTCGTAATTGGACTCAAACTCTTCCATTACTATTGTTTCAACATATTTGAAGTGTTGGAATAAAATTTTTGACAGTCGAAACAATTTAGCTCCATCCGTGCGTCAACGTCTCAAATTGGACTCAGTTTGTGTGTTACATTCCGAAGCCTATAACTTGGGACTTTGTCGTAACCGAACCTCGTAATTGGACTCAAACTCTTCCATTACTATTGTTTCAACACATTTGAAGTGTTTGAACAAGATTTGGGACAGTCGAAACAAGTTAGCTCCATCCCTGCGTCAACGTCTCAAATTGGACTCAGTTTGTGTGTTACATTCCAAAGCCTATAACTTGTGACATTTTCATAACCGAACCTCGTAATTGGACTCAAACTCTTCCATTACTATTGTTTCAACACATTTGAAGTGTTTGAACAAGATTCGGGACAGTCGAAACAAGTTAGCTCCATCCGTGCGTCAACGTCTCAAATTGGACTCATTTTGTGTGTTACATTCCGAAGCCTATAACTTGTAACTTTTTCGCAACCAGACCTCGTAATTAGACTCAAACTCTTCCATTACTATTGTTTCAACACATTTAAAGTGTTGGAACAAGATTAGGGACAGTCGAAACAAGTTAGCTCCATTCGTGCGTCAACGTCTCAAATTGGACTCAGTTTGTGTGTTACATTCCAAAGCCTATAACTTGTGACTTTGTCGCAACCGAACCTCGTAACTTTACTCAAACTCTTCCATTACTATTGTTTCAACACATTTGAAGTGTTTGAACAAGATTCGGGACAGTCGAAACAAGTTAGCTCCATCCGTGCGTCAACGTCTCAAATTGGACTCAGTTTGTGAGTTACATTCCAAAGCCTATAAATTGTGACTTTGTCGCAACCCAATCTCGTAACTTTACTCAAACTCTTCAATTACTATTGTTTCATCACATTTGAAGTGTCCGAAGAAGATTCGGGACTGTCGAAACAAGTTAGCTCCATCCGTGCGTCAACGTTTAAAATTGGACTCAGTTTGTGTGTTACATTCCGAAGCCTATAACTTGTGACTTTGTCACAACCGGACCTCGTAATTGGACTCAAACTCTTCCATTACTATTTTTTTCAACACATTTGAAGTGTTTGAACAAGATTCGGGACAGTCGAAACAAGTTAGCTCCACCCCTGCGTCAACGTCTCAAATTGGACTCAGTTTGTGTGTTACATTCCAAAGCCTATAAATTGTGACTTTGTCGCAACTAAACCTCATAACTTTACTCAAACTCTTCCATTATTATTGTTTCAACACATTTGAAGTGTCCGAACAAGATTCGGGACAGTCGAAACAAGTTAGCTCCATCCGTGCGCCAACGTCTCAAATTGGACTCAGTTTGTGTGTTACATTCCGAAGCCTATAACTTGGGACTTTGTCGTAACCGAACCTCGTAATTGGACTCAAACTCTTCCATTACTATTGTTTCAACACATTTGAAGTGTTTGAACAAGATTTGGGACAGTCGAAACAAGTTAGCTCCATCCGTGCGTCAACGTCTCAAATTGGACTCAGTTTGTGTGTTACATTCCGAAGCCTATAACTTGTGACTTTGTCGCAACCGGACCTCGTAATTGGACTCAAACTCTTCCATTACTATTGTTTCAACATATTTGAAGTGTTGGAATAAGATTTGGGACAGTCGAAACAATTTAGCTCCATCCGTGCGTCAACGTCTCAAATTGGACTCAGTTTGTGTGTTACATTCCGAAACCTATAACTTGGGACTTTGTCGTAACCGAACCTCGTAATTGGACTCTAACTCTTCCATTACTATTGTTTCAATACATTTGAAGTGTTTGATCAAGATTTGCGACAGTCGAAACAAGTTAGCTCCATCCCTGCGTCAACGTCTCAAATTGGACTCAGTTTGTGTGCTACATTCCAAAGCCTATAAATTGTGACTTTGTCGCAACCAAACCTCGTAACTTTACTCAAACTCTTCCATTACTATGGTTTCAACACATTTGAAGTGTCCGAACAAGATTCGGGACAGTCGAAACAAGTTAGCTCCATCCGTACGTCAACGTCTCAAATTGGACTCAGTTTGTGTGTTACATTCCAAAGCCTATAACTTGTGACTTTGTCGCAACCGAACCTCGTAACTTTACTCAAACTCTTCCATTACTATTGTTTCAACACATGTGAAGTGTTTGAACAAGATTCGGGACAATCGAAACAAGTTAGCTCCATCCGTGCGTCAACGTCTCAAATTGGACTCAGTTTGTGTGTTACATTCCGAAGCCTATAACTTGTGACTTTGTCGCAACCGAACCTCGTAATTGGACTCAAACTCTTCCATTACTATTGTTTCAACATATTTGAAGTGTTGGAATAAAATTTTGGACAGTCGAAACAATTTAGCTCCATCCGTGCGTCAACGTCTCAAATTGGACTCAGTTTGTGTGTTACATTCCGAAGCCTATAACTTGGGACTTTGTCGTAACCGAACCTCGTAATTGGACTCAAACTCTTCCATTACTATTGTTTCAACACATTTGAAGTGTTTGAACAAGATTTGGGACAGTCGAAACAAGTTAGCTCCATCCCTGCGTCAACGTCTCAAATTGGACTCAGTTTGTGTGTTACATTCCAAAGCCTATAACTTGTGACATTTTCATAACCGAACCTCGTAATTGGACTCAAACTCTTCCATTACTATTGTTTCAACACATTTGAAGTGTTTGAACAAGATTCGGGACAGTCGAAACAAGTTAGCTCCATCCGTGCGTCAACGTCTCAAATTGGACTCATTTTGTGTGTTACATTCCGAAGCCTATAACTTGTAACTTTTTCGCAACCAGACCTCGTAATTAGACTCAAACTCTTCCATTACTATTGTTTCAACACATTTAAAGTGTTGGAACAAGATTAGGGACAGTCGAAACAAGTTAGCTCCATTCGTGCGTCAACGTCTCAAATTGGACTCAGTTTGTGTGTTACATTCCAAAGCCTATAACTTGTGACTTTGTCGCAACCGAACCTCGTAACTTTACTCAAACTCTTCCATTACTATTGTTTCAACACATTTGAAGTGTTTGAACAAGATTCGGGACAGTCGAAACAAGTTAGCTCCATCCGTGCGTCAACGTCTCAAATTGGACTCAGTTTGTGAGTTACATTCCAAAGCCTATAAATTGTGACTTTGTCGCAACCCAATCTCGTAACTTTACTCAAACTCTTCAATTACTATTGTTTCATCACATTTGAAGTGTCCGAAGAAGATTCGGGACTGTCGAAACAAGTTAGCTCCATCCGTGCGTCAACGTTTAAAATTGGACTCAGTTTGTGTGTTACATTCCGAAGCCTATAACTTGTGACTTTGTCACAACCGGACCTCGTAATTGGACTCAAACTCTTCCATTACTATTTTTTCAACACATTTGAAGTGTTTGAACAAGATTCGGGACAGTCGAAACAAGTTAGCTCCACCCCTGCGTCAACGTCTCAAATTGGACTCAGTTTGTGTGTTACATTCCAAAGCCTATAAATTGTGACTTTGTCGCAACTAAACCTCATAACTTTACTCAAACTCTTCCATTATTATTGTTTCAACACATTTGAAGTGTCCGAACAAGATTCGGGACAGTCGAAACAAGTTAGCTCCATCCGTGCGCCAACGTCTCAAATTGGACTCAGTTTGTGTGTTACATTCCGAAGCCTATAACTTGGGACTTTGTCGTAACCGAACCTCGTAATTGGACTCAAACTCTTCCATTACTATTGTTTCAACACATTTGAAGTGTTTGAACAAGATTTGGGACAGTCGAAACAAGTTAGCTCCATCCGTGCGTCAACGTCTCAAATTGGACTCAGTTTGTGTGTTACATTCCGAAGCCTATAACTTGTGACTTTGTCGCAACCGGACCTCGTAATTGGACTCAAACTCTTCCATTACTATTGTTTCAACATATTTGAAGTGTTGGAATAAGATTTGGGACAGTCGAAACAATTTAGCTCCATCCGTGCGTCAACGTCTCAAATTGGACTCAGTTTGTGTGTTACATTCCGAAACCTATAACTTGGGACTTTGTCGTAACCGAACCTCGTAATTGGACTCTAACTCTTCCATTACTATTGTTTCAATACATTTGAAGTGTTTGATCAAGATTTGCGACAGTCGAAACAAGTTAGCTCCATCCCTGCGTCAACGTCTCAAATTGGACTCAGTTTGTGTGCTACATTCCAAAGCCTATAAATTGTGACTTTGTCGCAACCAAACCTCGTAACTTTACTCAAACTCTTCCATTACTATTGTTTCAACACATTTGAAGTGTCCGAACAAGATTCGGGACAGTCGAAACAAGTTAGCTCCATCCGTACGTCAACGTCTCAAATTGGACTCAGTTTGTGTGTTACATTCCAAAGCCTATAACTTGTGACTTTGTCGCAACCGAACCTCGTAACTTTACTCAAACTCTTCCATTACTATTGTTTCAACACATGTGAAGTGTTTGAACAAGATTCGGGACAATCGAAACAAGTTAGCTCCATCCGTGCGTCAACGTCTCAAATTGGACTCAGTTTGTGTGTTACATTCCGAAGCCTATAACTTGTGACTTTGTCGCAACCGAACCTCGTAATTGGACTCAAACTCTTCCATTACTATTGTTTCAACATATTTGAAGTGTTGGAATAAAATTTTGGACAGTCGAAACAATTTAGCTCCATCCGTGCGTCAACGTCTCAAATTGGACTCAGTTTGTGTGTTACATTCCGAAGACTATAACTTGGGACTTTGTCGTAACCGAACCTCGTAATTGGACTCAAACTCTTCCATTACTATTGTTTCAACACATTTGAAGTGTTTGAACAAGATTTGGGACAGTCGAAACAAGTTAGCTCCATCCTGCGTCAACGTCTCAAATTGGACTCAGTTTGTGTGTTACATTCCAAAGCCTATAACTTGTGACATTTTCATAACCGAACCTCGTAATTGGACTCAAACTCTTCCATTACTATTGTTTCAACACATTTGAAGTGTTTGAACAAGATTCGGGACAGTCGAAACAAGTTAGCTCCATCCGTGCGTCAACGTCTCAAATTGGACTCATTTTGTGTGTTACATTCCGAAGCCTATAACTTGTAACTTTTTCGCAACCAGACCTCGTAATTAGACTCAAACTCTTCCATTACTATTGTTTCAACACATTTAAAGTGTTGGAACAAGATTAGGGACAGTCGAAACAAGTTAGCTCCATTCGTGCGTCAACGTCTCAAATTGGACTCAGTTTGTGTGTTACATTCCAAAGCCTATAACTTGTGACTTTGTCGCAACCGAACCTCGTAACTTTACTCAAACTCTTCCATTACTATTGTTTCAACACATTTGAAGTGTTTGAACAAGATTCGGGACAGTCGAAACAAGTTAGCTCCATCCGTGCGTCAACGTCTCAAATTGGACTCAGTTTGTGAGTTACATTCCAAAGCCTATAAATTGTGACTTTGTCGCAACCCAATCTCGTAACTTTACTCAAACTCTTCAATTACTATTGTTTCATCACATTTGAAGTGTCCCGAAGAAGATTCGGGACTGTCGAAACAAGTTAGCTCCATCCGTGCGTCAACGTTTAAAATTGGACTCAGTTTGTGTGTTACATTCCGAAGCCTATAACTTGTGACTTTGTCACAACCGGACCTCGTAATTGGACTCAAACTCTTCCATTACTATTTTTTCAACACATTTGAAGTGTTTGAACAAGATTCGGGACAGTCGAAACAAGTTAGCTCCACCCCTGCGTCAACGTCTCAAATTGGACTCAGTTTGTGTGTTACATTCCAAAGCCTATAAATTGTGACTTTGTCGCAACTAAACCTCATAACTTTACTCAAACTCTTCCATTATTATTGTTTCAACACATTTGAAGTGTCCGAACAAGATTCGGGACAGTCGAAACAAGTTAGCTCCATCCGTGCGCCAACGTCTCAAATTGACTCAGTTTGTGTGTTACATTCCGAAGCTATAACTTGGGACTTTGTCGTAACCGAACCTCGTAATTGGACTCAAACTCTTCCATTACTATTGTTTCAACACATTTGAAGTGTTTGAACAAGATTTGGGACAGTCGAAACAAGTTAGCTCCATCCGTGCGTCAACGTCTCAAATTGGACTCAGTTTGTGTGTTACATTCCGAAGCCTATAACTTGTGACTTTGTCGCAACCGGACCTCGTAATTGGACTCAAACTCTTCCCTTACTATTGTTTCAACATATTTGAAGTGTTGGAATAAGATTTGGGACAGTCGAAACAATTTAGCTCCATCCGTGCGTCAACGTCTCAAATTGGACTCAGTTTGTGTGTTACATTCCGAAACCTATAACTTGGGACTTTGTCGTAACCGAACCTCGTAATTGGACTCTAACTCTTCCATTACTATTGTTTCAATACATTTGAAGTGTTTGATCACGATTTGGGACAGTCGAAACAAGTTAGCTCCATCCCTGCGTCAACGTCTCAAATTGGACTCAGTTTGTGTGCTACATTCCAAAGCCTATAAATTGTGACTTTGTCGCAACCAAACCTCGTAACTTTACTCAAACTCTTCCATTACTATTGTTTCAACACATTTGAAGTGTCCGAACAAGATTCGGGACAGTCGAAACAAGTTAGCTCCATCCGTACGTCAACGTCTCAAATTGGACTCAGTTTGTGTGTTACATTCCAAAGCCTATAACTTGTGACTTTGTCGCAACCGAACCTCGTAACTTTACTCAAACTCTTCCATTACTATTGTTTCAACACATGTGAAGTGTTTGAACAAGATTCGGGACAATCGAAACAAGTTAGCTCCATCCGTGCGTCAACGTCTCAAATTGGACTCAGTTTGTGTGTTACATTCCGAAGCCTATAACTTGTGACTTTGTCGCAACCGAACCTCGTAATTGGACTCAAACTCTTCCATTACTATTGTTTCAACATATTTGAAGTGTTGGAATAAAATTTTGGACAGTCGAAACAATTTAGCTCCATCCGTGCGTCAACGTCTCAAATTGGACTCAGTTTGTGTGTTACATTCCGAAGCCTATAACTTGGGACTTTGTCGTAACCGAACCTCGTAATTGGACTCAAACTCTTCCATTACTATTGTTTCAAACACATTTGAAGTGTTTGAACAAGATTTGGGACAGTCGAAACAAGTTAGCTCCATCCCTGCGTCAACGTCTCAAATTGGACTCAGTTTGTGTGTTACATTCCAAAGCCTATAACTTGTGACATTTTCATAACCGAACCTCGTAATTGGACTCAAACTCTTCCATTACTATTGTTTCAACACATTTGAAGTGTTTGAACAAGATTCGGGACAGTCGAAACAAGTTAGCTCCATCCGTGCGTCAACGTCTCAAATTGGACTCAGTTTGTGTGTTACATTCTGAAGCCTATAACTTGTGACTTTGTCGCAACCGGACCTCGTAATTGGACTCAAACTATTCCATTACTATTGTTTCAACACATTTAAAGTGTTGGAACAAGATTTGGGACAGTCGAAACAAGTTAGCTCCATCCGTGCGTCAACGTTTCAAATTGGACTCAGTTTGTGAGTTCATTCCAAAGCCTATAAATTGTGACTTTGTCGCAATCAAACCTTGTAACTTTACTCAAACTCTTCCATTACTATTGTTTCATCACATTTGAAGTGTCCGAAGAAGATTCGGGACTGTCGAAACAAGTTAGCTCCATCCGAGCGTCAACGTCTAAAATTGGACTCAGTTTGTGTGTTACATTCTGAAGCCTATAACTTGTGACTTTGTCGCAACCGGACCTCGTCATTGGACTCAAACACTTACATTACTATTGTTTCAACATATTTGAAGTGTTGGAATAAGATTTGGGACAGTCGAAACAAGTTAGCTCCATCCGTGCGTCAACGTCTCAAATTGGACTCAGTTTGTGTGTTACATTCCGAAGCCTATAACTTGGGACTTTGTCGTAACCGAACCTCGTAATTGGACTCAAACTCTTCCATTACTATTGTTTCAACACATTTGAAGTGTTTGAACAAGATTTGGGACAGTCGAAACAAGTTAGCTCCATCCCTGCGTCAACGTCTCAAATTGGACTCAGTTTGTGTGTTACATTCCAAAGCCTATAAATTGTGACTTTGTCGCAACCAAACCTCGTAACTTTACTCAAACTCTTCCATTACTATTGTTTGAACACTTTGAAGTGTCCGAACAAGATTCGGGACAGTCCGAAACAAGTTAGCTCCGTCCGTGCGTCAACGTCTCAAATTGGACTCAGTTTGTGTGTTACATTCCGAAGCCTATAACTTGTTACTTTGTCGCAACCGAACCTCGTAATTGGACTCAAACTCTTCCATTACTATTGTTTCACATATTTGAAGTGTTGGAATAAGATTTGGGACAGTCGAAACAATTTAGCTCCATCCGTGCGTCACCGTCTCAAATTGGACTCAGTTTGTGTTTACATTCCGAAGCCTATAACTTGGACTTTGTCGTAACCGAACCTCGTAATTGGACTCAAACTCTTCCATTACTATGTTTCAACACATTTGAAGTGTTTGAACAAGATTTGGGACAGTCGAAACAAGTTAGCTCCATCCGCGTCAACGTCTCAAATTGGACTAGTGTTTGTGTGTTACATTCCAAAGCCTATAACTTGTGACATTTTCGCACCGAACCTCGTAATTGGACTCAAACTCTTCTATTACTATTTTTCAACACATTTGAAGTGTTTGAACAAGATTCGGGACAGTCGAAACAAGTTAGCTCCATCCGTACGTCAACGTCTCAAATTGGACTCAGTTTGTGTGTTACATTCCAAAGCCTATAACTTGTGACTTTGTCGCAACCGAACCTCGTAACTTTACTCAAACTCTTCCATTACTATTGTTTCAACACATGTGAAGTGTTTGAACAAGATTCGGGACAGTCGAAACAAGTTAGCTCCATCCGTGCGTCAACGTCTCAAATTGGACTCAGTTTGTGTGTTACATTCCGAAGCCTATAACTTGTAAAACTTT